>JAIOJX010000004.1:264493659-265975909 GCA_022376925.1 Tragulus kanchil | reverse complement strand
ATTGCATCATCTCATTTACTTCTGACAACAACCCAGTGATACTACTACTTCTGGTCCCACTTCATAGATAAGGAAGGGGCTCTTCAGGTAGTGCTAGAAGTAAAGAACCTGCCTGCCAGTGAAGGAGACATAAGAGACGTGGGTTCGGTCCCTGGACTGGGAAGATCTCCTGGAGGAGGGCACAGCAACTCCCTCCAGTATTCTTGCCTGGAGAATCCCATGGACAGAGGAGCCAGGCATGCTACAGTCCATGGGGTTGCAAAGAGTCGGAAACAACTGAAGCGACTTAGCACTCATGTACGTAGATAAGGAAACTGAGGTTTAAAGATGTCAACTGCTGTGTCCAGGGTCATTCAATAAGTGTGAGTGCTTGCTGTTCTTTTTCAACCAGTCAGGTATCAAGGGGACTTCCCCCGTGGCTCATCCATAAAGAATCCGCCTGCAATCCTGGAACCACAAATTCGATCCCTGGGTCAGGAAGATCCCCTGAAGAAGGGCATGGAAATACACTAATCCCATGGACAGAGGAGCCTGGCAGGCTACAGTGCATACGGTGGTCAAGACTTGGATGCGACTGAAGCGACTTATCACGCACATATGCAAAGTCTCAAGGAGGTTTGGTCCAACCATTCAAAATTTTCAACCCTCATACACAACCTGGTGGTTGAGCACTGCTAGAAAACACACAGGGACATACAGGACATGCTGCTGAGACCAAGTGAATTGATGGTCCCCAACCACACCTGATCCTTAGTGATCCTTAGCAAGCTGTGGCCTTCAGAGCTGAGCCAGCACTTTCTGTCATTCCTACAACAACATGCAAATCTCGCCTTCACATCTCCAGTTTTACCATCAGAAAATGAGCTAAGAAAACAGGGCCATCAGAGAGAAGTGTGTTTTCCTGCTTTCCCTTAGAAACATTTGCTCCTCTACATGGACCTCTTTGTTGCAGGCACCTCTTTTCACTTCTCCACCTGAAGTGAAACTTCCTCCTGCACCTCCTCACCACCTCCTGCAGACACCTGCTTCAGAGTTTGTCCCATTCCTTCTCCTCCTTTAACACCAACCTCTCCCTCTAGACTGCCTCTCCCCTACATGTAAACATCTCTCAAGAGCAACAACATTTAAAATATAAAAACAAAAGTGCAATCTTCCTCCAGCTCCCACTTCACACTGTCATCACAACTAAGCTTCTGGAAAGACCACATCATGAATTCTTCCTGTCTCATTCAGTCCCTCAACCCACAATAGTGTATCTCTGCCTTAGACCAAGATGGTCAATGCCTTCTCAGTGAACTGGGTGGTAACTTTTCAGTCTTTGTATTTTTTAATACAGGTATGATTTTAATCATATGATTAAATCATATGATTTAATTTTAATCATAATTTTAATTAAATCATATGATTTAATTTTTAATTGAGGTATGATTAACATATACAGTATATTAGTTTGGGGTATACAACACAGTGATTCAATATTTGCACACAAGGCAACACTGATCACTCTAGTTAACACTGAACACCATATACGGCTACAGTTCTTTCTCTTGTGATGATGACTTTTAAGATCTAAGCTCTTAGCAACTTTTGATACAATATGGTATTACTGACTATTAACTATGGTCACCATGCTATACATTACATACCCATAACTTATTTATTTTATAACTGAAGTCTGTACATTGAGACCCCCTTCTCCCATTTTATCCAACCCCCCACCTCCTGCTTTCTTGCTTCTTCTAGCACCAATCTATTCTTTGTATCTATGAGTTCACTGAATTTTTTAGATTTCACAGGTTATATGGTATATATAACCATATATACCATATACGGAGATTACATGGTATGTGTCTTTTTCTGACTTACATGACTTAGCATAATGCTCTTGAGGTCCACCCATGCTGTTGCAAATGGCAAGATCAAATTCTTTTTTTGGTAACTGAATGAGATTGTATTTTCTATTTATATAACATTTTATTTATTTGTTCACCATTGATGGACATGTAGGTTGTTTCCAGTATCTTCACTGTTGTACATAATGCTGCAGTGAACACGGTAGTGCATATATCTTCTTGAATTAGAGGCTCTACTTCCTTTGGATAAACACAGAAAAGTGGAATTGCTGTATTATATGCTACTTCTATTCTTTAACCTTTTTAGAGTCTTCCATGCTGTTTCCCATAATGGTTCGATTTACATTCCCACCAACTCAATCTTTGTCTTAATGTCTCAGTGGTATTTGCCTCTGCCAGACAGGCCCTCCTCCTGGTGTCTCCCCAAGTTCACTGTTTTCCTTCTACCAATCTGATTGCCCTGTTTAATCTCCTTTCCAGATTTATCTTCCTTAATCAATCTTGTAGATGTTAATCCCTGGGATTGTACTTGTATTCCCTCTGTATGTGAGATATCCTCCACAAACAGGGCTTTCAGTAACTGTTCATACACATATGTGTGTGCAGGTCACTTCCATTGTGTCCAACTCTCTTGTGACCCTGAGGACCACAGCCCTCCAGGCTCCTCTGCCCATGAGATTCTCCAGGTAAGAATACTGGAATGGGTTGCCATTTCCTTCTTCAGGGGTCTTCCTGACCCAGGGATTGAACCTGTGTCTCTTATGTCTCCAGCATTGGCAGGCATTTACCACTAGCACCACCTGGGAAGTCCCTGTTAACAGATGGCAGACTGATAAATCTAAATCTTCTTCCTGCTGAGCTTCAGAACCATGGAAACAATTGACCACAAAGAACCGAAGCCTCCAAAGGTACTTCTAAATCAACATGCCCCAACTGAATTCATCATGTTAGAAAAGCCGGAAATCTCTTCCAGAGAGTTTCGTCATCATTTATCCCATTGGCTATGTCTGAAACTTCTACTGACTCTTCTGGTTTCTTATCCTTCTTGCCTTATCTGTGATAACATTCCATTTGTATTACTCTTCAGCATCTTCTCTATGTATTTCCTTCTCTCCACCCCTCCTGCTGCTGTCTTCATTAGGCTCTCAGCACTTACGTGTCTTATTTTAACAGTCTCCTAACTGGTTTCTCCAGTCTTGCTCCCTCCTAACCATCCAACATTTTGTTTCCAGAGCAATCTTTGTACAAGGATAAATCCTTCAAAGTCTGATCGTTTCTTTCTAGAGAAAACACCAATGTCACAGCATGGAAATAAGGCCCTGTGTAATCTACCAGCCTCTTTAATTGCTCCCCCCCACCCCCACCATTTCCTATCCTTGTTTACTTGAGTGGTATTTGCCTTTTTTTTAAGAGTCTTCCATGCTGTTTCCCATAATGGTTCGATTTACATTCCCACCAACTCAATCTTTGTCTTAATGTCTCAGTGGTATTTGCCTCTGCCAGACAGGCCCTCCTCCTGGTGTCTCCCCAAGTTCACTGTTTTCCTTCTACCAATCTGATTGCCCTGTTTAATCTCCTTTCCAGATTTATCTTCCTTAATCAATCTTGTATATGTTAATCCCTGGGATTGTACTTGTATTCCCTCTGTATGTGAGATATCCTCCACAAACAGGGCTTTCAGTAACTGTTCATACACATATGTGTGTGCAGGTCACTTCCATTGTGTCCAACTCTCTTGTGACCCTGAGGACCACAGCCCTCCAGGCTCCTCTGCCCATGAGATTCTCCAGGTAAGAATACTGGAATGGGTTGCCATTTCCTTCTTCAGGGGTCTTCCTGACCCAGGGATTGAACCTGTGTCTCTTATGTCTCCAGCATTGGCAGGCATTTACCACTAGCACCACCTGGGAAGTCCCTGTTAACAGATGGCAGACTGATAAATCTAAATCTTCTTCCTGCTGAGCTTCAGAACCATGGAAACAATTGACCACAAAGAACCGAAGCCTCCAAAGGTACTTCTAAATCAACATGCCCCAACTGAATTCATCATGTTAGAAAAGCCGGAAATCTCTTCCAGAGAGTTTCGTCATCATTTATCCCATTGGCTATGTCTGAAACTTCTACTGACTCTTCTGGTTTCTTATCCTTCTTGCCTTATCTGTGATAACATTCCATTTGTATTACTCTTCAGCATCTTCTCTATGTATTTCCTTCTCTCCACCCCTCCTGCTGCTGTCTTCATTAGGCTCTCAGCACTTACGTGTCTTATTTTAACAGTCTCCTAACTGGTTTCTCCAGTCTTGCTCCCTCCTAACCATCCAACATTTTGTTTCCAGAGCAATCTTTGTACAAGGATAAATCCTTCAAAGTCTGATCGTTTCTTTCTAGAGAAAACACCAATGTCACAGCATGGAAATAAGGCCCTGTGTAATCTACCAGCCTCTTTAATTGCTCCCCCCCACCCCCCCCACCATTTCCTATCCTTGTTTAAACTGCAACCACAAGAATTCCCCACAAGACTTGTGAGCATTCATGTCTTTACAGGCTTCACCCGTGGCCCATGCATGTGATGTTCCTTCTCCTTGTTCCTCAACATTTGAAATTTCCAGACTTCCTAATACTTTCAATATCATGAGTACAAAATATCTCATTGTTATTTTAAATGGATTTTCCCTGATTACAGTACAGCTGAATAAGCTATTTATTGGCTACTCAGTTTTCTTCTTCTGAAAATTCTTTTTTCATAAAATTCTGTCCATTTTTATGATTGATTTACAGTATAGCATTTAAATATATACACACATTTTTGGAAGAAGGACTGTGTGATAATAAGTGGGCATTATCCACATTAAGTTGCTATGTTGGTAGTAATTTGTTATGACAGCAAGAGAAAACTAACATGTACTTTCTATGAATTTTAGAATCACTGTTCTAAAAACACACCTGCAGTTTTGGTCCCAATGCCGTCCTCACTAAGGGCTTATTCCAACGTCTTCTGTTTTCTATTTTTCTGCTAATAAACCAACTACCAAGATTTTTGTTATCCCTTTGAAGGTCAGTGCCCTTTTCCCCTATTTAAAATTTTCCTTGCTTCTTCTATTTGAGAAGTTTTTGTATTCAGCCTTTATCTCCTCTCCTTAATGACTTCCGTTCTAAGAATTTAGATTTTTAAAAATATTGCTCTCTGCTTTTTTTTCAAATGCTTTTTCCTAATCGTCTTTGTTCTCTATAATATTCAGTCTGAATTTTTTTCTTCTGAGAATATTCCATATCATCTCTTCTGGCATCAAATATATAGTTAAACTCATTGATTTTTGAAATAGCCATTCCTGTTACTGGATTTTTTTATTTCTAGAATTTCTTATTGATTCTTTAATTTTAGTTTCCAATGCTATGCTAAAATTTTTATTAATCTGTCAATTAGCTCCTTGACTATTTTAGTCAGTGTTATTTAAAAATCCTTATCAGATAACCATAATACCTGGATCACCTAAGCCTGCTTTTAGTGTCCTTTTTTAACCTAGTTTTGGGTCAGGTTATACTGTTTGTATGCCTTGTTGTTCTTAATTTAGTGCTTAGTATGAATATGATAGGTCAAACTTTGCAGGGGTAACATAAAGCTATGAATAATGTTTTCTCAATCCACACAGGATTTATTTTAGCTTCTGGAAGCCATCTACACTGGGGAGAAATCACTTTAACCCAATCAGGATGTTAAATAATTTGATGCTGGGATTCCCTGGTGGTCCAGTGGGTAAGGACACTGCCTTGCAGTGCAAGGGGAGCCGGTTTGATTCCTGGCCTGGGAGGGTCCCACGTGGCACAGAGCTGCTGGACTGATGTGCCCAACTACCGAGCCAGAGCTCTGGAGCACATGCGACCAGAGCTTGTGCTTTGCAGCGAGAGAGGCCATTGTGATGGGAGGCCCACACAGGCCAAAGAACAAAGATGGATGAAAGTAGGTAAATGAAAGATCAATAGAAGTGGCCAAATAATAATAATAATAACAACAATAATAATAATGATAATAATACTTTGATGCTAAACTTTGGTCCCAATTAGGCTAGTTTATTTTGAATATAGCCTTACTACTGGTATACTTCTGAAGCTATAACTGAAAGTCCAGGGGGTTTATCAGTGACACTCCTTCTTGACAGGCCCTGAAATCCAATTTTTATTCACCCAGTCCTATGGAACTGCCAAAATCTCTGATTAAGTTCTCAGCCTTTCGGTGGTGGTGGTTTAGTCACTAAGTTCTGTCTAACTCTTGCGACCCCCATGGATTGTAGCCCACCAGGTTCCTCTGTCCTTTGGACTTCCCAGGGAAGAATACTGTAGTGGATAGCAATTTCCTTCCCCAGGGTATCCTCCCTACCCAGAGAAACCATGAGTCCTGCATTGCAGGTGGATTCTTTATCACTGAACCACCAAGAAAACCAGTGAGAGGAACAAAATCTCTGATGAGTTCTCAGCCTCTTAGTAGCTGCTTTTGAATTGACAGCTGTTTTTAGAAGCTATGCTAAAATTTTTATTAATCTGTCAATTAGCTCCTTGACTATTTTAGTCAGTGTTATTTAAAAATCCTTATCAGATAACCATAATACCTGGATCACCTAAGCCTGCTTTTAGTGTCCTTTTTTAACCTAGTTTTGGGTCAGGTTATACTGTTTGTATGCCTTGTTGTTCTTAATTTAGTGCTTAGTATGAATATGATAGGTCAAACTTTGCAGGGGTAACATAAAGCTATGAATAATGTTTTCTCAATCCACACAGGATTTATTTTAGCTTCTGGAAGCCATCTACACTGGGGAGAAATCACTTTAACCCAATCAGGATGTTAAATAATTTGATGCTGGGATTCCCTGGTGGTCCAGTGGGTAAGGACACTGCCTTGCAGTGCAAGGGGAGCCGGTTTGATTCCTGGCCTGGGAGGGTCCCACGTGGCACAGAGCTGCTGGACTGATGTGCCCAACTACCGAGCCAGAGCTCTGGAGCACATGCGACCAGAGCTTGTGCTTTGCAGCGAGAGAGGCCATTGTGATGGGAGGCCCACACAGGCCAAAGAACAAAGATGGATGAAAGTAGGTAAATGAAAGATCAATAGAAGTGGCCAAATAATAATAATAATAACAACAATAATAATAATGATAATAATACTTTGATGCTAAACTTTGGTCCCAATTAGGCTAGTTTATTTTGAATATAGCCTTACTACTGGTATACTTCTGAAGCTATAACTGAAAGTCCAGGGGGTTTATCAGTGACACTCCTTCTTGACAGGCCCTGAAATCCAATTTTTATTCACCCAGTCCTATGGAACTGCCAAAATCTCTGATTAAGTTCTCAGCCTTTCGGTGGTGGTGGTTTAGTCACTAAGTTCTGTCTAACTCTTGCGACCCCCATGGATTGTAGCCCACCAGGTTCCTCTGTCCTTTGGACTTCCCAGGGAAGAATACTGTAGTGGATAGCAATTTCCTTCCCCAGGGTATCCTCCCTACCCAGAGAAACCATGAGTCCTGCATTGCAGGTGGATTCTTTATCACTGAACCACCAAGAAAACCAGTGAGAGGAACAAAATCTCTGATGAGTTCTCAGCCTCTTAGTAGCTGCTTTTGAATTGACAGCTGTTTTTAGAAGAAAGGTGGCTCCAAATGTCAGGCTGTCACTCTGACTTTCCTCTTCTAGAAGAGGACCTGTGAGAAAAAAAGTGTAAAATATGAAATCTGGGGCTCCCCTGGTGGTCCAGTGGATAAGGACACTGCCTTGCAGTGCAAGGGGCACCGGTTCGATCCCTGGCCTGGGAAGATCCCACGTGCCACAGAGCAGCTGGACAGATGTGTCCAGTTACCAAGCTGGAGCTCTGGAGCGCATGAGCCCAGAGTCGGTGCTCTGTGACAACAGAGGCCACTGCAATAGGAGGCCACACGGGCCAAATAACAAAAGATGGATGAAAATAGATGAATGAAAGACCAATAGAAGTGGCCTGTCCCCCTCCCTCCCCAACCCGTTTCCCTCCCCCTCCTCCAAAATAAAATGAAATCTGGATCTACACACCGAACTGCTTCCAGTGGTCTCACTTTATACCTGTGCTTCATTGTATGAGGACGCTTGTTCTGTAGATGTTCACCTTTGAGCAATTTGAGTAATTGAGAATACCTGTTCTTTTCTTTTACATTGTCACTATGGCTCTTACTAAGCTGTAGACACAACATTTTTACTGTTTTGTGAGAGCCTGAGAATTTCTCAATGTCACCCCAGTCTGGTGCTATTGAACTCTCTGTGGGATGTTTTCATTTCTTGACAGACTTCCTTTTTGTTTTTCAGACTTGCCTTTTCTGCCTGGGAAGATGAGCAGTAGGTTGAGTTCTTCTTTTAAACAGATAAGACACTGGAATATCTCAGTGATCCCTTTGTTGTCAGGTATGTATTTGGATATGTATAGTTGCTTTTCAAAAATGTCTCAGTATTCAAGTGAAATGCTTATTCAGTGATGTTAAATTTTTATGTTATGTATATAAGTGGAAAAGGTCTGCTGTCTGAAAGAAAAAAAAATACTATTGTCCATATCAGGACTAGTCATTTCATTTGCCTTCCTTTTGAAGCAATGCCAGAAGTTACAGGAAAATGCTTCAAATAATACAAGGAAATTCACAGAGCCAGGGCTGTTAGTCTGCTATCACACAGCCTTTTATAGTTAACTTTTTTCTTCTCTGTAAGCTCTCCCATTTTTCTTTAGTATAAAAACGACTTGAAACCTCTGCTTATAAATTGAGATTGGCTGAGTGTAGAGCGATGTACCAAACATTCTGTCAGTAGCTTTTGCATGGTCTTGATTTATAGAGATTGAAAAGATGAATGGCTATATCACCTTTTTAAATGACAACTTTTCATTATTTAAGCTCTGATTTCTCTGTTTTTTGGGTTTTACTTGAGATCCATGTTATTTATCTGCCTTTAGGTTTTTGCTACTCTAAAGTTTACTAAACGTATCTTTAGCATTTCAGGTCTTTCAATGTGTACCTACCTGACATTATCTGAGGAGACTGGCACCTGTGTTTATAGTTGGCATTAACACAGGAAAGAAAAGACCACATGATCACAGTTTTAAACATCAGGGAAAAATCAACATCTTTTCACAAATAACAAAAGATGGATGAAAATAGATGAATGAAAGACCAATAGAAGTGGCCTGTCCCCCTCCCTCCCCAACCCGTTTCCCTCCCCCTCCTCCAAAATAAAATGAAATCTGGATCTACACACGAACTGCTTCCAGTGGTCTCACTTTATACCTGTGCTTCATTGTATGAGGACGCTTGTTCTGTAGATGTTCACCTTTGAGCAATTTGAGTAATTGAGAATACCTGTTCTTTTCTTTTACATTGTCACTATGGCTCTTACTAAGCTGTAGACACAACATTTTTACTGTTTTGTGAGAGCCTGAGAATTTCTCAATGTCACCCCAGTCTGGTGCTATTGAACTCTCTGTGGGATGTTTTCATTTCTTGACAGACTTCCTTTTTGTTTTTCAGACTTGCCTTTTCTGCCTGGGAAGATGAGCAGTAGGTTGAGTTCTTCTTTTAAACAGATAAGACACTGGAATATCTCAGTGATCCCTTTGTTGTCAGGTATGTATTTGGATATGTATAGTTGCTTTTCAAAAATGTCTCAGTATTCAAGTGAAATGCTTATTCAGTGATGTTAAATTTTTATGTTATGTATATAAGTGGAAAAGGTCTGCTGTCTGAAAGAAAAAAAAATACTATTGTCCATATCAGGACTAGTCATTTCATTTGCCTTCCTTTTGAAGCAATGCCAGAAGTTACAGGAAAATGCTTCAAATAATACAAGGAAATTCACAGAGCCAGGGCTGTTAGTCTGCTATCACACAGCCTTTTATAGTTAACTTTTTTCTTCTCTGTAAGCTCTCCCATTTTCTTTAGTATAAAAACGACTTGAAACCTCTGCTTATAAATTGAGATTGGCTGAGTGTAGAGCGATGTACCAAACATTCTGTCAGTAGCTTTTGCATGGTCTTGATTTATAGAGATTGAAAAGATGAATGGCTATATCACCTTTTTAAATGACAACTTTTCATTATTTAAGCTCTGATTTCTCTGTTTTTTGGGTTTTACTTGAGATCCATGTTATTTATCTGCCTTTAGGTTTTTGCTACTCTAAAGTTTACTAAACGTATCTTTAGCATTTCAGGTCTTTCAATGTGTACCTACCTGACATTATCTGAGGAGACTGGCACCTGTGTTTATAGTTGGCATTAACACAGGGAAAGAAAAAGACCACATGATCACAGTTTTTAAATCAGATGCAGAAAAAGCATTTGACAAAAGTCAACATCTTTTCACTATAATAATTCAAAAAAATAGGTGAAGAACATACCTCAGCACAATAAAGGCCAGATATGAACACCCTGCAGCTAACACAACAAATGAGGAAAAAACTTCCTTTAAGATCCAGAGCAAGGCAAGGATGCCCATTCTTATCACTGCTATTCAGTTTAGTACTGGAAGTTCTACACAAAGCAGTAAGCAAGAAAAAGAATTAAGGGGGACAAGTAAGAAAGGAAAAAGTAAATTAGCTTTGGTTGAAGATGTCATGATCAGTAAAAAAAAAAAAAAAAAAAGCCTAAGAATACCATAAAACAAATTCAGTAAATTTGTAGGATACAAAAATTTACAAAAATCAGAGATGTTTCTGTACACTCACTCACCAAAAGGGAAATTAAGAAAGCAATCCCATTTACAGTAGCAGCAAAGAGCTAAAGACTTAGGCATTAACTGAACTAATAAATGAAAAATTTATATACTGAAAACTATATAATACTGATAAAGGAAATTTAAAAAGACATAAATAAAAGGAAAAACATTCCATGTTCATGAATTGGAAGAAGTAATGTCAAGTGTTCATCCTAACCAAATCAATGCAATCCCTATCAAAATCTCAATGGCATTTTTAAACAGGGGCTGTAAAAAACAATCATAAAATTTATGCAAAATTACAAAAGATCCTAAGTAGCCAAAACATGCTAGAGCAAGAACAAAGTGTAAATATCCCAGTTCCTAACTTCAAATTATATTATAAAGCTTTATGCACTGACATAAAGAAAGACACAGACCAAAGGAACAGAAGAGAGGGCCAGAAATGAACCCATACGTTTATGATCAACTGATCTTCAACAAGAGTGCCAAGAGCAAGGCTAGTCTCTTCAAAAAAATGCTGGAAAAGTGGAGATTCACATGCAAAATAATGAAACTGGACCTCTATCTCACACCATATACAAAAATCATCTCAAAATGGGTCAAAGACTTAATAAGACTTGAAATCATAAAACTATAAGAAAATATAGCAGAAAATCTTCTTGACATTTGTCTTAAAGATAATTTCTTAGCAAAGAAACCAAAGCACAGGAAACAAAAGCAAATACAGAAAAAAGTAGGATTACCTCAAACTAAAAGCTTCTGTACAGAAAAGGAAACAATCAACAAAATGAAAAGGCAACCTATGAAATGGGTTGCAAATCATATATGTGACAAGGGGTTAATATCTAAAATTCATAATCAATAGCAAAAAGTGAAACAATCCAACTAAAAAATGAAAAGAACCTGAATAGACATTATTCCAAAGAAGATATATGAATGGTCAACAGGTACATGAAAACGTGCTCAACATCACTAACCACCAGGTAAACACAAATCAACATATGCAAAATAGGAAATCAATCGTAATCTGCTATAAGACTAAGGAACTCAAATAGGGGCTCTGTAACAACCCAGAGGGGTGGGCTGGGGAGGGAAATGAGAGGAAAGTTCAAGAAGGAGGGGACATATGTACAGTAAACAACAAACCTCTGTAAAAAAAAAATTAAAAATACCACAATGAGATATAATTCCATACCTGTAAGAATGGCTATTATCAATGAGACAACAAATAAGAAGTGCTGGCAAAGATTTAGAGAAAACGGACCCTGTGCTCTGCTGCTGAGAATGTGAACTGATGCAAAGCTATGGAAACAGTAGGGAGGTTCTTCAAAAAATTAAAAATAGAACTACCATACGATCCGGTAATCCCACCTCTAGGTATTTATTTGAAGGAAATGACCATTTGTTATCTGTACCAGCATGTTCATTGCAGCATTATTCACAATAGCTAAGGCACAGAAAGAAATTAATTGTCCACTGACAGATGAATGGATAAAGTGAATGTGGTATATGTTTTATAAATGCAGTTGATCATGAATAGTGCAGGAGTTAGGGATGCCAACCTCCTACACAGTGGAAAATCAGACCCATACGTTTATGATCAATGATCTTCAACAAGAGTGCCAAGAGCAAGGTATTTACAAATTAATGCAAAATAATGAAACTGGACCTCTATCTCACACCATATACAAAAATCATCTCAAAATGGGTCAAAGACTTAATAAGACTTGAAATCATAAAACTATAAGAAAATATAGCAGAAAATCTTCTTGACATTTGTCTTAAAGATAATTTCTTAGCAAAGAAACCAAAGCACAGGAAACAAAAGCAAATACAGAAAAAAGTAGGATTACCTCAAACTAAAAGCTTCTGTACAGAAAAGGAAACAATCAACAAAATGAAAAGGCAACCTATGAAATGGGTTGCAAATCATATATGTGACAAGGGGTTAATATCTAAAATTCATAATCAATAGCAAAAAGTGAAACAATCCAACTAAAAAATGAAAAGAACCTGAATAGACATTATTCCAAAGAAGATATATGAATGGTCAACAGGTACATGAAAACGTGCTCAACATCACTAACCACCAGGTAAACACAAATCAACATATGCAAAATAGGAAATCAATCGTAATCTGCTATAAGACTAAGGAACTCAAATAGGGGCTCTGTAACAACCCAGAGGGGTGGGCTGGGGAGGGAAATGAGAGGAAAGTTCAAGAAGGAGGGGACATATGTACAGTAAACAACAAACCTCTGTAAAAAAAAAATTAAAAATACCACAATGAGATATAATTCCATACCTGTAAGAATGGCTATTATCAATGAGACAACAAATAAGAAGTGCTGGCAAAGATTTAGAGAAAACGGACCCTGTGCTCTGCTGCTGAGAATGTGAACTGATGCAAAGCTATGGAAACAGTAGGGAGGTTCTTCAAAAAATTAAAAATAGAACTACCATACGATCCGGTAATCCCACCTCTAGGTATTTATTTGAAGGAAATGACCATTTGTTATCTGTACCAGCATGTTCATTGCAGCATTATTCACAATAGCTAAGGCACAGAAAGAAATTAATTGTCCACTGACAGATGAATGGATAAAGTGAATGTGGTATATGTTTTATAAATGCAGTTGATCATGAATAGTGCAGGAGTTAGGGATGCCAACCTCCTACACAGTGGAAAATCAGCATATACCTTTATAGTCCACCCTCCATAGCTGCGATTCCATATCCACGTATTCAACCAAGCACAAATCATGTAGTAATGGTGTATTAATTGAAAAAAAACAACAATAATCCACCTATAAGTTAACCTGCGGAATTCAAATGTGTGTTGTTCAAGAGTCAATTGTGTGTGTGTGTGTGTGTGTGCACGCAGGTATATATATATATATATTATTATTATTATGAGTATTATTCAGCTATAATATAAAGGACAGCCTGCTATTTGTAACAATATGGATGGATATTGAGCATATTATGCCAAGTAAAATAAATCAGACAGAGAAGGATAAATACTGTATGGTTTCACTTACATGTGGAGTTTTGAAAAAGTGAACTCATAGAAGCAAATTATAGCAGTGTTTGCCATGGAATAGATGGTAAGGAAATGGGGGAGACACTGGTTACAGGATAAAACCTTCCAGTTATAAGATGAATAAGTTCTGGTAATTTTATGTATAGCATGGTGACTATAGTTAAAAATACGCTTCTATATACTTGAAGATAGTGGATCTTAAATGCTCTCACCAGAAAAAAAAGGTAACTGTGTAAAGGATGTTTTAACTAAACTTATTATGATAATTGTTTTGCAACACATCTGTGTATCAAGTCATCATTATGTAAGCTTACACAATTCTATTTGTCAATTATACCTCACTTAAAAACCCCAAAAGAAAAAAAAAAATCTAGCTGTACATCTTAAATATATGCAATTTGTGTGACAATAATATTTCAATAAAACTGTTTTAAAAAACTGAAAGAAGAAATCACAAGCAGATCCATACTACAAAAAAAAAATGCTAAAGGAAGTTCTTTTCAGTGACTAGGACAATTATGATGGATGGAAATATAATTCATAGAGCCCTCCCCAACTCAAACAAATAAACAGATAAAAAGCAAAGAAAAGAGGTGAATACATATAAGGGTAAATATATAAGATATTTTTCTTATCATTAAATTTCACTTAGTGATTTAAGGATTTATAGCATATGTAGAAGTAAAATATATGATAGCAAAGGCACAATGACTGGGACACAAGAAATGAAATGATAGTATTCTAAGGCATTTATAAAGAGAACTGTACTAGTCAAACAGTATATACCTTTATAGTCCACCCTCCATAGCTGCGATTCCATATCCACGTATTCAACCAAGCACAAATCATGTAGTAATGGTGTATTAATTGAAAAAAAACAACAATAATCCACCTATAAGTTAACCTGCGGAATTCAAATGTGTGTTGTTCAAGAGTCAATTGTGTGTGTGTGTGTGTGTGTGCAGGGTATATATATATATATTATTATTATTATGAGTATTATTCAGCTATAATATAAAGGACAGCCTGCTATTTGTAACAATATGGATGGATATTGAGCATATTATGCCAAGTAAAATAAATCAGACAGAGAAGGATAAATACTGTATGGTTTCACTTACATGTGGAGTTTTGAAAAAGTGAACTCATAGAAGCAAATTATAGCAGTGTTTGCCATGGAATAGATGGTAAGGAAATGGGGGAGACACTGGTTACAGGATAAAACCTTCCAGTTATAAGATGAATAAGTTCTGGTAATTTTATGTATAGCATGGTGACTATAGTTAAAAATACGCTTCTATATACTTGAAGATAGTGGATCTTAAATGCTCTCACCAGAAAAAAAAGGTAACTGTGTAAAGGATGTTTTAACTAAACTTATTATGATAATTGTTTTGCAACACATCTGTGTATCAAGTCATCATTATGTAAGCTTACACAATTCTATTTGTCAATTATACCTCACTTAAAAACCCCAAAAGAAAAAAAAAAATCTAGCTGTACATCTTAAATATATGCAATTTGTGTGACAATAATATTTCAATAAAACTGTTTTAAAAAACTGAAAGAAGAAATCACAAGCAGATCCATACTACAAAAAAAAAATGCTAAAGGAAGTTCTTTTCAGTGACTAGGACAATTATGATGGATGGAAATATAATTCATAGAGCCCTCCCCAACTCAAACAAATAAACAGATAAAAAGCAAAGAAAAGAGGTGAATACATATAAGGGTAAATATATAAGATATTTTTCTTATCATTAAATTTCACTTAGTGATTTAAGGATTTATAGCATATGTAGAAGTAAAATATATGATAGCAAAGGCACAATGACTGGGACACAAGAAATGAAATGATAGTATTCTAAGGCTTTTCTGTATTTGTGAGGTGGTAAAAGAGAACATGAAAGTATTCTGTAACAGGTTCAACATGCATCCTATAAACTTGGAAGGAACTTTTAAATAACAGTTTGAGTAAATAACAGTGTTGAGTCAGCCAACAATGGATACAAATTGAATTAATAATAATACTTAATTCCAGATAAAACAGAAAAAAAGGAAAAAGAAAACACAGAACATTGAGACAAATAGAAAACAAATCACAAAATAACAGACATTATGAACCATATTAACAATTACTTTAAATGTAAATAGTTTAAATGCCCAAAATAAAAGATTGAGATTGTCAGA
This sequence comes from Tragulus kanchil, assembly GCA_022376925.1. Classification (NCBI taxonomy): domain Eukaryota; kingdom Metazoa; phylum Chordata; class Mammalia; order Artiodactyla; family Tragulidae; genus Tragulus; species Tragulus kanchil. The sequence goes on along the minus strand of JAIOJX010000004.1, from coordinate 265,960,109 downwards.
GTTGAAAGAGCAAGCCTATTACGTGCTACCTATAGAAAGAAACATTGGATATAAAGATACAAACAGGCCAAAAGTCAAAGAATAAAGGGTAGACAGGCCATGCTCATACCAGCAAAAAGAAAGCTGGAGTGGCTGTGTTGATGTCAGAAAGAGTATACTTTTGAGCAAAGAACAATGCCAGGGAGAAAGAAGGTCATTTCATAGCAATATAGACATTCATTCATTAAGAGGATAACAATCCTAATGTTATGAACCTAAAAACAGAGCTTCAAAATACATGAAGTTAAAACTGAGAGAACTGTGAGGAAAAATCAGCAAATCCACAATTACAGAAGCAAAATTTAATACTTTTCTCTCAATAATTGATAGACATAAAAATCTAGGGCTTCCCCTGGTGGTCCAGTGGATAAGGACACCGCCTTGCAGTGCAAGGGGCGCTGGTTCGATCCCTGGCCTGGGAAGATCCCACGTGCTGCGCGCTCCCAGAGCTGCCGCTCTGCAACAACAGACGCCACCGCGATGGGAGGCCCGCAGGAGCCAAAGAACAAAGACGGATGAAAATAGAGAAATGAAAGAACAATAGAAGTAGCCCGCCCGCTCCCCTCCCTCCCCAACCTGACCCCTGCTCAAAATAAATAAATAAATTAATTAAAAAAAAAATCTATCTGTGTTTTCTTTTTGCTTTTTTTCTGTCTTATTTGGAATTTATTATTATTAATTCCACAAAAAAGACAAAAAATACCATCAACCAATTCGACCTGATCAATATTCATAAAATGCTCCACTCAACAGCAGAACATACATTCTTTATAAACGAACCCAGAACGCTTAACAGTATAAACAATATCCTGCTAAAAAGTAAGTCTCAATATGTTTAAAAGGGCTCAAGTCATACAAATTATATTTTTTGACCACTACAAAACTGAATTAGACATCAATATACATTATATACATTTACATATTATGTTGTTCAGTCACTAAGTTGTGTCCAACTCTTTGTGTATTATATATTAAATATGTGTAGTCACTATATGTTTTACTGTGTAATATGTAATTGATGCTTTCAAACTGTGTTGCTGGAGAAGACTCTTGAGAGGCCCCTGGACTGCAAGGAGATCAAACCAGTCAATTTTAAATGAAATCAACCCTGAATATTCATTGGAAGGACCGATACTGAAGCTGAAGCTCCAATACTCTGGCCACCTGATGTGAAGAGCCAACTCACTGGAAGAGATCTTGATGCTGGGAAAGATTGAGAGCAGGAGGTGAAGAGGATGAGATGGTTGGATGGCACCATAAACACAATGAACACGCATTTGAGCAGACTCTGGGAGATGGTGAAGGACAAGGAAGTCTGGCAAGTTGCAGTCCATGGGGTAGCAAAGAGTCAGACACAACTTAGCGACTGAACAACAACAATAAACGTAGCCTAAAAGAGATACTGAAGAGTTTCTCTAAATATAAAAGAAGCAAGAATCTATAGGAAAGAGAATAATCACAATAGAAAAGGTAAATATATAGGATTGAAGATCACTTAAATAAGTCAGTACGTAGATTTTAAAAACTGAAGAAGTTGTAAAAGTGATTATAACTATAATAAATAGTAATGGAACAAGCATGAAAATGTGAAACAGGACATCATTATCATGAAATCTCAATACAACCTACTGACTGGAAGAAAATCTTTGCAAATTATGCTACCAACAAGGGATTGATTTCCAAAATATACAAATAGCTCATTTTGCTTAATAACAAAAGAAACAAACAACCCAATCAAAAAATGGGAAAAAGACCTAAACAGACATCTCTCCAAAGAAGACACACAGATGGCCAACAAACACATGAAAAGATGCTCAACATCACTCATTGTTATAGAAATGCAAATCAAAACTGCAAACTGAGGTATTACCTCACACCAGTCAGAATGGCCATCATCAAAAAGTCTACAAACAATAAATGCTGGAAAGGGTGTGGAGAAAAGGGAACCCTCTTGTACTGTTGGTGGGAATGTAAGCTGATATAGTCACTACTGAAGACGGTATAGAGATTCCCCATAAAACTAGAATAAAGCCACCATATGACCCAGCAATTCCACTATTATGCATATACCCTGAGAAAATCAAAACTGAGACACCTGTACCTCACTGTTTATTGCAGCACTATTTACAATAGCCTGAACAAAGAAGCAGCCTAAATATCCATAGACAGATGAAATGGATGAAGACAGATGAATGGATAAAGAAGCTGTGGTACATATATACAATGGAATATTACTCAGCCATAAAAAGAAATGCATTTGAGTTCATTCTAATGAGGTGGCTGAATCTAGAATCTATTATACAAAGTATGTAAGAGAGAGAAAGAACACTATTGTATACTGCACATATATATGGAATCTAGAAAGATGGTGCTGATAAATGTATATGCAGAGTAGCAATGGAGAGGTGGATATGGAGAACAGTCTTACGGAGATTGGGGTGAGGGAGAGGAATATGCTATGGACTAGGGGATCTCAAACAGGGCTCTGTGGTGACCTGGAAGGGTGGGATGGGGAGGGGGAAGGGGGAGGGGTACGGAAGTAGCAGGGGGACATATGTATAGCTATGATGGATTCAGGTTGATGTGTGGCAGTAAACAACAAAACTCTGTCAAAAAATAAAATTAAAATAAATTTTAAAAAATGAGTGGAAGACCTAAATAGACATTTCTCCAAAGAAGACACAGAGGGAACATATCTCGACACAATCAAGGCTGCCCACAGCCAAATAATACTCAATGGTGAAAAGCTAAAAGCCTTCCTGCTAAATACCTAGGGATAAACACAACCCAGGAGGTGAAAGATTTATAAGATGAATCCTGGAGTGGACTGGCATCTCCTCTTAGAAGAGAACTTAAGCAGAACACAATTTAATGTAAATTGTAGCAGTATTTTCTTGGATCAATCTCCCAAGGCAAAAAAATAAATAAAACCAAAAATAAACAAATGGAACCTAATAAAACTTAAAAGCTCTTGCACAGCAAAGGAAACATCAACAAAATGAAGAGACAGCCTATGGAATGGGAGATAACATTTACAAATGATGTGACTGACAGGGATTAATATCCAGAATGCACTAGCAGCTCATAAAACTCAATAGAAACACACATACACACATGATATCCAAAATGGGTAAAGATCTAAATAGATGTTTCTCCAAAGAAGACACACAGGCATATGAACAGATGCTCAACATTGCTAATTTTCAGAGAAATGAAAATTAAAGCTGCAATGAAGAATTATCTCGTATCTCTCAGAATGGCTACCGTTAAAAAGTCCACAAATAAGAAGTGATGTATACCTGAAACTAGCACAACATTGTAAATCAACTATACTTTAGTAAAAAAAATTTTTTAGAACCTGTTTTTATTACTAAAAATTTACAATTTAATCTGTTACTCATGCAACAAGAAAAGCAGGGTTAAGTAAATGCATAAATGAGTTAGCTTTTATTCTAATTCTAATATCAACTTTCTTTCTGATCAATTCTTTTTTCTATAGATACTTAAAACCATAAAAGCAGATATTTTTATAAATAAGTCACAGGTTCACCTTTCTCACTCTGTCTTGCACTCAAGACGTGAAAAAAAAAAAATCTAACTCCATCTGAATGATTTGCCAATAATAAAAAAAGTTCTTAAATGATTGAGTCAACTTTATTGGTAGGCTTATATAGTGCGTTTTTTTTAGCATCTTAGAAGAATTAACATTCCTTGCTTAGCTCCCTAGAAAGTTGCATTTGTCCCTTTCAATTACCCAGAATATTAAAAAGTTATATTTTGATAGATTGCTTAGGGTTTTAGAAGATACCATGGATCTAACAATAGATTAGAACTTTATTTCCTACTAATTTATTACTCTTACCCCTAAGTGCACGTGCTATGTCACTTCAGCCATGTCTGACTCTTAGTGCCTTATAGACTATAGCCTGCCAGGCTGCTCTGTCCATGGGATTCTCCAGAAGAGAACTTAAGCAGAACACAATTTAATGTAAATTGTAGCAGTATTTTCTTGGATCAATCTCCCAAGGCAAAAAAATAAATAAAACCAAAAATAAACAAATGGAACCTAATAAAACTTAAAAGCTCTTGCACAGCAAAGGAAACATCAACAAAATGAAGAGACAGCCTATGGAATGGGAGATAACATTTACAAATGATGTGACTGACAGGGATTAATATCCAGAATGCACTAGCAGCTCATAAAACTCAATAGAAACACACATACACACATGATATCCAAAATGGGTAAAGATCTAAATAGATGTTTCTCCAAAGAAGACACACAGGCATATGAACAGATGCTCAACATTGCTAATTTTCAGAGAAATGAAAATTAAAGCTGCAATGAAGAATTATCTCGTATCTCTCAGAATGGCTACCGTTAAAAAGTCCACAAATAAGAAGTGATGTATACCTGAAACTAGCACAACATTGTAAATCAACTATACTTTAGTAAAAAAAAAAATTTTTTTAGAACATGTTTTTATTACTAAAAATTTACAATTTAATCTGTTACTCATGCAACAAGAAAAGCAGGGTTAAGTAAATGCATAAATGAGTTAGCTTTTATTCTAATTCTAATATCAACTTTCTTTCTGATCAATTCTTTTTTCTGTAGATACTTAAAACCATAAAAACAGATATTTTTATAAATAAGTCACAGGTTCACCTTTCTCACTCTGTCTTGCACTCAAGACGTGAAAAAAAAAAAATCTAACTCCATCTGAATGATTTGCCAATAATAAAAAAAGTTCTTAAATGATTGAGTCAACTTTATTGGTAGGCTTATATAGTGCGTTTTTTTTAGCATCTTAGAAGAATTAACATTCCTTGCTTAGCTCCCTAGAAAGTTGCATTTGTCCCTTTCAATTACCCAGAATATTAAAAAGTTATATTTTGATAGATTGCTTAGGGTTTTAGAAGATACCATGGATCTAACAATAGATTAGAACTTTATTTCCTACTAATTTATTACTCTTACCCCTAAGTGCACGTGCTATGTCACTTCAGCCATGTCTGACTCTTAGTGCCTTATAGACTATAGCCTGCCAGGCTGCTCTGTCCATGGGATTCTCCAGGCAAGAATACTGGAGTGGGTTGCCATACCCTCCTCCAGGGGATCTTCCCAATCCAGGGATTGAACTCCTGTCTCCTGCATTGGCAGGTGGGTTCTTTACCATTTAGCGCAACCTGTAAGCCCATAGAGCCGGATAGAACTGAGTGACTAACACTTCAACAGAAGGCATTAAATAGTTCAAATAGAGTACATACCTGACTCTACACTGGCCCACGTCTTCAAGAACCATAGAGAAGTCCTTCCAAGTTATCTCGTCGTCGAATGTTAGCACACGTTTCTTTGCATCACCAAAGAAAGACAGGAAATAATCCTCCCCTTCCCCAATCACATCTGGCTCACAAGGAAGGACTGGCATAGAGTGTTTCTTTGGAATTTCAAAGATGTTGAGTCCTTTTAAAGAAACCAAAGAAGAAGACAACAGAGAGAGAAGTATATAAAGCAGTAAAAGGACCCAAAGCTACTATCTTTTTTCCTTGCTTCTATACAAAACACTATTCTTTATATACTGTACTGTCACAGTCAAATTCAAAGAGGACAATTAAAAACTTTAAATCAAAGTCTGCAATATAACCAGTAAGTTAGTATTTTTAGTGACACTCAATTCCTAGAGATCATTTCAGTTACGTTAAACTATCAATAATCATCATTATTATAATTTAATTGATCAAGTAGTAGTAGAAGAAACATAAATTTCTGAGTAGGTAAGACATTTGAGTCTCTCCAATCTAGATATGTACACTTTATTCTATTTTACACTGGCTTTCTTAAATGATTGAGTCAACTTTATTGGTAGGCTTATATAGTGCGTTTTTTTTAGCATCTTAGAAGAATTAACATTCATTGCTTAGCTCCCTAGAAAGTTGCATTTGTCCCTTTCAATTACCCAGAATATTAAAAAGTTATATTTTGATAGATTGCTTAGGGTTTTAGAAGATACCATGGATCTAACAATAGATTAGAACTTTATTTCCTACTAATTTATTACTCTTACCCCTAAGTGCACGTGCTATGTCACTTCAGCCATGTCTGACTCTTAGTGCCTTATAGACTATAGCCTGCCAGGCTGCTCTGTCCATGGGATTCTCCAGGCAAGAATACTGGAGTGGGTTGCCATACCCTCCTCCAGGGGATCTTCCCAATCCAGGGATTGAACTCCTGTCTCCTGCATTGGCAGGTGGGTTCTTTACCATTTAGCGCAACCTGTAAGCCCATAGAGCCGGATAGAACTGAGTGACTAACACTTCAACAGAAGGCATTAAATAGTTCAAATAGAGTACATACCTGACTCTACACTGGCCCACGTCTTCAAGAACCATAGAGAAGTCCTTCCAAGTTATCTCGTCGTCGAATGTTAGCACACGTTTCTTTGCATCACCAAAGAAAGACAGGAAATAATCCTCCCCTTCCCCAATCACATCTGGCTCACAAGGAAGGACTGGCATAGAGTGTTTCTTTGGAATTTCAAAGATGTTGAGTCCTTTTAAAGAAACCAAAGAAGAAGACAACAGAGAGAGAAGTATATAAAGCAGTAAAAGGACCCAAAGCTACTATCTTTTTTCCTTGCTTCTATACAAAACACTATTCTTTATATACTGTACTGTCACAGTCAAATTCAAAGAGGACAATTAAAAACTTTAAATCAAAGTCTGCAATATAACCAGTAAGTGATTATTTTTAGTGACACTCAATTCCTAGAGATCATTTCAGTTACGTTAAACTATCAATAATCATCATTATTATAATTTAATTGATCAAGTAGTAGTAGAAGAAACATAAATTTCTGAGTAGGTAAGACATTTGAGTCTCTCCAATCTAGATATGTACACTTTATTCTATTTTACACTGGCTTTCCCCACCAAATTGCTATGCATAAATTAGTTTCAAATGAGTCCTTTCCTACCGATGGTTTCCATTTTGCCAGAGGAAGACTTACATTTCCTCTAATCAACTAAAATACTTTATTAGAAAGATCAAGTAATGCTTGATCGGATTCTAATGTCCTCCTGGAAATTTACTCTTTTAAAATTCTCAGTGCACTGAGAAGATCTGAATGTGAAATAGTCTTCGTGGTTTTGCATAGAAAGCCTCCTGCTGGATGAATCTGACTGTGAATCTGCAGAGAGAGCGCAACACCATGGAGAGGCACCCCGAGGAGACAGAGAGCACCATATGTCTCAGGCTTAGACACGCCGGAATCCCACCCACTTACTGATTTAAGCCAAATGATCTAAACCTTCCAAGCTTCGGTTTTCCTGAGAATAAAAGAAGGAGAATACTACCTTGTGTGAGGGGATGTGAGGATTGCAGATAATATAGGTAAGTGTCTAGCTTTAGCAGGTACTCAATAAATGAGAGCTATTGTTGTAGCAGAGGGACCTGGGTGAATGTGACCCTGGGTCCAAAATCACCAAAGGATTAAGACAATCCAGAATGTGCTTTATCTTCTTGTGTCTTTCACAAAACCAAAGCAAGGTGAAATATGGGGGAAAAAAACCCCACATAGCTCCTCAGAGTGTTTTGTTTGGAAGAAATACTTGGAATTAAATCAGTTTATTCCCATTCAAGTGAGTATTTGCTAAATCTTTTTTTTTTTTTAACATTTATTCATTTATTTATTTGTGGGGGGGGAGGAGTTGGGGAGGGAGGGGGGCAGGCGGGCCACTTCTATTGGACTTTCATTTCTCTATTTCCATCCATCTTTGTTCTTTGGCCCGTGTGGGCCTCCCATCGCGGTGGCCTCTGTTGTTACAGAGCACCGGCTCTGAGCACATGCGCTCCAGAGCTCTGGCTCGGTAATTGGACACATTGGTCCAGCTGCTCAGTGGCACATGGCATCTTCCCAGGCCAGGGATCGAACTGGCACCCCTTGCACTGCAAGGCGGTGTCCTTACCCACTGGACCACCAGGGAAGCCCCTTGCTAAATCTTTAAATTCCTTTGAAGAAAGAATATTTAGCATCCTTGATTGCTCATCTAGAGGGATGAAAATCTCTGTACTCTGAAAGAAGACATGGATCTTGGTTCCAGCTCTTATCTTATCTAGAAATGAAATGGACCAAATGCAGAGCAAGTCTTGGGAGACTCAGATCCCCGTCTACAGCGTCAGGATCTGCAGTAATGGACGGGGAAGACTCGATCCCAGCACCATGCGCTTCTTGCGAAGAGAAGCCAGTATATTTATTTTTCCCTCCAATACTAGGAATTTCCACAATTTGACCCAAATACAGAGCATATACCATGATCATACAGTGCCAAAGGATGAGAAATATTACCCTCTTTCAATATAAAATGTGTACTTTGACTTTTAAACATATAGATTCTGGTCATTGCTCAAAGTCAGTGTGAACTTAGGAGCCTGCTTTGAAAAATGTACCTTAGGCATACAAACAGTGAAGCACAGGGAATACGACCACGGTGACAGAAGGTCAAAATCCTTGATAACCCTGTCTCAAAAGCTTAGTAAGGAACCAGGAACAAAGTGAAATATAGATAAGAAGCAGCAAGGTCGTATATGTGCACAGGATGGTAGAGGAAAATGAAGACATCAGGTAGCCATGGATGTATTTATGCTCACAATTTTCAAACTTGTTAGTTGATTGGTAATACAGACTTCAAATCTAGCCTATTCTATGAGAAGGTACTTACAGATATGTTCAGATTCACAATTAACTTTACTGAGCACACTTACTATGTGCCAGGTGATTCTCATAAATATCTCATTTAACCCTTAGGATAGCCCTTGAAGTTGATATTTTAATCTCCATTTTACAGTTATGGAAAATGAGACTCAGAGATACTAAATACCTAAATTAACATCTCATGTTGAAGGAACAAACTAGGTCCCTAGGTTTAAAGATGAAATATGCGTGTGTGCTCAGTCACTTCAGCCGTATCCAACTCTTTGCAACCCTGTGGACCGTAGCCCAGCAGCCTCCTCTGTCCATGGGGTGCTCCAGGCAAGAATGCTGGAGTGGGTTGCTGTGCCCTTCTCCAGGGGATTTTGCCTCCCCAGGGGTTGAACTCACATTTCCGGCATCGCAGGCAGATTCTTTACCTCTGAACCACCAGGAAAGCCTAAGCAAATACTCACTCGAGTGGGAATGAACTAATTTAATTCCAGATATTTCATGTTTTAGGTTTGAACCAAGGTCCTTTGTTTCCAAGGACAGTGGTCTTTGCACTAAACACTGAAACCTACCCCTAAAGTTGCCTCAACACGGTGAGGAACACACACCTCATAGTGTGAACAATGCTGAGGGCACCGTTGGCAATTGTCCACACTTTACTATCTTCATTTTCCTTGCTTCCAGATGATAGTTTCTCCCTCTTCTCTCCACTATTTTACTACCTACTTTATATTTCTTCTTTCCCTTATCTGTCTTTGCTTACTTAAGCCATAGTTTCCTAAAGCAAAATTTGCATGATATTGTTCATCTTTCTGGTGGTTTTCAGAGAAAAGGTGGTTAATGAATAGATCTTTAATTACCCAGGAATTCTAGACCATCGACATGGTCGACCCATGAACCATTATGATAGCTCCAGATATTTTACTCCTAGAGATGATGTATTTGACCTCATGTATTTATGTGACCTGAACGTGACTCCAGCACTAGAATCAATGACAAGGAGAGTTCAATTATTCTTCACATAACATTAAGAAATTAGTATACTGGGTTTCCCCTGATGGTCCAGTGGGTAAGGACACTGCCTTGCAGTGCAAGGGGCGCCGGTTCGATCCCTGGCCTGGGAAGATGCCACGTGCTGTGGAGCGGCTGGACTGATGATGTGTCCAATTACCGAGCCAGAGCTCTGGGGTGCATGCACCCAGAGACGGCGCTCTGCAACGACAGAGGCCACCGCGATGGGAGGCCCACAGAGGCCAAAGAACAAAAGACAGATGAAAATAGAGAAATGAAAGACCAATAGAAGTGGCCCTCACGTCCCCCTCCCTCCCCACCCCACCCCCCAAAAAAGATAAAATAAATAAAAAATAAATGTTAAAAAAAAGAAATTAGTATACTGGAGACAAATAAGAACACATAAAGACTTGAACCACATGCTCTAAAAACAGTCAAAAAAACGATGTGTTTCGCTTACCCCAGCTATTTTCTGAGTGGGAACGGCTGACTAGAGCAGGCTGAGGCTTTGGTCCAGTTGTTGATACAGTTTCTCCACAAATCTGACAGCTAGACAGACAGTAATTAAGAGGTATTTCATTGGATAATGCCTGTGAACATGGCAGCGTTGTGATATCTGAATCCGTTAATGCTGGAACAAAAGGTACTGAAGATGGCTGTCTCTTTGGGAAATCATCATGTGAGCCTTCTTGTCTGTGTACAAAATGAGTATAATAAAAAAGTGAGACAGTCAAAATGGTAGACTATGAACACAAGAACATTCACTGTCATTATCGCCTAAGATTTTGCTTTTCAAATCTAACAGAGCCTCTTACATGCCTAGTTGTAACAAACTAAATAAAACACTATGGTGTCAAGTCATGCTTCTTTTCTATTTAAAAATCAATATACTCCTATTTCAGATAGCTTTACTGCCTGAAAAGTGTAAAAGCAGAAATAAGAAAATAAAAAATACTGTAATTCCACCAACTAAAATTTTTACCATTTTATTCCAGGCTTTTAATTTTTATTAAAAAAATTTAAATTGAAATACAACTGTTTACAGTATTATATTAATTTCAGATGTATGACCTCATGATTCAATATTTTTTCCTCCCAGGACTTTTATTTTTTTCAATCAAAACTGAGTCTCTAAAACCCATTTATATCCCTCTTTTATCACTATTACATTTTTCCTTTCCATTAACATGAAAAACATGATTCTCATTTCTGTTTTGTATATTACTATTTGCTATACCTTTTCTTTTAATTTCTCCTGCTCATTTTCCTGTATTTATAAAGATTCTTTAGTTAATGTATGCTCTTGAATACATGCTACAAATTAGTAACTACAAATACAGCTCACGTGTATATGGTGGTGTGTATTTGTGTACGTGTGTTGTGTGGTGTGTATGTGTGTTGTGTGGTGTGTATTCGTGTATGTGTTGTGTGGATGCTAAAGGGAACAGCACAGAAGAGGGAGAAGAAAGACTTACTTTCTAGGCATTATTTTTGTAAGGGAACAGCACAGAAGAGGGAGAAGAAAGACTTACTTTCTAGGCATTATTTTTGTAAGTAAATCTTACTTTGAACGAAGATGTTCCTTTCTTTTTTATTAGTATAATAGTATCGTATGCAATGATTTAAACAAGGTCCTTAAACCACAGTACAGTTATTTTATGAGTAAAACAATGTCCTCGTGGAGTAGCTCATGAAAAGACTTATGACAGCTGCATTTTATGACTCACATGGAGGCTCTTCTCTGTGACCTCAAAGCAATCCATGTGCCTGTGAATGTGTGTTTTTAAGGCAAGGTCCTGGAGTCCAGCCCTTCAGCTCTGATGAACCAAATCCATGGCTAACCCAAGCGGCTCCCTCCCCGACAGGTCTATCCACCTAAGTCAGAAACTAAGAGTTTTGTGTCTATGCACCGTCTCTATTTTGATCTCCTTGTTTTCCAGAGTTCCTAAAATGCTATTTTAGCCAGCCTTCTGTCTTTTGTTTTTCCAAATCTTTCTATAAGAGAACAAGGGCCTGAAACTTGCTAATCTGCCACATTGGTGGTCTTAACTCAATCTCTTTGTTTACCAAGAGGGATCCACAATCATTTTATTCTATAATTTGTAAGTTCCTTCATCAGAAATGTTATATCTGGAGAGCTTTCTACTTAATATCAGACTTCTCTAAGTGTACCTCTCACAAGGCACAGGTATCTCAGGCAATTTTGAAAAATTAAATGGTATCAGCTTTGGAAGCTGCATTATTACTAGCCCAGTACTTAGCACATGCCATTCTACTGACATCCCAACCACTCATCTTTGTCCAAAAAGCTGTACCCCAGAAAGACACCCTCTTGAGCAGGACAGGGGTGGTAATGAAAAGGAGACGACAGGGGTCTGTTGTTAAGTCGTCAATATTTCACCTCAACTGATCAAACGACGCCATTTTTTCCCTGACACTGTCTAGATTAAGCAGGAAAAGGACCTTTCCCTCTCAAAGCTCCTACATCTGGATTTCATTACAGAAAACTATGTCTTTTCAGCATGTTCATTTTATAAGCTCTTGAGTTTTTTTCTTCCCCCGGTAAGACAATAGCATTTCCAAATATATTTAATTCCACCAAAGATTCCCAACAAGCTTTTGCAAATGTTGTGATCAAAGAAATTTGGTCTAGGGCTTCCCCTGGTGGTCCAGTGGGTAAGGACACCGCCTGGCAGTGCAAGGGGCGCCGGTTTGAGCCCTGGCCTGGGAGGATCCCACGTGCCGCGGAGCGGCTGGACTGATGTGTCCAATTACCGAGCCGGAGCTCTGGAGCGCATGCGCCCAGAGCCGGTGCTCTGCGACAATAGAGGCCACCGCGATGGGAGGCCCACAGGAGCCAAAGAACAAAGACGGATGAACATAGAGAAACGAAAGACCAATAGAAGTGGCCCGCCCGCTCCCCTCTCTCCCTAACCCAACCCCTGCCCAAAGAAAAGAAAAAAAAAAAAAAAAAAAAGAAATCTGGTCTAGGGCCACAAGGGGTTCTTATTTTTGTAGTTGAACAAGAAGTTTCTAATGGCAGCACACAGCGCTGGAAGTGCTGAGGCACGTCACAAAGACTGAGCACGATGCAGCCCGTTGTCAGAGCCCTGAACTCCCCAACCCATTAGACTTCTTCTGGATAATGAGGGATTTTCTTCCTGGTGCTTGATTAGGTTTCACTTTTGCAAGCCCTTACTTGGTATTTTGCTCTTTCTGTAACTGAGTAAATTGATCATCACTAAACCAGAGGCAGTTATAAACGTGCAATTCCAGCATTTCAATGTTGTATCAAAGCTGCATTGGTAGTACTCACAACAGTTCTTAATATTCCTCAGATGATTTCTAAGGACAAATACTTGAAAAATAGGCTTGAACTGATCAATAAACACAGGACATCTAGGTCCAAAGTAACATTAACCTTAAATTATGCATATTCAATATTAAAGATCATCTTTAAATTTTTATCCAGAGGATAACTGCCTTACAATCTTGTGTTAGTTTCTACCAGACACCATCTTGAGCAGGACAGGGTGGTAATGAAAAGGAGACGACAGGGGTCTGTTGTTAAGTCGTCAATATTTCACCTCAACTGATCAAACGACGCCATTTTTCCCTGACACTGTCTAGATTAAGCAGGAAAAGGACCTTTCCTCTCAAAGCTCCTACATCTGGATTTCATTACAGAAAACTATGTCTTTTCAGCATGTTCATTTTATAAGCTCTTGAGTTTTTTTCTTCCCCCGGTAAGACAATAGCATTTCCAAATATATTTAATTCCACCAAAGATTCCCAACAAGCTTTTGCAAATGTTGTGATCAAAGAAATTTGGTCTAGGGCTTCCCCTGGTGGTCCAGTGGGTAAGGACACCGCCTGGCAGTGCAAGGGGCGCCGGTTTGAGCCCTGGCCTGGGAGGATCCCACGTGCCGCGGAGCGGCTGGACTGATGTGTCCAATTACCGAGCCGGAGCTCTGGAGCGCATGCGCCCAGAGCCGGTGCTCTGCGACAATAGAGGCCACCGCGATGGGAGGCCCACAGGAGCCAAAGAACAAAGACGGATGAACATAGAGAAACGAAAGACCAATAGAAGTGGCCCGCCCGCTCCCCTCTCTCCCTAACCCACCCCCTCCCCAAAGAAAAAAAAAAAAAAAAAAGAAATCTGGTCTAGGGCCACAAGGGGTTCTTATTTTTGTAGTTGAACAAGAAGTTTCTAATGGCAGCAAAAGCGCTGGAAGTGCTGAGGCACGTCACAAAGACTGAGCACGATGCAGCCCGTTGTCAGAGCCCTGAACTCCCCAACCCATTAGACTTCTTCTGGATAATGAGGGATTTTCTTCCTGGTGCTTGATTAGGTTTCACTTTTGCAAGCCCTTACTTGGTATTTTGCTCTTTCTGTAACTGAGTAAATTGATCATCACTAAACCAGAGGCAGTTATAAACGTGCAATTCCAGCATTTCAATGTTGTATCAAAGCTGCATTGGTAGTACTCACAACAGTTCTTAATATTCCTCAGATGATTTCTAAGGACAAATACTTGAAAAATAGGCTTGAACTGATCAATAAACACAGGACATCTAGGTCCAAAGTAACATTAACCTTAAATTATGCATATTCAATATTAAAGATCATCTTTAAATTTTTATCCAGAGGATAACTGCCTTACAATCTTGTGTTAGTTTCTACCAGACACCATCATGAATCAGCCGTTAGGTATACATATGTCCCCTCCCTCTAGAACGTCCCTCCCACCTCCCACCCCAGGCCACCGCTCTAGGCTGTCACAGAGCCCCAGGCTTGAGCTCCCTGGGTCAGACAGCAAATTCCCACTGGCTCTCTGCTTTACATGGGGCAGTGTGTATGTTTCAGTTCATCCCTCCCTCTCCTTCCCACTGTGTCCACAAGACTGTCCTCTATGTCTCCGTCTCCACTGCCGCCCTGCCCAATAGGGTCATCAGTACCATCTTTCTAGATTTCCTACATATGTATAAATACATGGTATTTGTGTTTCTTAAAGATCATTTTTAAAGAAAACATTGGAAAACCAACGCTAATACATCAGATGATAAAATGATTTACATTAGTAATAAAAAATAGAGAGTTGTAGTTTTAACATCCTTATAGACATTTCTGAAACTCTCCAGCAGTTCTCTGTCCCCATGTTAGTAAAGCAGCTTTAAAGAAAATGTCTTCCAATTACTTTGACATATTAGACATGAGTTTTGGAATCTCAAACAGGATCTGAGAGGGTGGAGATCTGTCTAGGTGAATTTTTCTATTACTCAAGGACTAAACATTACAAAACAGTGGCTGAGGAAACTGTCACATGTCATCATTAATTTCAGGAAATTTGTAGACTCAATTTTAGTTCTATTTTATAAGCCGTTTGGAAACAAAAAGGTCAAATACTCCATCCTCATTCTCTAAAAGTCATTTATGCCTTTCTTACTGTGCTTGATTCTCCATTTTATCTTCCTGCCTGTGGATTTCACTGCAGGACTGCCGAGACCAGAATCTTTCCTTTTCTGGAAGAATAAATCACGGCATTAGGTAATCAAGAAAACCGAAATTCAAGGCAGATTTTCTTTTTCAAGTGACATCACTTGTTAATCTAACTACCTTAAAGCACTTGCCAGACATCATGATTTCATCACCACGCTGGGGCCAGAATCAGGATTCTAATGTGAATATGTAAGTACCAATAGACAGTATTGATACTGGCAAAGAATATTAAACAGATCAAGGGGAAGATGTGTAGCCCTCACTGGAAGCAACTCAAGAGATAGGGCAAATCTACCTTTATAATCACCACATTCACATCAGGGCACCACTCCCTGTTAGAACACTGTGAGGTAATGTCTCCTTAGTTAAAAAGTTCCAGTCTCTGAACAATTACTATGCTAATACTGCACCTGCTTTGCAGTTTGCAGACATCAAATAATGTGACTGGCTTTTCAGAGAGCCATTTCTCCTAACAGACAAACTTTGCACAAAACCTACATTTCTTTGCCATGTTGGGGTTGATCGTTTAGTCTCCGTCTCCACTGCCGCCCTGCCCAATAGGGTCATCAGTACCATCTTTCTAGATTTCCTACATATGTATAAATACATGGTATTTGTGTTTCTTAAAGATCATTTTAAAGAAAACATTGGAAAACCAACGCTAATACATCAGATGATAAAATGATTTACATTAGTAATAAAAAATAGAGAGTTGTAGTTTTAACATCCTTATAGACATTTCTGAAACTCTCCAGCAGTTCTCTGTCCCCATGTTAGTAAAGCAGCTTTAAAGAAAATGTCTTCCAATTACTTTGACATATTAGACATGAGTTTTGGAATCTCAAACAGGATCTGAGAGGGTGGAGATCTGTCTAGGTGAATTTTTCTATTACTCAAGGACTAAACATTACAAAACAGTGGCTGAGGAAACTGTCACATGTCATCATTAATTTCAGGAAATTTGTAGACTCAATTTTAGTTCTATTTTATAAGCCGTTTGGAAACAAAAAGGTCAAATACTCCATCCTCATTCTCTAAAAGTCATTTATGCCTTTCTTACTGTGCTTGATTCTCCATTTTATCTTCCTGCCTGTGGATTTCACTGCAGGACTGCCGAGACCAGAATCTTTCCTTTTCTGGAAGAATAAATCACGGCATTAGGTAATCAAGAAAACCGAAATTCAAGGCAGATTTTCTTTTTCAAGTGACATCACTTGTTAATCTAACTACCTTAAAGCACTTGCCAGACATCATGATTTCATCACCACGCTGGGGCCAGAATCAGGATTCTAATGTGAATATGTAAGTACCAATAGACAGTATTGATACTGGCAAAGAATATTAAACAGATCAAGGGGAAGATGTGTAGCCCTCACTGGAAGCAACTCAAGAGATAGGGCAAATCTACCTTTATAATCACCACATTCACATCAGGGCACCACTCCCTGTTAGAACACTGTGAGGTAATGTCTCCTTAGTTAAAAAGTTCCAGTCTCTGAACAATTACTATGCTAATACTGCACCTGCTTTGCAGTTTGCAGACATCAAATAATGTGACTGGCTTTTCAGAGAGCCATTTCTCCTAACAGACAAACTTTGCCATCAAAATGTTTGTTATCCTATCTTGGATTTCTGAGGGTTTAGCCAGTATGCAAAGTTTGGGGGAGTTGATCACTGTTTTATATCTTTGTTTGTTTTGGTTTCTCTTGACAAGTGCTCTTTGAGCACATGGCAACAGCTGGGCAGCAGGAACAGAAAACTTGTATATTTTTGAGGTCAAAAGAAACCTACTGGTAGAAATAATGAAATTGATGCTAGGGGTCCTGAATTCTAATTATTCCAGCAATATGATTTAGAAGAAATCACTTAATTTGGATTCTACCTAGACTAAAAGATCCACAGTTTAATGTGTCATAATAAGAATAGGCATAGGAATAAAATTAACACACTTCAAAGTATATGGTTGTACATAGTAATAAGATACTTTAATGATGAGGATTACTGGATGAGTTATCTCATTCAATAAATAATTAAATAAGCATTTACTATGTACCAGGAACCAGCAAGGTACTATGAACAAAGAATCCCTCATTTAAGGAATAATAATAAAAAAAATCTTCTAATTTGGATTAGAAATTGGCTTCCATCTTGGACTGATGGACAGTATTTAAATATCAGTACAAAGGACAACAAAGAAAGTAACTTTTAATAAAAGAAAAAGGCACGAAGTGTATCACATGATGACACACATAAACTTGAGGATGGTAAACATTTGACTATATCTGCTTCATCTCAGAAACGAAGTGAATTTCCTTATCAGCCTTACAGGCCAATTATTTCAGCATAAAGAAATTTATGGATTTACATTTATGTTCAGAAAAGAATTAAAAGTAGGTTTGTTATTTCTTGCCGCCCTCCCAGTTTCTTGGCTGGATGGTTTCCCAGCTGTTAAACATTTCTGTGCTGAACTACATCGATCACCATGGCGTCACTATGACATCATTTGTTTTATCAGAAAACCTGTTCCCATTTTCCAGCATTGCTGGGAGAAACAAAATTCTTTCCGTGTCTACCTTTATAATCACCACATTCACATCAGGGCACCACTCCCTGTTAGAACACTGTGAGGTAATGTCTCCTTAGTTAAAAAGTTCCAGTCTCTGAACAATTACTATGCTAATATGCACCTGCTTTGCAGTTTGCAGACATCAAATAATGTGACTGGCTTTTCAGAGAGCCATTTCTCCTAACAGACAAACTTTGCCATCAAAATGTTTGTTATCCTATCTTGGATTTCTGAGGGTTTAGCCAGTATGCAAAGTTTGGGGGAGTTGATCACTGTTTTATATCTTTGTTTGTTTTGGTTTCTCTTGACAAGTGCTCTTTGAGCACATGGCAAAAAGCTGGGCAGCAGGAACAGAAAACTTGTATATTTTTGAGGTCAAAAGAAACCTACTGGTAGAAATAATGAAATTGATGCTAGGGGTCCTGAATTCTAATTATTCCAGCAATATGATTTAGAAGAAATCACTTAATTTGGATTCTACCTAGACTAAAAGATCCACAGTTTAATGTGTCATAATAAGAATAGGCATAGGAATAAAATTAACACACTTCAAAGTATATGGTTGTACATAGTAATAAGATACTTTAATGATGAGGATTACTGGATGAGTTATCTCATTCAATAAATAATTAAATAAGCATTTACTATGTACCAGGAACCAGCAAGGTACTATGAACAAAGAATCCCTCATTTAAGGAATAATAATAAAAAAAATCTTCTAATTTGGATTAGAAATTGGCTTCCATCTTGGACTGATGGACAGTATTTAAATATCAGTACAAAGGACAACAAAGAAAGTAACTTTTAATAAAAGAAAAAGGCACGAAGTGTATCACATGATGACACACATAAACTTGAGGATGGTAAACATTTGACTATATCTGCTTCATCTCAGAAACGAAGTGAATTTCCTTATCAGCCTTACAGGCCAATTATTTCAGCATAAAGAAATTTATGGATTTACATTTATGTTCAGAAAAGAATTAAAAGTAGGTTTGTTATTTCTTGCCGCCCTCCCAGTTTCTTGGCTGGATGGTTTCCCAGCTGTTAAACATTTCTGTGCTGAACTACATCGATCACCATGGCGTCACTATGACATCATTTGTTTTATCAGAAAACCTGTTCCCATTTTCCAGCATTGCTGGGAGAAACAAAATTCTTTCCGTGAAGAAAAACTTTCACAGGCTTTAAAACTGTGACAGTTTCCATAGTTATTTCCCACACAGGATGTATTCCTCGTTTCCTTCCACCAAATTAGAGCACATGAACAATTAAAATCAATTTCCTCTTTTCATCTTCTCAAACTAAGTGAATCACGGGGAATTCTGTGAATATGAGGGGACACTGTCCAGACTCTGCCCGTGAGATTCTCCAGGCAAGAATACTGGAGCGGACAGCCATTCTCTTCTCCAGGCGGTCTTCCTGACCCAGGGATCGAACCTGGGTCTCCCACATTTCAGGCAGGTTCTTCACCATCTGAGCCACCAGGGAAGCCCACGAGGGGACTTTAAGAGCAGTCATAAAGATTTGGTGGGGTGCTACTGGCATTTAGTGGACAGGATCCAGAAGTGCTAGATTTCCTGCAACATGGCAAATAATGCTACTTGGTAAAGAATTTTCCCGTGTACCCCCTGACTTGCCAGACATTCATGCAGATGAAAAATTATTTATAATTATCTGTCTCTACAGCCCAGCTCCATATTATATGTAAATGCAAAATATTTTTGTTAATATTTACCAAATTTTAAAGGAAGTAATGATGCATTATATTTACATTGAGGGAAGATTATACATTGATTTGTTCAGATCTTTTCCAAGAGTTGTTCATCAGTTTGGGAAAACTACGTTATCAAATGGCAATACCACTGGTATGTTCATGTGGTTGATATAACTTACCTGACATAGGAAATACCAGTAGCAACAAGAACAATGACAAAATCAAGCTGAATCTGATGAACCTTCTAACTGACATAAAATACAGAGAAAAAGAGCACATAGACAAATTAAGACACCTTTTGTAATTTGTGGATAATAGCTGTTTTTCAGCCTTACAGGCCAATTTCATTTTGGATTTACATTTATGTTCAGAAAAGAATTAAAAGTAGGTTTGTTATTTCTTGCCGCCCTCCCAGTTTCTTGGCTGGATGGTTTCCCAGCTGTTAAACATTTCTGTGCTGAACTACATCGATCACCATGGCGTCACTATGACATCATTTGTTTTATCAGAAAACCTGTTCCCATTTTCCAGCATTGCTGGGAGAAACAAAATTCTTTCCGTGAAGAAAAACTTTCACAGGCTTTAAAACTGTGACAGTTTCCATAGTTATTTCCCACACAGGATGTATTCCTCGTTTCCTTCCACCAAATTAGAGCACATGAACAATTAAAATCAATTTCCTCTTTTCATCTTCTCAAACTAAGTGAATCACGGGGAATTCTGTGAATATGAGGGGACACTGTCCAGACTCTGCCCGTGAGATTCTCCAGGCAAGAATACTGGAGCGGACAGCCATTCTCTTCTCCAGGCGGTCTTCCTGACCCAGGGATCGAACCTGGGTCTCCCACATTTCAGGCAGGTTCTTCACCATCTGAGCCACCAGGGAAGCCCACGAGGGGACTTTAAGAGCAGTCATAAAGATTTGGTGGGGTGCTACTGGCATTTAGTGGACAGGATCCAGAAGTGCTAGATTTCCTGCAACATGGCAAATAATGCTACTTGGTAAAGAATTTTCCCGTGTACCCCCTGACTTGCCAGACATTCATGCAGATGAAAAATTATTTATAATTATCTGTCTCTACAGCCCAGCTCCATATTATATGTAAATGCAAAATATTTTTGTTAATATTTACCAAATTTTAAAGGAAGTAATGATGCATTATATTTACATTGAGGGAAGATTATACATTGATTTGTTCAGATCTTTTCCA
The DNA here is from genome assembly GCA_022376925.1 of Tragulus kanchil. Classification (NCBI taxonomy): domain Eukaryota; kingdom Metazoa; phylum Chordata; class Mammalia; order Artiodactyla; family Tragulidae; genus Tragulus; species Tragulus kanchil. The sequence continues at coordinate 265,939,363 of JAIOJX010000004.1, read as the reverse complement.
AGAGTTGTTCATCAGTTTGGGAAAACTACGTTATCAAATGGCAATACCACTGGTATGTTCATGTGGTTGATATAACTTACCTGACATAGGAAATACCAGTAGCAACAAGAACAATGACAAAATCAAGCTGAATCTGATGAACCTTCTAACTGACATAAAATACAGAGAAAAAAAGAGCACATGGATAAATAGATCCAAATATTTAAAAGACACCTTTTGTAATTTGTGGATATAACATACCTGAACTCAAGCAAACTGAAAAAAGGGCATAAGACAATTGGAAATTTAAGGACACTGTATACTGAATAATATTAAGGAGTAGCTGTTAAATATTTAAGGTGCATCATGACATTACGTGGAGAAAGAAATGGCAACCCACTCCAGTATTCTTGCTTAGAGAACTCCATGAACAGAAAACCTGGCAGGCTACAGTCCATGGGGGTGCAAAAGGGTCAGACATGACTTAGAGGTTAAACAACCAACAATGGTACTATGATTGTATTTGTTAAAAAAGATTCCTTGTTGTTTAGAGATACATACTGAAACATTTATAGTTAAAATGATAGGTCTAGATTTGCTTCAAAACAATAGAGACAAAATTTTAAAAATTAATACAGGCAGCAGGGAACGGATGGAGCTGTGGATGAAGAGGATGGGCAGTGACTTGTAATTGCTGAAGCCAAGTAGTACTGAGTTCATGGAGGTTGGTTATGATTATGCTTATTTTTTCTATAAATTTTGAAATTCTCTGTGGTGAAGATGGAGGGGTCATTTTGGGATGCGTAGATGCCGCATGTTGATAACATCATCATTATGGCTGCCTCTAATTCAGGAAGGACAGAGTCAAGTTAGAGCTGAAAAGGAAAAGCAGACGCACTTCCTGTTTGTGAGGTTCAACAGCCTCACACAGGCCCTTTCCCCACAGCGCTGGAAGACGGGAAAATGAGGGGGAAAGTGGCAGTCGCTCAGTCATGTCTGACTCTTGTGACCCCATGGACTGTAGCCCACCAGGCTCGTCTGTCCATGGGATTCTCCAGACAAGAATACTGGAGTGGGCTGCCAGGGGGGATCTTCTCCAGGGGAAGGGATCTTCCCAACCCAGATATCTAACCCCAGTCTTCTGTATTACAGGCAAATTCTTTACCATCTGAGCCACCAGGGAAGCCCCAAGGTAAGAGTCTCCCCATTTTCCTGAATGAGGAAGTGGAAGTTCAGAGAGATGAATAACTCCTCTGAGGTTTAATGGCTGAGCCAGGATTTGGTCTCGCATCCATTTCATACAAAACCCCCTTCACCGGACTCCCTGTTTCTCTGCTGTAATTCCTGACCAGTATCTTCCTAGTTCCTTCCATGGTAACTGCTTAGCTACTTATCTGTCCCTGAACCAGCCTGGTCCTGATCTTTCTCTTTGCCCTGGTCTTAAATCACTCTCTCCCAATGTCTGGAGTCTTTGTCATTTCTCTTTGGCCTTATTCTCTTTTGGGAAGACATCAGAATTTTACCTGAGAAATTGAAAGAGTGGATATAGAGCAAAATAAGATGATGATACTGAGTTTTATATCATGAGCTTTGACCTTGATTAAGAAAGAACATACCATATTCAGTAATCTAAAAGAAAAATAAAGACAAAACATTATCTGTCCATAATTTTTTTAAGCTGGAAGGCACAAAGAACCGGCTTTATGCATTCTGGTCCTCTGTCTCCCCACATGGAGAATATTTGCACAGTCGGATATTTTGACTAATATTTTGATTAAATCAGTAATATAAATAAAACGTCTAATATATATGAAGGGAATTTTCTTCCCCTCTCAGGGCATAGATGGGACATTTCCAAATTTTGTAGCATATAACTGAAGATTACAACTTAAAACGTGACATGTTCCACTATGTACGATTCGAAGAGTTTGTGTATATAGGATGTGCCTTCACATGTGTGCTCATATTGTAGTATAGATTCCTATTGTAAAGCATCTTGCTAGTCTCAAAATGTGCTGTGCTGTTTCATTTCCCTCACACAGATCTACATGTAAACAACACAGCCTTGAACCGAGATGCTATTATTTCATCTTGAGTCAGGATCACAGGAAGGCCCTACTGGCAGTTTTCACAGCGAGGACAGAGGACCAGTTACTGGGAGGTTCACGTCTCAGATATTTTGCTCTAAATACCTTCATGGCCCTTCCCAATCGCAAAATTCTATTATCAAACAGTCTAAGATCTCATATCTGCATACATGATACAAAATGTCAAACAATGGCTTGAATCCTCAAACACTCATACCAGTTTCAGCAATGGTTCATAAATAGCTACATAAATACATGTGAAATAAATATATAGATGTACTGAGGCTCAGTCTTTATTCACGAATCATTTCTATCCAGGTTCTTTGGAGGAATAAAATATTTACTCTAAATCAGAGCATCTCAGACTTGTTTAGAAGGGCAGAGATCCAGAACATATGCTCTTATTTTCAGAATGCCATTTTCTTTGTGAAATATTTTTTAAAATACAAATCAATATTTTTTTACATCCTCAACAAAATTTTATGTATTTTTACTAGCCAAAAAAAATGCACCTATATTATTTAGATACCATATAAACTCACAACCACCAGCTCACACGTCTTAAAATAAAATAAAACACCCAACAAACTGTTCAGCCAAGAACAAATGATTAGTTTTGAGTTTTCCTCTTGATAGGAATTTGCAATTTCATTTCCTTCTCTCATCTATTGGCAGTCTTAAGCAGAGAAGTGGTGTCTGGAGCCAAAGACTTGTAAAAAATGATTGGAAAAAAAAATTGAATCGAGAAAGCATGATCCATTAACTTTTTTCCTTTCCAAACAGGGCAAAGGCAATCATTATTAAACGCTTGCTCTCTACAGTGTATGTGAGTAGCTGTGGATTAAAGGAGTATGAAAGAGAGTTACTAGAACGCTGAATATGCGCCCTGCCCATGGTGTTAGGCACAAATGTAAGACTGAACGGAGTCTGACCCAGCTCAGTGTGGAAGCACACCCAGGCAAGGAGGGGCTTGGACCCAGCCTCAAGCCCTCCTCGTTGGCTAGCACACATGTAACCAAGTTATTAGTGGCAGCTACTCTCAGCATTATTCATCACTGATGATGATGACGGTTGCAACAGGCGGCAATGAGGGTGACAGCTCACTAAGGATGGAGAAGGTACTCCCAAGAAACCCCGTGAAAGCACTAGGTACATGAATGCAGCTGCTTTCATTTTCTCCTGACAATGTGAAAGATTTTTGTTGTTGTTCAGTTGCAAAGTCGTGTCCAACTCTTGGAGACCCCAGGGACTGCAGCACACCAGGCTCCTCTATCCTTCACTATCTTCTGGAGTTTGCTCAAATTCATGTCCATTGAGTCAGTGATGTTATCTAACCATTTAATTTGAAGTATAAGCAAATATAACTTGCCAAATTAACTAGAAGTTGTTTAGCAGCTTTTTCTTCATGTGTAAATGAGATAGAAGAAATTGAGAGGTTCCTAAGGATATTAATGGCCCTGAGGTTCACCATGTGTCTTTCACAAGAGAAGGATCCCTCTGACCTTTCCTAGGACCAGAAAAGAAACTTCTAGGGTGGATACTACTGTGTCTGAAATTCTCCTGTGTCATTCGTCTGAGAGCCTGCATGTGAGAAAAAGGTGAGAAACCAGACATCTGAGACGGAACGAGAAAATCCATGCAGTATTAGGAAACGGAACTCTCTGCAGACCTTTGATCGCATGTAGATGAGTCTGCAGTAGAAGAAGCAGCTGGACATTTTTATATGCTGGAAATTTTCTTTGGCCTTTCTCTTAATCTTAGTTTTGTGGTTACAGTTCTGTCTTACTGTTTCTCTCTCTGTAATTTTTGGAATAAATGTTTTTACAAGTCAGAGCCATAATTAATAGTGAATGCTACTGCTGCTGCTAGTTATCATTTACGATACATTTCCTATTTGTGTTATATATAATATGGGCTTCCCTGGTGGCACAGTGACAAAGAATACACCTGCAAATGCAGGAAACACAGGAGACATGGGGTTTGATCCATGGGAGACACAGGGTTCAATCCTTAGCTCCGGACGATCCACTGGAGAAGGGCATGGCAACCCACTCCAGTATTCTTGCCTGGAGAATCCATGGACAGAGGTGCCTGGCAGGCTGCAGTCCATGGGGTTGCAAAGAGTGAGACTTGGATGAAGTGACTTAGCACACACTCATGTAGTATAGTATATATTACTGTTTTAATCACTAAGTTGTGTCCAACTCTTTAAGACCCCATGGACTGTAGGCTGCCAGGCTCCTCTGTCCATAGGATTTCCCAGGAAAGAATACTGGAGTGGGTTGCCATTTCTTTCTCCAGAGGATCTTCCTCATGCAGGAACTGAACCCTCATTTCCTGCATTGGCAGGTGGTTCTTCACCACTGAGCCATCTGGGAAGCCCCAATATAGTATATAGGTCTTTCAAAAACAACTTTTTTTCGGGGCTTCCCTGGTAGCTCAGTGGTGAGGAGTTCGCTTGCCAATGCAAGAGACGCAGGTTCAATCCTTGAGCCGGGAAGTCCCACATGCTAAGGAGCAACCAAGCCTGTGAGCCAAAACTTTTGAGCCTGTGCTCTAGAGCCTCAGAGCCACAACTATTGTGGGCTGCAACTATTGAGCCCATGTGCCGCAACTATTGAAGCCGGTGTGCCCTAGAGCCAGAGTTCCACAACAAGAGAAGTCACAAGAAGCCTACTCACCTCAACTAGAGAGTAGTCTCCACTCCCTGCAACTAGAGGAGAGCCTGTGACAGCAGTGAAAACCCAGAATAGCCAAAAACAAATAAATGAAATATTAAAAAAGAGAGAAAGCAAAAAAAAATAAAAAACACAACTTTTTTCCAGTAGTATCATGACTGGGGTTCCCTTGTAGCTCAGTTGGCAAAGAATCCGTCTGCAATTTCGGAGACCTTGGTTCAATCCCCAGGTTGAGAAGGTCCCCTGGAGAAGGGAAAGGCTACCCATTCCAGTATTCTTGTCTGGAGAATTCCATGGCTCCTACATGGGTCACAAATAGTTGGACACAAGTGAGCAACTCACTTTTTCACTTTTTACTTTCATCATGACCATTCTAGGTTCCTTGATTTCCATGTGAATTTTTAGAATAATCTTGTCCATTATAAAAATACCAGCTTAGATTTTGTTTGGGGTTGCATTGACTATATGGATCAATTTAGAAAGAATGGATTACCTGTAATCTTCCTTTCTGGTAATATTCTTGTCAGGTTTTGGTATGAATATTATCCTGGTCTCTGGAATAAAAGCAAAAATAAATAAATGGCACCTAATTAAACTTAAAAGTTTTTGCTCAGCAAAAGAAACCATCAACAAAATGAAAATAAAACCAACAGAATGGGACAAATATTCACAAATCACAATGAACAAGGTGTTAACATCCAAAATATATAAACAGCTCATATAATTCTAAAACAACAACAACAACAAAAAAGAGCCCAATAAAAAAATGGATAGAAGACTTAAACAGATATCTTCCCAAACACAGATGGCTAACACGTACATGAAAAGACGCTTAATACTGCTAATTATCAGAGAAATGCAAATCAGATCAACACAGCTATTGTCTCTCACCTATCAGAATGACTATCATCAAAAAGTTGGCAGATAACAAATGTTGTGAAGGATGTGGAGAACAGAGAACACCTGCACACTGTTGGTGGGAGTGTAAATTGGTGCCGTCACTGTGGAAAACTGCATGGAGGTTTCTCAAAAAACTAGAAAGAGAACTATCATATGATCTAGCAATTCCATTCCTAGATATATATTTGGAAAAAATAAAAACAGTGATCTGTAAGAATACGTGCACTATAATGTTCATAGAAGCACTATTTACAATAGCCAATATATAGAAGTAAATCAAGTGTCCAAGAATGGATGAATGGATAAAGAAGATGTGTTGTAGGTATACAATAGAATATTACTTAGCCATAAAAAATGAAGGCCTGTTGCTGGCAGCAACATGGGTAGATACGGAGAATATTGTGCTTAGTGAAGTATGACAGAGAGAGACGAAGGCTGTATGATATTACTTATATGTGGAATCTAAAAATAATATAAATGAATGTATGTAGCAAAACAGAAACAGACTCACAGAGTTAGAAAACAAACTCGTGGTTACCAGCGGGGAGAGGGAAGAGCGAGGCACAAATTAGGAGGATGGGATTAAGAGACACAAACTACTATGTATAAAATAGATAAGCAGCAAGAATATATTCTACAGCACAAGGAATTATAGCCATTACCTATTTTAAAAAATGAAAGAAAAGAAATAGGGCTCATAAAATAAGCTGGTAACCATCAACAAAATGAAAATAAAACCCAACGGGGAATTTTTGGGAAAAAAAAATAAATTGGCACCTAATTAAACTTAAAAGTTTTTGCTCAGCAAAAGAAACCATCAACAAAATGAAAATAAAACCAACAGAATGGGACAAATATTCACAAATCACAATGAACAAGGTGTTAACATCCAAAATATATAAACAGCTCATATAATTCTAAAACAACAACAACAACAAAAAAGAGCCCAATAAAAAAATGGATAGAAGACTTAAACAGATATCTTCCCAAACACAGATGGCTAACACGTACATGAAAAGACGCTTAATACTGCTAATTATCAGAGAAATGCAAATCAGATCAACACAGCTATTGTCTCTCACCTATCAGAATGACTATCATCAAAAAGTTGGCAGATAACAAATGTTGTGAAGGATGTGGAGAACAGAGAACACCTGCACACTGTTGGTGGGAGTGTAAATTGGTGCCGTCACTGTGGAAAACTGCATGGAGGTTTCTCAAAAAACTAGAAAGAGAACTATCATATGATCTAGCAATTCCATTCCTAGATATATATTTGGAAAAAATAAAAACAGTGATCTGTAAGAATACGTGCACTATAATGTTCATAGAAGCACTATTTACAATAGCCAATATATAGAAGTAAATCAAGTGTCCAAGAATGGATGAATGGATAAAGAAGATGTGTTGTAGGTATACAATAGAATATTACTTAGCCATAAAAAATGAAGGCCTGTTGCTGGCAGCAACATGGGTAGATACGGAGAATATTGTGCTTAGTGAAGTATGACAGAGAGAGACGAAGGCTGTATGATATTACTTATATGTGGAATCTAAAAATAATATAAATGAATGTATGTAGCAAAACAGAAACAGACTCACAGAGTTAGAAAACAAACTCGTGGTTACCAGCGGGGAGAGGGAAGAGCGAGGCACAAATTAGGAGGATGGGATTAAGAGACACAAACTACTATGTATAAAATAGATAAGCAGCAAGAATATATTCTACAGCACAAGGAATTATAGCCATTACCTATTTTAAAAAATGAAAGAAAAGAAAGATTATGTTGGTCTCATAAAATAAGCTGGTAAGTGTTTCCTCTTTTTCCATTATGTGTGTTAGTCGCTCAGTTGTGCCTGACTCTTTGTGACACCATGCCATTCCCTTCTCCAGGGGATCTTCCCAACAGAGAGGTCGAACCTGGTTCTCCTGCGTTGCAGGCAGACTCTACCATCTGAACGACCAGGGAAGGAAATGGCCACCCACTCCAGGATTCTTGCCTGAAAATCCTATGGACAGAGGAGCCTGGGGGCTACAGTCCATACGGTTGCAAAAGACTGAGACACAAGTCAGTGACTAAACCACAACACTATATACATATTTTTTTTTTTTTTTCTACTAAGTAGTATAAGTTCCTTATATATATTATTTCTGTGTTCAGGCACCTCTCTTTGTTTTCTCATATTTTTGAGTATTCTTGATTAACAAATATAGATTATGAAAAAATTATAGATCTCATTTAGGCCCATGTGGGGAAACAAACACGTGAAGGTTTTTGTGGCTTTGGCTGAGCCAGGAGAAAAGCAAATTGGGAATGAAAAATATACTAGAAAGATCTAAGACAAACAAGTGATTTGATTCATATGGGCTTATTAGCTGGGGATATACTGAACAGCAACAGGTGAGAGATCTTCTGTGGACTTGGGAATGCCAACTCAGCACATGTTAGAACACTGCATGCACACACAAAATAAACTCCTCAAACTTCTTGTCGAATTAGTTGCCCCCCAGCTGCAACACGCCCTTTCCATCCTCAGAGCCAGGAGAATAATCATTGAACAGGGCTGTGACTGATTCCCAGCTTATGCTAATACCACTCCCTGCAAACACCTGGGAGGCTTCAGCACTGAATAAAAGCAGACTCGTGAATGTGTTCAGGGCCTTGACTCAAGAGGTCTTGAGTCCCCCGTTCCCATCCTTTCTCTCTGTCTGTGTGTGTCTGTGTATTTCCAAAAGTCTTGTCACACCCGTTATCCTCTATGCACCCGGCTGACGTGCTGTGGCAGGCCCAAGATGATATATTCCTTTAGGGAATATCTAATAGATGGCTATGAACATTAGAAAGTCTGTGTTAACATAACAAATTCAATCAGGGGTTAAGACAGTCTGAAGCTGCATTTCTATTCCAGTGAAGGCCAGCCTCTTTCTGGTTTATTCTTACTCCCAGGGTTGGATGCTCAAGGTTCCAAGAAGAAGCTGAGGGGAGATGTTACTGGTGCTTCTTCTCTTTGTTGGGCCTTGAACTCCAAGTTTTGTCCTCCAGGTCCATAAATCTGTAAAATCTCTACTCATTCTCTCCACCAGTCCTTCCTAAAATAACCTGATAAATGTAAGGTGAATCTGACTGTAAAGATTGGTTATCTTTCTGGGTCTTTTCATTCTTCTGGGTCTTGGAATCATAATGCTTGACTAACTTGACAGCTTCTGGTGTGTTTAGGTCTGTCACCTTTCCTCAGATTTTCTGTTTGTTTTCAGTAGGAGAACTAGTCCAAATTACCCTCTAGGCTCCTCTGTCCATGGAATTTGCCAGGCAAGTATACTGGAGTGGGTTGCCATTTCCTTCTCCATCCTGGGCAGCCATTACAAAATCCTTATCCTCATATTAAGTAAAACATTTGCATGCCTTTTGGTTCAGTTGTTTACAATATGTATTAACCTCAATAAAAGAAATACTCCCTTTAGTATTGTGCTTAGACAAAAGAACTGGTCCTATAACTTATGGATTCCATGACAAATTTAAGGTGAGATTCAATCTATTTTGCTACTTGGCAATTTTTATTTGGTTCCATTATCTAGTACTTTCTTTGTTTTAAGCTATTTCACTCTTCTCTTCCTGTTTTCAGTGTGTTATGCAAATTTAATTAGAAAATGCCTGTGAAAGTTCTTTGTAAATGTTTAAAGAAAAATACATGTATAAGGTGGCATTACTATTCTAGACTCATAATTGTTTATTTGGTACAAAAAAAAAAAATCCTTGTACACTGATTAGCAGCGCGTTTAGAAGGTTTTGGTGAACTATTCTCTGAAGAAGTATTGTTCTGCACTGAACGATGACAACTGATTTAATCGTATCTTCTTCTGGGAAGAAGGATCACAAAGTAAACAAAAGGAAATGGTTTATCTGCACGTGAAGCAAGTCTGATTAAGTAATTTGTCAAAATCATACACCTTGTGCTCAATGGAAAAGGTAAAGCTAGTACACAACAGCAGAGACTGAATCCAGGACCCTATAACTCTAATCCTATGGCATGAAACGGAAGCAATTACACACTGGAAATTAGAGAAAATTATCTTCAAGGACAAAACTTCAAAGATTTGAAAATCAAAAAGAAAACCTTCTCTCAACTCTAGTTTCTATGCTCAGAGTTCCTCCTCACCTCCTTCCCACCCTCCCTCCTTCCACAGCCAAATATCTTTGAGGGGAGAAAGCTATGTTGCTTTCATTTCCTTACTGCTCACTCACGTTGCACTCACTGTGGTACGATTTGTTCTCCGAAGGATAAGTCATGCCTGCTCTTGGGGTCATGGTGACCTCCTAGGAGACCATCTAGTGATTTTAACCCTGTTCTGTTTCTGCATGAAGCTTACCATTCTCTCTTGTCCTCTTTCTCTCCAAATTCTTGTCCGACTCCCCTCCTCCTCTTTTCCTCCAAGTTCAGAGGATCCCCTTGTGTTAATCCTTGAATCCTCCCTCTGCTTGCTTTTTCCCTTTCCTATTTCCTTCACCAGTTTGTTTTTTCACTTTAAAAAAAATACTTTCAACTATTTTATCTATTTAGGGGCTTCTCAGGTGGTGCAGGGGTAAAAACAAAAACAAAAACAAAAAAAATCACCTGCCAATGCAGGAGATGCAATCCCTGGTTTGGTTCAAAATCCCTGGTTTGGGAAGATCCCCTGAGGGAGGAAATGGCAACCCACTCCAGTATTCTTGCCCAGAGAATCCCCAGGGACAGAAGAGCCTGGCAGCCTACATGTCCATACAGCTGCACAGAATCGGACACAACTGAAGCAACTTAGCACGCACACATGCAAGACAGATGGAGGACACAACATTTCAGTCTTCCATTGAAAGACCACAAAGCCCTAGACAGAAGACTTCAGCTGGTCATTCCGCTTAGGTCTCTGATGCCCAATATTTATGCCAGTTTGTCAGATGACAGATTGGGGAGTTTCCTTGTTAAAGGTCAACTTTGTACTCTAGGAAACTGGTAACTAGCAGTGGGGACAGAACTGAATTAGATCAATCCTTTTAGCATAAATCAGTCCTTTTCTCTGTGGCTCAGTTTTGCACTCAGCTTCTCTTATGGGGCACTGAAAGGTCTTCCCTGATGAGAGTGAGTCTTCATCTACTTCATTTCCCTTTTTAAAGTGCCTCACGGAACTCTAATCCTATGGCATGAAACGGAAGCAATTACACACTGGAAATTAGAAAACTAAAAATTCAAAGATTTGAAAATCAAAGAAAACCTTCTCTCAACTCTAGTTTCTATGCTCAGAGTTCCTCCTCACCTCCTTCCCACCCTCCCTCCTTCCACAGCCAAATATCTTTGAGGGGAGAAAGCTATGTTGCTTTCATTTCCTTACTGCTCACTCACGTTGCACTCACTGTGGTACGATTTGTTCCCCGAAGGATAAGTCATGCCTGCTCTTGGGGTCATGGTGACCTCCTAGGAGACCATCTAGTGATTTTAACCCTGTTCTGTTTCTGCATGAAGCTTACCATTCTCTCTTGTCCTCTTTCTCTCCAAATTCTTGTCCGACTCCCCTCCTCCTCTTTTCCTCCAAGTTCAGAGGATCCCCTTGTGTTAATCCTTGAATCCTCCCTCTGCTTGCTTTTTCCCTTTCCTATTTCCTTCACCAGTTTGTTTTTTCACTTTAAAAAAAATACTTTCAACTATTTTATCTATTTAGGGGCTTCTCAGGTGGTGCAGGGGTAAAAACAAAAACAAAAACAAAAAAAATCACCTGCCAATGCAGGAGATGCAAGCCCTGGTTTGGTTCAAAATCCCTGGTTTGGGAAGATCCCCTGAGGGAGGAAATGGCAACCCACTCCAGTATTCTTGCCCAGAGAATCCCCAGGGACAGAAGAGCCTGGCAGCCTACATGTCCATACAGCTGCACAGAATCGGACACAACTGAAGCAACTTAGCACGCACACATGCAAGACAGATGGAGGACACAACATTTCAGTCTTCCATTGAAAGACCACAAAGCCCTAGACAGAAGACTTCAGCTGGTCATTCCGCTTAGGTCTCTGATGCCCAATATTTATGCCAGTTTGTCAGATGACAGATTGGGGAGTTTCCTTGTTAAAGGTCAACTTTGTACTCTAGGAAACTGGTAACTAGCAGTGGGGACAGAACTGAATTAGATCAATCCTTTTAGCATAAATCAGTCCTTTTCTCTGTGGCTCAGTTTTGCACTCAGCTTCTCTTATGGGGCACTGAAAGGTCTTCCCTGATGAGAGTGAGTCTTCATCTACTTCATGAGTCCTCAAGGTCGAAGCTATGACGATCCCTTTTTGTACATCATGGTGCCTCACGGAACCATATTTGAGTGGAAAACACTCTGGTCTAAGGCTATCCCTCCATGGACACTAGTCTAGATATTGAGAACTTTATAAGCCCTTCCACCATTGATAACATCCCACAGTTGCTTGGCCCTTTCCTTAGGCTCTAACTCTTCTGGCACAGACAGCATTAGGATACTTATAATTAAGCTCATCAGGACAGGACCCTGATGTCCCATATTCTCTTGTGCTCACTACTTCTTCTCCTAGTATTAATTTCTCCTAGATACCCAATCCCCGAATCACTTCCTCATCTTTGATAAATATTCCTCCTTTGTTAGAACTTCAATAAACCATCAACCAGGCCATTTTATTCGATCTCCATAACAACTCTCATCAGTTCCTCCCTACCTAGCTGAAACAAACACTAAGGTTTCTCTCTCTTATCACCTGCCTTTACCCATTGATGATCTAGGTATATCATGACCCTGTCCCTGGCTTTCCCACATCCATGCCTTTGTTCTGACTGTTCCCACTGGTAAACATCCCCCTTCCCAATACTGCTTATGCCTCTAAAAGTCTATTCAGTTTTCAGGACAAGTTTTCTCAGCTATAAAATGGAATTAACATGGATTCCATAGAGGACTACATAAATGATGTAAGTAAAGCATTTTAAATGGTAATTCTTATTACATTTTTCTTGATATTATAACACATATTCTCCATAAAGTGTTTTTTGTTCCTCCCAAACTAGAAATGATTTCTTTTTCTCCTAGATATCCATGGGAGAGATTTTTCCATTTCTTCCCCCTGGCATTATCACTTTCTACATTACGTTATAGTTATTTTTGCATATGCCTTATCCAATCATAACAGACAACTAAGCTCTCTGAAGTCAGGGACCATTTTTTGGGCATATTTTCTCCTTCCCCAGTGCATGGAATAGATACCTTATAAGTATGTGCAAAAACAGTGAATAGATTCACCACAGTGGTAATTACAGCTCTATCAAAATCTTTAGTCACAAATTATATCTTGACAAAATTACGAATGAACAAATCCCATTATACCTACAAATTGCACAGTGAATCATCCATCTGAAGGATGATCACCTGCCTATTTTTTGAGAAGTGTTGGCGGGCCCTGAAAGACAAGTGAAGAGCTAAGGAAGGAAGTGCTGCTGTTCAGAAGGGAAAAACTGGGGAGAAGGTTTTCCCTGGAGAACCTTTTCAACTCTATTCTCAAATTTCTTAAATTCTTTTGGCTATAAGTTATATCACTATTTTATCAACTACCAAGAAATAAAGTCCAAGATCGGGAATCTAATAAGAAACCCCAGTATAAAGCCTGGATCCCCAAGGGCCAACTTGCATTTTCAACCCTAGCTCTGGTAGGAGAGAGAAAGAAAACTCTGCCCTGAGATTCTGAACCATAACCATTACTCACATAGGTATGAGGTCCACACACCCACCAGTGAACTGCAAAAACCTCAGGAAGATAATCTCATTTAAAGTGGTCTTTCCAGTCTTAGTGGAGCCTGCCTTTACCCATTGATGATCTAGGTATATCATGACCCTGTCCCTGGCTTTCCCACATCCATGCCTTTGTTCTGACTGTTCCCACTGGTAAACATCCCCCTTCCCAATACTGCTTATGCCTCTAAAAGTCTATTCAGTTTTCAGGACAAGTTTTCTCAGCTATAAAATGGAATTAACATGGATTCCATAGAGGACTACATAAATGATGTAAGTAAAGCATTTTAAATGGTAATTCTTATTACATTTTTCTTGATATTATAACACATATTCTCCATAAAGTGTTTTTTGTTCCTCCCAAACTAGAAATGATTTCTTTTTCTCCTAGATATCCATGGGAGAGATTTTTCCATTTCTTCCCCCTGGCATTATCACTTTCTACATTACGTTATAGTTATTTTTGCATATGCCTTATCCAATCATAACAGACAACTAAGCTCTCTGAAGTCAGGGACCATTTTTTGGGCATATTTTCTCCTTCCCCAGTGCATGGAATAGATACCTTATAAGTATGTGCAAAAACAGTGAATAGATTCACCACAGTGGTAATTACAGCTCTATCAAAATCTTTAGTCACAAATTATATCTTGACAAAATTACGAATGAACAAATCCCATTATACCTACAAATTGCACAGTGAATCATCCATCTGAAGGATGATCACCTGCCTATTTTTTGAGAAGTGTTGGCGGGCCCTGAAAGACAAGTGAAGAGCTAAGGAAGGAAGTGCTGCTGTTCAGAAGGGAAAAACTGGGGAGAAGGTTTTCCCTGGAGAACCTTTTCAACTCTATTCTCAAATTTCTTAAATTCTTTTGGCTATAAGTTATATCACTATTTTATCAACTACCAAGAAATAAAGTCCAAGATCGGGAATCTAATAAGAAACCCCAGCATAAAGCCTGGATCCCCAAGGGCCAACTTGCATTTTTCAACCCTAGCTCTGGTAGGAGAGAGAAAAGAAAACTCTGCCCTGAGATTCTGAACCATAACCATTACTCACAAAGGTATGAGGTCCACACACCCACCAGTGAACTGCAAAAAACTCAGGAAGATAATCTCATTTAAAGTGGTCTCAAGTTGGTAGTGGCTCTAGGTAACTGCTGGAAATCTATGCTTTTGTAAGAAGTTAAATCCAGGCAACACCAATGCTGTGAATTACCATTGATCATATAATGCATCTCAGTTTTAGAGGTTTAAAACTGTGAAAAAAAATACCATCTTAGAATCAATGTACTACTTTGTTTCCCTTATATATTGAGAAGGTCTGCAAGTAACCCAATAATGGAGACAGAAAGTAAAAACAAACCTCTTTGACCTTCTGATTGGGACCAATTACTTCTCTTCCATAGACCAGATACAAAGTACCCCTGCATTCAAATAAACAGACTCTGAGAGGGTAGGGCATTCAGGGTCTGTGCTGTCTCACTGTCCTGTCTTATGAAACACCTGCAGGAGACCCTTCAGGTCTGGGGAGGAGGTGGTGAGAACCCACTGTCTAGTCTCCTCCTATCTGCTAGAGCCTCGACTCCACTCGGCTGAGAGGCTTCTTGCTCTGTTCACCTACTTGATGGTCCACCTCTGGCCTGTCTTCCTTCCACAACTCACAGAGCACAGTAGGAAGCAGGACACTCATGCAAGCATTGCACACTATGTGAACACGTGTGCATGTATACACACACACAGAGACCAGGAAGATTAGCTGACCACCTTTACAGTCCTGTGAATAAACCTAAATTACTAAAACATGACGTTTCCCTAAAAGGGAATTTAAATGACACCAGAGAGGAGGAGGAAAGGTCGTCCAGGCACAGGCAAGGGCAGGTCTGAGTGAAATGCTGCAGTGGTGCCTGTGGACAAGCAGAATCAACTTGAGGACTTGGCCGCCTCAAGGCTGGACACTTGGGACCCCGGTAGGTGAGAATGTGCCCAAAACAAACGACTCAACTTTGCAGCTTTTCTCCTTAAGAGGCTCAAGAACCCACATTTTTAACAAGCACTCTTCTAAAGCACTGTGCAAACACTAAAAGAAACTGCAGCATGATCCAAAGGCAGAGGCTTTGTTGTCTGGATAAGCTATTAAGAAGTCAGAACTACTTAAACTTTTTCTTTTCTCCTTTGCATTGCATCAGGGGATAGGCGTGGAGAACCTTCCTATATCTGATCCATGTAGGTTGAAATACAAGTTCCTTTTTAAAAAAGAATCAGTCACAACTATATGCATACAAGAAATAATAGGTAGCTGAGTTGCGCCAGATTGGTGACCCAGTTTACACTTTTGGCTTATGCATGAGCTAATGGATTTGTTATACACACATACAACATATACACGTCCCAGGCCCCGCAAACACACATCCAGTCTATCAGAAGAAATACAGAATGCTCAAAATGAGATCTCACTATACAGGAAAATGAAAACTTCTTAGTTCTCCATAAATTATTTCTGAAAGTAGAAAAATACTCATAAAACCAGATTGCTGAAACATTTTTTTCTTAAATACAGTAACATAAATCTGGTATTTAAGTAAGATTGCATCAATAGTCTATAAGCATGGTTATGTGAGAAAGCATGTTTGTATTTGATTTACATAATTATTTTTATAGTATTTGTTAATCACAGAATTTTCGAGTTAGAAGATATTTTGAAATGCTGAATTTGAAAGGTATACTAATTCCACACCTGAAAAACTTTGTAACCTAATATACAATGCTATTTAAATATAACAAAATATTTAAAAATATCCTTGGTTTATAGGAACACAGATCTATTTTTATCCTCTTGAATCCCTTGCTCCAAACTGTCACTGAGTCTTACAAAGTTTGTGCCTTTGTCAGGAAGGTGGCTCAGATGGTAAAGAATTCACCTGCAAAGCAGGAGACTTGGATTCAATCTCTGGGTTGGGAATATCCTCTGGAGAAGGGAATGGCAACCCACTCCAATATTCTTGCCTGGAAAATCCATGGACAGAGGAGCCTGGTGCGCTACAGTCCATGAGGTCACAAAGAGTTGGACACGACTGAGTGACTAACACTTATAAAGTTTCACTCTTACATGTGTTACAGATTTACTGTATATTTCTTACCCCCAATGATTTGATGCTAATATTGTGTCCATATGAACTCAAACTTGGGTTAGTAAACCAGTCACTGCCAGCAGAGGAAGCAACAGAGTGGAGATCTGAGGCAAGCGGTATGTCTGATAAGAGACAGCTGAGGCCGGTGCTCAGGGAGCAGAGCGGGGAGGGGCTAGAGAGGGAGGAGAGAAAGCTGGGGGAGCCAGATCCTTGGGAGCTGATCGGTCACTGAGCCAAGGACCGAGACAGCCTGACTTCTTGAAAGGCTGCTTTGGTTTCTGTAGTGAAAATATCTTGAAGGAGAGCAAGAAACAAACAAATCAGAAGAGGTCATCAATGCCATCATTCAAGGAGAGCTGACAGGGCTGGGCATCACCATGCTCAATGAAGGCGGTGAGAAAGGGTCAGATCTTGGGTATATTCTGAAGGAAATGCTGGCAGAACTCAGTGGTAGGTTGGAAGTGAGGGGTGAGAAGTGAGAAGACAAGATGATTCCAGGGATCTAGGCTTGAGCAACTATAGCAATTAAGCTGCAGATGATACTTAGATAGATGGATGGGGGTGGTGGGGGAAGGCAGACACAGATAAGACAGTGGGTTGGCCAAAACATTCATTTTGAGAACAAATATTAAGATGTTACGGAAAAAGCCAAGTGAACTTTTTGGTCAACCCAACAGATTGATATAATTGCCAGCTCACTGGAAAAGACTCTGAGGCTGGAAGAGATGGAAGGCCAAAGGAGAAGAGGGTGACAGAGAATGAGATGGCTGGATGGCATCACCAATTAAATAGACACGAACCTGGGCAAACTCTGAGAGATGGTGAGGGACAGGGAAGCCTGGCGTGTTGCAGCCCATGGGTCACAAAGAGTTGGACATGGCCTGGCAATTGAACAACAAAAAGACTGCAGAGGTAGCCTATCTCACATATACAACATAGTGATGATCCTCCTCAATTAAAGAGTGATTGAAACAATCAGAAAGTAATTTTGAGGGAGAGGTCAACTGGTTTGCCCAGCGTCACCTTGCTAGGAAAGGATGAGCTTGGCCTAGAATATTACCCAGTAGTTCACAGAACCTGCTTGTTTTGCCCTGTAGTACAGTGGCTGCTACACACATGTCCAGTTCTTGGTCAGCAAAAATCATAATACAGTGTTTGGGAATCAGAGAATTCAGAGATTTTGCACAGTTCAAGATATTTTATAGGCCTAATCAGGGATGCAGTGTTTCAGTGGTATCAGCTATAATCTTGAACTCCTAGTTCCCACACCCTGCACAGAAACCTAAATGTAATATGCTTTGACAATGAGTAAAGACACTTGCACTTTAAGGTCTGCTTTTTCAAATGCAAAGAATAATGAATTAAAAAATAGAGCAGACAGGGTTGAGGATTATTTGGGAACCAGAGCGACATAAAACTGTGGCTTCAAAGTTGACTATAGCATCATAGTTCTAATAGCATTTGTTTTCTTTTGGTCATTTAGAAAATGCATGTTTTCATTGTAGACTAGGATCTAATACTTATTCAGTAAAGAATATTTTTCTTTGGCTGTGGAATGTAAATTTGGTGCTAGAGATGAGTTCAAAGATACTGTATTTATATCAGATTTTCAAATTTTTTTGTATCAAAAGAAACACTAGCTGAAACACTTTCCAAGTAAAATGGATTGTACCTACAGAAAGCACCACTGGCTCTCATTTTAAGTTGCTGAGTTTTTAAAAAGACTCTGACCTTGAGGACAGCTGCTAGTTGGCACAGAACACAGTGAAGATGGGAAGAGAGACACCTCTCTCTCCGACACCTGAGTCTAGGCCGACACCTGAGACTACCAATTGTGTCCTGAGGACTTTCACATCTCCATAAGGCATTAGGGGTCTTGGATTTGAACATTCGTTTCAAAAGGCTGATTCTTAGCAAACTCCCTGCTAGTCTAGATTCACTGGCATTTTACAAAGTCCTTGGGTCCCGCTTGTCAAGACTTGCAAAGCACCATGGACTCAGGTTGTGGTCTTTAGCTGAATTTGGATATAGGAAATCAGCAATTACAAAGTGTTCTTCTTGCCAAAATCACATGCTGTGGCCATTACCCTGCTCTGTGATGAAACAAGTCATTTTAATCCTCTGTAGTAGGTAGAACAATGTGTACTTGACCAACCAAAAGGGAAAATACTTTTTAAGTCAAGGGAAATATTTTCAGCTACCACATGTAGGACTTATATACATAATAGGAAAAGTAATCTTTTTTCCTCCCAAGTAAAACCTCTTAAAGTGATCTTGCAGTTGGCAAAACCACCTCCACTTCAATGAGAGACTTTGTAAATGTGCCAAAGTTTAATACCACTGACCACACTAAACTAGGTTTCCAACAGCCAAGTTGAAAAGAGATGTGAAGCAATTAAACAGCAAATTGTGTTTACTTGAACTTTAAGATACAGCCCGATTTACTTGTCTTTTACTAAAGGCTGCTTTTCAAATGAAAAGGATTAAAAATAGAGCAGACAGGGTTGAGGATTATTTGGGAACCAGAGCGACATAAAACTGTGGCTTCAAAGTTGACTATAGCATCATAGTTCTAATAGCATTTGTTTTCTTTTGGTCATTTAGAAAATGCATGTTTTCATTGTAGACTAGGATCTAATACTTATTCAGTAAAGAATATTTTTCTTTGGCTGTGGAATGTAAATTTGGTGCTAGAGATGAGTTCAAAGATACTGTATTTATATCAGATTTTCAAATTTTTTTGTATCAAAAGAAACACTAGCTGAAACACTTTCCAAGTAAAATGGATTGTACCTACAGAAAGCACCACTGGCTCTCATTTTAAGTTGCTGAGTTTTTAAAAAGACTCTGACCTTGAGGACAGCTGCTAGTTGGCACAGAACACAGTGAAGATGGGAAGAGAGACACCTCTCTCCCCGACACCTGAGTCTAGGCCGACACCTGAGACTACCAATTGTGTCCTGAGGACTTTCACATCTCCATAAGGCATTAGGGGTCTTGGATTTGAACATTCGTTTCAAAAGGCTGATTCTTAGCAAACTCCCTGCTAGTCTAGATTCACTGGCATTTTACAAAGTCCTTGGGTCCCGCTTGTCAAGACTTGCAAAGCACCATGGACTCAGGTTGTGGTCTTTAGCTGAATTTGGATATAGGAAATCAGCAATTACAAAGTGTTCTTCTTGCCAAAAATCACATGCTGTGGCCATTACCCTGCTCTGTGATGAAACAAGTCATTTTAATCCTCTGTAGTAGGTAGAACAATGTGTACTTGACCAACCAAAAGGGAAAATACTTTTTAAGTCAAGGGAAATATTTTCAGCTACCACATGTAGGACTTATATACATAATAGGAAAAGTAATCTTTTTTCCTCCCAAGTAAAACCTCTTAAAGTGATCTTGCAGTTGGCAAAACCACCTCCACTTCAATGAGAGACTTTGTAAATGTGCCAAAGTTTAATACCACTGACCACACTAAACTAGGTTTCCAACAGCCAAGTTGAAAAGAGATGTGAAGCAATTAAACAGGAAATTGTGTTTACTTGAACTTTAAGATACAGCCTGATTTACTTTTCTCCACTGGCAAGGAATTCATGGGCTGGAGTGATGAAGGCTGTGCACTTGAGCCTGATGATCAGCCCAGGTGATTGGTCTGATTAGTGAATCCAATAGTTCTATAGCTGATGAAAACTTAGATATCATCTAGTGGAAGTTTCTTATTTTGCAGATGGGAAAATTAAGGTCCAGAGGATGAACTCACTTTCCCTCAGTGGTTCTTCTAGGTGGTAACAGTCAGGTTCGGAAGTATTCTTCTCCTACTGTCTTGGATAGAAGAGTGTGCCCATCATTCGAAGCTATTTGGATATTTGCATCTCCCCTTCTGCTTTTAAGTCAAATACAAACTATTTGCTTTCCCCGCTCATTTTGGTTTTTCCCCTTCTGTTTTGTGATGATGAAAATTCCCTGTGGCGAAACTTCTAACTACTCAGTCACTCAAGCCTGAAACCAAGAGTCATCATCCCACCCATAGATGACCAGCTCTTAAGCCATCTGCTTCCCAACAACTCTCAGGTCTTGCCTTCATGCTTCAACCTCACAAACACAGTTCCTCTTATTCCTTACTATAATACTGCACTGGTCTTTTTATTGGCTCTGCTCTTGCTTCCAACGTTATATTTCTTGGTAGCAAAAACAGCCAGGTGCTTACACTCCCATTTTTTTTTAATTGTTTTTGGCCACTTCTATTGGTCTTTCATTTATTTCCATCTTTGTTCTTTGGCCTGTGTGGGCCTCCCATTGCTGTGGCTTCCGCCATTGCAGAGCACCAGCTCTAGGCACAAGCGCTCCAGAGCTCCTGCTAGGTAGTTGTACATATCTGTCCAGCCGCTCCGCGGCATGTGGGATCCTCTCATGCCAGGGATCGAACCAGAGCCCCTTGCACTGCAAGGTAGTGTCCTTACCCACTGGACCACCAGGGAAGCTCCCCCTACCCCATTTTTTTTTAGCCTCTGCTACACATCTCTGTTTTACCTTGCAGCTGTGTGTGACCATATGACTAAGTTCTGGCCAATGGGAAGTAAGTAAGAGAGTCATGTGGCAGTTTCTGGGAATCTTCTGAGGAGAACAGTTGGTGGACATACTTTGTCCTCTTTTTCTGTGTCCCTACTGAAGTTGGTTGCCTGAAATGTGGATATTGCCATCTTAGGCACTAGACTGGGGCCACCCAAGACAGCAGTAGTGTAAGAAGAGACTAAGTCTTTAACACTATGGAGCCTTTGATGCTATATTAGCCTTAAACTGGATAATGGACATGACTTTTTTAAAAACAATTATTGGAGCATAGTTGATTTGTAATGTTGTATTAGTTTCAGGTGGACAAAGCTTTCTGTAGCAGTGTTATTTGGGGCTATTGTCAACCAGGCCAACCCTAACACTCACCATACAGCTGACTACCTAGATTCCACAACATCTTGAAGGTAATATTCCTGAGACACAGATCTGATCATGTTCCCATGCTCTTTGACAAGCCATGGGGCATCCTCTGGGACCTGACCTTGGACCTTTTCTGGAGCTTCATCTCTCTTCATGCTTCCCTTCTGTGCTTAAATCTCCAGCCATAAATACCGAATCACATGTAGTTCACTCTTTTTTGGGTTGGAGTGGGTTGATTTTATTGACATTCAGAAATGCATGTTGCTAGGTAAGAACTTATTTCCATTATACTACTTGTTTTCTGTTGTTTCTGTAGTTCTGTTACGGTTTTTTTCTTTTAGTTTCTTCCCTTATGGCTTCATGATTTTCGTTTAGTGGTATGCTTGTGTTCCTTTCTCTCCAGTTTTTGCATAATTCTTGGGTTTTGATTTGTGGTTACCATGGGGATCATACATGTTGGCCTATAACTATATCTACTTTTAAACTGATAGTGATTTACGTGTGAACACATTCTAAAAGATCTACATCTTTATTCCCTTCCTCCATGTTTTGTGTTTTTGATGTCTGTAAATATGAGGTAAATACTCTTATTCCTTAACTATTTATTACAGCTATAGTTGATATTACAATTTTGGCCTTTTAATCATCATACTAGCTTATTTAAGTGGTTGATTCACAACCTTTACTATATATTTACCTTTACTGGTGAGATTTTTTTCTTTCCTGTAAATTCTTATTTCCTATTGTAGCTTTTCCTCTTAGAAAAGACCTTTTAACACTTCTTGTATGGTGGTGTACTTCTGTTGAATTCTTTTCATTTTTGCTTGTCTAAGATGTTCCTTATCTCTCCTTCACTTCTGAATGAGAATCTTGCTGGGTAAAGGATCCTGGCTTGTAGGTTTTCCCTTTAGTACCTTGAATATATCATGCCACTCCTTTCTGCCCTGCAGCGTTTCTTCAGAAAGATCAACTGATAGCATTGTGGTGGTTACCTTGTATGTAACTCTTGGTTCTTATCTTTCTGTCTTTAGAATTATCTCTTTAACAACTTTTGCTATTTTGCTTCTATGTTGGTATAGTTTTTGGGGGGTTCATCTCGCTATGCTTCCTGTGCTAAAGGCCTGTTTCCTTCTTCAGGCTGAAACATCTTCAGTCATAGTTTTATCAAATACATTTTACACCCTTTCTCTCTCTCCTTTCGAGACCACTATAAAAACTGTCTCTTTTTAAAAGTTACTTTTTTCTTTTTGCGTTTCTGTTTGGGTGATTTCCACTAGTCTGTTTTCCAGATCACTTATGCATTCTTTTTATTTATTTATTTTAGATTTTTCTCATCCATTTTTTATTCTTTTGGCCTGTGGTGGCCTCCCATTGCAATAGCCTCTTCCGTTGCAGAGTACTGGCTCTGGGTGCATGCGCTCCAGGGCACTGGCTCGAAATTAAGACACACTGGCCCAGCTGTTCCATGGCATGTGGGATCTTCCTGGCCCATGGATTGAACCGGTGCCTCTTGCACAGCAAGGTGGACTGGATCACCAGGGAAGCCTTCTCATTGTGTTTATCTATTCTTTCCCAAGGGCAATTAACATTCTTTCTTTGAATCCTTTATCTGGTAAATTATTTACCTTTGTTTTATTAGTTGTTTTTTTCTTCCCCAGAGGATTTTTTTTTAATCTATTGTCTGTAAATATGAGGTAAATACTCTTATTCCTTAACTATTTATTACAGCTATAGTTGATATTACAATTTTGGCCTTTTAATCATCATACTAGCTTATTTAAGTGGTTGATTCACAACCTTTACTATATATTTACCTTTACTGGTGAGATTTTTTTCTTTCCTGTAAATTCTTATTTCCTATTGTAGCTTTTCCTCTTAGAAAAGACCTTTTAACACTTCTTGTATGGTGGTGTACTTCTGTTGAATTCTTTTCATTTTTGCTTGTCTAAGATGTTCCTTATCTCTCCTTCACTTCTGAATGAGAATCTTGCTGGGTAAAGGATCCTGGCTTGTAGGTTTTCCCTTTAGTACCTTGAATATATCATGCCACTCCTTTCTGCCCTGCAGCGTTTCTTCAGAAAGATCAACTGATAGCATTGTGGTGGTTACCTTGTATGTAACTCTTGGTTCTTATCTTTCTGTCTTTAGAATTATCTCTTTAACAACTTTTGCTATTTTGCTTCTATGTTGGTATAGTTTTTGGGGGGTTCATCTCGCTATGCTTCCTGTGCTAAAGGCCTGTTTCCTTCTTCAGGCTGAAACATCTTCAGTCATAGTTTTATCAAATACATTTTACACCCTTTCTCTCTCTCCTTTCGAGACCACTATAAAAACTGTCTCTTTTTAAAAGTTACTTTTTTCTTTTTGCGTTTCTGTTTGGGTGATTTCCACTAGTCTGTTTTCCAGATCACTTATGCATTCTTTTTATTTATTTATTTTAGATTTTTCTCATCCATTTTTTATTCTTTTGGCCTGTGGTGGCCTCCCATTGCAATAGCCTCTTCCGTTGCAGAGTACTGGCTCTGGGTGCATGCGCTCCAGGGCACTGGCTCGAAATTAAGACACACTGGCCCAGCTGTTCCATGGCATGTGGGATCTTCCTGGCCCATGGATTGAACCGGTGCCTCTTGCACAGCAAGGTGGACTGGATCACCAGGGAAGCCTTCTCATTGTGTTTATCTATTCTTTCCCAAGGGCAATTAACATTCTTTCTTTGAATCCTTTATCTGGTAAATTATTTACCTTTGTTTTATTAGTTGTTTTTTTCTTCCCCCAGAGGATTTTCTTGTTCTTTCAAATTCCTCTGTCTTCTCATTTTGTTTAAACTTGTCTCTACCCAAGTGCTTAGTCACTTTACTCATATCCGACTCGCTGCAACCCGATAAGACTGTAGCCTGCCAGGCTCCTCAGTCCATGGGATTCTCTAGGCAAGAATATTGGAGTGGGTGGCCATGCCCTGTAGCACCTTCACTCCAGAGGGGAACAGTATTAAAGGAAGAGGGGCCAGAGTGGGACCCAGTGTGGGCCAGGATACATGCTGAGACGTCCAGGAATGCCAGTCTGACCTGCAGGCTGGTCCACATCCACTGCCTGCCTCCAAGAGTACCGGCAATGGCCACCCTCACCTGGTTCAGATGCAAAAGAACAAAAATTTAATGAAAAAATCTCCCCCAAATATGATTGAGAAACACAGCACTGCCTTTCCTGGCTCTTTTTCTGTGTCTTCCTGTCCATCTTGATCTATTTCCCAGGCAAGTGGTTTGATGAGCCAAGCTAACTTCTTACTGACTTAACATGGACAGGTAAGTTAAGTGAAAAAGAGAAGGTTTCCTATGCTGAGTCCTGATCCTAGGTCCTGAGAGAGCAAGAGCTTTGCATCAAATACGATATTAGAATGGGACTCATTTTGTGCTCATCTGATTTCTCATTTGAATGATTGTTTATAAATGTAAGCTTCCTTTGCTCATCATCTTTGCCACTCTCTTTTTATCTCATGTGGTAGATTAAAGACTAAATGTTTATCAGCCAAAGGTATTTTTCCTTGAAACAGCAAAACTTCAGGGGGGAGAATGTACCTTTTAAACTTGGTTTGTTTTTTTTTTTTTCCATTTTAGCCTTTAACATAATTGGACCTATTCAAAGGTCTTTGTGTGAGTTCAGTGAGGTAGAGCTTTTCTTTCTACTGCTAACTGCAGAAAAATGCCATGGCATTTGATAGAAACTCAGCAAAATTAGCATTTTTAGGAGAAATTCAAATATTTATTGTTAAAAAATGAATAAACTGCTTGAAAAAGCATGACATTCCTATAATTAATCATCTCAATCTGAGGTTGCTAACATGCGTGCACGCACACCCACAAATTCATAGTCAGGTAGTGATAAAGTCTACGAAGAAAATAAGTAAGGCAGGTTAAAAGAGAGTGACATCACTGAAGCTCTGTTAGAGAGTATGGTTAGGGGAAAAGCTCTCTAAGAAATAAATGTTTAAGGAAAGACTTGGTATTTATTGAGCACTTACTCTGTGTCAGATATTCGTGCTAAGCTTCATATCACTGGATCTTTACAATGATTTGCTTTACCGAAGAGGAAACCGAGGCTCAGGGAAGTTAGATAACTTGCCTAGTAACTTACACAGTTTAGCAAGACTCACAAGTTCTGGCTGAAACTTGCTTTTCCCCTTGCTGCTATTAATATTGCTATTAACTTTAATATTAACATTAATGTTAATGATGAGTAACGGTCCCAATTAATATTAACATTATTTTTAATATTAAAATTGAGGCTCTATTGGATAGAAGGTTTTCCTTTATTCTTAGCAAGTAGTACCTAGCTAAGAAGAGAATTAAAAAAAAAGAAAAAAGAAGAAGAGAGCTTTACAGAACTCCAGTGTCCCTGTGCAGTCTTGGGTGCCATCTGCCTCTTGGCTGCACCAGACATTTGACTTATACTGGTCCCTATGTATCTATGAAAAAATTGTAAACGATATTAGAATGGGACTCATTTTGTGCTCATCTGATTTCTCATTTGAATGATTGTTTATAAATGTAAGCTTCCTTTGCTCATCATCTTTGCCACTCTCTTTTTATCTCATGTGGTAGATTAAAGACTAAATGTTTATCAGCCAAAGGTATTTTTCCTTGAAACAGCAAAACTTCAGGGGGGAGAATGTACCTTTTAAACTTGGTTTGTTTTTTTTTTTTTCCATTTTAGCCTTTAACATAATTGGACCTATTCAAAGGTCTTTGTGTGAGTTCAGTGAGGTAGAGCTTTTCTTTCTACTGCTAACTGCAGAAAAATGCCATGGCATTTGATAGAAACTCAGCAAAATTAGCATTTTTAGGAGAAATTCAAATATTTATTGTTAAAAAATGAATAAACTGCTTGAAAAAGCATGACATTCCCTATAATTAATCATCTCAATCTGAGGTTGCTAACATGCGTGCACGCACACCCACAAATTCATAGTCAGGTAGTGATAAAGTCTACGAAGAAAATAAGTAAGGCAGGTTAAAAGAGAGTGACATCACTGAAGCTCTGTTAGAGAGTATGGTTAGGGAAGAGCTCTCTAAGAAATAAATGTTTAAGGAAAGACTTGGTATTTATTGAGCACTTACTCTGTGTCAGATATTCGTGCTAAGCTTCATATCACTGGATCTTTACAATGATTTGCTTTACCGAAGAGGAAACCGAGGCTCAGGGAAGTTAGATAACTTGCCTAGTAACTTACACAGTTTAGCAAGACTCACAAGTTCTGGCTGAAACTTGCTTTTCCCCTTGCTGCTATTAATATTGCTATTAACTTTAATATTAACATTAATGTTAATGATGAGTAACGGTCCCAATTAATATTAACATTATTTTTAATATTAAAATTGAGGCTCTATTGGATAGAAGGTTTTCCTTTATTCTTAGCAAGTAGTACCTAGCTAAGAAGAGAATTAAAAAAAAAGAAAAAAGAAGAAGAGAGCTTTACAGAACTCCAGTGTCCCTGTGCAGTCTTGGGTGCCATCTGCCTCTTGGCTGCACCAGACATTTGACTTATACTGGTCAAGCCCAGAAGGCAGGTGTCTTACAAGACAAGAGAAAGATGAGATCTCCTGGGCCAGCGGAGGCGGTGGGCTTTCCTAGAGGAGAGGATCACGTATCCATGGTAGTGGGGAAGGTTGGTGGCTGTTGGCACGGATGCTGGTGGTGGGTAGAGGTTGGGGGCAAACCTGCAGAAGCTCTCTTCTGGTGGCTTCTACTTTCTCAGAGAGTTAAAATAGGAAGGGTGATTTTAAAAATCAGTAAAGGAAGAAATGATCTTTATTTCCTTACTGATAAGGTAATCCTCCCTAGTGCAAAACACTTCACCTAACTTAACGAAAACTATCATTAGGGAGATAGACAAGGAGCGCATCAGCTGCAGTGCCTCGTGATCAACAGCTAGGTAACATTAGTCTCGGTGGAGAAGGTGTGACCCTGGAGAAGCAAGTAACATGCTCTTCCTGAGTGACTGAAGGGGAAGCTGAAGCAGTGCTGGAAGAACGTAGCGGTGATAGACTCTCCTCTACGTGGCGAGTTGGCCACAACAGGTGCTCAGTTTTAAGTAAAATTAAAAGACTTTTTTTTTCATTTTCACCCAGAACTTTATTGAACAATGCACTCACTAACCAAATGAGCTTTTCAGCTAACTCAATATTTGTATTCATACTGGTCCTACAGTATGTGACCCCATGCATGAACTGTAGCCTGTCAGGCTCCTCTGTCCATGAAATTCTCCAGGCAAGAATCCTGGTGTGGTGCTTCCCTGGTAGCTCAGTGGTAAAGAGTTCGCCTGCCAATACAGGAGACATGGGGTCAATCTCTGAGCCAGGAAGATCCCACATGCTGCGGAGTAACTAAGCCCGTGAGAGGTAGATCTTATTCTTGCCTCCATGTGATGTCCGGGGGTTGATGTACACACCACACAGCTTGTATGGGCACTGGTGACACACGGTTGCTTGGTCTGACTCCAGAGCCGGCTCCCCCAATCATTTCCCCAATCTTAACTTTTCTAGACGAACTGTGCTCAGATGCTCAGTTGTCTCTGACTCTTTGCAGCCCCATGGGCTGTAGCCCACCAGGCTCCTCTGTCCATGGGATTCTCCCGGAAAGAATACTAGAGTGGGGAGGCCATTTCCTTCTCCAGGGGATCTATTGGATCTATCTACCTGAACCCGTTTGTCTTGCATCTCCTGCATTGGCAGGTGGTTATTTTTCCATTAGCACTATCGCAATTTAAGAACTGCCTTTTCAATCTGGTCTTGTCCTTCTGTGGTTGTTTACACATTAGCGAACTGCATGATTTTACTGGAGATAGACATTTTGATTGATTTCAACCAAGTTTGCCCATTAGGGTTACCAGGGGAGCTCTGAGAAAATTCCAGGTCCCAGACTGTACCTTTGGGGCTTCTGATTTAATTGGTCTTGACTGGGGCTCAGGCATCAGTGTTTTTAAGAATCATTCCCCAGGTGATTCTAATATGCATCTGGGGCTATAAGGTAATCCTCCTAGTGCAAAACACTTCACCTAACTTAACGAAAACTATCATTAGGGAGATAGACAAGGAGCGCATCAGCTGCAGTGCCTCGTGATCAACAGCTAGGTAACATTAGTCTCGGTGGAGAAGGTGTGACCCGGGAGAAGGAAGTAACCGGCGCTTCCTGCGTGGCTGAAGGGGAAGCGGAAGCAGTGCTGGAAGAACGGAGCGGTGATAGACTCTCCTCTACGTGGCGAGTTGGCCACAACAGGTGCTCAGTTTTAAGTAAAATTAAAAGACTTTTTTTTTCATTTTCACCCAGAACTTTATTGAACAATGCACTCACTAACCAAATGAGCTTTTCAGCTAACTCAATATTTGTATTCATACTGGTCCTACAGTATGTGACCCCATGCATGAACTGTAGCCTGTCAGGCTCCTCTGTCCATGAAATTCTCCAGGCAAGAATCCTGGTGTGGTGCTTCCCTGGTAGCTCAGTGGTAAAGAGTTCGCCTGCCAATACAGGAGACATGGGGTCAATCTCTGAGCCAGGAAGATCCCACATGCTGCGGAGTAACTAAGCCCGTGAGAGGTAGATCTTATTCTTGCCTCCATGTGATGTCCGGGGGTTGATGTACACACCACACAGCTTGTATGGGCACTGGTGACACACGGTTGCTTGGTCTGACTCCAGAGCCGGCTCCCTCAATCATTTCCCCAATCTTAACTTTTCTAGACGAACTGTGCTCAGATGCTCAGTTGTCTCTGACTCTTTGCAGCCCCATGGGCTGTAGCCCACCAGGCTCCTCTGTCCATGGGATTCTCCCGGAAAGAATACTAGAGTGGGGAGGCCATTTCCTTCTCCAGGGGATCTATTGGATCTATCTACCTGAACCCGTTTGTCTTGCATCTCCTGCATTGGCAGGTGGTTATTTTTCCATTAGCACTATCGCAATTTAAGAACTGCCTTTTCAATCTGGTCTTGTCCTTCTGTGGTTGTTTACACATTAGCGAACTGCATGATTTTACTGGAGATAGACATTTTGATTGATTTCAACCAAGTTTGCCCATTAGGGTTACCAGGGGAGCTCTGAGAAAATTCCAGGTCCCAGACTGTACCTTTGGGGCTTCTGATTTAATTGGTCTTGACTGGGGCTCAGGCATCAGTGTTTTTAAGAATCATTCCCCAGGTGATTCTAATATGCATCTGGGGCTGAGAATCACTGAAATGAAAGAAAACTTCTGAGGAGTAGATAAAAGAATTTGGTATTTGCATTACCATCAGTTTAGGTTAAGAATTTTCTCTGTTAAAATGGAAATGCTCTAGGAGGTTGGGGCAACGTGTTAAGTCTCTAAAAAGATCTTAGTGGGAGTGATTTTATCAACTCTCCTTTCTTGTTGTGAGGAGTTCTTCAGGAAGGACTGGCAGTAGAATCAAAGAAGCCAAGGTTGATTAGAAATGTTGATTTGCTCTGTCAGTAAAATCATCTGACATCAATTTGAATATTTGTCATGTAATTTAATAATTGACTCCAAGACCAAACCAATGGCTATTAATAACATGATCTAAAGATAGCTCTAAATGAATTTTAGGATCATCCTCTGGTTAGTTAAGTACAAAGATGGCCAGGCTGTAAGCTCCACGAAAGTCGGTGTTCTGTCTTGCTGTATCTACAGCACCTATTTGTGTGCGTGTGTGTATGTTACTCAGTTGTGTCTGACTCCTTGTGACCCCATGCATGGACTATAGCCTGTCAGGCTCCTCTGTCCATGAAATTTTCCAGGCAAGAATCCTGGTGTGGGGCTTCCCTGGTAGCTCAGTGGTAAAGAGTTCGCCTGCCAATGCAGGAGACATGGGGTCAATCCCTGAGCCAGGAAGATCCCACATGCTGTGGAGCAACTAAGCCCGTGAGCCAAAACTATTGAGCCAGCGCTCTAAAGCCTCAGAACAGCAACTGCTGAGATCATGGGCTGCAACTACAGAAGCCCGTGTGCCCCAGAGCCCGAGTTCCACAGCAAGAGAAGTCACTGCAACAAGAAGCCTGCTCACCTCAACTAGAGAGTAACCCCCACTCTCTCTAACTAGAGAAGAGCCTGTGGCAGCAGTTAAACCCAGAATAGCCAAAAATAAATAAATAAGTAAAACTTAAAAAAAAAGCCCAAAGAATCGCAGTGTGGATAGCCATTCCCTTCTCCAGGGACTCTTCCTCACCAGGAATTGAACCTGGGTCTCCTGCATTGCAGGTAGATTCTTTACCATCTGAGCAACCAGGGAAGCCCATCCACAGCACCTAGCATAGTATCATTATATTTGAGACCTAGAAGCCATTCATTACACGCCTGTTAAATGAGTGAAATTCACCACCCATCTTCATCAGTGTGAAACGATTTGCCCCAGAAGAGGAAACAGGTTTGGTAATTGAGACTGAGTCTATGCCACCCTCTTTTAAGAACATTCCATAAGTTGCTCCAATTTATTGATCCATTTCCCCCTATTGAGTGACATTTGGATTTTTCCCAACTTTTCCACCTGAATACAAAAACACCTTTGCATCTGTTTCCCTGTGTATTCACACAGCAGTCTCTCCAGAATACATCCAAAGAAGTAGAACTGCTGGGTTGCTGGTGTGTGCTCAGCAACCTTTTATACATAGTCAACTAGGCTTCCAGGCTTCCCCCATGGCTCAGTGGGAAAGAATCTGCCTGCTATGCAGGAGCTGCAGGAGATGTGGGCTCGATCCCTGGGTTGGGAAAATCCCCTGAAGGAAGGCATGGCGATCCATTCCAGTACTCTTACCTGGAGAATCCTGGTGTGGGGCTTCCCTGGTAGCTCCAGCTCCTCTGTCCATGAAATTTTCCAGGCAAGAATCCTGGTGTGGGGCTTCCCTGGTAGCTCAGTGGTAAAGAGTTCGCCTGCCAATGCAGGAGACATGGGGTCAATCCCTGAGCCAGGAAGATCCCACATGCTGTGGAGCAACTAAGCCCGTGAGCCAAAACTATTGAGCCAGCGCTCTAAAGCCTCAGAACAGCAACTGCTGAGATCATGGGCTGCAACTACAGAAGCCCGTGTGCCCCAGAGCCCGAGTTCCACAGCAAGAGAAGTCACTGCAACAAGAAGCCTGCTCACCTCAACTAGAGAGTAGCCCCCCACTCCCTGCAACTAGAGAAGAGCCTGTGGCAGCAGGGAAAACCGAGAATAGCCAAAAATAAATAAATAAGTAAAACTTAAAAAAAAAGCCCAAAGAATCGCAGTGTGGATAGCCATTCCCTTCTCCAGGGACTCTTCCTCACCAGGAATTGAACCTGGGTCTCCTGCATTGCAGGTAGATTCTTTACCATCTGAGCAACCAGGGAAGCCCATCCACAGCACCTAGCATAGTATCATTATATTTGAGACCTAGAAGCCATTCATTACACGCCTGTTAAATGAGTGAAATTCACCACCCATCTTCATCAGTGTGAAACGATTTGCCCCAGAAGAGGAAACAGGTTTGGTAATTGAGACTGAGTCTATGCCACCCTCTTTTAAGAACATTCCATAAGTTGCTCCAATTTATTGATCCATTTCCCCCTATTGAGTGACATTTGGATTTTTCCCAACTTTTCCACCTGAATACAAAAACACCTTTGCATCTGTTTCCCTGTGTATTCACACAGCAGTCTCTCCAGAATACATCCAAAGAAGTAGAACTGCTGGGTTGCTGGTGTGTGCTCAGCAACCTTTTATACATAGTCAACTAGGCTTCCAGGCTTCCCCCATGGCTCAGTGGGAAAGAATCTGCCTGCTATGCAGGAGCTGCAGGAGATGTGGGCTCGATCCCTGGGTTGGGAAAATCCCCTGAAGGAAGGCATGGCGATCCATTCCAGTACTCTTACCTGGAGAATCCCATGGACAGAAGAACCTAGCGACTTACAGTCCATGAGGCCACAGAGTCAGACACGACTGAATAGACTTAGCATGCACTCACAACTAGGCTTCCAACCCTATACTATAATTAATACACAAAATGCAAAATATAAATAAGAGATTCTGAATTTGACTTAAAGTATAAGAATTCTAAATGAAAAAATACACAATAAATAAACTAAAACACGTTGCAGCCCTTTTCACTTCTTTTCAGTGCAAGGAAAACATATAATAAGCAAACTCAAAGCTCTGAGTTCCCTTTTTGTAATCAGCTCATAAAACGGCTAAAAAAGACGGCTGCTCCTACCCCACCCCACCTCACCCCTTTATGTCTGCCTTTGCCCGAGAAATTATTTAGGAGAGTATTCTTATCCCCAGATGGTTCTTCCGGGCAGCCTGGCTGGTGGTAGTTAGGCTGATATCCAGGAAAGAATGATCTAAGGCTGCAGGTGCTTGTTCTGCCTTTTTTCCAAAGCAAACTTCAGCCCTTCCGCGGGTGAGGCAAAACACAGGGCCGCCTGCAGCCCCTCCCTGCTGTGCCTGCCTTTCCCTCCTGCTTGCCACCCCCTGGGAAAGACTGGTTTTAGCAAACTGGACCATCAAGTTTCCCATAAATAGTACACGAGAATTCTCGCCAAGGCTCCTCATAGATAGATTTGCTAACCTCCTACTCCCAACTCGTGGAAGCAGTCATTATAAGATTTTTGCCCTAACATCTAAATTCTGGCAGCAATCAAATAACTCAGAGTGGAAGTGTCTGACCCTTCTCAGGAAACCCTTGGAACTCTATCTCCAAAAGCATTAGCTTTTAAATACTTAAGAGATATGAAATACACATAGAGATGACCACATGTTGCTTATGATGCAAACTCTATCTGAAATTTGGGTGTGCCATGCTGAGAAAAAGGAAAAGAAGCTTGGCTATTGCCATAGTTTACTTTGAGTTAGGATGGAGCCACTCTTCCAGAGGAAATTCTATGTTCCCATATATGATTGTAATTTAGATCAAATAGCCCTGGGTCAGGAAGATCCCCTGGAGTAGGAAATGGCAACCCACTCCAGTATGCTTGCCTGGAGAATTCTGTGGACAGGGGAGCCTGGCGGATTTTTCTGTACAAGGTTATTTATCTGTTTTGGCTGCACCAAATCTTTCTTGCAGCATACAGGCTTTCTCTAATTGCGAACCACAGGCTCTAGAGTGCAAGAGTTCACTAGTTGGTGACATGTGAGCTTAGCTGCCCCACAGCATGTGAGGTCTTAGTTCCTTGACCAGGGGTTGAACCCACATCCCCTGCACTGGGAGGCAGGTTCTTAACCATTGGACCACAAGGGAAGTTCCCCATTAATGTTTTAAAAGGACATTTCAGAAAAAAAAAAAAAAAAAAAAAAGAAAGAAAAAAATCCCCAAGGACAAACAGGCCTTTTTAATGTTAACAAGAATTTTAACACCTTCTCTAATTCTACTGAATTCCATGGACTCAATTCAAATTTTCACAGTTAGCACAATAAATTTAATAAATCTCTTTTGCTGTTCCTGTTTCTCTAAAGCATAAGAAAAGTGATAAAATGTACCTTTTCAATGTAAATATTTCTTTTTCTTCAACAAGATACAACAAAAGCCCCTCGCCTTCTCTGCTATAGCAAAACAAAAGATGCTGCGGCTGGACTTGTCCATCTTGACAGGCTCCAGGGACAGGCCAGCTTCTCATAGAACAGGTCATTCAGTCTGACTTTGCTCTCAGTGCCTTTTCTTGAAAGCGACTCCTGCCCTTATGTGGAAGACGAAAGCCTAAACTCAGTGCTGCAGGCTTCAGGCACCAGGTCACCTTGCTCCTCTTGCAAAGCCCCATGTGGGTTGTGTTCGTCTCTAAAGCCAGTACTGCTTGTCACCATGCCTTCATTTGCCCTAAGAATGGTCAAATTTAGTGAGTCCTTGCCTCATGTCAAGTGTTTTATATGCACCCTGTCATGTAGTTCTCCTCAATGCTGTGTGACAGATAGTTCACCCCAACTAGACAGGTGGAGAGAAACTGAGGCAGGAGATAGATGGACCATAGGCTGAGCAGCTGGTGTTTGTACCTGGTGGACAGATGCTCCAAAATAGCAGGTGTGAAGAGGAGCTATGCCCTGTCCAGATAAGAGGCAGAAGACCACATATTCCTCACTCCCGAGGTCAAAGAGACCCTCCTGACTATATATGTGAAGAAAGACTCCTTGAAGTTTAAAACCTCATAGTGAGTGGTGTCAACCTACCTACAGCCCTCTCTGCTAGGATCCATCTTTGCTAAGAGCTGTGTGCACACGTGGGAGGACCCTGAGATATACCAAACACAGACTCGGAACCAGGCAAAGCCAGATGATGAAGTGGAAGGCTTGGCTAAAATGCAGCTGTTTGGGTGAACCCCAAAAGGAGGAAGGAAGTGACTCATCTGGTTGTCTAGGAGGAAAGGGCCAATGAGAGGAAAGAGCAGGTGCAAAGGTCATGAGGGGGGAGTGTCTTGGTCTCGGTCTAGCAACAGTAGGGGGCCAGTGTGGTGGTCTAGTCAATGAGAAGGGCTGGAAGAGAGACGGTTGGAGAAGGGGAAGAACTTACAGAAAAGGAAAGCCTTATAGGCCCTGGAGAGACCTTTAGCTTTACACTGAGCAAGATGACTTTGAACTTTGAACTGATGAGATTTATTTCCTTAGTAAAAGACTCTCCCTGTGGGAGAACTCTTAGAGAGCACCCGTGGAAACAGCCGAACCAGCCAAAGGCTACTGCAATAGTCCTGGCCAGGGGTGACAGTAGATGAGCCAGTTGGGGGCTGCCACAGTAGTCCTGGCCAGGGGTAACAGGAGGTTAGACCAACACAGGAGTGATGGGGGTGATGAGAAATACTTACGTTCTGAATACCTTTTGAAGATAGTGTGGTTTGCAGATGGAGTGAACGTGGGAAATGAAAGAAAGAGAGGAACAGCCCTAAGGTTTTAGACTTCTGAAAGGAAGCATTTACTGAACCGGGAAGGCTCTGGGAGAACTAGGCTTGGGATTGGAGGGAAGTCAAGAGCTTGTATTTTGAACTGCTTTGGATGGTGAGAACATTCAATAACGATGACATAAGACAGCAACTCAGAGACCCGAAAATCTTACACCCTTGGGGTACACCAAGCAGGTGCCTAACTATATGACATGGCCAAGTACAAAACAACAAAGCAGCGGTGAGGCCAGGTCTAGGCATGATCCATGGGCACTGGCATAAAACCAAACCCTGTGCCAGGCCATGTTGCCCTGGACTGTGAGCTGGTGAGCCCTGCAAATGATGCCCAACATCAGTGGCTTTCATCCATATTATTCATAGTTAACACTGATAGGTACCTTCTGCTAGACTGGACATGAAGTTGAATTCTGCAGGATAGAAACTGCGCATCCTGCTTTGATTCATCAACGAATGATGTTATTCTTACAATAAATATTTGTTAAACCCTCATGCTGCCAGTCATAGGTCTAGAAAAGACATGACAGCAAATGGATAGTGTCAAATAGCATTTCAGATTATGTTACTGACAATCTCAGCTATGAAAAAAAACACCACTCTACACCTGAAACAAACACAGCATTGTAAATCAACTATACTCAAATAAAAAATTAAAAAATAAAACAAAAACCCAGAAGAAAACATAAAGACACTAAGAGGATTCTGAGTAGTTTAAATAGATGTTGAAGTTGGGCATTCATGCATTGAAGTTTATATGCTTAATTCAGAAGACATTTTTTTCAGAACCACCGTCTTATTTTACATATAATTTTAACAAGCCCAAACATCTGTTTTTGTAGCCCCAAACAGAAAAATCAGAAATAAGTTGGAAGAAGAGGGAAAGGGAGGAAATGTAACAGAGGAGTCATAACCCAATGAAGGATTAGATGTAATAAGAAATATCACTGCATTGTTAGAGGGGAAAAAATACAAAAATTAAACAAACACAATTTTTTTTTAATGTGGACTTCATATTTTTTGTACGTATAAGAAATCTTTTAGAGCTTAATAAACCTGAAGACTTCACTATTTCAAAGCACAGTCCAGTCAGGAACGGTCATTTAGTAAGGCTTACATTAAACTCATGAAAGTAAAAGATGCTGACTAATCTGGGATTATACATATCTGTAAACAACAAAACTCTGTAAAAACAAAAAGTAAAATGAAAATTTTTAAAAAAATGATGCTTATTCCTTGGAAGAAAAGTTATGATAAACCTAGACACCATATTAAAAAGTAGAGCCATCACTCTGCCAACAAAGGTCTGTATAATCAAAGCTATGGGTTTTTCTGGTAGTCATGTAAAGATGTGAGACTTGGGCCATAAAACAGGCTAAGTGCTGAAGAATTAGTGCTTTCAAACTGTGGTGCTGGAGAAGACTCTTGAGAGTCCTTTGGAGAGAAAGAGATCAAACCAGTCAATCCTAAAGGAAATCAACCCTGAATATTCATTGAAAGGACTGATGCTGAAGCTGAAGCTCCAATACTTTGGCCACCTGATGTGAAGAGCTGACTCACTAGAAAAGACCTGATGCTGGGAAAGATTGAAGGCAGGAGGAGAAGGGGGTGACAGAGGATGAGTTGATTGGATGGCATCATCAACTCAATGGACATGAGTTTGAGTAAACTCTAGGAGATGGTGAAGGACTGGGAAGCCTGGCATGCTGTAGTCATGGGATCACAAATAGTTGGACATGACTTAGCAACTGAACAATAACAACAGCAGCATTAAACTCATATGCTCTGCCCTAAAAAATTGGGAACCATACAATCTATTTAAAAGATTTCCCTGGAGATGTTGAATGTACACATTTAGAAGGACTTGTTTGAGGTATTTGGAAAATCTATCAAAGCGAAATATCTCATTCTCCAAAAATGCTGGAGTTCTGTTTTGATCTAGGACCCTGGCCTGTGTGCCACACACATGGTGAACAGACACCATACACTCGCCCTCAGGTATGCTTTACTATTTTCAGCTACTGCCCCAGACCCTTTCACATCACTTGCCCCATTTCTCCATTCCAGCATCCAGCCAGCTTCCGTGACAAAGCTCTGGCCTGTTTTTTGCTGCCTGCACTGCCAGTTGGACCTGATGACAGAATTTTGCTTCCCTACATCTAGCCTTTAGAATTTCCTGGGTCATGGCTGCATATGTACGTATCAGGAACCCTCAAGTTCTCCCTGGGTCTGAGCACCTCTGAGTACACCCTCACTTTAGCCCAAACTTGACT
Source organism: Tragulus kanchil (assembly GCA_022376925.1). Classification (NCBI taxonomy): domain Eukaryota; kingdom Metazoa; phylum Chordata; class Mammalia; order Artiodactyla; family Tragulidae; genus Tragulus; species Tragulus kanchil. The sequence continues at coordinate 265,901,741 of JAIOJX010000004.1, read as the reverse complement.
TGTACTTGGATTGGACCCTCTTGGAGCTCACCATGACTATTCTTATGTTCAACATGCACTGAAAACACCTTTTCAGTGCATTAAAAAGACTCAACCAACACAACATCAATAAGGATGTAATTTGAATTAGTGATTTCTCTTTAGAAGTGACTGACTCATAGAATCATAAAATTTCAGGCTTAAATTATCCTTAAAGTTTGCTATCAATCTCGAACTGCAAATACAAAAGACATTCAAATAAAAATATGCTAAGTGCTGAAGAATTAGTGCTTTCAAATTGTGGTGCTGGAGAAGATTCTTGAGAGTTGTTTGGATGGCAAGGAGACCAAACCAATCAATCCTAAAGGGAATCAACCCTGAATATTCATTGAAAGGACTCATGTTGAAGCTGAAGCTCCAATACTTTCTCCACCTGATGTAAAAAGCTTACTCATTGGATGAGATCCTGATGCTGGGAAAGATTGAAGGCAGGAGGAGAAAGGGATGACAGAGGATGAGTTGATTGGATGGCATCATCAACTCAATGGACATGAGTTTGAGTAAACTCTAGGAGATGGTGAAGGACTGGGAAGCCTGGCATGCTGTAGTCATGGGATCACAAATAGTTGGACATGACTTAGCAACTGAACAATAACAACAGCAGCATTAAACTCATATGCTCTGCCCTAAAAAATTGGGAACCATACAATCTATTTAAAAGATTTCCCTGGAGATGTTGAATGTACACATTTAGAAGGACTTGTTTGAGGTATTTGGAAAATCTATCAAAGCGAAATATCTCATTCTCCAAAAATGCTGGAGTTCTGTTTTGATCTAGGACCCTGGCCTGTGTGCCACACACATGGTGAACAGACACCATACACTCGCCCTCAGGTATGCTTTACTATTTTCAGCTACTGCCCCAGACCCTTTCACATCACTTGCCCCATTTCTCCATTCCAGCATCCAGCCAGCTTCCGTGACAAAGCTCTGGCCTGTTTTTTGCTGCCTGCACTGCCAGTTGGACCTGATGACAGAATTTTGCTTCCCTACATCTAGCCTTTAGAATTTCCTGGGTCATGGCTGCATATGTACGTATCAGGAACCCTCAAGTTCTCCCTGGGTCTGAGCACCTCTGAGTACACCCTCACTTTAGCCCAAACTTGACTTGTACTTGGATTGGACCCTCTTGGAGCTCACCATGACTATTCTTATGTTCAACATGCACTGAAAACACCTTTTCAGTGCATTAAAAAGACTCAACCAACACAACATCAATAAGGATGTAATTTGAATTAGTGATTTCTCTTTTTAGAAGTGACTGACTCATAGAATCATAAAATTTCAGGCTTAAATTATCCTTAAAGTTTGCTATCAATCTCAACCTGAATACTATCTGCAAACTACCAAAATCAGTTCACATGGGTTTCCCTGGTTTTTAGAAATATTCATTTACAAAACAGAAAGCAAGGAAGAGGTACTCAGTCCACAGCTGTAACACAGACTGAAGCTATGAAAGAAAAAAAAAAAAAAGAGTTAATATAAGGTTAAACCAGTGATCTGGCTTCTTCAAAGTATCAAAAGGAACTACCAGCCATAGTTGGACAGCCTGTGAACAACTCAAACACACCCACTAAATTTAACAAGTTTTTAATAGTGTTAATTTTTGTCCAAGGCAGAGGAGGACTGTTGTTGTTCAGTCACCCTGTCATGTCTGACTCTATGTGACCCCATGTAATGCAGCACACCAGGCCTCCTTGTCCCTCACCATCTCCCAAAGTCCGCACAAGTTCACGTCCATTGAATCAGTGATGCCATCCGGCCATCTCATCCTCTGATTCCCTTTTCTCCTTCTCTCCTCAATCTTGCCCAGCATCAGAGAGGAGGATTAAGTGCACATTTTTTGCACTATTCAGATGTTTTTAGCTTAAAAGCAATTACATTTAACCACAGGACCTTGATTTTAAAACACATACAGGGCTTCCCCTGGTGGTCCAGTGGGTAAGGACACCGCCTTGCAGTGCAAGGGGCACCGGTTCGATCCCTGGCCTGGGAAGATCCCACGTGCCGCGGAGCGGCTGGACCGATGTGTCCAATTACGCGCCGGAGCTCTGGAGCGCATGCGCCCAGAGCCGGAGCCATTAGCCAAACTTGACTTGTTACTCTGGATTGGACTGCATATGTACGTATCAGGAACCCTCAAGTTCTCCCTGGGTCTGAGCACCTCTGAGTACACCCTCACTTTAGCCCAAACTTGACTTGTACTTGGATTGGACCCTCTTGGAGCTCACCATGACTATTCTTATGTTCAACATGCACTGAAAACACCTTTTCAGTGCATTAAAAAGACTCAACCAACACAACATCAATAAGGATGTAATTTGAATTAGTGATTTCTCTTTTTAGAAGTGACTGACTCATAGAATCATAAAATTTCAGGCTTAAATTATCCTTAAAGTTTGCTATCAATCTCAACCTGAATACTATCTGCAAACTACCAAAATCAGTTCACATGGGTTTCCCTGGTTTTTAGAAATATTCATTTACAAAACAGAAAGCAAGGAAGAGGTACTCAGTCCACAGCTGTAACACAGACTGAAGCTATGAAAGAAAAAAAAAAAAAAGAGTTAATATAAGGTTAAACCAGTGATCTGGCTTCTTCAAAGTATCAAAAGGAACTACCAGCCATAGTTGGACAGCCTGTGAACAACTCAAACACACCCACTAAATTTAACAAGTTTTTAATAGTGTTAATTTTTGTCCAAGGCAGAGGAGGACTGTTGTTGTTCAGTCGCCCAGTCATGTCTGACTCTTTGTGACTCCATGGACTTCAGCACACCAGGCCTCCTTGTCCCTCACCATCTCCTGGAGTTTGCCCAAGTTCACGTCCATTGAATCAGTGATGCCAATCTGGCCATCTCATCTTCTGATACCCTCTTCTCCTTCTCTCCTCAATCTTGCCCAGCATCAGAGAGGAGGATTAAGTGCACATTTTTTGCACTATTCAGATGTTTTTTAGCTTAAAACGAATTACATTTAACCACAGGACCTTGATTTTAAAACACATACAGGGCTTCCCCTGGTGGTCCAGTGGGTAAGGACACCGCCTTGCAGTGCAAGGGGCACCGGTTCGATCCCTGGCCTGGGAAGATCCCACGTGCCGTGGAGCCCCTGGACCGATGTGTCCAATTACCGCGCCGGAGCTCTGGAGCGCATGCGCCCAGAGCCGGCGCTCTGCGAGAACAGAGGCCACCGCGAAGGGAGGCCCACAGGAGCCAAAGAACAAAAATGGATGAAAATAGAGAAATGAAAGACCAATAGAAGTGGCCTGCCCGTCCCCCTCTCTCCCCACCCCCCCCCCCAAAAGATAAATTAAAAAAAAAAAAAAAAAGGTTTGAAAAAAAAAACACATACAGACCACAAACTCACTTTTATAAAACAAGTTATATACAGCACAGGGAACTCTACTCAATATACTATAACAGCCTATATGGGAAAAGAATCTAAAAAAAGTGAATACACGTATATGTATAATGATTCACTTTGCTTCCTTTGTAGCTCAGTTAATAAAGAATCTATCTGCAATGCAGGAGACCCTGGCTTGATTCCTGGGTTGGGAAGATCTCCTGGAGAAGGGATAGGCTATGCACTCTAGTATTCTTGAGTTTCCCTGGTAGCTCAGATGGTAAAGAATCTGCCTGCAATGCAGGAGATCTGGGTTCGATCCCTGGGTTGGGAAGATCTCCTGAAGAAGGGAAAGGTTACACACCCCAGTATTCTTGCTTGGAGAATTCCATGGCCTGTCTATGGTTGCAAAGAGTCAGATGCGACTTTCACTTTCACTTTTATGTACACCAGAAACACAACATTGTAAATCAATTATACTCCAATAAAAATTTAAAATAAAATAAAAGTAACAAAATTTAAAAAAGGGAAAAACAAGTTACCTATAACCTCTGACTAAAGGCAAATAAAATGGCAAACATCCCAGTGTCTACACATTGACCCTGAAATTGAAACTTCTCTACTATTAATAGTTTCAGGTGTAGCTTAAAGCAATTACATTCTGATACCTCTTCTCCTTCTCTCCTCAATCTTGCCCAGCATCAGAGAGGAGGATTAAGTGCACATTTTTGCACTATTCAGATGTTTTTAGCTTAAACAATTACATTTAACCACAGGACCTTGATTTTAAAACACATACAGGGCTTCCCCTGGTGGTCCAGTGGGTAAGGACACCGCCTTGCAGTGCAAGGGGCACCGGTTCGATCCCTGGCCTGGGAAGATCCCACGTGCCGTGGAGCCCCTGGACCGATGTGTCCAATTACCGCGCCGGAGCTCTGGAGCGCATGCGCCCAGAGCCGGCGCTCTGCGAGAACAGAGGCCACCGCGAAGGGAGGCCCACAGGAGCCAAAGAACAAAAATGGATGAAAATAGAGAAATGAAAGACCAATAGAAGTGGCCTGCCCGTCCCCCTCTCTCCCCACCCCACCCCCCAAAAGATAAATTAAAAAAAAAAAAAAGGTTTGAAAAAAAAAACACATACAGACCACAAACTCACTTTTATAAAACAAGTTATATACAGCACAGGGAACTCTACTCAATATACTATAACAGCCTATATGGGAAAAGAATCTAAAAAAAGTGAATACACGTATATGTATAATGATTCACTTTGCTTCCTTTGTAGCTCAGTTAATAAAGAATCTATCTGCAATGCAGGAGACCCTGGCTTGATTCCTGGGTTGGGAAGATCTCCTGGAGAAGGGATAGGCTATGCACTCTAGTATTCTTGAGTTTCCCTGGTAGCTCAGATGGTAAAGAATCTGCCTGCAATGCAGGAGATCTGGGTTCGATCCCTGGGTTGGGAAGATCTCCTGAAGAAGGGAAAGGTTACACACCCCAGTATTCTTGCTTGGAGAATTCCATGGCCTGTCTATGGTTGCAAAGAGTCAGATGCGACTTTCACTTTCACTTTTATGTACACCAGAAACACAACATTGTAAATCAATTATACTCCAATAAAAATTTAAAATAAAATAAAAGTAACAAAATTTAAAAAGGAAAATCAAGTTACCTATAACCTCTGACTAAAGGCAAATAAAATGGCAAACATCCCAGTGTCTACACATTGACCCTGAAATTGAAACTTCTCTTCTACTATTAATAGTTTCAGGTGCTATGGAGAAAGTGATCAATATAAAAGTAGTAAAATAATGTGACTTTAGCAGTAATGATGAACAAACTGAGGTACAGAGACCAGGAGAGGGGTGTTCTGGTCCAAGCATCACCATTTATATCCCTGTTACTGGGAACGTCACTTAGGCCTCTGCTTCTTTCCTGATAGTATTAGGGAAGTCACTGGACAATTTCTGTGAAATGGACCTCGTAGTCTGGTCTGGTGTCTCTGAGACAGACCAGAACCTGCCTCTTCCAAGTCAAGTCTTTTCAGCTCCTGTTATTCTTTTAAGCCTGCACTTTTCAGACTCCTATGATTACTCTTCCCCTTCCTGTCATCATCTGAGCAGTGAACTTTCTTTGTCCAGAAGGACTTCTTTTGCCTTATGGCTGCCAGAGTACGGCCTGGGCCTTGGTCTCTCCACTACTGAGACAGGCCCCGGGTGATGGCCCAGAGAAGCCTGAGCCTGGGTGGTGACTCTGGCTCCCTCTAGTGGTGGCCTCCAGCAGCCTACGGTGCGCACAGAACTTGTTCCCTAAGGAGTCCTAAAGAGTCTGTTGATTTAAAACTAGTGATTCAATCTTCTTCACAAAGTCTTTATTCTGAACGCTGGTTACAGGGGTGTGTTAAATTTGTTAAAATGTATAGACTAAATACCCATGATATATATTTTTGTACACAGATTATACTTCAACAGCTTTTTAAATTTGTATACACTTTTTAAAGGTTACTTTCCATTCACAGTAATTTCAAAATTCTCTATATTCTCCATGTTGTACAATATACTCTTGTGCCTATCTTACACCTAAAGTTTGTACCTCCCTCTCCCTCGCCCCTGTATTTCCCTCCCCAACTGGTAATCACTAGTTTGTTTTCCCTATATGTGAGTCGGTTTCTTTTCTGTTACGTTCATTAGTTTGTTGTATTTTTTAGATTCCACAGATAAATGATACCATACAGTATCATTCCTCTGTTTGAAAATATAATGCCATCCAAATCCATCCATGTTGCCACAGATGGCATTACCTATAACCTCTGACTAAAGGCAAATAAAATGGCAAACATCCCAGTGTCTACATTGACCCTGAAATTGAAACTTCTTCTACTATTAATAGTTTCAGGTGCTATGGAGAAAGTGATCAATATAAAAGTAGTAAAATAATGTGACTTTAGCAGTAATGATGAACAAACTGAGGTACAGAGACCAGGAGAGGGGTGTTCTGGTCCAAGCATCACCATTTATATCCCTGTTACTGGGAACGTCACTTAGGCCTCTGCTTCTTTCCTGATAGTATTAGGGAAGTCACTGGACAATTTCTGTGAAATGGACCTCGTAGTCTGGTCTGGTGTCTCTGAGACAGACCAGAACCTGCCTCTTCCAAGTCAAGTCTTTTCAGCTCCTGTTATTCTTTTAAGCCTGCACTTTTCAGACTCCTATGATTACTCTTCCCCTTCCTGTCATCATCTGAGCAGTGAACTTTCTTTGTCCAGAAGGACTTCTTTTGCCTTATGGCTGCCAGAGTACGGCCTGGGCCTTGGTCTCTCCACTACTGAGACAGGCCCCGGGTGATGGCCCAGAGAAGCCTGAGCCTGGGTGGTGACTCTGGCTCCCTCTAGTGGTGGCCTCCAGCAGCCTACGGTGCGCACAGAACTTGTTCCCTAAGGAGTCCTAAAGAGTCTGTTGATTTAAAACTAGTGATTCAATCTTCTTCACAAAGTCTTTATTCTGAACGCTGGTTACAGGGGTGTGTTAAATTTGTTAAAATGTATAGACTAAATACCCATGATATATATTTTTGTACACAGATTATACTTCAACAGCTTTTTAAATTTGTATACACTTTTTAAAGGTTACTTTCCATTCACAGTAATTTCAAAATTCTCTATATTCTCCATGTTGTACAATATACTCTTGTGCCTATCTTACACCTAAAGTTTGTACCTCCCTCTCCCTCGCCCCTGTATTTCCCTCCCCAACTGGTAATCACTAGTTTGTTTTCCCTATATGTGAGTCGGTTTCTTTTCTGTTACGTTCATTAGTTTGTTGTATTTTTTAGATTCCACAGATAAATGATACCATACAGTATCATTCCTCTGTTTGATTTAATTCACTTAGCATAATGCCATCCAAATCCATCCATGTTGCCACAGATGGCAACATCTGTTCTTCTTTATGGCTGAGTAATATTCTTGTGTATGTGTGTGAGAGATATCTTCTTATCCATTTATCTGCTGGAGGACACTTAGGTTGCTTCAATATCTTGACAATTGTAAATAACGCTGCTATGAACACTGGAGTGCATTTTCTAAGCAAACAGGCTGTGATTTTCAAAATGCTGCCATATCAATATTTTCCCTAATGTAAACAAGTCAAACTCAACTTCCAGAAGAGGAGGAATTGTAACAAAATTCATGTCCTGTGAACATGTATTAAGTACAATTTGATTAATATAGCCAGTGATTCTTTTCTGTTATATTCATTAGTTTGTTGTATTTTTTTGATTTAACAGATAAATGATACCATATAGTATTTGTCTTCCTCTGTTTGTTAAGCTGAATTTCCTAACAGTACTGACTGGAAACCAAGAGCTTTCCCATTAAAAATGCACATATCACTTAAAGGATGGAGTACAACAGAGATTAGAAATATTGTTTTAGAGTTTTTAAACATGCATTGCACTGTGTCACTACTTCTCCTTGTTTATTTCCAGGTTGAAGAGTTCTAGGCAGATGGTAGAATTTTCAACAGGATAATCATAAAAAATTGCTCCCACCCAACCCAAAGCCTCAAAACATTCTCAGTGAGCTTGAACATCCCTGGAGACTACATCAAACAATGGCTTTTCTTGATTAAAGAGATTTGTTTTACAGTTCTTTTAAGGGAGACCTTTAAATTCAGTCATTTGAGAAAATATTTGATGTACTTTTGCACTCAATTTATAGAATAGTAGTAAATCTGTAACTCTAGTAAAGAACATTCTACAAATTAAAAAAAAAAAAAAAAGATCTATTCTACAGAAAGCAAATCCTGCGCCCAGAAAACATCCCATGCTACCTTTTTTTCCTTTCTCTGAAGTGATACTACAAAGGGAATTTTACATGCTAACGAGAGGGTCAGATGAAATCTCTTTGGCAGTGTAATATATCCCTTTCAAGGGCCAGATTCTTTCTCTAGAACTACTACTTATAACTGACAAGAGCTTACGTAGATTCTTTATGATTGCCTGAGAAATCCATCCATGTTGCCACAGATGGCAACATCTGTTCTTCTTTATGGCTGAGTAATATTCTTGTGTATGTGTGTGAGAGATATCTTCTTATCCATTTATCTGCTGGAGGACACTTAGGTTGCTTCAATATCTTGACAATTGTAAATAACGCTGCTATGAACACTGGAGTGCATTTTCTAAGCAAACAGGCTGTGATTTTCAAAATGCTGCCATATCAATATTTTCCCTAATGTAAACAAGTCAAACTCAACTTCCAGAAGAGGAGGAATTGTAACAAAATTCATGTCCTGTGAACATGTATTAAGTACAATTTGATTAATATAGCCAGTGATTCTTTTCTGTTATATTCATTAGTTTGTTGTATTTTTTAGATTTAACAGATAAATGATACCATATAGTATTTGTCTTCCTCTGTTTGTTAAGCTGAATTTCCTAACAGTACTGACTGGAAACCAAGAGCTTTCCCATTAAAAATGCACATATCACTTAAAGGATGGAGTACAACAGAGATTAGAAATATTGTTTTAGAGTTTTTAAACATGCATTGCACTGTGTCACTACTTCTCCTTGTTTATTTCCAGGTTGAAGAGTTCTAGGCAGATGGTAGAATTTTCAACAGGATAATCATAAAAAATTGCTCCCACCCAACCCAAAGCCTCAAAACATTCTCAGTGAGCTTGAACATCCCTGGAGACTACATCAAACAATGGCTTTTCTTGATTAAAGAGATTTGTTTTACAGTTCTTTTAAGGGAGACCTTTAAATTCAGTCATTTGAGAAAATATTTGATGTACTTTTGCACTCAATTTATAGAATAGTAGTAAATCTGTAACTCTAGTAAAGAACATTCTACAAATTAAAAAAAAAAAAAAAAGATCTATTCTACAGAAAGCAAATCCTGCGCCCAGAAAACATCCCATGCTACCTTTTTTTCCTTTCTCTGAAGTGATACTACAAAGGGAATTTTACATGCTAACGAGAGGGTCAGATGAAATCTCTTTGGCAGTGTAATATATCCCTTTCAAGGGCCAGATTCTTTCTCTAGAACTACTACTTATAACTGACAAGAGCTTACTGTTCAGATTCTTGTTGAGTGATGATGGTGTCCCTGAGAAAGGCATCCATGGAGGGAGCGGGGAGGAGAGGGAGGTGTGTTCTTTTTTTCTTTCTTTTTTCTAAAGTGAAATAGCTTTGAAAAACTCTAAGTACAGACATTGTTGTTAAAAGGAACAGTTCCAACTCTCATGATGACTTTTTCCCTCAAAGAACTGTGTGCAATCATTAATCAGTTCTTTCCATGGGTCATTTTATGTCACAGAGAAATGTTAATATGCTCTGAACATCCTTAAGGAGCCGGAGAGAAAAACAACCTAGAAAAAGCTTTGGACAGAATCACACTTTATAAATTTCAATTAGTGAAAAAATTTTTTGGAAAGAGACCCTGTCAGATCACACACAGTTTATTGAATTAAATTGTGGATAATTTCTCTCATTTTGAATCACCAAAGGACACATGCTTCATAAATTATCTAAATGTGTGTATATTTATTCCACAGTGCATATGGTAATAACTATGTTTTATTGCATATATTCATGAACATGAATTAAATTAACTTGGGGAAATCATCTTGCTTGCAGCCAATTCTTTAAAAGGTAAAGGATGAAAAAAAAAAAAGGTAAAGGATGCTATAAAAGGTAAAATGTGAATACAATGATTGAATTGCAAATATTATTTTTTCTCTTCAGAGAGTGAGTTTTGATAAAAACTAGTTTTGAGTTTTCATAATTCCCAAATTTAAAATTTATGTCTGTGGCTTAGAATCCATAAATAATATTTTTATTTTTGTTTATTCATTCAAACCTTATGTTCTAAAACAGAAGCCTGAAGGCCTGCTTCTGGCTCTGTCACATACCAATCATAAGACCTTCATTATGACTGTAACAATCCAAGTTAAAGCTTCTTCATCCACAAAGACTAAAGCTCCTTCCAAACACTAAAATGGTACAATTCTGAAACACTGCACTGTTCCTCATTGTTCCCTGCCCCAAGATGTTTACGCACTAATCTCCATAACATAGGGAATGGTACTTTACATGTCAAGAGGGAACTTGCAGGTATGATCAAAGTTAAAAATTTTGAAATGAAATTATCCCAGGTTATCCAGGTAAGCCTGACAGAACCACAAAGTTCCTTTAAGAAGGGACACAGAAGGAGTCAGAGCCAGAAAGAAGGCTTTGTGACAATGAAGGCAAAGATCGGAGTTTTGTGGCCCCAAGCTAAGGAGGGCCGCTCCCTCCAGAACCTGGAAGAGGCAACAAATGGATTTTTCCCATGAGCCTCAAGAAGGAACCAGCCCTGCCAACACCTTGGCTTTAGCCTAGTGAGACTGATTTCAGACATCTGGCTTCCAGAACTGTAGGAGAATGCATGTGCATTGTTTTAAGCCACTACGTTAGTGGTAATTTGTCACAGCAGCTATAGGAAATGAATGCTCTGTATTAGGTAGAAGGACTTCTTACTGGTGGTGTGAGGAATTCTATGGACCCTATCCCCAGTGAAAAAACCACACTTAATGAAAGTTACAGAAACAACAACCATTTAAAGCCTCTGAAAACTGTCTTAAGGATATATAAAACATGGAGAAATAATCATTTAAGAAAATCTACAAACTCTCATGAAGAATATCAAGCCTCTGGCATTTGAGTTAGACCTTGCTACCTGCCCCCCTACCTCAGTTCAATGTCATGGAAGTTCCACTCTGGGTGGGTGTGGCCAAGAAGGACATCTTCCACCTGGTCTAGTTAGGGAAAATCACTCAAGAATATAAAATAAAAGGCACTCCTATTGGAAAGAAAGAAGTAAAACTATCTCTATTTGCAAACAACATGATCCTGTATATAGAAAATACTAAGAAATCTACTAAAAACCTATTAGAACTAATAAATGAGTTCAGCAAAGTGGCAGGGTACATGGTTAAAATATGTAAATCAATTGTATTTCTACCCAATAGTAATTAACAATTGCAATTCTATCCATTGGCAATAAATAATCCAAAATCAAAATTAAGAAAACAATTCCATTTACAATGATATCAAAAAGACTAAAATAGTTATGAACAAATTTAGCAAAAAAAATGCAAGATACATACTCAGAAAACTATAAAACATTGTTGAAAGAAAGATCTAAATAAATGGAAGGGAAGACATTCTATGCTTATGGACTGAAAGATTTAATATTGTTAAGATGAGAGTAATCTTATGAAAATTCCAGCTATCCTTCCATTTTTTGCAGAAATTGGAAGTTGATCTTAAAATTTATATGAAATACACTCTGTATTCATACAAAGAATATATAAAGAATTTTTGCAACTCAACAATGAATAGACGAAGGATCCAGTTTTATAATAGGCAAAGGATTTGAACAGACAGTTCTCTTTTAAGCCTCCTTTTTGTTGTTGTTTTTTGGGTGAGGTGTGCAGCATGTGGGATCTTAGTTCTCTGACCAGGGATAAATCCATGCCCTCTGCGGTGGATGCACTGAGTCTCAACCACTGGATCACCAGCAAAGTCCCTGATCACACATTTCTTCATGACAACATACAAATAGCAAGATGCTCAACAACAGTCATCAGAGAAAAATCAAATCCACAATGAGATACCATTTCACACACTAGGATGGCTTTAATAAAAAGAGACAATAATAAGTGTTGGTTAGTATGTGGACAAAAGTGTAAGGCACATACATTTTTTGTGAAAATGTAAAATGGTGTTGCTGCTCTGGAAAAAGGCAGTTTCTGAAAGTGTTAAGATAGAGTTACCTTACTATTCATCAATTCTATGCCTAGATATATACCCAAGATATATAAAAAAATATATATCCACACAAAAATTGTACATAAATATTTACAGAAACATGTTCATGATAACCTAAAAGTGGAAACAATGCAAATGCCTATTAACTGATGAATGGATAAACAAAATGTGGTATATTCATGTGATTGAATATTAGTAAGCAATACAAAGAAATTAAGGACTGATACCTGCAACAATATGGATGAACCTTGAAAACATTATGCTAAGTGAAAGAAGCCAGCCACAAAGACCACAAATTATAAGCCTCCTTTATATGAAATATCCAGAATACATCAATCTATAGGGTCATAAGATAGGTGAGCCTTTGATTCAAGCTGGGGGACAAGAGAAAGGAATGAGGAATGACTGCTAATGGGTAGAGGTCTTTTTGGGGGGTAATAAGGGTTCTTTAATTTGAATTGTTCTTTAGTTTTCCGTTCACATACTAATACTGCAAACACTCATGGGACACCAGGAAGTGCTCCGTGCTAGACAGTTAAACAGAAAATAGTTTCCACACCTGCTACTCAAGCCTAGCATATACTATGTGCTCAACAAATAAGTTTTGAATGGACGTATAGATGCTATAATATGTCTGGTAAGTAGAAGCGTTCTGTTTGCATTTATTTTTATAGAATGATATTAACATATCAGAAATGGAATTTTACCAAGGGTAGGTAACATCTATATGCTAATTTCCTCTCCTTTACAAGTTAGGTGCTATAAGTTAGTAGGCTGGCTGCAAAAACAGCAATACCAAAATTATTTGTCGACATCATGAACTGATGCAATGAAAAGGTTCTGAGGCTTAATGTCAGGGGGAAAATGTGTTCAAACATTGTCTCTGGAAATGTGACCACATGATTCCCTGATCACACATTTCTTCATGACAACATACAAATAGCAAGATGCTCAACAACAGTCATCAGAGAAAAATCAAATCCACAATGAGATACCATTTCACACACTAGGATGGCTTTAATAAAAAGAGACAATAATAAGTGTTGGTTAGTATGTGGACAAAAGTGTAAGGCACATACATTTTTTGTGAAAATGTAAAATGGTGTTGCTGCTCTGGAAAAAGGCAGTTTCTGAAAGTGTTAAGATAGAGTTACCTTACTATTCATCAATTCTATGCCTAGATATATACCCAAGATATATAAAAAAATATATATCCACACAAAAATTGTACATAAATATTTACAGAAACATGTTCATGATAACCTAAAAGTGGAAACAATGCAAATGCCTATTAACTGATGAATGGATAAACAAAATGTGGTATATTCATGTGATTGAATATTAGTAAGCAATACAAAGAAATTAAGGACTGATACCTGCAACAATATGGATGAACCTTGAAAACATTATGCTAAGTGAAAGAAGCCAGCCACAAAGACCACAAATTATAAGCCTCCTTTATATGAAATATCCAGAATACATCAATCTATAGGGTCATAAGATAGGTGAGCCTTTGATTCAAGCTGGGGGACAAGAGAAAGGAATGAGGAATGACTGCTAATGGGTAGAGGTCTTTTTGGGGGGTAATAAGGGTTCTTTAATTTGAATTGTTCTTTAGTTTTCCGTTCACATACTAATACTGCAAACACTCATGGGACACCAGGAAGTGCTCCGTGCTAGACAGTTAAACAGAAAATAGTTTCCACACCTGCTACTCAAGCCTAGCATATACTATGTGCTCAACAAATAAGTTTTGAATGGACGTATAGATGCTATAATATGTCTGGTAAGTAGAAGCGTTCTGTTTGCATTTATTTTTATAGAATGATATTAACATATCAGAAATGGAATTTTACCAAGGGTAGGTAACATCTATATGCTAATTTCCTCTCCTTTACAAGTTAGGTGCTATAAGTTAGTAGGCTGGCTGCAAAAACAGCAATACCAAAATTATTTGTCGACATCATGAACTGATGCAATGAAAAGGTTCTGAGGCTTAATGTCAGGGGGAAAAATGTGTTCAAACATTGTCTCTGGCCCTTACTACCAATGTGACCTCATATAAATAATCTAAGTCTTAGTTACCTCATCAGTGAAAAGGGGAACAATAATAGCAAGATACTCCCTGCCTGGTAAGGTTATTATTATAGGCATATTTCAGAGATACTATGAGTTTGGTTCCAGACCACCACAATAAAAGGAAGATTGAAATAGAGTGAGTCACAAAATTTTTGGTTTCCCAGTGTATATAAAAGTTGTATTTACTCTAAACTATAGTCTAGTAAGTATTCAGTGAACTAGTAAAAAAAAGTATACATGCCTTAATTTTAAAAATATTTTATTGCTAAAAAATGCTAACTATCCTCTGAGCCTTCAACAAGTTGTAATTGTTCTGCTGGTGGAGGGTCTTGCCAGGAGGCAAATTCATTTAAATGAATTTACCGTGGCTGCTGACGTATCAGGCAATGGTCCCTGAAGGATAGGGTGACTGGCAGTTTCTTCAGTTAAGACAACAGTGAAGTTTCTTGCGATAGATTGACTCTTTCCTTTTGGAACCAGTTCTCTGTTCCATGCAATCCTGCTTGATACAGCAGGACTTCTTTCAAAACTAGAATCAATCCTCTCAAACACCTTGAGCAACAAGGTTTACTTAATATTCTAAATCCTTTATTGCCATTTCAATAATCTTCACAGTATCTTCACCAGGAATAGAGTCTATGGCAAAAAAAAAAAAAGCTTTCTTTGCTCATCAATTAAGAAGCCATTCCTCATCTGCTCAAGTTTTACCGTAAAACGGCAGCAAGTTCGTCACGTGGTCAGGCTCCACTTCTGATTCTAGTTCTCTTCTATTTGCACCAGTGCAAATACTTCCTCTACTGAAACCCTGAAACCATCAAAGTCATTCAAGAAGGTCGAAACCAACTTCTTCCAAACTCCTGCTAATAGTGGTATTTTTACTTCTTCCTATGAATCACAAATGTTCTTAATGGCATCTAGAATCGTGAGTCCTTTCCAGAAGGTTTTCAATTTTCTTTGCCCAGATCTATCAGAGGACTCACTGTCTATGGTAGCTACAGCCTTATGAAATGTATTTCAAAAATCGTAAGACTTGAAAGTAAAAAATTTCTCCTTGATCCATGGGCTGCAAAATGGGTATTATGTTAGCAGGCAGGAAAATGACACGAATCTTCTCAGACACCCCCATCAGAGCTCCTGGATGACCAGGTGTGCTGTCCACGAGCAGTGGTATTTTAAAAGAAGTCTTACTTTTCCAGATAGTAGGTCTCAACAGTGGGCTTAAAATACTCAGTAACCCATGTTGTGAACAGATGTGCCATCATCCAGGCTTTGTCATTCCACTGATAAGAGCACAGGCAAAGCAGAGGTCTCATAATCCTGAAAGGCCCCGATTTTCAAAATAGCAAGTGAACATTATCCAAGTTCGATCCATGGGTCAGAAAGATCCCTGGAGGACAGACTGGCTATGTACTCTAGTATTCTTGCCAGGCAAATTCATTTAAATGAATTTACCGTGGCTGCTGACGTATCAGGCAATGGTCCCTGAAGGATAGGGTGACTGGCAGTTTCTTCAGTTAAGACAACAGTGAAGTTTCTTGCGATAGATTGACTCTTTCCTTTTGGAACCAGTTCTCTGTTCCATGCAATCCTGCTTGATACAGCAGGACTTCTTTCAAAACTAGAATCAATCCTCTCAAACACCTTGAGCAACAAGGTTTACTTAATATTCTAAATCCTTTATTGCCATTTCAATAATCTTCACAGTATCTTCACCAGGAATAGAGTCTATGGCAAAAAAAAAAAAAAAAAAAGCTTTCTTTGCTCATCAATTAAGAAGCCATTCCTCATCTGCTCAAGTTTTACCGTAAAACGGCAGCAAGTTCGTCACGTGGTCAGGCTCCACTTCTGATTCTAGTTCTCTTCTATTTGCACCAGTGCAAATACTTCCTCTACTGAAACCCTGAAACCATCAAAGTCATTCAAGAAGGTCGAAACCAACTTCTTCCAAACTCCTGCTAATAGTGGTATTTTTACTTCTTCCTATGAATCACAAATGTTCTTAATGGCATCTAGAATCGTGAGTCCTTTCCAGAAGGTTTTCAATTTTCTTTGCCCAGATCTATCAGAGGACTCACTGTCTATGGTAGCTACAGCCTTATGAAATGTATTTCAAAAATCGTAAGACTTGAAAGTAAAAATTACTCCTTGATCCATGGGCTGCAAAATGGGTATTATGTTAGCAGGCAGGAAAATGACACGAATCTTCTCAGACACCCCCATCAGAGCTCCTGGATGACCAGGTGTGCTGTCCACGAGCAGTGGTATTTTAAAAGAAGTCTTACTTTTCCAGATAGTAGGTCTCAACAGTGGGCTTAAAATACTCAGTAACCCATGTTGTGAACAGATGTGCCATCATCCAGGCTTTGTCATTCCACTGATAAGAGCACAGGCAAAGCAGAGGTCTCATAATCCTGAAAGGCCCCCCGATTTTCAAAATAGCAAGTGAACATTATCCAAGTTCGATCCATGGGTCAGAAAGATCCCCTGGAGGACAGACTGGCTATGTACTCTAGTATTCTTGCCTAGAGAATTCCATGGACAGAGAAGCCTGGTGGGCTAGTCCACAGGATCTCAAAGACTCAGTCATGAACAAATGACTAAGTACTTCAAGTGAACACTGGCTTCAAGTAAACATCAACTGCTGCATTAGCCCCTAATGAGAGGGTTGGCCTGTCCTTCGAAGTTAGGTTTTAACTTCTCTCTAGCTGTAAGTCCTAGATGACAAGCCTTCCTCACTAAACTTAAGCATGTCTTCTGATTTAAAGAGACAGACCTTAAACTCTTTCTTTCACTTGAACACTTAGAGGTCATTGTAAGGTTATTAACTGGCCTAATTTCAATACTGTTGAGTGTCAGTGAACAAGGGGACCTGAGGAGGAGGGAGGTGGGGAGAATGGCCAGTCACTGGAGCAGTCAGAACCCACACTTTTTTTTTTTTTTTTTGGCCTCTTTTGTCAGTTTTTTATTTACTTTCATCCATCATTATTCTTCAGCCTGTGTGGGCCTCCCATCTCAGTGGCCTCTCTCACTGCAGAGCACCAGCTCTGGGCGCATGCATTCCAGAGTGCTGGCTCCTAATGGGACACACCAGTTCAGCTGCTCTGTGGCACAAAGGATCTTCCCGGGCCAGGGATCGAACCGGTGTCCGTTGCACTGCAAGGCGGACTCTCTACCCACTAGATCACCAGGGAAGTCCAGAATCCACACATTTAACGATTAAGTTCACAAACTTATTTGGAAGCAGTTTTTGTGCCCTGAACCAATTACAATAGTAACATCAAAAATCACTGGTAAGAGGGCTTCCCTGGTGGTCCAGTGGGTTAAAAGTCTGCCTTGC
Organism: Tragulus kanchil; assembly: GCA_022376925.1. Taxonomy (NCBI): domain Eukaryota; kingdom Metazoa; phylum Chordata; class Mammalia; order Artiodactyla; family Tragulidae; genus Tragulus; species Tragulus kanchil. The sequence continues at coordinate 265,884,124 of JAIOJX010000004.1, read as the reverse complement.
AGTGCAAGGGATACCAGTTCGATCCCTGGCCCGGGAAGATCCCACATGCCGCAGAACGGCTGGACAGGTGCATCCAATTATGAGCCAGTGCTCTGAAGCGCATGCGCCCAGAGCTGGTGCCCCGCAACAAGAGAGGCCACTGTAATGGGAGGCCCACACAGGCCAAAGAATAAAGATGGATGAAAATAAAGATCAATAAAAAGAGGTCAAAATTTTTAAAAAGTTAAAAAAAATTACTGATCACCATAATAAGTGTAGTTATAATAAAAAGTTTCAAAAAATTTGTAAGAATTACCAAAATGCTACATAGAGACACACAGGGAGCAAAAGTTATTGGAAAAATGATGCCAATAGACCTGTTCGGGGCAAGACGTGTCACCAAACTTCAATTTGTTAAAGATACAATATCTGCAAAGCCCAATAAAATGAGGAGCAATAATATGAAATATGATCAGGTGCAGACAAATACTGTTTGATTCAACTTTTACAAGATACAGAGTAGTCAAATTCATACAGTCATTGGTAGATGCCAGGGGTCCTGGGGTGGGGTGGAGTTGGGAGAGGGAATGGTGAGTTCGTGTGTAATGCATGTCTTCTGATTTAAAGAGACAGACCTTAAACTCTTTCTTTCACTTGAACACTTAGAGGTCATTGTAAGGTTATTAACTGGCCTAATTTCAATACTGTTGAGTGTCAGTGAACAAGGGGACCTGAGGAGGAGGGAGGTGGGGAGAATGGCCAGTCACTGGAGCAGTCAGAACCCACACTTTTTTTTTTTTTTTTTGGCCTCTTTTGTCAGTTTTTTATTTACTTTCATCCATCATTATTCTTCAGCCTGTGTGGGCCTCCCATCTCAGTGGCCTCTCTCACTGCAGAGCACCAGCTCTGGGCGCATGCATTCCAGAGTGCTGGCTCCTAATGGGACACACCAGTTCAGCTGCTCTGTGGCACAAAGGATCTTCCCGGGCCAGGGATCGAACCGGTGTCCGTTGCACTGCAAGGCGGACTCTCTACCCACTAGATCACCAGGGAAGTCCAGAATCCACACATTTAACGATTAAGTTCACAAACTTATTTGGAAGCAGTTTTTGTGCCCTGAACCAATTACAATAGTAACATCAAAAATCACTGGTAAGAGGGCTTCCCTGGTGGTCCAGTGGGTTAAAAGTCTGCCTTGCAGTGCAAGGGATACCAGTTCGATCCCTGGCCCGGGAAGATCCCACATGCCGCAGAACGGCTGGACAGGTGCATCCAATTATGAGCCAGTGCTCTGAAGCGCATGCGCCCAGAGCTGGTGCCCCGCAACAAGAGAGGCCACTGTAATGGGAGGCCCACACAGGCCAAAGAATAAAGATGGATGAAAATAAAGATCAATAAAAAGAGGTCAAAATTTTTAAAAAGTTAAAAAAAATTACTGATCACCATAATAAGTGTAGTTATAATAAAAAGTTTCAAAAATTTGTAAGAATTACCAAAATGCTACATAGAGACACACAGGGAGCAAAAGTTATTGGAAAAATGATGCCAATAGACCTGTTCGGGGCAAGACGTGTCACCAAACTTCAATTTGTTAAAGATACAATATCTGCAAAGCCCAATAAAATGAGGAGCAATAATATGAAATATGATCAGGTGCAGACAAATACTGTTTGATTCAACTTTTACAAGATACGTAGAGTAGTCAAATTCATACAGTCATTGGTAGATGCCAGGGGTCCTGGGGTGGGGTGGAGTTGGGAGAGGGAATGGTGAGTTCGTGTGTAATAGGAATGGAGTTTCAGTTTAGGAAGTTGTAAATCTGGAAGATGTTACACAGCATGTGAAGGTACTTAGCACCACTGAACTAAAAACTAATGCAAGACATTCCTGTACTATATATTTAGAATGCAGCATTGTGTTCAAAATGTGGAAGGTATCTTTATTACATTTAAATGAATTTACCTTAATTCAGATAGTAATATAACTGTTTGTATCCATTTTTGTCTACAGCAGTAAACATTTAAAATACAGATTTGCTATGTCACCTGAAACTTTGTGATAAACAGTAAGAGAAAGTTTATGGAACTCTACAATTCCTCTGGAAAGAGTTTGAGACATACAACTTAGAAATTAAACAATTGCTGAAAACCTGGTTCATTGAGATTTCTCTGCTTTCTCGTTTTGATTTTCTTCACATTTGAGTAATAAATATATCATTATTGTTTGTATTGTTAAATATAATAGGACTTTCCATTTTTTAAAAAGGTAACTTGGAATTATTTATATTTAAAAAATAGTGCATTTGCAATCAGAAATTCTAAAACTGGATTCTAGAACCCAATGGCCTTTGCTCACTCACAATTCTCTCTTTAATACAACTAATAAGCTGCATCCAAAACTTTAAAAAATAAAATTATCACATTACTATGTTGTTCACCTGGAACTAATGTACTACTGTAAATCAACTATAATTTTACAAAGTTTTTTCCTAATGTTAACCAAGTTAATTTTATGATTTAGGTGTCATTTATAAAATAATATATGTTAAAGAATGTAGGGGGCTTCCCCTGGTGGTCCAGTGGGTAAGGACACCGCCTTGCAGTGCAAGGGGCGCTGGTTCAATCCCTGGCCTGGGAAGATCCCACGTGCCGCGGAGCGGCTGGACTGATGTGTCCAATCACCAAGCCAGAGCTCTGGAGCGCATGCACCCAGAGCCAGCGCTCTGCGACAACAGAGGCCACCGCGATGGGAGGCCCACAGGAGCCAAAGAACAAAGACGGATGAACATAGAGAAAGACCAATAGAAGTGGCCCGCCTGCTCCCCTCCCTCCCCAAACCAACCCCCGCCCAAAAAAAATAAATAAATAAATCTTTAAAAAAAAAAAAAAAAAAAAAATGTAGGGTAATTTTTTTTTTTCAATTGGGTCTTGAGAAAAGGAAGCTTACTATTCACAATACCTCCATGTTACAGGCTGAGTATCTGTGTCCTCAAATTCTTACACTGAAGCCCTCATCCCCACGATGACGGGTTTGAAGGTGGAGCCTGTGGGAGGTGACTAGGGTCAGACAGGTCTTGAGGCCAATGAATGGAAGGGGTTAGTATCCATTTTTGTCTACAGCAGTAAACATTTAAAATACAGATTTGCTATGTCACCTGAAACTTTGTGATAAACAGTAAGAGAAAGTTTATGGAACTCTACAATTCCTCTGGAAAGAGTTTGAGACATACAACTTAGAAATTAAACAATTGCTGAAAACCTGGTTCATTGAGATTTCTCTGCTTTCTCGTTTTGATTTTCTTCACATTTGAGTAATAAATATATCATTATTGTTTGTATTGTTAAATATAATAGGACTTTCCATTTTTTAAAAAGGTAACTTGGAATTATTTATATTTAAAAAATAGTGCATTTGCAATCAGAAATTCTAAAACTGGATTCTAGAACCCAATGGCCTTTGCTCACTCACAATTCTCTCTTTAATACAACTAATAAGCTGCATCCAAAACTTTAAAAAATAAAATTATCACATTACTATGTTGTTCACCTGGAACTAATGTACTACTGTAAATCAACTATAATTTTACAAAGTTTTTTCCTAATGTTAACCAAGTTAATTTTATGATTTAGGTGTCATTTATAAAATAATATATGTTAAAGAATGTAGGGGGCTTCCCCTGGTGGTCCAGTGGGTAAGGACACCGCCTTGCAGTGCAAGGGGCGCTGGTTCAATCCCTGGCCTGGGAAGATCCCACGTGCCGCGGAGCGGCTGGACTGATGTGTCCAATCACCAAGCCAGAGCTCTGGAGCGCATGCACCCAGAGCCAGCGCTCTGCGACAACAGAGGCCACCGCGATGGGAGGCCCACAGGAGCCAAAGAACAAAGACGGATGAACATAGAGAAAGACCAATAGAAGTGGCCCGCCTGCTCCCCTCCCTCCCCAACCCAACCCCCGCCCAAAATAAATAAATAAATAAATCTTAAAAAAAAAAAAAAAAAAAAGAATGTAGGGTAATTTTTTTTTTTCAATTGGGTCTTGAGAAAAGGAAGCTTACTATTCACAATACCTCCATGTTACAGGCTGAGTATCTGTGTCCTCAAATTCTTACACTGAAGCCCTCATCCCCACGATGACGGGTTTGAAGGTGGAGCCTGTGGGAGGTGACTAGGGTCAGAACAGGTCTTGGAGGCCCCATGATGGAGTTAGTGTCCCTGGAAGGGGATGTGGAGATGGAGGTTCTCTCACTCCACCTTGTGAAGAAACAAGGAGAAGGTGGTTGCCTATGTATCAGGAGTAGAGCCCTAACTAAGAACCTAATCATCCTGACACCCTGATCCTGGATTTCACGGCCCCAGGACAGTGAAAAATACATGTTTGTTGTTTTAGGCCACCAAAGACACGGCATTCTATTACCACAGTCTGAACAGTCTCCAACACCTTATCGCTCTTTGGCTATCTGCATTAACAGGTGCCAGAGAATACACATTAGCTCTGTTTTCCAAATATAACTTTTCTCATTCGAAAAATACATAAACAACAAATCTATCTTTTGATCTCCTTTCCCCTTCTCACTTCAGAAAAGAGTAACACTGAGAAAATGTTTCTTAGGAATTTTTATTTTGAGATAGAGTTCCCCAAGCTGCTGTTTGGTGGATTAATTTCATTCTGGTGCTATATCTGGATTAATTTCAATCTCAGCTCAATTACAGTCAACTGAAATAATACATAGAAAGCATGTAACTCAACCTCTCAGGACTGTATTTTTAAGTGTACTATTTGGTCATGTCATGTCTATCACATATTTTTAATACTGGAGGTCAGAAGACATTCAGTGATTCAGAAAATATGTCAAGTACTATTCTAGGTATAGGAAATACAACATAAGAGCCTTGAAGAATATTCCCTCAAGAACAAGCTTCTTGGGCTTCCCTGGTGGTCCCGTGGGCAAAGAGTCCACCTAGCAACACAATGGGCACTGGTCTGATTCCTAGCCTGGGAAGATCCCACATGCTGAGGAGTGGCTGGGCTGGCATGTCCAATTATGAGCCAGCACTCTGGACTGCATGTGCCCAGAGCCAGTGCTCTGAAATAAGAGAGGCCACTGCAATAGGAGGCCCACACAGGCCAAACAATAAAGACAGATGAAAATAAATAAATGAAACCAATAAAAGAGGCCAAAATTAAAAAAAAAAAAAAGAGTAAGTTTCTCAAGGATCTCATATTCTAAGATAAGTGGATAAGACAGAAAATAAACAAGAACATAGGCATATAAAAATAGCAGTTTTAGATTGTGATAAGAGTTAAACAGTGAGTCATAGTAGAATACGCAAGGGGGAAGACTTTTTAAAGCTTTTAAAGCTCATGACATTTCAATCACTCATGATAAGAAACAGAAAGATATACAAAGAACTGGAGGAACCAGACAGGGCTAAGACTCTGAAACCTTCTGCTGTGCAGTTGCCCAGTCGTGTCTGACTTTTTGTGACCACATGGACCACAGCAAGACAGATTTCCCTGTCCTTCACTGTCTCCCAGTTTGCTCAAACTCATGCTCATTGAGTCGATGATACCATCCAACCTTCTCATCCTCTGCTGCCCCCTTCTCCTGTCCTCAATCTTTCCCAGCATCAGAATCTTTTCCAGCGAGAGGGCTCTTTGCATCAGGTGGCCAAAGTATTAAAGCTTCAGCTTCAGCATCAGTCCTTCCAATGAATATTCAGGGTGGATTTCCTTTAGGATTGACTGGTTTGATATTTTTCCTGCCCAAGAGACTCTCAAAGAGTCTTCTCCAACACCACAGTTAGAAAGCATGTAACTCAACCTCTCAGGACTGTATTTTTAAGTGTACTATTTGGTCATGTCATGTCTATCACATATTTTTAATACTGGAGGTCAGAAGACATTCAGTGATTCAGAAAATATGTCAAGTACTATTCTAGGTATAGGAAATACAACATAAGAGCCTTGAAGAATATTCCCTCAAGAACAAGCTTCTTGGGCTTCCCTGGTGGTCCCGTGGGCAAAGAGTCCACCTAGCAACACAATGGGCACTGGTCTGATTCCTAGCCTGGGAAGATCCCACATGCTGAGGAGTGGCTGGGCTGGCATGTCCAATTATGAGCCAGCACTCTGGACTGCATGTGCCCAGAGCCAGTGCTCTGAAATAAGAGAGGCCACTGCAATAGGAGGCCCACACAGGCCAAACAATAAAGACAGATGAAAATAAATAAATGAAACCAATAAAAGAGGCCAAAATTAAAAAAAAAAAAAAGAGTAAGTTTCTCAAGGATCTCATATTCTAAGATAAGTGGATAAGACAGAAAATAAACAAGAACATAGGCATATAAAAATAGCAGTTTTAGATTGTGATAAGAGTTAAACAGTGAGTCATAGTAGAATACGCAAGGGGGAAGACTTTTTAAAGCTTTTAAAGCTCATGACATTTCAATCACTCATGATAAGAAACAGAAAGATATACAAAGAACTGGAGGAACCAGACAGGGCTAAGACTCTGAAACCTTCTGCTGTGCAGTTGCCCAGTCGTGTCTGACTTTTTGTGACCACATGGACCACAGCAAGACAGATTTCCCTGTCCTTCACTGTCTCCCAGTTTGCTCAAACTCATGCTCATTGAGTCGATGATACCATCCAACCTTCTCATCCTCTGCTGCCCCCTTCTCCTGTCCTCAATCTTTCCCAGCATCAGAATCTTTTCCAGCGAGAGGGCTCTTTGCATCAGGTGGCCAAAGTATTAAAGCTTCAGCTTCAGCATCAGTCCTTCCAATGAATATTCAGGGTGGATTTCCTTTAGGATTGACTGGTTTGATATTTTTCCTGCCCAAGAGACTCTCAAAGAGTCTTCTCCAACACCACAGTTAGAAAGCATCAATTCTTCAGTGCTCAGCCTTAAGTCCAAACTCTCACATCATATCCATACATGACTGCTGGAAAAACCACAGCTTGGTATATTGGAAAAACAGTAGCATGATGAGTAAGTAAAGGAAAGAATGTTATGAAATGAAAACAAAAACAAGGGCCTGATTGTAGAGGCTTTATAGGCAATAGAACGTAAGATGAACAGGGAAGAGATAGGATCTGATTAACATACACTTAATTTTTGAATAGTAAGGAAACTGTCCCTGGAGGCTCTGCAATATCTTTCCTTCCAACTCATTGACCAGAACTGTATAACATGCACTTTTAAAAATTGAGGTATAGGGCTTCCCTGGTGGTCCAGTGGGTAAGGACACCACCTTGTAGTGCAAGAGGCACTGGTTGGATCCCTGGCCTGGGAAGATCCCATGAGCTGTGGAGCAGCTGGACCGATGTCTCCAACTACCCAGTCAAAGCTCTGGAGTACATGTGCCCAGAGCCGGTGCTCTGTGACAAGAGAGGCCACTGTGATAGGAGACCCACACAGGCCGAGGAACAAAGATGGGCAAAAACAAATAAATGAAGGACCAATAGAAATGCCACCCCCCCCCAAAATGTGTTAGTTTCAGGTATACAGCAAATAACTGAATATATTTCAGATTTTTTTCCACTATGCTTTGTTACATGATACTGAATATATGTCCCTGTGCTATATAGTAAATCCTTGTTGCTTATCTACTTTACGTATAGTTTGAATCAGTTAATCCCATACTCATATTTTTCCAGCCTCCTTTCCCTTTTGGTAATCATAAGTTTGTTTTCTGTATCCGTGAGTTTGTTTCTGTTTTGTAAATAAGTTCATTTGTATTATTTTTTAGATTCCACATATAAGCAATATTGTATATTTGTTTTTCTCTGAGTTATTTCACTTAGTATAATCTCTAGACCTGCCCCTGTTGCTATAAATGGCAATATATATTTTTTATTTTTTATGGCTGAATAATATTTCATTGTATACACACACACATACACATATATCTCACACCATGTCTTTATCCACTCAAATGTTAATGGACACTTGAGCTGCTTGCATGTCTTGATGATTATAAGCAGTGCTGCCATGAACATAGGAGTGCATTAACCTTTTTGAGTTAGGTTTCTTTTTTCTGGATGTATGCCCAGGGCTGAGGCTGCTACATCATGAGCAGCTCTATAATAAGTTCCACCTGTATGTCCACTCACCCCTGACTCTGCGCCCCCTGGAAACCACATAAACTCGAGGTTTCTGTTAGCAAGGAAGAGGGAGGGCTGCCAGTGGTTAGGAAATATGCTCCAAGATATATGTCACAGTCAGGGTCTGAGTCAGGTTGCTCTGACTTCAAGCCCAAGCTCTTTGCATTATGACGGCATCTGTGGACCAGACTTCTGATGGAAAGTATCACAGAAAGCCTGTGCTATCCATGTGAAGATGACAAGCAGTTAGTTACACAAGTCTGGAATTCAGGGAAGGGTGTCAGATGGTTGGTAGATGAAGTCTTCTACAAATGACTGATATTTAATATTGTGGATTGGATGAGATCACGTGGAAAGAGTGCTCATATATTTAGAAGACAGTCCAGTGCTTGCTCTGGTACATTCCAATTTTTAGGTAAGGGAGGAGAAACAAAGAAAGTACCGGCCAGGAGAGTTTTTGTCTTAAAAGCCCAAAGGGAACCATTCTTCCAAAAGGGATGGGTCAGTTGGATCAGATGTGGCCAAGAGAAAGGTACGTGTTGAGATGGGGAGGCACACATGAGATCGAACAGTAGCAATGAGACGGTGAGCAGGAGCAGCTTCTAGGGGATGTTTAAGCAGAGGCCCGACAGAGCAGCCAGAGAAGGAACGCAAGCTGGGAAAGTACATTGAGAAAATCCACTGTGAGGAGCACAAGTGGAGGCAGGGAATCCACAAGGGAAGGTGTGGATTGAGAGATTACAGAATTTGTTTGTATGCTGCCTGGAAGGATCTCGTACAGAGAAAGACCCTCATGTAGAATGAAATATAAGACAAAACCCTTGGAAAGGTGAGCATAATGGGGTCAGAGTATGAGTGTAAGGATCAACTTCTGATAGGAAAACACGCATATATTCTTTTTTTGTAAAGAGGGATACAGAGAGAATAAGGGCACAGAGAAGGAGAGCTGCATGGGTTTCGTAAGATGCAGGTAGTCCTGTAACATAGCTCTTCACTTAATCATGAGTCTAGGTCATCAGCTAAGAACGAGGAGGGAGACGATGTGGGAGGTTTGAGGGGAGAGGAAATATGAAATAGTTATTTCAAAGGCGCCAAACGTAAGTTTATTGGGGAAAGGTACTAGGGTCCTTTGGCAGCAATGTGGGCATAGTTGAGGCATGGAATCACAAATTTAACGGGCAGCCCACAGACAGCTGTGATGTAGTCTCCAGTAGGCGCACACAGAGAGAAGATGGCTGGTTGGCTCTTGTAGGGTTGGGGTCTAGCCAGGCAAGTGCAGGAACAGTGGGGCCTATACTTGAGTTCAACATGTTTTCAAGTAAATCATTTTGTTAATGGGTCATGAATATTAAGCTGGATATACACAGAAACCATGAGAATAGTGAAGATGACAAGCAGTTAGTTACACAAGTCTGGAATTCAGGAAGGGTGTCAGATGGTTGGTAGATGAAGTCTTCTACAAATGACTGATATTTAATATTGTGGATTGGATGAGATCACGTGGAAAGAGTGCTCATATATTTAGAAGACAGTCCAGTGCTTGCTCTGGTACATTCCAATTTTTAGGTAAGGGAGGAGAAACAAAGAAAGTACCGGCCAGGAGAGTTTTTGTCTTAAAAGCCCAAAGGGAACCATTCTTCCAAAAGGGATGGGTCAGTTGGATCAGATGTGGCCAAGAGAAAGGTCGTGTTGAGATGGGGAGGCACACATGAGATCGAACAGTAGCAATGAGACGGTGAGCAGGAGCAGCTTCTAGGGGATGTTTAAGCAGAGGCCCGACAGAGCAGCCAGAGAAGGAACGCAAGCTGGGAAAGTACATTGAGAAAATCCACTGTGAGGAGCACAAGTGGAGGCAGGGAATCCACAAGGGAAGGTGTGGATTGAGAGATTACAGAATTTGTTTGTATGCTGCCTGGAAGGATCTCGTACAGAGAAAGACCCTCATGTAGAATGAAATATAAGACAAAACCCTTGGAAAGGTGAGCATAATGGGGTCAGAGTATGAGTGTAAGGATCAACTTCTGATAGGAAAACACGCATATATTCTTTTTTGTAAAGAGGGATACAGAGAGAATAAGGGCACAGAGAAGGAGAGCTGCATGGGTTTCGTAAGATGCAGGTAGTCCTGTAACATAGCTCTTCACTTAATCATGAGTCTAGGTCATCAGCTAAGAACGAGGAGGGAGACGATGTGGGAGGTTTGAGGGGAGAGGAAATATGAAATAGTTATTTCAAAGGCGCCAAACGTAAGTTTATTGGGGAAAGGTACTAGGGTCCTTTGGCAGCAATGTGGGCATAGTTGAGGCATGGAATCACAAATTTAACGGGCAGCCCACAGACAGCTGTGATGTAGTCTCCAGTAGGCGCACACAGAGAGAAGATGGCTGGTTGGCTCTTGTAGGGTTGGGGTCTAGCCAGGCAAGTGCAGGAACAGTGGGGCCTATACTTGAGTTCAACATGTTTTCAAGTAAATCATTTTGTTAATGGGTCATGAATATTAAGCTGGATATACACAGAAGCCATGAGAATAGAGAAGATTGGGAGAAAGTGGCAGCATCCGTGGGCTGGAAGCTTCAGTAAATGTAAGGAACGATTCCAACAGTGGCTTTGGAGTAAGGAAGCTAAAGAACTAGGGGCTGCAGCCATCAGAGCAAGTTCCCACTTTTAAGAGTCAGATTGCTCATGCATTATTACTTCGCATTTACTGCAGCCTTTTCAAAAAGATCAAAGTACCTTTGGAGCCCAGCCTGCTAGTAAAGGGTACAATTATGTGTGGCTGAGAAGCAGCCATAAGATTAGGGAGCTGGTAATGTGCCAATTCAACAATGACATGGTAAAATGGACCACATAGCTTGAGATCTGAACAACAGGACATCATCACAGCATAAGGCAAAGAGCTCGGGCTTGAAGTCAGAGCAACCTGATTCAGACACTGACTGTGACATGTATCTTAGAGCGTATTTCTTAACCACTCTGAATGCTGCATTATCCTTTAAAATTGGGGTAGGGCTACCCAGGGATTTTTATGCACCTGAAGAAAGACAATGCATATAAAATGCTTGGAAATAATAGGTTCTCGGAAATATTAATCACTGGAAAATAAGGAGCCATGTTCCCACTGCTGTGTAGTAGTTTCAGGCCCATTTAGGAAGCTTGTGCGCTGAGTGCAGATGCTGAAGTGTCAACCAGAAGGCGGGGAAAGAGCTCTCTGTATAGGGTTATCAAAAAAGGTTCCCACTGCTGTGTAGTAGTTTCAGGCCCATGTGCTAGGAAACATAGCTCTTCACTTAATCATGAGTCTAGGTCATCAGCTAAGAACGAGGAGGGAGACGATGTGGGAGGTTTGAGGGGAGAGGAAATATGAAATAGTTATTTCAAAGGCGCCAAACGTAAGTTTATTGGGGAAAGGTACTAGGGTCCTTTGGCAGCAATGTGGGCATAGTTGAGGCATGGAATCACAAATTTAACGGGCAGCCCACAGACAGCTGTGATGTAGTCTCCAGTAGGCGCACACAGAGAGAAGATGGCTGGTTGGCTCTTGTAGGGTTGGGGTCTAGCCAGGCAAGTGCAGGAACAGTGGGGCCTATACTTGAGTTCAACATGTTTTCAAGTAAATCATTTTGTTAATGGGTCATGAATATTAAGCTGGATATACACAGAAGCCATGAGAATAGAGAAGATTGGGAGAAAGTGGCAGCATCCGTGGGCTGGAAGCTTCAGTAAATGTAAGGAACGATTCCAACAGTGGCTTTGGAGTAAGGAAGCTAAAGAACTAGGGGCTGCAGCCATCAGAGCAAGTTCCCACTTTTAAGAGTCAGATTGCTCATGCATTATTACTTCGCATTTACTGCAGCCTTTTCAAAAAGATCAAAGTACCTTTGGAGCCCAGCCTGCTAGTAAAGGGTACAATTATGTGTGGCTGAGAAGCAGCCATAAGATTAGGGAGCTGGTAATGTGCCAATTCAACAATGACATGGTAAAATGGACCACATAGCTTGAGATCTGAACAACAGGACATCATCACAGCATAAGGCAAAGAGCTCGGGCTTGAAGTCAGAGCAACCTGATTCAGACACTGACTGTGACATGTATCTTAGAGCGTATTTCTTAACCACTCTGAATGCTGCATTATCCTTTAAAATTGGGGTAGGGCTACCCAGGGATTTTTATGCACCTGAAGAAAGACAATGCATATAAAATGCTTGGAAATAATAGGTTCTCGGAAATATTAATCACTGGAAAATAAGGAGCCATGTTCCCACTGCTGTGTAGTAGTTTCAGGCCCATTTAGGAAGCTTGTGCGCTGAGTGCAGATGCTGAAGTGTCAACCAGAAGGCGGGGAAAGAGCTCTCTGTATAGGGTTATCATGAGTTAGAGTGAAATCTGGCTTGCTCACATGGGATTTTATACAATAGCTCTGATGATAGGAATGAAGGTCTAATTCCTGGCTAGGCTAGTGATATTCAGAGATCAGAAGTAATATCAGGATACCTGGATTAACGTTTTCTCTTAATAAATGGTGAATCAGGAGACATGGCGGTGGTGGTCTAGATGGTACCTGGGGGCAGACCTGCCCCAGCCCAGCAGGAGCCGATCAGCTATTCCCAGAGAGTCTGTGGCAATTAGAGGTCAGCATTTGTAAATGGGTTCGGAAGCCATCATAGTCTCTACCTCCCTCTCTGCAACCTCTGATCTCACAGCCTCTCCCATGCTCTGAACTCTCACTTGCCTCTAACTTAACATTTGCTTGTGCTTCCTTCTCCAGTTCATCTTGGTTTATAGCATCTAACCTCCCTTTTAAATTGTCTTCTGCTTTCTGCTGATGGACAGCCAGTACCTGACTTGGCCCTGGGATCTCTTGTGTGAACTTGAGATTCTCTCAAAGCTCCTTAGAGGGGCAGCCAGGTTGGGACAGATGGTTTCTGCTACCCACACGTGTTCCTCTGATGCCCTGGTTTTCCAGCACTCCCTGGCTTTGACTATTACAGGATAAAAAGGCAGAATGAAAATATGCAGCAAGGAAACATAATTCAGAGAAATATCACCAGAAGCAAATCCTCTCAGCTTGTGTACTATATTACAAACTGATGTGAGTGAAAAGGTAGAATTAAAGAGTAGTCTATATTCACTTCTGGGCTTCCCTGGTAGCTCAGATGGTAAAAAATCCATCTGCAATGCAGGAGACTCCAGTTCAATTCCTGGGTCAGGAAGACCCTTGGAGAAGGGATAGACTGCCCATTCCATTATTCTTGGACTTTCTTTGTGGCTCAGAGAGTAAAGAATCTGCCTGCAATGTGGGAGACCTAAATTCAATCCCTGGTGTTGGGAAGATCCCCTAGAGAAGGGTACAGCTACCCCAATTCTACACTTGCTTGGAAATAATAGGTTCTCGGAAATATTAATCACTGGAAAATAAGGAGCCATGTTCCCACTGCTGTGTAGTAGTTTCAGGCCCATTTAGGAAGCTTGTGCTGAGTGCAGATGCTGAAGTGTCAACCAGAAGGCGGGGAAAGAGCTCTCTGTATAGGGTTATCATGAGTTAGAGTGAAATCTGGCTTGCTCACATGGGATTTTATACAATAGCTCTGATGATAGGAATGAAGGTCTAATTCCTGGCTAGGCTAGTGATATTCAGAGATCAGAAGTAATATCAGGATACCTGGATTAACGTTTTCTCTTAATAAATGGTGAATCAGGAGACATGGCGGTGGTGGTCTAGATGGTACCTGGGGGCAGACCTGCCCCAGCCCAGCAGGAGCCGATCAGCTATTCCCAGAGAGTCTGTGGCAATTAGAGGTCAGCATTTGTAAATGGGTTCGGAAGCCATCATAGTCTCTACCTCCCTCTCTGCAACCTCTGATCTCACAGCCTCTCCTATGCTCTGAACTCTCACTTGCCTCTAACTTAACATTTGCTTGTGCTTCCTTCTCCAGTTCATCTTGGTTTATAGCATCTAACCTCCCTTTTAAATTGTCTTCTGCTTTCTGCTGATGGACAGCCAGTACCTGACTTGGCCCTGGGATCTCTTGTGTGAACTTGAGATTCTCTCAAAGCTCCTTAGAGGGGCAGCCAGGTTGGGACAGATGGTTTCTGCTACCCACACGTGTTCCTCTGATGCCCTGGTTTTCCAGCACTCCCTGGCTTTGACTATTACAGGATAAAAAGGCAGAATGAAAATATGCAGCAAGGAAACATAATTCAGAGAAATATCACCAGAAGCAAATCCTCTCAGCTTGTGTACTATATTACAAACTGATGTGAGTGAAAAGGTAGAATTAAAGAGTAGTCTATATTCACTTCTGGGCTTCCCTGGTAGCTCAGATGGTAAAAAATCCATCTGCAATGCAGGAGACTCCAGTTCAATTCCTGGGTCAGGAAGACCCCTTGGAGAAGGGATAGACTACCCATTCCATTATTCTTGGACTTTCTTTGTGGCTCAGAGAGTAAAGAATCTGCCTGCAATGTGGGAGACCTAAATTCAATCCCTGGTGTTGGGAAGATCCCCTAGAGAAGGGTACAGCTACCCCAATTCTACACTTTCATTACTTTCAGGTATAAATAACCAGGTTATTTATAAGCCAGGTTAAACTAGTAGGCAATACCTTACAATGAATAGATAAACATTGTCTGTAGTTAGTCAAACTAACAATCCCTTGACTATATTTATCTATAAGTGGAGAATACTTGTAGATGATTATATTGTGTAGAAACCTTCTCATTACAGTTTTCATACACCACACTCGCCTAAGACCCTTCTTTTCTATTAGTGCAACTAAATCCTTAGTTTGCGAAACTCAAATGAAAAGACTTACTGACTTACTCATTTTCATTTAAAAGAAATGTGAACAAGTAAACATTCAGTTGAAAATAGAAATAGCCTCCATATAGACAGAAATCAGCTAATTAGAATAATAGTTTTCCAATATATGTCTGTTTACTTCTGTGTCATACTGCCATGAATTGGATGAAATGAGTTTTAAATTCTTTAAAAGTCCCTTCCTAATTGTGTACTGCCTCCCCTTTTCAAAGAATCAAACATCTCTAGGTTCTTATCCTAGTTTGGTTTTAAGTTTTCAGGGAGAAACAGATGGGTTTCTCATGGGTCTCGGTTTGCTTGCTGGTGTAATAAGGACATTGGAATACATTAGTTTCTTAGGTTTCTTCCAGCTCTACAATTCTCAGATTCTATGAACAGAGAAGTAGTTTTGAACTATACTATTCATCTTTTTAGAGAAAGTTATTTTTAAGCTATAGGAAGCTCACACATTTTTTACTGACAAAGAAATCACGTATTTATTTAAAAATAAAAGAAAATCCCCAACCCACAAAAAATATAACAGAAAAGCACGCTGGGCATAGATCCATGATAAGGTTTCCACATATTACAAACTGATGTGAGTGAAAAGGTAGAATTAAAGAGTAGTCTATATTCACTTCTGGGCTTCCTGGTAGCTCAGATGGTAAAAATCCATCTGCAATGCAGGAGACTCCAGTTCAATTCCTGGGTCAGGAAGACCCTTGGAGAAGGGATAGACTACCCATTCCATTATTCTTGGACTTTCTTTGTGGCTCAGAGAGTAAAGAATCTGCCTGCAATGTGGGAGACCTAAATTCAATCCCTGGTGTTGGGAAGATCCCCTAGAGAAGGGTACAGCTACCCCAATTCTACACTTTCATTACTTTCAGGTATAAATAACCAGGTTATTTATAAGCCAGGTTAAACTAGTAGGCAATACCTTACAATGAATAGATAAACATTGTCTGTAGTTAGTCAAACTAACAATCCCTTGACTATATTTATCTATAAGTGGAGAATACTTGTAGATGATTATATTGTGTAGAAACCTTCTCATTACAGTTTTCATACACCACACTCGCCTAAGACCCTTCTTTTCTATTAGTGCAACTAAATCCTTAGTTTGCGAAACTCAAATGAAAAGACTTACTGACTTACTCATTTTCATTTAAAAGAAATGTGAACAAGTAAACATTCAGTTGAAAATAGAAATAGCCTCCATATAGACAGAAATCAGCTAATTAGAATAATAGTTTTCCAATATATGTCTGTTTACTTCTGTGTCATACTGCCATGAATTGGATGAAATGAGTTTTAAATTCTTTAAAAGTCCCTTCCTAATTGTGTACTGCCTCCCCTTTTCAAAGAATCAAACATCTCTAGGTTCTTATCCTAGTTTGGTTTTAAGTTTTCAGGGAGAAACAGATGGGTTTCTCATGGGTCTCGGTTTGCTTGCTGGTGTAATAAGGACATTGGAATACATTAGTTTCTTAGGTTTCTTCCAGCTCTACAATTCTCAGATTCTATGAACAGAGAAGTAGTTTTGAACTATACTATTCATCTTTTTAGAGAAAGTTATTTTTAAGCTATAGGAAGCTCACACATTTTTTACTGACAAAGAAATCACGTATTTATTCAAAAATAAAAGAAAATCCAACCCACAAATTGCCCTCTACAAATAATAATTATAACAGAAAAGCACGCTGGGCATAGATCCATGATAAGGTTTCCATATAGTACCTGTATAAACCACACATGATTTCTTAACTAAATGAGGTCCTTCAGGTTATGTTGAGATCTTCAATATTACGAGAGCAAAGGGCATACTTAGTGAATTTCCATGGATGATTCTGCACAAGTAGTCATTTTGCGTATTTAGCAAGCTGTGTCTATTTAAGGACAAAAATCCATTCACCAAAGTCACCTTCACAGATTTTTAGCAAACGTGTAAAAGTTTCAGCAATGCTTACAGTATACTAAACTGATTCTATTTTTTAAAAAAGAGACTTTGAAATTGCACTTAATTTTGAGCTAAATGCAAATTACAAAGCAATGCATGAGACTGAGCACACCTTGTCTGTGCTGAGCATCAGGTGTTATAGACAAAGCTGCAAAGGGGGTCATTAGCTCCTAAAGGCGCAATTAGGAAAAAGTGCTGTAATTTGCCAAATGTATAATGCATGATGCTTCTGGAAGGGTTGCACTCCATGAAAAATGGGTCGAAATAATAATAGACATTTCTTAAAGGGACACTAACACAATTCAATCTTTCTGTCTGTCTTTGTTCATATATATCTAAAGCCCATTTCCTATAAGGTGTTATACCGGTCAATTTAGAGCTGATCAATTAGACATTACATCTTACTTCAAAACCACAATTTTTTTCGTGCTGATGAAAATAAAGATTACAGGATTTTCTTATTTTATGACCTGAATTATCCTCTTTTTCTTTAAGGAAGCCTTTTCAATACAATTGTGCCAACTACTCTTTACACATGCAAAAACACTCCCATTACCAGATGCGTTTGGACAGCCCTTTGAAGTTACTAGTCAACCCACCAAGCCAGAAGGACAGCATTCCAGACTGGAGATTCCCTTCTGGAGGGACTTCAAGGGTGTGCAACCACCTCAACCCAGTACTCCAGGATGAGCCAGAGAGATGGGAGGTAGGCTCCGGAGGGAGGGGACACATACGTACTTGTGGCTGGTTCACGTTGTTGTGTGGCAGAAACCAACACAACATTGCAAGGCAATTATTTCCCAATTGAAAATAAACTTAGGAAAATCAATAAAAGAATTAAGGCGATGACACATGGTGAGAAAATTGGTAGTGAAAACACATGACTCCTCTTACTATATTTGAAGAGAAGAAGAAAGTCATCAGAAGCTTAGAAAAAAACAGGTAGAAGTGATTCTCAAGAACCCACCATAGGCAGAGGAGAGAGCGCCTGGGGAGAGGGAGACGCTGATCCTGGAAGGGAGGGCTGCTGCAAGTGGAGTGGTGGTGGAAGGTCAGCTCAGGAGGAGCTCCTGGGGGTGCTCTTCCCTTCCTTTGGGAGAAATATTAAAAGGGAAGAAAGAGGAGACACGAAACTGCTACGACACTGAGTGAAACGGAGCTAGACACCCGACAAAATATCTTGTAGTAATTTCCTCATTTGGTCATTACAAGGCCCCAGACATGTGTGCACACTGTTTGCACATGTGTGCACACTGTTTGTGCCCAGTTACACACTCGTGTCTGACTCTTAGTGACGCCATGGACCACAGTCAACCAGGCTCCTCTGTTCGTGGAATTTCCCAGGTGAGAATACCGGAGTGGTTGCCATTTCCTTCTCCAGGGGATCTTCCCAATCCATGAATCGAAGCCATCTCTCCTGTGTCTCCTGCACTGGCAGCAGATTCTTTACCACTGCGCCTCCTGAGAGATATGTGGTAGTCCTCATTTTACAGACGCCTTCCGCAACTCACCTATGGACTTTACGTCTAGGTAACTTTTCTAGTTATACGCCATTCTGCTAACAAGGGACCTATGGGCCTCAGGCCCCAAAGCCATGCTGACTGCCCATTTCACTGCACTGCCTCCCAGAGGAAAAAGGACAACAAGTCTGAGTGCAGTCCGGGTTCATATGCAGTGCCATATGAGATCACTTTTGTAAATGTGTTTAGTTGCTCAGTCCTGCCCGACTCTTTGCCACCCCATCAACCGAAGCCTGCAGGGCTCCTCTGTCCATGGAATTTCCCAGGCAAGAATACTGGAGTGGGTAGCCATTTCCTTCTCCAGGGAATCTTCCTGACCCAAGGATCGAGACTGTGTCTCTATCACAGGCAGTCTCCCACACTGCAGGCAGATTCTTCACCACTGAGTCATCAGGGAAGTCCTATCACATTTTTGTAATGCATATGCATTTTGTAATGAATGCATATGCAAAGAATAAACAGAAAACAGACTAGTGATTACCAAATGGGAGTGGGCAGTGGTGAGCGGCAGTTTAGGGGTAGGGAATTAAGAGATAGACTATTAAATAAAATATATGCACAACGAGGATACAGCACAGGAAATTACAGCCATTACCTTGTAATAATTTTTAATGGAGTATAAGCTGTAAACATACTGAACCACTATGCTGTAAGCCTGAAACTAATGTAATACTGTAAACCAACTACACTTTAATAACAAACAAAATAAATGGAGGGAAGGATAGATAGTGGTCTACTTTCGCTCTAGCACTGAACTGAATGAAGCTGGAGGTTTAAGGAGAACATACACAATTTCATCTGTGATACACAAACTAGTCTCTAATGAAGCTTCTTTGGACTAGCTGCGGCTGAATAAAACTTAGGCAATCAAGTCCTATGGACTCGAATAAGACAAAGTCTATTATCTATAAGACATGTCCATTTAATTGTTTCTCAACACTGTTCCTGACACTTTTTCTCTGTCCTTCTTCCTATCAGTAGTTGGAAATGCACCAGAAAACTATATCAAGGAACTCTCTTGCTGATATTTTTTTACAAATCCATTTTTGGGGGCGGGTGGGGGTGGGGAGCAAGCGGGGGGTGCAGGCCACTTCTATTGCTCTTCCATTTGTCTGTTTTCATCCATCTTTGTTCTTTGGCCCGTGTGGGCCTCCCATCGCGGTGGCCTCTGTTGTCGCAGAGCGCCGGCTCTGGGCGCATGCGCTCCAGAGCTCCGGCTCAGTAATTGGACACATCGGTCCAGTCACTCTGCGGCACGTGGGATCTTCCCAGGCCAGAGATCGAACCGGCGCCCCTTGCACTGCAAGGCAGTGTCCTTACCCACTGGACTACCAGGGAAGCCCTACAAATCCATTTTAAAACCATTGACTATCACTCAATTTGTTTGTCCTTGTTCATTTTCATTGAGTTTCTTGGAGACAGCACAGTTTACAAGGCACACCATAACTGGGCAACATCAAATCAATGGCAACAAATATTTATTGAGCGTGAATATCCTTGATGCAGCTTGGCCAGATTCACCTGGTTATGTGAAGAGGTTGGAGTAAGCCAGGAAGCTGATTAGTAAATAAAGCATCATAAGAACAGTAATGACCTGAAAGGACCTCTGTCCTTCCAAGACATAACTAGTTATAGGAGAGGAGCAAGGAGCATCAGGACCAGGGAGCCGGACAAGCTGGAGAGGAGAGGCAACTGTCCAGCTCGCTAGGGGCAGGGTGCAGTCTAGACAGATAACAGCTCTAACAGGCAGGGAAGATGGGCATGTGTTATTACCCTGCACACAGATGCGTGAATGTGTGCTGGAACCTCAGCAGTCAATGCAGTAGGCAAGAATAGGAAACAAGAACTCCAGCTCTGAAAACTGACCCAGCGATGGCTCTGACCTCCCAGAAAGCAGCCAATAGCCGAACTATGCCATCAAAAGTGAGTGTGGGGGCTTCTCTGGTGGTTCAGTGGGTAAGGACATCACCTTGCAGTGCAAGGGGCACCGGTTCGATCCCTGGCCTGGGAAGATCCCACGTATCGCGGAGCGGCTAGACTGATGTGCCCAATTACTGAGCCGGAGCTCTGGAGTGCATGCACCCAGAGCCATTGCTCTGCGACAACAGAGGCCACCGTGATGGGAGGCCTACACAGGCCAGAAGAACAAAGATGGATGAAAACAGATAAATGAAAGACCAATAGAAGTGGCCCGCCTACCCCTCTCCCTCCCCAATCCGTCCCCTGCCCAAAAAAGTGAGTGTGGAAATAATACAGATGGACTTACTGGCAAAGCAGAAATTGAGAGACAGATGTAGAGGACAAATGAATGGATACCAAGTGGGGAAGGGGGCAGGTATGAACTGGGAGACTGAGCTCGCCATCTATACGCTCTCAGGTACAAAACTGACAACTAACAAAAATTTACTATACAGCACAGGGACTTTGAAACAAATTGAAAGTGAGTGTGGCTACGTCAAGCTCTAGCCCAGCCTAAGCAGATACCCACAGGGACATCAAAGCAAGGGGAGGCAGTGCTCCAGGGAGTGGAAGCCATGAAATCATGGTGGAGCCCGCAATTAGTTTGTCGAAAGACTGGAGGAGACAAGGCAACAGGGTAAAGTCAAAGTGAGGCAGGGTGGTGCCGGCCCAGCTGAGGGTAAGGAAAGATGTGCTGGGCTCAGTCAAGTTCAACTCTTTGCAACCCCAGGAGTGTAGCGCACCAGGCTCCTCTGCCTGTGGAATTCCCCAGGCAAGAATACTGAAGCGGGGTGCTGTGTCCAACCCAGGGATCAAACCCATGTCTCTTGTGCATCTCCTGCACTGGGAGGTGAATTCTTAACCACTAGCACCACCTGGAAAGCCCTATTAGGGCCTAAACATTCTTCCAGAAGGGGCTGGTATGGCACAGGTCAAATAGAGATCATCCCCAGATTTCGGGATCTCCTGTCCACGTCTGCTGGACTGACCCCAGACCTCATCTGCTGAGGTCGGGGTGGGAGGATTAGGAGAGGGCAAGAGCTTGTCAGTGGCAATCTGTCGCAGCTTGAGGGGCACTGGTTCTTCAAGACTGCATCTTCGGGGGACATGCTCCCTGGAGTAGGGCAGAGGTGGGTGGAGGAATGTGGGGCAGTACGGAGGCAAATAACTTCTGTCTGATTTCACGCTTCCTGCAAGGTATGGGTCAGCAAGAACAACAGCCTGCAGGCAGATCCTGACCAGACGGGGACACCCACAGAGCTCCTTGGATCTGGGAGTGTGAAAGCTTCCTTAGTTCAGGGGCCTATGCAGGTGTGGGAGAGGTCAGTGACTGGGGCACCTGGGGCTGAGATCCCCTTTCAAGGTGACTCTTCAAGGCCTGGGGTCATGAAACCACATTAGGGTGGAGCACGGAGATGCCAGTTCACCAGCAGGCCAGGCAGTGGCCCCTGAAGAACGGGCTAAGCAGGATTTTCCTGTGTTCCTCATTCCAGTCCCTTCTTGGGGTTTGCTGAACACTGGTTAGTCCATCTCTGCCTGATGGTTACTTCCAGGGTTCTGGAAGTTACATTAAAACATTTTAGCTTACTTTGGGTTGGCCAAAAAGTTTGTTTCAGATGATGTTATGGGAAAATGTGAATGAACTTTTTCCAATCCAACATATACTTTTATCCCCACCAAAAGCCTTTGAAAAATTTTATTTTCCAAAATGCAAGGCACGGGTAAAGTCAAAGTGAGGCAGGGTGGTGCCGGCCCAGCTGAGGGTAAGGAAAGATGTGCTGGGCTCAGTCAAGTTCAACTCTTTGCAACCCCAGGAGTGTAGCGCACCAGGCTCCTCTGCCTGTGGAATTCCCCAGGCAAGAATACTGAAGCGGGGTGCTGTGTCCAACCCAGGGATCAAACCCATGTCTCTTGTGCATCTCCTGCACTGGGAGGTGAATTCTTAACCACTAGCACCACCTGGAAAGCCCTATTAGGGCCTAAACATTCTTCCAGAAGGGGCTGGTATGGCACAGGTCAAATAGAGATCATCCCCAGATTTCGGGATCTCCTGTCCACGTCTGCTGGACTGACCCCAGACCTCATCTGCTGAGGTCGGGGTGGGAGGATTAGGAGAGGGCAAGAGCTTGTCAGTGGCAATCTGTCGCAGCTTGAGGGGCACTGGTTCTTCAAGACTGCATCTTCGGGGGACATGCTCCCTGGAGTAGGGCAGAGGTGGGTGGAGGAATGTGGGCAGTACGGAGGCAAATAACTTCTGTCTGATTTCACGCTTCCTGCAAGGTATGGGTCAGCAAGAACAACAGCCTGCAGGCAGATCCTGACCAGACGGGGACACCCACAGAGCTCCTTGGATCTGGGAGTGTGAAAGCTTCCTTAGTTCAGGGGCCTATGCAGGTGTGGGAGAGGTCAGTGACTGGGGCACCTGGGGCTGAGATCCCCTTTCAAGGTGACTCTTCAAGGCCTGGGGTCATGAAACCACATTAGGGTGGAGCACGGAGATGCCAGTTCACCAGCAGGCCAGGCAGTGGCCCCTGAAGAACGGGCTAAGCAGGATTTTCCTGTGTTCCTCATTCCAGTCCCTTCTTGGGGTTTGCTGAACACTGGTTAGTCCATCTCTGCCTGATGGTTACTTCCAGGGTTCTGGAAGTTACATTAAAACATTTTAGCTTACTTTGGGTTGGCCAAAAAGTTTGTTTCAGATGATGTTATGGGAAAATGTGAATGAACTTTTTCCAATCCAACATATACTTTTATCCCCACCAAAAGCCGTTCTTTGTAAGCAACAAACATTAAATATGTTTAAATTAAAGGTTTTCTGAGTGCCTGCTATGTAAAGATCACTCACTGTCAGTGAAAAGAAAGATTCTGACCTGCCCACCACCAGACATTTTCAATCACTCATATCTGAATATTCATCACATCCCTCTCTCTGTCCAGTATACCCTCCTCCTCACATCATATAGGCTCCTAGGGAAATTTGAAAAAATTAATCATTGTGACCAGCCTGAAATTTAAAACAAAGTTTTTAATAAAAAAAATCAGCCTGGGGCTTCCCTGGCAGCTCAGCGGTGAGGAGTTCACCTGCCCATGCAAGAGACATGGGTTCGATCTCTGATTTGGGAAGATCCCACCTGCTGCAGAGCAACTAAGCCCATGAGTCACAACTATGGAGCCTGTGCTCTAGAGCCTTGGAGCCACAACTAAATTGAGCCCATGTGCCGCAACTACTGAAGCCTGTGTGCCCTAGAGCCGGAGATCCACAAGAGAAGTAACTGTAACAAGAAGCCTGCTAAACTCAACTAGAGAGTAGTCCCCCATCTCTACAACTAGAGAAGAGCCTGTGGCAGCAGTGAAAACCCAGAACAGCCAAAAATAAGAAATAAATTTAAAAGTTCCAAAAAAAATTAGCCTGGACAGGTGTGGGGCTTTATCAAAGCAAATTCTTATTTTCAGAAATCTCTTTGCTTTTATTTGCCAAGCAGTCCTGAGAATGAATGGATTTTGAGAGAAACCCAGGCTGGTCTGTAACCCATTTCCGGGGAGTTGCTGTATTTTCTGGGAAATTTCAATGGGAGAGTGCCCACTTGGATTCTAGAGTTCCTAGGGAGTTAGAAGAACTTGGGTGCTGAGGGTGTATTTCAAATTTTTCCTTGGATTGGGATAAGCTGCTGATAACACAGGCATAACACAGAGGCTTTCTCTCCAAATTTTCTTCTTCATTGCATCACCCCACCACTAGCTTTCACCACACACACACCCACTCACATGCATACACACACACACTCACATGCATACACACACACACACACAGTTTGCAAGAGAGTAGATGTTATTCAAATATAAGGTCAAGGTGGGGGCTTCCCTGGTGGCTCAGTGGTAAAGAATTCGCTCGCCAGTGGAGGAGACTTGGGTTTGAGTCCTGGGTTGAGAAGATTCTCTGGAGTAGGAAATGGCAATTCACTCCAGTATTCTTGCCTGGGAAATCCCATGGACAGAGGAGCCTGGCAGGCTAGGGTCGTAAGAGTCATACGCAACTTAGTGACTAAACAGCAACAACAAGGCCAAACGGACTCTTCCACTTACATCTAATCAAACAGAATCATGGACAAGGATGTATGAAAACAACTTTAGAAATGACACAGCATGTCACGATGACCCAACCAAAATAATCTCAACTGGTGAAGCGCTGGATGCAGACAAGTATTTCAAAAGTCAAAGTAGAATCTTACTGTTCTGAGGACTAAATGGCAGCTTAAAGGAAACAGTTGAGCCTCGGTCTGGATTGCAGAAGGCAAATAAATAGAAAGGAACGTCGAAGGAGCCCATGTCCAGGCCAGGATGTAAACTAAGGAAAAGAGAACTTGAAGGAGGCAGATCAATGCTGTGAACGTGTAGCAAGCCCAGGGCAATGCCGAGACGGTAGAAGTTACAGTTGACACAGTCTCCACACTCTGTGCATTTCAAAATAAATGAATTCATGTAGAAAGGAAAAGGAGAATGGGTTAATTCTAGTGATAGAATGTAATAAAAATCAGTCTCCAAATCTGAAAAAAAAAAAAAAAAAAAAAAGCTATAGTCAGGCTCATTAGCTTATTGACATTTTGACTTCTATTTTTCAGGACTGAATGTGAGTAGAAAACTTCCTGCCGAGAGAACATGTCGTAATATCCCCTGTGCCCACGTGGGTCCCGCTGTGAACTAACTGACTGCCGGCATTTTCCAAGGGGCTGCTGCTTCCCGCCTCAGCACAGGTTGTATTCTCAGAAGACACGGGCTGAAACATGGTGTCCCACCCCCCAGAACGTGTGCGCATGGCGCTCCTATTACCATACCCTCTGAATTGGAAAGGACCAAAAAATATCTCTGTGTGAAGAGAATGAACAGGGGGATGTGGAAGTTCGCGAGTGGAAAAGAGAGGTCTGGGCACAGAACTCAGAGCCAGCCAAGCTCCTGCGTGAACAGTTTTTTCCTAAGGTTTTATCAGAGATGCCGCAGGTCTCAACTCGGTCAACTGTTCACCTGGATGAGATGCTCAAAGGCACCTGACACAACACAGCGGCGGTCCAATTGGGATGTCAAGATGAACCCGAGGGCAACAGGCCATGACTGTAATGGTCTGAAGGTTAACAAGTGCTTGAAACAAACAAAATCAACCAACCAACCAAACAAAAAACTATAAAGAAGGAAGAGTACAGCTTTCAACCCTTAGAAGTGCATCTGCAAGTTTCTAGACAAGGGGTTTCCCAAGAGTCCTGTGTGAACACTGTTTTGCTCAACTCTGTCTACTGTTATAAAACATTTCTATGTTGCCGCATACAGTATTTACAAAGCACCTTAGAATTATTTACAGAATTCAGTCTTCAATTCAGATGGAAAAAAAACATACAGTCATAATCCACGCTGAGCATTAATCATCAAAAAAGCAGTGAAGTGTGCTTGCCACAATCACTGCAATTGTTTTATGGCCACATAAAAATATCATGCCTACGTGTTGTCCGGCAAGGTTGCCAAGTCGGTGCAAGGTTCTTTATGAGACAATAAAGAATAAATACACTCAGATGAGAGCACAGGAATTGCCATGCTGGGTGGTCTAGTGTTCCTGCAGCTCTGTCGTCTGTGGCCAGCACCACCTCAGCAGGGAAGGGAGGGCTGGGCTGCCCTTCATAATTGTACTCCTTGCCCAATCCTTCATCCCACGATGCAATCTCTGTTTTATAGGCTCCTTAGCAGGATGCATACTCCAAACCTTTCAGCTTTTCTTAGTTGCTAGGAATGGCTCTGCTGTTCACAAAACTGTTCAAATTCTTTCAAAATCCATGTATATTTTCTTCTATTACTACCTCCTAAAGTCAGGTTGTTGTTCAGTCACTGAGTCGTAGCCAACTCTTTGTGACCCCATGTGTGGCAGCCTGCTGCAAGGCCCCCTGTCCTTCACTGTCTCCTGGAGTTTGCTCAAATTCATGTCCATCGAGTCAGTGATGCCATCCAACCATCTCGTCCTCTGTCATCCCCTTCTCCTCTTGCCTTCAAGCTTTTCCAGCATCAGAGTCTTTTCTAACGAGCCAGCTCTTCCCACCAGGTGGCAAAAGTGCTAGAGCTTCTGCTTCAGAATCAGTCCTTCCAATACATATTCAGGGTGGATTTCCTTTAGGACTGACTGGTTTCCCTCCGCGCAGTCCAAGGGACTCTCAAGAGGCTTGAGCTTCACAAAAAAAACTTGCTATGTAAAATGGTAAGACAGACAGTGAAAGGTTTAAGCCTTCTTTTTATTTTTTTGTAAGAAACTACATGAAAATATCCTAAAAGGTATTTTTTTTAGAGCAATGAAGCATACTTGGGGGAGAGGAGGGGGGTTCCAGAGGGAGAGGACAAACGTACACCTATGGCCAATGCATGTTGATATTAACATATGGCAGAAACCAACACAGTATTATAAAGCAATTATTCTCTGATTAAAAATAAATAAAAATTTTAGAAAAGCATACTTGGAAAATTTTAAAGGAATTTACTCAAGAGAGGGACAAAATATATCGTTCTAAAAGAACTGAGATCTCAAATTTGGGGCTTTCGCCAGCAGTATTCAGGCTTGGAATACTTTAAGCTCTAGAACTCAGCCTGTGTCTCACTGTTCTCAGCAATGATTCCGGTACCTGACAAATACAGGGTCTTATTCAATCTATACTTCTTTTTTTTAATTTTTTTAAAACGATGGGTTAGCATACTCGTGTGCAATATCTACATCTGTAAGGCCTGTGTGGGCGTGCGTGCTCAGTCGCTTCAGTGGCGCTCTACTATTTGCGACCCTGTGGACTCTAGTCCACCAGGCTCCCCTGTCCACAGGATTCTCTAGGCAAGAACACTGGAGTGGGTTGCTATGCCCTCCTCCAGGGGATCTTCCTGACTCAGGGATGACAATCTAATATTTATGAGTTTCTTTTCTCAGGTTCAGTCTTGCTTTCCTGATATATATAGTTTTGGAGGGTCTTGATCATGTCCTCTTGATTTGTAGGGAACAGTCAACAAATGTTTCTCACTCTAGGGCTTCCCTAGCGGTCCAGTGGGTAAAGAGTCTGCCTTGCAGTGCAAGGGGGCACCAGTTCAATCCCTGGCCTGGGAAGATCCCACGTGCCGAGGAGTGGCTGGACTGGTGTGTACAATTATGAGCCAGTGCTCTGGAGCGCATGCGCCCAGAGCCAGTGCTCTGCCATGACAGAGGCCACTGCGATGGGAGGCCCACACAGGCCAAAAAATAAAGAAGGATGAAAATAAACAGTAAATTTTTTAAATGGCTATAAAATTTTTTAAAAAAGAGAAATGTTTCTCACTCTATCACTTTCTCTAATATATATGGAAGTAATCAAAATGTGTAACTTTTCTTGAAAAAGAATGTTCATTGAAAGATTATTAGTTCTATTCAACATAATACACCTTCATTTTAGAGAAATGGAAAATAACACAAAATAAAATTAAAATTTATTATTTTCCAACCTGAAAATAGCTTACACTAATAACATTTAGTAAATTAACTTGCTTATTTCTTCTTGGTGCATATAAAATACACCCTTGAAAAAAATAAAAACCATGATTGCCCTCTTGCTCAGTATCAAGCTTCACCCACGTGACAAAGATCAAACATTTTCCATTTAGGTACAATTAGCACAATATAAAAGCAAGGAATGAAAATAGAACACCTCATATTTTAAATTAGAATGAATCACAAACATGTGCAATGTTCTTTCTCAAATGTATTTTTAAAACCACTCAGCTATTGCTATATTCTCATGCAAAAATCAGAATTGCCTGAAGCCCTGTTCTCAAGTACAGAAAAGGACGATCTTCAGGTCTTGGTGTGCGCTTTCAGGTCTTTCCTACTCCTCTTTCCACATTAGCCTGTCCTCTGTCAAGGCGGCCCAAGGACAAGGAACTAGCACGGAGCGCCTCGGCCCTCCCGTCCCGTCCTTTCAGACGAGATCAGGCGCGTTCAGGGTGGTATGGCCGTAGACTCGTCGCGTCCTTTCATCCCGTGTGCGGCGATCTGCTGTCTCCGCAGAGACGCTGCTCCCCAGCTTCTTGAGCCCCCACACCCCAGTACAGAGCCCCATCGCAATCAGAGCATCGCCAAGGCCACAGCGCTTGCTCACCTCGCTGCGTTTTCTCTCTTGGTCTTAGTTTTCAGGAGTCATTTCATCATATGCTTTTTGGATTTGGCTTATTTGTTAAATATTCAAAGCAAAAACGTTGATTGCTTTAATGTAACAAAATGACTAAATCGTTCCTTATA
Source organism: Tragulus kanchil (assembly GCA_022376925.1). NCBI lineage: Eukaryota > Metazoa > Chordata > Mammalia > Artiodactyla > Tragulidae > Tragulus > Tragulus kanchil. The sequence continues at coordinate 265,855,522 of JAIOJX010000004.1, read as the reverse complement.
AGCTACAAAAAAACCCACTTCAGCTTATTAGCTTATAAAAAAGGTAACATTTTATTGAGTTACTTAATTTCTAAAAAAAAAAAAGTTATTTAGTTTTCCAACAAATGAATAATAAAGAAAAAAAAATGAAATAGGGATTTCGCTGGTGGTCCAGTGGTTAAGAACCTGCCTTCCAATTCAGGGGATGAGGGCTCAATCCCTGGTCAGGGAACTAAGATCTGATATGCTGTGGGGCAACTAAGCCCGTCTGCCACAACTACTGAGCCTGTGCACCACCATCAGAAAGAAGCTGCCATACCGCAATAAAAGATCCCTGTCCCACAGCTGAGATAAGCAGCCAAAATAAATAAAAATTTTTAAAAAGGAATAGAAATTAGTGGCTGACAAATAAAAGAGCTGGAATTTTGCTGTTGTTGCCATTCTTCTTAGAGCTTTTAAATTTCATATCAATGTAGCATATAAAACAGAAAGTGAAACGTCTGACCTTACTGTTGGCTGACCAACCATCCATGTATGCCTGCTACTACCCCCGCCAGTGGCGGTTTCAGAGGCTCTGAAAGTCACACGTCCTGAGGAGACTCTCCAGTCCCAGACAAACTAAGACTGTCAGTTACCTTAACTCTTGTTCCATGAGTTATATTTATCAGACTACTGATGTTCATGATGCTGGTGGTATTTTCCAGGGAGTGAAAAATAAACAGATCAAACTTTAACCCGTGTTATGGTCTAATTCCTGCCAGGTGTAATAACAGACTCTTGGGGTCATTCTAGGAGATGCTCCAGCCCTCTGTGTATCTTATAAGAATATGTGATAGGAAACTGTTAATTGCCCAAAAGTCCATATGCTGATGCGTGCATACGACAGTGCTTTGATAAAACTGCAAAGATTCCATTTTCCATTGCCCCCTTGTTTCTGGCAACTGTTAGTCCTACTAAATAGAAACAAAGCCCTGATAATTCCAAACTTTTATGTCTTTCAGACTTCTTCCCTATCTTTAGCCCCTGGGAACCTCGGAGTTTAAACTTTCATCATATGTTTTTGGATTTGGCTTATTTGTTAAATATTCAAAGCAAAAACGTTGATTGCTTTAATGTAACAAAATGACTAAATCGTTCCTTATAAGCTACAAAAAAACCCACTTCAGCTTATTAGCTTATAAAAAAGGTAACATTTTATTGAGTTACTTAATTTCTAAAAAAAAAAAAGTTATTTAGTTTTCCAACAAATGAATAATAAAGAAAAAAAAATGAAATAGGGATTTCGCTGGTGGTCCAGTGGTTAAGAACCTGCCTTCCAATTCAGGGGATGAGGGCTCAATCCCTGGTCAGGGAACTAAGATCTGATATGCTGTGGGGCAACTAAGCCCGTCTGCCACAACTACTGAGCCTGTGCACCACCATCAGAAAGAAGCTGCCATACCGCAATAAAAGATCCCTGTCCCACAGCTGAGATAAGCAGCCAAAATAAATAAAAATTTTTAAAAAGGAATAGAAATTAGTGGCTGACAAATAAAAGAGCTGGAATTTTGCTGTTGTTGCCATTCTTCTTAGAGCTTTTAAATTTCATATCAATGTAGCATATAAAACAGAAAGTGAAACGTCTGACCTTACTGTTGGCTGACCAACCATCCATGTATGCCTGCTACTACCCCCGCCAGTGGCGGTTTCAGAGGCTCTGAAAGTCACACGTCCTGAGGAGACTCTCCAGTCCCAGACAAACTAAGACTGTCAGTTACCTTAACTCTTGTTCCATGAGTTATATTTATCAGACTACTGATGTTCATGATGCTGGTGGTATTTTCCAGGGAGTGAAAAATAAACAGATCAAACTTTAACCCGTGTTATGGTCTAATTCCTGCCAGGTGTAATAACAGACTCTTGGGGTCATTCTAGGAGATGCTCCAGCCCTCTGTGTATCTTATAAGAATATGTGATAGGAAACTGTTAATTGCCCAAAAGTCCATATGCTGATGCGTGCATACGACAGTGCTTTGATAAAACTGCAAAGATTCCATTTTCCATTGCCCCCTTGTTTCTGGCAACTGTTAGTCCTACTAAATAGAAACAAAGCCCTGATAATTCCAAACTTTTATGTCTTTCAGACTTCTTCCCCTATCTTTAGCCCTGGGACCTCGGATAAAGCTGTAACATTTCCTTCAGTTCTTCAGAGTTGCTTCTCTGCACCTCTGCAAGGCCTCCCCTGAGAGGCCGAGAAAGAGCACTCGATTTGCTGGAGCCACACCTGGAAACATCTGCCATGATAGAAAATAATGTACCCCTGGAAGCCTCCCTCTTTCTCTCACTCTTTTCAGCAGGTTTTGCTAGTAATCTATACTCAAACTGATCTGAACCCAGAGCTCTCTTGCTAACATAGTGCCATGTGGAGGCTCCCCCTTAATTCATCTGGGGGTGAAGACTGTTAGTCACATAAAGGTCAGTGTCTTGATTTTGTTGTTCAGTCACTAAGTCATGTCTGACTCTTTGTGATCCCGTGGACTGCAGCATGTCAGGCTTCCCTGTCCTCTGCTCTCTCCTGGAGTTTGCTCAAACTCATGTTTATTGAGTAGGTGATGCCATCCAACCATCTCATCTGGATGCACAGTCATATTTTGTTAACACAAACATTCTTACTGTTCTCACACAGGGCACAGAAACATTTCACAATGGCTGGGAAAAAAGGTTTTCTGACTTAAGAAAAAAAATGATTGACATTTCCTTCTCAGCTTGTACTAGTTTATAACTTGCACCCAGGAAACTCTAATGCTAATGCTCACTGCTTGAGCATGTGGAAAATGGACTCTCTCTGTTTTTGTTAAGCTTCACCCATAGAACCTATGGCAGTCTCATGTCTCCAAATTTCATTTTATTTGTAGATTGGGGAGGCACGGTGACATTTTTTTGCCATAGTAAAAATATCAAAGGTGATTTTTTTTAAAAAATTTACTAGATACAGTTTTGCATTTAAATAGAGACCCATGATTTGAATGGTGACTAACATAATTACTGTGGGGCCATATTTTATTTTTAGAAAAGACTTCAAGAGGTAAGCTAGATCACTCAAAGAGATTTTGGAATTTGTTTTTTGCCTCAGATTAAAGAGGTATAATTTTAATGCATCAATCTAAACAAGTGGAATACTGTTTTGAAACATTACTTTTAAAAAGAACTCTCAGAGATGCCTTGTAAATAATTAGATTCCTTAAGATCTATCAGTTTATAAACACTATGTGAGGATTATGTTGGCTCCATCTGGTTCTTTGTGGGTTTGAATTTTCTCTGCAAAGTTGGTGGTAGGCTCATAAAGAAGCATGATATATTATATCAATTTGTAAGAAGAAAAGCAATGCGGCCTCATATTTCATCTTTCGGACTTTTCTAATCAGTGAGATACAGGTATAAGATTCAGCTCTGCCTCTAACTAACTAGGCTACTTTGGAAGAATTATCAAATCTCTTTAAGCCTTGGTTTTTCTCATCTGTAAAATGGGGACACTCTTATGAGAACTAGATGAAATAATATACAAAAAGCATTTAGCACAATGCCTGGCATCTAAGCACTCAGTAAATGACAGGCACTATTATTAGTTTCATTAATGACCAGAGATACTGGGATGATGCTCAGTGACAGCAAAATTTTCTCTCTCCCAAGAATGTTCCCTCAACTTATGATGGTGGACGGCCCCACCAGAGTTCCAGTTACATACTAAATGTCTTCTTTTTAATCCAATAAACCCACCCGGACGGCCTCAACTCTATGTGAGCGTTCACTCTCTTATATGCCCCAAATTCTTATTGGTGGTCTAAAGTCAAGTCTCCAAGTACACAGTGGCATTGGTTCTTTATGTTCTTACCAGCTTTGGGGCAGAGGCTCTGCTTTTCTCATCTGAGTGTTCCTCTTCCTCCTCGCCCCTAATGTCTGAGAGAGATGAAGGCAGACAACCAGAAGTTTGAGCAGCACATACGTGCAGACAAAGTAGGGCAAACAGGCCTGTCTGTGTTCAGAGGAGGGAGGTGACAGGAAGGGGTCTGTCAGGAGGGAGAAGCTTTCAGTGGGATGGAAAGGCTTATGAGGATTTCAAAGGAGGGAAACAGACAGAGGCAACTTGATGAAGAAGCCAGCGAACCACAAAGAGGAAATCAGTTTGATCAGAGCAAGTTGAGTGTGTGATGGGCTAGAGGTTATCCCCAAAGGGAGACATATATGACTGCGAGTCACGGCAAACACTTGCCTCAGATTAAAGAGGTATAATTTTAATGCATCAATCTAAACAAGTGGAATACTGTTTTGAAACATTACTTTTAAAAAGAACTCTCAGAGATGCCTTGTAAATAATTAGATTCCTTAAGATCTATCAGTTTATAAACACTATGTGAGGATTATGTTGGCTCCATCTGGTTCTTTGTGGGTTTGAATTTTCTCTGCAAAGTTGGTGGTAGGCTCATAAAGAAGCATGATATATTATATCAATTTGTAAGAAGAAAAGCAATGCGGCCTCATATTTCATCTTTCGGACTTTTCTAATCAGTGAGATACAGGTATAAGATTCAGCTCTGCCTCTAACTAACTAGGCTACTTTGGAAGAATTATCAAATCTCTTTAAGCCTTGGTTTTTCTCATCTGTAAAATGGGGACACTCTTATGAGAACTAGATGAAATAATATACAAAAAGCATTTAGCACAATGCCTGGCATCTAAGCACTCAGTAAATGACAGGCACTATTATTAGTTTCATTAATGACCAGAGATACTGGGATGATGCTCAGTGACAGCAAAATTTTCTCTCTCCCAAGAATGTTCCCTCAACTTATGATGGTGGACGGCCCCACCAGAGTTCCAGTTACATACTAAATGTCTTCTTTTTAATCCAATAAACCCACCCGGACGGCCTCAACTCTATGTGAGCGTTCACTCTCTTATATGCCCCAAATTCTTATTGGTGGTCTAAAGTCAAGTCTCCAAGTACACAGTGGCATTGGTTCTTTATGTTCTTACCAGCTTTGGGGCAGAGGCTCTGCTTTTCTCATCTGAGTGTTCCTCTTCCTCCTCGCCCCTAATGTCTGAGAGAGATGAAGGCAGACAACCAGAAGTTTGAGCAGCACATACGTGCAGACAAAGTAGGGCAAACAGGCCTGTCTGTGTTCAGAGGAGGGAGGTGACAGGAAGGGGTCTGTCAGGAGGGAGAAGCTTTCAGTGGGATGGAAAGGCTTATGAGGATTTCAAAGGAGGGAAACAGACAGAGGCAACTTGATGAAGAAGCCAGCGAACCACAAAGAGGAAATCAGTTTGATCAGAGCAAGTTGAGTGTGTGATGGGCTAGAGGTTATCCCCAAAGGGAGACATATATGACTGCAGAGGGCCCTACAGGGCAGGCAAAGGAGGCTGGGTTTTGTCTGGAGATCAATGGGGAGTTGCCAAAGCTTGGAGAGCAGGAAGTGGCAGAGAAGAGATGCTGGCGGCTCCTTCACGACCTTCCAACTCAGTACTCCTCAACACTTGTGCAGACTTGCCCCAAATCGTCTGTCCCCATATGTGTGTCTTCAAAACACAGGCATGTTGCATACTAAGTCTTGAAAGTGTGCAATGATAGCAGTCAACCACAGCTCTTGTTCCTGCCATAGAAGGTAAGTTCCTGTTCTTCTGGCTAAGAGCAGAGGTTTGGGAGGTAAAAGGTCATGGATTCAAATCTTAGCTCTGTTAGTTATGAAAGAATGATGTCAAGAAACTACTTAACCACTCGAAGGCATACTTTCCCCCCCTCTAGTCAAGGCAGTTACATTAACTCACAGGGTTATCATGAAGTTAAGTGCCATGCATGTAAAGAACCTCACAGAGATTGCAGAAAGGGTGCATCTGACCATGATTCATCACTGCCTGATCTCATCGCTCTGGTTTTCTAAGTCCCTGGCTTTCTTCGGCTTCCAGCTGTTGATAGTGTTTCCAGTTCCCCATCACGTTGGACGGTATGACTGGGCTCCCTCCTCCAGTATCAGGGACATCACAAGGATCCACTTCAAAGAGCTTAAGTCTGACAACAGTGTAATAAAGGGACTGTTTATAGAGATAGGGACTGAGTTAAGAAACAAGGGATGGTGAATGAAAAGTCACAATCACTTTTAGATTCATTCAAATTAGAGGCAGGACTAACAAAGCTAAAAATACAGCTACCATATGATCCAGCAATCCCATTCCTGGGCATATATCTGGAGAAAACCAAAACTGAAAAAGATGCATGCACCCAATATTCACTGCAGCACTATTTATAATAAATGGGCCGTGGAAGCAACCCAAATATCCATCAACAGAAGAAAGATAAAGAAGGTGTCACACACACACACACACACACACACACACACACACACACACACACACAATGGAATACTGGGCTTCCCAGGTGGTGCTAGTGGTAAAGAACCTGACTTCCAATGCAGGAGACATAACAGACACAGGTTCAACCCCTGGGTCAGGAAGATCCCCTGGAGGAGGACATGGCGACCCACTCCAGTATCCCTTCCTGGAGAATCTCATGGACAGAGGACCCCAGCAGGCTACAGTCCATACAGTCACACAGAGTCAAACATGAGTGAAGCAACTTAGCTCACAATGGAATATTACTCAGGTGTGAAAAAGAATGAGATAGTACCATTTGCAGCAACATGGATGGATCTAGAGATTGTTATATTTAGTGAAATAAAAGAAAAATAAATATATGATATCACACATGTGGAATCTAAAAAAAAAATGGTACAAATGAACTTATTTACAAAAGAGAAATAGAATCACAGATGTAGAAAACAATTTGCCAGAGGGTAAGGGAGGGGGAAGAACACATGTGAGATTGAGATTGACATATATACACTTCTAGATGTAAAGTAAGGCCCCACCATGGAGCAATGGGAACTCTACTCAGTGCTCTGTAATGACCTCTGAGAAGAGAATCTAAAAAGAGTGGATATGTGTATACATACAACTGCTTCACTCTGTTGCACAGCAGAAACTGACACAACATTGTAAATCAACTATACTCCAATAAAAAATAATTAAAAATGAAATACATAGCAAATCTTAAAAAAAAATTTTTAAAAAGAGCAGAAGGACAAAGGTGGCTGGAGCTGTGGCCCAAGGGAACATAGCCGCCGCACAACAGCAGCGGGGCGGGGAGGGAACAGCGTGTGTGCACGGAAGGAATCGTCCACCCCTTCCTCTTCTCTCCCTCTAGGGTCTTGCCAGTGCCTCTCATTGGCTGAACCCAATTCACAGCAAAACAGTAACAGAGCCAGGGGATGCTGTCTACAGAGGCCAGCTTCCTGAGACACGAGCAACGCAGAGGAGACCAGAGCACAGACGGTGCAGCCATGCCAGGGCGACACGGGTTGTTCCTTTCCACATAAGGGGTTGTGGTGTTGCAAGGAACCAAGACGTCTCAGTGGAAAGTTGTCATTGCCTCCATGACAGATGGAGGAAAGGCAGCTCAGAGAGGTGGTATTTCCGAGGTTATCAGCTACAGAAAAGAACTGATTCCAGGCCCTAAATGGTGCCTCAGGCCCATCCTGCTCCCTACTACCCCGTGTGGCTCCGCTCAGAGTGCTGGCTGAGATGATCTCGTTTCCTCCAAGCAGTTTCTGCCCTGAGATAAACTCAGTGTATGAAATCATACCTTGCTATTTACCCCTCCTTCAGATCCCTACATTCTTGGTCTGAATCTATTCACTGTGGTTTCCTAAATCATCTTTCAGAGAGGATTGCTTTAATTGTCAAAAACACTGGAAGTTATTGGGAATAGGAAATTGAATTCCATCCTTTTTGGGGGGACAAGGAAGATCAGATGTAAGATATAGACATCTGAAAGAAAGAAAAAGAAAGAGAGAGAGAAAAGCAAGAAAGGAAGAGAAAGGAAGGAAGGGAAGAAGGAAGAGAGAGAGGAAGGTGGGGAGAGGGGCAGGGAGAGAGAGAAACTTAGTAAGGACAATGTGGGCAGCACTGTTTGCAACAGCTCAAAATTGGAGACGAACCAAAGGCCTCTCAATAATAACAACAGTAAAGGTGAAAACAGATGGCGGAAATCCACACGATGGAATATTATACAGGCAGAGAACTCAAACTGCACACAACAAAAGGGATGAAATTTGCAGATGTAGTACTGAGAGAAGGAATATTGAGAGCCCATTCGTAAGATTTTGCAAGTGGGCAAAAACAATCTATGGTGTTTAGCAGACAGGATCGTGGTTATTTCAGGGGCTAGGAAATGGAAAGGGGTTTCCGGGTTGCTAATCATTTTCTAGGTGTTGTTTGTTTTTGTGTATTTGTTTCATCTGGGCGGTGGTTGCACAGTGTGTTCATCTTGTGAAAGCTAACTGAGCTGGCCCTTAGTCTTGTGTCCTTTTCTATATGTGCAGATATACACTTTGCATTAGTCAGTTTTGCTGCAGTAAAAATCACTCTCCCCTGTGGCTTTCAGCACAGTTTTCTCTTTGTGGTGAGCTGAATTTTACACAGGCCCCCAGGGTCTCCACTCCATGATGCTACTCCTGTGACTAAGTTACTTTACATGGACTCTGCAGGTCCCATTGGACCTCTGGGTCCAGCTCCCATGTGTGCTCCTGTTCTGGCACTGGTTCTTCCTGCCCAGCTCCTTCCCACACTGCCCTGGGTCCCTAGGAGTGCCGTGGGGACCCCCTTGTGGAGCTGGCAGTGTGAAGGCTCAGGTCCTACTCTCTTCCTCAGAGCCTCTTCTTTATAAGTCACTTGACTTGAATATACGGAGATTACTGAGGTGGACATAACCTAATTGAAAGTGAAAGTGTTAGTTGCTCAGTTGTGTCTGTAGTCCACCAGGCTCCTCTGTCCATGGAGTTCTCCAGGTAGGAATACTGGAGTGGGTCGTCATTCCCTTCTCCAGAGGATCATCTCAACCCAAGGATCAAACTCAGGTCTTCTGCATTGCAGGCAAATTCTTTACAGTCTGAGCCACCAGGGAAGCTCTCACCTAATTATGTGAACCCTTTAAAAGCAGTGTTTTCTGGTCAGAGACTTGACAGGGTGGAGATTCAATGTGTCACTACTGGTTTGAGGATGAAAGATGCCACACTGAAAAGATCTGAGAAAGCCCTTAGGAACTGACAGAAACCCCTGGCCCACAGCCAGTAAGAAAACAGAGGAACCCAATGGCAGAGAACTGCACACAACAAAAGGGATGAAATTTGCAGATGTAGTACTGAGAGAAGGAATATTGAGAGCCCATTCGTAAGATTTTGCAAGTGGGCAAAAACAATCTATGGTGTTTAGCAGACAGGATCGTGGTTATTTCAGGGGCTAGGAAATGGAAAGGGGTTTCCGGGTTGCTAATCATTTTCTAGGTGTTGTTTGTTTTTGTGTATTTGTTTCATCTGGGCGGTGGTTGCACAGTGTGTTCATCTTGTGAAAGCTAACTGAGCTGGCCCTTAGTCTTGTGTCCTTTTCTATATGTGCAGATATACACTTTGCATTAGTCAGTTTTGCTGCAGTAAAAATCACTCTCCCCTGTGGCTTTCAGCACAGTTTTCTCTTTGTGGTGAGCTGAATTTTACACAGGCCCCCAGGGTCTCCACTCCATGATGCTACTCCTGTGACTAAGTTACTTTACATGGACTCTGCAGGTCCCATTGGACCTCTGGGTCCAGCTCCCATGTGTGCTCCTGTTCTGGCACTGGTTCTTCCTGCCCAGCTCCTTCCCACACTGCCCTGGGTCCCTAGGAGTGCCGTGGGGACCCCCTTGTGGAGCTGGCAGTGTGAAGGCTCAGGTCCTACTCTCTTCCTCAGAGCCTCTTCTTTATAAGTCACTTGACTTGAATATACGGAGATTACTGAGGTGGACATAACCTAATTGAAAGTGAAAGTGTTAGTTGCTCAGTTGTGTCTGTAGTCCACCAGGCTCCTCTGTCCATGGAGTTCTCCAGGTAGGAATACTGGAGTGGGTCGTCATTCCCTTCTCCAGAGGATCATCTCAACCCAAGGATCAAACTCAGGTCTTCTGCATTGCAGGCAAATTCTTTACAGTCTGAGCCACCAGGGAAGCTCTCACCTAATTATGTGAACCCTTTAAAAGCAGTGTTTTCTGGTCAGAGACTTGACAGGGTGGAGATTCAATGTGTCACTACTGGTTTGAGGATGAAAGATGCCACACTGAAAAGATCTGAGAAAGCCCTTAGGAACTGACAGAAACCCCTGGCCCACAGCCAGTAAGAAAACAGAACCTCAGTCCTACAATCATAAGGAGACACGTTCTGCCAATGACCAGAGAGTTCAGAAGAGAACTCCAAACTCTAAATAAGAACAGCACCAGCACCTTGATCTCAGCCCAGTGAGGTCCTGAGAAGGTATCCAAGAGCCCCATGCCCACACATCTGACCTGCAGAAACTGTGAGATGATGCACTGTGGTCTTAGGGTGCTACAGTGAAAGTCTAGTCACTCAGTCGTGTCCGACTCTTTGTGACCCCATGGACTGTAGTCCACCAGGCTCCTCTGTCCATGGGAGTCTCCAGGCAAGAATACTGAGGTGGGTTGCCATTCCCTTCTCCCAGGGATCTTCCCACCCCAGGGACTGAACCTGCATCTTTTATGTTTCCTGCATTGGCAGGCAGGTTCTTTACCATTAGAGCACCTGGGAAATATTCTTGCCTGGAGAATTCCATGGACAGAAGAGCCTGGCAGGTTATAGTCCATGGAGTTGCAAAGAGTCGAACACAACTGACTGACTAACACACAGGGTTAAGGTGCCAAATTTGTGGCAATTTGTTTGCAAAAACAGAAAACATCAAATGCACACTTGTTCACATTTTGGCAGCTTTGTGCTGGCAGTCACCCAATTCTGCCTGGCTCTTCTCCATGCGCCTTAATGTTCTGGGACCCATATTGAAGGAGCTTCTCTATTTGGGACATTCATATGATGAAGGGAAATGAGCAAGTGAGATGACAAAAACCCACGTTGCCTCTGAAAGTGTGTAGTGTCCATCATATCTGCTCACACTCCAGAGGTCGAAGCAAGGCACGTGGCCAGACCCAAAGACAATAGGGAAGGTATATACTCTTCTTACGGGAAAGGGGAGACTGAATAATACTGAAAAACAATATGATCTATCAACATGGCCTAACTGGAAACAGCGGAATTCATGGGGTCAGAAAGACTTGTGTATGAATCTTGGTACCACCACCTACTGGCTGCAAGACGATGGAGAAGTTAGGACATTTCTCTGAGTCTTAATCTCTTAAATTGTAGACACATATCTTACAGGATTGTTGTGAATGTTAAATATAACAGTCTGACTCCCAATAGATACTCTAATATGTGTTGATAAGTATTAGTCTCAGTCTTTGACTTCAGGGATTAACCAGAATGTAATTCTTTCAAAGGGAGAAATCAAGGAAAGAAAGCCACATCTAAACACACCTCCTTTCCCCCATTTTCCTAACAAAACTAACGCAGAGTCCAAAATGTGTAATTTCTTTATATACTGCATCTCTTCGACTGTTCTAGCAACAAACAGCTTCAAGGGAATATAGTATTGCTCTTCTGAATGGGGCTGTTGAATGCAATCAACATCAGAGGTGGAATGACTTTATAATTGCCTCTCTAAATTCATGATTCACTGTAACAGCTGATTTTGGGTTATAAATATGTTACTATAAAGTCAGTTATTACAGTTGGAAAACTGGCAAATCAGTCAATAATATTTTGTTCTCAGACCGTTGAGACTTTCTTTTCCACTGGCCAAGGTGGTTTTCAATGTATTTCTGATTTCTACTTCACAAATCTCTTTTAAAGTAACTATTATCAGTTGTTATTTTTTAAGCCCCAATCCATTATTTAGGGCTTTAACTCTTTTTTTAAACATAAAAAATAATGATCTCTTTCTCTCTTACACACACACAAAGAGGTTAGGACACTTTCTGCAGAAGGTAAAAATCAATTCACTCAAAAATTTATCAGATAGGGACTGCCCTAGTTGTCCAGTGGTTAAGAATTCATCTGCCAATGCAGGAGACACAGGTTCAATCTCTAGTCAGGGAACTAGATCCCACAGGGGTGAAGCAACTGGGCCCACAGGCCACAGCTGCCGAGCCCGTTCTCTGCAACAAGGAAAGCCACGCTGCAGCTAGCGAGTTGCCCCTGCTCAGCACAAACAGAGAACGCCCATGCACAACTATGAAGACCCAGTGCGGCCAAAACTAAAGAAAGAAAGAAACTCATCAGAGGAAGCTAACCACAGTCAATGTTTTGCTGTGTAGTCTTTCAACTTTTTTCCCCTGAATGGATAAATATATAGGCTGTGTGTGTATACACACACACACACACACACACACACGCATGCTAAGTTGCTTCAGTTGTGTCCAACCCTTTGCAACTCTATGGACTGTAACCCACCAGACTCCTCAGTATTCTGTGCATCTGGGCAAGAATACTGGAATGAGTTGCCATGCCCTCCTCCAGGGGATCTTCCCAAGCCAGGGATCAAACCTGCATCCCTCACATCTCCTGCATTGACAGGCGGGTTCTTCACCACTGGCAGCACCTGGGAAGCCACATATATAGTGTATGTTTGTATTTCTGTACCTTTACATGCATTTCTTTCTTAAAATGGGGTTATATATTATATTTTTAACCTACTTTTCCATGTAGTTATATACATATATAACCATTGCACAGTCCACAGGGTCCAAAGAGTAGGACATGACTGACTTAGCACACACACACATACCATTGCTTTAATAATTTCATATAATGATTTTATGTGTATTTTTTTACCAGTATCTATTGAATATTTAGGTTATTTATTAGTATTCTATTATTTACTCTGAAACTGAGTTTCCATTAGCCAATATATATGAATTAGAGGAAGCCAGGGCATAGGGCTTGCTGGCCAGAGCATCCATCCAATTTCACCCCCGCTGATCAGAGACCATATATGGCAGCTCCATTCCTAAATTTACAAATGTATACTAGAAATGTTAAAAACAACAGCAACAATAAACAAAGAATTTTTCTCAGAATGGGTGAGTTCTTTCCTGAAATTTTCAGCCACTTTGTATTATCAAGAGTTGCCAGATGGGGACTTCCCTGGTGGTCCAGTGGTTTAAGAATCCGCCTTCCAGTGCAGGGGATGCAGGTTCCATCCTTGTTGGGGAACTAAGATCCCACTGGCCATGGGGCAACTAAGACTGCTTGCCACACCTAGAGCATCCTGTGCAGTGCAATGAGAGATCCTGCACAAAATATCAAGAAGACCCCCATGCCACGACGAAGACCCAGCACAGCCAAATACACGGGTCAGAGTTGCCAGACAGCACATAAGAGAACCCACATCTTGACTTATTACCTGCCCTTTCCATGAGTTATTTTTATTGATCTGTTAATTTCTCCATGAAAGGGCATCAAAACTAATTAAAGTGCTATGACTTCACAGGTCAGCACTCAGGTGATGTCTTTGCTTATTTTTTGAAAACAAAAATGGAAACAGAGAGCCTTGTGTTCCGATTCTTCTTCTGCTTCAGACCAAGAAAATAACTGCTCTTAAAGTCCCCAGAAGAACTGGTAATAATGACTGTTGAAAGCCCTGAATGAAGCCATTGTTACAGAAATATGACTGCCTTTATGGGTGAAGCAATTACATTTTTTAATACCACATGGAATTAAATGGAAGTCTCTATCTGCCTCTGTTAAGAGCTCCCTTTGGAGAAACCGGGGGCCAATCACCCAGGAGCCCGTGGACACTGACCTCTAGCCAGCCAGCCTGGTCCCAGCGTTCCGCTGTCTCCTCCTGGGCTTGGGCCGCAGCTCTTCTGATGAATGTGCTGTTGCTGCTCTTTTCAGAGAGGACCTGTTCAAGGAAAGGGAAGATCATTTGTGAATGGGCAAGAAAATGTTCCAACAAAGAACAAAATGAAATAACTAGCTTCCTTCTCTATAGAAGCACCAGCCCTGCTGCCAAATCATCAGGCTGTGGTGAGTAAGGAAAACAACGACATTCCTGAGTCAAGGAGAATCACCTCCAGCCACCGACCAATCACAGGGACGGCCACCCTCTTCTTTAGCCTGGGGAGGGTGGGAGGTGTGTCAGTGATAGTCCCTTTGCTATGTCCAACTCTTTACAAACCCCTGGACTGTAGCCTGCCAGGCTCCTCTGTCCATGGAATTCTCCGGGCAAGAATACCGGAGTGGGTAGCCATTTCTTTCTCCAAGAATGGCTCCCATTTTAAAAGGTTATAATACGACGAGAACTATCCTAGGATAAATCTGCCATCATCCAACCCTGTGCCATATATATATTCTGAATTGAAGTATGCTTGACTTACAAGGCTGTGCCAATCTCTGCTGTAGAGCAAAGTAGCTCAGTTACACACACACACACACACACACACACACGGTCTTTTATAAAACATTCTTTTCCATCATGATTTATCACAGGATATTAAAGACAGTTCCCTGTGCTGCAGAGTAGGATCTTACTGTTTATCCACTCTCTGTATGACAGCTCACGTCTGCTACCCCAGCTTCCCAGCTCCTCTCTCTCTTCTCCCCTCCTCCTTGGCAGCCACAAGCCTGTTTTCCACGTCTATGAGTCTCTTCTCTTTTTGGGATAGATTCATTTGCTCCATGTTTTAGATTTAAAATGGGAACGGTTCTTGAATGGAAGGGCTATGCAAAATGACAAGTCCTAAGGGGACTGACTTTTTTAACATGATATGACCCTTTAAACGGCCTCCATGAGGCTTAGCTGGTGAAGAGCCCACCTCCCAATGCAGGAGACACAAGAGATGCAGGTTCCATCCTTGGGTCAGGAAGATTTCCTGAAGAAGGAAATGGCTACCTATTCCAGTATTCCTGCCTGGAGAATCCCATGGACAGAGGAGCCTGGCAGCTCACAGTCCATGGGGTTGCAAAGAGCTGGACACGACTGAGTGACTAACACTTACTTACTTGCTTTAACAAGCAGAGAATTAGAAAAGATATACACACCTACTTTAATATTATAGTTTTAATCTAAGCCATATATGAGCACATTCATTCATCAAATGAAAATAATGGATGACCTAGAGGCAAAAAAAAAAAAAAGCAATCAGAGGGCAGAATCTTTTTATTATTATTTTTTAAATTTTGGCCACTTTTTTTTGCTATTATTATTTTTTAAAAAAAATTTATTTTATTTATTTATCTTTTGGGGGGGCATGTGCCCCAGAGCTCCGGCTCGGTAATTGGACACATCAGTCCAGCCGCTCCGTGGCACATGGGATCTTCCCAGGCCAGAGATCGACCGGCACCCCTTGCACTGCAAGGCGGTGTCCTTACCCACTGGACCACCAGGGGAAGCCCTGGACACTTTTTTTATTGGTCCTTTATTTATTTCTTTTCATCCATCTTTATTCTTTGGCCTGTGTGTGCCTCCCATTGCAGTGGCCTCTCTCACTGCAGAGCACTGGCTCTGGGCACATGCGCTCCGGAGCGCTGGCTCATAATTGGACACACCGATTCAGCCGCTCCATGGCACGTAGTGTCTTCCCTTGCCAGGGATCAAACCAGTGCCCCTTGCACTGCAAGGTGGACTCTTTACCCACTGGACCACCAGGGAAATCCCAGGGCAGAATCTTGAAGACCTGTTTTAGAAGCTTTTCCCAATCATGTTTGGTTTACCTTTCCCATCCATACTAATTTGGATTATAATATTTTCAGGCCACTCACTCTCACCAAGTCTTTCCATAAGAATCTCAACCTAGTTTTCATAGAACAGCTCTCTTCCACACTCAAGATTTCATTGGTTTACATAATATTTAATTAAATACGTAATGTAATGAACGGTACAAGTGCATCGACCAGCTTGCTTATACAATACAACTCTTTCTTGGTAAAGATACAACAAAATTGATGCAACCCAGTATTGCAGGTTCCATCCTTGGGTCAGGAAGATTTCCTGAAGAAGGAAATGGCTACCTATTCCAGTATTCCTGCCTGAGAATCCCATGGACAGAGGAGCCTGGCAGCTCACAGTCCATGGGGTTGCAAAGAGCTGGACACGACTGAGTGACTAACACTTACTTACTTGCTTTAACAAGCAGAGAATTAGAAAAGATATACACACCTACTTTAATATTATAGTTTTAATCTAAGCCATATATGAGCACATTCATTCATCAAATGAAAATAATGGATGACCTAGAGGCAAAAAAAAAAAAAAGCAATCAGAGGGCAGAATCTTTTTATTATTATTTTTTAAATTTTGGCCACTTTTTTTTGCTATTATTATTTTTTAAAAAAAATTTATTTTATTTATTTATCTTTTGGGGGGGCATGTGCCCCAGAGCTCCGGCTCGGTAATTGGACACATCAGTCCAGCCGCTCCGTGGCACATGGGATCTTCCCAGGCCAGAGATCGACCGGCACCCCTTGCACTGCAAGGCGGTGTCCTTACCCACTGGACCACCAGGGGAAGCCCTGGACACTTTTTTTATTGGTCCTTTATTTATTTCTTTTCATCCATCTTTATTCTTTGGCCTGTGTGTGCCTCCCATTGCAGTGGCCTCTCTCACTGCAGAGCACTGGCTCTGGGCACATGCGCTCCGGAGCGCTGGCTCATAATTGGACACACCGATTCAGCCGCTCCATGGCACGTAGTGTCTTCCCTTGCCAGGGATCAAACCAGTGCCCCTTGCACTGCAAGGTGGACTCTTTACCCACTGGACCACCAGGGAAATCCCAGGGCAGAATCTTGAAGACCTGTTTTAGAAGCTTTTCCCAATCATGTTTGGTTTACCTTTCCCATCCATACTAATTTGGATTATAATATTTTCAGGCCACTCACTCTCACCAAGTCTTTCCATAAGAATCTCAACCTAGTTTTCATAGAACAGCTCTCTTCCACACTCAAGATTTCATTGGTTTACATAATATTTAATTAAATACGTAATGTAATGAACGGTACAAGTGCATCGACCAGCTTGCTTATACAATACAACTCTTTCTTGGTAAAGATACAACAAAATTGATGCAACCAGGCAAGTTCAATGTACCAGACCCCTACGAGTCTCCAATGATGAGTGTGAAAGAAGATCGGAAAGTGTTGTTAAGGAGGTGATCTGGCTGACTGGAGACTGGATAACAGAGCTTTCATTGTAATGATATGAGCTAGAGCAACATTAGTGGGAAAGATAGGAAAAGACAAACTGAAAAGGCATCAAGACACCAACTCTGGAAATAAACAAACTTGAGTTCAAATTCTGACTATCATGTAGCTATGAACCTTAAAGTTTCTGTTTTCTTAAATATAAAACAAGAATGATTTGGTGTGGTGAAAGATGGATTGGGAAAACCCAGCTAATGCATACTTAGCAGTGTGCCTAACACAAGTAAGCAATCAATGTGATATTATCAGTAGAAGTTTATATTGAGGAAAGTGAAGACACAAAGAAGACTCTCTATTATCTACCTTGCCTGAATAAATGACAATAAAATAAAAAGATAATGCCACTAACTGAAACAGGAAAATCAAGAGGAGAAATAAGAGAAGAACTTAACATGTTTTCAGGCTGAGGGGAGGGAATCAGGAGCAAGAGAAATTTTTTTAAAAAAATTAGAAATCAAACGTGGTTTTCTCTATTGTGAGATGGCAGATGGTTTTTGCAGTCATCTTTATTCCTTTCTATACCTTCCAAAATTTCTACATTGAATGTAGAAATACTGGGCTCAGAAAAAAACATACTACTTTTTCAACAGGAGATATGAGATTGGGGCAGTCTATGACACAGTGCTCCATAAAAAGTGGAATGGGGTGGCATGGGACATGGGTGGAGGAAAAAAAGCTGAGATGGGGAGAAACATTTCTCCTTGAGGGAAAAAAGAAAAGAGAACGAATGAAGGTTTGAGAAGCTTTGAACTGGGGTAAGAAAACCTGAGGAAAATCATACCACTTGGCCTTTTCATTTTTTTTTTTTTTAAGATTTATTTATT
Source organism: Tragulus kanchil (assembly GCA_022376925.1). Lineage (NCBI taxonomy): Eukaryota > Metazoa > Chordata > Mammalia > Artiodactyla > Tragulidae > Tragulus > Tragulus kanchil. Next base: position 265,837,550 of record JAIOJX010000004.1, on the reverse strand, counting down.
TATTTATTTTGGGCGGGGGTCGGGTTGGGGAGGCAGGGTAGCAGGCAGGCCACTTCTATTGGTCTTTCATTTCTCCATTTTCATCCGTCTTTGTTCTTTGGCTCCTGTGGGCCTCCCATCGCGGTGGCCTCTGTCGTTGCAGAGCGCCGGCTCTGGGCGCATGCTCTCCAGAGCTCCGGCTCGGTGATTGGATACATCAGTCCAGCCGCTCCGCGGCACGTGGGATCTTCCCAGGTCAGGGATCGAACCGGTGCCCCCTGCACTGCAAGGCGGTGTCCCTACCCACTGGACCACCAGGGGAAGCCCTGGCCTTTTCATTTTTAAGTAAATTTAGAACCAAGGTAGTCTGCTAAAACTGAGGCAGGAAGATAGGATTAGAAATATGAAAAAAGCACCTACTGTACTGTAGAAACTCTACTCAAGGAACCCTACTCAATGCTTTGTGGTGACCTAAACAGGAAGGAGATCCAAAAGCGGGAGGTATATGTACACCTGTGGCTGATCCACTTTGCTCTACAATAGAAACTAACACAACATTACAATGAAACAAAGCAACTATACTCCAATAAAAATTAATTAAAAAAAATAAAAACACTGACAGCCATCCAATTCAAATAGAAGGAAGTCAAGAAAAGAGAAAAAAACTTAACATGTTTTCAGGCTGAGGAGGAATCAGGAGCAAGAGAAATTTTTTTAAAAAAATTAGAAATCAAACGTGGTTTTCTCTATTGTGAGATGGCAGATGGTTTTTGCAGTCATCTTTATTCCTTTCTATACCTTCCAAAATTTCTACATTGAATGTAGAAATACTGGGCTCAGAAAAAAACATACTACTTTTTCAACAGGAGATATGAGATTGGGGCAGTCTATGACACAGTGCTCCATACAAAGTGGAATGGGGTGGCATGGGACATGGGTGGAGGAAAAAAAGCTGAGATGGGGAGAAACATTTCTCCTTGAGGGAAAAAAGAAAAGAGAACGAATGAAGGTTTGAGAAGCTTTGAACTGGGGTAAGAAAACCTGAGGAAAATCATACCACTTGGCCTTTTCTTTTTTTTTTTTAAGATTTATTTATTTATTTATTTTGGGCGGGGGTCGGGTTGGGGAGGCAGGGTAGCAGGCAGGCCACTTCTATTGGTCTTTCATTTCTCCATTTTCATCCGTCTTTGTTCTTTGGCTCCTGTGGGCCTCCCATCGCGGTGGCCTCTGTCGTTGCAGAGCGCCGGCTCTGGGCGCATGCTCTCCAGAGCTCCGGCTCGGTGATTGGATACATCAGTCCAGCCGCTCCGCGGCACGTGGGATCTTCCCAGGTCAGGGATCGAACCGGTGCCCCCTGCACTGCAAGGCGGTGTCCCTACCCACTGGACCACCAGGGGAAGCCCTGGCCTTTTCATTTTTAAGTAAATTTAGAACCAAGGTAGTCTGCTAAAACTGAGGCAGGAAGATAGGATTAGAAATATGAAAAAAGCACCTACTGTACTGTAGAAACTCTACTCAAGGAACCCTACTCAATGCTTTGTGGTGACCTAAACAGGAAGGAGATCCAAAAGCGGGAGGTATATGTACACCTGTGGCTGATCCACTTTGCTCTACAATAGAAACTAACACAACATTACAATGAAACAAAGCAACTATACTCCAATAAAAATTAATTAAAAAAAATAAAAACACTGACAGCCATCCAATTCAAATAGGAAGGCAAGTCACAGGAGGGAAAGATATGTTGTAAGGAAGCTTGGAACCTAGGAGACCAAAATCTGGTTTCTTGAAAAGCCTATTTTCAACAGAAACTGATATGTATTCTGTAGCTGCCATGGAGCTGAAAAGAAGAAGGAGGTTAAAAGATATTAATAGTACTGTTTGTAGTATGTAATATTTTATAGTATAATAAGGAAGTTAAAAGATAATACTATTTATGCTATTACATGCTTTTGCTTTACTACATTTATATTTTCAAATGGCTTATAATTGCATTACTGAAGCTATAATAAAGTGAAGAAAAGCAATAATATATAAAAAGAAATATAAAAAGAATAAAAACATTTCTAAGACTTAATATGAGGAACAGAAAAAGATTTAATTTGAGGTTGATACAAACATTCCCCAAAAGCCAGGAGGCTGGCTAATGCGAGTGTGGAGTGGAGTCAGTGGCTGGGTCATCTCCATGGCTGCAGTTGACCATCTGAAAATGGGAGTGGCGCTTAGAACTCACCTGTTCTGCCCAGCCCTGGGTCCCTTCCCTTCTGGTGATCACCAATTTGTTCTCTGTATCTGTGAGTCTGCTTCTAGTTTGTTGGTTGGCTTTATTTCTTAGATTCTACCTATAAGCGAAATCATATGGTATTTGTCTTTCCCTGATTTATTTCATTTAGCATAATACCCTCTAGGTCCAATCACATTATTGCAAATGGCCAGATTTCATTCTTTATCTATTCACCTATTGATGAATACTTAAGTTGCTTCCATACCTTGCTTATTGTCAATAATGCTGCAGCAAAATAGTATATGTATTAATATCCCTTCAAGTTAGTGCTTTCATTTTCTTCTTTAAGGAACCAAGGTAGTCTGCTAAAACTGAGGCAGGAAGATAGGATTAGAAATATGAAAAAAGCACCTACTGTACTGTAGAAACTCTACTCAAGGAACCCTACTCAATGCTTTGTGGTGACCTAAACAGGAAGGAGATCCAAAAGCGGGAGGTATATGTACACCTGTGGCTGATCCACTTTGCTCTACAATAGAAACTAACACAACATTACAATGAAACAAAGCAACTATACTCCAATAAAAATTAATTAAAAAAAATAAAAACACTGACAGCCATCCAATTCAAATAGGAAGGCAAGTCACAGGAGGGAAAGATATGTTGTAAGGAAGCTTGGAACCTAGGAGACCAAAATCTGGTTTCTTGAAAAGCCTATTTTCAACAGAAACTGATATGTATTCTGTAGCTGCCATGGAGCTGAAAAGAAGAAGGAGGTTAAAAGATATTAATAGTACTGTTTGTAGTATGTAATATTTTATAGTATAATAAGGAAGTTAAAAGATAATACTATTTATGCTATTACATGCTTTTGCTTTACTACATTTATATTTTCAAATGGCTTATAATTGCATTACTGAAGCTATAATAAAGTGAAGAAAAGCAATAATATATAAAAAGAAATATAAAAAGAATAAAAACATTTCTAAGACTTAATATGAGGAACAGAAAAAGATTTAATTTGAGGTTGATACAAACATTCCCCAAAAGCCAGGAGGCTGGCTAATGCGAGTGTGGAGTGGAGTCAGTGGCTGGGTCATCTCCATGGCTGCAGTTGACCATCTGAAAATGGGAGTGGCGCTTAGAACTCACCTGTTCTGCCCAGCCCTGGGTCCCTTCCCTTCTGGTGATCACCAATTTGTTCTCTGTATCTGTGAGTCTGCTTCTAGTTTGTTGGTTGGCTTTATTTCTTAGATTCTACCTATAAGCGAAATCATATGGTATTTGTCTTTCCCTGATTTATTTCATTTAGCATAATACCCTCTAGGTCCAATCACATTATTGCAAATGGCCAGATTTCATTCTTTATCTATTCACCTATTGATGAATACTTAAGTTGCTTCCATACCTTGCTTATTGTCAATAATGCTGCAGCAAAAATAGTATATGTATTAATATCCCTTCAAGTTAGTGCTTTCATTTTCTTCAGATGAATACCCAGTAGCAAAATTTCTGGTTGTATGTAAGTTTTACTTTTAATTTTTTTGAGGATCCTCCATATCATTTCCAGAAATACATCTGCAGGTAGGAGTGATTCTCTGTGCAGTTTAGTAGCTGTCTTGTATCCATAAGTCATAACTGGATAAAGGAGAGAGATAAGATGAAGGCTAGATTTGGCTTTTATGACACAGGACCCAAAGGGTTGGGGACATCCTCTTCCCTCACTCCAGACCTCCATGCAGCTAGTGTGCCAAGAGAACATTAACGGCTTCATCCAGTGTGAGATGGATGATCAGGAGCCATGAAGAGCCACACATGGCAAGAGGGGACTTGTCAGGAGCCTCACGGTGGACTGTGAGCAGTCCTTGTTGTAGAGGGTCATTCTGCAGGGAGAGCAAACTGTAAGATAATCCATAAATCCCTGGCCTGGCCAACTGAGAGGTGGTGATGTCACTTCCTGAAAAGAGAATAAAAGAGAAGCAGAGGCTGGCCAGTTCAGTTCTGGAGATGTCCAGTTGGAGATGACTAGGGAAGGTACCATGAATGCAGGTAAGAACTTCAGACAAGGTCTGGGGCATGGCGATCAAATTAGTGTCATCGGTTTAGAGATGTCAGTTGATGTAATGGCTGCTGACGAGTTGGTCCAGAGAAAGTACATAAGCAGAGCAAAAAGATCTGGGTCAATGCGAGTGTGGAGTGGAGTCAGTGGCTGGGTCATCTCCATGGCTGCAGTTGACCATCTGAAAATGGGAGTGGCGCTTAGAACTCACCTGTTCTGCCCAGCCCTGGGTCCCTTCCCTTCTGGTGATCACCAATTTGTTCTCTGTATCTGTGAGTCTGCTTCTAGTTTGTTGGTTGGCTTTATTTCTTAGATTCTACCTATAAGCGAAATCATATGGTATTTGTCTTTCCCTGATTTATTTCATTTAGCATAATACCCTCTAGGTCCAATCACATTATTGCAAATGGCCAGATTTCATTCTTTATCTATTCACCTATTGATGAATACTTAAGTTGCTTCCATACCTTGCTTATTGTCAATAATGCTGCAGCAAAATAGTATATGTATTAATATCCCTTCAAGTTAGTGCTTTCATTTTCTTCAGATGAATACCCAGTAGCAAAATTTCTGGTTGTATGTAAGTTTTACTTTTAATTTTTTTGAGGATCCTCCATATCATTTCCAGAAATACATCTGCAGGTAGGAGTGATTCTCTGTGCAGTTTAGTAGCTGTCTTGTATCCATAAGTCATAACTGGATAAAGGAGAGAGATAAGATGAAGGCTAGATTTGGCTTTTATGACACAGGACCCAAAGGGTTGGGGGGACATCCCCTCTTCCCTCACTCCAGACCTCCATGCAGCTAGTGTGCCAAGAGAACATTAACGGCTTCATCCAGTGTGAGATGGATGATCAGGAGCCATGAAGAGCCACACATGGCAAGAGGGGACTTGTCAGGAGCCTCACGGTGGACTGTGAGCAGTCCTTGTTGTAGAGGGTCATTCTGCAGGGAGAGCAAACTGTAAGATAATCCATAAATCCCTGGCCTGGCCAACTGAGAGGTGGTGATGTCACTTCCTGAAAAAGAGAATAAAAGAGAAGCAGAGGCTGGCCAGTTCAGTTCTGGAGATGTCCAGTTGGAGATGACTAGGGAAGGTACCATGAATGCAGGTAAGAACTTCAGACAAGGTCTGGGGCATGGCGATCAAATTAGTGTCATCGGTTTAGAGATGTCAGTTGATGTAATGGCTGCTGACGAGTTGGTCCAGAGAAAGTACATAAGCAGAGCAAAAAAGACCATGAAAGCCTAAGATTGTCCAAAAGGAGTAGCAAAAAGTGAGCTCTATACTGATAATTAAGTAACTGGGTTAGTCTCCTAGAGGTGTAAGAAGGAGGTCTGGGAAAGCTGCTCCTCAAAGAAACCCCACTTACAACTGACAGGATTGCTTTTGAAAAATTATACCACCTCTTTGTTACTATAATTCCCTTTCAGAGAAATTGACCATAGAGTATTAAATCTGAAACCGGACATTCAAGTCACAGAAATAACCATTAGGGCTTTATTTTAAGGATATAAACCTCAGAGATAAAGAATCCCGCTGCGAATGCAGGAGACATGAGTTCCAACCCTGGGTCAGGAAGATCCCCTGGAGGAGGAAATGGCGACCCACTCCAGTATTCTTGCCTGTGAAATTCCAGGACAAGAGAAGCCAGGCAGGGTAGTGTCCATGGAGTCACAAGAGTCAGACACGACTTAGTGACTGAACAAAAACAGCAACAAATAAACCTTATATACATTAGGCTATGTTTAAAGATGTAAACCAGTTAAGCCAGGAAATAACAGAGTCATTAGCTAAGACACAGCAGGGTAAGTCCTAGAGACTTTTATTTCTTTTTAAAAATTGATTGTCCATCAGAAAAAAAAAAAAATTGGATTGTCCAGAGCCACATTAATCGGTGCTTAAAAGTGATTAATCTCTTTATTTTCCCTCAGTCAACTGAAACTTTAATATTTCTTTTTTTATTTTGGCAAGAGGGGACTTGTCAGGAGCCTCACGGTGGACTGTGAGCAGTCCTTGTTGTAGAGGGTCATTCTGCAGGGAGAGCAAACTGTAAGATAATCCATAAATCCCTGGCCTGGCCAACTGAGAGGTGGTGATGTCACTTCCTGAAAAAGAGAATAAAAGAGAAGCAGAGGCTGGCCAGTTCAGTTCTGGAGATGTCCAGTTGGAGATGACTAGGGAAGGTACCATGAATGCAGGTAAGAACTTCAGACAAGGTCTGGGGCATGGCGATCAAATTAGTGTCATCGGTTTAGAGATGTCAGTTGATGTAATGGCTGCTGACGAGTTGGTCCAGAGAAAGTACATAAGCAGAGCAAAAAAGACCATGAAAGCCTAAGATTGTCCAAAAGGAGTAGCAAAAAGTGAGCTCTATACTGATAATTAAGTAACTGGGTTAGTCTCCTAGAGGTGTAAGAAGGAGGTCTGGGAAAGCTGCTCCTCAAAGAAACCCCACTTACAACTGACAGGATTGCTTTTGAAAAATTATACCACCTCTTTGTTACTATAATTCCCTTTCAGAGAAATTGACCATAGAGTATTAAATCTGAAACCGGACATTCAAGTCACAGAAATAACCATTAGGGCTTTATTTTAAGGATATAAACCTCAGAGATAAAGAATCCCGCTGCGAATGCAGGAGACATGAGTTCCAACCCTGGGTCAGGAAGATCCCCTGGAGGAGGAAATGGCGACCCACTCCAGTATTCTTGCCTGTGAAATTCCAGGACAAGAGAAGCCAGGCAGGGTAGTGTCCATGGAGTCACAAGAGTCAGACACGACTTAGTGACTGAACAAAAACAGCAACAAATAAACCTTATATACATTAGGCTATGTTTAAAGATGTAAACCAGTTAAGCCAGGAAATAACAGAGTCATTAGCTAAGACACAGCAGGGTAAGTCCTAGAGACTTTTATTTCTTTTTAAAAATTGATTGTCCATCAGAAAAAAAAAAAAATTGGATTGTCCAGAGCCACATTAATCGGTGCTTAAAAGTGATTAATCTCTTTATTTTCCCTCAGTCAACTGAAATTTTTTCTAAGATGCCCTAGTGAAAATGGGGACTTTACAAGGGCTTTTATTTTGCAAGGTTTTAGAGTGTGGTGGTACCATTCTCTGCATCCTAATTCAACACTAGCCTCCTCCAAAAATAGACGTTTTTATGCAGGTTCAGAAGATATGCAGGACCATGACCCCCCAGCACTGAAACTTCAGAAAGCAATTCTTTCCTTTCTTTTTTTAAACTGGAAAATAAACAGACTGCTGCCTTCCTTGTAAAGGAAGTCCCACATGATGACTACTAAGGATGACTGCTTTGCCGAGTCCCTCCACTTTTTCTTTCTTTAAGATTAAAACAACCACCTAGGTGACTTGGAGCTCAACGCCCAACTGGACGTTCTTCAAGCATTTGTGTCATGAGGTATTCTGCCCCCGGGAAGCACCTGTTCTCCAGGAGAGCTTAGACAGGACGCTGAAGAGGATAAGATGCACAAACACAAGTATTTATGGGTGTCCCCACAGCTTTCTCACAAAATTAACTGGGCTGAAGACTACTGTGACTCCAAAGTTGGTTTCTCTGCTTGATGCCCAGAACACACAAGCTGTTCAGGACTGAACGAGCAGTCGCTGCACCTGACAATGAATCGACCTTTTTCCCTCTCTCCTTGTCTTCCCCTGGCTGGTTCTAATGATCTTCTCATCTATATGCTTGGTCTCGCCCTTCTTAGTCAGGAAGTACTTTAAAAGCCTGAGGCCCTTGATCTCTTTGCAGTGGTGAGACGTTTGATGTTAAATGTCCTAAAGGGAATCAGCTGGCTGGTACTACAGGCATAAACATCTTGCAGGCAGTCTGGCATCTGAATGTGAACGAGGGCTGTCAAACCAGTTAAGCCAGAATAAACCTTATATACATTAGGCTATGTTTAAAGATGTAAACCAGTTAAGCCAGGAAATAACAGAGTCATTAGCTAAGACACAGCAGGGTAAGTCCTAGAGACTTTTATTTCTTTTTAAAAATTGATTGTCCATCAGAAAAAAAAAAAAATTGGATTGTCCAGAGCCACATTAATCGGTGCTTAAAAGTGATTAATCTCTTTATTTTCCCTCAGTCAACTGAAATTTTTTCTAAGATGCCCTAGTGAAAATGGGGACTTTACAAGGGCTTTTATTTTGCAAGGTTTTAGAGTGTGGTGGTACCATTCTCTGCATCCTAATTCAACACTAGCCTCCTCCAAAAATAGACGTTTTTATGCAGGTTCAGAAGATATGCAGGACCATGACCCCCCAGCACTGAAACTTCAGAAAGCAATTCTTTCCTTTCTTTTTTTAAACTGGAAAATAAACAGACTGCTGCCTTCCTTGTAAAGGAAGTCCCACATGATGACTACTAAGGATGACTGCTTTGCCGAGTCCCTCCACTTTTTCTTTCTTTAAGATTAAAACAACCACCTAGGTGACTTGGAGCTCAACGCCCAACTGGACGTTCTTCAAGCATTTGTGTCATGAGGTATTCTGCCCCCGGGAAGCACCTGTTCTCCAGGAGAGCTTAGACAGGACGCTGAAGAGGATAAGATGCACAAACACAAGTATTTATGGGTGTCCCCACAGCTTTCTCACAAAATTAACTGGGCTGAAGACTACTGTGACTCCAAAGTTGGTTTCTCTGCTTGATGCCCAGAACACACAAGCTGTTCAGGACTGAACGAGCAGTCGCTGCACCTGACAATGAATCGACCTTTTTCCCTCTCTCCTTGTCTTCCCCTGGCTGGTTCTAATGATCTTCTCATCTATATGCTTGGTCTCGCCCTTCTTAGTCAGGAAGTACTTTAAAAGCCTGAGGCCCTTGATCTCTTTGCAGTGGTGAGACGTTTGATGTTAAATGTCCTAAAGGGAATCAGCTGGCTGGTACTACAGGCATAAACATCTTGCAGGCAGTCTGGCATCTGAATGTGAAGACGCGTGTGCCTCTCACTCTTCTGAGATGTTCCCATGGGCTTTCTACACTTGCCTTGCCCTTGAGAACTGGTCCACCTTTGCTCTTTCTTGTTCTTCTACCTAGAAGCAGAAGCTTTGCTTTGCATTCCAATTCAGGGTCCACATCCCTGCTCTGCTTACACAGGCTAGCTCGTTGCAGCTTGTCAGTCTCTCTGAATTTGCCTCATAGACTTCTGCAACTGATCATTTGCTAGAGGTATGCATGCTGACTCTTTGCGACCCTATGGACTGTAGCCCACCAGGCTCCTCTGTCCATGGGATTCTCCAGGCAAGAATACCCAGGGATCGAATCCAGGTCTCTTACGTCTCCTGCACTGTCAGGCAGGTTCCACTAGTGCCACCTGGGAAGCCCACCAGAAGCGGCAGCAATCCTGAAACTCGTGTGCTTTCTGCCTCCCGGGTGGATCCTGATTGCCCTGGCACTGGTGCAGGCCTCTATGGACTAGGCGTACATCACCAAGGGGGCCAGGATCAGGTTAATTACACGGCCCTCTGATCTGACTTGCTAAGAAGAAAAATTTGATGGGTCTCTGATAAATCCCAAACTATATAATCAACATCTAGGGTGCAAGAATGCTTCACTCTATGTCAAAATGTGTCATCAGTTAGCCTTGTGATGAACTCCTTTGATGAAGGGAATAAATGTTTAAAATGTGTTCAGAGTATATGGATGTGGTACCTGAGTGTCAGACACAACCTTTGCAAATAATCATTTTTTAGTAAATGTAGCATAACTACCTATCCAGGTTTACCCAAGGCTCTTCCAGTTTTAGACTGAATAAAATGACTTGGCATGCAGAACACACAAGCTGTTCAGGACTGAACGAGCAGTCGCTGCACCTGACAATGAATCGACCTTTTTCCCTCTCTCCTTGTCTTCCCCTGGCTGGTTCTAATGATCTTCTCATCTATATGCTTGGTCTCGCCCTTCTTAGTCAGGAAGTACTTTAAAAGCCTGAGGCCCTTGATCTCTTTGCAGTGGTGAGACGTTTGATGTTAAATGTCCTAAAGGGAATCAGCTGGCTGGTACTACAGGCATAAACATCTTGCAGGCAGTCTGGCATCTGAATGTGAAGACGCGTGTGCCTCTCACTCTTCTGAGATGTTCCCATGGGCTTTCTACACTTGCCTTGCCCTTGAGAACTGGTCCACCTTTGCTCTTTCTTGTTCTTCTACCTAGAAGCAGAAGCTTTGCTTTGCATTCCAATTCAGGGTCCACATCCCTGCTCTGCTTACACAGGCTAGCTCGTTGCAGCTTGTCAGTCTCTCTGAATTTGCCTCATAGACTTCTGCAACTGATCATTTGCTAGAGGTATGCATGCTGACTCTTTGCGACCCTATGGACTGTAGCCCACCAGGCTCCTCTGTCCATGGGATTCTCCAGGCAAGAATACCCAGGGATCGAATCCAGGTCTCTTACGTCTCCTGCACTGTCAGGCAGGTTCCACTAGTGCCACCTGGGAAGCCCACCAGAAGCGGCAGCAATCCTGAAACTCGTGTGCTTTCTGCCTCCCGGGTGGATCCTGATTGCCCTGGCACTGGTGCAGGCCTCTATGGACTAGGCGTACATCACCAAGGGGGCCAGGATCAGGTTAATTACACGGCCCTCTGATCTGACTTGCTAAGAAGAAAAATTTGATGGGTCTCTGATAAATCCCAAACTATATAATCAACATCTAGGGTGCAAGAATGCTTCACTCTATGTCAAAATGTGTCATCAGTTAGCCTTGTGATGAACTCCTTTGATGAAGGGAATAAATGTTTAAAATGTGTTCAGAGTATATGGATGTGGTACCTGAGTGTCAGACACAACCTTTGCAAATAATCATTTTTTAGTAAATGTAGCATAACTACCTATCCAGGTTTACCCAAGGCTCTTCCAGTTTTAGACTGATAATCCTGCAAACTGACATGCTTGGTCATCCCGGCAAAATGAATCAATCTCTCTTGTTCATCTTATTTTGAAAAAATGAGAAAGAACCCAGTTACAACTACATGCAAAATTACAGTCTGGTGATTCTGTTTCTAATTGCAGCCTCTTCCTGCCCACTTAGCATACTCCAGCTATATCTCCAGCTAGATGGGATGCTTTCTACATAAGCCTTTCGCCTTTTTAAAGGACCTATTTCATTCCTTACATGACACCTTCTGTCCCTAAGACCATAATTAGCACCGCCTTCTTGATTTTTAGCAGACCATTCTGACCCAGACAACGACCCTGGCTCTGCAGGGAGGTCTTTTCTTCAAGCCCAGGAGCTGTCCTGGTTTCCTCGCTGCCATAACTGCTGCATTGCAGAGTCGTGTTTCTCCATCCTACGGTGAGTGTTCTAAGTGTTTAAGCCAGGAAGGGACCAGAAACTCAAATGCTAGGTTAAGCCAAATAAATAGGTCCTTTTTTCCATGTAGCAGCCCTTCTTAACATCAAAATTTGCCAAATATACACTGTGGAATCTCCAAAGAAATAAGAACATTCAGTGTTTCATGGACATATTTGAGCATGGACATCATTTTAATAGCTTGTAGAGTTCACGTTTGGCTGCAGGAAGTCTGAGAAGCACTAATCTAAGTGGAAAAGCACAGATGTTGCTGCTGAAGACCTTAGCTCCAACACTTTTTAGTTAGATAACTTATTCACTTAACCTGTCAATAAATCCTTTCTTTAAGTTTCCACATTGTTGTATTAAAAAAAAAGGACAGGGCTTCCCCTGGTGGTCCAGTGGGTAAGGACACCGCCTTGCAGTGCAAGGGGCACCGGTTCGATCCCTGGCCTAGGAGGATCCCACGTGCCGCAGAGCGGCTGGACGGATGTGTCCAATTACCGAGCCGGAACTCTGGGGCGCATGCGCTCAGAGCCGGCGCTCTGTAGCGACAGACGCCACCGCGATGGGAGGCCCACAGGAGCCAAAGAACAAAGACCGATGAAAATAGAGAAATGAAAAGATCAATGGAAGTGGCCCGCCGGCTCCCCTCCCTCCCCAACCCGACCCCCGCCCATAACAAATAAATAAATAAATCTTTAAAAAAAAAAAAAAAAAGGACACAAAGGAGGGAGGGACTTAACAGCAACTTCTGTTTCCTCTTTTGTATATCTGGTACCTACCTACTGGGGCTTCTGTAAGGAGCTATTAAGCTTGTGTACGAGAGGTACCTGCCACACAACTTCAGAAGTTCATGGTTTAAGTGTAGCATCTTATCCCAGTGACTCCAGCTTCATAAGAGATTAGTGGAGCAAACTAAAACAAACAGCAGAAAGCCAACTTGTGCGATGTTCTGAGGGGAGCGTGCCTACATAAAATAATGGACCTCCTGCCTGTCACTTCAGAATTCCATTCCTTTCAGACTTGACATTTTCAGCATCTTTCTGTTAACAAATCATACCATAGCCAAAGGAAGCAAATACCATACTGTGTTGATTACTATAGTTTTGGGAGCATAGTCTGAAGTCAGTGAGGCTGATTCCTCTACTTTTTTTCTTCTTTCTCAGGATTGTTTTGGTTATTTGGAGTTGTTATGTGAGTTTCCACACAAATTTTAATTTTTTTGTTCTAGTTCTGTGAAAAATGCCTTTGGTAATTTGGTAGGGATTACACTGAATCTGTAGATGACTTTCAGTAGTATTGCCATTTTCACAATCCAAGCCCATTGAATTGACTCTTCCAATTGACTCGTCCAATTCAAGCACATGCTGTATCTCTCCACCTGTTTGGATCATCTTTGATTTCTTTCATCAGTTTCTTATAACATCTGGAGTACAGGTCTTTTGGCTCCTTGGGTAGGTTTGTTCAGAGGGATTTTATTGTTTTTGATGCAGTGGTAAGTGGGATTGTTTCCTTAATTTCTCTTTCTGATCTTTCACTGTTAGTGTATGGGAATGCAAGAAATTTCTGTTAACTTTGTATCCTGCAACTTTACCAGATTCATTGATGAGCTCTAGTAGTATGCTGGTAGCATCGTTAGGATTTTCTATGTATAGTTATATGTCATCTGCAAACAAAGAGAGAGTTTTGCATCTTCTTTTCCAATTTGGATTCCTATTATTTCTTTTCTTCTCTGATTGCTGTGACTGGGACTTCTAAAACAATGTTGAATAACAGAGGCAACAGCAGACATCATTGTCTTGTTCCTGATCTTAGAGGAAATGCTTTCAGCCTTTCACTGTTGAAAATGATGTTAGCTGTGGGTTTGTCATATATACCCTTTATTATGCTGAAGTAAGTTCTCTCTATATTTGGAACAGGATACAAAGCCCAGAAATAGACCCATGTACTTATGGTCAATTAATCTATGGCAAAGGAGGCAAGAATATACGGTGGAGAAAAGACAGTCTCCTCAATAAGTGATACTGGGAAAACTGGACAACTACACATGAAAAAAGTGAAATTAGAACATTCACTAACATCATCCACTAAGAATAAACTCAAAGTGGACTAAAGACCTAACTGTAAGGCCAGCCACTATAAAACTCTTGGAGGAAAGCATAGGAAGGACACTCTGATAGGAATCTCAGCAGTATCTTTTTTTTCTTTTCTTTTGAAACTTTTCTTTTACACTGGGGTACAGCTGATTAACAATGCTGTGGTAGCTTCAGGTGGACAGCGAAGGGACTCAGCCATATATGGACACGCATCCATTCTTGCCCAAACCCTGCTACCATCCAGGTCAGACCACGCAACATTAAGCAGAGTGCCAAAGTGTTACACAATAGGTCCTTGTTGGTTATCCGTTTTAAATATAGCAGTGCTGTATGTGACCATCTCAAACTCCCTAACTATCCTTCCCCGCCTCCTCCCACCACCCCAGTTCATTTTCTAAGTCTGTGAATCTCTTTCTGTTTTGTAAGTAAGTTAATTTGTGTCATTTATTTTTAGATTCCACCTATAAGGGATGTCATACAGTATCTCTCCTCTTCTGTCTTTCCTATGTGACTGGGTACTTTTCTATGTATAGTTATATGTCATCTGCAAACAAAGAGAGAGTTTTGCATCTTCTTTTCCAATTTGGATTCCTATTATTTCTTTTCTTCTCTGATTGCTGTGACTGGGACTTCTAAAACAATGTTGAATAACAGAGGCAACAGCAGACATCATTGTCTTGTTCCTGATCTTAGAGGAAATGCTTTCAGCCTTTCACTGTTGAAAATGATGTTAGCTGTGGGTTTGTCATATATACCCTTTATTATGCTGAAGTAAGTTCTCTCTATATTTGGAACAGGATACAAAGCCCAGAAATAGACCCATGTACTTATGGTCAATTAATCTATGGCAAAGGAGGCAAGAATATACGGTGGAGAAAAGACAGTCTCCTCAATAAGTGATACTGGGAAAACTGGACAACTACACATGAAAAAAGTGAAATTAGAACATTCACTAACATCATCCACTAAGAATAAACTCAAAGTGGACTAAAGACCTAACTGTAAGGCCAGCCACTATAAAACTCTTGGAGGAAAGCATAGGAAGGACACTCTGATAGGAATCTCAGCAGTATCTTTTTTTTCTTTTCTTTTGAAACTTTTCTTTTACACTGGGGTACAGCTGATTAACAATGCTGTGGTAGCTTCAGGTGGACAGCGAAGGGACTCAGCCATATATGGACACGCATCCATTCTTGCCCAAACCCTGCTACCATCCAGGTCAGACCACGCAACATTAAGCAGAGTGCCAAAGTGTTACACAATAGGTCCTTGTTGGTTATCCGTTTTAAATATAGCAGTGCTGTATGTGACCATCTCAAACTCCCTAACTATCCTTCCCCGCCTCCTCCCACCACCCCAGTTCATTTTCTAAGTCTGTGAATCTCTTTCTGTTTTGTAAGTAAGTTAATTTGTGTCATTTATTTTTAGATTCCACCTATAAGGGATGTCATACAGTATCTCTCCTCTTCTGTCTTTCCTATTTCACTCGGTATGATATTCTCTATGTCCATCTATGTTGCTACAAATTGCATTATTTCATTCTTTGTAATGGCCAAGTAATATTCCATTGTATATATCTACCATATCTTCTTTAGCCATTTCTTTGTCAATGGACATTTAGGTTATTTCCATGTCTTGGCTATTTTAAACAGTGCTGCAGTGAACATTGGGGTGCATGTATCCCTCTAGATCATGTCTTTCTCCAGATATATATCCAGGAGTGGGACTGCAGGGTCCTATGGTAGCTCTATGTTTAGTTTTTAAGGAACCTCCACACAGTTCTCCATAGTGGCTGTACCAATTTACATTCCCACCAACAATGTAGTAGGGTTCCCTTCTCTCCACACCCTCTCCAGCATTTTGTGTGTGTGTGTGGATTTTTTTGATGATGGCCATTCTGGCTGGTGTGAGGTGACATCTCATTGTAGTTTTGATTTGCATTTCTCTAATACTTAGTGATGTTGCACATCTTTCTATGTGCCTATTGGCCTTCTGTATGTTTTCTTCGGAGAAATGTCTATTCAGATCTTCTGTTAACGTGTTGACTTGGGCTTTTGTTTTGATGCTGTTAAGTATCACAAACTGTTTGTAAATTTTGGAGACTAATCTCTTGTCAGTCCCATCATTTGCAAATGTTTCTCCCAATCTGTGGGTAGTCTTATATTTTGTTTATTGTTTGTTTGCTGTGCAAAAGATTTTGAGTTTAGCAGGTCTCATTTATTTCTGCTAGTATTTCCATTATCCACAGCAGAATCTTTTTTGATCCACTTCCTAGAGCAATAAAAATAAAAATAAACAAACTGAACCTAATTAAACTTAAAAGCTTTTGCATAGCAAAGGAAACCATAAGCAATACAAAAAGACAACCCACATGAATGGGAGAGAATACTGGCAAATAAAGCGACTGACAGGGGATTGCTCTGCAAAATGTATAAACAGCTCATGGAGTTCTATGCCAAGAAAACAAACAACCCAATTAAAAAATGGGCAGAAGATCTAAATAGACATTTCTCCAAAGAAGACATACAGATGGCCAAAAAGCACATGAAAAGATGCTCAGCATCACTAATTATCAAAGAAACGCAAGTCAAAACTACAGTGAGATATGACCTCACACTGGTCAGAATGACCGTCCTCAAAAGATCTATAAAAAATGAATGGTGGAAATGGTGTAGAAAAAAAGGGAAACCTCCTACATTGTTGGTGAAACCAGTACAGTCATTATGGAAAACATCCTGGACTTAGTATGGAGGTTCCTTTAAAAAAGAAAAATAGAGTTACCATATGATCCAGCAATCCTACTCCTGGGCATATATGCATATCTGGACAAAACCATAATTCAAAAAGATACATGCACATCCAATGTTCATTGCTGGACCATTTGCAACAGCCAAGGCATGCAAACAACCTAAATGTCCATGAACAGAGGAGTAGATACAGAAGCTGTTGTCAACATATGCAGTGGAATAGTACTCAGCCATAAAAAATGAAATAATGCCACTTGTGGCAACATGGAATGACCTGAGATTATCATGCTAAGTGAAGTCAGAGAAAGACAAAGGTGGAAAATGTGAAAGTGTTAGTTGCTCAGTTGTATCCAACTCTTTGAGACTCTATGGATCGCCTTTTAGGCCCCTCTGTCCTAGGGTTTCTCCAGACAAGAATATTGGGAGTGGGTAGTGTTTCCCTTTACCAGGAGATTTTCCAAATCCAGAGATCAAACCCAGCTTCCACACTGGAGGCAGGTGCTTTACCATGAGCCACCAGGGAAGCCCAGTCAGTACAGAGGTGGGTGTCATTAGTGAGGAGCCACGAGGTTTCAGAGGCACACAGGTCGCTCTGCCGGCTGAGTCCCTGCCAGACGCTGAGCACAGTAGCACGAGCGGCAGGCTGCAAGGTTGAAAGAGGACAGGAGAACTAGTCTCTCTGCTTCTGACATAGAGCAGGACCCTGGGGTCCTTCCCCTACCCCATGTCCTCAGCCTGCCTTTTTCCTGTGGCAAAACTTTAGCCAAAGACTAAATTTAATCAGAGAAGTGAGAACATGCATAAACAAAGGACAGCTGTCAAAGGAAAACAAAATAGTTCAGTCACTCAGTATCATCAAAAACATTTAGTTCCTACTCAAGGGCTATAACCAACGTTCTGAGCCACATCCTTGGAACTGCCTCATAGACACTGAACCCCCTACCACATGGAAGAAGTTAACTACATGATGAGCAGACTGTAGCTATGACGTAAGTTATAACAATTCTGAGAACTGGCCTCAAGGAAATGGGAACAAACGGACCCTGGAACTGAAGATTAAGTGTACTCTAACAATCAGGATGCTGCTGATCAGACCACTCATGACTCATTTCAGGAGGATGGTCAGAGTTGACCGCGCCATTTCTGCATGGAGCCGCCTCCCTCCGCTTATACAATCTCTTGCTCTCTGATTGTCAGTGGGGGGGAAGTTGGTCTTCAGACAGATGTCTGCCTCCTGCTCCACCCCACCCCTACTGCTGCCAGCATCCAAAATAAAGCAAAGCTTCCTTTCCACCAGTCTTGGCCCTTTATCGGCTTTTAAGTGGCCAGCACCCGGACCCCACTTTCAGTTACACTTCCTCTGGGCACCCTGACTGCTTTCTACTCCTTCGAGTGTCTCCCCAGCAACGTTTATGTTTCCCTCCATAGCAGTTGCTGGGACAATCTGCTGCGGTTTGTAGATTCCATCCCCACCTTGCTAGGACTAGTGTGATCACTCCCTCAACATTACCAGCCCCAGCTAGTTGTCTGTGTCCTGCTCAGAGGACCGGTTCAGCTGGCAGGGCCCCTTCTCTGAGCTTCTGTGTTCTGATAATGCCAACTCCCATCTTTGTTTCTGCAGCCTGGGAGTGGCGGCTGCTGCCTGCAGTGACCGCTGGTTTCCCCTTGGCATTTATAGATAAAGCATTACACAGTGCTCTTCTCGGGGCAATGAATGTATGAGTGCCCCTTAGCATGACTGTCATCTCAGCTCCAGCAGCGAGCTCCACACCTGAGCCGTGGAGGACGACATAGGTACTGAGTGAATTCCCTGTTCTCTGGGGACTCGAGCAGTTATCCAGACAGCAATGACTTGATGCTGATGGTTAGTCGCAAAGTCGTGTCCAATCTTTTGGAAACTCACTCTCGGCTTTTGGACATATCCCTCCTTTTCTCAAGGCACCAATTTTAATGACAGTCATCAGCACCTCTCAGAGTGTCTCCTGATGGCTGGCTCACTGATAAATTAAGATGGCTTTAACGTGCTGCATAAGCACAGAGCAAGAAAATCAAACCAAATCCTGAAATGTACCTTACATGCCTGATAACTTCATTTCTCACAGATGATGATGATTTGAGACTTTAAGAGTTTTGTTTTTTTTTTTTTTACTATGAACTAAGAGGAACTTTTGAATTTGCCTCTTAATTAATTCCTTATGGGTAACTCACAGGCACTGGCCTCTTGTTTCACTTATCAAACCAGCTGATTAAGAATCCCTGAAAACTCAAAATTTGACCCATACTTTCCTTAAAAAATGGAACGTGGCCAAAAGAACTCACAGCACGGCATAACGAGTGCAGTGGTTTGTTCTCTGACATTTAAAAGTATACCTGAGTTCTTTAGCACATGGATACTGAATGTTCAACAACACTCTGAAATTTGCAGCTGCTGCCTGCTTTGGCACTTTAATTCCTAGGATATGTCAGGTTGCACATTAGCATTTAAATGGACAGCCCCATCCTGTAGAAACCTAAGATGTATGTCATCCTGTGACTAGCTTCAGCTAGTGCAGAGGCCTTGGAGTTTCTTTGTCTCTTTAGATGTTCCAAGTTCTCTTTCAACTTGTGCCTTTGTGGATTCGGGATGATCTGCTATCTGCAAGATTTATAACCAACGACTTTGATGTCGAACAGATGTATAGTGTCAACATTTTGCAATTAAAGAAAATGCACTTTCTCCTTTAGGATGTAGTATTGTGCTTTTTCTCTCTGCTGAATGCACACTCTGATATAACAAAGCAAACTTCAGTTCCCTGGGTTTTTCTTTGAGGGGAAAAATTTAAATCACTCTTCATTCCCATTTGGAACTTAATTTGGTATAATATACCTAACTTCACTAAACAGGTCAAAACTAGCTCACTCTTCATACAGCAAAAATCCACAACTGCTTTTATGTCACAGCAGCAAATCCACAAAGTTCTAACCAACACTGTGTGTTTCTTTGGATGTAATTTTTGTTGTTGTCATGAACTCTTTTGGACATATCCCTCCTTTTCTCAAGGCACCAATTTTAATGACAGTCATCAGCACCTCTCAGAGTGTCTCCTGATGGCTGGCTCACTGATAAATTAAGATGGCTTTAACGTGCTGCATAAGCACAGAGCAAGAAAATCAAACCAAATCCTGAAATGTACCTTACATGCCTGATAACTTCATTTCTCACAGATGATGATGATTTGAGACTTTAAGAGTTTTGTTTTTTTTTTTTTTACTATGAACTAAGAGGAACTTTTGAATTTGCCTCTTAATTAATTCCTTATGGGTAACTCACAGGCACTGGCCTCTTGTTTCACTTATCAAACCAGCTGATTAAGAATCCCTGAAAACTCAAAATTTGACCCATACTTTCCTTAAAAAATGGAACGTGGCCAAAAGAACTCACAGCACGGCATAACGAGTGCAGTGGTTTGTTCTCTGACATTTAAAAGTATACCTGAGTTCTTTAGCACATGGATACTGAATGTTCAACAACACTCTGAAATTTGCAGCTGCTGCCTGCTTTGGCACTTTAATTCCTAGGATATGTCAGGTTGCACATTAGCATTTAAATGGACAGCCCCATCCTGTAGAAACCTAAGATGTATGTCATCCTGTGACTAGCTTCAGCTAGTGCAGAGGCCTTGGAGTTTCTTTGTCTCTTTAGATGTTCCAAGTTCTCTTTCAACTTGTGCCTTTGTGGATTCGGGATGATCTGCTATCTGCAAGATTTATAACCAACGACTTTGATGTCGAACAGATGTATAGTGTCAACATTTTGCAATTAAAGAAAATGCACTTTCTCCTTTAGGATGTAGTATTGTGCTTTTTCTCTCTGCTGAATGCACACTCTGATATAACAAAGCAAACTTCAGTTCCCTGGGTTTTTCTTTGAGGGGAAAAATTTAAATCACTCTTCATTCCCATTTGGAACTTAATTTGGTATAATATACCTAACTTCACTAAACAGGTCAAAACTAGCTCACTCTTCATACAGCAAAAATCCACAACTGCTTTTATGTCACAGCAGCAAATCCACAAAGTTCTAACCAACACTGTGTGTTTCTTTGGATGTAATTTGTTGTTGTTTAGTCATGTCCAACTCTTCTGTGATCCCCCTGGACTGTAGTCTACCAGGCTCCTCTGTCCGTGGGATTTCCCAGGCAAGAATACTGGAGTGGACTGCCATTTCCTTCTCCAGAGGATCTTCCTGATGCAGGGACTGAACCCAGGTCTCCTGCACTGGCAGGTGGAGATTTTTTTTACCACTGAGCCACCTGGGAAGCCCTTGGATGTGATTATCCACCTACTAAAACTCAGACTTACTACACAACTTAAGTCACATGTTTCTCTAAGGGCCCGTCTATCCTTTGACCTCAAGTGTGATAAAGGTAGGTCTTATCAGTGTTCCTGGACAAAGTGTTATAGTGCCTGTCAGTATAAAAATGGGTATATGGGGGAGGGGGGAGGTTGTATCAGACAAGTGTGCAACTGTACCATTTGCACTAAACATCTCACTAAGGAGCATTTTCATGGCATCACCTAGGGCTGAGCCGTTCCACACAGCAGCCACTTCTCACAGGGGGCCACTTCTGTTGGTGCTGCGGGAGACTCTGGAGAGCCCCTTGGACAGCAAGGAGATCATGCCAGTCAACCCTAAAGGAAATCAACCCTGAATATTCATTGGAAGGAATGCCGCTGAAGCAGAAGTTCCAATACTTTGACCACCTGATGTGAAGAGATGACTTATTAGAAACAACATTGATGCTGGGAAAAATAGAAGGCAGAGAGAAGGGGATGACAGAGGGAAAGATAGTTGGATGGCATCACTGAGTCAATGGACATGATTTTGAGCAGGCACTAGGAGATGGTGAAGGACAGAGAAACCTGGTGTTCTGCAGTCCACAGGGTTGCAAAGAGTCGGGCACGACTGAGTGACTGAACTGACTGAAATTAAAAATTCAGCTCCTCAGTAACACTGACCACTTTTCTGGTGCTCAATAGCCACACAAGCTTTGAATTGGACAGTGTAGCTATAGAATATTTCCATCACTTGGGAGACCTCTGTGGGACAGCACCTGATCTAGAGTCTAGGGTTTAAAGAATCTTAGAAAGGGCAACCAACCAGCCCAGTGTCCCCAGAATTTAGGAATTCCTCAGTTTGAAGACTTTCACTGTTAAAACTGGCAGAGTCCCAGGGAAATGGAGACAGCTTATCAATCATGCATCTACTGCACGTGTCTCTTCTGCTACATCCCTTTTTATTTTGATGTTGGACGTGCAGGTCCTTTGTTGTGACTCATGGGGCTTCTCCAGTTGCCCTGCAGGGTGTGGGATCCTAGTTCCTGGACCAGAGGTCAAACCAGTGCCCGTGCACTAGAAGGCAGCCATTGAACAGCCAGGAAATCTCTTCCGCAACATTCTTGACTATGAACATTGCTGAACCTGCCCGCTAAGTGATGCTAATCACGGATGTGGCTAAAACAGGCAGTATTCGGAGAACTGGAGTAGATCAAGCTAAAATCATAACTGAGAGTTCAGTTTTAGATTTTCTCCAAGGGGTAGGAAGTGCACGGGAACAAGGCAGACTGCTTAAGCAACCACAATGAAATGGCCCCACCCACTGAAACAGAGCCCATTTCATAAGTAGCTTACACGATCAGCGAGCAGTTTAGCATGAAAGGCACTTGTCGGAAACAGGGGATATTTATAGGTAAATCAAAGTCACGTGTCATATTAACATGCAGGATTCTGTTGAATTATTTTCCCCTAAATAAATATATATTTTGAAATCAACCCTGAATATTCATTGGAAGGAATGCCGCTGAAGCAGAAGTTCCAATACTTTGACCACCTGATGTGAAGAGATGACTTATTAGAAACAACATTGATGCTGGGAAAAATAGAAGGCAGAGAGAAGGGGATGACAGAGGGAAAGATAGTTGGATGGCATCACTGAGTCAATGGACATGATTTTGAGCAGGCACTAGGAGATGGTGAAGGACAGAGAAACCTGGTGTTCTGCAGTCCACAGGGTTGCAAAGAGTCGGGCACGACTGAGTGACTGAACTGACTGAAATTAAAAATTCAGCTCCTCAGTAACACTGACCACTTTTCTGGTGCTCAATAGCCACACAAGCTTTGAATTGGACAGTGTAGCTATAGAATATTTCCATCACTTGGGAGACCTCTGTGGGACAGCACCTGATCTAGAGTCTAGGGTTTAAAGAATCTTAGAAAGGGCAACCAACCAGCCCAGTGTCCCCAGAATTTAGGAATTCCTCAGTTTGAAGACTTTCACTGTTAAAACTGGCAGAGTCCCAGGGAAATGGAGACAGCTTATCAATCATGCATCTACTGCACGTGTCTCTTCTGCTACATCCCTTTTTATTTTGATGTTGGACGTGCAGGTCCTTTGTTGTGACTCATGGGGCTTCTCCAGTTGCCCTGCAGGGTGTGGGATCCTAGTTCCTGGACCAGAGGTCAAACCAGTGCCCGTGCACTAGAAGGCAGCCATTGAACAGCCAGGAAATCTCTTCCGCAACATTCTTGACTATGAACATTGCTGAACCTGCCCGCTAAGTGATGCTAATCACGGATGTGGCTAAAACAGGCAGTATTCGGAGAACTGGAGTAGATCAAGCTAAAATCATAACTGAGAGTTCAGTTTTAGATTTTCTCCAAGGGGTAGGAAGTGCACGGGAACAAGGCAGACTGCTTAAGCAACCACAATGAAATGGCCCCACCCACTGAAACAGAGCCCATTTCATAAGTAGCTTACACGATCAGCGAGCAGTTTAGCATGAAAGGCACTTGTCGGAAACAGGGGGGATATTTATAGGTAAATCAAAGTCACGTGTCATATTAACATGCAGGATTCTGTTGAATTATTTTCCCCCTAAATAAATATATATTTTGATGTCACTGAATTTAATAACTGAATGAAGCCATACAGATATTCTAATCCAACTTGAACTTTCTAGAGGAGAAAACTGATGCCAAAGTGCTTAAATGCTGGGAAAAACCTCTGTTGGTTTTCCAGAAACCAAGGACAAAAGCACATACTAGTTAAAACTCTTGAAAGAAAACTAATGCCATTTTATTAATAACTGAGCATTACATTTCTCTTCTTTATGATTTGTTTTTGCTTAGTACTATTGAAAACTGTTTTACTTGATATTATTTCATGTTTGAAGTAACTACCTACTGAGGAAATTTTTAGTAAATACCAAATTAGTAAACATTGTGTGATACGCATTCGTAATTGACAGCAGGTATGGGTAGGAAACTGTTTAATGTCATCAGGTGGCAGAAGGAAGGTAGAATGATTCCAGTCTCACTTTGATTTGTCTTCTGCAGCCAAGTGAGTGAGCCAACATTGTAACAGGGGATTGAACCCCAGGTTAGGCAAGGAAATTGGAAGAGAAATCCAGGGCCCCTTGATAAAAAATCCAGGCTCCAGAGGAGATAGACCTATAGTTTCAAAGCTGATTCTGAAACTGTATGATCTTGGGCATACCTCTCAATTCCTCATCAAGTCACCTATTCAGATAAAATGGAAATTAAAAACAGAAACTATCTCATGGTTTAAATAGTACCCTATAGTTAGATAATATACATAAAGTTCTTAGAGCAATGGCTGGCTTGCTTAATGTTCAATAACTGCTACAAATTATGCTAATTATTACTACTAAATTACAAAAATGACTTCAGGTCTCTGGACCCAGATGTATTATGCACCAGGGTAATGGACAGCTTACCCAGGTATTTGTCAAATGATGAACACACAAAATTCACCAGAGCCTGGCATCTGTAGCTTACGTCTATTGCCATAACAAATGCAGAAAATTCACACCAGAGCCCGGGATCTGTAGTTTACGTCTATTGCCATGATCAACACCATGACACATCTGTACTCAGACGCTTCCTAAAGCAATGCTGCACAAATGTCAGCCCTGGACTGCCATCTGTATTAGCTGCCAGCTCTGTTGTCACAAATTGTCATAGACTTAATGGCTTAAAAGAAGAGGGATTCTCTCACATTTCTGGAGGTCAGAAGTCTAAGTGAGTCTTATGGGATTAAAATTAGGGTGTTGGCTGGCGTGGTTTCTTCCTGGAGTTTCAGGGGAGAATTCACTCCTTGCTTTCCTCGGCTTCTAGAGGTTGCCCGTGCTCCTTGGCAAGGGGCCCTTTCCTCCCACTGCTCTGACTTCTTGCTGACCTTGTCACACCTACCTCTTTGTCTTTGATTTTCTTGCCTCCCTTTCAGAAGATCCTTGTGACTATGGCATTGGATCCACCCAGATAACCCAGGATAATCACACTGTCTCAAGATCCCTAACTTAATCATATGGGCAAAATCGTTTTTACCACATTAGTTAACATTCAGATTTGGCAATTAGTATGCAGACATTTGGGGGGCCATTATACAGACTATCATATCATCTCGGCCACCCGATTTCTGTCAGGTCTGCTCACAAACATACTACTACTTAATATTTGCCTTAAATTTTAAAAATTTAACCTTATTTATAGCCTCAAGGTTTTACTAGTTATATATTTTCTAAAACATGTTAAAATAACATTTTAATTACTAAAATAAAACATTTGTTTATTTCCTAATATTGTCTCAGGTTATAAGTGATGCACATACTATATTTCAGGAAACATTGATCACAAATTCTGCTATAAACTGACCTCTATTAAGGATTGGCTGATGATTTTCCCACAATATCAGGTAATTATAAACATTTAGCTTAGCTTAATAAGCAGGCTTATTATCTTTTTTAAACTCTTTGAGTTCTGTCCCAGTATTATTTTAGAATACATGAGCCACATTATTAAAGGCAGACTAGAAATTCTTTGACTGAGCTACAGTTAATTCAGTCCTCTATTCTAGGGAAGGTTATTCTATAAACACATAATTGGAGATGTGACCCCTTAGAGTAGTGAGCGTTCTGCACACAGGAAACATGGTAGAACACGTGCATGCTTGGTCACGCAGGAATCTCTGCAACCCCATGGACCATAGCCTGCCAGGCTCCTCTGTCCATGGGATTTTCCAGGCAAGAATACCGGAAATGAAATGAAATACCAGTCACTCAGTCGTGTCTGACTCTTTGTGATCCCATGAACTACAGCCTACCAGGCTTCCTCTGAGCATGGAATTCTCCAGGCAGGAATACTGGAGTGGGCTGCCATTTCCTTTTCCAGGAGATCTTCCTAACCCAGAGATCTAACCTGGGTCTCCTGTGTTGCAGGTGGCTTTTTTACCAACTGAGCCACTAGGGAAAACACAACTGGCGAGGACCTATTGCATAGCAAATGAACTCTGCTCACTGTTCACAGCATCGTTACCTGGCTATACCTCAATACAAAAGAAAAACTTCAAATAAAATAAATGTTAATGGAAAAAACAAATAAAAATTAACTTTCCATATAAAAAATAAAGTAACTAAAAATAATTTTAAGAAAGAAAGCAAAAGTAGCCTAATGTATTTTATTGCCTAAGCCATAGCAACATCAGCTTTAAGGTGTAAATGAAATCAGTTCATCACTGGGAGTTTGGGAGTAGGACTGCTTTGTTCCTAACTTATGAAGTATGCTGTATCCATTCTTGTTTCAGTGTGAATATAAAAATCCTACTGTGATAGAAATTGTAATTAGGTGGATTTGAATAATTTATTTGAAACTACTTCCTGAATCTTGGACTATATTTAAACTTTTTTAAAAATTTGTTTACTGTTAGCTGTGCTAGGTTTTCATTGCTGCTCACAGCTTCCTCTAGTTGTGGCAAGGAGGGGCTACTCTCTAGATGCGGTGTGCAGGTTTCTCGCTGCATGTGGAATCTTCCCAGACCAGGGAGTGAACCTGTGCCCCTGCATTGGCGGGCAGATCCTTAACCACTGGACCACCAGGCAAGTCCTATATTTAAAATTTTAAGACGATAACTGTAGTGCACATAGGAATGTGCTTCACATACCTCTAACCAGAGAATTTGACCCAGGGCTCCAGCTACGATACTCTCAAGTCCACCCCTGGGTTTGCACTGAAGCCAGATTTCCATGGGCTCCTTCCAGTAAGGACTGAGCATGGCAGCACTACTATGGCAGGCCATTCCTGGGAGCGCAGGACTCCTCCTGTGTCCAGTTTTGGCTATAAGACTCCCTCAGGTCCTTGCTGAACCTTCTTAGGTCACGTGATAGTTTAAGATCTTTTTATCCAACTTTCCTTCCCTCGTCTCATTCACCGCCTTTGAACTGTGATCAGACAAACCTCTCAGCCTTCTCTATCCCCCTCTTCTCTCAAGGGCATTACCCTAATTACAGTTTTCCTGTTTAATCCCATCTTGGCATCTACATTTGGGAGGACCTAGATTCACATGTATTTTCAAAAGAAAAATAATAGAAATAACTCTGCTCACTGTTCACAGCATCGTTACCTGGCTATACCTCAATACAAAAGAAAAACTTCAAATAAAATAAATGTTAATGGAAAAAACAAATAAAAATTAACTTTCCATATAAAAAATAAAGTAACTAAAAATAATTTTAAGAAAGAAAGCAAAAGTAGCCTAATGTATTTTATTGCCTAAGCCATAGCAACATCAGCTTTAAGGTGTAAATGAAATCAGTTCATCACTGGGAGTTTGGGAGTAGGACTGCTTTGTTCCTAACTTATGAAGTATGCTGTATCCATTCTTGTTTCAGTGTGAATATAAAAATCCTACTGTGATAGAAATTGTAATTAGGTGGATTTGAATAATTTATTTGAAACTACTTCCTGAATCTTGGACTATATTTAAACTTTTTAAAATTTATTTACTGTTAGCTGTGCTAGGTTTTCATTGCTGCTCACAGCTTCCTCTAGTTGTGGCAAGGAGGGGCTACTCTCTAGATGCGGTGTGCAGGTTTCTCGCTGCATGTGGAATCTTCCCAGACCAGGGAGTGAACCTGTGCCCCTGCATTGGCGGGCAGATCCTTAACCACTGGACCACCAGGGAAGTCCTATATTTAAAATTTTAAGACGATAACTGTAGTGCACATAGGAATGTGCTTCACATACCTCTAACCAGAGAATTTGACCCAGGGCTCCAGCTACGATACTCTCAAGTCCACCCCTGGGTTTGCACTGAAGCCAGATTTCCATGGGCTCCTTCCAGTAAGGACTGAGCATGGCAGCACTACTATGGCAGGCCATTCCTGGGAGCGCAGGACTCCTCCTGTGTCCAGTTTTGGCTATAAGACTCCCTCAGGTCCTTGCTGAACCTTCTTAGGTCACGTGATAGTTTAAGATCTTTTTATCCAACTTTCCTTCCCTCGTCTCATTCACCGCCTTTGAACTGTGATCAGACAAACCTCTCAGCCTTCTCTATCCCCCTCTTCTCTCAAGGGCATTACCCTAATTACAGTTTTCCTGTTTAATCCCATCTTGGCATCTACATTTGGGAGGACCTAGATTCACATGTATTTTGTAACTATTCAACCCTTAAGATAATCAGAACATTTGTTTTTAAAGGCAGATATTCATTTGATTTATACAGTGGCTGTATCATGTTGTTTGGCTGCGTATTTTAAAAAAGAGGGTTTTCAACTTGCAGTGGTATCTGCCTTTTGGAGTATTTTGCTGCAGGCTTCACAGAACAAACAAATTAGGATCTATCAGCACATCAATGTGGTATAGGTAGTCTCCAGGCCATCAAAAGACCGCTGATAAAATAATGAACGAGAAAACAGACTTCAGTAGCTATCATGGGGTTTTGTGATGTGGTGGAATAGAGAGAAACAGCGCTATCACAGTGCTCAGGTGTGAAGTCATTAAGACTGGATCTTGCTGACAATTCATTTAAGATGGTACATGGGAAAACCAACCACAACTGTATCAAAAGGATAAAACCTAGCAGAGAAAGAGCATCATAAAAAGAGTTGACCTGCAGTTTCCTTTTGAAAAGATGAAGACACAACACAAGTAAGTTTTGGTCTTCCTCAACTCTGCAGACTTGCAAACAGGGATCACTTCCTTGTGCTATCCTATTCTGAGGGACAGAAATTTCATCTCCATGACTTAAACTCTGGTGGGGCTTTAGGCTATGAGATAGGAATAGTCTCCCATGATATACATTCCAAGGCTATAATTCTAATGTCAGCCCTGATTTTAAACATATAACATACATAACCAGACAGCTAGCAATGCAATTTCCAGAAAAGAGGAACACTGTCTATCGACCAGTTTGCCCGGGGTCACTCCCACCACTGAGGTGTCGCTGCACGCAAGAGAAGTGACTGAGTGGCCAGAGATGGCAGGAGGTGGGGTCCACTAAAGGCAGTGCCCACTCCCAACCTTAGCTGCCACACTGCCACTCGCGCTTCTGATTGACTGGCTGCAATTTGCAAGTTCCACAAAAACAATCACTTCCTCTCCTCAACCTCACACTGTCTCATCTGATAATTTGCTGGAGTGGCTCCTTAAACTCAGGAAAACAGTCTACTTACTAGATTACTCATTTATGAGTAATCTTTTTTTGTCAAAAAGAGAAAAGGAACAGCCGGATGGAAGAGACACACAGGGTAAGGTATGGGAAAGGGCATGGAGCATCCACGCCCCCTGGGGCTTGCCACCACCTCAGAGCCTCCGCATGCTCACTGACCAAGGAGCTGAACAAGTCCAAAGCAGAATAAATAAAGAAAACCATGGCAAGTGAGGCCATGGTCAGATTTCTGACAGCCAGCAATAGAGACAATCTTAAAAGCAGCTAGAGGAGAGCAGACAGATTACATAGACAGAACAATAAGAAAGACAGAACTCAACACTCTCTCTTAAGCAGTGTCAATCTAGAATTCTAAACCCAGGGAAGATAACAAAGTTCAGAACCAAGGTTAAATGAAGACCCATTCAAAGCTGAGAGACAACAGACTTTGTAATTGATTTCACTCCTTCGACACAATTTTAATTATTTGGAAAAAAAATCTTATATTACTTAGAACTAGCAAAGGATCACCCAGGCTTCTTTGAAACTTAAAGTGTTTGTGGGGTTGGGAGAGGGACAGCTCATATTAAATAATATGATGGTAGGAGATAAACGTGTGTTTCTCACTGGAGTCTAGCAGGATTGTCTCATTTCATCTCTCAGACTTTACAGTTTCTCAGTCTAAAGGTTACTAAGTCTATAAGATATAAATCACAGAAGAAAAACAAAACCTCGTTTTTTCAGTGAAAGTATAACTGTATGTGTTTTCTCATACCTAAAACAAAGAGATCTGCCTAGTGACATCTAAGGTTCCTTCTGGCTTTGAAATTACACGAGGCCAATATAAATTGCTAACATCACCATTTATTGAGTAGGAAGTGTCATACCATCCCTGTCAAATGAATAAACACATAACTGTAAACTGTATTCATGCAGGGAGTCCAGTCAGGGATTGTGTGTGTATGTGTGTATATATATATATAGTTATTGATTTGCATTGTTGTATGGTAGAAACCAATGCATTGTAAAACAATTATCCTCTAGTTTTAAAAAAATTGCTAATGGCTACAGAGGATGAAAAGTACTCTATTAGATTAAATGGTAAGAGACCTAATGTGGTTCAAGAAATGCTATTGTGTCTCCCCCAGAGTCCTATGTTGAAACTGTAACTCCCAATGTGACAGTAGCTGGAGCTGAAGCCTTTGGGAGGTCATTAGGTTTTGATGAGGTTATGAGGGTGGGCCCTCACTGTAGGCTTAGAGCCCCTTATAAGAGGCCACACCAGAGAGGTTTCTCTCTCTTTGCCATGGGAGGGCACAGGCAGAAGGTGGCAGGCTGCAAGTCAGGAAGTACGCCCTCACTAGAACCCAAACAGGCTGGCACCCTGATCTTGAACTCCAAGCCTCTGAGAACTCTGAGAAATTTCTGTTGTTTAAGCCACTCAGGCTGTGGTATTTTGTTACCAGAGCTGGTGCTAAGATGGAACATCAAATGATGGCTCTCTCCCTTTGTAATGTGTCAGCAAAGACCTAAAGGATGAGTCAGAGGCAGACACATGAAGAGTCTGCAAGGCAGTTCAGGTCGGAGAGCACTTGTGAAGAGGAACTGCTGCTAACAGAGGGGTGTCCTTGAGGAACTGCAAGAAGGAGAAAGCTACCAGCAGCAAGGAGAGGAGAAAGAAGATGGAGAGGCGGGCAGAGGCCAGACACACAGGAATCAGAAGGCAGTAGTACACATTCTGGTTTTCACGCTATGGGCAAGGTTTAAACCAGGGTAACAGTATAAACTAGTTTTTGTTTTAAAAAGACCACTGACTACTGTCTAGAGCACCCACATGGAAAATTTAAATTTTCTATTGGTCATATATAATTTTTAAATTTTGGCCTGTTTTATTGGTTTTTTATTTATTTATTTTCATCTATCTTTAATTCTTTGGCCTGTGTGGGCCTCCCATTGCAGAGGCTCTGTTGTTGCAGAGCACTGACTCTGGGCGCATGTGCTCCAGAGCTCCGGCTCATAATTGGACACACCGGTCCAGCCCCTCCGTGGCACTAGGGATCTTCCTGGGCCTGGGATCAAACTGGTGCCCTCTGCACTGCAAGGCAGACTCTACCCACTGGACCACCAGGGAAGCCCTCTATTGGTCATATGTTTTTAAGCCAAAAAAAAAAAAAAATCAAGTCAGTTGATACATTGTATTTAATCCAACATATCCAAACTACCAGATAATTATCATAAGCAATGTAAAAAAAAAAGATTGTTGATATCCCACATTTTTTTTTCCCATATCAAGTCTTTGAAATTCAGTGTGTTTTAAACTTACAAACATCTCAGTTCAAAAGAGCGGCATTTCCAGCGTGCCACTGCCACAGGAGGCTGGTGGCTGCCGTATGGACGGGGCGGCGTCAGAGGGTGAATCAAGGGGCTGCAGTGCAAGCCAGCAGCCCAGTGTGGTGGCTACTGCGGAAATTCAGCGTGATCAGCAGTGCTTGGATGAGCACACAAACAACAGAGATGGCAGAACATGAACTGATTTGAGATTATCTGGAAGGAGTTAAAAGAAACAGATACTAAAGAATGTGATGGAAAGCATTAAAAGGTGAAATACAACCAGAAGCAAGCCCCAGGATAATTCTACGACTGTTCCTAATTAATGCTTTGATCTTGAATTTCCTCTTGTAAAAGGGCCTTAGCAGGATATACTTTTCCTGTCATTTATGACTTTATCATTTTCTTTTTTATATCTACCTTCATTCTTGACCACCTGCTATTCTGCGTTGGTGTGCTTCAAAGTTCCTGTTTCACCCTCTGGTCATCTGTTTATCTAATTCAATTTGATTTAACAGAAATTATTTTGAGTGACTAATTTGTGCTAGGCTTTGTGCTGAATGCTGAGAAGATAAATAAGAAAGGATGCCTCTATTAAGAAGAGCTTCCCTGGTGGCTCTGATGGTAAAGAGTCTGCCTACAATGCAGGAGACTAGAGTTCAATCCCTGGGTCGGGAAGATCCTCTGGAGAAGGGCATGGCAACCCACTCCAGTATTTCTGCCTGGAGAATCCCATGGACAGAGGAGCCTGGTAGGCTACAGTCCACAGTGTCACAAAGAGTTGGACACTACCAAGTGACTAGCACTTATATTTTTCTAGACTAAGAAATATAATATATGAAACCTAAAGCATTTACTTTTTGTTTCAATTATCTTTGGTTGTTTAACAATAAAGCACATCTTAGTTTCATCCAGAATATAAATTTGGCAGAGTGTCTGATCATTCACTCAGAGTCAGTCAGAACAATAAAAATTAATCTATAAGAGGCCACTGCAATGGGAGGCCCATACAGACCAAAGAATAAAGATGGATGAAAATAAATAAATAACCAACAAAAGAGGCCAAAATTAAAAAAAAAAAATAATAAAGAATTCAGACGTGCTGCAACTCATGGCTCTGCCCTCTTTATCACATGGCTTCCAACATGGGGGACACCTGACTGTGCTCATCTGCAGAAAGTTGCCAAGAGAAGAAACCAAAAGATTTCATTCCCTCTCCTATTCCATTAGCAAGAACCAATGTTCTGGACCCACTGTGATAAAAGAGGACTGGGAAATATACTCCTGGCTGAGCATTTCTCTCAGACAATGACCGCGTAAGAGAAAGTACAATTTTGTTCAGGATGATTAATCAATTCTGAAATGAGTCAAGAGATTTGTTTTATTTATAAGTAATGAAGCAGCTTCGTTAACAACAGGGGGAGAGAGCGATGATGCAAAGGATAAAGATAGAAAGAAAGATATATAGAGTGGGAATCAGGGGGTTAGATGCCTCTGAGAGGTACTAGCAACGACTGTTTCCCACGTGGTCTTTTTATTGGAAAATTTTACATGAACATGTGCAGTGGGGCAGGTAGGGTGTATGCACACAAATCAGATAAACAATTCCTTCTAGGCATGAATAAGTGTACCCTTTTGCTGACCTCAACCAGAGACACCTGTTTAACCTAATTACTCTGTTATTTGTCTTAAGGATTGCAGAAGTCTTATCTCATGACCCATACCCAGGAAACCAGGCCATCTAAGGATTGCAGCTTTCCACAGATCCCTTCTGGCTATATTCCACTGGATGATGAGTTCACGAGAGTGTGACTTGTGTCCGGATTTTAAGACACTATCCATGTAAAGTTGGACACTACCAAGTGACTAGCACTTATATTTTTCTAGACTAAGAAATATAATATATGAAACCTAAAGCATTTACTTTTTGTTTCAATTATCTTTGGTTGTTTAACAATAAAGCACATCTTAGTTTCATCCAGAATATAAATTTGGCAGAGTGTCTGATCATTCACTCAGAGTCAGTCAGAACAATAAAAATTAATCTATAAGAGGCCACTGCAATGGGAGGCCCATACAGACCAAAGAATAAAGATGGATGAAAATAAATAAATAACCAACAAAAGAGGCCAAAATTAAAAAAAAAAAATAATAAAGAATTCAGACGTGCTGCAACTCATGGCTCTGCCCTCTTTATCACATGGCTTCCAACATGGGGGACACCTGACTGTGCTCATCTGCAGAAAGTTGCCAAGAGAAGAAACCAAAAGATTTCATTCCCTCTCCTATTCCATTAGCAAGAACCAATGTTCTGGACCCACTGTGATAAAAGAGGACTGGGAAATATACTCCTGGCTGAGCATTTCTCTCAGACAATGACCGCGTAAGAGAAAGTACAATTTTGTTCAGGATGATTAATCAATTCTGAAATGAGTCAAGAGATTTGTTTTATTTATAAGTAATGAAGCAGCTTCGTTAACAACAGGGGAGAGGCGATGATGCAAAGGATAAAGATAGAAAGAAAGATATATAGAGTGGGAATCAGGGGGTTAGATGCCTCTGAGAGGTACTAGCAACGACTGTTTCCCACGTGGTCTTTTTATTGGAAAATTTTACATGAACATGTGCAGTGGGGCAGGTAGGGTGTATGCACACAAATCAGATAAACAATTCCTTCTAGGCATGAATAAGTGTACCCTTTTGCTGACCTCAACCAGAGACACCTGTTTAACCTAATTACTCTGTTATTTGTCTTAAGGATTGCAGAAGTCTTATCTCATGACCCATACCCAGGAAACCAGGCCATCTAAGGATTGCAGCTTTCCACAGATCCCTTCTGGCTATATTCCACTGGATGATGAGTTCACGAGAGTGTGACTTGTGTCCTGATTTTTCTCCAGAAATTCTGGTTTTGATTATAATGTTTTTTGCTAAACCCATCTCCCACAGATACAATCGTTCAGTCAAGAACAATTAACTTGATTTAAAGTGTTGTCAGAGCAGATGAAACAAGAGATGCTAGAGATTCAAATGAAGATTTAAATGATAACTCCATTCTGGGATAAGCCATACCTGACATAAAATCAAACAATTTCTTAGTCTTATCTTGAGTGGAGTTAAAACTCTGTCCCTTGACCCTGATACTACAAGTAAGAGTGAAATAAATGTTCATCTTTTGAAAAAAAAAAATCACTCTATAGATCCTAAATAAAACACAACTTAACACTGGGAATTAAAGATTTACCAAACAACTCCAAGGACTAGAAGAGCAAAGGTCAGGAAAACCCCTGTAAGCTTTCAGAAAATCTGCAAGTACAAAAATATCAGGAAAGCTGCCTTCTGGACCTCAGCTGTTTCCACAGATAAAATGACTCTTGGAAGGTCTTCCAGAAGCCACTGGCAAAACCCTATGTCAACCATCCACCAACCCCTCACTTGGCTGCCTATGGCTGCTGCTGTACAATACTGGAGTTCCTCTTTAGCTTGGGATTCTGGGAATTGTAGTTCCTAGGCTTCTCCCCTGTGATGCATGGAAAACACAGAAAGGGGGTGGGCATGAAGTCAAGATACACAACCAAGCATGTGGTTGTGGGTAGAGTGTTCCTGTTCTGATTCTCGGTAAAATACTGTACATCTATAAGCCTCAAACACTCAGGTTCAATTTTATGCAGCCAAATACATTTTCAACTAAATTTCTAACATTTAAATCTTGAAAAATGTTTTTCTCCAGAAACAGGAAGTACCTTAAGCAGTTTGAAGGCAACCAAACCTGAAAAAAAGTAGGGAGAGACTGACTATATAAAGAGGAAAAAGCCAGAAAACCATATGTAAAAATACAACTTTGATCCACAACCTGCAGCAAGCTGCCTAGGAAACCAAACCCTTTATGTATAATAAACAGCTTGAGAAGTCAGCCAGGCTATACGTCAGACTTGAGGGAACCAGATGGCTATCTCTAGTGACCGATGAGGAAACTCGACAGGAACTTCTGTA
This sequence comes from Tragulus kanchil, assembly GCA_022376925.1. Classification (NCBI taxonomy): domain Eukaryota; kingdom Metazoa; phylum Chordata; class Mammalia; order Artiodactyla; family Tragulidae; genus Tragulus; species Tragulus kanchil. The sequence goes on along the minus strand of JAIOJX010000004.1, from coordinate 265,802,328 downwards.
AAAATCGGCCCAAGGCCAGGGCTTAATTAAGAACCGACAGCTTCCCTCATTCTTGTGCCTCCTTAGTGCCAACCAGGGAAAGCTGAGACTGCACCCCTCATCAGTCCCACAGGATGCCCTGCTGCCGGCTGGCCTGCCGACAGCTCCTCCATGCCAGCAGCACTCCATCAGGGCACACCTGCAGCCTTTCCTTTTTTTCAGCTATGAAGCTTTCCCACTTTGCTTTCCTCATTTGGTTTTCCTTTTTCCACAATATTAATCAAGGTAGGCTATGATCTAAGAAGAAACAGCATTTTGCAGGGAAACACAACATGCATTTCTAGGCACCAATTTTCTCATAAGTAGCAGTCAGTATGGTACAATGGATAAGTGCTTGAATTCTGGAATCAAAAAAACCAGACTTTGAATCCCATCATTTTCACAGTCTAGATGTGTTATTCAGATTAATTAATTACTTAGACTTGATAGCTTTGGTTTTCTCATCAATTATGTGCTCAGTTGCTTAGTTGTGTATGACTCTTCGTGACCCCATGAACTGTAGCCTGCCAGGTTCCTGTGTCCATGGAATTCTCCAGGCAAGAACACTGGAGTGGGCTTCCATTTCCTACTCCAGCGGGCCTTCCTGACCCAGGGATCGAACCAGTGTCTCTTGCATCTCCTGCTTTGGCAGGAGGGTTCTTTACTACTAGCACCACCTGAGAAGCAGAGTCCTCATCAATAAAGTGGCTAAAATAATGGTATATATTCTTTAGGGTTGTTGGCAGGATTGAACCAGGTGGTGGTTGTAGACTGCATGATTTAATTTAGTATGATCATTATCTTCTCTTTCTGACCTGATGACCTTCCTCTTGGTCCACATATAAATTACCTCTATCTTCATCATCCTTCCTCCATCTGATCCTTCAGCCCACTGTACATAAGCCACCAAAGAAATCTTCCTCAACTGTTAACCATCTCCTCCCCTTACTCAAAAAGTCTCAGGGCCATTAAAGACATCTATAATCTGCCTTTCCACAGCTTCTCACACTCTCTTCTACAAGAATGGCCTTCTGCTGACACCAAAGGTGTCTATCCATTTGCCTAGAGACATCCCCCAAAGTTCCACGCACGAGACCACGTTCCCCTCCCACTGCCCATCTTTGGACTAAACCATGTCTCCTTTATGAATGTCTGAATGCTTCATTTCATTCACGGTCTAGCTCAAGTCCTCTTGCCACATTAAATCTTATCACACCACTGCACCCAAAGAAATTTCTTTCTTTCTAGAGTCCTCAAGCTTTTCCTAAGCTCACTAATTATATCCTGATTTGCAATACATATGACTTTTCACAGATGTGTATTATCTTCAGGTATAAAATATGATACTGAGGATAATATTCTTGAAGGCAGGAACAACAGTTTCTTCTTTCTTGTGTATTGCCATATAGCCAGGCATAATAACAATAACTGTTATTCAGTACTAATTCTGTTTCTGTTGCCTTGCCAAACTCTTCATTATTTTTTTTTTAAATTTTGGCCTCTTTTATTAATTTTTTATTTCTTTTCATCCATCTTTGTTCTTTGGCCTGTATGGGCCTGGCCTCCCATTGCAGTGGCCTCTCTCATTGCAGAGCACCGGCTCTGGGTGCACACGCTCCAGAGTGCCAGCCTGTAATTGGACACACCGGTCCAGCCCACTCCATGGCACGTGGGATCTCACCAGATCAGGGGGTGAACTGGTGCCCCTTGCACCGCAAGGTGGACTATTTACCCACTGGACCACCAGGGAAGCCCCCAAACCCTTCATTTTATCTATTTATTTCTTTCCAGAGCTCTCAAGGGAGGCAGTAAACCATTTATTGGTGAGAAAGTTTTAACCTAGAGAAGTGGAATTATCTGCTCAAGGTCACAAAATGTGTAATGATGGATTTGAACCAGGTGGTGGTTGTAGACTGCATTTAATTTAGTATGATCATTATCTTCTCTTTCTGACCTGATGACCTTCCTCTTGGTCCACATATAAATTACCTCTATCTTCATCATCCTTCCTCCATCTGATCCTTCAGCCCACTGTACATAAGCCACCAAAGAAATCTTCCTCAACTGTTAACCATCTCCTCCCCTTACTCAAAAAGTCTCAGGGCCATTAAAGACATCTATAATCTGCCTTTCCACAGCTTCTCACACTCTCTTCTACAAGAATGGCCTTCTGCTGACACCAAAGGTGTCTATCCATTTGCCTAGAGACATCCCCAAAGTTCCACGCACGAGACCACGTTCCCCTCCCACTGCCCATCTTTGGACTAAACCATGTCTCCTTTATGAATGTCTGAATGCTTCATTTCATTCACGGTCTAGCTCAAGTCCTCTTGCCACATTAAATCTTATCACACCACTGCACCCAAAGAAATTTCTTTCTTTCTAGAGTCCTCAAGCTTTTCCTAAGCTCACTAATTATATCCTGATTTGCAATACATATGACTTTTCACAGATGTGTATTATCTTCAGGTATAAAATATGATACTGAGGATAATATTCTTGAAGGCAGGAACAACAGTTTCTTCTTTCTTGTGTATTGCCATATAGCCAGGCATAATAACAATAACTGTTATTCAGTACTAATTCTGTTTCTGTTGCCTTGCCAAACTCTTCATTATTTTTTTTTTAAATTTTGGCCTCTTTTATTAATTTTTTATTTCTTTTCATCCATCTTTGTTCTTTGGCCTGTATGGGCCTGGCCTCCCATTGCAGTGGCCTCTCTCATTGCAGAGCACCGGCTCTGGGTGCACACGCTCCAGAGTGCCAGCCTGTAATTGGACACACCGGTCCAGCCCACTCCATGGCACGTGGGATCTCACCAGATCAGGGGGTGAACTGGTGCCCCTTGCACCGCAAGGTGGACTATTTACCCACTGGACCACCAGGGAAGCCCCCAAACCCTTCATTTTATCTATTTATTTCTTTCCAGAGCTCTCAAGGGAGGCAGTAAACCATTTATTGGTGAGAAAGTTTTAACCTAGAGAAGTGGAATTATCTGCTCAAGGTCACAAAATGTGTAATGATGGATTTGAACCATGTAGGTATTTGTGACTCCACATCTTAAGCTAGTAACGTTCTGTGGATTATTAATTAAACATACAGCTTTACAAGATCTTGTCAGATATGCATATAAATTTCCTCTCTTTATTGCCAATGTCTCCTTTGGAAACCCAGATACAGGATTCACTGCAGAGACTGTGTGTTTCTACAATAGAATCATTTTCCAGAGACATTTCTCTTCAATTTGTGATAGAAATCTTGACTGGTAAAGTATCAGAGAGGACGTCTATGTCACCATGCAGGTTGTTCAGAATCAAGACACTGGTGAAAGCATCATGTCAGGCTTGTGATCTCTTCGTGTTTGCCATTCATCCCTATTTCCAGCAGTACTGAGGGCCAATAGTCACTGTAGACTTCAGGACAGAACTCTCAGGTCCCAGCTAAGAGGAGGAAGAGTTTCCGTTTATAACATTTCATAAATATATGAAGATCGAAAGTCACATAAACTGAAATATTGAATATACCATGACATTAGTGTGAAAAAGGGTATTTTTCACTTTTTGTCATGAGACTCATCTCTCTCAGTAATCTCTTCTTCATTCATTTTCAAAATGGTTTGGGAAAGTAGGAATACAGTAGAGTTAGGAAAAAAACCCTGTCCAGAATATCTTACAGTATTAATTCTTCAATCAGAGAAGTACATGAATTCTCTTGAGTTCTTTTACATGGATGATTCTTCAAATCAGACATCTTCTTTTTTTAATTTTTTTTTTTTTTTTTCATCCATCTTTGTTCTTTGGCCTGTATGGGCCTGGCCTCCCATTGCAGTGGCCTCTCTCATTGCAGAGCACCGGCTCTGGGTGCACACGCTCCAGAGTGCCAGCCTGTAATTGGACACACCGGTCCAGCCCACTCCATGGCACGTGGGATCTCACCAGATCAGGGGGTGAACTGGTGCCCCTTGCACCGCAAGGTGGACTATTTACCCACTGGACCACCAGGGAAGCCCCCAAACCCTTCATTTTATCTATTTATTTCTTTCCAGAGCTCTCAAGGGAGGCAGTAAACCATTTATTGGTGAGAAAGTTTTAACCTAGAGAAGTGGAATTATCTGCTCAAGGTCACAAAATGTGTAATGATGGATTTGAACCATGTAGGTATTTGTGACTCCACATCTTAAGCTAGTAACGTTCTGTGGATTATTAATTAAACATACAGCTTTACAAGATCTTGTCAGATATGCATATAAATTTCCTCTCTTTATTGCCAATGTCTCCTTTGGAAACCCAGATACAGGATTCACTGCAGAGACTGTGTGTTTCTACAATAGAATCATTTTCCAGAGACATTTCTCTTCAATTTGTGATAGAAATCTTGACTGGTAAAGTATCAGAGAGGACGTCTATGTCACCATGCAGGTTGTTCAGAATCAAGACACTGGTGAAAGCATCATGTCAGGCTTGTGATCTCTTCGTGTTTGCCATTCATCCCTATTTCCAGCAGTACTGAGGGCCAATAGTCACTGTAGACTTCAGGACAGAACTCTCAGGTCCCAGCTAAGAGGAGGAAGAGTTTCCGTTTATAACATTTCATAAATATATGAAGATCGAAAGTCACATAAACTGAAATATTGAATATACCATGACATTAGTGTGAAAAAGGGTATTTTTCACTTTTTGTCATGAGACTCATCTCTCTCAGTAATCTCTTCTTCATTCATTTTCAAAATGGTTTGGGAAAGTAGGAATACAGTAGAGTTAGGAAAAAAACCCTGTCCAGAATATCTTACAGTATTAATTCTTCAATCAGAGAAGTACATGAATTCTCTTGAGTCTTACTGAGTTTTAAAAATGCCACCTGTATTTTAAAACTTGACCCTTCGAGGATCTTTTTTTTTTTCTTTTTCTATTTTATTTTAGGCGGGGGTCGGGTTGGGGAGGGAGGAGAGCGGGCAGGTCACTTCCATTGGTCCTCCATGTCTCCGTTTTCATCTGTCTTGGCTCCTGTGGGCCTCCCATCGCGGTGGCGTCTGTTGTCACAGAGCGTTGGCTCTGGGCGCATGTGCTCCTGAGCTGCGGCTCGGTAATTGGACACATCAGTCCAGCCACTCCATGGCACATGGGATCTTCCCAGGCCAGGGATCGAACCGGCGGCCCCTGCACTGCAAGGTGGTGTCCTTATCCACTGGACCATCAGGGGGCTTGGGGAAGCCCCCCTTCGAGGATCTTAACCTAACGTGGCTCTTTTTGCAATCCATGGTGAGGTAAGTTGGGAAAATCCTATTCTGACAAAGAAATTCTAACCTAAAGAGGGTAAAGTTAAACAAAGATCTTTCTCAAAATACACTTGAAGTATAAAGAGGCCATGTCTTTATTTTATTATTGTTGATTCTATAAAAATACAAATGTATAGGAAGGAAATGATAATTTCGATCAACATTCAGTGGTAATTAAAAGCAACTGTAGTCCTCAGGCTATTTCTTTCCAAAATGATCCAGTGATCAGAAGGAATTGGAAATGATTACATTTTAACTAGAAGCACATTTCTGTCCAGAACTGAGCTCCGAAGCATGAAAAGGGCACAGTGGTGGCCCCTGTTTGTGTTTCCATCTGTGGCTCTAATTTGAACTTCAGTGATTATTCTCTCAGACTTCTGGCTGTGCAAAGATCCAGAAAGTCAAAGTCAGCATATTCTTATACCTTATTTTGTGCAATAAAAAAAAAAAAAAAAGAATCCACCATTACCATGTTTATATTTTGTGGAATGGCTCTATTTAAATTGATCATATTTTAAAAACAAAAATTTGTAAAATTGACAGTTTGGGAAAGTAGGAATACAGTAGAGTTAGGAAAAAAACCCTGTCCAGAATATCTTACAGTATTAATTCTTCAATCAGAGAAGTACATGAATTCTCTTGAGTCTTACTGAGTTTTAAAAATGCCACCTGTATTTTAAAACTTGACCCTTCGAGGATCTTTTTTTTTTTTTTTTTCTATTTTATTTTAGGCGGGGGTCGGGTTGGGGAGGGAGGAGAGCGGGCAGGTCACTTCCATTGGTCCTCCATGTCTCCGTTTTCATCTGTCTTGGCTCCTGTGGGCCTCCCATCGCGGTGGCGTCTGTTGTCACAGAGCGTTGGCTCTGGGCGCATGTGCTCCTGAGCTGCGGCTCGGTAATTGGACACATCAGTCCAGCCACTCCATGGCACATGGGATCTTCCCAGGCCAGGGATCGAACCGGCGGCCCCTGCACTGCAAGGTGGTGTCCTTATCCACTGGACCATCAGGGGGCTTGGGGAAGCCCCCCTTCGAGGATCTTAACCTAACGTGGCTCTTTTTGCAATCCATGGTGAGGTAAGTTGGGAAAATCCTATTCTGACAAAGAAATTCTAACCTAAAGAGGGTAAAGTTAAACAAAGATCTTTCTCAAAATACACTTGAAGTATAAAGAGGCCATGTCTTTATTTTATTATTGTTGATTCTATAAAAATACAAATGTATAGGAAGGAAATGATAATTTCGATCAACATTCAGTGGTAATTAAAAGCAACTGTAGTCCTCAGGCTATTTCTTTCCAAAATGATCCAGTGATCAGAAGGAATTGGAAATGATTACATTTTAACTAGAAGCACATTTCTGTCCAGAACTGAGCTCCGAAGCATGAAAAGGGCACAGTGGTGGCCCCTGTTTGTGTTTCCATCTGTGGCTCTAATTTGAACTTCAGTGATTATTCTCTCAGACTTCTGGCTGTGCAAAGATCCAGAAAGTCAAAGTCAGCATATTCTTATACCTTATTTTGTGCAATAAAAAAAAAAAAAAAAGAATCCACCATTACCATGTTTATATTTTGTGGAATGGCTCTATTTAAATTGATCATAGTTTAAACACAAGTATTTGTAAAATTGACAGTTCGGAGTTAAGCTGGCTGAAAAATAAGTGATTGCAAGCACTCTTGGTGAGGAAGCTGGCAATGGCCAATAATGCAAAACAGTCTGGAATGATTAAAGTTAACTTGGTTTTCAAATTAAGAAATTCATCCCATGGTTGGTTTTTCATTTCATTTTCTTCAGGTCCCATTAAAACTACTCATCTTTTTCTGATACTCACTTAGTGCATCCACAATGACATCGTCCTTAGTGATAATGGGAAAAGCAGTGAATGCTGCAGTGTCTCCTGCCAGGAATAATTCAGTCATGGAAAGTACCTCTACGAATTCACAACTCCAGACTGGGAATTCTGTTTTCTGTGGCCAGAAGGGTACAGTGAAGTCACAGAAGTCCTGATGGGGAAAAAGAGGCTGGACGGTGGTCCCTGAATAACTTGGGAACTTACTATATTTGATGTGGAGTATACAGTCCTTTCTTTTCTTAGTGCAAATGCACCAAGGGCTTCCCTAATGTCTCAGTGGGCAAAGAATCTGCCTACAATGAAGGAGACACAGGAGATGTTGGTTTGATTCCTGGGTCGGGAGGATCCCCTAGGGAGGAAATGGCAACCCTCTGCAGTATTCCTGCCTGAGAAATCCCATGGACAGACAGGTTTGGCGGGCTACAGTCCAGAGGGTCTCAAAGCATCAGACAGGACTGAGCAACTAAGCATGCAGATACACAGGAATCTTTTTGATCCATGATCTCAGCTCCTCATTCTTATACTGAGGATCTAATAGCCATTTAGAATATTTTATGTAAGAATTTCAAAGGATGTGATGTCACTCTTGGGGCTTTTAGGATTTCTTTCCAAGGTATGAAAACTGAATGCCTGTACAAACAACAAGTATGAGGGGCTTCCCAGGCAGCTCGAGGGTAAAAAATCCGCCTGACAAATAATGCATATGAGCCACCTGCCACCACCCGTGATCATTCAGCGGCTTTATATTACCAAGACATTTTCCTCAGGAAGATAAGGGGAGAAATGCTCTCACGGGAAAAGGAATTTGTGATTCATACTGACAAGCTGATACTCTCTGAAGGCATATTCTTGTCATGATTTCATGTCACTTCACACATGCCTGTATCAGGTCTCCTATGTTTCCCATGCTCTTCTTGACATGTTAATACATTTAATCCTCCTGTCAACACCATGCAGGTGTGGTAGGTACTACTTTTTTAAAGAGTTTGTTTTAAAATTATTTATTTATTTATTCATTTATTATGGCTATTCTGGGTTTTCCCTACTGCCACAGGCTCTTCTCTAGTTGTAGGGAGTGGGGGCTACTCTCTAGTTGAGGTGAGCAGGCTTCTTGTTGCGGTGACTTCTCTTGTTGTGGAACTCGGGCTCCAGGGCTCATGGGCTTCAGTAGTTGTGGCCCATGGGCTCCATAGTTGCAGCTCTGAGGCTCTAGAGAACAGGCTCCATAGTTATGGCTCACGGGCTTAGTCGCCCCACAGCATGTGGGATCTTCCCAGATCAGGGATCGAACCTGTGTCTTCTGCATTGGCAGGTGAACTCCTTACCACTGAGCCACCAGGGAAGCCCTATAGGTACTATTATTAACCCCACTTTACATACAATAAAGCTGAAAAACAGCTTAAGTAACTTGACTAAGAGCAGACAATTGTGGAGCCAAGATTCTGAAGCCATGCAGTCTGTCTTGTGTTTATTGGAAACGCTCATGGTGTGAACAAGCATACGGCCCACACAAACTATCAATAAAAGATGTTTGGTGCTATGGTCTTCGAGAGCAAATGGTAAGTCATTTTGTATTTGGTTGTACAAATTTTATAGCTTAGAGGCGGTTTTTCATGTTTGTCATATTAAAGGGCAAAACTTTTTAATGCTGCCATAAAATCTCTAGCCGCATATGATAAGAAAAATATACATAAGTCAGATTTTTCTTTATGTACAGCTTTTCTTATTAGCATGCAGTGGTTAGATCTTTAAAACATAGTGCTAAAATGAAAACTAGAAAAAAATACATACATCTATATCTCAATATGTCACATTTATGTAAATTAAACATATGGAACAAGAAACCATAATACAAGTTTACAAGTATACATGCAAAAACAAAACAGGATAGATGGCAAACATTAGAAGAGTTTAAAGAAAACAAGACCAGAGCTTTATGGGGACCATTAATCATGAACTGAGGCTGGTAGTGAACTTAACCCCTCTGATCCCAAGACTGAAGCACAGAGAAAGAATCCATCTAAATATTTATCCATGCATATAAAGAACCCTCTTATATCTGCAGTCATTCATGCCAACAAGGGAAAGTGAGACAGCTTTCTGTGTTACTGTGTAAATTATTAGATTACTTTATTATATAATAATTATATAATTAAGCATCCTAAAGAGTTGATAGACTAAAAAGATGTTTAGATCAATTTGTATCTATTGATAGTTACCATACTGAAAATTAATACTTAGAAGCACCATATGACCCAGAAATCCCACTCTTAGGCTTATACCCTGATGAAATCAAATCTGAAAGAAGCACCTGTACCCCAATGTTCATTGCAGCTCTCTATACAATAGCTAGAACATGGAAGCAACCTAGATGTCCATCGACAAACATTGGCAGGTGAACTCCTTACCACTGAGCCACCAGCCCTATAGGTACTATTATTAACCCCACTTTACATACAATAAAGCTGAAAAACAGCTTAAGTAACTTGACTAAGAGCAGACAATTGTGGAGCCAAGATTCTGAAGCCATGCAGTCTGTCTTGTGTTTATTGGAAACGCTCATGGTGTGAACAAGCATACGGCCCACACAAACTATCAATAAAAGATGTTTGGTGCTATGGTCTTCGAGAGCAAATGGTAAGTCATTTTGTATTTGGTTGTACAAATTTTATAGCTTAGAGGCGGTTTTTCATGTTTGTCATATTAAAGGGCAAAACTTTTTAATGCTGCCATAAAATCTCTAGCCGCATATGATAAGAAAAATATACATAAGTCAGATTTTTCTTTATGTACAGCTTTTCTTATTAGCATGCAGTGGTTAGATCTTTAAAACATAGTGCTAAAATGAAAACTAGAAAAAAATACATACATCTATATCTCAATATGTCACATTTATGTAAATTAAACATATGGAACAAGAAACCATAATACAAGTTTACAAGTATACATGCAAAAACAAAACAGGATAGATGGCAAACATTAGAAGAGTTTAAAGAAAACAAGACCAGAGCTTTATGGGGACCATTAATCATGAACTGAGGCTGGTAGTGAACTTAACCCCTCTGATCCCAAGACTGAAGCACAGAGAAAGAATCCATCTAAATATTTATCCATGCATATAAAGAACCCTCTTATATCTGCAGTCATTCATGCCAACAAGGGAAAGTGAGACAGCTTTCTGTGTTACTGTGTAAATTATTAGATTACTTTATTATATAATAATTATATAATTAAGCATCCTAAAGAGTTGATAGACTAAAAAGATGTTTAGATCAATTTGTATCTATTGATAGTTACCATACTGAAAATTAATACTTAGAAGCACCATATGACCCAGAAATCCCACTCTTAGGCTTATACCCTGATGAAATCAAATCTGAAAGAAGCACCTGTACCCCAATGTTCATTGCAGCTCTCTATACAATAGCTAGAACATGGAAGCAACCTAGATGTCCATCGACAAACAAATGGATCCAAAAGCTGTGGTACATATATACAATGGAATACTACACAGCTGTAAAGAGAAATGCAGAAGAATCAGCCCTAATGAGGTGGCTGGATCTAGAACATATCATAAAAAGTGAAGTGAGTCAGAAAGAGAAGGACACATACAGTATATTAACACATATATATGGAATCTAGTAGGATGGTGATGATGGCACATGCAGTGAAGTGACGGAAAGACAGACATGGACAGTGGACATATGGACATTGTGGGGAAGGAATAGAGGGTGGGAAGCATAAAGGAAGTGTCATGAAGGCCTGTACTATCTTAAATGAAGAAAATAGCTATAGTCACTGCTCTGTGAGAAAAGGGGATCCTTCAGGGGTGCTGTGTGATGGTCAGGAGGGGTGGGAAGGGGGGGATATACACATGACTAATCTGGGAACATGCATATCTGTAAACAACAAAACTCTGTAAAAGTTAAAAGTAAAATAAAGGTTTTTAAAAAAAGAAAATTAATACTAAGATTATTTAAACATTTGTTCATTAATTTAAATACATCTGTGATAATTCCATTGCATGTTAATATATATAACCTATCTTTAAGATGAAACAACTCTATTTCCCAAAACAAAAAGTTTAGTAAGAGGGGAGTCAGTTTTTTTACAGTTTTGCAAATATCTTTGATGCTTGGGCTAACTAGAGATGGTTGGATCCACATGTCTGCTCCTGCATTCGCTCTATGGCTATGTGTTGGTCTGGCGAAGTGTAGGATGAAAAGTCCATCTAAATATTTATCCATGCATATAAAGAACCCTCTTATATCTGCAGTCATTCATGCCAACAAGGGAAAGTGAGACAGCTTTCTGTGTTACTGTGTAAATTATTAGATTACTTTATTATATAATAATTATATAATTAAGCATCCTAAAGAGTTGATAGACTAAAAAGATGTTTAGATCAATTTGTATCTATTGATAGTTACCATACTGAAAATTAATACTTAGAAGCACCATATGACCCAGAAATCCCACTCTTAGGCTTATACCCTGATGAAATCAAATCTGAAAGAAGCACCTGTACCCCAATGTTCATTGCAGCTCTCTATACAATAGCTAGAACATGGAAGCAACCTAGATGTCCATCGACAAACAAATGGATCCAAAAGCTGTGGTACATATATACAATGGAATACTACACAGCTGTAAAGAGAAATGCAGAAGAATCAGCCCTAATGAGGTGGCTGGATCTAGAACATATCATAAAAAGTGAAGTGAGTCAGAAAGAGAAGGACACATACAGTATATTAACACATATATATGGAATCTAGTAGGATGGTGATGATGGCACATGCAGTGAAGTGACGGAAAGACATGGACAGTGGACATATGGACATTGTGGGGAAGGAATAGAGGGTGGGAAGCATAAAGGAAGTGTCATGAAGGCCTGTACTATCTTAAATGAAGAAAATAGCTATAGTCACTGCTCTGTGAGAAAAGGGGATCCTTCAGGGGTGCTGTGTGATGGTCAGGAGGGGTGGGAAGGGGGGGATATACACATGACTAATCTGGGAACATGCATATCTGTAAACAACAAAACTCTGTAAAAGTTAAAAGTAAAATAAAGGTTTTTAAAAAAAGAAAATTAATACTAAGATTATTTAAACATTTGTTCATTAATTTAAATACATCTGTGATAATTCCATTGCATGTTAATATATATAACCTATCTTTAAGATGAAACAACTCTATTTCCCAAAACAAAAAGTTTAGTAAGAGGGGAGTCAGTTTTTTTACAGTTTTGCAAATATCTTTGATGCTTGGGCTAACTAGAGATGGTTGGATCCACATGTCTGCTCCTGCATTCGCTCTATGGCTATGTGTTGGTCTGGCCGAAGTGTAGGATGAAAAGCTGGCCTCACACAGATATGTAGCTGGAAAAGGAAGGGATGTTGTAATCGTCCTTCAAAATAGTATGGACATTCTTCTTTGACATGATACCAAAACTTGACAAGTGCTAGTTTATTAATGGTTATTGAAAGGCGGAATCTGAAATTGTATCAATGACCTTTCATACTCTATTACATCAAAACTTCACTGCTGAGAGGGAGGCATAGAGGAAGTAACATTGAAACCTATACTGGCACGTGTGGAAAGGATAGCTATTGTCATTGTGCTAAGGGAATAGGAGTGCCTACAATCACTTGGGGCGATGGTCTGGAGGGGTCGGAGGTGGGGAACTGGGTAGGGGGGGAGGTACAGGGATATGCATATGAATGATCTAGGAACATACATGTCGGTGTACAACAAAACTCTGTAAAATCTTTAAAATAAAGAATTAAAAAAAAAAACACTTCACTGCTCTGTTATACTTTGGATGGGTTTTTGCCCCCCAGCTTGCTTTTGTGACAACTTGGGTGGCTCATTTGAAAAATATTGGTTCCCTGAATTATGCACATCTCCCTAATGTTGACATATTTCACTAAGGATTATCAAAATATCATATTTATTAAAATCTACATAACACAACTCTCACCCTAAAAATCCCTTTTAAAATTCTGGGAAGCTTGAAGCTTCCAAAATCTGAATTTTCACTTGAAAGCTTAAATCTTATCATTGATATCAAATGTCAGCTATGTCTCATGAAGTAACAGGCCCACTTTATTCATTTTTGATAAAAATGACGGCTTGTAGCTATTCCTTCAAGTGAAGATGTGGTTCAGCTTGCAGCTCAAACAATGGCTTTTCTTACAGACACAGTACTTTAGTATGCAACAGGGGTGCTTTAATGTGTACAGACTATTTGAAAGCCATGTACTCAAGGGCTGAGGTTTAATCATTTCATGCTACAAAAGTTTAGTAAGAGGGGAGTCAGTTTTTTTACAGTTTTGCAAATATCTTTGATGCTTGGGCTAACTAGAGATGGTTGGATCCACATGTCTGCTCCTGCATTCGCTCTATGGCTATGTGTTGGTCTGGCCGAAGTGTAGGATGAAAAGCTGGCCTCACACAGATATGTAGCTGGAAAAGGAAGGGATGTTGTAATCGTCCTTCAAAATAGTATGGACATTCTTCTTTGACATGATACCAAAACTTGACAAGTGCTAGTTTATTAATGGTTATTGAAAGGCGGAATCTGAAATTGTATCAATGACCTTTCATACTCTATTACATCAAAACTTCACTGCTGAGAGGGAGGCATAGAGGAAGTAACATTGAAACCTATACTGGCACGTGTGGAAAGGATAGCTATTGTCATTGTGCTAAGGGAATAGGAGTGCCTACAATCACTTGGGGCGATGGTCTGGAGGGGTCGGAGGTGGGGAACTGGGTAGGGGGGGAGGTACAGGGATATGCATATGAATGATCTAGGAACATACATGTCGGTGTACAACAAAACTCTGTAAAATCTTTAAAATAAAGAATTAAAAAAAAAACACTTCACTGCTCTGTTATACTTTGGATGGGTTTTTGCCCCCCAGCTTGCTTTTGTGACAACTTGGGTGGCTCATTTGAAAAATATTGGTTCCCTGAATTATGCACATCTCCCTAATGTTGACATATTTCACTAAGGATTATCAAAATATCATATTTATTAAAATCTACATAACACAACTCTCACCCTAAAAATCCCTTTTAAAATTCTGGGAAGCTTGAAGCTTCCAAAATCTGAATTTTCACTTGAAAGCTTAAATCTTATCATTGATATCAAATGTCAGCTATGTCTCATGAAGTAACAGGCCCACTTTATTCATTTTTGATAAAAATGACGGCTTGTAGCTATTCCTTCAAGTGAAGATGTGGTTCAGCTTGCAGCTCAAACAATGGCTTTTCTTACAGACACAGTACTTTAGTATGCAACAGGGGTGCTTTAATGTGTACAGACTATTTGAAAGCCATGTACTCAAGGGCTGAGGTTTAATACATTTCACTGCTTATCAAGGACATGGTAAGGCCTGCATCTCTTTAACCTGGGAGTGCATGGCAAGCAAATACATGATGTTAGCTTCTCCCTCCTTGATTCCTGCCAAGACACCAGTGGATCTCCCTACCACTGGTGCAAGGGTAACCCAGCATGTAGAGAAGGACATCTCAGCATCTTTCAAAAACAGTTTCAACGTCAGAAGGTCCCCAGAGCTCCACAGACCACACTATTCAAACTCAGCACCTCGAGAATTTACATGTTAAACATATCTTAAAATAACTAATGAAAACTGAACCAGGCACTTCCTGAGCCTCAAATAAGAATGAATCTGGAGATGTCAGGGCCATCTATTCCTTAATTAATCTTCTGTGCCTGAGTGATATTTAGAGCGTCCATGTTTTTAAAAGTCAAACGCTTAAGTGAATTTTCAAACTTTCTTAACTTCCTATCCCTAAGGAATTTCATAGCTTCCGCAATGAGGTTGTCAGTTAAACCAGTGAACAAGTCTTTTCCTTTATGGCTTAGTCAGAAGGTAGTTCTGAGCTGGGTCACTGATCAATACTTAATCAATCCACAGACTACAATTCACTCCATCAGTTTGGGGGAGGGGATCATCAACCAATTCTGGTTCCCAGATCATCCCTGCTATATTAAAATCCACAGAAACACTGTCAGAAGTGTTCTAGTTTTTTCCCTGGAAGCAGAGTCTTGGGTCCCTGAACTTGATGTTCAGAGGTGTTTCTGACTTTTTGCACCTGCCTCCCTCCCACACCCCCTTTTCTTTCAGTGGTTATGGAGTGTGCTCTTTTAACATCAGGCAAGGAAGGGAAGCAAGGTGCCTTACAACACGTAACAGTAATTCACTGGAAGCGTGAGTAAACTCCACTTCCTTCAGTCAGTGAACACTTCTTGATAGCCTTGTGGAGACACTAAACTGCGTGCAGGGAATTAGAAGCAAGGAGAATTGAAAAGGTGAAGTTCTTAGTCTCCATAAATTGAACACATGTTTGAGAGGACCAGTTCAGACCCATATTGGCTTTTCTTACAGACAACATTTTTACCTCTTAGTATGCAACAGGGTGCTTTAATGTGTACAGACTATTTGAAAGCCATGTACTCAAGGGCTGAGGTTTAATACATTTCACTGCTTATCAAGGACATGGTAAGGCCTGCATCTCTTTAACCTGGGAGTGCATGGCAAGCAAATACATGATGTTAGCTTCTCCCTCCTTGATTCCTGCCAAGACACCAGTGGATCTCCCTACCACTGGTGCAAGGGTAACCCAGCATGTAGAGAAGGACATCTCAGCATCTTTCAAAAACAGTTTCAACGTCAGAAGGTCCCCAGAGCTCCACAGACCACACTATTCAAACTCAGCACCTCGAGAATTTACATGTTAAACATATCTTAAAATAACTAATGAAAACTGAACCAGGCACTTCCTGAGCCTCAAATAAGAATGAATCTGGAGATGTCAGGGCCATCTATTCCTTAATTAATCTTCTGTGCCTGAGTGATATTTAGAGCGTCCATGTTTTTAAAAGTCAAACGCTTAAGTGAATTTTCAAACTTTCTTAACTTCCTATCCCTAAGGAATTTCATAGCTTCCGCAATGAGGTTGTCAGTTAAACCAGTGAACAAGTCTTTTCCTTTATGGCTTAGTCAGAAGGTAGTTCTGAGCTGGGTCACTGATCAATACTTAATCAATCCACAGACTACAATTCACTCCATCAGTTTGGGGGAGGGGATCATCAACCAATTCTGGTTCCCAGATCATCCCTGCTATATTAAAATCCACAGAAACACTGTCAGAAGTGTTCTAGTTTTTTCCCTGGAAGCAGAGTCTTGGGTCCCTGAACTTGATGTTCAGAGGTGTTTCTGACTTTTTGCACCTGCCTCCCTCCCACACCCCCTTTTCTTTCAGTGGTTATGGAGTGTGCTCTTTTAACATCAGGCAAGGAAGGGAAGCAAGGTGCCTTACAACACGTAACAGTAATTCACTGGAAGCGTGAGTAAACTCCACTTCCTTCAGTCAGTGAACACTTCTTGATAGCCTTGTGGAGACACTAAACTGCGTGCAGGGAATTAGAAGCAAGGAGAATTGAAAAGGTGAAGTTCTTAGTCTCCATAAATTGAACACATGTTTGAGAGGACCAGTTCAGACCCATATGAAATGGGCAATGCTCCAATACTTTGGCCACCTGATGTGAACAGCTGACTCACTGGAAAATACCCTGATGCTGGGAAAGACTGAGGGTGGGAGGAGGAGGGGACGGTGGAGGAGGAGATGGTTAGATGGTGTCACAGACTCCATGGACATGAATTTGAGCAAATCCCCGAACACAGTGGAGGACAGGGAACTCTGGCGTGCCGCCGCCCAGTGGGCCAATGAAGAGTGGGGCACACCTTAGCAACTGAACAACAATAACAGCTCAGAACACGGACAGGAGGTCAGAGGCACTAATCAGGTGGTAAGGAAGTATTTCATGGGTTGAGGTGTGAGCTGCATCTTGAAGGAAAGAATCAAGCAATTTTTATGCCTTTCCTATACTTTAAGGTAACCACAGAATTAGTGCAGGAAAGCTATTCTTTTCTGAAGAATTCTAGCTAATAAGTGAGGTATAAATTATAGAATAAGATTATCTTAATTTTGCACTCCCTAATGAAATAACTGGTTTAGGTGGTGATCATAAATCGCTGTTAGGTGAGACACTGATGAGATGGAGAGGCTGCATAATGAAAAGATTTGGCTGGCATTATTTAACAAAAGTGGATCAATCTTAACTTCACAAAATTAGAGACAAGCAAGCATTATATCCTCCTGATAGGATAAAATAAGAAGTATACAATGCCATCGATGAAATATTCTTGTAAAAAAAAAGGAAAAATGTCAAACCTGAATCTGATCAATTTATAGAAACACAAGCAACTGAGGAAAATAATGAATGATACCACAGGCACAGAAATCAGCAAAATCCACAATGTGAGATACTCTAAGATAATTTTTTTCAACTAATAAATTATAAGAAAAATAAACAAGAAAAATGAACCTACACACTAAAAGACCACTGGAGACAAGGTAACCAAGTGCAATATGTGAACCTGCTGGGATTCTGATTAAACAATACCAACTGTCAAAAAGAAGAGAGAAAAATAGCAAGCTATATAGTGTTCTCACTCACATTATTCCTTTGCACAGAAGGAATATTCTGTTTGGGTACACGTATCTGGTGGTTCTATATATGGGGCTTCCCTGATGGCTCAGTGGGCAGGAATCTGCCTGCAATGCAGGAGACCAGGGTTCCATCCCTGGGTTGGGAAGATCCCCCTGGAGGCAGGCATGGCAGCCCACTCCGGTATTCTTGCCTAGAGAACAGCATGGATGGAGGAGCCTGGCGGGCTACAGTCTATAGGGTCACAAAGAGTTCGACACGACTGAGCAATTAACACTTTCACACATTATATATTAAAAAAAAAACCAAACCGTATTTTGCATAAGTTCATAATGAAGTATTTACAGGTGAATGAGATGATGCTTGAGACGCAGTTCAAAATAATCCAGCGTGTAGAAGGGAAGGAGATGGTGCAGAGGAAGTTGAAATAGATTGGTATTTGGGGGGCTAAGGAAAGAATCAAGCAATTTTATGCCTTTCCTATACTTTAAGGTAACCACAGAATTAGTGCAGGAAAGCTATTCTTTTCTGAAGAATTCTAGCTAATAAGTGAGGTATAAATTATAGAATAAGATTATCTTAATTTTGCACTCCCTAATGAAATAACTGGTTTAGGTGGTGATCATAAATCGCTGTTAGGTGAGACACTGATGAGATGGAGAGGCTGCATAATGAAAAGATTTGGCTGGCATTATTTAACAAAAGTGGATCAATCTTAACTTCACAAAATTAGAGACAAGCAAGCATTATATCCTCCTGATAGGATAAAATAAGAAGTATACAATGCCATCGATGAAATATTCTTGTAAAAAAAAAGGAAAAATGTCAAACCTGAATCTGATCAATTTATAGAAACACAAGCAACTGAGGAAAATAATGAATGATACCACAGGCACAGAAATCAGCAAAATCCACAATGTGAGATACTCTAAGATAATTTTTTTCAACTAATAAATTATAAGAAAAATAAACAAGAAAAATGAACCTACACACTAAAAGACCACTGGAGACAAGGTAACCAAGTGCAATATGTGAACCTGCTGGGATTCTGATTAAACAATACCAACTGTCAAAAAGAAGAGAGAAAAATAGCAAGCTATATAGTGTTCTCACTCACATTATTCCTTTGCACAGAAGGAATATTCTGTTTGGGTACACGTATCTGGTGGTTCTATATATGGGGCTTCCCTGATGGCTCAGTGGGCAGGAATCTGCCTGCAATGCAGGAGACCAGGGTTCCATCCCTGGGTTGGGAAGATCCCCCTGGAGGCAGGCATGGCAGCCCACTCCGGTATTCTTGCCTAGAGAACAGCATGGATGGAGGAGCCTGGCGGGCTACAGTCTATAGGGTCACAAAGAGTTCGACACGACTGAGCAATTAACACTTTCACACACATTATATATTAAAAAAAAAACCAAACCGTATTTTGCATAAGTTCATAATGAAGTATTTACAGGTGAATGAGATGATGCTTGAGACGCAGTTCAAAATAATCCAGCGTGTAGAAGGGAAGGAGATGGTGCAGAGGGGAAGTTGAAATAGATTGACCACATATGGATGGATAATGAAGTAGGGGGGTGGGGGGGAGTGCTTGACAGTCCATAATAGCATTATGCCTACTTTTTCTGTTTGATAATTTCTGTAATAAACATTTTAAAGACATTGCTATGGTATCTTTATCTCATTTTGTTTCAGTTCTTTCTGGAAAACTATGACATGACTTATGGCAATTAAAAACTATGAAAATCCCTTTTAGGAGTGGTCTGAAATAATAAAAAATTCCACAGACATCAAATCTTCCCTACCCTTCACCAGTCATTGAAAAAGAAGGCTATTTCACACATCAACTGACATGAGATATTTATATCAGGGACTCTTGACCAGAAGGTTCTGATTTGGTATGAAGGAAATACAATAATTGAGTTAGAGAAAAACATGAATTAAACAAATTATTTTGAGATTAGTTTTCCCCTAAGGTAACATTCTATTAATTTGACATTCAGTAAGACTAAGGTATATTTTCCAATTTGTCAAATATCTGTCACCGTATTACAACTAAAAGTTTGGTTCTTTTTCTACAGTCAAAACAATAGGGCAGTTTTTCTAAACTAAAATGAACCCCCTAAAACCTGTTACTCTTGTTTTCTACAATGAGCCTGTCATCCCTCTTGTAGTTGAGTTGACAAGGCTTTACGACTGGCTGGCCATTCCCCAACCAAACAGACTGATGTCACCATCTTGAATCATGAACAGATCTCAATTGCAACTCTAGGAATAAAATGCTGCAAAAGGATGAATTCACTGCCTCACCTGACCTTATTTAAAGACAACACTTAACAATGGATGAAATAGAGACAGGATGTCACCACGAACAAATTATATACACTCAGAGCATCTCCTGAAAATTGTATATCATGTCCCAATGAAGGGGTGGATATGCCGTGTTAAAACGTGGCCATGTATGTTGCTATAATACAGGCAGCATCACAGAGTCCCTGTGAGCTCTGCCATGGACGACGCTCAAGTGCTCCTAGGAAGGCAGTGTTCCTATTTTACTACAGACAACAGGGCAATACAGTTGACAGAACAGGTTCAGGGATCAGACTGCTTGGGTTCTGTTACTAATTTTACCATGAGCTAGGCAGTCCTCAGGCTTAGTAGGACACAACAGCAGCATCTTCTTCCCAGGTTTTCATGAAGAATTTTGGATGCAGCTCTTAATGAATAAACAGTACACAGTGCTTGGTGCCTTAGTGACCAAAGGGAAATCTCCACATCACCCTGACATTTAAAATCATTGTATCTGGATCGAGCCTCTCCTGGCCAACACAACACGTGGGCTCTGGGGTGAAGACTCCTCATGGTCCACTCTGTCTTTCATTGATTCCTTTCTCCATGATAGTGGGGCACACTGCTACTTAATGTTGAATACTATGTATCAACATCCTTTGCTGCTGGGAGCAGCTATGTACCTATGTTCTAGTCAATGAGAATCAACTATAAGTGATGTTTGGACCCTCCAGGAAGTGTTCTTCAAGGAGAGTCTGCTCTTCCTTCTTTTGCTCCATCCTGCCTCCTGGGGTAATGACTGATGCCACAGCAACCCACCTGGACCATGAGGCCATGCACTGAGGACCGCCAGGTAGCTGAACAGAAGGAATCCAAACCTGGAGGTATAACGAATGCTGGAGCTGCCTCCCTGGCCCTTCTCACTTTCAAATCTTTTCATGTGGGAGATAAATACATTTCCAGCTGATATTAACAAGAGGGCTTTTGTTTTGATTTGTTTCATTGTTATTGTTGTTATTCTATTCTGTTTGTTACATACAATCAAGCCTTTTACATCTTGCCAGAGACAATAAAGATTGGTGGAAAAATACATTTGTGTGTCAAAAGCTATGCCAGTCCATGAGCAGGTGGGAGGAGACATACAGACTTGAAGATGCTTATTTGGGATTGTGGACAGGTTTAAGAAAACATAGACATCAAGTAAAGGAACAAAGGTACACAATCATGCGTTCCATGTATGGATCATGTGAATCAATGTATGGCTATGATCCATAATTAATATATTACAGTATAAATAGTACACAAAATTCTTAGGGAACTTGAGACAAAATAAAATGAGAAGAAAAGACATCTAGAGATATTGTTGATGGCTCTGGGGCATGATGAGAGGAAAAATTTATGCAATTCTTGGGGCTTGAGACTGAGCCAAAGTATCTTGGCAGCACAGCACTGTAGTCAGTAATCTCTAGCAAGTGAGAGCCTCTACACCAAAACTGCTCCTAGAATGAATCCATTTGGAATTTAATAAGGAAAACACTCCAATCCATACTAAGAATGATTCCTTTTAACAGCAGCCTTCGAAATTTTGTTTGTTTCACAGGTTATGGGTCAATGCATACATGCTATTCTAAGAAACTGTTGGTTGTTCTTTTTCGTAATAGCAAATGCAAACTCAATGCAATCAGCACTAAAAATGCTGTCAGTCTGGCTGACCTGGATTGTCTGTCAGCAGCTGACTGACAGGTCACACGTTGCGCTCTGTAACAGCCTGAGCATGCTAAAGCACTCGCTTTCGCTTTGTGGCTGACCCACTTCTCCAATAGACAGATCTTGTGCAACTTCGCTTATATATGCAGCCCTTTGCTATTTTCTAGTTATCCTCCAAAGCTAGAAATAACCTTCAGCATTCATCTGATGCAGCAACCTGGTTTAGGTAGATGTCAAAATGAAAATCATTGGTGTGATGATTATCCACAAAGCTTTAAGAGAAAATTCCCCTATTACAGACCCCTGTAACTAAGCAATCTGTTGACTATATTATCACCAAGTTTGCAGTAAGTTCTTCCTTACACGAAATAAAAAATGCACATGATTTTATTTTTTTACCTTTTAAACATTTATTTTATTTATTTATATTTTTGGGGGGTGGGGTGGAGAGGAAGGGGGATGGGCAGGCCACTTCTATTGGTCTTTCATTTCTCTGTTTTCATTCGTCTTTGTTCTTTGGCTCCTGTGGGCCTCCCATCGTGGTGGCCTCTGTCATCTCAGAGCGCCGGCTCTGGGCACATGAGCGCCAGAGCTCCAGCTCAGTGATTGGACACATCAGTCCAGCCGCCCTGTGGCACGTGGGATCTTCCCAGGCCAGGGATCGAACTGGCGCCCCTTGCACTGCAAGGCAGTGTCCTTACCCACTGGACCACCAGGGGAAGCCCTGCATATGATTTTAATGTTCTCCTTTCCCCTCGTTTGGTCCTTTGTGGACACTAGGAATAGCTGATCAACATCGTTGTGTTAATCTCTTCCCATTCTTGATAAGAAACCAAGTCATCCTTGACTTTAAGGCTAACCAGTTTCAAATCTTTCAATTCTTTTTCACATAACATTTGCCTATTTGTGATTCTCTTCTCTTCATCCATTCCAGCTTCTCCACATTCTTTGAAAGATCTGATGATCCATGCTGGACAGACTGATCTGATAGCTTCTGACCAATATGAAGTACGAAGGAAAAATCAATTTCTGTATATGACTCCTAAATTTTTATATACCTTGGTATCAAAATCATTCTTAGCACACACATGTACATACAAGCACATACACTATATGGTCGATGATGGAGCCAAATTCCTTCTCTAGTATGCCTCTCTCTGGATGAGAGTCCCTGACCCAAATCTGTTTATCTTAGACCCCAGTCAGGTATCTAAGAATACTGAGACCTCATCCCCTTTATCCTCCATTCTGCTTTTATATATAACTATGTGAGTTTGAAAGCTAGAAATAACCTTCAGCATTCATCTGATGCAGCAACCTGGTTTAGGTAGATGTCAAAATGAAAATCATTGGTGTGATGATTATCCACAAAGCTTTAAGAGAAAATTCCCCTATTACAGACCCCTGTAACTAAGCAATCTGTTGACTATATTATCACCAAGTTTGCAGTAAGTTCTTCCTTACACGAAATAAAAAATGCACATGATTTTATTTTTTTACCTTTTAAACATTTATTTTATTTATTTATATTTTTGGGGGGTGGGGTGGAGAGGAAGGGGGATGGGCAGGCCACTTCTATTGGTCTTTCATTTCTCTGTTTTCATTCGTCTTTGTTCTTTGGCTCCTGTGGGCCTCCCATCGTGGTGGCCTCTGTCATCTCAGAGCGCCGGCTCTGGGCACATGAGCGCCAGAGCTCCAGCTCAGTGATTGGACACATCAGTCCAGCCGCCCTGTGGCACGTGGGATCTTCCCAGGCCAGGGATCGAACTGGCGCCCCTTGCACTGCAAGGCAGTGTCCTTACCCACTGGACCACCAGGGGAAGCCCTGCATATGATTTTAATGTTCTCCTTTCCCCTCGTTTGGTCCTTTGTGGACACTAGGAATAGCTGATCAACATCGTTGTGTTAATCTCTTCCCATTCTTGATAAGAAACCAAGTCATCCTTGACTTTAAGGCTAACCAGTTTCAAATCTTTCAATTCTTTTTCACATAACATTTGCCTATTTGTGATTCTCTTCTCTTCATCCATTCCAGCTTCTCCACATTCTTTGAAAGATCTGATGATCCATGCTGGACAGACTGATCTGATAGCTTCTGACCAATATGAAGTACGAAGGAAAAATCAATTTCTGTATATGACTCCTAAATTTTTATATACCTTGGTATCAAAATCATTCTTAGCACACACATGTACATACAAGCACATACACTATATGGTCGATGATGGAGCCAAATTCCTTCTCTAGTATGCCTCTCTCTGGATGAGAGTCCCTGACCCAAATCTGTTTATCTTAGACCCCAGTCAGGTATCTAAGAATACTGAGACCTCATCCCCTTTATCCTCCATTCTGCTTTTATATATAACTATGTGAGTTTGCTGTGACAAAGTTGTGAGCAGTAGCCATGGTTTAGAAGCATCCGTATCCAGTGTGGAAGTTATTTTCAGGGAAAGATAGGGAAACTATGCAAAATTGGCTCCAGTAAAAATCTGGCAGAACCCTACCTGATGATCGCCAGTGTACTTGTGCTGGGCAAGCAGCTCACCTTGCGGGCACATATTTTACTCCGTGTTACAGAGGAGGAAAATGAGTCACAAACAAATTAAACCACTTCCTTGAACTACATGAACTAGACCCACATGAACTTCCATGACTACAAAAGACCGGACTTTAACCCATGACTGTCTGACTCCTGGACCTGGGCTCTTGAGCATTTCATTCCTACAAATATGGATATGTCTACAGAAAAGAGAACTTGGGTGAGATTTCTCATACTAGAGAAATTGAAAAAGCTAGAAAACCCACCAGAAAAAAGCAGTGGTAATTCTTGCGTCAATACAAGAATTTCTGTAGAGTGCTTAGCTTAAAAGGGCCTTGGTACTGGTCCCAGAAGGATGATGCTCAGAGGTCACTTGATTTCTGTTTCATTGGTGACAGCAACTGGTTTGTTGACCTGAGGGTTGAAGTGGTTTTGTCACTACATATGGGTTTGTGCTTAGAACTAGCCTAGAATCTAGGCAAGAGTAGGGAATTAGTGTTATATAGTAACAGACGGAAAATGCAGGTTCCAGCACTAGGTTTTAAAAAAAGGTAATTCATGGAGAGCCCACAAGGACCTGCTGCATAGCATGGGGACCCTGCTCAATGCTATGTGGCAGAACGGATGGGAGGAGAGTTTGGGGGAGAGTGGATACATGTTACTCATATGGCTGAGTCCCTCTGCTGTCCTACTGAAATGATCACCACATTGTTAATCAGCTACACTCCAGTACAAAATAAAAAGCTCTTTTAAAAAAAACCAATGCCAAATTAATTTTCTTCATAGACACATACAAAGCCTGAGATTTTATTTTTTTAATGTTCCCTAGGTGGTTTGGCAAAGGAGAAACGCATATGAGAAAAGATGGAGACGAGGAAGACCAGATGTTAACAGTAAGCTATGGCTGTTGGGCTTGCCAAGAAAATATAACATGCCCAGTTTAATTTGAATTTCAGATAGACAAGACAAATTTTCAGTACAAGCATGTCTCCAATAACTGCATGCATGCACATACTTAAAAAATACTCAGCATTTATCTGAAGCTTAAATTTAAATGGGAGTCCTGTATTTTACCTGGCAACTTCATAGTAGATAAATCTAGATAGGGGTGTACAAGTATTCATTGTTCTTCATTCAACTCTCTGTGAGATTGTAATTTTTTTTAATTAAAAATATCGAGTGTTCGCCCTGCAGTGCAAGGGGCGCTGGCTCCATCCCTGGCCTGGGAAGATCCCACGTGCCGCGGAGCGGCTGGACCCATGTGTCCAATTGCCGAGCCCGAGCTCTGGAGCGCATGCGCCCAGAGCCGGCGCTCTGCAGCGACAGACGCCACCGCGATGGGAGGCCCGCAGGAGCCAAAGAACAAAGACGGATGAAAACAGAGAAATGAAAGACCAATAGAAGTGGCCCGCCCGCTCCCCTCCCTCCCCAACCCGACCCCCGCCCATTAAAGAAAAAAAAAAAAAAATATATATATATATATATATATATATATATATATATATATACATATATATATATATATCGAGTGTTTTCTATAGATGTATTTATTTAATTATACTGTCAGGTTTCTTCGTATTATTTTAAAACATTCTATGGAAAGAGAGGATGATTTACATTGTATAACTGTATTTAGTGCCTGAAGCAGCAGAATAGGCGTAGGAGAAATGAAATTGGCCAAAGGCACTCAACTACACAGCAAATGGTCTGAACTGGGAAGACTCTTCATCTCCATGGGCTAGAGAGAATTCTCTTTCCTTGTCCAGAAACACAATGCAGCTTGGGGGCACCAACAGAGAAATTGTCACCATAGCCCTTGCAAATTATGAGACACCCAGTGGCCTGGCCTGGGGAAACCTCCTCCCGCTTCAGGTGGCACCAACCAGAACGACCAAGAACCCAATAGCACCAAGTAAACCAAGCTGACCGAAACGAGGCTCTGAAAATTGAACTGTATTGTAATCATAACTCATAAAAGTAGACCAAGTGCTAAACCTAAACCTTGTTAAAATAAACTACTAAAATAGGAATCCAGAGTCTCCTAACATAAAAGACAAAATCCCCAGGCTACAATAAAATTAAAAAAAAAAAAAATTGTCATACCAGTAATATCTGAACTTGAATGAGGAAAGACAACTGATTGACACCAATGTTGATGGGAAGCAGATGTTTGAATTATGTGATAAGGCTTTAAAGCAGCCATAATAAAAATGCTTCAACAATACAGTACATCATCCCCTTGAAACAAATGAAAAAATAGAAAGTCTCAGAAAAGAGATAATGTGAATTCTCTTCAGAAGTGTGTTGAGCATATTACTATATTGAAGAGTATATTATTCAATAGATAATGTAGATTTCTCAGAGCAAAGTCTTTGAACTAAATGTATTAACAGTAAACATAGTCAAAGTAGGGACTGCCCTGGTAGCTCAGTTGGTAAGAAATTTATGTGCAGTAAAGGAGATCTGGGTTCAGTCCCTGGGTTGAGGAGATCCCCCAGAAAAGGGAATGGCCACCAACTCCAATGTTCTTGCTTAGAGACAACCATGAATAGAAGTGCCTGGCGGGCATAGTCCCTGGGGTCACAAAGAGTCGGACACAACTGAGTGACTAACACACAAACACACCATAGCCACAGTAATGTGATAGAAATAGTTTAATAAAGTGTAATCAATGCCCAGAATAAAAGAAATAATGTTACTGAAAGGTCAAGAAAGGCATCCCAATTATCTGTGCTTGTTTGGAATTCCTATTTTTAGAGTACCAGTGTTAGAAACAGAGGAATAACTTCAAAGTTATACTAATCTAAGCAACTTGATTCCTCCTTGTCTTAAGGCCATTGCCAAGAAATTTAGCAAAAGATCAGAGTCAGAAGTCTCTAACAAACAGAAGGAGCTAGGCTATCCAATTGCTGCTCTACAGTGAGGACTGAAGCATTGCAGAGACATGCAAATGGTTCCCTGAGCTGTTCTGTACAGGCTTATGCCTAGTGGAAGCAAAATGTTGTACAGGCATAGACATAGCATCTAGGTTCTCATCTGAAGTGGAAGTTAAACCAAGTGCTAAACCTAAACCTTGTTAAAATAAACTACTAAAATAGGAATCCAGAGTCTCCTAACATAAAGACAAAATCCCCAGGCTACAATAAAATTAAAAAAAAAAATTGTCATACCAGTAATATCTGAACTTGAATGAGGAAAGACAACTGATTGACACCAATGTTGATGGGAAGCAGATGTTTGAATTATGTGATAAGGCTTTAAAGCAGCCATAATAAAAATGCTTCAACAATACAGTACATCATCCCCTTGAAACAAATGAAAAAATAGAAAGTCTCAGAAAAGAGATAATGTGAATTCTCTTCAGAAGTGTGTTGAGCATATTACTATATTGAAGAGTATATTATTCAATAGATAATGTAGATTTCTCAGAGCAAAGTCTTTGAACTAAATGTATTAACAGTAAACATAGTCAAAGTAGGGACTGCCCTGGTAGCTCAGTTGGTAAGAAATTTATGTGCAGTAAAGGAGATCTGGGTTCAGTCCCTGGGTTGAGGAGATCCCCCAGAAAAGGGAATGGCCACCAACTCCAATGTTCTTGCTTAGAGACAACCATGAATAGAAGTGCCTGGCGGGCATAGTCCCTGGGGTCACAAAGAGTCGGACACAACTGAGTGACTAACACACAAACACACCATAGCCACAGTAATGTGATAGAAATAGTTTAATAAAGTGTAATCAATGCCCAGAATAAAAGAAATAATGTTACTGAAAGGTCAAGAAAGGCATCCCAATTATCTGTGCTTGTTTGGAATTCCTATTTTTAGAGTACCAGTGTTAGAAACAGAGGAATAACTTCAAAGTTATACTAATCTAAGCAACTTGATTCCTCCTTGTCTTAAGGCCATTGCCAAGAAATTTAGCAAAAGATCAGAGTCAGAAGTCTCTAACAAACAGAAGGAGCTAGGCTATCCAATTGCTGCTCTACAGTGAGGACTGAAGCATTGCAGAGACATGCAAATGGTTCCCTGAGCTGTTCTGTACAGGCTTATGCCTAGTGGAAGCAAAATGTTGTACAGGCATAGACATAGCATCTAGGTTCTCATCTGGTAAGAACACCTGTGCTAAGAATAGTTAAACCAAAGTGTAATTAACTAACGGTCACATTTGGTCATTAATGTTCAT
Organism: Tragulus kanchil; assembly: GCA_022376925.1. Classification (NCBI taxonomy): domain Eukaryota; kingdom Metazoa; phylum Chordata; class Mammalia; order Artiodactyla; family Tragulidae; genus Tragulus; species Tragulus kanchil. The sequence goes on along the minus strand of JAIOJX010000004.1, from coordinate 265,773,925 downwards.
GTTCACACTCAGTTGTGCTCAACTCTGCTACCCCATGAACTGTAGCCCATCGGGTTCCTCTGTCCATGGAACTTTTCAGGCAAGAATACTGGAGCATGTTGCCTTTTCCTCCTCCAGGGGATCTTCTCCACCCAAGGGATCGAACCTGGGTCTCCTGTGGCTCCTGCATCACAGGTGGATTCTTTACCACTTAAACTGCCTGGGAAGCCTCATTTGATCAATACAGGAATTATTAAAATAGACCTTTCCACTTTGGAAGTTTTCTTAGCCCTAGTAAATGTTACAATAGCAGTAATTCTAGTACAGGCTTATTGTATACATACTATGTACCTGACACCAGGATAAGCATTTATTTGTGTTATCTAATTGAATGCATATAGCAGCTCTTATGGTAAGTATTATTATTCCCATTTAGAGGCCAGACAGCTGGCTTAGAAAAATCCCAATTTCTTGTTGAATCCTGTTCCCTCTGACTCTCACTGCATCCCTTCAGCTGAACCTGAATCTGTTCTAAATTCAAGACTATGAACCTTAAGAGATTTCTTGATGCGTCAACATTCACACTACATTTCCGTAGGTCACTAACTTTTATACCTGTAGGTGAATGTTCACAACTTCACCTGCTTCCAAACCCTCCCTCCCATCCTTTCTCTCCGCTGATGACTTTACCTCCTACTCTACTGAGAAAATACTATCAGAAGAGTAATTCTGAACCTGCATACTTTGCACTCTCTCTTGTCACCAGAGATGAACTCTGTGCTGTGCTCCTGTCTCAAGACACCCTTCTCCTTATGCCTTAGACCCTATCCCCTCCCATTCATGGGCATTCTTCAGCAAGTCTCCCAGTTCTCATCTGCATTATTTTTTTTTTCTTTTCTACCGAATCATACTCATCAGCATGCAAACACACTGTTATTCTCCCACCTCAGTAAAACAAAACAAACACAAAAGCAAAATTTCTCTTCCCTCCCTAGCCGCTAATTGTATATTATTCCTTTTGTAGCAAAATTCATTTGTTTATATGTGCTTCTTCTCATTTTATTTAAAACACACACTAAATAGGTCTTGTTAACCCCAACCCCACTGAAATATTCTTGTCAAGGTCACCAGTGACCTCCACACTGCTAAACTTGATGATCAATTCTTAGTCCCATTTACACCTGGCTTTTCAGCAGCACTGGACACTGGGAATCACTCTCCCTCCTTGGTATGCATTCCTCCATTGCTTCTCATGGTTTTCCTCCTCCCACCCTAGCTGCTCCTTCTCCTTTGCTGGTTCTCCATCACCTATCCAAGCTCTTTTTTTTTTTTTTTTCTTTTTTAATTTATTTTTGGCTGTTTTGGGTCTTGATTGCTGCAGGCAGGCTTTTCTGTAGTTGTAGTGAGAGCTGTTACCCTTCTCTAGTTGCAGTGCACAGGGCTTCTCATTACCATGTGAATAACTGGCAGGCTTTGGGCAACAGGGGTGGCTCCTAGTTGTCTGGTACCAGTCCTGGGTGACTGGGGAAAGGAATAATGTCCTGCACTGAAGAAGCAGGGTAAGAGGTGATAAGAGGTATGGACGCTGGTTTGCATAGCAAAGGCATGCCCCCTGGGGAATTATCTGCTCTCTGTAGGATTAGCTCAGCCTGGGGTAGAGAGGTGTAGGGCAGTCTCTCCAGGATGAGCAAGGCCCCCAGATCACATCATGAAACATAGGAAACAAAAAGCATGAATATCCCAATCACCTTCTCAAAGAGGCTTTCCCTGATCTACCCAGCTAAAGTGATTAGCAGATAAACTCTTTCTCCTCACTCTAATTCCCCCCCAATTCTCCGTTTCTTATATTCTTCTATTTCTATAATGATGTGCTTACTCTCTCCTCCCATTGTAAGAATAAAAACATCGTTCGTCTTATTTCTTTACCTTCAGTATTTAAATCAGAAGTACATGTAAATTATTCAATAAATATTCGTTGAATTAAATGTATGCTTTCCTCTCTTCTTCTACTTCCTCTCCTTGTAGGTGGCGTGAGAATCAGCACAAACTTTAACACTATAATTGTGGATTTTTCTCTCTCTAAAATCTTCAGGACACTGTTTCCAGAAAACCACAACAGTCAGTTGTGTAAGGACACGAGGAAAGGAAATGGGACGGAAGGGTTCTCAGCTCACAGAGGCCCGCGGGTCTGCTGATGATACAGGAAGCAGGCTGGAAACAGGAGGAAAGGAAGCAGCCTGTGCAGTATCACTTCAAACTTTATTTTTACTTTAGCTTCATCCATGAGTTTTCTTATGCAAAAACCTCCATGTTGCTTACCTACATGCCAGGAAACAAAATATTTTCCAATTTCTCCAGAAAGGAACATCATTAAATCCTTTCTCTATACACTCTGTGCTGGGCCTGGAAGAATATTGTTTGGGACCCACAATCAAAGAAAGAAATGGTGGCACGAAGGTAGTTCAAGGAGACATAGAACGTGTTCAAGGACACTTAGACAACTGTTCAGGTCACCAGATGGAGCCTACCGTAGAAAGTCAGTTAGAAAGAGACACAATCCTGCTACATCAAGCACATAAAAGGAACCTGGAAAGACGGTACTGATGAACCTACCTGCAGGGCCGCAGTGGAGACACAGACACAGAGCAGACTTGTGGGGAACATAGCGCGGCGGAGTGGGGTGGGAGGGATGGATTAGAGAGCAGCATGGAAACCTATACATTACTATGCTTCAACCAGTCAGCCAGTGGGACTCTGCAGGATGACACGGGGAGCTCAACTCCAAGCTCCGGGACAACCCAGATGGGTTGGACAGGGTGAGAGGTACGGAGGGAACATACGTATGCCTAGGGCTGATTCACCGTGAAGCATGGCAGAAACCAACAAATCCTCCAATTAAAAATAAACTTCTAGGGCTTCCCCTGGTGGTCCAGTGGGTAAGGACACCGCCTTGCAGTGCAAGGGGTGCCGGTTCGATCCCTGGCCTGGGAAGATCCCACGTGCCGCGGAGCGGCTGGACCCATGTGTCCAATTGCCGAGCCCGAGCTCTGGAGCGCATGCGCCCAGAGCCGGCGCTCTGCAGCGACAGACGCCACCGCGATGGGAGGCCCGCAGGAGCCAAAGAACAAAGACGGATGAAAACAGAGAAATGAAAGACCAATAGAAGTGGCCCGCCCGCTCCCCTCCCTCCCCAACCCGACTCCCGCCCAAAATAAATAAATAAATAAATCTTTTTTTAAAAAAAAAAAATTTCTAAAAAACATGGTCAACAAATGGACTCAATATAAAAAAACTGAGGCTTCTGAGTTTTTCTTCCTCCACATAGGCCATTCAACATATATATTTATTGAATGAGTGAATATGAGAGAAGAAAAAAAAAGATCTGACCAGCACAAAATCCCTTAGGAGTTCAACACCTTCAACTTACCTAAACAGTTACTAGGATTAATGCGTGAAACACAGTGCTTCAGTCTCTCTTTTTTGTTTTCAGTGGTACAGAAGCTGAGGATTAAGAAATCCTAGAACTTGTTTAAGGCTTCCAGCACATTCATAGTTCATTTTAGAATAAGGCCAATGATAGAAATCAGCAGCTTTACATTCTCCAGCTATAGAAACAAGTCATAATTCCCTGGGGGTTGAAGGAAGTACAGTTGTGGTTGATATGTTTAGCTCAGTTTAGTTATTTTTATCATTTATTTATTTATTCATTTATTTAATTTATTTGTCTTTTGGGGGGTGGGTGGGGAGGGAGGGGAATGGGCAGGCCACTTCTGTTGGTCTTTCATTTCTGTTTTCATCCGTCTTTGTTCTTTGGCTCCCGTGGGCCTCCCATCGTGGTGGCCCCTGTTGTCACAGAGCACTGGCTGTGGGCGCATGTGCTCCGGAGCTCCAGCTCGGTAATTGGACACATCAGTCCAGCCGCTCCGCAGCATGTGGGATCTTCCCAGGCCAGGGATCGAACCGGCACCCCTTGCAGTGCAAGGCGGTGTCCTTACCCACTGGACCACCAGGGGAAGCCCTAGTTTTTTTTTTAAAAATGATTGGCTGTATAATAGATGTCCACAGAAATGAGGACTAAACAATGGATGTACAAATATCAGTAATATAAAGAGAGTACAGGAGAGAGACAAGAGAAGCCTCAGTTTATAAACACAACCAGCCCAGATGAACGGCCTTCAAGGGACTCGCTCTAGTCTAGATACACAGATCTGCTTCTAACAGGCCCCAGGGATGTTGGGGCAGACCTCTGATGTATGAGCTGGTGCGTCTTTATTTGCATCTTAACTACATAAATAACCACCAGTGCTGGGAAGAGATATGGGGACAAATGAAAACATGCCACTGAAAGGGCATATTCATCTAGTTCAAAACCAGCTGGATCCCAACCTGATTCACAGCACCAACAAAGACTTGCCTGTTAGTAGCAAGGCCTGCATCCAAAACAAAGGCAATGACCAGTCCTCACCTGATGGATGCGGCACAGGGAGGTGGAGAACAACCTACGGATCCCTTGTGTCTCCTCCACTCTCAGAGAAGTGAACCAGTGCAGGTCAGCCTGAGTCAGCTGACATCAGGAAGCGTGTGTTACTATAATGTTAACTGTGTCATGGTGTGTAAAGGACGAACTTGCCACGGTTTTGTTAAAAGACTTTACCCTTTGGAGGGGGACAGAAGACAGATGAATAGTGAAATTCTATATGAAGGGATGTGTTAAGAGATCTGGAGTGGTACAGAATGCAGGAGAACCCAAGAGGTATAATAGAGAAGCAGAGGGAAGGTACCCCTGTACTCAGTTCCAAGTAGAAATTCAGTCCAAGGTACCTGAATTTTCTGTGCCCACCCCCGGTGCTAAAGAAGGTGTGAGGGGATTTGTTAGCTCACTCTGTGCTTTGTCTCTAGATCTGCACCTTGCTCCCTTTTGAATTAGTAATCTGGTGCTAGACTGCCTACAACGTGACCAACTCAGAAACCCCATGGAAAGCCACTCCTAGAAACTTCTCAAGACTTGAGGCAGGATTTGCTATGGGGCCACACAGCACTCCTCCCCGCCCGCATTTCAGGGGCGTCCCTGGCTGGGCGCCAGCCTCCAGCTGCCCTTAACAAGAGACTCAGTTCTGGTATTTCCATTAGACAGGCAAATGAGAAGTTGTCTTTTCTATAAAAATCAAACAAGGTCAAGGTTTTTTGTTTTACTTTTTAATATGTATGTATGTGTGTATTTGGTTGTGCTGGGTCTTTAGTTGTGGCATGTGGGATTTTTAGTGGTGGTATGCAGGATCTAATTCCCTGACCAGGGATTGAACCTGGGCCTCTTGGATTAGGAGCATGGAGTCTTAGCTACTGGACCACCAGGGAAGTTCCAGAGCTGAGGTTTTATAACATTTATTCACTCAAAGTTCAATAAACATTAATTGAGCCAAGTCTTGGGTAAGCCAATTTTGGCATGGTGAAGAGTGACAAAACCAGCTGGATCCCAACCTGATTCACAGCACCAACAAAGACTTGCCTGTTAGTAGCAAGGCCTGCATCCAAAACAAAGGCAATGACCAGTCCTCACCTGATGGATGCGGCACAGGGAGGTGGAGAACAACCTACGGATCCCTTGTGTCTCCTCCACTCTCAGAGAAGTGAACCAGTGCAGGTCAGCCTGAGTCAGCTGACATCAGGAAGCGTGTGTTACTATAATGTTAACTGTGTCATGGTGTGTAAAGGACGAACTTGCCACGGTTTTGTTAAAAGACTTTACCCTTTGGAGGGGGACAGAAGACAGATGAATAGTGAAATTCTATATGAAGGGATGTGTTAAGAGATCTGGAGTGGTACAGAATGCAGGAGAACCCAAGAGGTATAATAGAGAAGCAGAGGGAAGGTACCCCTGTACTCAGTTCCAAGTAGAAATTCAGTCCAAGGTACCTGAATTTTCTGTGCCCACCCCCGGTGCTAAAGAAGGTGTGAGGGGATTTGTTAGCTCACTCTGTGCTTTGTCTCTAGATCTGCACCTTGCTCCCTTTTGAATTAGTAATCTGGTGCTAGACTGCCTACAACGTGACCAACTCAGAAACCCCATGGAAAGCCACTCCTAGAAACTTCTCAAGACTTGAGGCAGGATTTGCTATGGGGCCACACAGCACTCCTCCCGCCCGCATTTCAGGGCGTCCCTGGCTGGGCGCCAGCCTCCAGCTGCCCTTAACAAGAGACTCAGTTCTGGTATTTCCATTAGACAGGCAAATGAGAAGTTGTCTTTTCTATAAAAATCAAACAAGGTCAAGGTTTTTTGTTTTACTTTTTAATATGTATGTATGTGTGTATTTGGTTGTGCTGGGTCTTTAGTTGTGGCATGTGGGATTTTTAGTGGTGGTATGCAGGATCTAATTCCCTGACCAGGGATTGAACCTGGGCCTCTTGGATTAGGAGCATGGAGTCTTAGCTACTGGACCACCAGGGAAGTTCCAGAGCTGAGGTTTTATAACATTTATTCACTCAAAGTTCAATAAACATTAATTGAGCCAAGTCTTGGGTAAGCCAATTTTGGCATGGTGAAGAGTGAGGGCAAGGTTCCTCACACAACACCAACCAGAGGTTCTCAGTGGGTATGCTACGACTCAACTAAAGTATACTATACCAACCAGCGGTTCTCAGTGGGCACTCTACAATTCAACTAAAGCACACTACACCAACCAGCAGTTCTCAGTGGGTACCCTACAATTCAACTAAGTTCTGACACTGTCTTCTTGAAGGGAGTGTCAGATTCCACAGGTTAAGAGTTTAATCCTATAACATTGCCCTTCCCCCACAAACAGCTATAGATCAGGGGTCCCAGTGACCCCCTTCTTTGAGTTCAGTTAATTTTCCAGAGCAGATCACAGGACTCAAGATCCTTAGGGGCTTCCCAGGGGTCACTCATTACCCTTACAGAAGACAAGCTTTATTGCTCTCAATGCTTACGAAATTCCAATGGTTTTAGGAGCCCTGTGCCAGAGCCTGGACGAAGACCAAATACATCTCTTATTATAAATCATAGTATCACAGAAGTAGATACAGTGGCACACAGGACACAGAAGTTCTGCCCGCTGGGTAGGATTCCAACAGAGGTTGTCTCGCCTGGTGGTTCAGGTTAGACACTGGAAACAGATTGCCTAGGCTTGAATTCTGGTTCCCTTTCTGTAATGTTAGTCAAGTTACTTGATTACTCTGAATCTCCATTTCTTTATTGAAAATTTTAAAAATAATGAGAATGATGATAGTGCCTAACTCTTAAGATGATCATACAGATTTTAAAAATTAATCAAGGTAGAGCACTTAGAAGGGAGTTAAGCTCACAGTGTCACCGACAAAGCCCACTGGTGTCCCTGGGAAAAATAAAGTAGAATCTAGGTGATAAGACAAGGTCTTACCTCTTCTTTTGTGTTTGCCTATAGGAGGTGGAGTGCAGAGATCCTGCACCTAACAGATAGTATTAGAGTTTCCAGTCTCTTGATGAAGGTAAAAGAGGACAGTGAAAAAGCTGGCCTAAAACTCAACATTCAAAAACCAAAAACCGATGACTGGGGGGTGGAGCTAAGATGGCGGCGTAGAAGGACGTGCACTCATCTCTCCTGCAAAATCGCCTGAATTGCGACGAGTTCCTGGGAAACCATCGACGAAAGGAGGTTGGATCTGATCACAGAGAGGACACCCCACATCGAAGAACAAAGGAGAAGCCGCATCAAGACGGTAGGAGGGGTGCAATCGCACTTTTAAAAGTCAAACCTCATACCCGCCGGAGAGGCTGGGCGGGCCAAAGCCGCAAAGCCTGTTGCAGATCAAAACCCGGTGAGGAGCACTAACACCCACAAGGGACTGAGCCAGACCTGCTTTGGAGGGTCCAGGTGCCCCTTGAGCTAGAAGTGCCCTTGAGCAGGCCTCGGAAGGGCGGCACTCAGTTCCCTTTGGAGGAGGTTACCATTAACCCGATCACAGAGTCGCCGAGAGGACTGGAAAGTCTCTGCGCACTGTGATCCGGGAGAGGAATAGCGATCCCGCATGAGACTGAGCCAGACTCACCTCTGAGTAACCTGACGTCTCCCGTGGTGGCGGGGGTCGGCGGTGGCCTGCAGCAGGGTCGGGGGCACTGTGGAAGTGCTTCCCATAGAGCGTGTGGGAATAAATCCTCTGTGAGACAGACGCCATTTTCCCTACTGTAGTTTGGCTGCTGGTCAAACTGCAGGGCTGCTGGTCAAGCTACAGGGGAGGAATTTAGCTCCACCCAGCAAGAAAAGGGATTTGGATTAAGAAACTCCCAGGGCCAGCCTGGGCGGGCCTTTTAATTCTGGAATAGGCCAAAACAAGCAGTCAAAGAGGTCTTCAGATCCAACCACTGCCAGAGGCAAGAAAAAGACTGATAATTCCTGAACAGTCAGCAAGAGACAGAAGAACATAAACACTATTTTCACGTTTTGTCTGAAGCTGGAGTTACTGCTGGACTTTAAAATTTCATTTTTTGTATTGTATTACTTTGTTTCAATTTTTTTTTTTCTTCTCTTTTTTCCAAACCCACTCAGTGCACCCACCGCTTTTTTATTTTTTTTTTTTCTCTTTTCTTGGGGGTGTATGTGAGAGAGAGTGGGTGTGTTCATTTCCTTCACTGAATTCTATTGAAGCTACTAATCTTATCAGTAAGACTGAATATATTCAAGTTTACATAATTTTTTTTTTTTCTTTTTTTTTCTTTTTCCTTTTAAACCACACATTTTATTTTGGTATAAACTTCTGGTTCCCCATTGGCCTTTTAAGGTTCTGTGGGGGTTTTGTTTGTTTTTATTATTTTTGCTTTGTTTTTCTATATTTTTCTATAAAATTTAGATCTTTTAATTTTTAATAATTTTTTCATTTGTACTACTACCTCCTCTATAATTCTTTGCTTTCTCTGAAGCTCCTTTCCTATAGCACTAAATTCTAATACATACAAATCTTTATCTCCCTATATTTAACTTTGCAATATTATTCTATATTTCTCTTCTATCCTCCCTTTCTCTTTTTCCCTTTCCCCACTATATTTCTTAGTCTGTTCTGTCCTCATTGCCTTATCCCCAACGGGGATCCTGCTCTAACATTATTCTCCAATTGGTCCTCTCCTTAGTTTGCTTATTAACTTGTGGATATCATTCTTGGATTTCTCTATTCGCCGTGCTAACGTATTGTACTGTATTTTTGATTGGAATGCTTGGGTTATGTTATAGCTGTATATGTTCATGTGTATAATTCAATACGCTAGATAGTACTTGCATAATTTTTAAATTGCCATTTGTCAAAGGTATACCTTCTGTTTCTCATTTGCATATATATGTTTTAATACCATTTAATGCCATAACAAACCAGCCGTGAAATCTTCATTCCCTGGTCAGGCAACAAGCCACGGGGTTTTGAGGGTGCACTGACTCCAAAACTACAATACTAGAGAACGCATAACACTAAAGAGCAGTATACAAGTGAGAACGCCAGCAAAGGTAATCACTTGTATACAAGTCCTGACATCACCCAATCACCAGCATCACCCAGAATAAGAAGCCCCATCCAAACAACAAACACCAACAGACGTAACTCAAAGTCTGGGAAAAGGAAATCCCAAACAGAATCAGTTTTAAAAAATTAATAATAACAATGAAACGGCAGAGAAATACAAAGCAAGTAAAAAAATCAAAAAAGTCTGGAAAAGGAAATCCACAAACAGAATTTCAGAAAATTGCTTTTTCCAAACCCACTCAGTGCACCCACCGCCTTTTTTTTTTTTTTTTTTCTTTCTTTTTTTGGGGGTGTGTTTGAGAGAGAGTGGGTGTGTTCATTTCCTTCACTGAATTCTATTGAAGCTACTAATCTTATCAGTAAGACTGAATATATTCAAGTTTACATAATTTTTTTTTTTTTTTTCTTTTTCCTTTTAAACCACACATTTTATTTTGGTATAAACTTCTGGTTCCCCATTGGCCTTTTAAGGTTCTGTGGGGGTTTTGTTTGTTTTTATTATTTTTGCTTTGTTTTTCTATATTTTTCTATAAAATTTAGATCTTTTAATTTTTAATAATTTTTTCATTTGTACTACTACCTCCTCTATAATTCTTTGCTTTCTCTGAAGCTCCTTTCCTATAGCACTAAATTCTAATACATACAAATCTTTATCTCCCTATATTTAACTTTGCAATATTATTCTATATTTCTCTTCTATCCTCCCTTTCTCTTTTTCCCTTTCCCCACTATATTTCTTAGTCTGTTCTGTCCTCATTGCCTTATCCCCAACGGGGATCCTGCTCTAGCATTATTCTCCAATTGGTACTCTACTTAGTTTGCTTATTAACTTGTGGATATCATTCTTGGATTCTCTATTCGCCGTGCTAACGTATTGTACTGTATTTTTGATTGGAATGCTTGGGTTATGTTATAGCTGTATATGTTCATGTGTATAATTCAATACGCTAGATAGTACTTGCATAATTTTTAAATTGCCATTTGTCAAAGGTATACCTTCTGTTTCTCATTTGCATATATATGTTTTAATACCATTTAATGCCATAACAAACCAGCCGTGAAATCTTCATTCCCTGGTCAGGCAACAAGCCACGGGGTTTTGAGGGTGCACTGACTCCAAAACTACAATACTAGAGAACGCATAACACTAAAGAGCAGTATACAAGTGAGAACGCCAGCAAAGGTAATCACTTGTATACAAGTCCTGACATCACCCAATCACCAGCATCACCCAGAATAAGAAGCCCCATCCAAACAACAAACACCAACAGACGTAACTCAAAGTCTGGGAAAAGGAAATCCCAAACAGAATCAGTTTTAAAAAATTAATAATAACAATGAAACGGCAGAGAAATACCACACAAGCGAAGGAACAATCAACAAACACACAAGATCAAATTAATGAAGAGAATTTGGACAAACTTTCTGAAAGTGATTTCAGAAGAATGATAGTAAAGATGATCAAAGACACTGAAAACAGAATTTCAGAGAAATTGCAAGATACAACTAACACACTGAATAAAGAAATACAAGAACTTACCAAAAAAGTAACAGAGACAAACAACTCAATTGCTGAACTGAAACACTGTAGAAGGAATCAAGAGCAGAGTATCTGAGACAGAAGACCGGATAAGTGAGCTGGAAGATAAAATGGTGGAAGTAACTGCTGAAAAACAGACTCTAGCTCAAAGAATGAAAAGAGCAGAGGACAGCCTCAGAGACCTCTGGGATAATATCAAACGCACCAATATTCGAATTATGGGGGTTCCAGAAGAAGAAGAAAAAAAGAAAGGCTATGAAAAGATCTTTGAAGAGATTATAGTTGAAAATTTCCCCAACATGGGAAAAGAAATAGTCAATCAAGTCCAAGAAACACAAAGAGTACCTAACAGAATCAATCCGAGAAGAAACACACCAAGACACATATTAATGAAGTTAACACAAATTAAACACAAAGATAGAATTCTCAAAGCAGCAAGGGAAAAGCAACTAGTGACATACAAGGGAAAGCCCATCCGTTTAACAGCTGATCTTTCAACAGAAACTCTGCAGGCCAGAAGGGAATGGCAGGACACATTTAAACGGCTGAAAGAGAATAATCTGCAACCAAGAATCCTCTACCCTGCCAAGATCTCCTTCAAAATTGATGGAGAAATCAAAAGCTTTACAGACAAGCAAAAATTAAAAGAATTTAGTCACACCAAACCAGCCTTACAACAAATGTTAAAGGGACTTATATAGACAACAAGTATAAAAGGAGAAGATCCACGAAACAAACCCATCATAACATCTAAGAAGATGACAATAGGATCATTTGTATCAATAATTACTTTGAATGTCAATGGACTAAACGCCCCAACCAAAAGACACAGAGTGGCTGAATGGATGACAAAACGCGACCCATACATATGCTGCCTCCAGGAAACTCATTTCAGACCTAGAGACACTCATAGACTGAAAGTGAGAGGCTGGAAAAAGATATTCCATGCAAATGGAAATCAAAAGAAAGCTGGAGTAGCAATCCTCATATCAGATAAAATAGATTTTAAAGTAAAGAAGATTCTAAGAGACAAGGCAGGTCACTACATCATGATTAAGGGATCCATCCAAGAAGAAGACATAACAATCATAAATATCTATGCTCCCAACACAGGAGCACCCCAATACATAAGACAAACACTTTCAGACATAAAAGAAGACATTGACAGCAACACAATCATAGTAGGAGACTTTAACACTCCTCTCACACCAATGGACAGATCATCCAAACAGAAAATTAATAAAGAAACACAAGCCTTAAATGCCACACTAGAAGAAATGGACCTCATTGATATCTTTAGGACTTTCCATCCAAAAGCAGAAGAATACACTTTCTTCTCAAGTGCTCACGGAACATTCTCCAGGATAGACCACATCTTGGGCCACAAATCAATGCTCAGTCAATTCAAGAAAACTGAAATTCTATCAACCATCTTCTCGGACCACAATGCAGTGAGACTAGAGATCAACTACAGGAAAAAAACCGCTAAGAACACAAACACATGGAGATTAAACAACACATACCTAAAAAACCAACTGATCATTGAGGAAATCAAAGGAGAAATAAAAAAATTCCTAGAAGAAAATGACAATGAACACACGACAGTGCAAAACCTATGGGATACTGCAAAAGCAGTTCTAAGAGGGAAGTTTATAGCATTACAATCCCACCTCAAGAAACTAGGAAAATCTCAAACAGACGACCTTACCTTACGCTTAAAACAACTGGAGAAAGAAGAACAAAAACACCCCAAAGCCAGCAGAAGAAGGGAAATCATAAAGATCAGAGCAGAAATAAATGAAAAGAAACAAAAGAAACAATAGTAAAGATAAATAAAACAAAAAGCTGGTTCTTGAAAAAGTCAATAAAATTGACACACCACAGGCCAGACTCATAAAGAAAAAGAGAAGATCCAGATCACCAAAATCAAAAATGAAAAGGAGAGATTACAACGGACAATGCAGAAATCCAAAGGATTATAAGAGACTATTATGAACAACTCTATGGCAACAAACTGGACAACCTGGAAGAAATGGACAGTTTCTTAGAGAAGATTAATCTCCCAAGACTCAACCAGGAAGAAATAGAAACTATGAACAAGCCAATCACAAGCTCAGAAATCGACCTTGTGATCAAAAATCTACCAAAATAAAAGCCCAGGGCCAGATGGTTTCACAAGTGAATTCTACCAAACATTTAAAGAAGAGCTAATGCCTGTCCTTCTAAAACTCTTCCAAAAATTGCCCAGGAAGGAACACTTCCAAACACATTCTACGAGGCCACCATCACCCTGATACCAAAGCCAGGCAAAGACATCACAAAAAAAGAAAATTATAGGCCAATTTCACTGATGAATCTAGATGCCAAAATCCTCAACAAAATCCTAGCAAACAGAATTCAGCAACACATCAAAAAACTCATTCATCACGATCAAGTTGGGTTCATCCCAGGCATGCTCACGGAACATTCTCCAGGATAGACCACATCTTGGGCCACAAATCAATGCTCAGTCAATTCAAGAAAACTGAAATTCTATCAACCATCTTCTCGGACCACAATGCAGTGAGACTAGAGATCAACTACAGGAAAAAAACCGCTAAGAACACAAACACATGGAGATTAAACAACACATACCTAAAAAACCAACTGATCATTGAGGAAATCAAAGGAGAAATAAAAAAATTCCTAGAAGAAAATGACAATGAACACACGACAGTGCAAAACCTATGGGATACTGCAAAAGCAGTTCTAAGAGGGAAGTTTATAGCATTACAATCCCACCTCAAGAAACTAGGAAAATCTCAAACAGACGACCTTACCTTACGCTTAAAACAACTGGAGAAAGAAGAACAAAAACACCCCAAAGCCAGCAGAAGGAGGGAAATCATAAAGATCAGAGCAGAAATAAATGAAAAAGAAACAAAAGAAACAATAGTAAAGATAAATAAAACAAAAAGCTGGTTCTTCGAAATAGTCAATAAAATCGACACACCACTGGCCAGACTCATTAAGAAAAAGAGAGAGAAGAACCAGATCACCAAAATCAAAAATGAAAAAGGAGAGATTACAACGGACAATGCAGAAATCCAAAGGATTATAAGAGACTATTATGAACAACTCTATGGCAACAAACTGGACAACCTGGAAGAAATGGACAGTTTCTTAGAGAAGATTAATCTCCCAAGACTCAACCAGGAAGAAATAGAAACTATGAACAAGCCAATCACAAGCTCAGAAATCGACCTTGTGATCAAAAATCTACCCAAAAATAAAAGCCCAGGGCCAGATGGTTTCACAAGTGAATTCTACCAAACATTTAAAGAAGAGCTAATGCCTGTCCTTCTAAAACTCTTCCAAAAAAGTGCCCAGGAAGGAACACTTCCAAACACATTCTACGAGGCCACCATCACCCTGATACCAAAGCCAGGCAAAGACATCACAAAAAAAGAAAATTATAGGCCAATTTCACTGATGAATCTAGATGCCAAAATCCTCAACAAAATCCTAGCAAACAGAATTCAGCAACACATCAAAAGCTCATTCATCACGATCAAGTTGGGTTCATCCCAGGCATGCAAGGATTCTTCAACATTCAAATCAATCAATGTGATACACCATATCAACAAATTGAAAGACAAAATCACATGATCATCTCAATAGATGCAGAAAAAGCCTTTGACAAAGTACAGCATCCATTTATGATAAAAACTCTTCAAAAATGGGCATAGAAGGAACTTATCTTAACATAGTGAAAGCCATATATGAGAAGCCCACAGCAACATTATCCTCAATGGTGAAAAACTCAAAGCATTCCCTCTAAGATCAGGAACAAGACAAGGGTGTCCACTTTCACCACTCTTATTCAACATAGTCCTGGAAGTTCTAGCAATAGCAATAAGAGAAGAGAAAGAAATCAAAGGAATCCAGATTGGAAAAGAAGAAGTCAAACTCTCTCTATTTGCAGATGACATGATATTATACATAGAAAATCCCAAAGACACTATTACAAAACTACTAGAGTTAATCAGCGAATTCAGCAAAGTTGCAGGATACAAAATCAATATACAGAAATCACTGGCATTCCTATACACAAACAATGAAAAATCAGAAAATGAAATCAAAGAGGCAATCCCCTTCACCATCGCAACCAAAAGAATCAAATATCTAGGAATAAACCTACCCAAAGAAACAAAAGAACTGTACACAGAAAATTACAAGACACTCATGAGAGACATTAAAGAAGACTTAAACAGATGGAGAAATATTCCGTGTTCCTGGGTCAGGAGAATCAATATTGTGAAAATGACCATACTACCAAATGTCATCTATAGATTCAATGCGATCCCTATCAAGCTTCCAATAACATTCTTCACAGAACTAGACCAACGAATAACACAGTTCATATGGAAACACAAAAGACCTCGAATAGCCAAAGCAATCCTCAGGAAGAAGAATGGAGCTGGAGGGATCAGCCTCCCCAACTTCAGACTCTACTACAAAGCCAGGCAAAGACATCACAAAAAAAGAAAATTATAGGCCAATTTCACTGATGAATCTAGATGCCAAAATCCTCAACAAAATCCTAGCAAACAGAATTCAGCAACACATCAAAAAGCTCATTCATCACGATCAAGTTGGGTTCATCCCAGGCATGCAAGGATTCTTCAACATTCGCAAATCAATCAATGTGATACACCATATCAACAAATTGAAAGACAAAAATCACATGATCATCTCAATAGATGCAGAAAAAGCCTTTGACAAAGTACAGCATCCATTTATGATAAAAACTCTTCAAAAAATGGGCATAAAAGGAACTTATCTTAACATAGTGAAAGCCATATATGAGAAGCCCACAGCAACATTATCCTCAATGGTGAAAAACTCAAAGCATTCCCTCTAAGATCAGGAACAAGACAAGGGTGTCCACTTTCACCACTCTTATTCAACATAGTCCTGGAAGTTCTAGCAATAGCAATAAGAGAAGAGAAAGAAATCAAAGGAATCCAGATTGGAAAAGAAGAAGTCAAACTCTCTCTATTTGCAGATGACATGATATTATACATAGAAAATCCCAAAGACACTATTACAAAACTACTAGAGTTAATCAGCGAATTCAGCAAAGTTGCAGGATACAAAATCAATATACAGAAATCACTGGCATTCCTATACACAAACAATGAAAAATCAGAAAATGAAATCAAAGAGGCAATCCCCTTCACCATCGCAACCAAAAGAATCAAATATCTAGGAATAAACCTACCCAAAGAAACAAAAGAACTGTACACAGAAAATTACAAGACACTCATGAGAGACATTAAAGAAGACTTAAACAGATGGAGAAATATTCCGTGTTCCTGGGTCAGGAGAATCAATATTGTGAAAATGACCATACTACCAAATGTCATCTATAGATTCAATGCGATCCCTATCAAGCTTCCAATAACATTCTTCACAGAACTAGACCAACGAATAACACAGTTCATATGGAAACACAAAAGACCTCGAATAGCCAAAGCAATCCTCAGGAAGAAGAATGGAGCTGGGGATCAGCCTCCCCAACTTCAGACTCTACTACAAAGCAACAGTCATCAAGACAGTATGGTACTGGCACAAAAACAGAAATATCGACCAATGGAACAAGATCGAGAACCCAGAGATAAAGCCACGCACCTATGGGTACCTTATTTTTGACAAAGGAGGCGAACATATAAAATGGGACAAAGACAGCCTCTTCAACAAATGGTGCTGGGAAAATTGGACAGCTACATGCAAGAAAATGAAATTGGAACATACCCTGACACCATACACAAAGATCAACTCAAAATGGATTAAAGACTTAAATGTAAGGCCAGAAACCATCAAACTCTTAGAGGAGAATATAGGCAAAACCCTCAAGGACATCAATCAAAGCAAGATCTTCTCTGACCCACCTACTAGAATAGTGGAACTAAAAAGACAAATGAACATGTGGGACCTAATGAAACTTAAAAGCTTTTGTACAGCAAAAGAAATTACAAAAAAGTTCAACAGACACCCCACAGAGTGGGAGAAAATCATAGCAAATGAAACAACAGACAAAGAATTAATCTCCAAAATCTACAAGCAACTCAGACAACTCAGCACTGGAAAAACGAACAACCCAATCAAAAAATGGGAAAAGGACCTAAACAGACACCTCTCCAACGATGACATACAGATGGCCCAAAAACACATGAAACGATGCTCAACTTCACTAATAATTAGAGAAATGCAAATCAAAGAGGCAATCCCCTTCACCATCGCAACCAAAAGAATCAAATATCTAGGAATAAACCTACCCAAAGAAACAAAAGAACTGTACACAGAAAATTACAAGACACTCATGAGAGACATTAAAGAAGACTTAAACAGATGGAGAAATATTCCGTGTTCCTGGGTCAGGAGAATCAATATTGTGAAAATGACCATACTACCAAATGTCATCTATAGATTCAATGCGATCCCTATCAAGCTTCCAATAACATTCTTCACAGAACTAGACCAACGAATAACACAGTTCATATGGAAACACAAAAGACCTCGAATAGCCAAAGCAATCCTCAGGAAGAAGAATGGAGCTGGGGGGATCAGCCTCCCCAACTTCAGACTCTACTACAAAGCAACAGTCATCAAGACAGTATGGTACTGGCACAAAAACAGAAATATCGACCAATGGAACAAGATCGAGAACCCAGAGATAAAGCCACGCACCTATGGGTACCTTATTTTTGACAAAGGAGGCGAACATATAAAATGGGACAAAGACAGCCTCTTCAACAAATGGTGCTGGGAAAATTGGACAGCTACATGCAAGAAAATGAAATTGGAACATACCCTGACACCATACACAAAGATCAACTCAAAATGGATTAAAGACTTAAATGTAAGGCCAGAAACCATCAAACTCTTAGAGGAGAATATAGGCAAAACCCTCAAGGACATCAATCAAAGCAAGATCTTCTCTGACCCACCTACTAGAATAGTGGAACTAAAAAGACAAATGAACATGTGGGACCTAATGAAACTTAAAAGCTTTTGTACAGCAAAAGAAATTACAAAAAAGTTCAACAGACACCCCACAGAGTGGGAGAAAATCATAGCAAATGAAACAACAGACAAAGAATTAATCTCCAAAATCTACAAGCAACTCAGACAACTCAGCACTGGAAAAACGAACAACCCAATCAAAACATGGGAAAAGGACCTAAACAGACACCTCTCCAACGATGACATACAGATGGCCCAAAAACACATGAAACGATGCTCAACTTCACTAATAATTAGAGAAATGCAAATCAAAACTACAATGAGATGTCACCTCACACCCGTCAGAATGGCCATCATCCACAAATCGACAGACAATAAATGCTGGAGAGGCTGCGGAGAAAAGGGAACCCTCCTGCATTGCTGGTGGGAGTGTAAATTGATACAGCCTCTATGGAAGACAGTCTGGAGCTTTCTTAAAAAACTAAAAATAGAAGCACCATATGACCCAGCAATCCCACTCTTAGGTTTATACCCTGATGAAATCAAAACTGAAAGAAGCACCTGTACCCCAATGTTCATTGCAGCTCTCTATACAATAGCTAGAACATGGAAGGAACCTAGATGCCCATCGACGAACGAATGGATCCAAAAGCTCTGGTACATATATACAATGGAATACTACACAGCTGTAAAGAGAAATGCAGAAGAATCAGCCCTCATGAGGTGGCTGGATCTAGAACGTATCCTAAAAAGTGAAGTCAGTCAGAAAGAGAAGGACAAATACAGTATATTAACACATATATATGGAATCTAGTAGGATGGTGATGATGGCACATGCAGTGAAGCGACAGAAAGACAGACATGGACAGTGGACATATGGACATTGTGGGGAAGGAACAGTGGTTGAGAGGCGTAAGGGAAGTAGCATGAAGGCCTGTACTATCATAAGTGAAGAAAATAGCTCTAGTCATTGCTCTGTGAGAAAAGGGGATCCTTCAGGGGTGCTGTGTGATGGTCAGGAGGGGAGGGAAGGGGGGGATATACATGTGACTAATCTGAGAACATGCATGTCTGTGAACAACAAAACTCTGTAAAAGTTAAAAGTAAAATAAAGGTTTAAAAAAAAAAAAAAAAAAAACCCAAAAACCATGGCATCCAGTCCTATCACTTCATGGCAAATAGAAAGGCAAACAATGGAAACAGTGACAGACTTTATTTTCTTGGGCTCCAAAATCACTGTGAATGGTGACTGCAGCTATGAAATTAAAAGACACTTGCTCCTTCGAAGAAAAGCTAGGTTTCCATTTTCTTCTCCAAGGAATCTTCCCAACCCACGGATTAAACCCGTCTCCTGTGCTGCAGGAAGATTCTTTACTGTCTGAACCACCAGGAAGATCCCCTTAAACAAAACTTCACCAACAAAAGTCCATAGACTATGGCCATCATCCACAAATCGACAGACAATAAATGCTGGAGAGGCTGCGGAGAAAAGGGAACACTTCTGCATTGCTGGTGGGAGTGTAAATTGATACAGCCTCTATGGAAGACAGTCTGGAGATTTCTTAAAAAACTAAAAATAGAAGCACCATATGACCCAGCAATCCCACTCTTAGGTTTATACCCTGATGAAATCAAAACTGAAAGAAGCACCTGTACCCCAATGTTCATTGCAGCTCTCTATACAATAGCTAGAACATGGAAGGAACCTAGATGCCCATCGACGAACGAATGGATCCAAAAGCTCTGGTACATATATACAATGGAATACTACACAGCTGTAAAGAGAAATGCAGAAGAATCAGCCCTCATGAGGTGGCTGGATCTAGAACGTATCCTAAAAAGTGAAGTCAGTCAGAAAGAGAAGGACAAATACAGTATATTAACACATATATATGGAATCTAGTAGGATGGTGATGATGGCACATGCAGTGAAGCGACAGAAAGACAGACATGGACAGTGGACATATGGACATTGTGGGGAAGGAACAGTGGTTGAGAGGCGTAAGGGAAGTAGCATGAAGGCCTGTACTATCATAAGTGAAGAAAATAGCTCTAGTCATTGCTCTGTGAGAAAAGGGGATCCTTCAGGGGTGCTGTGTGATGGTCAGGAGGGGAGGGAAGGGGGGGATATACATGTGACTAATCTGAGAACATGCATGTCTGTGAACAACAAAACTCTGTAAAAGTTAAAAGTAAAATAAAGGTTTAAAAAAAAAAAAAAAAAAAAACCAAAAACCATGGCATCCAGTCCTATCACTTCATGGCAAATAGAAAGGCAAACAATGGAAACAGTGACAGACTTTATTTTCTTGGGCTCCAAAATCACTGTGAATGGTGACTGCAGCTATGAAATTAAAAGACACTTGCTCCTTCGAAGAAAAGCTAGGTTTCCATTTTCTTCTCCAAGGAATCTTCCCAACCCACGGATTAAACCCGTCTCCTGTGCTGCAGGAAGATTCTTTACTGTCTGAACCACCAGGGAAGCCTATATGACAAACCTAGACATGGATTAAAAAGCAGAGAGATCACTTCACCAACAAAAGTCCAGATAGTCAAAGCTATGGTTTTCCTGGTAGTCATGTATGGATGTGAGAGTCGGACCATTAAGAAGGCTGACTCCATGATCCCTAATTGTAATCATTTGTCTCCTTCGTTGCATGCTGTTGGAAACAAGGGTCTCGGGTGATTGAATGAGTTGGCGCACCTTAAAATACTCAGTGAGATTGAAACACACTCCCCTCTTCCCCAAAGTTGCTCAGAAATAGAACCACTGAAATCAAAGGGTCCTCACTCACACTATATGTGACTGCAATTCCATGGAGTAAAGAAACAGCAATCCTGTATCTGCTGCATTTTATCAACTTGGAGGAGGCATGTGATCTTCCTTGACCTTTTCTTCACTTATTTGAAGGAACAGGAAGCATCAGGCATGAATAATCTTAGAGGCAGCCCTGAGTGTATCAGGCCACACTGGGGGCAGATTTCTGGGTTCAGATTCTACCTTACCATATGCTAGATGAATATGGTATAGTCCTTAACACCATTTGTGTCTCACAGTTTACTCATCAGTAAAGTGGGAATGATAACACTAGGCCAGAGACTGGCCAGTTTCTCTCCAAACACAATTCCCTTTTCTCCTGGCCACAGAGCTGGACTGTATTTCCCAGCCTCTCTTGCAGGTGAGTGTGACCAGATGGTGCTGGCCATTGGGATAAGGACCGAAGTGACAGATGCGACCTTCACGTTTGGCCCCTACAAACCTTTCAAGTAGCACTACATGCTCTCTCTCTATTTTTTTCTGGGTCCAACCACTGGATCTAATAGAGGACTCCAGGCCCACAGAATGGCAGAACTACAGACTAGAAAGCGTCCAAGTTTCTGAATGACCTTGGGGTAGTCCTACTGCTGGGCAGGATCAATGACTTTGGACTTCAGGTAACTGGAAACAAGCATGTACTGTGTTAAATTAGTGAGAGCTGGGATTGTTTATTAAAGCAGCTTGAACTATCCCAACTAGGAAAAACACCTATCTCATTGGTTACTTCAAGTACTAAAATATCTATAAACTGTTGGTGTTAATGAGCTCTCAGAGCATAGAAGAATAACTATCTCCATGGGACCGCCCCATGCCAGTGGTGCAGGTTCTGTCCTGCCAGGGAGCTAATAGCCCACATATCTCATGGCCAAAAACATAAAACAGAAGAAATATTGTAACAAATTCAATACTTTTAAAAAATGGTCCACATCTCCCCCTAAAATCTTAACAATAACAACAACAAAAAAACCCTATTCCCATGACTGCCTTTTCCCAAATCCTTTGTTATGGCAAAAGGATAATGTGGACCTTATGGGAAATCATGATTCTCTAAGTAAGGCATTTGGATTGCTACTGAGAACACTGCCTATTTGTACACAAAAATGGGTATAAGTAGTTTATATGAAATGAGGAGAACAGCGGGAGGAAGAGCAAACATGACCTGGGTCAAAAGTCTGTGCTCCAAGGCTCCTCTTGCCCTTCTCAGGGTCCCCATGACTTTGTCTGCAGGTAAGGCTACAGCATCTCCCAGTGTGACTGCAGAGCCTTGCTGAAGATACAAACCAATGGGATCATTACAACCCATTGTCTTTCTTTTGGGTAGGTTCAGGTTCATGGATGGCACACTATAACTCCTAAAACAAGTGGGGAGAGAGGGGACTTTAAAAGTTAGAAAATGGATTATATTATATAGAACCAGAGAAGCATACTTAGAAATGAAAATTATTCTTGAGGGGTGCTTATATTTTCCTTTGGAAATGTTTTATTATTGCTATAACGTCCAGGTCCCAAAAAAACTTCAGAGATTCAAGAGAACATTCAGCCTGTGGTCAGTTAGAATTCTACCCAAGAGGAAGATTCTGAACAAAAGAAAGACTAGCGACTTCATAGCTGACTTGTATACTTACTTGTTTCTACACACCCTGCCAAATTTTCTCTAGACTAATACTGCCAAATAAATCTCTTAAAACTTGATTTTATTTTTTTCCGGTTCACCTTCAAGCTCTTAAGATGCTGTGCTCCGTCGTCATCACTCACCATCTTGTATCTTTAATGGTATCACAAATCTTATTTTATGAGGTAGCACTGTCAGCAGATACACTGCTTGGGTGACACAGGAAATACTTCATAGCCCTGTAGATAAATAAGCCTATAGGTTCAGAGGTATTCATATACCCACAGAATCCTCTCATCATTGGAAATTTTCCAATGTACCCAACTATGTCTAAAGTAGGAAACACCCAGAGAACACACCCATTATAAAAGTTCATCACCATCCTACAAATATAATCCCAAGGAAGCCATGGTCACTTGGCTCAATCCCAGAGGGCTGTTACATTCAGAAAATGATAATACAGATAGAACGTCCAATGTTAATGTCACATTTCAACATCTTTACAGAGGATACAAATACATAAGCAACAAAATTCATTAAAATCCTCTCTTTTCCTTGGTTAGCCAAAATGTTCCTTGGGGTTTCCATAAGATGTTATGGGAAAATCTGAACTAATTTTTTTGTCAACCCAATAAAATGCCTCTGGCCTCTGGAAGCCTCCCACTTTCCTTCTCCAAAAGAATTATTTCTATATCATTCCTTCCAAAAGTTCGTCATATATTCCCAGAGCTCCCTAGCTATGGGTATGCCTGTCTGTAGACCCTGCAGGCTTCCCAGGTGGCTCAGTGGGTAAAAAAAATCTGCCTGCAACGCAGGAGGGTGTGTTAGTCACTCAGTCGTGTCCGACTCTTTGCGACCCCATGGACGGCAGCTCGCCAGGCTCCTCTGTCCATGGGGACTCTCAGCAAGAACACTGGAGTGCACGGCCTACGGGATCTTCCCCCAAGGCTGCAGGCTAAAGATCTATTTCTTTTTTTTGGAAATGTTTTATTATTGCTATAACGTCCAGGTCCCAAAAACTTCAGAGATTCAAGAGAACATTCAGCCTGTGGTCAGTTAGAATTCTACCCAAGAGGAAGATTCTGAACAAAAGAAAGACTAGCGACTTCATAGCTGACTTGTATACTTACTTGTTTCTACACACCCTGCCAAATTTTCTCTAGACTAATACTGCCAAATAAATCTCTTAAAACTTGATTTTATTTTTTTCCGGTTCACCTTCAAGCTCTTAAGATGCTGTGCTCCGTCGTCATCACTCACCATCTTGTATCTTTAATGGTATCACAAATCTTATTTTATGAGGTAGCACTGTCAGCAGATACACTGCTTGGGTGACACAGGAAATACTTCATAGCCCTGTAGATAAATAAGCCTATAGGTTCAGAGGTATTCATATACCCACAGAATCCTCTCATCATTGGAAATTTTCCAATGTACCCAACTATGTCTAAAGTAGGAAACACCCAGAGAACACACCCATTATAAAAGTTCATCACCATCCTACAAATATAATCCCAAGGAAGCCATGGTCACTTGGCTCAATCCCAGAGGGCTGTTACATTCAGAAAATGATAATACAGATAGAACGTCCAATGTTAATGTCACATTTCAACATCTTTACAGAGGATACAAATACATAAGCAACAAAATTCATTAAAATCCTCTCTTTTCCTTGGTTAGCCAAAATGTTCCTTGGGGTTTCCATAAGATGTTATGGGAAAATCTGAACTAATTTTTTTGTCAACCCAATAAAATGCCTCTGGCCTCTGGAAGCCTCCCACTTTCCTTCTCCAAAAGAATTATTTCTATATCATTCCTTCCAAAAGTTCGTCATATATTCCCAGAGCTCCCTAGCTATGGGTATGCCTGTCTGTAGACCCTGCAGGCTTCCCAGGTGGCTCAGTGGGTAAAAAAAATCTGCCTGCAACGCAGGAGGGTGTGTTAGTCACTCAGTCGTGTCCGACTCTTTGCGACCCCATGGACGGCAGCTCGCCAGGCTCCTCTGTCCATGGGGACTCTCCAGGCAAGAACACTGGAGTGCACTGCCACGGCTCTCCTCACGGGGATCTTCCCAATCCAGGGCTCAAACCTGGGTCATTGCAGGCAATGAAGGAGACACAGGTTCTATCCTTGGGTTGGGAAGATTTCGTGGACAGGGCCCATGGCAACCCACTCCAGTATTCTTGCCTGGGGAATCCTCATGGGCAGAGGAGCCTCGTGGGCTACAGTCCACAGGGTCACACAGAGTCAGAAATGATGGAAGTGACTGAGCACGCACACGGGCGTGCATGCACAGAGAATCCTGGACATGAGGGCTCTTCTCTGCTTTTCTTTTCTGTCAAAAGCCCATCTGCTTTTCTTTTGCCCTACCTCGTCTTCATTCCATCATGAAAGCCCAAAGAATTGCCTGGAATTGGTGCAGCCTTTCTTTGTTTGCCAGAAAGGAAGGAACTGAGCAGACTGAGTCAGAGTGAGTCTTCCTCCCTTTGTCTCATCACACCCATCAAGCATAAGACAGTCAAGTGATGCCCTAAGTGTGTACATGTTGCCTGGACAGGCTCCCTTCCAAAGAGCATTCTAATTCAGAAGCAGTGCTTTGTAGAAAATGCAGACAACCATTTGCCTCTAGTGAATGATTCCAGAAAATCTGACTTGATAGCACCATCTCTCAAAAGGCTTTGCCCAGCTGAGCTTTATGTAACATAAAAAGTCCCCGTCTGTTGTCTGGTTAAAGAAGAATAGCTTATTCTCCTACTGGGACTCAATTAAAAGATGAGGCTTTTACATCATATTTAGCAGTACTCCTACAAAGCACAAAAGCTCCCACAGCACTGATGGAAAGGAGAAAATATCATCTGGCTGTTAGAAAGGATCCGTAACTAAGACAAAAGTAGTCTCGCCCTTGATTCAACACTGACTGTCAACAATCTGTCTTCCGTATGTGCCTGGGAAAGCAACACTCCCAAACACACACAGGAACACAAATGTTCTATTCATAATAAAGGTCCTACCGCCATGGTGCGACTGTGTTAGTCACTCAGTGGTGTCCGACTCTTTGCGACCCCATGGACGGCAGCTCCACCCCCGGCTCCTCTGTCCATGGGGACTCTCCAGCAAGAACACTGGAGTGCACTGCCACGGCTCTCCTCACGGGGATCTTCCCAATCCAGGGCTCAAACCTGGGTCATTGCAGGCAATGAAGGAGACACAGGTTCTATCCTTGGGTTGGGAAGATTTCGTGGACAGGGCCCATGGCAACCCACTCCAGTATTCTTGCCTGGGGAATCCTCATGGGCAGAGGAGCCTCGTGGGCTACAGTCCACAGGGTCACACAGAGTCAGAAATGATGGAAGTGACTGAGCACGCACACGGGCGTGCATGCACAGAGAATCCTGGACATGAGGGCTCTTCTCTGCTTTTCTTTTCTGTCAAAAGCCCATCTGCTTTTCTTTTGCCCTACCTCGTCTTCATTCCATCATGAAAGCCCAAAGAATTGCCTGGAATTGGTGCAGCCTTTCTTTGTTTGCCAGAAAGGAAGGAACTGAGCAGACTGAGTCAGAGTGAGTCTTCCTCCCTTTGTCTCATCACACCCATCAAGCATAAGACAGTCAAGTGATGCCCTAAGTGTGTACATGTTGCCTGGACAGGCTCCCTTCCAAAGAGCATTCTAATTCAGAAGCAGTGCTTTGTAGAAAATGCAGACAACCATTTGCCTCTAGTGAATGATTCCAGAAAATCTGACTTGATAGCACCATCTCTCAAAAGGCTTTGCCCAGCTGAGCTTTATGTAACATAAAAAGTCCCCGTCTGTTGTCTGGTTAAAGAAGAATAGCTTATTCTCCTACTGGGACTCAATTAAAAGATGAGGCTTTTACATCATATTTAGCAGTACTCCTACAAAGCACAAAAGCTCCCACAGCACTGATGGAAAGGAGAAAATATCATCTGGCTGTTAGAAAGGATCCGTAACTAAGACAAAAGTAGTCTCGCCCTTGATTCAACACTGACTGTCAACAATCTGTCTTCCGTATGTGCCTGGGAAAGCAACACTCCCAAACACACACAGGAACACAAATGTTCTATTCATAATAAATCTGCTCTAGGAAACAATCACCTAGGAATATATATATGTATTTTTACATTTTAAGATAAGCGCTTCATAAATGAACACTGGGATAAATGTGTCTCCTCCTCCGGCTCCAGAGGTCCACAGGCCGCTTACACTGCTGGCTTTCAAAGGGAAAAAAGAAAAGAGAAGGATGATCTTCTCCGCCCTTACTATGCTTATTATGTTGTGCATTATTTCCACAGAGAGGCTGCATTAATCCAAAATGAGCTGTCTAGGATTTTTACCCCTGGCTTCAACTAAGAGAAGGATGTAGGTCTGATTTTCCTTGTGCCTGTGCATGAGCCTTGCTGTGGACAAGGAATCTCTTTGTACCTTGATTTTCAAAAACTAGTTCAAGCTCATCCAACAACTTCTCTTTGGATCTGAAAGCTTAGTTATGTGAGATCCAAATGTTGGATAACCTTGGATGAAAAAAGACTTCTTGTTTTCATGACAGTATAATAGATATCTATTTGAATAGATAAAACTTTTCTTAAACATTTTTTGTTTACTTCTTTTTTTGTTTTACTTCTTAAATTTCAATCTAAGGTATGCAAGGACCTCCTGCATAGCACAGGGAACTCTGCTCAAAGACATGTGGCAGCCTGGAGGGAAGGGGAGTTTGGGGAAGACTGGATACACGTATCCACATGGCTGAGTCCCCTTGCTGCCCACCTGAAACTATCACAACATTGTTAATCGGCTCCACTCCAATGCAAAATAAAATGTCAAAAAATAAAATATGCTATTATTACTTCCCATGCCATATGTCAATTGTACCTCAATAAAGCTGGGAAAAGGTTAATGCATTTGCTATCTAAGAAATTATGATTATAAGTTATAATTATTTCACTTTAAATCATTCTTACACATTGTAGAATGGTTTTCTTTGTGAAACAAATTAGGAAAAAACCAGAAAAGACTGTGATAAACCCATTTCAAAAATTTTCTTATTTTACAATAACTTGAGACAATGTTCCAAATCTCATTTCTCTTAACTATTTTTGGGGGGGCGGAGGGGTGTGCTGGGGAAGGAGGGGAGCGGGCGGGCCACTTCTATTGGTCTTTCATTTATCTATTTTCATCCAGCTTTGTTCTCTGGCCTATGTGGGCCTCCCATCGCAAACAATCACCTAGGAATATATATATGTATTTTTACATTTTAAGATAAGCGCTTCATAAATGAACACTGGGATAAATGTGTCTCCTCCTCCGGCTCCAGAGGTCCACAGGCCGCTTACACTGCTGGCTTTCAAAGGGAAAAAAGAAAAGAGAAGGATGATCTTCTCCGCCCTTACTATGCTTATTATGTTGTGCATTATTTCCACAGAGAGGCTGCATTAATCCAAAATGAGCTGTCTAGGATTTTTACCCCTGGCTTCAACTAAGAGAAGGATGTAGGTCTGATTTTCCTTGTGCCTGTGCATGAGCCTTGCTGTGGACAAGGAATCTCTTTGTACCTTGATTTTCAAAAACTAGTTCAAGCTCATCCAACAACTTCTCTTTGGATCTGAAAGCTTAGTTATGTGAGATCCAAATGTTGGATAACCTTGGATGAAAAAGACTTCTTGTTTTCATGACAGTATAATAGATATCTATTTGAATAGATAAAACTTTTCTTAAACATTTTTTGTTTACTTCTTTTTTTGTTTTACTTCTTAAATTTCAATCTAAGGTATGCAAGGACCTCCTGCATAGCACAGGGAACTCTGCTCAAAGACATGTGGCAGCCTGGAGGGAAGGGGAGTTTGGGGAAGACTGGATACACGTATCCACATGGCTGAGTCCCCTTGCTGCCCACCTGAAACTATCACAACATTGTTAATCGGCTCCACTCCAATGCAAAATAAAATGTCAAAAAATAAAATATGCTATTATTACTTCCCATGCCATATGTCAATTGTACCTCAATAAAGCTGGGAAAAGGTTAATGCATTTGCTATCTAAGAAATTATGATTATAAGTTATAATTATTTCACTTTAAATCATTCTTACACATTGTAGAATGGTTTTCTTTGTGAAACAAATTAGGAAAAAACCAGAAAAGACTGTGATAAACCCATTTCAAAAATTTTCTTATTTTACAATAACTTGAGACAATGTTCCAAATCTCATTTCTCTTAACTATTTTTGGGGGGGCGGAGGGGTGTGCTGGGGAAGGAGGGGAGCGGGCGGGCCACTTCTATTGGTCTTTCATTTATCTATTTTCATCCAGCTTTGTTCTCTGGCCTATGTGGGCCTCCCATCGCAGTGGCCTCTCTCGTTGCAGAGCACCAGCTCTGGGCGCATGCGCTCCAGAGCTCTGGCTCGGTAATTGGACACATCGGTCCAGCCCACTCTGCGGCACGTGGGATCTTCCCAGGCCAGGGATCGAACCGGCGTCCCTTGCACTGCAAGGCAGTGTCCTTACTCACTGGACCACCAGGGAAACCCTCTTATCTATTTTTATATAAAATGGGGAAGTTGTTTGTTACAGGCATAAAAGGAAAATCTAATCATATTTTATACTTAATAATTTCTTAATTTTGAGGTTTGCTATTCAGCTTCTATTCATGTACCATTTAAATTTCTTACTATATAATTTCTTACTATACTATATGTGAGCCTTTTATTTATTTATTTATTTTGTTTTTAAGATTTATTTATTTATTTTGGGCGGGGGTTGGGTTGGGGAGGAAGGGGAGTGGGCGGGCCACTTTTATTGGTCTTTCATTTCTCTATTTTCATCCGTCTTTGTTCTTTGGCTCCTGTGGGCCTCCCATCGCAGTGGCCTCTCTCGTTGCAGAGCACCAGCTCTGGGCGCATGCGCTCCAGAGCTCTGGCTCGGTAATTGGACACATCGGTCCAGCCCACTCTGCGGCACGTGGGATCTTCCCAGGCCAGGGATCGAACCGGCGTCCCTTGCACTGCAAGGCAGTGTCCTTACTCACTGGACCACCAGGGAAACCCTCTTATCTATTTTTATATAAAATGGGGAAGTTGTTTGTTACAGGCATAAAAGGAAAATCTAATCATATTTTATACTTAATAATTTCTTAATTTTGAGGTTTGCTATTCAGCTTCTATTCATGTACCATTTAAATTTCTTACTATATAATTTCTTACTATACTATATGTGAGCCTTTTATTTATTTATTTATTTTGTTTTTAAGATTTATTTATTTATTTTGGGCGGGGGTTGGGTTGGGGAGGAAGGGGAGTGGGCGGGCCACTTTTATTGGTCTTTCATTTCTCTATTTTCATCCGTCTTTGTTCTTTGGCTCCTGTGGGCCTCCCATCGCGGTGGCCTCTGTCATCGCAGAGCGCCGGCTCTGGGCGCATGTGCGCCAGAGCTCTGGCTCAGTAATTGGACACATCAGTCCAGCCGCCCTGTGGCACGTGGGATCTTCCCAGGCCAGGGATCGAACTGGCGCCCCTTGCACTGCAAGGCAGTGTCCTTACCCACTGGACTACCAGGGGAAGCCCTATGTGAGCCTTTTAAATCCCATTATCCGATTTATTTTGACTTCTTAGAAATAAGGGCTTCTACCCATTTAGCTTGTTATGCATTGCCCCAGCATGGCAATATCACACCCACAGATATTTAATAAAATTATCTGAGGACAAATCACAAACTATATATGCTGCTCATGTTGTAATGAGATGAAGAAAGGAATAAAATTGGGTTATCCCTCCAGTTCTACATTTGGACTGAGCTAGGCATCCATTAGAATAGTGCAGACAATCTGGAGCCTCACAGGCAAAGGAGAGAGAGGTTTGGAAGCAATCCCAAAGGAAAGTGACAAATATGTTTAATTATTGGAAAATGAATCAGATGGGAAAAACAAACTGCTCTTGCTTGACACAGAAAAGACTTTGTTCACACAAGGCTCCCAAGCATAGGAACGGTAGTTATCAAGAGGAAGATAATTATTCTCCCCTTGGCTCTCTCGAAAAACCTCAAGAAAACATTTACAGAAAATAATTATACATATATTATTTAAATGTTTTGAGGAGAGGCTGAGTCAGATAACATTTGGCATTAGTGTCTTCTTTAAGAAATTTTTAAAAAGTGTTTTTCACTCTTGTTAAAACATTTTTATTTTAAATTGGAGTATAGTTGATTAACAATGCTACATCACCTTCAGGTATACAGTAAAGTGATTCAGTTACACATATACGACACTCTCTTCTTTTTCAAATTCTTTCCCCATTTAGGTTATTACAGAATATTGAGGACAGTTCCCTGTGCTATGTAATAAGTCCTTGCTGGCTACCTATTTAAATATAGTAGTGTGTACATGTCAAGCCCAAGCTCCCAATCTCTCCCTCCGTGTCCCTTTCCTTGGTAAATCATTTGTGCCATTGTTTTAGATTCCACATGTAGGTGATCCACTATATTTGTCTTTGTCTTTATGTCACTTATCATGATAATCTGCAGGGCCTTCCATGCTGCTGCAAATGGCATTTCATTCTTTTTAATGACCAAGTAACAGTTCATTATATATTTGCGCTACATCTTTTTTATCCATTCATCAACTAATTAATCAATGCGCAACAAAGGAAGCAAGAGTATACAATGAAGGAAGGACAGTTTCTTGATAAACGGTGCTGGGAAAACTGGACAAAAAAAAAATTTAAAAAAAATGTCCTTACCCACTGGACTACCAGGGGAAGCCCTATGTGAGCCTTTTAAATCCCATTATCCGATTTATTTTGACTTCTTAGAAATAAGGGCTTCTACCCATTTAGCTTGTTATGCATTGCCCCAGCATGGCAATATCACACCCACAGATATTTAATAAAATTATCTGAGGACAAATCACAAACTATATATGCTGCTCATGTTGTAATGAGATGAAGAAAGGAATAAAATTGGGTTATCCCTCCAGTTCTACATTTGGACTGAGCTAGGCATCCATTAGAATAGTGCAGACAATCTGGAGCCTCACAGGCAAAGGAGAGAGAGGTTTGGAAGCAATCCCAAAGGAAAGTGACAAATATGTTTAATTATTGGAAAATGAATCAGATGGGAAAAACAAACTGCTCTTGCTTGACACAGAAAAGACTTTGTTCACACAAGGCTCCCAAGCATAGGAACGGTAGTTATCAAGAGGAAGATAATTATTCTCCCCTTGGCTCTCTCGAAAAACCTCAAGAAAACATTTACAGAAAATAATTATACATATATTATTTAAATGTTTTGAGGAGAGGCTGAGTCAGATAACATTTGGCATTAGTGTCTTCTTTAAGAAATTTTTTAAAAAGTGTTTTTCACTCTTGTTAAAACATTTTTATTTTAAATTGGAGTATAGTTGATTAACAATGCTACATCACCTTCAGGTATACAGTAAAGTGATTCAGTTACACATATACGACACTCTCTTCTTTTTCAAATTCTTTCCCCATTTAGGTTATTACAGAATATTGAGGACAGTTCCCTGTGCTATGTAATAAGTCCTTGCTGGCTACCTATTTAAATATAGTAGTGTGTACATGTCAAGCCCAAGCTCCCAATCTCTCCCTCCGTGTCCCTTTCCTTGGTAAATCATTTGTGCCATTGTTTTAGATTCCACATGTAGGTGATCCACTATATTTGTCTTTGTCTTTATGTCACTTATCATGATAATCTGCAGGGCCTTCCATGCTGCTGCAAATGGCATTTCATTCTTTTTAATGACCAAGTAACAGTTCATTATATATTTGCGCTACATCTTTTTTATCCATTCATCAACTAATTAATCAATGCGCAACAAAGGAAGCAAGAGTATACAATGAAGGAAGGACAGTTTCTTCGATAAACGGTGCTGGGAAAACTGGACAGATATATGTAAAAAAATGAAATTAGAACAGTCTTTAACACCATACACAGAAATAGACTTGAAACATCACAAACTTCAAAGAAAGATCAGAGACTATAAAACTCTTAGAAGAAAATAAAGCGGAACATTCTTTGACATAAATTGCAGCAAAATTTTTTCAACCCATCTCTTAGAGTAATGGACATAAAAACCAAAATAAATAAGTGGAACCTAAGCAAACTCAAAAGCTTTTGCACAGCAAAGGAAACCATCAACAAAACGAGAAGACAATCAATCCACAGAATGGGAGAAAATATCTGTAAACAAAGCAATTGATTTCCAAAATTTAAACAGCTCATGCAGTTCTATAAATAACAAAAAACAAACGAACAAAAACCTAATGGAAAAAAAATTGGCAGAAGACCTAAATACACATACAGTTGGCCAAGAGGCACATGAAAAGATGTTCAACATGGCTAATTATTAGAGAAATGCAAGTCATTGACCTTTTGCACCTCTTTACCGATACAGCAACCCCAGAGAAGGAAATGGACAGAGGAGCCTGGCTGGTTACAGTCCAGGAGGTCGCAGGAGTCAGACACGACTTAGCAACTAAACTACTACCACCACCAATACAGCAATCCTAGTTTTCACATTCTGTAAGACACCAAAGATTCTTGCCATTCGGTTTTTGGTTTTTCCCTTCCCGATCTATCAAATCTATTCAGTATAAGATCTGATAAAGCAATCCATATTGTGATAGGTAACTTACATTATTAATACTTAACAATACTGCTCCTCAATTCAGCATAATAAATATTTTCAGAGCTCTCACTAGGACTTGGGCTTTGTTTTGTTCCTACTATCCAAAAGCTCCCAGAATAAATGAGATTCGTTTTTTAAAGTCATTTTAAAACTGAAACATAACATACATTGTATTCATTTCAGGTACAGCAAAGTGATTCGTAGATCTTTTTCATATTCTTTTCCATTATGGGTGATTATAAGATAGTAAGTATAGTCCCCTGTGCTATACAGTAGGTCTTTGTTCGCTATCCATTTTACATATAGTAGAGTTTAGTATAAGTTAAGTTCATAAGTATACAAACTTCCTATTGCCGGAATTGCTCTGAGCCTGCTTCACATCCTCTGTGGAGTGAGGACTGCTGCTTCGACTAGTTTCCTTGAATTGGATGTGCTCTGGGCAATACAGTGTTGGCTCAGTGTGGCTGTTTTAAATTTTTGTGCTATGGCTTAAAGAACAATAAAGAAGAATTGGTAGGCCTTACGAATTATTTCTGGGAACCGGATATTGGGCAATTCAAGTGCAACCAAATGAATTTGATTGTCCTGCTCATTTGTGTGGAACTGAAATATGGGTTTTCTATGGTGGGGCTATCACTCATTCCTGGCTTACCTATAAAACAAAGAATCAGTTATAGACATATATGTGTGTGTATGTCTATATATATATATAGATAGATAGATAGATGTGTATATAGTGATATATATCAATGAATCATTTTCCTGCACACTTGAGACTAACACGACATTGTAAATCAACTATGCTTCAATTAAAAAAATATATTATCTTTGAACTCGAGTAATTTTACCAGGTTTTTTTTTTTTATCAAAAGCATTTTATTAAAAGCATTTTTATAAAGCTGAAATAAAGTGAGAACTGTTCAGTCTGTAAAATATATATATAAGCAGTCTGGTTTTATTTATGTTGTCTCTGAGTATATAGGCATTTTATTAATAATTTTTAAATGACTTGAAATTTATAGGAAACTTTCAGAAACTGTATAAAAGCCTTTCTTTTCTTTTTTTTAAAATTAAATTAGTTTCTTTAGTTTTGGCTGCACCTCTCAGCATGTGAGATCTTAGCTCCCCAACCTGGGATGAGTCCATACCCGCTCCTGTGGAAGTGTAGAGCCCCTGGGAAGTCCCCAAAACTTTTCTTTTCCTGAACTAATTCAACAGTTAGTTGCTGATATGCTGTCTGATAATCCCCAAATATTTTATTGGGGATTTCCTCAAGTAAGATTATTCTCATATACATAGTCACAGTAAATCATCAAAGAAAGGAAATTAACATTGACCCATTCATTACTAACAGCAAATCCCCAGACTCCGCTGGAGTTTTGCAAATTGTTCCAATAATTTCTTTTAAAGAAGAATGATCCAGCCCATATCACATACTGTAATTTAGTATAAGTTAAGTTCATAAGTATACAAACTTCCTATTGCCGGAATTGCTCTGAGCCTGCTTCACATCCTCTGTGGAGTGAGGACTGCTGCTTCGACTAGTTTCCTTGAATTGGATGTGCTCTGGGCAATACAGTGTTGGCTCAGTGTGGCTGTTTTAAATTTTGTGCTATGGCTTAAAGAACAATAAAGAAGAATTGGTAGGCCTTACGAATTATTTCTGGGAACCGGATATTGGGCAATTCAAGTGCAACCAAATGAATTTGATTGTCCTGCTCATTTGTGTGGAACTGAAATATGGGTTTTCTATGGTGGGGCTATCACTCATTCCTGGCTTACCTATAAAACAAAGAATCAGTTATAGACATATATGTGTGTGTATGTCTATATATATATATAGATAGATAGATAGATGTGTATATAGTGATATATATCAATGAATCATTTTCCTGCACACTTGAGACTAACACGACATTGTAAATCAACTATGCTTCAATTAAAAAAATATATTATCTTTGAACTCGAGTAATTTTACCAGGTTTTTTTTTTTTATCAAAAGCATTTTATTAAAAGCATTTTTATAAAGCTGAAATAAAGTGAGAACTGTTCAGTCTGTAAAATATATATATAAGCAGTCTGGTTTTATTTATGTTGTCTCTGAGTATATAGGCATTTTATTAATAATTTTTAAATGACTTGAAATTTATAGGAAACTTTCAGAAACTGTATAAAAGCCTTTCTTTTCTTTTTTTTAAAATTAAATTAGTTTCTTTAGTTTTGGCTGCACCTCTCAGCATGTGAGATCTTAGCTCCCCAACCTGGGATGAGTCCATACCCGCTCCTGTGGAAGTGTAGAGCCCCTGGGAAGTCCCCAAAACTTTTCTTTTCCTGAACTAATTCAACAGTTAGTTGCTGATATGCTGTCTGATAATCCCCAAATATTTTATTGGGGATTTCCTCAAGTAAGATTATTCTCATATACATAGTCACAGTAAATCATCAAAGAAAGGAAATTAACATTGACCCATTCATTACTAACAGCAAATCCCCAGACTCCGCTGGAGTTTTGCAAATTGTTCCAATAATTTCTTTTAAAGAAGAAGGATCCAGCCCATAATCACATACTACATTTAGTTGCCATGTTATCTAGAAAGTTTCTCAGTGTTTCCTGGACTTTCATTATCTTGAGAGTTGCAAGATTCCAGGTGTTCAGTTACTATGCAGAAGGCTCCTCAGCTTAGGTTTATGCAACTAGATCCTGATTAGACTTAGTTTTTTTGGCAGTAACATCAAGGAAGTGATGACGCGTTCTTCTCTCTGTGCCTCTCCCTCTCTACTTGTTCCATCACTGGTGATGTGAAATCACTCAAGGTGTCGCCAAGATTCTCCTCTGTGAAGCTACGCTTTTTCTCTTTGAAATTAATAAGCATTTTGTGAGAAGGTACTTTGAAACTCTATAAATATCCCACTGTGCATCAAACTATCAACTTTTCATTGATTTATATCAGTACAGACTCATGGATTCATATTTTATTCATCAGCTTTAATCCATCACTATAAATATTTACTCTGTTGCTCAAACTGTCACGGGTTTGGCCAGGGAGCCCCTTCAATCTGGTCTCGATGTCCCTTTTTATTTTTCAATAGGACTTTTTAAAAGAGCACTTTAAGTTTCACAGCAAAATTGGTGAAACAGGATTTCCCACAAACTCCCTGCCCCCAATACATGCACAGTCTCCACCTTTTCAATATCCTTGCCTTGCCCCAGAGTATATGCCTATTTCCTTCTGACATGACTCCAGTATTATTTGTGTACATCTATGTTTCTGGCACATAAGTGTGTTCCAGACTCAGTTAATATTTTTTCTACCCTGAACCTGGGAGTAGGCATTTTTTTCAAGAAGCTTTGGTTCTTTTTAGCAGAGAATGGCAGTTAGAAAGAGAGAGATTTGTGCTAGATGTGCTCCTTATTTATTCACACACATGTATTTACTTCTATGTTTAGAACCTTACACTGAAAGGCATGAGTTCAAACAACTATTTCCAATTCCTATCCAGTAACATAGACTCCTTCTACTTATCTCTTTTCATCTCTGTACTCTTTTACTGAGAGTATGGAACCTAGCTGCCATTACCTTCTGTGTATTTCTTGTTTGATCAATTCCCACTGTGTAGCCAAGCTCTCATTACTACCACTGCCTCCCTCCTGTGCTGGAACAAAGGTCCTCATCCCAAAACCCCAAACCAGGCCGCTGCCCCATGTAGACCCCCGACTCCATCAATGGACTGTGTTACCATGCTCTAGCCATTCTGATAGCACTTGCTCACCCCAATGCCCAGAAGCCTACTTTGCTCAGCCCAATTTAATGAAATTTGGACAGAATGGTTCAGGAAGAGGGAGAAGTGAATGCACAGTTATTGAATATTTGAATCAAAGTATGCATTCTTTTCATTTGAGGGTTTGCTGAAGAATAACTAGTTCTAAGATACTTCATCCTAAACTAATAATTTATGTTAGGCTCGGAGTAAGAGAAACTGATTTTAGTCTCTATTTTTTAACTGGAACTGGTAAAAATTTCCACTGGATCTCTTAACTTTTCCTTTGAAAAGAACCCTTAAAACCACTCAGCAAGCATAACTCATTCACAAAGTCAACAGTTCTTAAACTTTGATTCTCTCAACGGCATTCAACGTGAGGCTCGGATATCTTCATCTGTAAAAGGAGCAAATTCAGAAGGATTAAATGACTTTCCCATAGTCTTGGCATTCAAGAATCTAAGCTCAAGTCTTTTGACTTCTCAATCCAGTGATTCACTGTCCAAGGAGACTGTTATCTTCTCAGTGATAATTCTAGAATAATTGAGGGAGGGGAAGGATTTAAATTATTTTATAATAGAAGCTCTAGAGTTATCTAATTAAAATCTTCTGCATCATTTTATTTTCTTCTAATATAAATAACCTACGTGACATCTATCAAGAATTTTACATTCTGACAGTCTCGTAGGTGCTGACAACTTTTCTTACCTCCCATGTCCAGAGCTCACAGGTCCTACTTCCTGGAGTGGGAAGCCCAGTCAGATACGTTAAATGATCTGCTCAAGTTCACCGAGTGTTCTCAGCAGTCACACCTTCTAACTACCAGGTCCCTGCCCTCATAATCTAAACTGACTTTGCTTAGAAGTGAAAGAAAATTCTACTCACTTCTTCAGGTGCCCTCAACCTATAGGTTATCTGTTTCACCCGCGTGGCTTCCAGTACTTCAGTTCTGTCAGCCGGAAGAGACTCTTAGTCTCTGACGGCCAGGGGGTCGAGAGGACAGAAGGCACAGTCTACCCCAGAGAGTTATTTTGGTTCCACTTGAATAGTGAGATCTTGCAAAGGCGGTCAATGTTGTGACTCTTATTTTTTGATAATTTAATTTTAGCACAAAATAATTCATAAGAAAAATAAAGAAAAGAAGCCCTACCCTGATATTGAAGTCTAGCAGTGGGAATTATATTTTCTTTTTTCTGAAACACTGGTCACTTAAAACCAGTACACATTAAGAAAGTAATACTGGTCATTTCAAATCAGAAAACAATAAGCTTTATAGGACATTTCAATTGGTGATGCCGTTGTTCAGTCACTAAGGTGTGTCTGACTCTTTGCAGCTCCATGAACTGCAGCATGCCAGGCCTCCCTGTCTGCACTATCTCCCAGAGTTTGCTCAAACTCAGCAAGCATAACTCATTCACAAAGTCAACAGTTCTTAAACTTTGATTCTCTCAACGGCATTCAACGTGAGGCTCGGATATCTTCATCTGTAAAAGGAGCAAATTCAGAAGGATTAAATGACTTTCCCATAGTCTTGGCATTCAAGAATCTAAGCTCAAGTCTTTTGACTTCTCAATCCAGTGATTCACTGTCCAAGGAGACTGTTATCTTCTCAGTGATAATTCTAGAATAATTGAGGGAGGGGAAGGATTTAAATTATTTTATAATAGAAGCTCTAGAGTTATCTAATTAAAATCTTCTGCATCATTTTATTTTCTTCTAATATAAATAACCTACGTGACATCTATCAAGAATTTTACATTCTGACAGTCTCGTAGGTGCTGACAACTTTTCTTACCTCCCATGTCCAGAGCTCACAGGTCCTACTTCCTGGAGTGGGAAGCCCAGTCAGATACGTTAAATGATCTGCTCAAGTTCACCGAGTGTTCTCAGCAGTCACACCTTCTAACTACCAGGTCCCTGCCCTCATAATCTAAACTGACTTTGCTTAGAAGTGAAAGAAAATTCTACTCACTTCTTCAGGTGCCCTCAACCTATAGGTTATCTGTTTCACCCGCGTGGCTTCCAGTACTTCAGTTCTGTCAGCCGGAAGAGACTCTTAGTCTCTGACGGCCAGGGGGTCGAGAGGACAGAAGGCACAGTCTACCCCAGAGAGTTATTTTGGTTCCACTTGAATAGTGAGATCTTGCAAAGGCGGTCAATGTTGTGACTCTTATTTTTTGATAATTTAATTTTAGCACAAAATAATTCATAAGAAAAATAAAGAAAAGAAGCCCTACCCTGATATTGAAGTCTAGCAGTGGGAATTATATTTTCTTTTTTCTGAAACACTGGTCACTTAAAACCAGTACACATTAAGAAAGTAAT
The DNA here is from genome assembly GCA_022376925.1 of Tragulus kanchil. NCBI lineage: Eukaryota > Metazoa > Chordata > Mammalia > Artiodactyla > Tragulidae > Tragulus > Tragulus kanchil. The sequence goes on along the minus strand of JAIOJX010000004.1, from coordinate 265,734,730 downwards.
ACTGGTCATTTCAAATCAGAAAACAATAAGCTTTATAGGACATTTCAATTGGTGATGCCGTTGTTCAGTCACTAAGGTGTGTCTGACTCTTTGCAGCTCCATGAACTGCAGCATGCCAGGCCTCCCTGTCTGCACTATCTCCCAGAGTTTGCTCAAACTCATGTCCATTAAGTTGGTGATGCCATTCAACCATCTCATCCTCTGTTGCCCCTGTCTCCTCCTGCCCTCAATCTTTCCCAGCATCAATTCAATCAGTGATTCTCTTTTATTTGAATGGGGGAATCAGGATATAGGCATCTGTTGGGCTGATCAATCAATCAATCACCTGCTCAGTTCATTGACGTACGCACAGGTATACAAACATGCAAAAATTCACATATAAAGGTTAGCTCCAGACATGTGCTGACATATAACAGTTAGAAAATGCAATGCAAATCTCTCATTTTTAACAATGCAATTTAAAACTAAGTGAAGATGCTAAGTTGGTCTGGAATCTGGTGTCTACATTATGCTTTATTCCAAATGTCTTATGTTAAGAGTTCTTAACTGTTATTCTAATGTTAATGATAGGAAAAATTTTGAGACTGGGTACCAAGTTCTAAGTGCATTTCATGCACGTTCTCTATTTAATCCTCAAAGCTTTCACAGGAGATCAGCACTGCAATTATCCTTAGCATTTATTCAGCAGAGGAAACTGACACTTAAAGAGATTAAATGCCCAAGGTCACAGAGCCAGCAAGTGTGGAACTCAGACTCAAATACATGTCCCTTGGCCTCAGTGGATTTGTCTCTGCTGTGCCATGCTGCCCCAGCAGCACCGAGTCTCCACTTTAACAAGGAACAATCAGATTCTGTCCTGGTCAGCCGAATGTCTTCCTGTTTCTAAGAAGAACAGCTTGTACTCTGTGTTTTCAGGAAAGGAGTGATGGTCCTGAGGAGAAGGCACTCTGCCTTCTGAGAAACTGTTGGGACACTGCCCAGACCATGCCACAGGAAGAGCTTAACCCAGACCCAAGGCACATAGCTGAGTGACGATGGATGTCCTCCAAGAGGAATTTGTTGTTGCTCACTCCTAAGTTGAGTCTGATTCTTTGTGACCCCATGAACCTCAGTAGGTCTGTCCTTCACTATCTCCTGAAATTTGCTCAAACTCATGGCACCAGGGTTGGTGATGCTATCCAACCATCTCATCCTCTGTTGTCCCCTTCTCCTCCTGCCTTCAGTCTTTCCCAGCATCATTGGGTCTTTTCCAATAAGTCAGCTCTTCACATCAGGCAGCCAAAGTATTGAAATTTCAGCTTCAGCATCAGTCCTTCCAATGAATATTCAAGGTTGATTTCCTTTAGGATTGACTGATTTTGTCTCCTTGCTGTCCAAGGTACTTTCAAGAGTCTTCTCCAGCACTACAGTTTAAAGGCATCAGTTCTTCAGCACTCAGCCTTCTTTATGGACCAGTTCTCACATCTGTACACGACTACTGGAAAAACATAGCTTTGATCATACAGACCTTGGTCAGCAAAGTGATGTCTCTGCTTTTTAATGTGCTATCTAGGTTTGTCATAGCTTGACTTCCAAAGAGCAAGTGTCTCTTAGTTGCATGGCTGCAGTCACCATTCACAGTGATTTTGGAGTCCAGGAAAATAAAGTCTGTCTCTGCTTCTACTTTTCCCCCTTCTATCTGCCATGAAGTGATGGGGCTGAGAGGAAAGGGTCAGACAAATATTTCATCCCTTAAGTACAGTCACTGTCCCTTATGAATCCTCTGATCTCAAGTGCAGAACAAGAGTGTCAGCCAAACAGATGCAAGGGCAGAGCTCACTGTGTGCGAGCTTTCTCCAGACACTAAAATCAACATAAAAGCCAGCTTTCAAGTTCAAAAGGAGAGGAAGTCATACAGACAGTCTGAGGGTCTATAAACCTGTGAAGGGCACTGCTTCCTTGGCAGTACAGCTAGGTTGTGAGAAGACAGAATAAAGGGAGAAGTTCTTGAGGAAACTGAATACCTAGGGCTTCACTTGATCATCCTACAAAATAGCAAACTCCATGAAGAAAGCTAGGATCTAGAACTTACAGTTCTTCACTATCTGCCTAACATCTCATTCAGAACAGGTACTGTATAAATAATAAACATCCATATGCTCAATTATATTTATTAATATTGATCTACTGAATGATCAGTGGAGCACCTACTATGTGCTTCTATTCTAAGTGCAAGTCTCCAAGTCCCTGCTTTTATGAAATAAACAAATCAATCTAAATATGTGTTAGGTGGTATAAGTGCTAATAAGAAAAATAAAACAGAGTAAGAAGAGAATGAAGAATAACAGTAAGTATAGAAAGTAATAGGGTGTGATCATCTTGGGCCTTCAGTCTTTCCCAGCATCATTGGGTCTTTTCCAATAAGTCAGCTCTTCACATCAGGCAGCCAAAGTATTGAAATTTCAGCTTCAGCATCAGTCCTTCCAATGAATATTCAAGGTTGATTTCCTTTAGGATTGACTGATTTTGTCTCCTTGCTGTCCAAGGTACTTTCAAGAGTCTTCTCCAGCACTACAGTTTAAAGGCATCAGTTCTTCAGCACTCAGCCTTCTTTATGGACCAGTTCTCACATCTGTACACGACTACTGGAAAAACATAGCTTTGATCATACAGACCTTGGTCAGCAAAGTGATGTCTCTGCTTTTTAATGTGCTATCTAGGTTTGTCATAGCTTGACTTCCAAAGAGCAAGTGTCTCTTAGTTGCATGGCTGCAGTCACCATTCACAGTGATTTTGGAGTCCAGGAAAATAAAGTCTGTCTCTGCTTCTACTTTTCCCCCTTCTATCTGCCATGAAGTGATGGGGCTGAGAGGAAAGGGTCAGACAAATATTTCATCCCTTAAGTACAGTCACTGTCCCTTATGAATCCTCTGATCTCAAGTGCAGAACAAGAGTGTCAGCCAAACAGATGCAAGGGCAGAGCTCACTGTGTGCGAGCTTTCTCCAGACACTAAAATCAACATAAAAGCCAGCTTTCAAGTTCAAAAGGAGAGGAAGTCATACAGACAGTCTGAGGGTCTATAAACCTGTGAAGGGCACTGCTTCCTTGGCAGTACAGCTAGGTTGTGAGAAGACAGAATAAAGGGAGAAGTTCTTGAGGAAACTGAATACCTAGGGCTTCACTTGATCATCCTACAAAATAGCAAACTCCATGAAGAAAGCTAGGATCTAGAACTTACAGTTCTTCACTATCTGCCTAACATCTCATTCAGAACAGGTACTGTATAAATAATAAACATCCATATGCTCAATTATATTTATTAATATTGATCTACTGAATGATCAGTGGAGCACCTACTATGTGCTTCTATTCTAAGTGCAAGTCTCCAAGTCCCTGCTTTTATGAAATAAACAAATCAATCTAAATATGTGTTAGGTGGTATAAGTGCTAATAAGAAAAATAAAACAGAGTAAGAAGAGAATGAAGAATAACAGTGTAAGGTACTAGAAAGTAATAGGGTGTGATCAAGCAAGATCACAGACTCACGATCTCTAACAGACTTGGGGCTGCCCTAGTGGGTGGCAGAGTGGGGAAGGGCTGGATTGGGAGTCTGGGATTAGCAGATGAAAACTATTATATAGAGACTAGATAAACAACAAGGCGCTACTGTGGAGCACAAAAAACGATATTCAGTATCCTGTAATAAGCCATAAAGGAAAAGAAAAACAAAGAATTTCCAAAGAAAATTTAGCGTCCACATTAAGATATGCTATGTCATATATACAATGGGTTTTGAAGATTCAGAACAAAAATTTGAAATGTCTCATTAGTAATTTTATATTGATTACATGTTTAAATGATACTATTTTGATTATATTGGGTTAATAAAATGTTATTAAAATATAAAGAAAGACCTCTCTATATCTAAGGGGCATTTAAACAAAGAGGTTTCAAATAATTGAAGAAGTGAAAGGGCAGACAAGGAATAACAACCTAACATAATGCATTAACAATTTTAATTTCCTAATCTCAATGACCCCAATTTCTACTTGCCTGAAAGTGAAGTCTCCCTCCTAGAAATGTCTAGGAATCACCAGGTGTACTGTCATGTGCTCTTGGATTAGACTTGGTAATTGGCTTAAAAACATGCTACACACATCTAACCACATTTTATCATTTTTTATATCAACTAGGGAGTACATGTCCTTTTCTCCCTGTTGGTCATTTTCCTAAAAGGTAAATGGGAAAAGACTTTCCTATTTTCAACGTGGCAGGGAGCTTCTATACCACTGCATAGAGCTGAAACAAAATGTGAAGTTTTGACTACAACGGGGACTGTTTCAGGCTGTCCTTAGTGAAGTACTGTAGAAGTTGTAAGTCACATATTTAATTTTGTACAAAATTCAAGAATGGGCAACCCTCATTGGCTGCCACTAACCAGACTAACTACAATACGTGATAGTCAGACATGTAAGCGGAGCCTACTATGTGCTTCTATTCTAAGTGCAAGTCTCCAAGTCCCTGCTTTTATGAAATAAACAAATCAATCTAAATATGTGTTAGGTGGTATAAGTGCTAATAAGAAAAATAAAACAGAGTAAGAAGAGAATGAAGAATAACAGTGTAAGGTACTAGAAAGTAATAGGGTGTGATCAAGCAAGATCACAGACTCACGATCTCTAACAGACTTGGGGCTGCCCTAGTGGGTGGCAGAGTGGGGAAGGGCTGGATTGGGAGTCTGGGATTAGCAGATGAAAACTATTATATAGAGACTAGATAAACAACAAGGCGCTACTGTGGAGCACAAAAAACGATATTCAGTATCCTGTAATAAGCCATAAAGGAAAAGAAAAACAAAGAATTTCCAAAGAAAATTTAGCGTCCACATTAAGATATGCTATGTCATATATACAATGGGTTTTGAAGATTCAGAACAAAAATTTGAAATGTCTCATTAGTAATTTTATATTGATTACATGTTTAAATGATACTATTTTGATTATATTGGGTTAATAAAATGTTATTAAAATATAAAGAAAGACCTCTCTATATCTAAGGGGCATTTAAACAAAGAGGTTTCAAATAATTGAAGAAGTGAAAGGGCAGACAAGGAATAACAACCTAACATAATGCATTAACAATTTTAATTTCCTAATCTCAATGACCCCAATTTCTACTTGCCTGAAAGTGAAGTCTCCCTCCTAGAAATGTCTAGGAATCACCAGGTGTACTGTCATGTGCTCTTGGATTAGACTTGGTAATTGGCTTAAAAACATGCTACACACATCTAACCACATTTTATCATTTTTTATATCAACTAGGGAGTACATGTCCTTTTCTCCCTGTTGGTCATTTTCCTAAAAGGTAAATGGGAAAAGACTTTCCTATTTTCAACGTGGCAGGGAGCTTCTATACCACTGCATAGAGCTGAAACAAAATGTGAAGTTTTGACTACAACGGGGACTGTTTCAGGCTGTCCTTAGTGAAGTACTGTAGAAGTTGTAAGTCACATATTTAATTTTGTACAAAATTCAAGAATGGGCAACCCTCATTGGCTGCCACTAACCAGACTAACTTACAATCAACTGTGCTGATTCACCACAATGTCACCCTGAGGGTCAGAAGCACAGTGCTGTAGGATGAGAGAGAAATAGCTCCTCAGTGGGGTGATCATGGGAGCGGCCGACCAGAGGAATCAGTAGACGAGCAGTCAAGTCCCCTGTAACTTTTCTAGTATTCATGGGTATGATCAAGCTATCATTCTATGACTCAGATCTAGCAATCATTTATTTAGCATTTTCTCTATGCTGGGCACCTATACCATATGTAGAAAGGGTGTTTAAATTTAAAGTATGTGTGTGCCAGCCAAGTTGTTTCAGTCGTGTCTGACTCAGTATGACCCTATGGACTTTATTTAGCTCACCAGCCTCTTCTGTCCATGGGATTCTCCAAGCAAGAATACTGGAGTGGGTTGCCATTCCTTTCTCCAGGGGATCTTCCCGATCGAGGGATTGAACTTGCAACTCTTAGGTCTCTTGCACTGGTAGGCAGGTTCTTACCCCTAGTGCCACCTGGGAAGCCTGATTTTCGAGTATAAAGAATATTATCTCATTGAACCTCTCATTGCAGCTACAGTCCTTTCAAAGAGCTCACTCATGTCATGGATTTTATAGTGCAAATGTAATGCATGTTTTGTTTGAATTATGTAAACAGTTGTATTTATAAATCTGGAATGTGGTTGAAACACAGTTGGCCCTTAGCAGAGTAATTCCCAATCCTCTTCTTCACCCAAATGTCAAATGTTTCCACATTATACTCAATCTATATGAAATTCTATGTTCAACAGCTTTTTCCCTCATGTGGCTTGTTTTTAAGTGCCAGATGTGGATGCATTCAGCTATATGAGAATGTCTAAAAGTCAGTGTAGAAACTGGCACCTGAGATAATTTTGTTCATTTATCTAACTGTTCAAGAAGGACTTTGTCCATCTAGGAAGAATTGACTAGAATGTATTGGATAGGCACACCTTATCAATAGTTCGTCTCAGTATTTTTCATTTTCACATGATGAGCAGATGGGGACAATGTTTAAGTTGAAAAGTTATCTCATTCCAATAGTGAGAGGACACGGCTGCCAGGTTGGCCTCATTGTGGAAAGGTGTTTCTGAGAACAAAGAGGACACAGACAACATTTCACAGCGTGATGACAGTTGGGGCGTCCCTTGTTCAGGTGGTAAAGAATATGCCTGCAATGCAGGAGACCCAGGCGTGACCCCCGAGTTGGGGAGACACCCTGGAGAAGGGAATGGCTACCCACTCCATTATTCTTGCCTGGAGAATTCCACAGATAGAGGAGTCTGGCCAGCTACAGTTCATTGGGTAACAAAGTGTTAGACACAACTGTACAACTAACACACTTAATTCAGATACCCCTTTTCCTTAAATTGTAGCTAAAAGCATTTATCATGCCACTTTTAAAAGCCTAACAAACAAAGTGCATACTGGCTATAGAATAAAAATTCTCTAGCATACTAACATTTGAGGATCTCAGCTTCAAGCAGGACATAAAAATGATACATCAAGTCTTTGAATATACAGATGATGTTAGTATATATAAGTGTGAAATAGATTTTGACTTATTTTCACTTGGTCATATTGAGATGCATTATGATATCTTACTCATACTTTCTGTGGGATCAATGTGATATATTTGGTTTAATTAGAAAAGCATATATTATACACGCTTCTATGATCCAAGTCTCATCCATACACTCCAAGAGAATACTGGTGCTAGGTTATCAAAATTCACTTGTAAGAAGGAAAATTTATTAGTAGAAGTCCATGGAGTGTCGAGGGTGATGATGTCTTTAAAATAAAAATTAACGGGGCTTTCTCAACAGATTGACATTGAAGTCTTAGCTCTCCTATTTCCTAGCTGTATGCTTTTGTATAAACTATTCCAGGTTTTGTTTTACCTACAGTTTTAGCTCATAGTATTCACTTTATTTTTCATTGTGCTTGAGATAATGAGAACTGGACAGAGTGCCCCAAACGGGAAGCCCTCAGTAAATGTTAAGTTCCTCTTCCATTGAAGATCTAATTGTCATAATATTTCTAAAAATAATTCACTCAGAATTCCATGGCCAGTCAAGATGGAGTGAAAGGATATGGATTTACCCTTCTACTTAAAACAACTTTGAAGATGGGCAAAATACATGAAACAACAGGACATCAGGCAACAAAGAACAATGACCTTATGAGAAGGGAAGCAAGCAAAGTGAGGTAGTGTGACCCTACAGTCTACTGCTTAGAGAACATTTTTCTGGCTACAGCAGAAAAGAAGAACCGAGGCCGAGTCTGGCAGTCTCCCCGAGGCAAGGAGACAGGGCCAGGAACCTGGGAAGTCAAGGTGGTCGACTCAGGGCATGGTACAGAAGAAGAGGGCTGCAAAAAGACAGAGCCCTAAAGAACTGGAGAAAGCCCCTCTGAGGAATTCAGCGGAGTACTTTTCAGGGCATGTGTCTGAGGAAACTATCCACACTGGGCAAAGATCTGGTTGAAATTATTAGAAGAGCAATATGTGAAGCACACAAAGGGGCAGGAAACAGACTGTAATCCCAAAAGCCAAAATGAAAAATCCATGGGATCTTCCCAGGCCAGGGATCAAACTGGCGCCCCTTGCACTGCAAGGTGGTGTCCTTACCCACTGGACCACCAGGGAAGCCCGCAGAGTGGCTGGACTGATGTGTCCAATTACCGAGTCGGAGTTCTGGGGCGCATGCGCCCAGAGCTGGGGCTCTGTGACAACAGAGGCCACCACGATGAGAGGCCCACACAGGCCAAAGAACAAAGATGGATGAAAATAGACAAATGAAAGACCAACAGAAGTAGCCCGCCTGCTCCCCTCCCTCCCCCCCCCCCCCCCCCCCCCCAAAAAAAAATCCATGGGCCATAAATTAGAATATTAATAAGGATTTTGCCTCAACAGTGGGGGGAAAAATGAGCCTTAGATTAAGTATTTTCTTAGCAAAATTTAAACAAAGGGTCCAAAAGGACCAACGATTCCTGAGTAACTTACCTATATCCCAGATCAGAGCACAATAATGATTATAGGAATAGAAATACTGCACTCAACAAGGCAAATTATAAAATATTTACCATCTAATCAAATTACAAGGCATGCAAAGAAATCAGTTTTCATTGAGATATGATCTCAATGTCATATATTTCTAAAATAATTCACTCAGAATTCCATGGCCAGTCAAGATGGAGTGAAAGGATATGGATTTACCCTTCTACTTAAAACAACTTTGAAGATGGGCAAAATACATGAAACAACAGGACATCAGGCAACAAAGAACAATGACCTTATGAGAAGGGAAGCAAGCAAAGTGAGGTAGTGTGACCCTACAGTCTACTGCTTAGAGAACATTTTTCTGGCTACAGCAGAAAAGAAGAACCGAGGCCGAGTCTGGCAGTCTCCCCGAGGCAAGGAGACAGGGCCAGGAACCTGGGAAGTCAAGGTGGTCGACTCAGGGCATGGTACAGAAGAAGAGAGGGCTGCAAAAAGACAGAGCCCTAAAGAACTGGAGAAAGCCCCTCTGAGGAATTCAGCGGAGTACTTTTCAGGGCATGTGTCTGAGGAAACTATCCACACTGGGCAAAGATCTGGTTGAAATTATTAGAAGAGCAATATGTGAAGCACACAAAGGGGCAGGAAACAGACTGTAATCCCAAAAGCCAAAATGAAAAATCCATGGGATCTTCCCAGGCCAGGGATCAAACTGGCGCCCCTTGCACTGCAAGGTGGTGTCCTTACCCACTGGACCACCAGGGAAGCCCGCAGAGTGGCTGGACTGATGTGTCCAATTACCGAGTCGGAGTTCTGGGGCGCATGCGCCCAGAGCTGGGGCTCTGTGACAACAGAGGCCACCACGATGAGAGGCCCACACAGGCCAAAGAACAAAGATGGATGAAAATAGACAAATGAAAGACCAACAGAAGTAGCCCGCCTGCTCCCCTCCCTCCCCCCCCCCCCCCCCCCCCCCAAAAAAAATCCATGGGCCATAAATTAGAATATTAATAAGGATTTTGCCTCAACAGTGGGGGGAAAAATGAGCCTTAGATTAAGTATTTTCTTAGCAAAATTTAAACAAAGGGTCCAAAAGGACCAACGATTCCTGAGTAACTTACCTATATCCCAGATCAGAGCACAATAATGATTATAGGAATAGAAATACTGCACTCAACAAGGCAAATTATAAAATATTTACCATCTAATCAAAAATTACAAGGCATGCAAGGGAGAAAAGTAAAATACATGGTGAGAGAAAAAAATCAAACATTTAAAACTGACTCATAAATATAACACAGGTGGTAGAATTGGCAGACAAAGGCATTGAATCAATAATTACAGTTACATCTCCTACGTTCAAAAAGTCAGCAGAAAAATTGAAAATATTAAATAAAGATATGGAAAATACAAAAATGACAAAAATTGAACTTTTAGAGATGAAATCTATAATGTTGAAATAAAAAACGTACTGGGTGAGATTAAGAACAGATTAGATTTTTCAGAAGGAAAGTTCAGTGAGCTTAAAGACAGAACTATAAATACCATCCAAAATGAAACACAGATAGAAAAACAAAACCATCAGTGAACTATGGTATTCTTTCAAATAGCCAAATATCTGTATAATTAGGGTCCTCAGTGAAGTGGGAGAAAAATATGTCAAGAAATAATGGTCAAATTTTTCCAAAGCTGATAAAAATGATAAACATATAAATATAAATGTCCCAAAAATCTCCTAGCATAATTAACAACATTACCAAGGTACATCTTAGCAAAATTCCTTAAAAGCAAATGTAAGAGTAAATTGTAAAAGCCATATGGGGGTGGGGTGGGATGGGTGATATGTTATATACACAGGAACAATGATAAAATTGACAGATTTCTCAATGAAATAATGTAGGCTAGAGGTACTAAAGCAACATTTTTAAAGGACTAAAACAAAAAGAAAGTTGTCAACATTTAATGTTTCACCCAATGAAAACATCTTAAAAAAAGATGAAATAAACACTTAGTCATATAAACAAAAGACAAAATAATGAGATAACATACGTGTAAAATGTGCTGAAGTAAATCCTTCCAGCAGAATGGAATGATATCTGATAAAAACTTTAACCTGCAAAACAACAAAAAAATATAGACCAGAAATGGTAAGCAACTATCTTGGTAAATGTTTTTTTAAAAATATTATTATTTAAATCTCTTTAAAAGTTAATTGACAGTTTGAATCAGAAACAGTAACAACGAGGTGAAAACAAAGACAGGAGTAAAATCTATGACAAGAACACAGACTGGAAGTGGACACACAGGGGCCTGTCTTACAAGGATGTTGAAGTATACTAGTCTTGAAGTCACACTGCAATTAGTTAACAATGTATGATACAAATCCTAAAGCGACAACTGAACTAATGCAGAAAGTTAGCCATAGCTAACACACTCACAAAGGAGATGATGAATGCAACACTATTTGTGAGAAAGAGAGAACACAGAATAAAGAATATGTGGTGTAAATAGAAATTGCAAGAATCATTTTCTATTTATTGTCTACTTAAAGAAAATAAATTCCATTTATTTTCTATGCAAAGACATTAATTAAAGGCAGAACTTATTATATTAATTAAAATAAAACCAAGTTCATGGTTTGATATGAAAATTACTTATAAGCTAAATGTAAAAGGATACAAAATGATGCAGCCTGCAAATGTGAATCAGAAAGCTGGAGTGACAACATTAATATCAGCGCAAACAGGGTTGCCATGGATACAGATGCATTTCATAAAGATAAAGGGGTCAGTTCTTCAATAGGTCATAATAACCCTAAATGTTTAGATACCTAACAACAGAGCTTCAGCATATGTGAGGCAAAATGGATATAACTTAAAGGAGAAATAAACAAACCTACTACACTACAGTCTGGTATCATACATCAGGCTTCCTATGTGGCTTAGTGGTAAAGATTCTGTTTTCCAATGCAGGAGACATGGGTGTGATCCCTGGGCTGGGAAGATTCCCCTGGAGGAGGAAATGGCAACCCACTCCAGTGTTCCTGTCTGGAAAATCCCATGGACAGAGGAGCCTGGGATTGAACCTAGGTTTCCTGCATTGCAGGCAGATTCTTTACTATCTGAGTCACGAGGGAAAACCTTGTCAAAAATCAGTTGGCTGGGGCTTCCCTGGTGGTCCAGTGGGTAAGGACACCGCCTTGCAGTGCAGGGGGCGCCGGTTCGATCCCTGGCCTGGGAAGATCCCACGTGCCGCGGAGCGGCTGGACCCATGTGTCCAATTACTGAGACCGAGCTCTGGAGCGCATGCGCCCGGAGCCAGTGCTCTGTGACAACAGAGGCCACCGCTGTGGGAGGCCCACACGGGCCAAAGAACAAAGATGGATGAAACTGGACAAATGAAAGACCAATACAAGTGGTCCGCCTGCTCCCCTCCCTCCCCACCCCGCCCCCACCAAAATAAATAAATAAATAAATCTTAAAAAATTAAAAAAAAAAATCAGTTGGCTGTATTTGTGTGGGTCTCTTTATAGGCTCTCTCTTCTGTTCCACTAGTCTGTTTCCTTATGCTTTCACCAATATCACATTATCTTGATTACTGTAACTTTATAATAAATCTTGAAGTCAGGTAGTGTCAGTCCCCTGACTTTGTTCCTCTCCAATATTCTGTTGGCTACTCTGAGTCTTTTGCCTTTCCATACTTAATTTAGAGTAAATTTGTCAATATTCACAAAGCAACCTTCTGGGATTTTGAGTGGGATTGCACTGAACCTATAGATCAGCTGGAAAGCACTGATATCTTGATGATATTGAGTCTTTATCCATAAACTCCTTTAGTTAATAAAACTAAGAGTCATAACTTCCTTCTTATAGCTTTTATTACCTTAAGTTCTTTTCTTCTCTCTCCTAAGACCTCTTCTGATGGCCCTTTTTCCCTTAATCTGCCTTTTTGCAGTATAAAACATGATTTCTTCCCAGATCTTATAACCTAAAGAAATAAGAAACTCAAAGATGGAACAGAATGCTGTGGAATGAAAAAGATGCCCTTCATCATCTATACAAAGCCTTACCACCATGCACAGTGCTTTGCCAAGGCACTTAATCAATAGTAAATATGACTGCAAATATGGAATCAAACATCTACCAATAGTAAGGAAGCAGAATCAATTGTGACATGAATAGAACTTCTTTCAATTATTTTTGTCTCTAGGTATGTTTAGATTATTGACAATTCCATATACATCTATTTCTGAAAGTTCCATGGGGAAATGAATCTTCCCTGGTGGTCCAGTGGGTAAGGACACCGCCTTGCAGTGCAGGGGCGCGGTTCGATCCTGGCCTGGGAAGATCCGTGCCGCGGAGCGGCTGGACCCATGTGTCCAATTACTGAGACCGAGCTCTGGAGCGCATGCGCCCGGAGCCAGTGCTCTGTGACAACAGAGGCCACCGCTGTGGGAGGCCCACACGGGCCAAAGAACAAAGATGGATGAAACTGGACAAATGAAAGACCAATACAAGTGGTCCGCCTGCTCCCCTCCCTCCCCACCCCGCCCCCACCAAAATAAATAAATAAATAAATCTTAAAAAATTAAAAAAAAAAAAAATCAGTTGGCTGTATTTGTGTGGGTCTCTTTATAGGCTCTCTCTTCTGTTCCACTAGTCTGTTTCCTTATGCTTTCACCAATATCACATTATCTTGATTACTGTAACTTTATAATAAATCTTGAAGTCAGGTAGTGTCAGTCCCCTGACTTTGTTCCTCTCCAATATTCTGTTGGCTACTCTGAGTCTTTTGCCTTTCCATACTTAATTTAGAGTAAATTTGTCAATATTCACAAAGCAACCTTCTGGGATTTTGAGTGGGATTGCACTGAACCTATAGATCAGCTGGAAAGCACTGATATCTTGATGATATTGAGTCTTTATCCATAAACTCCTTTAGTTAATAAAACTAAGAGTCATAACTTCCTTCTTATAGCTTTTATTACCTTAAGTTCTTTTCTTCTCTCTCCTAAGACCTCTTCTGATGGCCCTTTTTCCCTTAATCTGCCTTTTTGCAGTATAAAACATGATTTCTTCCCAGATCTTATAACCTAAAGAAATAAGAAACTCAAAGATGGAACAGAATGCTGTGGAATGAAAAAGATGCCCTTCATCATCTATACAAAGCCTTACCACCATGCACAGTGCTTTGCCAAGGCACTTAATCAATAGTAAATATGACTGCAAATATGGAATCAAACATCTACCAATAGTAAGGAAGCAGAATCAATTGTGACATGAATAGAACTTCTTTCAATTATTTTTGTCTCTAGGTATGTTTAGATTATTGACAATTCCATATACATCTATTTCTGAAAGTATTAATTACTTCATGGCAAATAGAGGAGGAAAAGGTGGAAGTAGTGACAGATTTCCTTTTCTTGGGCTCTAAAATCACTGCAGATGGTGACTACAGCCCTTAAATCAGGCAGCAATGGTAAAACAGACATAGAGAACAGACTTATGGACATTGAGGGGAGGGAGAAGTGGGTGAGCTGTCTGGAAAGAGTAACATGGAAACTTATATTACCATACGTAAAATAGATAACCAATGGGGATTTGCTGTAAGATTCAGGGAATTCAAACAGGGGCTCTGTAACAACCTAGGGTGTGGGATGGGGAGGGAGATGGGAGGGAAGTTCACGAGGGTGGGGGCATATGTATAATCTATGACTGATTCATGTTGATGTTTGGCAGTAAACAACAAAACTCTAAAAAGTAAAAATTAAAATTTTTTTTTTTAAAAAGGAAGACAATTGCTTCTTGGCAGGAAAGCTATGACAAACCTAGACAGTACGCTGAAAAGCAGAAACATTAGTCTGTTGACAAAGGTCTATATAGTCAAGGCTATGGTCTTCCCAGTGGGTCATGTATGGCTGTGAGAGTTGGGATCATGAAGATGGCAGAACGCCAAAGAATCAATGCCTTCAAACTGTGGTGCTGGAGGAGGATCCTGAGAGTCCCTTGGACACCAAGGGGATCAAACCAGTCAATCTTAAGGGAAATCAAGCGTGAATACTCTACGGAAAGACTGGTGCTGAAGCTGAAGTTCCAGTATTTCGGCCATTTGATGGGAATGGACTCATTGGAAACTCCTTGTTGCTGGGAAAGATTGAGGGCAGAAAGAGAAAAGGACATCAGAGGATGTCCTTGGGGACATCCTCAAGGATGTAGTCCATGGGGTTGCAAAGAGTTGGACACGACTGGGTGAACCGAAAAACAACAACTATGCTATTATATGTGCTTCTCTGTTGGGTCAGACGGTAAAGAGTCTGCCTGCAATGCAGGAGAGCTGGGTTTGATCCCTGGATTGAGATGATTCCCTGGAGAAGAGAATGGCTACACACTCCCATATTCTTGCCTGGGGAATCCTAAGGACAGAGGAGTTTGGCAGGCTACAGTCCACGGGGTCGCACGAGTCCAACATGACTAACACTTTCACTTTCCACATTTTTATGCTATGTTCAATCAAAAACACAAATATTCTTTCTAGAATACATCTACCTTAAAAATAGCAATCAACAGCACAAATGTATTCCACAAGGCACATTTCTACATATATTTCAATTCGTGAAATTATCCGTCACAAAACGGATGATATTTGGACAACAGCAGTACCCTGTGGTATCTGTTCATGGATCTATGACTCAGACATTGGATTTTCTTTTCACCCAAGGAGTTTTTGATGAGCTCTCTTAAAACTGTGAAATAATTTTCTCCTTTTGAATAATTATTTTTCCCTGTACTGTACTAGGATTTCTTTTTTTTCCTATGGAGTCTTAAAGTAGAGCCAGCCAAGAAAACATTCTTTCAAAAAAAAAAAAAATCTTGAAGAAAATTTGGAAGGAGGGAGGAAAATACAAAACAGAAAAAGACGTGCAGGTGCTGTAAAACTATGCCAGCCTTTGAGCAGGCATATACAGCGAGTTAATAACAACACCACCATTTCATAAGTGTATACTTCATTTTCCAAGGCGCTTTCACAGATGTAACCTCACCTGACTGTCACAGACCAAGAGGCCCGTCTGAGACCAAGCAGCAGGATGCTCCCTCAGAGCCAATTCTCATTGCTTTCTACACTTTCTGAGCTTTCAAAAGATTCCTTCATCACAAAGCTCCACATCTTAGCAGGTAAGAAGTACACTTTAAGGTTCTAGATGAAAATCTTAATTTTGAACTTTTTGTCATATTATTTTATTTCCTCTGGCAAAAAGTAATGTTTTTATTTTCTCAATTTGGTTAGCAACCAGACTTCTCACAACCTCAAAGCAGTAAAGTTTCATTGACCATTTTACACAGTGAAAACAGATGGGGACTTGCTTTTCCGTTTTTTTTTAAATTTTTGCTTTTCCATTTTTGATAAAAATCAGACATGTATATAAGAAATTTTATGGTCTCTGGAAGAAAACCTATATTTTTCCTGTACTATTTATCTTCTCATAACCCGCAACTCTGCACCAATCTTCAATGCTAGAATGAATTGCAATTTAAAATTATGAGAGATCCCAACTACAAGAAATGAAATGAGCTACTCAGCTAAAATATATATGATTGTATGTTGTGAGTGTGTGACTGAGGTTCTTAAATTCTAATACAGAAAAATCTATGCTTTAATGTAGAAGAGAAAAGCCTAGACAGTCATATATCAACTCTTCAAAATTAAATAAAAGTTAGCTATAAAAATAAAAAGATCACGTCTTTGTCTGTTTATCTATTGATCTGTAGACAGACACTCAGGTGGCTTCCATGTCGCAGCTATTGTAAACAGTGATGCTGCAAAGCACTTTGTGTGAACTTACAGACACTGCCAGTGTGAATATTTACTGAAAACGTTTCTTTTTGGGTTTGGTTTCGATTTCCTGAACTTACAAAAACAAGTTTTTAATAACAAGATCTTCAACAGACAACCATGCTTACCATAACTGAAGAAAATTTGGAAGGAGGGAGGAAAATACAAAACAGAAAAGCGTGCAGGTGCTGTAAAACTATGCCAGCCTTTGAGCAGGCATATACAGCGAGTTAATAACAACACCACCATTTCATAAGTGTATACTTCATTTTCCAAGGCGCTTTCACAGATGTAACCTCACCTGACTGTCACAGACCAAGAGGCCCGTCTGAGACCAAGCAGCAGGATGCTCCCTCAGAGCCAATTCTCATTGCTTTCTACACTTTCTGAGCTTTCAAAAGATTCCTTCATCACAAAGCTCCACATCTTAGCAGGTAAGAAGTACACTTTAAGGTTCTAGATGAAAATCTTAATTTTGAACTTTTTGTCATATTATTTTATTTCCTCTGGCAAAAAGTAATGTTTTTATTTTCTCAATTTGGTTAGCAACCAGACTTCTCACAACCTCAAAGCAGTAAAGTTTCATTGACCATTTTACACAGTGAAAACAGATGGGGACTTGCTTTTCCGTTTTTTTTTAAATTTTTGCTTTTCCATTTTTGATAAAAATCAGACATGTATATAAGAAATTTTATGGTCTCTGGAAGAAAACCTATATTTTTCCTGTACTATTTATCTTCTCATAACCCGCAACTCTGCACCAATCTTCAATGCTAGAATGAATTGCAATTTAAAATTATGAGAGATCCCAACTACAAGAAATGAAATGAGCTACTCAGCTAAAATATATATGATTGTATGTGTGTGAGTGTGTGACTGAGGTTCTTAAATTCTAATACAGAAAAATCTATGCTTTAATGTAGAAGAGAAAAGCCTAGACAGTCATATATCAACTCTTCAAAATTAAATAAAAGTTAGCTATAAAAATAAAAAGATCACGTCTTTGTCTGTTTATCTATTGATCTGTAGACAGACACTCAGGTGGCTTCCATGTCGCAGCTATTGTAAACAGTGATGCTGCAAAGCACTTTGTGTGAACTTACAGACACTGCCAGTGTGAATATTTACTGAAAACGTTTCTTTTTGGGTTTGGTTTCGATTTCCTGAACTTACAAAAACAAGTTTTTAATAACAAGATCTTCAACAGACAACCATGCTTACCATAACTCAGGAAACATATAAGATTATCCTCTGTTATCTCAAAGTACTATTGGAAATCCTGGCTAATTATTAAAGAAATCAGAGGAAATAGGAAAGACACAAACCCTTTTCTACTAGCAGATAATAAAATCATTTCTATAAACTCCAAAATAAATACATAAAATAAGAAAACTGAGTGAAGAAATAGATATCAGTTTTAAGATTTTTTTGATTGGCTTGATTTACATATTTTTATTATGTAACTAAAAAATTTCTCTCTTTGGGCAAACTATTATAGTAATGGCATACTAGTTTTCAGAGAACTAGGTGCTAGTCCTGGACCCACTACTGACAATCATTTCATGATTATTCAGCATTTCGCAGTCTCAGCACCCTCATTTTCAAAATGGTGGGCTGAGACTAAGTATTTTTCATCTCTCATTTCTGTCTCGCTAAACTCCTGTCCAAGGTCCTCCAGCCATTACCAGAAGCATGTCTGGTGCTCAAGGAACTTCGTTACTGGTACTTATTCTTTAATATTACCTTGAACTTGTGAACTGTACATAAAATAACAGCTGTGAAACAGAGAACACTTGATTTTAAATGGTTCCATGTCAACAGCACAAAAAGTACAGAAAGATAAGTGATTTTTCCTTATGAAGGACATTTGCTTCTTTTTTTAAATAGTAACTTAGAATGTCAAAATGCTTTCAATACACATATTTGCGTGGGCAAACACTGTCTAGAGATTTATGTTATAGCTGATACTTTCATGGAAGGATTTCACTTCTGATTGCTTTTGTTTTTAATCGATTTCTTAATACTGCATATTTTACTGAAAGATGTTTTGAAAGAATGAGACACATTATATCTAACACCTAACCTGTACTTGTTTAAGGTGCAGTTTTTGCATACTGCATCTTGTTTCATCCAATCATGGCCAAACCGAGTCAGGAGTCACATATGGGGCATCATGGCTTTCTTCTACCTCCACAAAGACTAAGAACAGGCTATTCATGACCTCTGGGTCTTTCTGGTAAGCAGAAGTTGTAAAATGAATGATCCTTTGCCTCTGGGAGCTACACTTCAGACATACACACAGAGGAGACTAACTCAGGCACTGAAGGAAACGGGACATCAGGTGTCCAGGATGAAGTTCAGTGTTAGAGGGAAAGCTCATGAAACCTGAGTCATAAGTGTGCTGAATCATTTAAGATTTTTCTGCAGAAAGTTGTGAATAATTTTCATATTACTGTATAAACCATTATTTGGATGAAATCAGTTCGGTATCTTAACTTTCACACTAGAGCATTTAAATTTACTTTTAAGGGAGTATATAACACTCATTCAGAGAGGTACACAAGTCACAAGCATACAGCCTGATGAGTTTAAGAGACTAGGCATCCCAGAAGAGCCCCCCTGCCCTCTCCCAATCCCAGGCACCCCAGAGCAATCAGTATCCTGCCTTTGTTTTGGAATTTTATGCACGTGGACTCATACTTCAAATACTTCTGTCCCAAGTTAAGTTTCTGAACTTCCAAGCGTATGTTTCTGTGTAGTAGTGGTTTCTGAAATCTCATTGCTATGTGGCATCCAATTACATAAGTATATTTCAGTTTACTTATCCATTCCAGTATTGGTAGACATTTGGAGAGTTGCTAGTTTCTGGCTATTATGAATTCTTATGCATTGATTTTGATGAACACAGCTATATATTATGTAACCCATGCTATGTCATTGGGTATGCATATATGCAACTTTAGCAGATACTGAAAAATGATTCTGAAGTGATCATATCAATTTACACTCCCATCGGCATATAAGAATTCCAGCTACTTCTCAATCCAGCTTTCCCAAGTGGCACTAATGGTAAAGAATCTGCCTGCCAATGCAGGAGACAAAGTTTCGAGCCCTGAGTTGGGAAGATCCCCTGAAGGGCAAGGCAACCAACTTCAGTATTCTTGCCTAGAAAATCCCACTGACAGGGGAGCCTGGTGGGTTACAATCCATGGGGCCACAAAGAATCAGGCATGACTGAGTGACTAAACACACACACACACACACTTATCCCAGCACCTGGTATTATTAAAACACTTAATGACATGTTTATTTATCTTGTACTCCTATAGTTAGAAAAGCAGGTGACTTTGAAACAATAAGCGCTTATATATTAAAAAAGAAAAAAAAATTAAACAATTTGGTTAACCTTTGCAGTAAAGTTAGATATGCCATATTTGTTCTGAAAGTTTTCAGAAAACTTTAAGATGCAAGACATATGGGTTCACTTTATGTTATTTGTAGGAGAAAGAAATAAGTGACATAATTGCTTTAATCTGTGAGTCAGAATCAATCTGTGATTTTTAGTTGAAGAGACGATCTAATTTAGAAGATGCATGAGCTCAGTTACACAAGGAAAGTCTGGGTGTTTTGGGGCGGGTAGGGAGTGATGTAACTTCCTTGGACTAGTTGTAAGAACCTCAGGAAGAATCCATATTTCTTTAATAGTCTTATTGATTTATGTATGGCTGGGATGGGTCTTCATTGTTGTGCAGGGTTTACTCTCGTTGCAGCGAGCAGGCTCTTTCTGCAGTGGCTTCTCTTGCTGCAGAGCATGGGCTCCTGGGCAGCAGGCTTCAGGAACTGTGGCACATGGACTCAGTAGCTGCAGTTTCCGGGCTCTAGAGCAGAGCCTCAGGAGTTGTGGCTCACAGGCTTAGTTGCTCTGCGATATGTGGGCTCTTCTTGGACCAGGGATCGAACTTGTGTCCCCTGTATTGGCAGGCAGATTCTTTACCACTGAGCCACCAGGGAAGCCCAAGAATCCATCTTGAGACACTGAAAGTTAAGGTTTCCATTCAGTTTGTAAGATGAAAATAAGTTGGGCCTAAAGTGAGCCTAAAGAGACTTTTGCCTCAGATACCATGGTTCTTTAGTTAGCGATGAAAATGATTCTGAAGTGATCATATCAATTTACACTCCCATCGGCATATAAGTTCCAGCTACTTCTCAATCCACCCCAAGTGGCACTAATGGTAAAGAATCTGCCTGCCAATGCAGGAGACAAAGTTTCGAGCCCTGAGTTGGGAAGATCCCCTGAAGGGCAAGGCAACCAACTTCAGTATTCTTGCCTAGAAAATCCCACTGACAGGGGAGCCTGGTGGGTTACAATCCATGGGGCCACAAAGAATCAGGCATGACTGAGTGACTAAACACACACACACACACACTTATCCCAGCACCTGGTATTATTAAAACACTTAATGACATGTTTATTTATCTTGTACTCCTATAGTTAGAAAAGCAGGTGACTTTGAAACAATAAGCGCTTATATATTAAAAAAGAAAAAAAAATTAAACAATTTGGTTAACCTTTGCAGTAAAGTTAGATATGCCATATTTGTTCTGAAAGTTTTCAGAAAACTTTAAGATGCAAGACATATGGGTTCACTTTATGTTATTTGTAGGAGAAAGAAATAAGTGACATAATTGCTTTAATCTGTGAGTCAGAATCAATCTGTGTTTTTTAGTTGAAGAGACGATCTAATTTAGAAGATGCATGAGCTCAGTTACACAAGGAAAGTCTGGGTGTTTTGGGGCGGTAGGGAGTGATGTAACTTCCTTGGACTAGTTGTAAGAACCTCAGGAAGAATCCATATTTCTTTAATAGTCTTATTGATTTATGTATGGCTGGGATGGGTCTTCATTGTTGTGCAGGGTTTACTCTCGTTGCAGCGAGCAGGCTCTTTCTGCAGTGGCTTCTCTTGCTGCAGAGCATGGGCTCCTGGGCAGCAGGCTTCAGGAACTGTGGCACATGGACTCAGTAGCTGCAGTTTCCGGGCTCTAGAGCAGAGCCTCAGGAGTTGTGGCTCACAGGCTTAGTTGCTCTGCGATATGTGGGCTCTTCTTGGACCAGGGATCGAACTTGTGTCCCCTGTATTGGCAGGCAGATTCTTTACCACTGAGCCACCAGGGAAGCCCAAGAATCCATCTTGAGACACTGAAAGTTAAGGTTTCCATTCAGTTTGTAAGATGAAAATAAGTTGGGCCTAAAGTGAGCCTAAAGAACTCGCCAGATGTTGACTGCTTGTAGCCTCAGATACCATGGTTCTTTCTTACTTTCCTACTGATGAGCCAAACAATGCAATTCATAGAGAAATCAGTAAAAAAATCAGAGGTGCATTCACAACTCAAGTCATATTTTAGTTTTAAAGGAAAGAAGACAATAATTATGGATCATTTGTCTCCATTTTTTTAAAATTTAGAAATGAGGAAAAGCTTTAGTTTCTCCCTCAATATTTATTTATTTATGGCTATTCTGGGTTTTCACCGCTGCCACAGGCTATTCTCTAGTTGCAGGGAGTGGGGGTTACTCTCTAGTTGAGGTAAGCAGGCTTCTTGTTGCAGGGATTTCTCTTATTGTGGAACTCGGGCTCTAGAGCACACGGGCTTCAGTAATTGAAGCCCATGGGCTCCATAGTTGCGGCTCCAAGGCCCTAGAGAACACGCTCAATGGCTGTGGCTCACAGGCCTAGTTGCTCCGAAGCATGTGAGATCTTCCCAGTTCAGGGATTGAACCAGTCTCTGCTGCACTGGGAGGCGAACTCTTCACCACTGAGCCACCAGGGAAGCCCAGTTTCTCCCATCGTTGAAGTGGAAGGCAGCACTGTGAAAATCTAAGTGCTGTGTGACAGAGAGGACTCATTTCTGTAAGTCCCTTTAACAAGCTGGCCTCTCCAGGTTCCCACCTCCCGATACTGTCAGTGCATCTCTTCTCACCTTATGTTTGGATTGTTACCAATGTCAATGTTTCTCTCATGATTCCCTTTATTCACAAATATTTGTTGATCCCTATATAGAAGAGCTACCAGGAGGAGTCTGAGGATAATAATGTTATAGAATCACTAATGTAATCTGATGAATAACTATTTTAAACACCTGGTATAGAATTTAAATGAAGTTTAAATTTATAAACTAGTCCTTCCTAAATAATCCTAATTTTAAACTGTATTTCTCTCTAATGGAAAAAGTTGGGGCATACATCGACTTCTGAATTTTTTAAATTCTGTGACCCCATTAAGAAAACTTGCTTCCTCCCTATGTTGAGGTGAAATAACTCATGTGTACATTACATTTACAGCAAATTCTAACCTCCTAGTGGGTATGTAGGACTGAAGCATTCTTTTGTATTAATCATTTTACAATACCCAATACAATAACACATGGAGAGTTATATAATGATAATCACCTGATGGTTAAGAAATAAACTTCAAAATACAATGATGGGGCTTCCCTGGTGTCTTAGTGGCAAATAATCCACCTGCCAATGCAGAAGACACAGGTTCTATCCCCGATCCAGAAAGACTCCGCATGCCACAGAGCAGCTAAGTGCATGTGCCATAACTATTGAGTCTGTGCTCCAGAGCGTGGGAGCTGCAAATATTCAGCCCACGTGTCACAACCACTGAAGCCCGTGTGCCCTAGAGTCCGTGTGCAACAAGAGAAGCCACAGCAATGAGACACCCAGGCACTGCCACCAGTGAGAAGCCACCCACTGTCTGCAACTAGAGAAAGCCCACAGGCAGCAACAAAGACCCAGCACAGCCAAACATAAATAAATAAATAAGTAAAATTATTACTTTTAAAATCTATCTTAAAAAAATTCCTAAAATGTTAGTCCTATAACTGGAGTTGAAACAAAATTTTGTGGACGTTCTGAGAAGGGAACTACTGTTTGAGCGGGTGTTCTTCAACCTTTAAACGCCCTGCTTAGGGCTCCTTTGCGAACTGTTTCTTCATGATCCACCAGAATTTCCGAAGTGGAAGGCAGCACTGTGAAAATCTAAGTGCTGTGTGACAGAGAGGACTCATTTCTGTAAGTCCCTTTAACAAGCTGGCCTCTCCAGGTTCCCACCTCCCGATACTGTCAGTGCATCTCTTCTCACCTTATGTTTGGATTGTTACCAATGTCAATGTTTCTCTCATGATTCCCTTTATTCACAAATATTTGTTGATCCCTATATAGAAGAGCTACCAGGAGGAGTCTGAGGATAATAATGTTATAGAATCACTAATGTAATCTGATGAATAACTATTTTAAACACCTGGTATAGAATTTAAATGAAGTTTAAATTTATAAACTAGTCCTTCCTAAATAATCCTAATTTTAAACTGTATTTCTCTCTAATGGAAAAAGTTGGGGCATACATACGACTTCTGAATTTTTTAAATTCTGTGACCCCATTAAGAAAACTTGCTTCCTCCCTATGTTGAGGTGAAATAACTCATGTGTACATTACATTTACAGCAAATTCTAACCTCCTAGTGGGTATGTAGGACTGAAGCATTCTTTTGTATTAATCATTTTACAATACCCAATACAATAACACATGGAGAGTTATATAATGATAATCACCTGATGGTTAAGAAATAAACTTCAAAATACAATGATGGGGCTTCCCTGGTGTCTTAGTGGCAAATAATCCACCTGCCAATGCAGAAGACACAGGTTCTATCCCCGATCCAGAAAGACTCCGCATGCCACAGAGCAGCTAAGTGCATGTGCCATAACTATTGAGTCTGTGCTCCAGAGCGTGGGAGCTGCAAATATTCAGCCCACGTGTCACAACCACTGAAGCCCGTGTGCCCTAGAGTCCGTGTGCAACAAGAGAAGCCACAGCAATGAGACACCCAGGCACTGCCACCAGTGAGAAGCCACCCACTGTCTGCAACTAGAGAAAGCCCACAGGCAGCAACAAAGACCCAGCACAGCCAAACATAAATAAATAAATAAGTAAAATTATTACTTTTAAAATCTATCTTAAAAAAATTCCTAAAATGTTAGTCCTATAACTGGAGTTGAAACAAAATTTTGTGGACGTTCTGAGAAGGGAACTACTGTTTGAGCGGGTGTTCTTCAACCTTTAAACGCCCTGCTTAGGGCTCCTTTGCAATACTGTACCCCTTCACTCTGGTTTACCGGGGAGGTGTGGCTGAAGCTCATCCCTGAAAGTAGGTGCTGGGGATCACACAGATGAGGCCGTTTGCCCTATGGGCAAAGACTGGGCTATGAACCCAGAGATGTTTTACCAAATCATGCAGGTAGGCTTATTTTCATGATTAATGACAGTAATCATTAATGACACTGAAGACAGATAAAAGGAAGTAGATCTTAAACTACAAGAGAAATGTTTAGGTGTCCAAGTGAAAAAAAGAAAAAAGTCCTGAGAACTGTAATGACGGAAGTAGTCGTAGCTGATTATGTGCTTGCTGTTGCCCAGGTACTGCTAGGCACTTTATAAGGCTCATGTTAATCCCCCTAAGACCTTATCTGAATGTCTCCTACATTTTTCAGATAAAAGCATTGAAGCTCGTCATGGTAACAAGCTCCTATAAGTTTAAGCAATTAATCGCTGGTTTTAACCAGACTTGCCGCCAAGTTAACATGACTCAAAAAGTCACATTCTTTTTATCACAGGACATTTCTCCAGCTGTGGATTTGGGGATACTAATTTTATGAAACAGTAAGAGTTATTTAAGGTGTTTGAAATAAGTATGTCTGGGAAACCCCAAGTTAAAGTTAAAGCACATTTTACTGCCAACTTGATCAAATGCATTGGTCAGGCACATCGTGAATCTCCGTGGAGGAAGCTGAGGGTCTAAGTGTCCAGCATTTGCCAAACCCATTTTTACACAGAACTCCTTTATTTCTGGCATAACTGGAATTTCCAAGAACTCATATTGCATGGGACAGAATTTAGGAAAATCTGTACTACACATAACTGCTTCAAAGTCTCCAGTAGAAAAATGTAGAACTAGAGCCACCCCCCTGTCTGCAACTAGAGAAAGCCCACAGGCAGCAACAAAGACCCAGCACAGCCAAACATAAATAAATAAATAAGTAAAATTATTACTTTTAAAATCTATCTTAAAAAAATTCCTAAAATGTTAGTCCTATAACTGGAGTTGAAACAAAATTTTGTGGACGTTCTGAGAAGGGAACTACTGTTTGAGCGGGTGTTCTTCAACCTTTAAACGCCCTGCTTAGGGCTCCTTTGCAATACTGTACCCCTTCACTCTGGTTTACCGGGGAGGTGTGGCTGAAGCTCATCCCTGAAAGTAGGTGCTGGGGATCACACAGATGAGGCCGTTTGCCCTATGGGCAAAGACTGGGCTATGAACCCAGAGATGTTTTACCAAATCATGCAGGTAGGCTTATTTTCATGATTAATGACAGTAATCATTAATGACACTGAAGACAGATAAAAGGAAGTAGATCTTAAACTACAAGAGAAATGTTTAGGTGTCCAAGTGAAAAAAAGAAAAAAGTCCTGAGAACTGTAATGACGGAAGTAGTCGTAGCTGATTATGTGCTTGCTGTTGCCCAGGTACTGCTAGGCACTTTATAAGGCTCATGTTAATCCCCCTAAGACCTTATCTGAATGTCTCCTACATTTTTCAGATAAAAGCATTGAAGCTCGTCATGGTAACAAGCTCCTATAAGTTTAAGCAATTAATCGCTGGTTTTAACCAGACTTGCCGCCAAGTTAACATGACTCAAAAAGTCACATTCTTTTTATCACAGGACATTTCTCCAGCTGTGGATTTGGGGATACTAATTTTATGAAACAGTAAGAGTTATTTAAGGTGTTTGAAATAAGTATGTCTGGGAAACCCCAAGTTAAAGTTAAAGCACATTTTACTGCCAACTTGATCAAATGCATTGGTCAGGCACATCGTGAATCTCCGTGGAGGAAGCTGAGGGTCTAAGTGTCCAGCATTTGCCAAACCCATTTTTACACAGAACTCCTTTATTTCTGGCATAACTGGAATTTCCAAGAACTCATATTGCATGGGACAGAATTTAGGAAAATCTGTACTACACATAACTGCTTCAAAGTCTCCAGTAGAGATTTCTAAAAGATTAAGTAAAGTCACAGAATCACAGAAATGGACAGCTCAAATCCCCCAGTGGCTACTTGACTTCCTTCATCTCCAACCTGTGGTCACACATTCCTGGTTTGTCTGCGGGGTGAACACTGGATGAGTGACCAGCTCCACCTTCCCACCACTCTTAACTGGCTGGAAATTCTCCACTTCCTAACATGCCTTCTTTCTCCTCCAAGTTGCTCTATAAGGTCACGTCTTGCCACCAAAGAACAACAAAACAAGCCTTTCCCTGCTACTGGGTGTGGTCACCATATGTTTCTCGTGTTTATTGTGTCATTGGTGGCCAGTGTTCACTGCCTGAAGGTTTTAGCCTGGACGATCCAATTTCTGACGATGTTCGCAATGAAAAATCTGGAAGCAGAGAAGTCCTAGATTAGGGAGTCCTCAACTGCACTCCATCCAAGGGGTACAGCCAGTGAGTCCTGTCCAGGTGCAGCACCGCAGGCCCTCTGCCCTGTGATAACTCTCAGGCGTCCAGTCATTGTATGGATGCAAAGAAGACACACTGCATTTGTTACAGAGATAAAAAGCAATGCTGCTTTGTTCTCTTAAGCTGCTTTGTGATGCAAAACAGCAACCATCAAAGCAGTGTTGACATGAACGTCAGGCACACCCCATGCCTAAAGATTAGGGCAGGTTGTGTTTCAAAACAGATATGGTTTATGCAAGGTTTCAACCTTAGCATTGCCAGACTACAGATGGCTCCTCTCTGCACCACAAAACTTTCTCCCTGGTGATAAAGCCTTACCCCCTATCAATATAGTCTTTAAAAAATGGAATATGTTTCTTCTCCCTGCATTAATATAAGTGAAATAAGGGCAGGGCAAGGGGAGAAATACAGTATGAAAATAACTGGTATATTCTTTTGTTTCTTTGAATGTCTAAATCCTGTGAGCATATAAGCATAATTCTACACTGAAGGCCGGAATTGTGTCTTATTTATTTCTCTAATTCCTACAGTTCCTAGCAGTGATCTACACTTAGTAGACACTCAGAAATAGTGAAATCAATCAATGAATTAGTTTATTCTAATTACTTGATTAGGAAAAATAGTGGAAAAATCATGGTTTAAGACATAGACTCTCACCATTTCAGATGAGACCTCTTCTTGAATCAAATTCAGGTATACCTGTAGGGTCATTAGTTCCTTGGAAATGCAAAATCTCATTTAGGATTTTAAGTAGTTATGTAGTAAAAGTGACTTTTCTTAAAAGAATCCCAAATTATCCTACAACTATATATCCTTCTTGGAAATTCTCCACTTCCTAACATGCCTTTTTCCTCCAAGTTGCTCTATAAGGTCAGTCTTGCCACCAAAGAACAACAAAACAAGCCTTTCCCTGCTACTGGGTGTGGTCACCATATGTTTCTCGTGTTTATTGTGTCATTGGTGGCCAGTGTTCACTGCCTGAAGGTTTTAGCCTGGACGATCCAATTTCTGACGATGTTCGCAATGAAAAATCTGGAAGCAGAGAAGTCCTAGATTAGGGAGTCCTCAACTGCACTCCATCCAAGGGGTACAGCCAGTGAGTCCTGTCCAGGTGCAGCACCGCAGGCCCTCTGCCCTGTGATAACTCTCAGGCGTCCAGTCATTGTATGGATGCAAAGAAGACACACTGCATTTGTTACAGAGATAAAAAGCAATGCTGCTTTGTTCTCTTAAGCTGCTTTGTGATGCAAAACAGCAACCATCAAAGCAGTGTTGACATGAACGTCAGGCACACCCCATGCCTAAAGATTAGGGCAGGTTGTGTTTCAAAACAGATATGGTTTATGCAAGGTTTCAACCTTAGCATTGCCAGACTACAGATGGCTCCTCTCTGCACCACAAAAACTTTCTCCCTGGTGATAAAGCCTTACCCCCTATCAATATAGTCTTTAAAAAATGGAATATGTTTCTTCTCCCTGCATTAATATAAGTGAAATAAGGGCAGGGCAAGGGGAGAAATACAGTATGAAAATAACTGGTATATTCTTTTGTTTCTTTGAATGTCTAAATCCTGTGAGCATATAAGCATAATTCTACACTGAAGGCCGGAATTGTGTCTTATTTATTTCTCTAATTCCTACAGTTCCTAGCAGTGATCTACACTTAGTAGACACTCAGAAATAGTGAAATCAATCAATGAATTAGTTTATTCTAATTACTTGATTAGGAAAAATAGTGGAAAAATCATGGTTTAAGACATAGACTCTCACCATTTCAGATGAGACCTCTTCTTGAATCAAATTCAGGTATACCTGTAGGGTCATTAGTTCCTTGGAAATGCAAAATCTCATTTAGGATTTTAAGTAGTTATGTAGTAAAAGTGACTTTTTCTCTTAAATACAGAATCCGCCCAAATTATCCTACAACTATATATCCTTCTTGGAAATAAAAATACAATGATGAGTTGGAGGATGAATGAAAGTTGTTCAGTCATGTCCAACTCTTTGTGAGCCCATAGATGAGTCCTGGAATTCTCCAGGTAAGAATACTGGAGCCGGTAGCCTATCCCTTTTCCAGAGGATCTTCCCAACCCAGGGTTCGAACCCAGATCTCCTACATTTCAGGTGGATTCCTTGCCACCTGAGCCATCAGCGAAGTCCAAGAATACTGGAGTGGGCAGCCTGTCCCTTCTCCAGGGGATCTTCCCAACCAAAGAATCAAACCAGGGTCTCCTGCATTGCAGGCAGACTTTTTACCAGGGGAGCCACAAGGGAAGACCAAAAATGTAATGAAAGTACCTTAAATCCACCATTACTTAGAAACAGAGAAAAAAAAAAAAATCACATGTGCTCGCACTGTATAATCCCAAATACACTTACATGAGAATACAAAAGGTGTTTCCACGCACTATGAAGCAGTATGTCTGACTCAGGTATTCACGCTACTTTAAGCGCAGCTGAGACCACAGCATGTTAGGCTGGTAACTACAGTAGAGACGGCTAAAGAGCCTCCCCTGCCTCATCTAATAGACAGGGAAACTGAAACCCAGGGGTCCAGTAACATTGCCTAACGTGGCACAGCATGCTACTGGCAAATTCAGGATCAAAATCCAAGATCCCTAGTTTCCAGCTCAGTACCCCAAGTTGTTCCTCTCCAGAGTTGATCTTCTAGCTTGTCTAAACTAAATCAACTCCAGCCCTGTGGACCAGGGAGCCTCTCCCAGTGGATCAGAGAATCAGCCTCATCAGAAATAAGTTTGTTTGTTACTTGAAAACACATTGTTTCACATCTTTTCCTGGGGCTTCAGTTCTTTTTTTTTTTTTTTCCCTAATGGAGATCTTGCTTGTGTTGACAACATAGTTCTAGAGCTGAGCAGTGACATGGTTGTGCCTTCAGCAAGACACTAAAAGAGAGATTTGTCTGATAACCACATGTAGAGAAAATGCAGAGTAGCAGATTGAATAGTGAATTAGTCCTTCAGGACTCTCACTTGAACTTCGCCAGCCTTTTCTTCTGTTATTTAGAAAACTTTCATGCAATTAGCTAAAATCACTTAAAGGCCATATCCCTTTAATGTGTTAACATCATGAAATTTCTCAAACTGGAAATCTTGAGTGAAAAAAAAATCCAGTTCTACAGTTAATCAAGTCAGATTTTCTTGAAATACAGAACAATGAAGTTTCAGATAGAAGGGGAAACAAAAAAAAAAGACAAGCAGTTGGTCTAGGATCTAGACCCCAGCTATAACTCTGTTCTTAAAAACGGTTCACTTGGCAGCAACTTTACTAGTGCAATAATTTACAAACAGTAAATCGAGACATTATGGGAACATTGGGTATAAAGTACCTTTTAGACAGGCTTTGCTTATTTTATTTATGTGTATTTGTTTCATTTATTTTTGCTACAAAATGTAGCAAGTATTTTTTACAAGTTTTGCCAGAATAGAGAGTCCTAAAACAATCTCAATAACATCCACTCCTTAGTGAAGTAAAAAACATTGTTTCCAGGCACTATGAAGCAGTATGTCTGACTCAGGTATTCACGCTACTTTAAGCGCAGCTGAGACCACAGCATGTTAGGCTGGTAACTACAGTAGAGACGGCTAAAGAGCCTCCCCTGCCTCATCTAATAGACAGGGAAACTGAAACCCAGGGGTCCAGTAACATTGCCTAACGTGGCACAGCATGCTACTGGCAAATTCAGGATCAAAATCCAAGATCCCTAGTTTCCAGCTCAGTACCCCAAGTTGTTCCTCTCCAGAGTTGATCTTCTAGCTTGTCTAAACTAAATCAACTCCAGCCCTGTGGACCAGGGAGCCTCTCCCAGTGGATCAGAGAATCAGCCTCATCAGAAATAAGTTTGTTTGTTACTTGAAAACACATTGTTTCACATCTTTTCCTGGGGCTTCAGTTCTTTTTTTTTTTTTTTCCCTAATGGAGATCTTGCTTGTGTTGACAACATAGTTCTAGAGCTGAGCAGTGACATGGTTGTGCCTTCAGCAAGACACTAAAAGAGAGATTTGTCTGATAACCACATGTAGAGAAAATGCAGAGTAGCAGATTGAATAGTGAATTAGTCCTTCAGGACTCTCACTTGAACTTCGCCAGCCTTTTCTTCTGTTATTTAGAAAACTTTCATGCAATTAGCTAAAATCACTTAAAGGCCATATCCCTTTAATGTGTTAACATCATGAAATTTCTCAAACTGGCAATCTTGAGTGAAAAAACAATCCAGTTCTACAGTTAATCAAGTCAGATTTTCTTGAAATACAGAACAATGAAGTTTCAGATAGAAGGGGAAACAAACAAAAAAAAAAGACAAGCAGTTGGTCTAGGATCTAGACCCCAGCTATAACTCTGTTCTTAAAAACGGTTCACTTGGCAGCAACTTTACTAGTGCAATAATTTACAAACAGTAAATCGAGACATTATGGGAACATTGGGTATAAAGTACCTTTTAGACAGGCTTTGCTTATTTTATTTATGTGTATTTGTTTCATTTATTTTTGCTACAAAATGTAGCAAGTATTTTTTACAAGTTTTGCCAGAATAGAGAGTCCTAAAACAATCTCAATAACATCCACTCCTTAGTGAAGTAAAAAACATTTTTCTTAAGTTACAGTGTCCTCCTGGCAGGAAGGAGATGAGGTCTATTTCTTCAGGGATTTTCCTTCCATCTTTCCAGACCTGAAGGAATCCACAGACTGGGGGGAAAGAAGGCACGCTGGGTCTGTGTGGACGGCCCTGGAGCCCCTTTCTGTCTGGGACAGGAGCGGGTGAGGCTGGCTGATGCAGGGCGCAGGTCTGCTCTGTGCCGCTCGGCTGGCAGAGGCAGGGCTCCAGGAGTCGGAAGCTTACCGGCCCCAGCGCTCTGAGGAAAGCTCACCATGGAAGGATGGGCCCCAAAGGGGGCAGAACTTCATCAGTTCGACCATCTGAGTTCTGCTTCCTATTACAACTCCTTTTCGCAGGACAAATGATTTCCTAGTGGCCGGGCAGGTTCAGATTTATTGCTTTATTTGCTGGCTATTGGATTAAGGAGAAAAATTCACCACAAGAACTCCTTAGCAACGCTGAAAGGTCACTGGTCTCAACCAGTTCTGTCCTTTCACTCCATCTGTCTGTCTTGAATTTCTCTAATGGTTTCTTAATAATTCTAGCCTTGAGTCTCAGCAGCCTTCTCTGCATAAAACACTTATTTGGGCCAAGTTCAAAAAGCCTCTGTATTCACTAAAAAAGATCTGTTTGAGGGCATGCGTTTCTAATAATCCCAAAGTTTTAATTTCCATGGCCAGCATATCCACATTCAAGCTATTATAAGACACACACACGCAGCTTAAATACCTAGACCCTCAAGAGCTATTTTGAGGAAACTCGCCTGCAGAACGACATAATTGATGTAGAAGCAGAAATCTTTTTCAGTAATATAGGATATGCATTACTGACATCACATTTTCCCAAAGAACAATGGTTATTTTGATGACTGTCCATGATAATGGACAGTATTATGATTACTAGCCATTTAAGGCTACACTAATTTTAAAATTCAGTTCTAACCAAGTCAGTGTTTTAGCTGTGTAATAGATTATATGTATTCAGATAAATTTCTTAATGTTTGTTTAGCTTCTAGAATCTCCACTCCATGTATGATATTCTTATTCTCCTTATTATTAATAACATGCTTCCTTTGACGTTTTGGCTGTAACCCACCTCTTGTAATTTCTGGCTATTCACACGTTGTTGCCTCTTCTTGAGACACTGCGGTCAGCGCCGTGCCACACAGGGTGCAGGTCTTTTGGGGCCCCACGGCACAAAGCGAGCAGACTGTGACTTGCAGCAGGGCAGGCGGGATGGACTTTGAGACCAAGGTCCTCCTCTGGCCCCTGACCCTGTGCAGGTCCTTGACCAGATGCCACCCTGCAAGCTGCAGATGCCCGGCTGTGGCACCAGATGTGTATCTGGCCACATCTCAAACGAAAGGCAGTGCAGCACAGTGGAGGGAGGCTTGAGAGCCAGACAGCCTGGGTCTAAATCCTGCTCGACACTTCATCTGTGAGATAACCTTGGGCAGCTTATTTTACAGGTCTCTGACTTCCAGAGAGAAAATTAATCATCGGGAGTTATGGCTGGGTTTTAATGTGGGAGGCCATCCAGAGCAGCGGTTAAAGGCTCGGTTTTCTAAGTTTCCCCCCGCTCTGCCCCTTTCTAGCTGCTCAGCCTCAGGCAGGCTCACGTAAATCATGCTGTCTTTGTCTCTTCACCTGCTACATGGGGTGATCACTGTAACTCTCATAGGGTTCTGGAAGGACTGAATGTTTTAAATAAATGAAAGCCATCTCTCACAATACGTGGCATAGTGAGCACTCCATATGAGCTGTTTATTTTTATGAAGTGGCTCTCAGGTTCCCAACATCAGTTGGGGTGCCATTCCCTATGCCAGCATCTCTGTCACCCCTGCTTCTGTCCATGGCTTCTGCTCTCTGTGCTCTGAGACCAGGGGGCCACAATTGTGAGAACGAGTGAAGGGAACTAGCAGCTATAAATATATAATCTATGGTTCAATATCGTAGTTTTAAGCTTGTAAAACAATTTCTATCTAATCCTTAAACCAGATATATTGAAGAAAAAGCATACATCACTTATCCTCTTTGCTGAAATATCTATGTTTATTTTTCAGCGAAACCGTTGTAGCTGATGTAAACACTCAGCAATCAAGATACCTCGGGAGTGTCTTCCTATTTTCAGTAAATACTGTTTATCCCAAAGAGGAATGCCTTCTATTTTCAGCATTTCTTTTAGATTGATACATATTTATGACATAATATGCCACTTTTAGAACTTTTTTGCATTTATGTTTCTAAAAAACGATATTTACATACGTTTTCCTCAAGCATTTGTGTAATTCTCACAAGCATGCCCTTTGATGATTTTACATATACATGGCCCTTTCATCTCTTAATCGCAGATTTGTTTATCTCCTCATTCAATCAGAATATTTTAGATGAATACTGAAATAATTATTGGCTTTTAAAAAATCATGTAATCATAGTTGGGTATGGATGTAAATGATATACATATTTCATCAGTTTTAAAATACACTGATTCTTCAGACCAAACTTCATACAGATGGATTTTTAAATTACTTCTGGTATGTAGTTTAATTTATAAATAAAGGTGGCTTAACTCTGCTGTCATCTAAAGAAAGCCTACTGTAAATCTATAAACTTTGAAAATGTAGAGGACTCTTCCATTTACTCTCGCATAGATTATCTGTGTACATGTGTACACGTATGTCAATACATTAGATACAGAGTGTCACATAATAAATTAGCAGCAGCATATGCTGTTACTGGAGTCAAGGCCTCATCTTGACATCCTTGAACCATTTTTTTCCATCTTCTCCATTCTACTACCATCACTACTGTTTATGAGTTTCTGACCATCCGCATCCATTCAATTATTATGATGGAAGATATCAAGGGATTTTGCGCTACTGTTCTTTATGTTCCTTCTTACAAAAAAAATCATTTATGTATTCATTTGGCTATGTCAGGTCTTAGTTGTGGCACATGGGACCTAGTTCCATGATGAGGGCTTAGACCCAGGCCCCTTGCACCATGAGGGCAGAGCCTTAGCCAGTGGACCACTGGGGAAATCCCCCGCATCCCTTCTCTTAGCATCTCTACCCTCCCCAGCTTCCACCCCTATCTCAACACACCCACATGGGCCATGCACTCCTGTGTGCACACATACACGTACACATACATACGATGATTCTTCTTCAAGTCTATGCCTACAGTGAAAGCTGTCTTAGCCTTGTTTAAAAATTTATGTTATTTTCATATGTTGAATTGGTTCATGGTGCTTTTCATATTTACTATATCCTTCTCCTTTTCTATAGATTTCTATATATTCATTACCAACTGAGCCACCAGGGAAGTGACCTACTTTTCTATATATTCGTTTTATTAACTTTTGAGAATTTGATATTGAAACTCTAACTAAAAATATTTATCTACTTAAAAAATAATTTTATTAATACTATATAGAGGAACTACACGTCCCTTTGTTCTGTATTTTCTAAGTCTCCTGTGAATGCATTATCAAACTTTCATAATTAAAAAAAATTTTAATGTTATTTTCCACTGTATCAATATTTGTACTTAGGTAAATTATACATATATAATAAAAACACATATTGATTTGTATACACATTTATATCTTTAGATATACCATAAAAAAGTATGTAACGATATATATGACCACATACCATTTTGTCTCCTTTTTTTGGTTAAAGAGTGCCTTTCCTTTCAGCTGTTGATATGTGCATAGAGGAAGCTAAATACTCTCCTCCCACTGACTTCACAACATCGGAACCAAATGACGCCTTTTACAGACATCTGTTTTCTGTATACAACATTTCTCAGCCATAACTCAGAGCAGGTGAAAGTCACAACTATGGAAATGGGTAGTCACAATTACCCAGTCTCCTGGGTATTCTTTCTGTGTGCACCTGAAGTGTTTTCCATGTTAGGTTTGGATCTTTTCCTACCCTGTGCTTAGATTATGTCGCAAGGAGTTAAAAAACGTGGGCTGTAAGAAAGCTGTTCTCTTTTTAAAACACAAGTACAAAGACTCTTCTATTCCACGTTTCTGGCTCAGTACCTAGCACATAGTGGGCACTCAAAATATACAGATCACATCACTGAGTGAATGAATGAACATAATGCTGCTGTGGTTTAAGTAAAAATGAAGAGTGGGGAGCAGGAAATTTCTCTTCATTTCCAAAAATGCACCACTGTGCATGCAGAAGATAGAGATGAAAACCTGGTGGCTCTTTCCCGATCATGCAAAAAGAAACTTGAGAAGCTTGCCATTAGAGAAACAGAGTCAGCACTGGCTACAGAACCCTGGACATGAACTGAGATCAAACAAAGAAGTTGACGAGAGGTCAGGTAGTTTAAACATACTCATATTTCTAAGTCAATAAGCTTGTGAACCAATGAAAACCTTGTTGTCATCCTGTGGCCTCAGTTAACCCATGAAGAAAGCTCCAGACTCAAGAGAAAATGTGTGGAAAAACAGTCTTGTAATGGTCCTTTGGTATCATCTAGGTCTACTGATCACAGTAAGGGCTTCTCTGGCGGCTCAGTGGTAAAGACTCTTGCCAGCCAATTCTGGTTCAATCCCTGGGTCAGGAAGGTCCCCTGGAGAAGGAAATGGTCACCCATTCCAGTATTCTTACTTGGGAAATCCCAGGTCAAAGGAGCCTGGCAGGCTACAGTCCATGGGGTTGCAGAAGAGTGGAACACGATTTAGTGACTAACCAACAACTACAACAACTGATCCCAGTGCAGCCATGTCTTACTAATGATTCCTCAGGGTACCAAACACACTAAAAGCCCAATAAAACATCTTCCATGGATAGAGTCAATACTCCATACACTCCCTTAAAAATTTAATGAACTGACTTCACAACATCGGAACCAAATGACGCCTTTTACAGACATCTGTTTTCTGTATACAACATTTCTCAGCCATAACTCAGAGCAGGTGAAAGTCACAACTATGGAAATGGGTAGTCACAATTACCCAGTCTCCTGGGTATTCTTTCTGTGTGCACCTGAAGTGTTTTCCATGTTAGGTTTGGATCTTTTCCTACCCTGTGCTTAGATTATGTCGCAAGGAGTTAAAAAACGTGGGCTGTAAGAAAGCTGTTCTCTTTTTAAAACACAAGTACAAAGACTCTTCTATTCCACGTTTCTGGCTCAGTACCTAGCACATAGTGGGCACTCAAAATATACAGATCACATCACTGAGTGAATGAATGAACATAATGCTGCTGTGGTTTAAGTAAAAATGAAGAGTGGGGAGCAGGAAATTTCTCTTCATTTCCAAAAATGCACCACTGTGCATGCAGAAGATAGAGATGAAAACCTGGTGGCTCTTTCCCGATCATGCAAAAAGAAACTTGAGAAGCTTGCCATTAGAGAAACAGAGTCAGCACTGGCTACAGAACCCTGGACATGAACTGAGATCAAACAAAGAAGTTGACGAGAGGTCAGGTAGTTTAAACATACTCATATTTCTAAGTCAATAAGCTTGTGAACCAATGAAAACCTTGTTGTCATCCTGTGGCCTCAGTTAACCCATGAAGAAAGCTCCAGACTCAAGAGAAAATGTGGAAAAACAGTCTTGTAATGGTCCTTTGGTATCATCTAGGTCTACTGATCACAGTAAGGGCTTCTCTGGCGGCTCAGTGGTAAAGACTCTTGCCAGCCAATTCTGGTTCAATCCCTGGGTCAGGAAGGTCCCCTGGAGAAGGAAATGGTCACCCATTCCAGTATTCTTACTTGGGAAATCCCAGGTCAAAGGAGCCTGGCAGGCTACAGTCCATGGGGTTGCAGAAGAGTGGAACACGATTTAGTGACTAACCAACAACTACAACAACTGATCCCAGTGCAGCCATGTCTTACTAATGATTCCTCAGGGTACCAAACACACTAAAAGCCCAATAAAACATCTTCCATGGATAGAGTCAATACTCCATACACTCCCTAAATTTAATGCTTATACCTAAAACAAACAGGTTGGGAGGCTTGGCCACCTCCACCTTTAAAGAAAGCATCAGCAATCTAACCTTCACAGACTTTCAGTACGTGGGTGACCGCTTTAGGAATAGCCCTACAAAGGACGCTCAGTGTACAACTGACTAGGCTCTTCTTTTGAAAAGAGGCACCCTTCCTGACCTCCCTGACTCAGCATTTGCTTAGACTGATGCATTTGCATATAGCCTGTGCCACCTAATTCTTTCTTAGTAATAAAAACATGGCAAGATGGGATACACACTATGTTTCATGCATTTTAATGTCCTAATATTTGTGAATGTGGAATGAAATGTAAAACATACCCAATTTGAGCAGCCTAGTGCGCTGCCTGCCTGGACATCTGTTCAGTCCTAGCTCTTCTACTTCTCAATCATTGCCTTTTTGCTTTTAATTGTAACAGTCACGTCTGCGCTGACGGCACAAATCCTCAGGCCATTTTTTAATGCCACTTGCAGTTCTGCTCTGACCCCTGGTTCGTCTAAAGTGATGGCTTTATCTCAGCTGCATTTAAATTTATGTTTACACACAAGAAGTGTTTTCTTGAGTAAGAGAGTTCCATTTTTTAATATATATATAAAAAGTCTCATTTCTTGTTGCCTTTTTTCACACTGGATAAGCGGGTCCCGAGGCTGGCCCTCCGGACGGCACCATTTCTCTCTCATGTCTTACTCGCCCCACGATCCTTCAGAGTTGGAACTTCCGCTCACACTATTCCCTGCCACATGCTAGGATGCTGCTTTCACACTGCCACCAACTCTGCTCCATTAAATAACTGGTCGACACACTCAGATTTCTGTTTACTCTAGCCCAGGCATTCCAGTAGAGATAATTATATCTAGGGCTTCAGGATCTGCCTGTGGTAAAATATTGAAGCAGGGAAAATTTGTCTTTGAACTTTCTCCCAGATGACTTATCAACTCTATTTCCTCTCTTTTTCTCTTTCATTTCCTTCCTCTCAATTTATGAAGTAATCATCTGTTATAGATAGTCTTCATCCATTCTTGATTTTACATACTCTTCTCCACTGTCCTTAAGCTTAATTATATGTTCATTATTTCTATCTGGTTAAAAGTACAAGGAAATCAGCTAAACTCCAATCCTACCATTCCCACTAAGATATTAATAAATGAGAAGTTTGTCAATTCTTGAGCACTTAAGGTAGTTCAGCACTGTTGAAGATGAAGTATTTATTGACAAGGGTGCTCAATACCCCATGGCAGGTGTTAGGGGTATAAAGGGGAGCAGCACTCTAGTCCTTGAATTCCCAAGGCATGGAGTTTACTAAAGAAAACAGACACAGACATAGAAAATCGTAATGTCTTATGATGAGCTGCACAACTATTTTGCATCGTATGGATCCTAGGAACACAGATAACAGGCAACTACTCTGAGACAATTCACTGGAAAAGACCCTGATGCTGGGAAAAGCTTAAGGTAGAAAGAGAATGGACAGAGGACGAGATGGTTGGATGGCATCACTGACTCAGTGGACATGAGTTTAAGTAAGCTCTGGGAGATGGTGAAGGACAGGGCAGACTGGCGTGCTGCAGTCCATGGGGTCGCAAAGAGTCAGACATGACTGAGTGACTGAACTGAACTGCATCTGACAAGCACTGTACTAAAGGCCTAAAAATATTAACCCGGAGGAAGCCATTTAATCTCTTTGCATATTTTTTCAGACTGCCGAAATAAAACTACATCGTGGCTCTCAAATGCTTTCAAGGTCAAGCAAATAGTGTAAATGAACTCAAAGCCAAGATCCTTCATTTGCATGTTAACCGACAGGCACACTTTTCTTCTCTTCCACAGAGAAACCTGTTCTTTTTTTAAAACACAGCAACCCCTCAGATTATATCCTGTTCCCCCACTTTTGACAAAGACAGCAATATCTTTCTTTCTTTTGACTCTACTACAAGAAAAAAAAATTGCAGAAGGGAATGGCAACCCACTCCAGCATTCTTGCCTAGAGAATCCCATGGACAGGGAGCCTGATAAGCCCATCAGTCCATAGGGTTTCAAAGAGTTGGACAAGATTGAAGTGACTTAGCATGTTTGATTAGTGTCAACAGACCATTGACTATAAGAAATCAGCTTCATCCATTCTTGATTTTACATACTCTTCTCCACTGTCCTTAAGCTTAATTATATGTTCATTATTTCTATCTGGTTAAAAGTACAAGGAAATCAGCTAAACTCCAATCCTACCATTCCCACTAAGATATTAATAAATGAGAAGTTTGTCAATTCTTGAGCACTTAAGGTAGTTCAGCACTGTTGAAGATGAAGTATTTATTGACAAGGGTGCTCAATACCCCATGGCAGGTGTTAGGGGTATAAAGGGGAGCAGCACTCTAGTCCTTGAATTCCCAAGGCATGGAGTTTACTAAAGAAAACAGACACAGACATAGAAAATCGTAATGTCTTATGATGAGCTGCACAACTATTTTGCATCGTATGGATCCTAGGAACACAGATAACAGGCAACTACTCTGAGACAATTCACTGGAAAAGACCCTGATGCTGGGAAAAGCTTAAGGTAGAAAGAGAAGCGGACAGAGGACGAGATGGTTGGATGGCATCACTGACTCAGTGGACATGAGTTTAAGTAAGCTCTGGGAGATGGTGAAGGACAGGGCAGACTGGCGTGCTGCAGTCCATGGGGTCGCAAAGAGTCAGACATGACTGAGTGACTGAACTGAACTGCATCTGACAAGCACTGTACTAAAGGCCTAAAAATATTAACCCGGAGGAAGCCATTTAATCTCTTTGCATATTTTTTCAGACTGCCGAAATAAAACTACATCGTGGCTCTCAAATGCTTTCAAGGTCAAGCAAATAGTGTAAATGAACTCAAAGCCAAGATCCTTCATTTGCATGTTAACCGACAGGCACACTTTTCTTCTCTTCCACAGAGAAACCTGTTCTTTTTTTAAAACACAGCAACCCCTCAGATTATATCCTGTTCCCCCACTTTTGACAAAGACAGCAATATCTTTCTTTCTTTTGACTCTACTACAAGAAAAAAAAATTGCAGAAGGGAATGGCAACCCACTCCAGCATTCTTGCCTAGAGAATCCCATGGACAGGGGAGCCTGATAAGCCCATCAGTCCATAGGGTTTCAAAGAGTTGGACAAGATTGAAGTGACTTAGCATGCATAAAACCGTAATAATACAAACACAATGATTAGTGTCAACAGACCATTGACTACAGTGCGGCCAGCCCATCAGGTACAGTCAGGATGCAGCCCCAACCCAGCAGCGCCTGCTTCCCGCTGAGGCTGGTGGCTTCTGTGCAGGTATGCTGGCCCAGTGCTGACTAACATTCCAATTTTCTGAGAGAAGATTTTTATTTGAAAGACATTCACTTAAAATTTTTGGCAACCAATTCAAGAAATTGGAAGAACTCAGGACTTCCCAGTGGTCCAGAGGTTAAGAATCTGCCTTCTAATGCAAGGGACTCAGATTTGATCCCTGCTTGAGGAACGAAGATCCCACATGGCACAGGGCAAGTAAGCTCACACGCTGCAACAAAAGAAAGCTTGTGGGCCCAAACAAAGATACAGTGCAGTGAAACATACAAATAAATAAATAAATAATAGAGACACCATTATTTTTTTAAAAAATTACAAGAACTCAA
Organism: Tragulus kanchil; assembly: GCA_022376925.1. Taxonomy (NCBI): domain Eukaryota; kingdom Metazoa; phylum Chordata; class Mammalia; order Artiodactyla; family Tragulidae; genus Tragulus; species Tragulus kanchil. The sequence goes on along the minus strand of JAIOJX010000004.1, from coordinate 265,693,529 downwards.
CCAGGGTCATCACGTTGGAGAACAGACGACACACAGTCAGGACCGTCTGTGGCCCGGGGGCTGCCAGTTTCAGACTGCGTCTAGCTGATTTCTAAGGTTTGCTCCCTACTCAAACAGTTCTGTGAATTTTACTGGGAGATCCTGAAGTCTGGATCACAGTGGCATGAATCCAATTAAAACCATAGCTACAACTGCCAGAGAGAGTTTTAGTGTTACCTGCATCCTGAAAAAAGGAATTGCCTAAGAGAAGCCATTCATTACAGTTAATAAAGTCGGTGGCAACAAGTAGCTCAGAGGCAGTTCATTAAATTCTAAGTCATTTGGGTTTAAATAGACAGGCACACTTTTCTTCTCTTCCACAGAGAAACCTGTTCTTTTAAAACACAGCAACCCCTCAGATTATATCCTGTTCCCCCACTTTTGACAAAGACAGCAATATCTTTCTTTCTTTTGACTCTACTACAAGAAAAAAAAATTGCAGAAGGGAATGGCAACCCACTCCAGCATTCTTGCCTAGAGAATCCCATGGACAGGGGAGCCTGATAAGCCCATCAGTCCATAGGGTTTCAAAGAGTTGGACAAGATTGAAGTGACTTAGCATGCATAAAACCGTAATAATACAAACACAATGATTAGTGTCAACAGACCATTGACTACAGTGCGGCCAGCCCATCAGGTACAGTCAGGATGCAGCCCCAACCCAGCAGCGCCTGCTTCCCGCTGAGGCTGGTGGCTTCTGTGCAGGTATGCTGGCCCAGTGCTGACTAACATTCCAATTTTCTGAGAGAAGATTTTTATTTGAAAGACATTCACTTAAAATTTTTGGCAACCAATTCAAGAAATTGGAAGAACTCAGGACTTCCCAGTGGTCCAGAGGTTAAGAATCTGCCTTCTAATGCAAGGGACTCAGATTTGATCCCTGCTTGAGGAACGAAGATCCCACATGGCACAGGGCAAGTAAGCTCACACGCTGCAACAAAAGAAAGCTTGTGGGCCCAAACAAAGATACAGTGCAGTGAAACATACAAATAAATAAATAAATAATAGAGACACCATTATTTTTTTAAAAAATTACAAGAACTCAACCAGGGTCATCACGTTGGAGAACAGACGACACACAGTCAGGACCGTCTGTGGCCCGGGGGCTGCCAGTTTCAGACTGCGTCTAGCTGATTTCTAAGGTTTGCTCCCTACTCAAACAGTTCTGTGAATTTTACTGGGAGATCCTGAAGTCTGGATCACAGTGGCATGAATCCAATTAAAACCATAGCTACAACTGCCAGAGAGAGTTTTAGTGTTACCTGCATCCTGAAAAAAGGAATTGCCTAAGAGAAGCCATTCATTACAGTTAATAAAGTCGGTGGCAACAAGTAGCTCAGAGGCAGTTCATTAAATTCTAAGTCAGGAAATACATAGGTTTAGGTGCCGGTTGTAATTCTCTCGAGATCTATGGAATAAGAGACCATTAATATTTGATGACATTGGGCTCCCCAAATGGTCAGTGGTAAAGAATCCGCCTGCTCATGCAGAAGACGTGAGTTTGATCCCTGGATGGCGAGAAGATCTCCTGGAGGAGGAAATAGCAACCTGGTCCAGTGTTCTTGCCTGGAGAGTCCCATGGACAGAGGGAGGAGCCCGGCAGGCTATAGTCCATGGGGTCGCAGAAGAGTCAGACACGGCTGAGTGACTACATGACTGAGCACACACATATGATGTCATTAATATTGGCTGCAAGTTGTGTAAGTTTTCTAAAATGGAAATATCATGTTGGTACATTATTGAGCAAAGTTTTACATCATCAGCACCCACAAAATTAAGTTTCGAAAAGAAAGTGCAAAGTAGGTCCTAGAGTTCACTCCCTGGCCGCACTGGAACCTCACTGAACCCATTACTGGTTCCGAGGGTTCCAATGACACATGGTTTCCACTGTGAAATATCCATTCACTGGGTCAGCTTAGGGGATCTCAAAGTAACAGCATCTAAAAATAGTAGTTCCAGAGAGCATGAACTGACATCTTGGCATGCCACTTACTTGTGTGGGCTTGGACAAATTACTTAAACTCTCTGGATCCATTTTTCATTTGCAAATAGGGGTTTTTGTAAGAGTTAATCAAAACATTATATATAAAAAGCTGACATCAGGTAGATACACTCAGGAAGTGCTCACTGAAGTGAAAGAGCGCGAGCAGCCAACTGGTTTTACTGAGCAGATCCCAGAATATCTAGGACGGGTCTCTCACGAGAATATCCTGACACACTGGGGAGGTGCACCAGTGCTGGGAAAAGCCAGGAGTCAGAGTGTGGGCCTAGGAAATTCCACGGAGTCCAAAGCTTATCTTATCTCTACAGCAGCAAACCAGCATAATCTGAACTCACCCTGAGGGTGTTAGACATAGGAACATACACTCTAATAATAAAAACCCTGAGAAAATCGAAGGATGCTTTTCACATTTTAAGAAACAAACTCCTTCATTCAGTCTGTTGTACTTTGGATCATTATCAAAGTTCAACTAAAAGCTTACGTTAAAAATCCTGAGACGAAAAGGACCATTAATATTTGATGACATTGGGCTCCCCAAACGGTCAGTGGTAAAGAATCCGCCTGCTCATGCAGAAGACGTGAGTTTGATCCCTGGATGGCGAGAAGATCTCCTGGAGGAGGAAATAGCAACCTGGTCCAGTGTTCTTGCCTGGAGAGTCCCATGGACAGAGGGAGGAGCCCGGCAGGCTATAGTCCATGGGGTCGCAGAAGAGTCAGACACGGCTGAGTGACTACATGACTGAGCACACACATATGATGTCATTAATATTGGCTGCAAGTTGTGTAAGTTTTCTAAAATGGAAATATCATGTTGGTACATTATTGAGCAAAGTTTTACATCATCAGCACCCACAAAATTAAGTTTCGAAAAGAAAGTGCAAAGTAGGTCCTAGAGTTCACTCCCTGGCCGCACTGGAACCTCACTGAACCCATTACTGGTTCCGAGGGTTCCAATGACACATGGTTTCCACTGTGAAATATCCATTCACTGGGTCAGCTTAGGGGATCTCAAAGTAACAGCATCTAAAAATAGTAGTTCCAGAGAGCATGAACTGACATCTTGGCATGCCACTTACTTGTGTGGGCTTGGACAAATTACTTAAACTCTCTGGATCCATTTTTCATTTGCAAATAGGGGTTTTTGTAAGAGTTAATCAAAACATTATATATAAAAAGCTGACATCAGGTAGATACACTCAGGAAGTGCTCACTGAAGTGAAAGAGCGCGAGCAGCCAACTGGTTTTACTGAGCAGATCCCAGAATATCTAGGACGGGGTCTCTCACGAGAATATCCTGACACACTGGGGAGGTGCACCAGTGCTGGGAAAAGCCAGGAGTCAGAGTGTGGGCCTAGGAAATTCCACGGAGTCCAAAGCTTATCTTATCTCTACAGCAGCAAACCAGCATAATCTGAACTCACCCTGAGGGTGTTAGACATAGGAACATACACTCTAATAATAAAAACCCTGAGAAAATCGAAGGATGCTTTTCACATTTTAAGAAACAAACTCCTTCATTATTTGAGCAGTCTGTTGTACTTTGGATCATTATCAAAGTTCAACTAAAAAATGGCCTACTTTATCACGTTATCAGGGCAGAAATTAAAGCAGGACCAACACGGCTAAGAAGCAGGGCTGGAAACTCATGCTATCCAAGCTCAGAATGGGCCAAGAATTCCATTTAGTTTATGAAAATATCAGAGACGGTCTCTGTCACAGCCACCCTGATCTCATGAGACACTCGCCCTCCGCAAGGCCACGAAATTGCCCCAGGTGACCAGCTTCTAGGCCTTTACTACCCTTTAAATCGTAGGTAAAACAAAACACAAGAGCATTTATCAAGAACAGAACTGAAGGTTCCAAGAAAACTTTTGGCTGATGCCTGTGACTTTTTTTTTTCTTTTGGAAGCAGGGGGAGAGGTGGGCCTTTCAAAATTAGTGATAATTTAAAACTTCTGATATTCCAATGTACTCTTAATGCTTGGGATTTGGGGTAGGTGCCCTCCTGGTACTGATTTTTCTTTTTTTTCCTTCTTCTTCTAGGTCTTGCATCAAACCTTTGGCCCAGTTTGCAAGCTCTCCTTCCGAAAAGATGGCATACAGATTGCCTGAGATATAGACTAACAGCTGTGTTTTTTCTGGCAATTCAAACACTTTGAATATAGGTCTTGGCAGTTGAAGTACTAGCCTGAAAAACCTGCACTGAAGTTCTTTGAGAATTTATCAATTAGTTGTTTAGGGACTTTTCAAATGGAAAAATGAAGTTCTTCATGTTTCCAAAGACAGTTCCAAATTCCAAACTGTTAAGGGTAAAATGTTTCTGTGTTTGAAAGGCCAAGGCAGACTTATATAACCCAGAAGAGGACAATATAATGCTACCCTAGAAACAAATTATACAGCTTTAAAAATGTGCTATTCCATAACTTGATGCAACAGGAAGTGGTTCTTTCTCACTCCTTAGGGGAATGGAATTTGGTTTTCATAATAAACCCGTAAGTCCTAGAGAATTAGAAATTCAAATAGTTTTCATAAATAAAGAAGGTTTTGTTTTAAAGTTTCCATATTTGGGAAGCCATCTCTCCAAGGAGTTCTGTCAGTGGCACCTCTATGGGTTTTCCCACGTTGCCACTAGCAATTGTGATCTTCATACTTATTTAAACAACTGGGGCTTCAGAGTCTTCGTCTGAAAAGCCTGGCTGCCCCATAAGTTTGCAGAATTTGTTAGCAAGATATTTTTCCAGGCCAAGCTCTCCTTATTAGTCCATCTTTTACTCATGGTTTAAGCTACGGAATGGGACGAAGACTAATCACCTAAGAGTAAAGTACAGAAAAGTGTAGGGTACATTATAATTATTGAGAAGTATGTGGAAGGGTTTCTATTTGCACTAAGGGTTTATTTACTTGAGTTTAGATACAAGTAACTTTCTACAAAGACAGTAAGCTGGCTAAACCAGCAACTGCCAACAAGACACCATCACCAGGTCCTTGACTGGCTTGGAACCGAGGGACTCAAGAGGTACATTTTATATAAAGAATTGAGGAAAGATGAAAAGGAGGAGGGGTGCCATGCCTCACACACCACTGGCCTGCAATGCCAAAGTCCACGGTTTCTCCATAGCACTGTGTTGCATTCTGTCTGTAACTGTTTCCATTTGGGAACTCAGCAACTATGATTTCCAACCATAGGTATATGCAATGGAATATTTGTGAGCAATATAGCTTGGTGAGGAATGGTGGTGAGTGAAAAAGCACTATTCATGTTTAAAAGATTTTGATAAGACAATTATTCTTGGAGACTGTATGCCAAGATTTTCTTTTGAAAGCTAATGTTTGTAACAGAAACTCTGAAACACACCCTAAACCACTGCAGAAAAAGTACAGGATGTTGTAAGAAAGAATTTAAGAAGAAAACAATAAAGGACAGGCCCTCAAAGTCTCCCAGAAGTTTCTTTCATCCATAACAGAATAAAAGAGTAAAAATGAGTAACCAAATACTTTGTTTTAAGGGTGGGTAGACTGTTCTTTAAAAAGCATCCAAACGTTTATTCAAGCTGGTACGAGTTGTGACTTTCTTGCATTGTGATGATTTTAAAAACCCGTAATTAAGCAAATAGTTTTCATAAATAAAGAAGGTTTTGTTTTAAAGTTTCCATATTTGGGAAGCCATCTCTCCAAGGAGTTCTGTCAGTGGCACCTCTATGGGTTTTCCCACGTTGCCACTAGCAATTGTGATCTTCATACTTATTTAAACAACTGGGGCTTCAGAGTCTTCGTCTGAAAAGCCTGGCTGCCCCATAAGTTTGCAGAATTTGTTAGCAAGATATTTTTCCAGGCCAAGCTCTCCTTATTAGTCCATCTTTTACTCATGGTTTAAGCTACGGAATGGGACGAAGACTAATCACCTAAGAGTAAAGTACAGAAAAGTGTAGGGTACATTATAATTATTGAGAAGTATGTGGAAGGGTTTCTATTTGCACTAAGGGTTTATTTACTTGAGTTTAGATACAAGTAACTTTCTACAAAGACAGTAAGCTGGCTAAACCAGCAACTGCCAACAAGACACCATCACCAGGTCCTTGACTGGCTTGGAACCGAGGGACTCAAGAGGTACATTTTATATAAAGAATTGAGGAAAGATGAAAAGGAGGAGGGGTGCCATGCCTCACACACCACTGGCCTGCAATGCCAAAGTCCACGGTTTCTCCATAGCACTGTGTTGCATTCTGTCTGTAACTGTTTCCATTTGGGAACTCAGCAACTATGATTTCCAACCATAGGTATATGCAATGGAATATTTGTGAGCAATATAGCTTGGTGAGGAATGGTGGTGAGTGAAAAAGCACTATTCATGTTTAAAAGATTTTGATAAGACAATTATTCTTGGAGACTGTATGCCAAGATTTTCTTTTGAAAGCTAATGTTTGTAACAGAAACTCTGAAACACACCCTAAACCACTGCAGAAAAAGTACAGGATGTTGTAAGAAAGAATTTAAGAAGAAAACAATAAAGGACAGGCCCTCAAAGTCTCCCAGAAGTTTCTTTCATCCATAACAGAATAAAAGAGTAAAAATGAGTAACCAAATACTTTGTTTTAAGGGTGGGGTAGACTGTTCTTTAAAAAGCATCCAAACGTTTATTCAAGCTGGTACGAGTTGTGACTTTCTTGCATTGTGATGAGCACAGGTAGACAAAGCATTCTCCACAGAGCCTGAAAATTAAACACTGTATGGTCATTGCATTTCCCTCTCAAATGGCAAAACACCTTCTACTACTCCTTATAACACCTTAAAATTTGATGTAATGGATTAATAGGCATAAATCTTAGAAAGGTAAATGCACTGAACGAACCAACAAAAGTAACATAGCGTCTCCTAAAATGATCATGTAGTCCTATCCCACCTGCTTTCTTATTCTTTTTTTGAGGGAGGCCTAATACAACCACAGAAGCTATCTATGTCTCCTTCTTGCAGTGTTTTAATTACAGACCCTATTTTTCTCATCCAGCAATTTTCCAAAGTTCTTTCTCAATTCTTTTCATCAAATGAAGAAAGCTAAGAAATCAGTAATACTTAAAATTTTATTCTCTGCAAAGATTTAGTGATTTGGAGTGAATAAGTTTAATCAATTTCTATGCTGGAAAGTTCAACATAGTTCATGTTAAGTCTACAATCTGAAAAGTCACAGAAGGTCTGTATTTTTTATTCTCACCCAATTTTTAATTTCACCACTATTTTTTTTTAATTTTTACCCAAACAGATAAGAAATTGTCAATCAATTAACACTAAGGAAGTAACACCCATTTATTTCACAAATATTTATTAAACACCTGACATATGCCAGGCAAAAGCTAGGCACTGGGATCAGAATATAAAAAGAACCTTTGTTCTTGTCAAATCTGTAATGATTCAGAGAGATAGATAGAATATAGAGTTTCAAATTAAAGCTACAGTCAGATGGATAGAAAGCACTTTTTTTCAATTATTCTTGGAGACTGTATGCCAAGATTTTCTTTTGAAAGCTAATGTTTGTAACAGAAACTCTGAAACACACCCTAAACCACTGCAGAAAAAGTACAGGATGTTGTAAGAAAGAATTTAAGAAGAAAACAATAAAGGACAGGCCCTCAAAGTCTCCCAGAAGTTTCTTTCATCCATAACAGAATAAAAGAGTAAAAATGAGTAACCAAATACTTTGTTTTAAGGGTGGGGTAGACTGTTCTTTAAAAAGCATCCAAACGTTTATTCAAGCTGGTACGAGTTGTGACTTTCTTGCATTGTGATGAGCACAGGTAGACAAAGCATTCTCCACAGAGCCTGAAAATTAAACACTGTATGGTCATTGCATTTCCCTCTCAAATGGCAAAACACCTTCTACTACTCCTTATAACACCTTAAAATTTGATGTAATGGATTAATAGGCATAAATCTTAGAAAGGTAAATGCACTGAACGAACCAACAAAAGTAACATAGCGTCTCCTAAAATGATCATGTAGTCCTATCCCACCTGCTTTCTTATTCTTTTTTTGAGGGAGGCCTAATACAACCACAGAAGCTATCTATGTCTCCTTCTTGCAGTGTTTTAATTACAGACCCTATTTTTCTCATCCAGCAATTTTCCAAAGTTCTTTCTCAATTCTTTTCATCAAATGAAGAAAGCTAAGAAATCAGTAATACTTAAAATTTTATTCTCTGCAAAGATTTAGTGATTTGGAGTGAATAAGTTTAATCAATTTCTATGCTGGAAAGTTCAACATAGTTCATGTTAAGTCTACAATCTGAAAAGTCACAGAAGGTCTGTATTTTTTATTCTCACCCAATTTTTAATTTCACCACTATTTTTTTTTAATTTTTACCCAAACAGATAAGAAATTGTCAATCAATTAACACTAAGGAAGTAACACCCATTTATTTCACAAATATTTATTAAACACCTGACATATGCCAGGCAAAAGCTAGGCACTGGGATCAGAATATAAAAAGAACCTTTGTTCTTGTCAAATCTGTAATGATTCAGGAGAGATAGATAAGAATATAGAGTATTAAATAATAACAATTTTAACGTGCTCTACTCATTGGAGTACACATGTCAGAAGCAAATAAATTAGTTCAGATGGATAGGGAAAAGCTTACAATAGGTACAACCCACAAATATCTCCCTTGTGAATATTTGTCAGTAGCTAAAATCATTGCTCATTTATCGATCTCCATGGTTGTTATCTGTGTGTTCCCAATAACACGTACGTTTCTACTGTATTTCCAAGCCTAAATGAGGTCTGAAACACAATACAAATTGCTGACTAAATGACTAACTGGTAAGAAAAAATACTGAGGAGGTGGATGGCAGGCTTTTAAGTTGGGCTGGGATGCTCAGACTTCATTTTTCAACCAACAGAAAGCATGGGAGTGTTTCTAGCAGGAGAACAGCATGATGTGATGGACAGGACCACTCTAGCTCCACAGAGAAAATGAAGTGGGCAGAATAGGAGAAGTCAGTGGTCTTCAGGGAGACACCTGTACCCAAGTATGGATCAAACTCAATGGTGGGGATGGGGCTGGAGACAGGGGACAGGTTCAGGAAATATTTAGGAAATAGAACCAACATGGCTCGGTGACTGGATTGATACAGTGCGGGGAGGGAGATGATGAGTCAGGAAAGGCTTCAGGTATAGCCATTGGATGTGCTCAGCCGTGTCCAACTCTTTGCGACCCCAGAGACTGTAGCCTGCCAGACTTCTCTGTCCGTGGAATTTTCCAGGCAAGAATACTGGAGTAGGACTGTAGTGCCAGATCCATTTAGTGATTTGGAGTGAATAAGTTTAATCAATTTCTATGCTGGAAAGTTCAACATAGTTCATGTTAAGTCTACAATCTGAAAAGTCACAGAAGGTCTGTATTTTTTATTCTCACCCAATTTTTAATTTCACCACTATTTTTTTTTAATTTTTACCCAAACAGATAAGAAATTGTCAATCAATTAACACTAAGGAAGTAACACCCATTTATTTCACAAATATTTATTAAACACCTGACATATGCCAGGCAAAAGCTAGGCACTGGGATCAGAATATAAAAAGAACCTTTGTTCTTGTCAAATCTGTAATGATTCAGGAGAGATAGATAAGAATATAGAGTATTAAATAATAACAATTTTAACGTGCTCTACTCATTGGAGTACACATGTCAGAAGCAAATAAATTAGTTCAGATGGATAGGGAAAAGCTTACAATAGGTACAACCCACAAATATCTCCCTTGTGAATATTTGTCAGTAGCTAAAATCATTGCTCATTTATCGATCTCCATGGTTGTTATCTGTGTGTTCCCAATAACACGTACGTTTCTACTGTATTTCCAAGCCTAAATGAGGTCTGAAACACAATACAAATTGCTGACTAAATGACTAACTGGTAAGAAAAAATACTGAGGAGGTGGATGGCAGGCTTTTAAGTTGGGCTGGGATGCTCAGACTTCATTTTTCAACCAACAGAAAGCATGGGAGTGTTTCTAGCAGGAGAACAGCATGATGTGATGGACAGGACCACTCTAGCTCCACAGAGAAAATGAAGTGGGCAGAATAGGAGAAGTCAGTGGTCTTCAGGGAGACACCTGTACCCAAGTATGGATCAAACTCAATGGTGGGGATGGGGCTGGAGACAGGGGACAGGTTCAGGAAATATTTAGGAAATAGAACCAACATGGCTCGGTGACTGGATTGATACAGTGCGGGGAGGGAGATGATGAGTCAGGAAAGGCTTCAGGTATAGCCATTGGATGTGCTCAGCCGTGTCCAACTCTTTGCGACCCCAGAGACTGTAGCCTGCCAGACTTCTCTGTCCGTGGAATTTTCCAGGCAAGAATACTGGAGTAGGTTGTCATTTCTTTCTCTGGGGGATCTTCCCCATCCAGGAACCGAACCTGCGTCTCCTGAACTGATGGCAGATTGTTTCCCACTGAGTCACTGGGGAAGCCATTAGATGTTTGGATGAGATTCGCAATTATGAAGATATTAATACCAAGCACTGGAGGAAGAAGAGTTTTCTTGGGTAATATCAAGAACTCAGTCTTGAACATAGACTTTTGAGGTATCTGCATGATGTCCAAGTAAGGATGCCTAAAAGATAACCCAATTCCTGAGAACAAAACTAAGGGTGCCCGGACTGGAGACAGAAATTGAACTTCTAGCTCACCAGAGAAATCAGTTACATCCCAAACTTATGAGGAGACTATAAGTGGAACAGAACATTCTTTTCCTTCCCAGTTTCATGACACTTGGCATGCCACATTTGCTAAGCATTAGCTGATGATGATGACAACTTCCTGGTGTCAGACTAGTCTTCAAGTGAAGAGCTGAACCGCACTGACAGGGCCTGGCCCCGTGCAGTTTCCAAACTGCTTGGCAGCTGAAAGAGGTGACAAACTCATTACCCAGCCATCTGTCCTGAGATTCTGCCCTGATTTCTAGGCCAGAGAAATTAGAATAATTTCAAGAAAATTGAAATAGCACACACAGATCAGTAAATTCCTCCCCTACCAGCTCTATATCCTAGTTTCTGGGGCATTAGCAAAAACCTCAAGAAGCTAAGCAAGGTAGCAGTATTAGCAAGTAGATGGTGGTTTAGTCGCTAAGCCATGTCCAAGTCTCTGGTGACCCCATGGGTTGTAGCCACCAGGCTCCTCTGTCCATGGGATTCTCCAGGCAAGAATACTGGAGTGGGTGGCCATTTCCTCTTCCAGGGGATCTTCCTGACCCAGGGATCAAACCCATGTCTCCTGCACTGCAGATGGATTCTTAACCACTGGACCACTATGGAAGTCCTCGGGTGGAGGCTTGAGTATGCCCATAACAAGAAAAGCAAGGGACTGACGGAGAGGAGGAATATAAAAATGAGAAACACTCATAATACAGGAAGTACCACCAGGAAACAGCATACAAGAGCAGCATTTAGTAGAAGTTATAAAATAAAAACAAATTGCCAAATGAACACAAACCCCCTATGGGTAATTCAAGCCTGGCCTTAGAGACCTGGGCTCACTTCAGCCTAGCATTTCAGTAGATGGTTATTATTAGCCAGCAGTGCCAAGGACTCCAGTGTGCAGGGCTGAGGAGTACTGCAGGAGGCTCCTACAGGCAGCTGCCTCTCCCTACTTCCTGAAATGGCAATTACTCATCATACGTTAAGTGATTAACAGCTGTATAGCTTCTTAGGATCCAATCTGTGGGAAGTACAAATTTCAGTTTGAGAGTTCCATCATTTACTATTTGTATAAACTTGGGAAAGCTTTTAGATTTCTCCGAGCCTTAAGACCAGAATAATGGCTCCTATGTAACAGAACTGAAGACAATGTACACCAAGCAATTAATAGTAATTGGCCTCTGTGTGTGTGTGTGTGTGTGTGTGTGCTCAGTCGTAAAGTCTTTGCAACCCTGTGAGCTGTAGTCTGCCAGGCTCCTCTGTCCATGGGATTTTCCAGTTAAGAATACTGGAGTGGGTTGCTACTTCCTGACCCAGGGGTTCTTTCTGACCCAGGGATGGAAGCCGCATCTCCAGAACTGCAGGTGGATTCTTTACCACCGAGTCATCTGAGAAGCCCAGAAATTAATATATACTGGGAACAATTTTCATTGAGAGGTGTTAGCGTACTGCAATTTGCCTGTTTGCTTACTTTTGAATAATTTTTTTCTTTTCATAAAAGCTGACCACAACTAACATAACGTGCTTACAGAGCTTACAGCAGAAACCACTTGGCACTGATGTGACCCTGTTGTTCACTTGCTCGGTCACATCCAACTCTTTGCAGGCATGGACTGCAGCACGCCAGGCTGCCCTGTCCTTCACTATCTCCCCGAGTTTGTTCAAACTCATGTCCATTGAATCCGTGATGCCGTCCAACCATCTCATCCTCTGTCACCTTCTTCTCCTCCTGCCCTCAATCTTTCCCAAAATCAGGGTCTTTTCCAACGAATTGGCTCTTCACATCAGGTGGCCAAAGTATTGGAGCTTCAGCTTCAGCACCAGTCGTTCTCGTGAATATTCAGGGTTGGTTTCCTTTAGAATCGACTGATTTGACCTCCTTGCTGTCCAGGAGATTCTCAAGAATCTTCGCCAGCACCAGATACGACCCTAGGGTGGTCAAATGAGGTGACCATCCCAGGATTCTGAATGTGATTTGATCTAGTAGAACTGTGACATTCCCCCAAAGAAGCACAGATTTTTTTGGGACACAGATGTGTGTGACACAGAAAGTATCCATGGTGTTCAGCTTCAACAAGAAAACAGAAGATGTGTCTTCATTTAAATCTTCAAATGCCGAGCACATTATCCTCAGGGACAGGCATCTTATTTTTTTTCTTTAGGTTTAAATCAGTCTGATCCTTTGCTGATAAGATGGCAATTACGATACTAACAAAAACACGAAATACAGCAATTCAGAGGCAAAAGAAAAGTTTCAAAACTCTGTGAAAGTTAAAAGCAAAATAAAGGTTTTTAAAAAAAAGGCAAAAAAAAAAAAAAGAAAATGAAAAGTTTCATTCTCCTATTTCATTTATGAATATCATTATTATCATTATTTAATAAGTATTGTATTTAGACAGGAGTTTTGACTAGACTAGAGCAATTTATTAAGAATGCATTTTAAATTAATTTATTCACTTATTTATTTGGCCACACAGCATATTCGTTGCAGCTCGGGGGATCTTTGTTGCATCATGTAGGCTCTTGTTAAAGTAGTGCATGGACTCTGTAGTTGCAGTGTGCAGACTTAGCTGCTCCGCAGCATGTGGGATCTTGTTCACCAACCAGATCGAACCTCCATCCCCATCATTGCAAGGCCACCAAGGAAGTCCCAAGAATACATTTTTCATATAACACACTCAGAATGTCTAACATTTAATTTATAAATATCCCAGTCTTTGTTTTGCCATTCCTTAATACTGAATTCATATTCTACAGAAAAGGCAGACTCTAACCTGTAATCCCTACCTGTGGGTAATTAAATTGAAGGCAATTTGGAGTGGCTTAAATTAACAGGGCAAGGGGAGAAGTTGAGCAAAGTCCAATTTTGATTCATTCAAAGAATGAATCTTTGATACAGTAGAGAAACACATCACACTTCCCTGTGGTCAGCGGGAGCTCTTGTTCAAATGCACATTCTGATTCAGTAAACCTAAGGGAGGGATCTGAGGTCTTGCATCTCTAACAGACCTGCAGGGACCCAGGATGCTACTGACTGGAGCACACTTGAGCAAGGAGGAGGAATCCAGGACTCGGTCATGAGCAGGGAGGGACCACGGCACGTGCCCTCTGACTCAGCATCACAGAAAACATCGGAAAGCTTCACCACAAGCCACCTGCCTTTTAGAGCCCTCATCTTCCAACAAAACAGCTCTCAGACGGTTTGGTGCTAAAAACCAACTTCACATTTATCTACAGGCAGAAGGCATAAACTTGGGAAACATTCTTTATCTAGAAATCAGATGGACACTGATCAAGTGGCTGGAGAAGTAACCTTGGTGATAACACTTACTGAGGTGAAAGGGCAAAGACAAGACCTCACCAGCTGCCTTTAGCAGAACTAGGCCATTGCAAGGACTCTCTAGTTGGGGTGCACAGCCTGAGGGATCTAGTTCACCAACCAGGGATCAACCCTCTGTCCTTGGCATTGCTAATACACACCTGAAACTAGCACAGTATTATGTATCGATTATACCTTAGTAATAAACAGCTGGGCCATTCCTTCACGTACAGCAGAGGTGATTCCCAAGGTAGATTTTTTGGGGAAATGGTGACAAATCTTTCTATTAATTTTTTTTTTTTCCTAATGGGCCTATCCGTATGAAATTGTGCCTCTCCACCTTCTCTAGTATAAAACAAATTCAGATTCACTTTCTACGTCCATAGATGTAAATTCTATAATAAGCAATTATTTTAGAAGGAAGTCCATGAGAAAAACCCTTGAATATATGAGAACCTTGAAGAGGTGGTATCCCCTAATTACTTGCTCAGTTATTTACTTCGATGAACACAAGAATTAAGTGGAAATCAATATCATGGTCTATCTCTTTTTAAGAGTGTCTATTTTTATTAGAATATTTCTCTTTTTAAAAAGTAAAAAGCTTTATTGAGGTATAACTGACAAAGAACTGAGAATATTTAATAAGCACAATTTGATGAGTCGGAACACACGCAAGCACTTGTGACGCCATCACCACAATCAAAGTCGTAGACATACCGAATGCTTTCCAGAGTTTCCCCATGTCCCTTCCTCTGTGTGTGTCCTTGGAACACTTAACATGAGGTCTACCTTCTTAACAAAATTTAAAGAACACAATACTGCATCATGGACTGGGGACTGTGCTGAAGCTCTCGAAACAACCCGAGTATCCATCAACAGATAAAAGATGCAAGTGGTATATACGTGAGCCTCCTAGGTGGCACCGTGGTGAAGAATCCACCTGCCAATGCAGGAGACACAAGAGACGAGGGTTCGATTCCTGGGTTGGGAAGATCTCGTGGAGTGGGAAATGGCCACCCACTCCAATTAGAATATTTCTTTTTCTAAAAGCAGTCACCCTCTTTAGGCAGTGAAGCAGACTAGCTATCTCCGGCTGAGTTCAGGGGGGGGCTGAAGGGCGTACATATCCTCTGACGATGTCAAGAAAGATCTGCAAAGGTGTACCATCAATGATGGTGTTTACTCAGCGGTGAGCTAACACACATCCTTAGGCGTTTTATCTCTAATAGCCAGGAAGAATGGCAGAGCCTCATTTCCTGGCTGGACGATAAGCATCCTGTCCTAGGCGCGGCCGAGTCCACAGCACATCATTCAATCTGGGCCTGAGTGATGGCTCTAAGTGTGACAGCTGAAGCCCCCACCAAACCGTTACTCTTGGAGAGAAGGCAATCTATGCACTCAGAGAGGAAGACTTTGCTACTGGATGTCGACATTTATATTTGCCAGCTGGGAAGAATAATCATTCAGAACAAGCTGTATTAAGGTAGGGATAAATTTTCAATTTTATAATGGAGCGGGTGATGCTTTTGCTTCTTTCAGGCATTTGTTTTGTTTTCTGTGTATATTAACGTAAAGTGACTCTTGAAAAAAGACTTCTGCACATTAATCCTCTGAAACTGTGCCCCTCCTCTGGGCTAAAGAGTTGTAATTGCTTCAGAAATCAAGTCCTGATTTATATTTCATAGGTGCTCTATTTCTGAAGGTGCTGCAGCATAGTGGGGCCCATGTCCACTTGTCTTCGTCCCCCTGACAAGCAGCAAAGCATCCTGGGGAGAGGCAGGCTCAGACTGTCACGGCGAAGCTGGAGTTCGGGTTCCCTGTGAGAGCCATGAATCTCGTCACTAACACGATGCCTTGCTTAAACCTCTCAAACAAAAATAGATCTTCCCTTGAGCTGGGAATGCAGGGGGATGGAGAGGTCTAGAGCTACGAGCTTAAATATTTCAGTTCTGTCCCTGAAAATGATTCCCGGTCTGCAGGTAACCTTGGTCAGGTTCATTCACTTAAGCTGCAAAGAACTGATCCACCTTTCCTGTCGATCAAGTGAACAAGCACTTTTAAAAATCATGATGAACACAGACAGCAAATTAACCCAGAGCGGATCCATCAGGTAGAACCATCACAGATGACATGCGGATAAGAAACAAAACACTAAATTCTCAGCACATTTGCCTTTTTGTTTTTATTTAGTTTTTGTCCTTTTCATTTTTTTAAGATTGGAGTATGATTTCTTTGCAACACTGTGTTAGTTTCTGCAGTAGACAGAGTGGATCGGCTTACAGATACATGCATCTTCTCCTTCCCGGCCCTCCCACTCTTCTAGCTCACCAGAGGTCACCTGGCTGAGCTTCCTGTGCTCGACAGTGGCTTTCCACTGGGTCTCTGTTCTGGACATACTAGCCTATATACGTCAACATTACTCTCTCAATTCAACCCACCCTCTTCCTCCCCTACGGCGGCCACAGCGAACAACTGGCTCACGTGGCTCAATATTATCAAAAGAACAAACAACCCAATCGAGAAATGGGTAGAAGACCTGAACAGACTTTCCTCCAAAGACAATATGCAGATAGCCAGCAAGCACATGAAAAGATGCTCAACATCGCTCATTATTAGAGAAACACAAATCAAAACTACAATGAAGTATCACCTCACACAGGCCAGAATGGCCATTATCAAAAAATCGAAAAACAGGGCTTCCCTGGTGGTCCAGTGGGTAAGGACACCACCTTGCAGTGCAAGGGGCGCCAGTTTGATCCCTGGCCTGGGAATATCCCACATGCGTGGAGCGGCTGGACTGATGTGTCCAATTACCAAGCCGGAGCTCTGGAGCGCATGTGCCCAGAGCTGGTGCTCTGCGACAACAGGGGCCACCGTGATGGGAGGCCCACGCGGGCCAAAGAACAAAGATGGATGAAAATGGACAAATGAAAGACCAATAAAAGTGGCCCGCCTGCTCCCCTCCCTCCCCACCCCACCCCCACCAAAACAAATAAATAAATAAATCTTTAAAAAAAAAATCAACAAACAATAAATGCTGGAGAAGGTGTGGAGAAAAGGAAATCTTCTTACCCAGTCGGTGGGAATGTAAACTGATACAGCAACTACAAAGAACAATATGGAGGTTCCGTTTTAAGTTTTTTAAACTAAAAACTACCATGTGATCCAGCAATCCCACTCCTTAGCCATCTATCCTGATAAAACCATAATACAAAAAGACACATGCACCCCAATGTTCATTGCAGCACTATTTACAATAGTCAGGATAAGAAACAAAACATGCGGATAAGAAACAAAACACTAAATTCTCAGCACATTTGCCTTTTTGTTTTTATTTAGTTTTTGTCCTTTTCATTTTTTTAAGATTGGAGTATGATTTCTTTGCAACACTGTGTTAGTTTCTGCAGTAGACAGAGTGGATCGGCTTACAGATACATGCATCTTCTCCTTCCCGGCCCTCCCACTCTTCTAGCTCACCAGAGGTCACCTGGCTGAGCTTCCTGTGCTCGACAGTGGCTTTCCACTGGGTCTCTGTTCTGGACATACTAGCCTATATACGTCAACATTACTCTCTCAATTCAACCCACCCTCTTCCTCCCCACGGCCACAGCGAACAACTGGCTCACGTGGCTCAATATTATCAAAAGAACAAACAACCCAATCGAGAAATGGGTAGAAGACCTGAACAGACTTTCCTCCAAAGACAATATGCAGATAGCCAGCAAGCACATGAAAAGATGCTCAACATCGCTCATTATTAGAGAAACACAAATCAAAACTACAATGAAGTATCACCTCACACAGGCCAGAATGGCCATTATCAAAAAATCGACAAACAGGGCTTCCCTGGTGGTCCAGTGGGTAAGGACACCACCTTGCAGTGCAAGGGGCGCCAGTTTGATCCCTGGCCTGGGAATATCCCACATGCGTGGAGCGGCTGGACTGATGTGTCCAATTACCAAGCCGGAGCTCTGGAGCGCATGTGCCCAGAGCTGGTGCTCTGCGACAACAGGGGCCACCGTGATGGGAGGCCCACGCGGGCCAAAGAACAAAGATGGATGAAAATGGACAAATGAAAGACCAATAAAAGTGGCCCGCCTGCTCCCCTCCCTCCCCACCCCACCCCCACCAAAACAAATAAATAAATAAATCTTTAAAAAAAAAATCAACAAACAATAAATGCTGGAGAAGGTGTGGAGAAAAGGAAATCTTCTTACCCAGTCGGTGGGAATGTAAACTGATACAGCAACTACAAAGAACAATATGGAGGTTCCGTTTTAAGTTTTTTAAACTAAAAACTACCATGTGATCCAGCAATCCCACTCCTTAGCCATCTATCCTGATAAAACCATAATACAAAAAGACACATGCACCCCAATGTTCATTGCAGCACTATTTACAATAGTCAGGATGTGGAAGCAACTGGGATGTCCATTGACAGATGAATGGATGAAGAAGTTGTGGTACATATATACAGTGAAATACTAATCAGTCATAAAAAGGAATGAAACTGGGTCATTGGCACTGAGGTGGATGAACCCAGAGTCTGGCATAGAGTGAAGTAAGTCAGAAAGAGAAAAACAAACGTTGTATATGAACGCACATATATGGAATCTACAAAAACGGTACTGATGCACCTATTTGCAGGGCAGGAATAGAGATGCAGATGTAGAGAACATTTGCCTTTTTGAAAAACAAGTGGTCAATTTTGAAACAAATAGCCAATTTTAATTAATAATAATGTACTTTATCAGTTAGCTTTTCCTAGGATGTAGCCTTTAAATTAAAACTCACAGTTGGGCAGTTATCTTTTCTTCATTACTCTCCAAGTACCTCATAAGGATTTCTATCTTCCTAACTAGGCTATAAACTCCTCAAGGGCAGCAATGATGTCATTTTTGTTCAGGATTTAGGGTTAAGCACAAGCTCTCTGTGCTACACAGGAGCTCACCACAAATCGAGAGATGGGGAAGGATCGCAGTCCAGCCGCCAAGAAAGCCTCCTTGCACTCTGTGCCACACCTCCCTAATCACGTTCCTCCTTATTGCTGCTCTAACACGGCTGTGGCTCAGCTGGACTCAACAGAAGCTTCCTGGGGACCTGGGGGCAGAAGGAGAAGGTGGGGACATTGTGTACCCCTGTCTCCCCTTATGAGTGTTGGCCCCAGTGCTGAGTCACCAGCTCCTTTGTCCTACTGCTCTTAGCTCTGAGGTCTTGATTACCACAACCTTCCCTGGAGCTTACATTTTTCTATTCCTTTATATTAATAAAACTGAAGTACCTCTGCAGAGTGACTCTTGGTACAGCCATTTATTTTGTAATTATTATACCACTAATAATTATTATTTATGAGCAGTGTATTACAGAATTAGTACTCTAAGTAGATTAATTAAATCTATTCAAAACCCTGTGTGATAGCTATGATTAGTCCCAAGATAGACTTAAGGAAATTGAAGCCTAGAGATCTTATCTAACTTCATTAACTGCTAAGTAAAGGAGGAAGTATTTGAAACTGGGTCTGTCTGACTGCAAAGTCTGTGCCCTGAATGTGGGAATCACGAATTCAGTCCAGTGCAGTTCATTTGCTCAGTCATGTCTGACTCTTGGCAACCCCATGAACTGCAGCACACCAGGCTTCCCTGTCCTTCACCATCTCCCGGAGCTTGCTCAAACTCATGTCCACTGACTCAGTGATGCCATCCAACCATCTCATCCTCTGTTGCCCCTTTCTCCTCTTGCCCTCAGTCTTTCCCAGCATCAGGGCCTTTTCTAATGAGTTGGCTTCTCCCATCAGGTGGCCCAAGTATTGGAGCTTCAGCTCCAGCATCAGTCCTTTCAATGAATATTTAGGACTGACTGTTTTGATTTCCTTGCAGTCCAAGGGACTCCTAAGAGTCATGAATATTTGGCACTTGTTCTCATGTGGAAAAATAAGGTATCTCTGTGTTTCTCACATTGTATGGTTCTGAATAAACTCAGCATAATGAGGGAGAGAAATCAATGGAGCAGTCATTTGTTCCAGAGACAACTAAAATACTATTATAAAAACAATCTGTCCACAGATACAGGAAGAAAATGGGCTCATTTGTGCAATAACCAAAAAAGGAAGAAAGAAAATTTTAAAAGGAGAAGCAACCCAATATCAACTAAAAGATCAACCATAAATAAATAAGTAGATTTGCTAGAGTCATGGGATAGAATATTATATAACAGTGAAAAGAACTGAAGTACAACTGTATGTAACAGTGAAAACGAATCTCAGGGATTAAAGATCAAACAAACAAGGCTACTGCACACAAGTACATAATGTGAGACTCCATTTATAATGCTCTTTGACATGCAAGACCAAATGATATACCGGTGGCATAGTGGATAAAAGTTCGCCTGCCGATACAAGGAACATGGGTTCGCTTCTTGGTCCAGGAAGACACCACACACAGCAGAACAATTAAGAGCCGGCGCACAGCAGCTATTGAAGCCCAAGCACCAGGAAGCTATTTGAAACTGGGTCATAGTCTGATTTTGGGCAAAGCCCATGTAGGGGCCTAGAGATCTTATCTAACTTCATTAACTGCTAAGTAAAGGAGGAAGTATTTGAAACTGGGTCTGTCTGACTGCAAAGTCTGTGCCCTGAATGTGGGAATCACGAATTCAGTCCAGTGCAGTTCATTTGCTCAGTCATGTCTGACTCTTGGCAACCCCATGAACTGCAGCACACCAGGCTTCCCTGTCCTTCACCATCTCCCGGAGCTTGCTCAAACTCATGTCCACTGACTCAGTGATGCCATCCAACCATCTCATCCTCTGTTGCCCCTTTCTCCTCTTGCCCTCAGTCTTTCCCAGCATCAGGGCCTTTTCTAATGAGTTGGCTTCTCCCATCAGGTGGCCCAAGTATTGGAGCTTCAGCTCCAGCATCAGTCCTTTCAATGAATATTTAGGACTGACTGTTTTGATTTCCTTGCAGTCCAAGGGACTCCTAAGAGTCATGAATATTTGGCACTTGTTCTCATGTGGAAAAATAAGGTATCTCTGTGTTTCTCACATTGTATGGTTCTGAATAAACTCAGCATAATGAGGGAGAGAAATCAATGGAGCAGTCATTTGTTCCAGAGACAACTAAAATACTATTATAAAAACAATCTGTCCACAGATACAGGAAGAAAATGGGCTCATTTGTGCAATAACCAAAAAAGGAAGAAAGAAAATTTTAAAAGGAGAAGCAACCCAATATCAACTAAAAGATCAACCATAAATAAATAAGTAGATTTGCTAGAGTCATGGGATAGAATATTATATAACAGTGAAAAGAACTGAAGTACAACTGTATGTAACAGTGAAAACGAATCTCAGGGATTAAAGATCAAACAAACAAGGCTACTGCACACAAGTACATAATGTGAGACTCCATTTATAATGCTCTTTGACATGCAAGACCAAATGATATACCGGTGGCATAGTGGATAAAAGTTCGCCTGCCGATACAAGGAACATGGGTTCGCTTCTTGGTCCAGGAAGACACCACACACAGCAGAACAATTAAGAGCCGGCGCACAGCAGCTATTGAAGCCCAAGCACCCTAGAGCCCGGGCCTCCCCAACAAGAAGGAGCCACTGCAGTGGGGAGCCTGGGCCCCACAGCAAAGAGCAGCCCCACTCCCCACACACAGAGAAAGCCCATGTGCCTCAATGAAGACCCAGTGCAGCCAAAAATAGACCAGTTAATTAATCAAAATAAAGAGGTGATATAACAAGGGAATAAGAACACAAAATTCAGGGACGGGCTTCCACAGAAGTGGAAGGACGAGAGCTCACAAGGACTTTCGTAAGACGGCAAAGTTAAATCAAGTGTTCTCTTTCTTAAACTTTGGTGGGTATCCAGAGAATACTGTATACTTTCATGTCTAAACGTGTGTGTGTGTGTGTGTATGTTTTTAATTTTAGCAAAATATATGCAATACAAAACTGGATATTTTAACAATTTTTAAGTATATGGTCCAATGGCTTTGGCCTATTCATACTGTTGAGCAATCATCATCACCAGATAAGAATTCTGTCTAGTAAAACATTAGATTAAAAGATTTTGTAGCTGGCTTCCCTGGTAGCTTAGTGGTGAAGTGTTCGCCTGCCAGTGTAGGAGACATGGGTTCGATCCCTGATCCAGGAAGATCCCACAGGATGTTGAGCAACTAAACCCATGATCCACAACTATGGAGCCTGTGATCTAGAGCCTCGGAGCCACAACTATTGAGCCCATGGGCTGCAGTTACAGATGCCCATGTGCCCTAGAGTCCGAGTTCCACAAGGGAAGTCACCGCATCATAAAGCCTGCTTACCTCAACTAGAGAGTAGCCCCCACTCCCTACAACTAGAGAAGAGCCTGTGGCAGCAGTGAAAACCTAGAATAGCCAAAAATAAATAAATAAAATAATTAAAAAAAAAGATTTTGTAGCAACAGCTGTTGATACTTATATAACCTTCATATATATCCATGATAAATTTTAGACAACTCATGATTGTTAGAAAATGTCCCTTATTTTGTAGTGAGACATTTGGCTTTTGCTGCTGAGAAAAGCACTTTGAGTCAGTCTGGAGGAAATTAATATGCCTTTTAGGAAATAATCCTATGAGCCCAGCACCTAGAGCCCCCGCAGAACAATTAAGAGCGACAGCAGCTATTGAAGCCCAAGCACCCTAGAGCCCGGGCCTAAAGAAGGAGCCACTGCAGTGGGGAGCCTGGGCCCCACAGCAAAGAGCAGCCCCACTCCCCACACACAGAGAAAGCCCATGTGCCTCAATGAAGACCCAGTGCAGCCAAAAATAGACCAGTTAATTAATCAAAATAAAGAGGTGATATAACAAGGGAATAAGAACACAAAATTCAGGGACGGGCTTCCACAGAAGTGGAAGGACGAGAGCTCACAAGGACTTTCGTAAGACGGCAAAGTTAAATCAAGTGTTCTCTTTCTTAAACTTTGGTGGGTATCCAGAGAATACTGTATACTTTCATGTCTAAACGTGTGTGTGTGTGTGTGTATGTTTTTAATTTTAGCAAAATATATGCAATACAAAACTGGATATTTTAACAATTTTTAAGTATATGGTCCAATGGCTTTGGCCTATTCATACTGTTGAGCAATCATCATCACCAGATAAGAATTCTGTCTAGTAAAACATTAGATTAAAAGATTTTGTAGCTGGCTTCCCTGGTAGCTTAGTGGTGAAGTGTTCGCCTGCCAGTGTAGGAGACATGGGTTCGATCCCTGATCCAGGAAGATCCCACAGGATGTTGAGCAACTAAACCCATGATCCACAACTATGGAGCCTGTGATCTAGAGCCTCGGAGCCACAACTATTGAGCCCATGGGCTGCAGTTACAGATGCCCATGTGCCCTAGAGTCCGAGTTCCACAAGGGAAGTCACCGCATCATAAAGCCTGCTTACCTCAACTAGAGAGTAGCCCCCACTCCCTACAACTAGAGAAGAGCCTGTGGCAGCAGTGAAAACCTAGAATAGCCAAAAATAAATAAATAAAATAATTAAAAAAAAAGATTTTGTAGCAACAGCTGTTGATACTTATATAACCTTCATATATATCCATGATAAATTTTAGACAACTCATGATTGTTAGAAAATGTCCCTTATTTTGTAGTGAGACATTTGGCTTTTGCTGCTGAGAAAAGCACTTTGAGTCAGTCTGGAGGAAATTAATATGCCAATAATATGTGGAGGAAAGTTAAGATTGCTTATCTGAAATAAATATAAAGGAGCAATGTATTTTCAACAGGGTCTGATGGTTCAAGGATACTTTGAGTTTAATGAGTTGTAGCTACTTATTACCTGTTGGTCAACTGTAAAGCAAATTTTAAGTCAAATAGTTTTTATATCGTATTACTTAAATTTCATCTCTCTTTCTAATTATTATATTGCCCAATGACAGTTGCATCGTACACTTTCCAAATGCACACAGTTAGAAATGGCAAGTCACTGTTTTATAATGTTTTCCATGATACCAACTGTCCACGTGCTATGTGAAGAGCAAGGATAAATAGCAGTTATATCCTATTTTCCATGGACTTATATCCTATTTTCCATCAGCTCATGCTTTTGAGCACTATTGATTTCAGGCTTTTCTCCAATGCCAGCATTTCAGACCCCAGGTTAGCAATTTCCTGCTGCAGTTACTCATTTGTTCCCTGAGCCTGCTGCAGCACGACTTGATCATTGTTTCAATGCATTTGTAATTTCAGAAACTGAAAGCAGGAAAAAAAAAAGAAGTGGGGTTGTTTTAGTCAAGAATTCTCTGTTTAAAAATAAAAGAAGCCATTGAAAGCTGGTTATGTAACAAATCCATCAAAGCTGCAAAATTCCACCAGAGAATGAAGCATGATGGGAATTTTCAAGTCAGATATAATTTCTTTTGTGCCTGTAGGAGCTCTTTGCTAAAAAGCAATATATTAACTCATTTAAAAAAAATTTGGCAAGACTTCAAAAAAAAATAGCTAAATCTGCTACATTTTATGACATTTTATTGCCAATTCATGTTGTAACAAGTTCATTCATTTAATCATTACAAGAAACTATCTGATACATTTCTCTTTAATAAACTAGATTTTCTTCATGAAGTATAGTTTGTTCAAATTTTCTTTAGAGCTCAATTTGTTTATAGGATAATTCATAAATATTCAGATTGCACAATGTTGTGCTACACATTTATTGTAAAGGGCTGAGCCAACAATGCACCATGAATAGTAACAATGACACACTTTGCTGGTTCTGCTTCTTTAGGAGTTGCAACCACATGGCACTTAGAAGGCAACATAGAGACAATTTTGAGGAATGACACGGCAAAGTAAATTAAAACTGTAAATAATTGTTTCATCATCTAAATGTCTGTTATATTAGGGACTTTTCCAGTGAGTCATCTGTTCATATCAGAGGACCAAAATACTGGAGCTTCAGCATCCGTCCTTCCAATGAATATTCAAACAAAGGGTCTCTTTTATATCTTTCTTCTAAATTCTTTACTTTTTAATAATTAACAATATTGTGTTAGTTTCAGGTATACAGCAAAGTGAATCTGTATGTATATCTGTATATGTGTACATGTATACTATATATATAATCTTTATATATATATATGCATGTGTATATATATGTGTGTGTATCTCTGCCTTCTGTGATGGCTCAACTGTAAAGAATCTGCCTGCAATGCAGGAGGCCTGGGTTTGATCTCTGGGTCAGCAAGACCCCCTGAAGAAGGAAATGGCAACCCACTTGAGTATTCTTGCCTGGGAAACTCCATGAACAGAGAAGCCTGGTAGGCTACAGTCTTTGGGGTCACAAAAGAGTCAGACACAACTTAGTGACTAAACAACAACAAAATATTTCCACTCTTTCTTAATTAACAGATTCTTTTTCCATATTGGTTATCATAGAGTACTGAGTGAAGTACTTTGTGCTATATAGTAGGCTCTTATTATCTATTTCTCCCAATTTCCTAGCAGCGATATATCTTTTACTAGGTTAAATTTACATGAAATCAGTCCACAGTCATCAATCACTAACCTGCCTCAAAAAGACATTTACTTTTCAGACTTTCTACAGAAAATTTCCCTCCTCATTTCTACATCTCACAGGTTGGAGAGAAAATACATGAATCTTTCACATACCTCTTCCCTACCCACATCTTTCTTGCATACACATACATCTGGGGGGAAGCAAAGTTTTTAAAAAATATGTTAAGAAAATCTTTTCTGGCAGCAATTTAAACAGACTAACTTCTATCAACCATTTTACCTGCTCCCCGTGCATCTGCAGAGGCTTGAGGACCGGGATTATGAAAGAAGAGGCAGAGGAAGAGGGAAGGACCCTGGAGAATGACACATTCATCCTATGAGCACTGACCAGGCTCCCTGACCAAGCTGGACAGACTACAGTCAATCAGACACAGCCCCACTGCCATGGAACATTCATTTCACAGAAAAGCTAACACATAAACAAATGACAATAAAAGAGTTACAAAATTGGAAACGTTATGAAAGAAACCAGCAAGGGCTGAAAGATAGTAATGGCTGTTGTATATTGGGGTGAACAGCCACTTGAGGTAGACTGTGATGTGCTCTGTAGTATCCAACTCTTTGCAATCCCACAGACTATAACTTGCCAGGCTCCTCTGTCCACAGGATTTTCCAGGCAAGAAGACTGGAGTGGGTGGCCATTTCCTTCTCCAGGGGAGCTTCCTGACCCAGGGATGGAACCTGAGTCTCTTGCACTGGCAGGCAGATTCTTCACCATGGAGTCCCCTGGTAAGCCCGCTTTAGGTAGAATACTCAGGGCTAAATGAGGAGCTGGCCACAGGAAGATGGGGAACCACTTCCTGGGGAAAGGAACCAGTAGGGCTGGCCCTGAGGTGGGAAGAGTGGAGGGGGTGCAGAAAGCCCAGGGACTGGCTCCAGTTCTGCAAAGGTTGCTCTGGTTGACTTACAGAGAAGAGAACGTGGAGGCCAAGAGCAAATGCAGAGAGGCTGCGGCAAGAGCCTTGCTAAGAGAAGTGGGAGCTGGACTGAGACTGGGCAGAGGAGATGGACACAAGAAGAGAGAGGTTGGTCAGCAGAGTGGGTGTCGGGAAAAAGGAAGAATCCACAGAGACTCTCGGGTTCCAACCTTGCTGTCTGGGTGGCCAACGGTGGCACGCATTGACATGAATAAGACCAGAGATTGGGAACAGACATGAGGGAAGAAAGCGTGACGGAAATCAAAAATGCCTTTTTAACGCACTTTTTATGAGTTGACTCTGGGATTCTGTCAGAAGCGGCAATGAGCCGAAATTCTCCTACACATCACCTTACTGCTGACCCTGTTTGAACTGTGAAACCACTGCTTTATAAAATGAAGGGATTACAAAACTAAATGCTGTAATTATTCCTTTCAACCTGCTGTGACAGTAACCATGGGAAATACTGGTGACGAATGAGACTGACCAGGCTCCCTGACCAAGCTGGACAGACTACAGTCAATCAGACACAGCCCCACTGCCATGGAACATTCATTTCACAGAAAAGCTAACACATAAACAAATGACAATAAAAGAGTTACAAAATTGGAAACGTTATGAAAGAAACCAGCAAGGGCTGAAAGATAGTAATGGCTGTTGTATATTGGGGTGAACAGCCACTTGAGGTAGACTGTGATGTGCTCTGTAGTATCCAACTCTTTGCAATCCCACAGACTATAACTTGCCAGGCTCCTCTGTCCACAGGATTTTCCAGGCAAGAAGACTGGAGTGGGTGGCCATTTCCTTCTCCAGGGGAGCTTCCTGACCCAGGGATGGAACCTGAGTCTCTTGCACTGGCAGGCAGATTCTTCACCATGGAGTCCCCTGGTAAGCCCGCTTTAGGTAGAATACTCAGGGCTAAATGAGGAGCTGGCCACAGGAAGATGGGGAACCACTTCCTGGGGAAAGGAACCAGTAGGGCTGGCCCTGAGGTGGGAAGAGTGGAGGGGGTGCAGAAAGCCCAGGGACTGGCTCCAGTTCTGCAAAGGTTGCTCTGGTTGACTTACAGAGAAGAGAACGTGGAGGCCAAGAGCAAATGCAGAGAGGCTGCGGCAAGAGCCTTGCTAAGAGAAGTGGGAGCTGGACTGAGACTGGGCAGAGGAGATGGACACAAGAAGAGAGAGGTTGGTCAGCAGAGTGGGTGTCGGGAAAAAGGAAGAATCCACAGAGACTCTCGGGTTCCAACCTTGCTGTCTGGGTGGCCAACGGTGGCACGCATTGACATGAATAAGACCAGAGATTGGGAACAGACATGAGGGAAGAAAGCGTGACGGAAATCAAAAATGCCTTTTTAACGCACTTTTTATGAGTTGACTCTGGGATTCTGTCAGAAGCGGCAATGAGCCGAAATTCTCCTACACATCACCTTACTGCTGACCCTGTTTGAACTGTGAAACCACTGCTTTATAAAATGAAGGGATTACAAAACTAAATGCTGTAATTATTCCTTTCAACCTGCTGTGACAGTAACCATGGGAAAACTACAATGAGGTTGACGAATGCAGAGCAAATCTGAGCTTCTCAGAGCAAGTACTGAGCATGCATGGAAGGCTCATTCATTTAGTATCCAAGAGCGTGTTGTTAGATGCCGTCATGTCAAACACAAGAATAGAAGTCTAAAACAGTACCATACACTGTTTATAACTGCCAAGACACAGAAGCAACTTACATGTCCATCAACAAGAGGAATGGATAAAGAAGATATGGTACATATACACAATAGAATATCGCTCAGCCATTAAAAAGAATGAAATAATGCCATTTGCAACAATACAGATGGACTTAAGAGACGTCATACTGAGTGAAAGAGTCAGAGAAAAAGAAATAGCATATGACATCTCTTATATGTGCAATCTACCAAGAAATGATACAAATGAACTTACTTACAAAACAGAAAGAGACTCACAGACTTAGAGAATAAACTTATGGTTGCTGGGGGTGGGGGGGGGATAGTTGGGGAGTTTGGGATGGGCACACACTGCTATATTCAAAGTGGATAACCAACAAGGGTCCATAGCACATGGATCTGCACTTTCATGTGGTAGCCTGGAAGTGTGGGAAGTTTGGTTGAGAATGTATATACATGTATATATCTGGCTGAGTCCCTTAACTGTTCACCTAAATTATTATAATATTTTTAATCAGCTATATATCAATACAAAATAAAAAGTTAAAATACATAAAATGGACAAGGATCTCCTGTATAGCACATGGAACTCTGCTCAATGTTATGTGGCAACCTGGATGGGAGGGGTTTGGGGGAGAATGGATACATGTATATGTATGGCTGAGTCCCTTTGCTGTTTATCTGAAACTATCACAACTTCGTTAATCAGCTATATACCAATCTAAAATAAAAAGTTCAAAAAAAAAAAAAAGCCAGAAACATGTTTATTTTATGGAAAAACAGTAGCATATGAACAATATAAAGTTATCACATGGGAGATTTTTTGCTGGTTTAAAGTAAAAAAAAAAAAAAAGTATTACCATTTTTCCAGATTACTGG
Source organism: Tragulus kanchil (assembly GCA_022376925.1). NCBI lineage: Eukaryota > Metazoa > Chordata > Mammalia > Artiodactyla > Tragulidae > Tragulus > Tragulus kanchil. The sequence goes on along the minus strand of JAIOJX010000004.1, from coordinate 265,664,418 downwards.
TTGATGTTAGAAATTGTGGTGTTTCTTCCTTTCTCCTTGCGTTTACATGGAGATGTAACCTCAGTCTGATACTTAGATAGTCTTTTCCATTTTACCCTATCAATGTCTAAGATGCAAATTAACCAATAAAGTGGTAACAAGAAAGCAGACCAGAAAAAATAAACAGAACAGTACCATACACTGTTTATAACTGCCAAGACACAGAAGCAACTTACATGTCCATCAACAAGAGGAATGGATAAAGAAGATATGGTACATATACACAATAGAATATCGCTCAGCCATTAAAAAGAATGAAATAATGCCATTTGCAACAATACAGATGGACTTAAGAGACGTCATACTGAGTGAAAGAGTCAGAGAAAAAGAAATAGCATATGACATCTCTTATATGTGCAATCTACCAAGAAATGATACAAATGAACTTACTTACAAAACAGAAAGAGACTCACAGACTTAGAGAATAAACTTATGGTTGCGGGGGGGGGGGGGGGGATAGTTGGGGAGTTTGGGATGGGCACACACTGCTATATTCAAAGTGGATAACCAACAAGGGTCCATAGCACATGGATCTGCACTTTCATGTGGTAGCCTGGAAGTGTGGGAAGTTTGGTTGAGAATGTATATACATGTATATATCTGGCTGAGTCCCTTAACTGTTCACCTAAATTATTATAATATTTTTAATCAGCTATATATCAATACAAAATAAAAAGTTAAAATACATAAAATGGACAAGGATCTCCTGTATAGCACATGGAACTCTGCTCAATGTTATGTGGCAACCTGGATGGGAGGGGTTTGGGGGAGAATGGATACATGTATATGTATGGCTGAGTCCCTTTGCTGTTTATCTGAAACTATCACAACTTCGTTAATCAGCTATATACCAATCTAAAATAAAAAGTTCAAAAAAAAAAAAAAGCCAGAAACATGTTTATTTTATGGAAAAACAGTAGCATATGAACAATATAAAGTTATCACATGGGAGATTTTTTGCTGGTTTAAAGTAAAAAAAAAAAAAAAGTATTACCATTTTTCCAGATTACTGGTTGATGTTAGAAATTGTGGTGTTTCTTCCTTTCTCCTTGCGTTTACATGGAGATGTAACCTCAGTCTGATACTTAGATAGTCTTTTCCATTTTACCCTATCAATGTCTAAGATGCAAATTAACCAATAAAGTGGTAACAAGAAAGCAGACCAGAAAAAATAAACAGAACAGTAGCATAGTTTCCTCTGCACAAAACACCATCTCTAACAGGTTAACCTGTGGCCTTGTTCCTGTTCAAGAATCCTGGGCCAGTCTAAGAGTCTGTGAGTCCTGAAGCAAGCAACCTGACAGATCTCACAACCTGGAAGAATATCACTGTCTTCTTTGGAGTAAAGTCCTTCATATTTAGGGATGAGATTCTTGCCTTTTCCCTTTGCTACTGTGCTATTAGAGGTGAAAAGACCACACAGACCTCCTTGGGTCAAGTTCTCAACTAGAGGACAAAAGTTTTATTGTACAAGATTGGCCCTCCCAGTGGGCTCAAGTGGTAAATAATCTGCCTGCTAATGTAGGAGCTGCAGGAGACACAGGTTCAATCCCTGGGTCAGGAAGATCCCCTGAAGGAGGAAATGGCAACTCATTCCAGTATTCTTGCCTGGGAAATCCCATGGACAGAGGATCCTGGAGGGTTATAGTCCACTGGATCATAAAAAGGTCAGACACACCGAGCACACGTTTGCCTTGCCTTGGACAAGATTATTCGTAGAAGGCTATGAGTGGCTCTTGGTGGCATACCAGTTGTTTAATTGCATTAATATTTCAAAATTTTATATGAAATAGTGTAAGGAGTTAATAGCTATCACCCAAACTTTATTGGCCCCTGATGCATCCATCAGCCAGTCTTCAGAGATCTCAAGTGGTGAAATACACAGTTCATTCTTGAATCTCTCTAGAGAAAGAGACTTCCCAGTAGGATCAATTCAATAAACATTAAGAGAATGTGTACTATGTATCAGAAACCATGCTAGGGACTGAGGACACAGAGTTTACACTGCATTGTTTCTATAAACTTCCTCAAATTCCCATTTCTATTTTTTTTTTTAATACCAGCTAACAGTTTTTGGGCACATATTGTATTCCAGTAAGTGTTTTATATATTCTCAGGGAATAACTCAAAGATAGTTATTTTATATATAAATTTTCTCAAGGAATCGGCTGACCAGTCGGTCCGCTTTCTCCCACTGTGTACAGCGTCTCATCACTTTCTTGTTAACGTCCTTTAATGAACAAAAGCTTTAAATTTTGATGAAGTAAAATTTGTTTCTCCTTTTTATGCTTTTTGGTATTGTATCTAAGAATATATTGCCAAATCCAAAGTCACAAGGATTCAGGGTTATATCTTCTTCTAAGAGTTTTCTAGATCTCTTAAATATAAGGTTGTTGTTCTGTTTTTACACTTTTGTATATAGGGTACAGCTTCATTCTTTTGTATGTTGGTATCTAGTTGCACAAAACACCATCTCTACAACGGGAACCCATCAACTGTCTGAAGCAAGCAACCTGACAGATCTCACAACCTGGAAGAATATCACTGTCTTCTTTGGAGTAAAGTCCTTCATATTTAGGGATGAGATTCTTGCCTTTTCCCTTTGCTACTGTGCTATTAGAGGTGAAAAGACCACACAGACCTCCTTGGGTCAAGTTCTCAACTAGAGGACAAAAGTTTTATTGTACAAGATTGGCCCTCCCAGTGGGCTCAAGTGGTAAATAATCTGCCTGCTAATGTAGGAGCTGCAGGAGACACAGGTTCAATCCCTGGGTCAGGAAGATCCCCTGAAGGAGGAAATGGCAACTCATTCCAGTATTCTTGCCTGGGAAATCCCATGGACAGAGGATCCTGGAGGGTTATAGTCCACTGGATCATAAAAAGGTCAGACACACCGAGCACACGTTTGCCTTGCCTTGGACAAGATTATTCGTAGAAGGCTATGAGTGGCTCTTGGTGGCATACCAGTTGTTTAATTGCATTAATATTTCAAAATTTTATATGAAATAGTGTAAGGAGTTAATAGCTATCACCCAAACTTTATTGGCCCCTGATGCATCCATCAGCCAGTCTTCAGAGATCTCAAGTGGTGAAATACACAGTTCATTCTTGAATCTCTCTAGAGAAAGAGACTTCCCAGTAGGATCAATTCAATAAACATTAAGAGAATGTGTACTATGTATCAGAAACCATGCTAGGGACTGAGGACACAGAGTTTACACTGCATTGTTTCTATAAACTTCCTCAAATTCCCATTTCTATTTTTTTTTTTAATACCAGCTAACAGTTTTTGGGCACATATTGTATTCCAGTAAGTGTTTTATATATTCTCAGGGAATAACTCAAAGATAGTTATTTTATATATAAATTTTCTCAAGGAATCGGCTGACCAGTCGGTCCGCTTTCTCCCACTGTGTACAGCGTCTCATCACTTTCTTGTTAACGTCCTTTAATGAACAAAAGCTTTAAATTTTGATGAAGTAAAATTTGTTTCTCCTTTTTATGCTTTTTGGTATTGTATCTAAGAATATATTGCCAAATCCAAAGTCACAAGGATTCAGGGTTATATTTTCTTCTAAGAGTTTTCTAGATCTCTTAAATATAAGGTTGTTGTTCTGTTTTTACACTTTTTGTATATGGTGCAAGGTAGGGGTACAGCTTCATTCTTTTGTATGTTGGTATCTAGTTATCTCAACCTCGTTTGTTGAAGAGACTCTTTCCACTGGACAGTCTTGGCACCTTTGTCAAAATCAAGTGACCAGAGATGTGTGTGTTTACTTCTAGATTCTCATCTCTAGTCCATTGGTCTACATGTCCACCCTTATGCCAAGACTCAAAACCTCACTTCTTGAAGTGGAGGAGGTAAGGCCAGAGCAAAGCTCCTACTAAAAACACAGAGATGAAAAACACACAGTTGTCACCACTGAGGAGTACACAGTCTAAATCAGGGGCGCACAAGACCTTGAAATGATACCAAAAAATCCCTGAAAATACAGGTCACATTTATCTATGGAGAAAGATAAGCCAGCAGCTAAATCCCTCCTGGGTTCCTGAACCTCAGAAACTGTGGTGAGAAAACAGATGCTTGTTGTTTCAAGTGACAAAGTTTGGGAGTTCTTATGCAGCAACAGACAACAATATGGACAGCAAATAAATATCAAAAAAGCAATTATCGGGCTTCCCTGGTGGTCCAGTGGGTAAGGACACCGCCTTGCAGTGCAAGGGGCACCGGTTCGATCCCTGACCTGGGAAGATCCCATGTGCTGCGGAGCAGCTGGACCGATGTGTCCAATTACTGAGCCGGAGCTCTGGAGCACATGCGCCCAGAGCCGATGCTCTGCGACAACAGAGGCCACCGCGATGGGAGGCCCACACAGGCCAAAGAACAAAGATGGATGAAAATGAATAAATGAAAGACCAACAGAAGTGGCCTGCCTACCCTTCTCCCTCCCCACCCCCTCCCCAAAAGTAATTATCCTCAAATATAAAATATATTTTTAAAAAATACAGGAAGAAGTCCACATTACTAACAATAAGCACCCACTACATAGGTGCTCCTGAATGTAGAAGAAAGACAATGACTTTCTTGTTAACGTCCTTTAATGAACAAAAGCTTTAAATTTTGATGAAGTAAAATTTGTTTCTCCTTTTTATGCTTTTTGGTATTGTATCTAAGAATATATTGCCAAATCCAAAGTCACAAGGATTCAGGGTTATATTTTCTTCTAAGAGTTTTCTAGATCTCTTAAATATAAGGTTGTTGTTCTGTTTTTACACTTTTTGTATATGGTGCAAGGTAGGGGTACAGCTTCATTCTTTTGTATGTTGGTATCTAGTTATCTCAACCTCGTTTGTTGAAGAGACTCTTTCCACTGGACAGTCTTGGCACCTTTGTCAAAATCAAGTGACCAGAGATGTGTGTGTTTACTTCTAGATTCTCATCTCTAGTCCATTGGTCTACATGTCCACCCTTATGCCAAGACTCAAAACCTCACTTCTTGAAGTGGAGGAGGTAAGGCCAGAGCAAAGCTCCTACTAAAAACACAGAGATGAAAAACACACAGTTGTCACCACTGAGGAGTACACAGTCTAAATCAGGGGCGCACAAGACCTTGAAATGATACCAAAAAATCCCTGAAAATACAGGTCACATTTATCTATGGAGAAAGATAAGCCAGCAGCTAAATCCCTCCTGGGTTCCTGAACCTCAGAAACTGTGGTGAGAAAACAGATGCTTGTTGTTTCAAGTGACAAAGTTTGGGAGTTCTTATGCAGCAACAGACAACAATATGGACAGCAAATAAATATCAAAAAAGCAATTATCGGGCTTCCCTGGTGGTCCAGTGGGTAAGGACACCGCCTTGCAGTGCAAGGGGCACCGGTTCGATCCCTGACCTGGGAAGATCCCATGTGCTGCGGAGCAGCTGGACCGATGTGTCCAATTACTGAGCCGGAGCTCTGGAGCACATGCGCCCAGAGCCGATGCTCTGCGACAACAGAGGCCACCGCGATGGGAGGCCCACACAGGCCAAAGAACAAAGATGGATGAAAATGAATAAATGAAAGACCAACAGAAGTGGCCTGCCTACCCTTCTCCCTCCCCACCCCCTCCCCAAAAGTAATTATCCTCAAATATAAAATATATTTTTAAAAAATACAGGAAGAAGTCCACATTACTAACAATAAGCACCCACTACATAGGTGCTCCTGAATGTAGAAGAAAGACAATGATTGGCCTTGAGGTCGGGAGCCTGAGTTCTAGTTGAGTCTGTTCCTTTCTTCATGAAATGGGAATAAAAACTCATGAACATACAGATCACATTTATCCATAGTTTCCTTAGATCCCCAAAAGTGTCACAACATACACAAAAAGTAAGAATTCATTACAAGAATAGCTGTCCTCAATTCTAGGTATTTATTAGAATCTCTTGGGAAGCTTCTAAAAGCTAATGATTTTGGGCAACCTGTACCTAGAGGTTCTGATTCAACTGGATGGGAGTGGGGCCCATGTATGAATACTAGTGAAAGCTCCTAAGTAATTATAACTTGTGGCCAGTGTGGAGGACCCCTGGTCTAAAAGGAGAATTATTGTCATATATAGCCATGTAGGTTATTATATATTATATAAAAAATTGCAATATAGTATGATAAATGGTAAATATGGAAATTTATAATAACTGATCTCTTTTCACCTAAGATCTCACAAATTGTAATTGGGAAATTTCTGATATAAAGACTGAGAGAAATTTTAAGAGAACTTTTAACCCAAATCTCTGTAAATTGGTTTTTCTCTGTTTCTGGAAGCTGACACCAAGTGTCTTGGTACTGAGTCACGTTTGACTGCAACCATATGAGAAAGTCGGAACCACGGCCATCAGCTGAGCTCGTGAGCCCCGGAAGCTGTGAGACAATAGATGTTTGTCGTTGCCAGTGACAAAATTTGGGGGTTGCTATGCAGTGACAGATAACAATACAGATGGTAAATAAATATTAAAACACATAATTAAAAATAAGCACACTCTCCCAGGGTGCTCCTGTATGTAGAAGAAAAGCCACGGCTGACCTTAGGGTCAGGAATGCAGTTGAATTCCATCACTTATTCTGCGAAACGAGAATAAAAACGTTTGCCTCCTTGCCCAGAACTGTATCACCTGTCCATTGCTGCATCAACCATGATGCACCTCTTTCAGGTCAGGCTGGGGTTGCTTATGAAATCCAGGACATACAAGCGGAAAGGTGAAACACACACAACATCAGGGTCTACTGAGAGAAAGAATAAACATTTGTGGAGTCAGCAACAGAAACCATTTCCTGCCATCACATGGTGACACAATGACCTTGAACAAACAGCCTCTCTCAGTTTTCCCCGATGGCTCCGCAGTAAAGAATTAGCCTGCAATGCAGGAGACTCAGGAAACAGGTGCTCTATCCCTAGGTTGCGAAGACCCCCTGGAGAAGGAAATGGCTACCCACTCCAGTACTGTTGCCTGGGAAATCTCATGGACAGAGGAGCCTGGCGGGCTACAGTCCAAGAAGGTCACAATAGAATCAGGTTCAACTCAGCAAGTGGAAAACAACAACAAAGCAACAGCAATATCTACCTGTTACACCTAAGGTTCTGGCGGGGACTAACTGAGAGTATGCATGTCAAGCACCCAGGACAATTCCAAACACAAAGAATATCTATATTTCTAAAAAAAGAAGCAAAAATGTACTCCTTGTTTCCTCATCTCTCTTTTGTGCAAAGCTACCGTTTTGCTATTGTTGTTTTTACTGGTTTGGCTGCTGTGGCTCCTAATCTTGGCCCAGACAGTTTATTTACCTGAACGTGGGGAATTCATGGATTTCTGTGGATCTGATCGATCCCTGCACCCACAGGCTCTGGCTTACACTCTAACTTATGACGATGACTAAGAACCGCTGCCATCCAGCTCCCCTGGTGGCTTCTACGAAATGACTTCGTTTTCTGTGTCCAGCTCACAGGGAACAGATGTTAAAGTGAAAAAATAACACCATAACAATTTCCCTTAATTAGCACCTCTCGTGAGCCAGAAATTTTAACAATACATCGATGGTAAATAAATATTAAAACACATAATTAAAAATAAGCACCCCCAGGGTGCTCCTGTATGTAGAAGAAAAGCCACGGCTGACCTTAGGGTCAGGAATGCAGTTGAATTCCATCACTTATTCTGCGAAACGAGAATAAAAACGTTTGCCTCCTTGCCCAGAACTGTATCACCTGTCCATTGCTGCATCAACCATGATGCACCTCTTTCAGGTCAGGCTGGGGTTGCTTATGAAATCCAGGACATACAAGCGGAAAGGTGAAACACACACAACATCAGGGTCTACTGAGAGAAAGAATAAACATTTGTGGAGTCAGCAACAGAAACCATTTCCTGCCATCACATGGTGACACAATGACCTTGAACAAACAGCCTCTCTCAGTTTTCCCCGATGGCTCCGCAGTAAAGAATTAGCCTGCAATGCAGGAGACTCAGGAAACAGGTGCTCTATCCCTAGGTTGCGAAGACCCCCTGGAGAAGGAAATGGCTACCCACTCCAGTACTGTTGCCTGGGAAATCTCATGGACAGAGGAGCCTGGCGGGCTACAGTCCAAGAAGGTCACAATAGAATCAGGTTCAACTCAGCAAGTGGAAAACAACAACAAAGCAACAGCAATATCTACCTGTTACACCTAAGGTTCTGGCGGGGACTAACTGAGAGTATGCATGTCAAGCACCCAGGACAATTCCAAACACAAAGAATATCTATATTTCTAAAAAAAGAAGCAAAAATGTACTCCTTGTTTCCTCATCTCTCTTTTGTGCAAAGCTACCGTTTTGCTATTGTTGTTTTTACTGGTTTGGCTGCTGTGGCTCCTAATCTTGGCCCAGACAGTTTATTTACCTGAACGTGGGGAATTCATGGATTTCTGTGGATCTGATCGATCCCTGCACCCACAGGCTCTGGCTTACACTCTAACTTATGACGATGACTAAGAACCGCTGCCATCCAGCTCCCCTGGTGGCTTCTACGAAATGACTTCGTTTTCTGTGTCCAGCTCACAGGGAACAGATGTTAAAGTGAAAAAATAACACCATAACAATTTCCCTTAATTAGCACCTTTGTGAGTAAACTGAAGGAGAGAGAACCATCCTAGAAGACTAAATTACCCTCCCATCTGCAGGGAACCTTCTAGCTCCTCGGATGAGTCACTAGGCAGCGGAGATAACTCCTCCTAGCCTCCTCTGGGAAGAAACGGGGCCTTTAGTCTTTGAGCTATAAATCTGGCCATTTTTAAGAGCACTTTAATCATTCTCCACTTTTTACAAGCTGATGTTTTTATACAATCTGTCCTCTTTCTTTTTCCTCTTTCTCTTGGTAAACACAAAGAGAGAAAACTGTGTTTTTCATGGTATCCCTGACTCAGCAATTCCTCTATTTTTTTATGAGCTCCTATCAGAAGCAGCCTAAAAATATTACCAAACTAAGAACTAACAATGTAATCTCTAGGGCAAAAAATGAGAGGGAAGCTGGGGAGGCAGGGAAGACCTTGGTTTATCATAAGAAATTATCAGCCAATATCAAATGCTACAAAATGATGATTTTGTTGTTCTAACATGAAATTAAATGTTCATTTGAGAATATTTGTTCCTGGCTTCACATTCACCATCCTCTGGAAGGATTAATTTTAATATCATGAGAGCAAGCTTTAGCATCTCAACTACTTCATCTGCATATTATAATATCTATATGACTCAGATTCATATCAATTTGAATCCCAGGAGTCCAAAATCAATGCAGCATTACCACCAAACTGCAGCATTTTCTCTCTTTATAAAGATGAATTTAGGGCTTCCCTGGTGGTCCGGCGGGTGGGGACACCGCCTTGCAGTGCAGGGGGCGCCGGTTCTATCCCTGGCCTGGGAGGATCCCACGTGCCACGAAGTGTCTGGACTGATGTGTTCAATTATCGAGCCGGAGATCTGGGGCGCATGCGCCCAGAGCCGGTGCTCTGCGACAACAGAGGCCACTGAGATGGGAGGCCCACGTGGGCCAGGGAGCTGAGATGGATGAAAATAGAGAAACGAAAGACCAATAGAAGTGGCCTACTCCCCCCCCAAAAAATACATTTAAAGATGAATTTATTCTTGAAATAAGTTTATTTTAAACCATTCAAAACTATGGTTTTTCCAATAGTCATGTATGGATGTGAGAGCTGGACCATAAAGAAGGCTGAGCACTGAAGAATTGAAGCCTTTGAACCATGGTGTTGGAGAAGAATCTTCAGAGTCCCAGGGACTGTAAGCACATCAAACTAGTCAATCAAAGAAAATCAGCCCCTAATAGTCATTGGAGAGGAAGCTTTAAAAATCTTACTGGAAAAGATTGTCCCAGGAGAAGAAACGGCCTTTTTATTAAATCTGGCCATTTTAAGAGCACTTTAATCATTCTCCACTTTTTACAAGCTGATGTTTTTATACAATCTGTCCTCTTTCTTTTTCCTCTTTCTCTTGGTAAACACAAAGAGAGAAAACTGTGTTTTTCATGGTATCCCTGACTCAGCAATTCCTCTATTTTTTTATGAGCTCCTATCAGAAGCAGCCTAAAAATATTACCAAACTAAGAACTAACAATGTAATCTCTAGGGCAAAAAATGAGAGGGAAGCTGGGGAGGCAGGGAAGACCTTGGTTTATCATAAGAAATTATCAGCCAATATCAAATGCTACAAAATGATGATTTTGTTGTTCTAACATGAAATTAAATGTTCATTTGAGAATATTTGTTCCTGGCTTCACATTCACCATCCTCTGGAAGGATTAATTTTAATATCATGAGAGCAAGCTTTAGCATCTCAACTACTTCATCTGCATATTATAATATCTATATGACTCAGATTCATATCAATTTGAATCCCAGGAGTCCAAAATCAATGCAGCATTACCACCAAACTGCAGCATTTTTCTCTCTTTATAAAGATGAATTTAGGGCTTCCCTAGTGGTCCAGCGGGTGGGGACACCGCCTTGCAGTGCAGGGGGGCGCCGGTTCGATCCCTGGCCTGGGAGAATCCCACGTGCCACGAAGTGTCTGGACTGATGTGTTCAATTATCGAGCCGGAGATCTGGGGCGCATGCGCCCAGAGCCGGTGCTCTGCGACAACAGAGGCCACTGAGATGGGAGGCCCACGTGGGCCAGGGAGCTGAGATGGATGAAAATAGAGAAACGAAAGACCAATAGAAGTGGCCTACTCCCCCCCCAAAAAATACATTTAAAGATGAATTTATTCTTGAAATAAGTTTATTTTAAACCATTCAAAACTATGGTTTTTCCAATAGTCATGTATGGATGTGAGAGCTGGACCATAAAGAAGGCTGAGCACTGAAGAATTGAAGCCTTTGAACCATGGTGTTGGAGAAGAATCTTCAGAGTCCCAGGGACTGTAAGGACATCAAACTAGTCAATCGTAAAGAAAATCAGCCCCTAATAGTCATTGGAAGGACTGATGTTGAAGCTCCAATACTTCAGCCCCCTGATGCAAAGAGATGACTCACTGGAAAAGATTCTGTGTTGGGAAAAACAGAAGGCAGAAGAAGGGGATGACAGAGGACGAGATGGTTGATGGCATCACTGAGTCAACAGAGATGAGTTTGAGCAAGCTCCGAGAAACGGTGAAGGACAGAGAAGCCTGGTGTGCTGCAGTCCATGGGGTTGCAAAAAGTCAGACACAACTGAACGACTGAACTGAAGTGAATCCAGTCTGAAATGTGCAGGCACTAGCACAGATTCTGAGGACTGAAGAAGACTCAAGGGCTTCTCCAGTTTAAGCCATACCACAGTTAGAATCTATCAGGTAGAGGGGTTTAAAGCCTCATCTTACAATTCCCCAAGGAAATAAACGTTGGCACCCCTCCCAATAACTTCTGCCGCTTTGACCGTACGGGGTGTGACTCTAGAGTAACGAAACAAAACACATTTCCAGAAACCATTCTTGACAGTTTTTCATTCCTTAGTCATATTTCACGAAGGGAATTTCTCAAATCATCAGACCAACCTTTTTTTTGCATAATTTTATTAGTAAAAGTCATTAGGATGAAATTTTTTAATGAGTTCACCATTCTCATTCTTATTTTCTTTTGCCTTCTGTGCCTTTCAACAAATGATGCAATCTTTACTAAAAATGTTGTACTTTGAGTTAAGGGATCAATAAACCAAACTGCCTCTATGAGATCTCGATCATCACAGATAACACTGCAGTCTACAATGTCCCATAAAAGGCCCGTAGTCATGATCTGATGTAACAACGAGAGGCACTCACAGATATGCACAGGTGATTGGTCCAAGGTCATGAATAGTTGAAACATTTTTACTTCAGGCACCATAACCAAATCAATCCTTTTAGGACTTAAGTACAAACGCACATTTATGAAAGTCTATCAGCTCTTCTAGCTTATAAAATGAACATTCACTCTCAAAATGGCTCATAAATGTTGTTGGTTCACAAAAACCCGGGGCGTTTATCTTCCCAGGCTTCTTGCATAAACTCCCACAGAGCAATGTGGTTTTGTTTAGTGGTTACTTATTAATACCCACTATTTACCAGATACTGTGTTCAAGAATGAGAATACATAGATGGGAAAACCAGGCCCACACCTGATAGAGACTGCAGTCTTTCAGGAGTTCCAACATGGAAACACACCATTCCAATACGAGTGGCCAGGAGGAAAGTATCTGCTGGAGGAAAGAAGGCTGGAGATAGGGTAAATCAGGGAGGATTTCCTGGAGGAGTTGCTGTAACTAGCATAATCCATAATTTAATCTTTAAGAAAACAGTCCGTATAAAAGAAACATAAAATTTTTATTTCAGTATTGATTGCAGAGAATCTAGGAAGACATATATTGGAGGATACGAGTAAGGAGGAGACAAAAGATTCAACTCTGTCACGGACAAAGGGAGAAGATTTTCTCCTCAAAATGCTTAAACAGAGGGACTTCCCTGCTGGTCTAGTGGTTAAGATGCCATGACTCCTATCCAGGGACTGCAAGTTCAGTCTAGGTTGGGGAACTAAGATCCTGCACTGCATAGCCAAACTAAAAACATAATAACAACAAAATGCTTACACAGAGTGGGTGACTATCCATGGGTCTGCTTCTAAGATTCTGACACCAATTACAACGTGTAGGTTTTTTTTTTCACAGCAAGCAATTCTCTTGCACAAGCTGAGGGGCCTTCCGTCCCACTCCACTCTGACACTACTCACACCTGAAGAAAGCCCAGTTTACATGTTAGAGCCCCACCAGTGCAATCTTTACAAAGGATTTGAGTTAAGGGATCAATAAACCAAACTGCCTCTATGAGATCTCGATCATCACAGATAACACTGCAGTCTACAATGTCCCATAAAAGGCCCGTAGTCATGATCTGATGTAACAACGAGAGGCACTCACAGATATGCACAGGTGATTGGTCCAAGGTCATGAATAGTTGAAACATTTTTACTTCAGGCACCATAACCAAATCAATCCTTTTAGGACTTAAGTACAAACGCACATTTATGAAAGTCTATCAGCTCTTCTAGCTTATAAAATGAACATTCACTCTCAAAATGGCTCATAAATGTTGTTGGTTCACAAAAACCTGGGGTGTTTATCTTCCCAGGTTTCTTGCATAGGCTCCCACAGAGCAATGTGGTTTTGTTTAGTGGTTACTTATTAATACCCACTATTTACCAGATACTGTGTTCAAGAATGAGAATACATAGATGGGAAAACCAGGCCCACACCTGATAGAGACTGCAGTCTTTCAGGAGTTCCAACATGGAAACACACCATTCCAATACGAGTGGCCAGGAGGAAAGTATCTGCTGGAGGAAAGAAGGCTGGAGATAGGGTAAATCAGGGAGGATTTCCTGGAGGAGTTGCTGTAACTAGCATAATCCATAATTTAATCTTTAAGAAAACAGTCCGTATAAAAGAAACATAAAATTTTTATTTCAGTATTGATTGCAGAGAATCTAGGAAGACATATATTGGAGGATACGAGTAAGGAGGAGACAAAAGATTCAACTCTGTCACGGACAAAGGGAGAAGATTTTCTCCTCAAAATGCTTAAACAGAGGGACTTCCCTGCTGGTCTAGTGGTTAAGATGCCATGACTCCTATCCAGGGACTGCAAGTTCAGTCTAGGTTGGGGAACTAAGATCCTGCACTGCATAGCCAAACTAAAAACATAATAACAACAAAATGCTTACACAGAGTGGGTGACTATCCATGGGTCTGCTTCTAAGATTCTGACACCAATTACAACGTGTAGGTTTTTTTTTTCCACAGCAAGCAATTCTCTGACACAAGCTGAGTGCCCTTCAGTCCCACTCCACTCTGACACTACTCACACCTGAAGAAAGCCCGTAAGATTCTACATGTTAGAGCCCCACCAGACAGCCTCTTCCATCCCACCACACTTCAGATGAAAACCACAAATCCAGGTTGTTACCTGGGATTCACCTGACCAACTGTATATAGACTCTAGGTTTCCACCACCCTCTCCAGGGGGCTGATTAATTTGCTGAAGTTGCTCACAGAACTCAGAAAAACAGTTTCTTCTGTTTATGGGGGAGACACGTAGGGCCAGGTATGTGAGAAGGGCACCAAGCTTCCATCCTTTCTGAGACGGCCACACCTCTAGAGAAAGGGAGTGGTCTGGCGGGAAGCCCTGGATCTTTAGAACCCCAGATGATTGTTCCATAATAAACTTTCCTCTTCTAGAATTTGGGAATTAGCTTCTAAAGACTCAAATTGTGATGCCTTAAAGAATAAGTGGGGTTGCGACTTCCCTGGTGATCTAGTAGATAAGAATCTGTCTTCCAGTGCAGGGGGATATAGGTTCCATCCCTGGTTGGGAACTGAGGTTCCACATGCTGAAATGTGGAGCCAAAATTTTTTTAAAAAACCAAAACCAGAATAAATGGGGTCTCTGGCTTTCATGTTTAAAACTGTTTTCCTATTAGATTCTCCTAGCAATGTCCATCTAATGCAACAGACTGATCTGATTTTGATCTCCTTAGATGCCATGCACATGCTGTATAAGAAACTAGAGATTCTAGACAACAATAATCATAGGAATAAAGCACATACACTTGGAGGAAGCCATGGAAAGGACTGTCAGCAAGGAAGGACAAGTCAGTCATCATTTCTATGTACAAGGCAAGAGAACGGTACAGACAGACAGGGAAGTGTTAGTGGAAACCAGAAGAAAGGTGTTATGTTTTTATAAGTATGTGAATGTAAGCATATCTACTGGAAAACTTAAAACTCAACATTCAAAAAATAAATATCATGACATTTAGTCCCATTGCTTTATGTCAAATAGATATGTCAGCCAAACTAAAAACATAATAACAACAAAATGCTTACACAGAGTGGGTGACTATCCATGGGTCTGCTTCTAAGATTCTGACACCAATTACAACGTGTAGGTTTTTTTTTTTCCACAGCAAGCAATTCTCTGACACAAGCTGAGTGCCCTTCAGTCCCACTCCACTCTGACACTACTCACACCTGAAGAAAGCCCGTAAGATTCTACATGTTAGAGCCCCACCAGACAGCCTCTTCCATCCCACCACACTTCAGATGAAAACCACAAATCCAGGTTGTTACCTGGGATTCACCTGACCAACTGTATATAGACTCTAGGTTTCCACCACCCTCTCCAGGGGGCTGATTAATTTGCTGAAGTTGCTCACAGAACTCAGAAAAACAGTTTCTTCTGTTTATGGGGGAGACACGTAGGGCCAGGTATGTGAGAAGGGCACCAAGCTTCCATCCTTTCTGAGACGGCCACACCTCTAGAGAAAGGGGAGTGGTCTGGCGGGAAGCCCTGGATCTTTAGAACCCCAGATGATTGTTCCATAATAAACTTTCCTCTTCTAGAATTTGGGAATTAGCTTCTAAAGACTCAAATTGTGATGCCTTAAAGAATAAGTGGGGTTGCGACTTCCCTGGTGATCTAGTAGATAAGAATCTGTCTTCCAGTGCAGGGGGATATAGGTTCCATCCCTGGTTGGGAACTGAGGTTCCACATGCTGAAATGTGGAGCCAAAATTTTTTTAAAAAACCAAAACCAGAATAAATGGGGTCTCTGGCTTTCATGTTTAAAACTGTTTTCCTATTAGATTCTCCTAGCAATGTCCATCTAATGCAACAGACTGATCTGATTTTGATCTCCTTAGATGCCATGCACATGCTGTATAAGAAACTAGAGATTCTAGACAACAATAATCATAGGAATAAAGCACATACACTTGGAGGAAGCCATGGAAAGGACTGTCAGCAAGGAAGGACAAGTCAGTCATCATTTCTATGTACAAGGCAAGAGAACGGTACAGACAGACAGGGAAGTGTTAGTGGAAACCAGAAGAAAGGTGTTATGTTTTTATAAGTATGTGAATGTAAGCATATCTACTGGAAAACTTAAAACTCAACATTCAAAAAATAAATATCATGACATTTAGTCCCATTGCTTTATGTCAAATAGATATGTCAGCACATCTGGAAAACTCAGCAGTGGTCACAGGACTGGAAAAGGCCAGTTTTCATTCCAATCCTAAAGGAAGGCAATGCCAAAGAATGTTCAAATTGCCATACTCATTTCACACACTAGAAAGATTATGCTCAACATCCTTCAAGCTAGGCTTCAGTAGTATGTGAACCAAGAACTTCCAGATGTACAAGCTGGATTTATAAAAGGCAGAGGAACCAGAGATCAAATTGCCAACATATGTGAATCACTGAAAAAGTAAGGGAATTCCTCCAAAATATCTACTTCTGCTTCAATGACTATGCTAAAGCCTCTGACTGTGTGGATCCCAACAAACTGTGGAATATTATTAATGAGATGGGAATACCAGACCCCCTTACCTGTCTCCTGAGAAACCTGTATGCAGGACAAGAAACAACAGTAGAACTGGACGTGGAACAATGGATTGGTTCCAAATTAGGAAAGGAGTCCATCGAGGCTGTATATTGCCACCCTGCTTATTTAATTTACATACAGAGTACATCATGTGAAATGCTGGTCTGAATTACTCACAAGCTGGAATCAATATTTCCAGGAGAAATATCAACAACCTCAGCTACGTAGATGATACCATTTTAATGGAAGAAAGTGAAGAGGAACTTAAGAGCCTCTGGATGAAGGTGAAAGAGGAGACTGAAAAAGCTGGCTTAAAACTCAACATTCAAAAATGAAGATCGTGTCAGCCAGTGCCATCACTTTGTGGCAAATAGATGGGGAAAAAGTGGAAACAGTGTCAGATTTCATTTTCTTGGGCTCCAAAATCACTACAGACAGTGACTGTAGCCAGGAAATTAAAACACACTTGCACCTTGGAAGACTAGCTATGATAAAACTAGACAATATATAAAAAGCAGAAACACTTTGACAACAAAGGTCCTTCTAGTCAAACCTATGGTTTTCCCAGTAGTCATGTATGGATGTGAGAGCTGGACCATAAAGAAGGCTGAGCGCTGAAGAATGCTTTTGAACTGTCGTGCTGGAGAAGATGCTTGAGAGTCCCTTAGACAGCAAGGAGATCAAACCAGTCAATCCTAAAGAAAATTCACCCTGAATATTCACTGGAAGGACTGATGCTGAAGCTGAAGTTCCAGTACTTTGGCCACCTAATGGGAAGACTGACTCACTGGAAAAGACCCCGATGCTGGGAAAGACTGAAGCCCAAAGGAGAAACGGGAGACAGAGGATGAGATGGTTGGATGGCATCACTGAGTCAATGGACATGAGTTTGAGCAAGCTCAGGGAGACAGTGAAGGATAGGGAAGCCTGGCGTACTGCAGTCCATATGATCTCAAACAGTCAGACATGACAGCGACTGAACAGCAGCAATAAACCCAGTGCTTCTTCAGCCGACTCTGATCAGAACAGCATAGCTAATTAATCATGACGCACTGATGAGCTTGCTACACTGGCTTGGACCAGCTGAGGAAAGCCTGAGAGTTGACCGTGAATTTTGCAAGGCAGATGACTTCACGCTGTAGCTTGAAATAGACCATGGTGGCAGTATTTATGTCACAGAAAGGGGTAAATACTATAAATCAGGCTTCCTTTTCCCCTCAAGAGTCAGTTGTTAAACATTTACCAGCATGCCACTGAATCATGACGTTGTCATTATTCACGTGTTTGATGATTAGTTAACCTCACTCCAACAAGGATGACAAGACTCAGAACAGACTGAGAGTCACTTCCTTGGTGCCTTGTAAAAGTGTAAGACATTCATAAGAGATCAAGGAAGATACTGCTTGGATAACTGGTCTTTACACTGGGCTTTGGAAATGCTTAGGGGTCTGTACACATAAATAATTTTAAGGGACTCAATTTCTGTATCTTCAACTTTAGTATGTGTTCTTTCTAAAAACTGGTTTGCCTAAAAATGAGTCTACCTCTCCACAGTCTTTCTCCCATTTTATGGAAGAAGGGCATACCTACACCCACATACACACCACATCTCACCACCAGGCATTTCCCTGGGTGGAAAAGTCTTCAAGTTCCCAAAGGCACAAAGGAAAGTCTGGTTTGGGAGAAGACTCCTTAGTCATCTTCAAACAGGGCCTCCTATCTCCCTGGTTTATATTATAGCTGATGCTGAGAGCTGAAGGTTGGGGCTTTTGAACTGTCGCTGGAGAAGATGCTTGAGAGTCCCTTAGACAGCAAGGAGATCAAACCAGTCAATCCTAAAGAAAATTCACCCTGAATATTCACTGGAAGGACTGATGCTGAAGCTGAAGTTCCAGTACTTTGGCCACCTAATGGGAAGACTGACTCACTGGAAAAGACCCCGATGCTGGGAAAGACTGAAGCCCAAAGGAGAAACGGGAGACAGAGGATGAGATGGTTGGATGGCATCACTGAGTCAATGGACATGAGTTTGAGCAAACTCCAGGAGATGGTGAAGGACAGGGAAGCCTGGCGTACTGCAGTCCATATGATCTCAAACAGTCAGACATGACAGCGACTGAACAGCAGCAATAAACCCAGTGCTTCTTCAGCCGACTCTGATCAGAACAGCATAGCTAATTAATCATGACGCACTGATGAGCTTGCTACACTGGCTTGGACCAGCTGAGGAAAGCCTGAGAGTTGACCGTGAATTTTGCAAGGCAGATGACTTCACGCTGTAGCTTGAAATAGACCATGGTGGCAGTATTTATGTCACAGAAAGGGGTAAATACTATAAATCAGGCTTCCTTTTCCCCTCAAGAGTCAGTTGTTAAACATTTACCAGCATGCCACTGAATCATGACGTTGTCATTATTCACGTGTTTGATGATTAGTTAACCTCACTCCAACAAGGATGACAAGACTCAGAACAGACTGAGAGTCACTTCCTTGGTGCCTTGTAAAAGTGTAAGACATTCATAAGAGATCAAGGAAGATACTGCTTGGATAACTGGTCTTTACACTGGGCTTTGGAAATGCTTAGGGGTCTGTACACATAAATAATTTTAAGGGACTCAATTTCTGTATCTTCAACTTTAGTATGTGTTCTTTCTAAAAACTGGTTTGCCTAAAAATGAGTCTACCTCTCCACAGTCTTTCTCCCATTTTATGGAAGAAGGGCATACCTACACCCACATACACACCACATCTCACCACCAGGCATTTCCCTGGGTGGAAAAGTCTTCAAGTTCCCAAAGGCACAAAGGAAAGTCTGGTTTGGGAGAAGACTCCTTAGTCATCTTCAAACAGGGCCTCCTATCTCCCTGGTTTTATATATTTAATCGATAAGGTGAAGCTTGCATTAAAAGGAAGGTATTTAAGGGACTTCCCTGGTGTCCAGCTTCTAATGCAGGGGCTGTGAGTTTGATTCCTTGTTGAGAAACTAAGATCCCACATGCTGCAGGGTGCGGCCAAAAATTAAAAAAATAAACACAACACTGTAAGTCAATGATACTTCAATAAAAAATAAAAAAAATAAAAAAAAAAAAAAAAACAAAGGGAAAAGACAACGTACCTTTTTTTATTTTTATTTTTTTTTTTGAGGAGTTGGGGAGGGAGGGAGCGGGCGGGCCACTTCTATTGGTCTTTCATTTATTCACTTTCATCCATCTTTGTTCTTTGGCCCGTGTGCGCCTCCTATTGCGGTGGCGTCTGTTGTCACAGAGTAGCGTCTGCTGTCGCAGAGTGCCGGCTCTGGGCGCATGCGCTCCAGAGCTCCGGCTCGGTACTTGGACACATCGGTCTAGCTGCTCCGCGGCACGTGGGATCTTTCCAGGCCAGGGATCGAACCGGTGCCCCTTGCACTGCAAGGTGGTGTCCTTACCCACTGGACCACCAAGGAAGTCCTTACCTTTTTAAAAGAAAGTATTTTAGCCCATGTTATAATTTTTCTGAATTCATAAGAGATCAAGGAAGATACTGCTTGGATAACTGGTCTTTACACTGGGCTTTGGAAATGCTTAGGGGTCTGTACACATAAATAATTTTAAGGGACTCAATTTCTGTATCTTCAACTTTAGTATGTGTTCTTTCTAAAAACTGGTTTGCCTAAAAATGAGTCTACCTCTCCACAGTCTTTCTCCCATTTTATGGAAGAAGGGCATACCTACACCCACATACACACCACATCTCACCACCAGGCATTTCCCTGGGTGGAAAAGTCTTCAAGTTCCCAAAGGCACAAAGGAAAGTCTGGTTTGGGAGAAGACTCCTTAGTCATCTTCAAACAGGGCCTCCTATCTCCCTGGTTTTATATATTTAATCGATAAGGTGAAGCTTGCATTAAAAGGAAGGTATTTAAGGGACTTCCCTGGTGTCCAGCTTCTAATGCAGGGGCTGTGAGTTTGATTCCTTGTTGAGAAACTAAGATCCCACATGCTGCAGGGTGCGGCCAAAAATTAAAAAAATAAACACAACACTGTAAGTCAATGATACTTCAATAAAAAATAAAAAAAATAAAAAAAAAAAAAAAAACAAAGGGAAAAGACAACGTACCTTTTTTTATTTTTATTTTTTTTTTTGAGGAGTTGGGGAGGGAGGGAGCGGGCGGGCCACTTCTATTGGTCTTTCATTTATTCACTTTCATCCATCTTTGTTCTTTGGCCCGTGTGCGCCTCCTATTGCGGTGGCGTCTGTTGTCACAGAGTAGCGTCTGCTGTCGCAGAGTGCCGGCTCTGGGCGCATGCGCTCCAGAGCTCCGGCTCGGTACTTGGACACATCGGTCTAGCTGCTCCGCGGCACGTGGGATCTTTCCAGGCCAGGGATCGAACTGGTGCCCCTTGCACTGCAAGGTGGTGTCCTTACCCACTGGACCACCAAGGAAGTCCTTACCTTTTTAAAAGAAAGTATTTTAGCCCATGTTATAATTTTTCTGAATTCAGAAAAATCAAGGCAATGTATCAGTTGACAGTGATTCTTTTCATCATAGTTGGAGTGCTCTGCAGGGCGACCAAAAAATTTAAGATATTTTGGAAAACCCCAAGGCTGCAAATTGTACATGCCTTCTTTACTTTCAGTGGGCTTTCTTTCCTAAGATAATTAAAATGTGCCCCACCAAATCATATCATGAAACATTTATTCAATTACAGTCAATCCTCATTTCATTTTACAAGATGTTCCAATACATTCTATTTCTGAGTAGCAAAAAAAGAATTTATTTAAGCATAATTTAAAAAATTACAGATCCTAATTATAAAATGACATAAAGGTGTATTTTTTTAAATTTCTTTAAAGAAGTCTGGTAGTGTGACCTGAAGTTGCCCTCACAGCCCTTACCATTAGCCTGGAGAATTCAACCTTTCTGGAGGAGGGTTAGACAGGGGCAAGCAAACCCTTCCAGAATACCCAAAAGTGAAGAAGAGGAAAGAGAATCTCTTTGAAGAATTTAGTAACTCACAGCAAATGGTTCATTAGAACTCTTCTTTAACAAAATACCCTCACTGGTGTGTGAAAGATTTTTAAAAAGTCTATGGAAAAGCACTCTAGAAAGCAATAGTTTTAAAAACATGGTGAATTTCTTTGAAAATGATTACGTACATGTATATATATTCAAATAGATAAAAGTCAAAAACTGACTTGTTCCCTTTCATTTAAGAGGATCTTAAGCAGAAAAAAATGAAAACCTTTGGTATCTATGAAGTCACTAATCCATAGCCTAGAGTGTATCTTGACGCTTTGTTTTTATAAGTATACCCCAAAGTCAGCTTCTCTTAGATCCTGTGATCTAAGTGGGCTTGATGTGAGCTCTGCTACAGAGTCATACTGGATAGTAAATATCTGTAGTTTTAATAGTATCAAAGCAATAAATGTGTTCCGGACATCGGCTAAACCTGGGTACTTACAAGCCACCTGCACAGCCTGGAAGGTTGCTGATGGAATACACCAAATTGTTTCTCCTAAAAGTAACCACTAAAAATAACCTTTTTTTTCTCTTCTTTATTAGGAATTCCAAAAGTTATGATCTCCATAAAATCAAAAGCATGTGGGAGTAAAATTTATATTCTTCCAGAAAGTTCCTTCGAGCATTCAAGGTGATGTATTTGTGGCCCTTCGTACAGGGACGGTGGGAACTGTCTAGCTTGACTGTTCCAATAAAATTCTCAATTTAAAGGTAACTTATTTTGGCAGCTTGATGATTACATTCAGCTAGGCTGGAAGTAGAAAAGCAGATAAAATTTCCTTGATCAAGAAAAGAGAAAAAAAAAATATATATATATATATATATATTATCAAAAAGCAGACAGTCTCAGTGGCAAGAGCTTATCCAAATAACTAGAGACACTGTCTTATTCTTTTGGCATTAAACAGTATAAAGAATGGCAAGAAATAAATTCTTTCTACTTTAGTGGAAAGAATCTATTGCTATTTTGTTTTCTAGAAATGAGAGGAACAAACTATCCCGCCAGTTCAGCTATATGTGTATCTAGGAAAACTTGTTTAAAAAATCTTTTCTCAACTATGGAAAAGCACTCTAGAAAGCAATAGTTTTAAAACATGGTGAATTTCTTTGAAAATGATTACGTACATGTATATATATTCAAATAGATAAAAGTCAAAAACTGACTTGTTCCCTTTCATTTAAGAGGATCTTAAGCAGAAAAAAATGAAAACCTTTGGTATCTATGAAGTCACTAATCCATAGCCTAGAGTGTATCTTGACGCTTTGTTTTTATAAGTATACCCCAAAGTCAGCTTCTCTTAGATCCTGTGATCTAAGTGGGCTTGATGTGAGCTCTGCTACAGAGTCATACTGGATAGTAAATATCTGTAGTTTTAATAGTATCAAAGCAATAAATGTGTTCCGGACATCGGCTAAACCTGGGTACTTACAAGCCACCTGCACAGCCTGGAAGGTTGCTGATGGAATACACCAAATTGTTTCTCCTAAAAGTAACCACTAAAAATAACCTTTTTTTTCTCTTCTTTATTAGGAATTCCAAAAGTTATGATCTCCATAAAATCAAAAGCATGTGGGAGTAAAATTTATATTCTTCCAGAAAGTTCCTTCGAGCATTCAAGGTGATGTATTTGTGGCCCTTCGTACAGGGACGGTGGGAACTGTCTAGCTTGACTGTTCCAATAAAATTCTCAATTTAAAGGTAACTTATTTTGGCAGCTTGATGATTACATTCAGCTAGGCTGGAAGTAGAAAAGCAGATAAAATTTCCTTGATCAAGAAAAGAGAAAAAAAAAAAAAAAAATATATATATATATATATATATATATATTATCAAAAAGCAGACAGTCTCAGTGGCAAGAGCTTATCCAAATAACTAGAGACACTGTCTTATTCTTTTGGCATTAAACAGTATAAAGAATGGCAAGAAATAAATTCTTTCTACTTTAGTGGAAAGAATCTATTGCTATTTTGTTTTCTAGAAATGAGAGGAACAAACTATCCCGCCAGTTCAGCTATATGTGTATCTAGGAAAACTTGTTTAAAAAATCTTTTCTCAACTGTGGAGAAGTTAAAAGTCAAATAAAAGTTAAAAAAAAAAAAAATTCTTTTCTCTTGCAAATGTGTTCACTAGTATTGATTTAGCCACTACTTCTTGTATCCAGGGCATGAAATCAATGGATAATATGTACATGAAGGGAAATGAAAGACTTTAAAAATAATACCTCTTAAAATATTCAAAAAAAAAAAAAAGTCACGTTTCTGAGTGCAAGGGAAGGGGAGTAAAGACGATGGAAGATTTTGTTGCTGAAAGGAACTGTACGTGTTCGAGTAAAAAGACACTTGACGATCATGCACGGGCATACGTGGCTTTGGTTACCAGGCAAGCATCAGACGTAGAGCAACACACTGAAGAGCACCCTCTCCTCTCAGACACAGTCAAGGGCAGCGTCTCAGATCCATGACTGAAGCTTCCGCAGCCCTCTTCCAGGCAGAAACCCAGAAAGGGCTGTGCTGCCTGCCCTTCTCCCCCATCTATTTCCTTTCCTTTTTTTCTTTTTCTCCCTTCCTTGTAGGAAGAATTCACTTTGCCTGATGCACTGTATTCTTTACATTCCTGGTGCTCACTCAGATCAGATTCAGTTTATTCAAGAACCTCCATTCACTCTGTGTGTAAACAAAAAATTTATTTCTTTGAATAGGTCATTGCCTCCAAATATTTCTGTTGATGCTCTCCACTTCCCCCTTGCATATCAACTCCCTTAAAACTCTTCTCAGGTATGGTACTTATTGCGTGTGTGCGTGCCCAGTCATGTCTGATTGTGACCCCATGGACTGTAGCCTCCCAGGCTTCTCATCCATGGAATTCCCAGGCAAGAATACTGGAGTGGGTTGCCATTTCCTTCTCCAGGGCTCTCCTGACACAGGAATCAAACCAGTATCTTCTCGTCCCTCAGTGGCAAGAGCTTATCCAAATAACTAGAGACACTGTCTTATTCTTTTGGCATTAAACAGTATAAAGAATGGCAAGAAATAAATTCTTTCTACTTTAGTGGAAAGAATCTATTGCTATTTTGTTTTCTAGAAATGAGAGGAACAAACTATCCCGCCAGTTCAGCTATATGTGTATCTAGGAAAACTTGTTTAAAAAATCTTTTCTCAACTGTGGAGAAGTTAAAAGTCAAATAAAAGTTAAAAAAAAAAAAAATTCTTTTCTCTTGCAAATGTGTTCACTAGTATTGATTTAGCCACTACTTCTTGTATCCAGGGCATGAAATCAATGGATAATATGTACATGAAGGGAAATGAAAGACTTTAAAAATAATACCTCTTAAAATATTCAAAAAAAAAAAAAAGTCACGTTTCTGAGTGCAAGGGAAGGGGAGTAAAGACGATGGAAGATTTTGTTGCTGAAAGGAACTGTACGTGTTCGAGTAAAAAGACACTTGACGATCATGCACGGGCATACGTGGCTTTGGTTACCAGGCAAGCATCAGACGTAGAGCAACACACTAAAGAGCCCCCTCTCCTCTCAGACACAGTCAAGGGCAGCGTCTCAGATCCATGACTGAAGCTTCCGCAGCCCTCTTCCAGGCAGAAACCCAGAAAGGGCTGTGCTGCCTGCCCTTCTCCCCCATCTATTTCCTTTCCTTTTTTTCTTTTTCTCCCTTCCTTGTAGGAAGAATTCACTTTGCCTGATGCACTGTATTCTTTACATTCCTGGTGCTCACTCAGATCAGATTCAGTTTATTCAAGAACCTCCATTCACTCTGTGTGTAAACAAAAAATTTATTTCTTTGAATAGGTCATTGCCTCCAAATATTTCTGTTGATGCTCTCCACTTCCCCCTTGCATATCAACTCCCTTAAAACTCTTCTCAGGTATGGTACTTATTGCGTGTGTGCGTGCCCAGTCATGTCTGATTGTGACCCCATGGACTGTAGCCTCCCAGGCTTCTCATCCATGGAATTCCCCAGGCAAGAATACTGGAGTGGGTTGCCATTTCCTTCTCCAGGGGCTCTCCTGACACAGGAATCAAACCAGTATCTTCTGCGTCTCCTGCACTGACGGGAAGGCTTTTTATTATTATTTCTTTTAACCACTGTGACTTACTGGAATAGTATAATACTAATGTTTAGGATGCAGTACTGGACTTCCATGGTGGTCCAATGGTTAGAAGTCCACCTGTCAGTGCAGAGAACAGGGATCTGATCCCTGGTTTGGGAAGATTCCACATGCTGCAGGGCAGCCAAACTGGTGCACCACAAGGACCGAAGCCTGCTCGCTCCAGGGCCCGAGCTCCGCAGCGAGAGCAGCCGCCACAGTGAGAAGTTCATGCAGCACAACGAGAGAGTAGCTCCTGATTGCCACAATCAGAGAAAGCCGGTGCACAGCAACAAAGACCCAGAGCAGCCAAAAAGAAAGACATGTACTTGTTTTAAAACTCCAGTGCTGCTGGGTTCAAATACTGTTCCGTCTCGCCCCTCGCGCCCGCTGGGCTGACTGCACAGGGACAGCGGCAGGGGCGGCAGGCCTCGGGGGCTCAGGAGTCTAACTTTCATCTGAGCCGGCCTCCCCGACCCCTCTGCTCCTGCGTGGCGTCTCCTCCAGAGTCAGAAACAGGAGAAAATTAAGAAACAGGCCTCCTTACTTGACCCCTGTCTGAGCGAGAGTGTTGCTGCTATTTCTCTCATCTGGAATCGTTGGCTTTGTTGCCACATGTGGGTCAGGAAGTCCAACAGGGATCTGGAAACACAGAGGCGCCTCTGCAAGGCCAGCCTTTCCACAGCAGGCTTTCTGGATTTGGAAGGAGACCGCTCACTCACTCTCAGCTCCCACCACGGGCCTTCAGCCCCTAGCCCCTTGCTTCAGAGAACTCCTCTTTCAGAAAATACCCCAGCCACACCCGACTCAGCTCACACCCGACTCAGCTCACACCCTAGACTTTGGAAGTGCCAGTGGGTCTGTGGGACCTGCTGACCCAGTCTCTCTTTGTTGACCTTTCTCCAGGTCCCAGCAGCAGCGAAGGCTCAAGCAGGCCCAAAGGGTCTCAAATTTCAAAGGAGCGATCCTTACTTTCCGGCTGCACAGGGACAGGAGAGAGCAGAAGAGTTCAGGCACCCCTTCCCCTGCGCACCCCCTCAATCCACCCACCCCCAACCCAACTCAGTACACTTCCTCAGCAATTACCTTGGGATCCCCCTGCCCTGTCTTGGGAGGTGACAGTGTCTACAGGCAGAAAGAATACCTTCTCTGCACAAGGATCGCACCATTCTCAAGGCAGCATTTTGTCTCCCACTCCCTGGCATGTTAACTCGGGGCCTTGGCTGGGTGGGGGCGGAGGGGAGGGCTTCTCAGCACTGCTCATCCCTCAGTGAGGGATTCTCCTCTCACTGCCCCCTGGGGGTGGAGCTGGCCCTCCAGCTGTCGTTGTAATGTGAGGTGCTTGGTGCCTTTAATCCCCTCAATGATACAACCAGAAAAATCCCATTTCACATCCCGCTCTGAGGGGACTGATCTGGACACGTCGCTGGGGCAGCTCCCTGCCCTTCTGTCCACCTGAGAAAGAGTCCTGGCCTCTCTTCCTGCCTCACTGGACACTCAGTCCTCCTGGCTGATATTTGGTCAGGCAACTCCCTGATCCTCAGCATCCCCAGAGTAATACCTGCACCTAGTACATTTCTCTGCATCATCACAAGGACCAAAACTCCCCACTAACTCAGATGTTCTGATAACATCAAAATATACAACAAACTGAGAGGGAGAGACCAAGGTATAGAATGTCTGCTGACAGCTCAGCTCCTCTGTTCATTTTCACCAGGACCCCACTGTCCCCCAGAGTGTACCCCAGCTCCCCCTCCTCAGCAACAGCCTCTGGAATCGTTGGCTTTGTTGCCACATGTGGGTCAGGAAGTCCAACAGGGATCTGGAAACACAGAGGCGCCTCTGCAAGGCCAGCCTTTCCACAGCAGGCTTTCTGGATTTGGAAGGAGACCGCTCACTCACTCTCAGCTCCCACCACGGGCCTTCAGCCCCTAGCCCCTTGCTTCAGAGAACTCCTCTTTCAGAAAATACCCCAGCCACACCCGACTCAGCTCACACCCGACTCAGCTCACACCCTAGACTTTGGAAGTGCCAGTGGGTCTGTGGGACCTGCTGACCCAGTCTCTCTTTGTTGACCTTTCTCCAGGTCCCAGCAGCAGCGAAGGCTCAAGCAGGCCCAAAGGGTCTCAAATTTCAAAGGAGCGATCCTTACTTTCCGGCTGCACAGGGACAGGAGAGAGCAGAAGAGTTCAGGCACCCCTTCCCCTGCGCACCCCCTCAATCCACCCACCCCCAACCCAACTCAGTACACTTCCTCAGCAATTACCTTGGGATCCCCCTGCCCTGTCTTGGGAGGTGACAGTGTCTACAGGCAGAAAGAATACCTTCTCTGCACAAGGATCGCACCATTCTCAAGGCAGCATTTTGTCTCCCACTCCCTGGCATGTTAACTCGGGGCCTTGGCTGGGTGGGGGCGGAGGGGAGGGCTTCTCAGCACTGCTCATCCCTCAGTGAGGGATTCTCCTCTCACTGCCCCCTGGGGGTGGAGCTGGCCCTCCAGCTGTCGTTGTAATGTGAGGTGCTTGGTGCCTTTAATCCCCTCAATGATACAACCAGAAAAATCCCATTTCACATCCCGCTCTGAGGGGACTGATCTGGACACGTCGCTGGGGCAGCTCCCTGCCCTTCTGTCCACCTGAGAAAGAGTCCTGGCCTCTCTTCCTGCCTCACTGGACACTCAGTCCTCCTGGCTGATATTTGGTCAGGCAACTCCCTGATCCTCAGCATCCCCAGAGTAATACCTGCACCTAGTACATTTCTCTGCATCATCACAAGGACCAAAACTCCCCACTAACTCAGATGTTCTGATAACATCAAAATATACAACAAACTGAGAGGGAGAGACCAAGGTATAGAATGTCTGCTGACAGCTCAGCTCCTCTGTTCATTTTCACCAGGACCCCACTGTCCCCCAGAGTGTACCCCAGCTCCCCCTCCTCAGCAACAGCCTCTTCTGTGGACCTGTTTCATCCTGCAAACCAGAATCCTCTGAAACTACTTCTTATCCTTGCCCAGCCCTGAGGGAGAGGATTCCTGAGGTCGATGGTTGTGCTTGTGCTCAGTCGTGTCTAACTCTTTGTGACCCCATGGACTGTAGTCCACCAGGCTCCTATGTCCACAGGCATTTTTCAAGCAAGAATAGTGGAGTGGGTTGCTGCGCCCTCCTCCAGGGATCTTCCTGAACCAGGGATTGAGCCTGCATCTCCTGCACTGCAGGCGAGTTCTTTACTGCTGAGCCACGAGGGAAGCCTGGTTAGTAGTTACTCCCATGCTTATCTAAAAGGCAAACGCTTCTCCCCAGGTGACAGACTCCTTTTGAGTTCCCTAACTGTATCAGATGACCAAAATCTTACCACCTCAAGGCAGAAGCCCACAGAAACATAGCAGTATGGTTCTCAAGCACACCGGAGTTAAGTATGTAGAACTCCTGTTGTCATAGAAATAAGAATGTATGTGTTAATGCCAGGCAACCTATGACAAATTGCAGGTGGTTGCCCAAGGCCCAGCACTTTAGGAACCACATAAAACACTGAGGCTCAGGTAGCAACTGAGATGCTATCTACTGGAACAAAAGCAATCACTGGTGAGCTGGTGTGGGGCAAAACACAAACATCTTGATCACATAAGCCATCTGTCATTTCTAACAGTATCACCAAGGAAATGGGGCGAGGTCACTCTTTCCTCAAACACACTCACTAGAGAGTCAGTCTGTGACTTCTTCCCCGGCAGTGTTTGTAGTAACATAGCCTTCAGTGGCTTTATTACCAAGATTCCACCTGTTTCAAAATGTAGACAGAGGAAGAAAAACAGATGAAGAGATAGATCTGCACGAAGTGACTTCATGATGCTAAAATCACGGAGCTATTACAAACAAGCTTGTAAATGGCTATGACTTCAACATTTTTTTCAGCTCCCTGAATTTACAGACAAGAAGTTTACTTGACCACAGATATACAATTAGAGATGAAAGTAAATGACAAAACATGTCCCTCTCTTCCCTAAAATTTATGCTGTGAATGAGTAAAGGGAGAAATACAACTGTTAGGAAAGTTACTCCATGGTTCTACCATCTTTTGAAGTATCACAATAGAACACTGCCACATTCTTCAACCATATTCTTAGGTACAAATACACTGAAGGTTTCTAACTTTGATTTCTTAATTTTTCTGTCTTGGTAACCAATTGAGAATGTTATAAATCACTGTATTATACACATACCATATCTACTTCGGTTTCCTGGTGACATAAAAGAGTTAGCCTGTCTTTCTGCAATTGAGTGCATCAATAATTTCTTGGGAGTAAGTTCACAAAGACATTTAGAGAGAAAATAACAATCTTATTCCCTAGGAATGTAAAGAACAACACTGGGTGAGTCACTTTGCCTCCCTGAACCTTAATATTATCAGTCATATAATGGAGGTGATGATACTTTAGTAAGGACTGTTGTAATAGTGCCCCCCAGAAACATAGCAGTATGGTTCTCAAGCACACGGAGTTAAGTATGTGAACTCCTGTTGTCAGAGAAATAAGAATGTATGTGTTAAGGCCAGGCAACCTATGACAAATTGCAGGTGGTTGCCCAAGGCCCAGCACTTTAGGAACCACATAAAACACTGAGGCTCAGGTAGCAACTGAGATGCTATCTACTGGAACAAAAGCAATCACTGGTGAGCTGGTGTGGGGCAAAACACAAACATCTTGATCACATAAGCCATCTGTCATTTCTAACAGTATCACCAAGGAAATGGGGCGAGGTCACTCTTTCCTCAAACACACTCACTAGAGAGTCAGTCTGTGACTTCTTCCCCGGCAGTGTTTGTAGTAACATAGCCTTCAGTGGCTTTATTACCAAGATTCCACCTGTTTCAAAATGTAGACAGAGGAAGAAAAACAGATGAAGAGATAGATCTGCACGAAGTGACTTCATGATGCTAAAATCACGGAGCTATTACAAACAAGCTTGTAAATGGCTATGACTTCAACATTTTTTTCAGCTCCCTGAATTTACAGACAAGAAGTTTACTTGACCACAGATATACAATTAGAGATGAAAGTAAATGACAAAACATGTCCCTCTCTTCCCTAAAATTTATGCTGTGAATGAGTAAAGGGAGAAATACAACTGTTAGGAAAGTTACTCCATGGTTCTACCATCTTTGAAGTATCACAATAGAACACTGCCACATTCTTCAACCATATTCTTAGGTACAAATACACTGAAGGTTTCTAACTTTGATTTCTTAATTTTTCTGTCTTGGTAACCAATTGAGAATGTTATAAATCACTGTATTATACACATACCATATCTACTTCGGTTTCCTGGTGACATAAAAGAGTTAGCCTGTCTTTCTGCAATTGAGTGCATCAATAATTTCTTGGGAGTAAGTTCACAAAGACATTTAGAGAGAAAATAACAATCTTATTCCCTAGGAATGTAAAGAACAACACTGGGTGAGTCACTTTGCCTCCCTGAACCTTAATATTATCAGTCATATAATGGAGGTGATGATACTTTAGAACCTAAAGGACTGTTGTAATAATTCCTATGGAACACTTAACAAACTGTAAAATCTGATACAGATATTAGTTACCTTCAAAATCCAGCTATGAGGCTCTGAACACTCTACATCAACTTGTGTTATAATTGACGATGGTCAACTAGGTGTGTATTTCCAAAGATATAACTAAGTGCATGGAATGCTGCAAGTCTGTCAGGGTCATTTCTAAATAGAAGCCCTGAAATGAGTGCTGTATTTGAAAGTGCCTGGCACATTTTAACCTAGTTTATCATCCTCCAGCATCAATGGGTCCTGTATTTCTTGTGCTGCCTGACCATTGCTAACTGGAAGCTAAAAATCTTCAGCTGCAAGACCCATACTAGGAATTAACAGTGTGCCCCAGGCACACAACTCTGTGCCTTTTCCAGAGAAGCAGGAAGTGAAAATAACAGCAGAATAGCAACAGAATCTGCTCTGTGGGGCCCTTCGAATGGCCAGGCATGGTGCTAACGTCTCTCCGCACACTTGGTGCTTAACTCTCATGATAGCCCTAAGAGGTAAGTATGGTGTTCCCTATTTTTGAGATCAGAAGATTCTAATTTTCTGATAAGATCCAGGACTGGAATTCATTCCTCCACTTTGGTTCTACCCAGTAGATGGATGGGGGCTGTGCCCTTCCACGCGTACGTAAGAGTAACACGGACATTAGCTTATCGGGCCTGAAGACAGAGCTTCTGCTTGGACTTTTGCTTCTTTTCACACTCAGGATGAGGACAGAAGGAAGATAAAACATAAAGCAGGTCATTTTGTTTCTGTTCATGTTTTTGAAAGGCTTCACAGTCCCACGTGTAAAGGGAAGGCGGGACAACCTTACCAATGCGGCTGGCTCTGCCTCTCTTTGTACGTAGTTGTAGCTCCTCGTGAAAATACAAGCAGCAAAACTCTCCGGAACATCTGTCCAAACGAGACCACAGCAAATGCTGCATCCCCAGTTAGTTTTCGAGAATCTGCCTGATGTTTTAGACTCAACAACTGCCTTTTTCCATCGGCAGCACCCCAATCTTAACAACCTCTGATGAGTGTGCTTGCTTTTCAACATGTTATCCCGGTAAATGAAAGTAATTTCCAGGAGTGTGTGACAGTGCAGGCAATCTTTACCATGTGAGTGACTTCACCGCAGAGGGCAGCAGGTGAGCCGGACTTCAACAGCTAAATCCTGCACCAGCTGATTCACAATTAAGTGCAGTCTCATTCATTCCGGGCTGTCAGAGAGGTACACACCACAGCCTCATCATACTCCTGGGCTGGCTAAGCAGAGTGAATGCTAATGAATAAATGTCACGGAGGATGAAGCTACAGGTGCATGGAAATTTAGAATGAAATTTAGAATGAAAGCCTAGATGAGCTGTGTTTATTCCATCACTCAGCCAGGAGTCCCATCTCTCTAGACACCACAGACAACACATTTATCTACTGCTGGGTGACAAAGTGCCACAAACTAGCAACTGAAAGCAGCATTCATTTAGTAGCTTGCAGTTCTGTTGGTTTAAAGTCTCATAGTTTTGGCGGGTTCTTTGCTTAGGGTCCCCAACAAAGCCATGCTAACGTCTCTCCGCACACTTGGTGCTTAACTCTCATGATAGCCCTAAGAGGTAAGTATGGTGTTCCCTATTTTGAGATCAGAAGATTCTAATTTTCTGATAAGATCCAGGACTGGAATTCATTCCTCCACTTTGGTTCTACCCAGTAGATGGATGGGGGCTGTGCCCTTCCACGCGTACGTAAGAGTAACACGGACATTAGCTTATCGGGCCTGAAGACAGAGCTTCTGCTTGGACTTTTGCTTCTTTTCACACTCAGGATGAGGACAGAAGGAAGATAAAACATAAAGCAGGTCATTTTGTTTCTGTTCATGTTTTTGAAAGGCTTCACAGTCCCACGTGTAAAGGGAAGGCGGGACAACCTTACCAATGCGGCTGGCTCTGCCTCTCTTTGTACGTAGTTGTAGCTCCTCGTGAAAATACAAGCAGCAAAACTCTCCGGAACATCTGTCCAAACGAGACCACAGCAAATGCTGCATCCCCAGTTAGTTTTCGAGAATCTGCCTGATGTTTTAGACTCAACAACTGCCTTTTTCCATCGGCAGCACCCCAATCTTAACAACCTCTGATGAGTGTGCTTGCTTTTCAACATGTTATCCCGGTAAATGAAAGTAATTTCCAGGAGTGTGTGACAGTGCAGGCAATCTTTACCATGTGAGTGACTTCACCGCAGAGGGCAGCAGGTGAGCCGGACTTCAACAGCTAAATCCTGCACCAGCTGATTCACAATTAAGTGCAGTCTCATTCATTCCGGGCTGTCAGAGAGGTACACACCACAGCCTCATCATACTCCTGGGCTGGCTAAGCAGAGTGAATGCTAATGAATAAATGTCACGGAGGATGAAGCTACAGGTGCATGGAAATTTAGAATGAAATTTAGAATGAAAGCCTAGATGAGCTGTGTTTATTCCATCACTCAGCCAGGAGTCCCATCTCTCTAGACACCACAGACAACACATTTATCTACTGCTGGGTGACAAAGTGCCACAAACTAGCAACTGAAAGCAGCATTCATTTAGTAGCTTGCAGTTCTGTTGGTTTAAAGTCTCATAGTTTTGGCGGGGTTCTTTGCTTAGGGTCCCACAAAGCCAAAATCAAAGTCTCAGCCAGGATGAGCTCTTACCGAGATGCTCTGGAGAGGACTCTGTTAACAAAGCATTCAGACCGTGGGCAGAGCCCGGCTCCTTGTCAGCAAAGAGGCGGAGGCCTCCATCTTGTGGCTGGCTTTTAGGCCCAAGGTTGCTCTCAGCTTCTGGAGACCACCTGCATTACCCATCACATGACCCGTCCATTGTGGAGCCAACAATGGTGTATGAAATCCCTCCTCTGCCTTGAAATTCTTTTCTGCCATCAGCAAGACAGAGCTCTCTGCTTTTAAGGGTTCCTGCAATTAGATTAGACGACCTCGATAATCTCCCTTTCTAAAGGTTAACTTTGCCTTATAATACACCACTTTCACAGGCTCCAGACTGGGGGGGCATGGAATCTTGGGGGACTACTTTTAGACTTCTAGGTACTCCACTAAGCAAATAGAATTAATAAAAATATTGTTAGGAGTGTTGTGTCCTCGAAAGAGAAATACACTGTAAGCACAGGAAGAAGCAGTTAGAAATACTATTGAAAATCATGTCTCAATTTCTGGACATGAAATTTTTCAAAGTTTAATGGTACACTCTTTTCAAAAAAGTATCTTAAAGAAACCAAGTTATGTACATTATTCTTCCCTTGACACCTGATCAAAATATATCACTTTTTCTTTATTTTAATCAATGGCTTAATAAAAAAGACATATGTCTCCTTTATGTTTGGGTGAATCTTATCTAAGAATCTGCACCCTTGCAGGTGGACAACAAGGGACCAGCAAGAATTAAAATGTTTTATGAATTATTTGCCTAGGGATGATGGTGATCGTGGTACTCAGGTGTTCTAGGTACATATCCTAAGCCAATTTAATGCCTGTATGTTGCCCAAATGCCCAAATCTATGAGGTTATTAAAGATGAGCCTGGGGGCTTCCCCTGGTGGTCCAGTGGATAAGGACACCGCCTTGCAGTGCAAGGGGCGCCAGTTCGATCCCTGGCCTGGGAAGATCCCACGTGCTGCGGAGCGGCTGGACTGATGTGTCCAATTACCGAGCCGGAGTTCTGGAGCGCATGCGCCCAAGAGCCGGTGCTCTGTGACAGCAGATGCCACCGTGATGGGAGGCCCACAGGGGCCAAAGAACAAAGACGGATGAAAACAGAGAAATGAATGACCAATGGAAGTGGCCCGCCTACTCCCCTCCCCCCCCCACCCCACCCCCGCCCCCAAATAAATAAATACATAAATCTTTGAAAAAAAAAAAAAAGATGAGCCTGGGGTGCTTCCCTGGTAGCTCAGTGGTAAAGAGTTCGCCTGCCAGTGCAGGAGACACAGGTTCGATCCCTGATCTGGGAAGATCTCACATGCTGCAAAGCAACTAAGCCCACGAGCCACAACTACTGAGCCTGTGCTCTAGAGCCTTGGAGACACAACTATGGAGCCCATGCGCCGCAACTAGTGAAGCCTATGTGCCCTAGAGCCTGAGTTCCGCAACAAGAGAAGTCACTGCAACAAGAAGCTTGCTCACCTCAATGAGAGAGTAGCCCCCAATCCCTGCAACTAGAGAAGAGGCTGTGGCAGCAGGGAAAACCCAGAATAGTCAAAAATAAATAAATAAATAAAATTTAAAAAAAAAAAAAGAATTTTGAGGTGCTGGGAAAAAAAGTTGTTTGTAGACAGTTTCCTGTAGATTCAAGCCCATTTCTGAAGCCAGTGTCATGAAGTTTTTTTTCTTTCCTTTCTGGTTGGTAAACGTGATTTTATTTTAATCAATGGCTTAATAAAAAAGACATATGTCTCCTTTATGTTTGGGTGAATCTTATCTAAGAATCTGCACCCTTGCAGGTGGACAACAAGGGACCAGCAAGAATTAAAATGTTTTATGAATTATTTGCCTAGGGATGATGGTGATCGTGGTACTCAGGTGTTCTAGGTACATATCCTAAGCCAATTTAATGCCTGTATGTTGCCCAAATGCCCAAATCTATGAGGTTATTAAAGATGAGCCTGGGGGCTTCCCCTGGTGGTCCAGTGGATAAGGACACCGCCTTGCAGTGCAAGGGGCGCCAGTTCGATCCCTGGCCTGGGAAGATCCCACGTGCTGCGGAGCGGCTGGACTGATGTGTCCAATTACCGAGCCGGAGTTCTGGAGCGCATGCGCCCAAGAGCCGGTGCTCTGTGACAGCAGATGCCACCGTGATGGGAGGCCCACAGGGGCCAAAGAACAAAGACGGATGAAAACAGAGAAATGAATGACCAATGGAAGTGGCCCGCCTACTCCCCTCCCGCCCCAACCCGACCC
Organism: Tragulus kanchil; assembly: GCA_022376925.1. Lineage (NCBI taxonomy): Eukaryota > Metazoa > Chordata > Mammalia > Artiodactyla > Tragulidae > Tragulus > Tragulus kanchil. The sequence continues at coordinate 265,628,383 of JAIOJX010000004.1, read as the reverse complement.
CCGCCCCAAATAAATAAATACATAAATCTTTGAAAAAAAAAAAAAAGATGAGCCTGGGGTGCTTCCCTGGTAGCTCAGTGGTAAAGAGTTCGCCTGCCAGTGCAGGAGACACAGGTTCGATCCCTGATCTGGGAAGATCTCACATGCTGCAAAGCAACTAAGCCCACGAGCCACAACTACTGAGCCTGTGCTCTAGAGCCTTGGAGACACAACTATGGAGCCCATGCGCCGCAACTAGTGAAGCCTATGTGCCCTAGAGCCTGAGTTCCGCAACAAGAGAAGTCACTGCAACAAGAAGCTTGCTCACCTCAATGAGAGAGTAGCCCCCAATCCCTGCAACTAGAGAAGAGGCTGTGGCAGCAGGGAAAACCCAGAATAGTCAAAAATAAATAAATAAATAAAATTTAAAAAAAAAAAAAGAATTTTGAGGTGCTGGGAAAAAAAGTTGTTTGTAGACAGTTTCCTGTAGATTCAAGCCCATTTCTGAAGCCAGTGTCATGAAGTTTTTTTTCTTTCCTTTCTGGTTGGTAAACGTGGATTTTTATTTTGATTAATAATTAATATATTCATGCAAGTACAATGAAGTTTTCTTCCTGCATTCAATTTTTCTTTTTAAATTGTTACCTATCTCGGTTTCCTAAGCTGAAATGCAGGACTTCTGACATTCCACGCTGTTTTGTTTAATATAGAATCTTTGCCACAGCAGAAAACTTCGAAAATAAGTTTGGGGAATCTACTTGGATTTCCCACTACGTTTTTTAATTTTAAAAAATAAGGAATATTCTAAGTATTCTTGGCCACAGGTTGGAAATTGTCTTATTGCCATTTAAGACATTTTGTTTCTTTTCCCTCTAAGTCATTAGGTAGCTCTCCTTCATTCCATATAATGGAAGTAAAGCTGTATGACAGAATCATTTCCTGCTAATATTTCCAAGATCATCAAAACAAACTTGGGGAGCAGGCAGGTGGAAGCCCTTTGGGAGTGGAAGTGAAGGGTTTCATTCACCAGCAAAGTCGTCACCAGACCTTTGCCCTGGACTTCACCCTGCAGAAGCCCCGTCAGATCTTTCTCCCGCCTACTGGGTCCAAAACAAAGCTTTGTAGCCAAAACATTCAGTGACAGATGGCTCATTTCATCACGGTAATGTTACCCTTCGGGTCTCTGAGGGGCTGATTCCAGGAATAGAAAGCAGGGCAAACACAGGAGTGGACGTTCAACAAACACGAACACAAGCAGGGCTCTCCAGGCACTGATGGATTCAAGACTTTCCCTCCTACATTCTTTACATCGAACCACAAAGAGGGGTCCTTCTCTCTGGCCAAATTGTGATTAGTGCACAGTCTGAGGCATAGATTCAGTCTCCCTATGACCCAGACCAGCTTGGTGACTTTGAACCAGCTCTTCTGTTTCCTTGTAAGTAAAATGGGCTTCATAAGGGCACTTGAGTTTAGGACTTAATTAAGTATCCAGCCTAAGTTAATTAAGCTCAGGTTAGTTAAGCCTAAATGCCTAAGCACTCAAAAATGCTAACTGTTCATGTATTCTTTCCAGGATTTGATTAACTTGGTTTTGTAGAAAGGAACAACACATGATATTAATAGAACATAAAACAAACAGCATAACATAGAAAACCTGCCAATGGAAACGATCTTTTGTTAAAATCCCTAATTCAGAGAGCACTTACCCAAAGCTAGATGAAAGCCATTATGTTCTTACGGCATCAGGGCAGCTTCTCACTGAAACAGCCCTTAAGAAGCAATTGCTCACTCTTTTCAGAGCTGAGATCTCTAAAGCTAAGGGAGACTGTGACTCACTCCTGGTTAAGCTTTCTTGATAAAATTTCTAACGTTATTCATCAGAACTGCTTCTAAATTTTATTTTCTGTTTGCTTCTCTTTTTGAGAAAGCGTGTGATTTTTTTCTGACACATGCATTTACAGAGTCACAGTTCATGAAGACCCTGTGGTTTGTTTTCCTTCTCCTAACTGGGCCCAGCCAGGCCTCTCTGGGGGCTGCGGCTCTCCAGTTTGTCTTGGCATCGCTGCTCCACCTTTTGGCACCTAAGTCAACACAGTTGCATCACCGTTCTCTGCACAGTCCCGCCCCACCTGCATGTGTTTCACAACGGCCCTCTGCTCCATCCTTGGCCAGGCTGGGCCTCCCGCCACGTGACCCATCCCTCTGGGCCCAAAGACTGAGGGAGCGACGCTGCTTCTCACAGGACTGAAAAGCCTGCCCTTTCTCAGGGGTGAGTCACAGGAGATCACTTGAGTTCCTAACTTCCCTTTTTCAACATTCTTTTCTAGGGCTTTCCTGGTGGTCCAGTGGCTAAGACTCGGTGTTTCCACTGCAGGGGGCCCAGATGTGATCCCTGGTTGGGGAACTAGATCTCAGACGCTGCAACAAAGAGTTCACCTGCCACAGCTAAGACCCATGCATGCATACATGCTAAGTCGCTTCAGCTGTGTCCTGCACTTTGTGACCCCATGGACCGCTGCCCACCAAGCTCCTCTGTCCATGGGATTCGCCAGGCAAGACTACTGGGGTGGGTTGCTATGCCCTCCTCCAGGTGATCTTCCTGACCTAGGGGACTAAACTCATATCTCTTATGTCTCCAGCACTGGCAGGTGGGTTCTTTACCTCTAGTGCCACCTGGGAAGCCCCTAAGACCCCAGACAGCCAAATAAATAAATAAATATAAAAAATTCTTTACCAACTGAAAACCTCATGAAATTATCATGTTTTCTAAAATACCTTTACAAGTTTTTGCTCTTACTGAGATTAATTTAGGCAGAATGCCATTTAGAGTTCATCGCTGGGTACCAGAATCTTTACATACATTAGTTTTAATTGAACAATCACCCTATGTGTTAATAAGTGCCATGATCCACATTGTATAGGCATGGGGATTTAAAGAATTCCCCAAGACCCTGCGGGGGCAGTAACCGGCCGCCCTTCCCACCAAGCCAAGATGCCCGAGAGGGTCCTCTGAAGGACAGTTGTTCTCAAGCATGTGTATGTATGAAAGCTATCTGGCCTGTTTAGTAGAAGCATATACCGCAAAGTCCATCCCGCACTCTCCAGGCTCCATTGTCCAGACTCTGCCTCAGTGGGTGGACCCAGGCTCTGCCCTTCAACAAGCTCCCCGAGAGGCCATCACGGGCCCCCTGCACAGCACGCCCACCGTGGAGAAACACAGCCTGCCTCTGCCTTCCCAGCTAGGCCCCAGTACCAGTCACACACTCCTTAAATGCCACAAATTCACGTGACCCATCCCTCTGGGCCCAAAGACTGAGGGAGCGACGCTGCTTCTCACAGGACTGAAAAGCCTGCCCTTTCTCAGGGGTGAGTAACAGGAGATCACTTGAGTTCCTAACTTCCCTTTTTCAACATTCTTTTCTAGGGCTTTCCTGGTGGTCCAGTGGCTAAGACTCGGTGTTTCCACTGCAGGGGGCCCAGATGTGATCCCTGGTTGGGGAACTAGATCTCAGGCAGCTGCAACAAAGAGTTCACCTGCCACAGCTAAGACCCATGCATGCATACATGCTAAGTCGCTTCAGCTGTGTCCTGCACTTTGTGACCCCATGGACCGCTGCCCACCAAGCTCCTCTGTCCATGGGATTCGCCAGGCAAGACTACTGGGGTGGGTTGCTATGCCCTCCTCCAGGTGATCTTCCTGACCTAGGGGACTAAACTCATATCTCTTATGTCTCCAGCACTGGCAGGTGGGTTCTTTACCTCTAGTGCCACCTGGGAAGCCCCTAAGACCCCAGACAGCCAAATAAATAAATAAATATAAAAAATTCTTTACCAACTGAAAACCTCATGAAATTATCATGTTTTCTAAAATACCTTTACAAGTTTTTGCTCTTACTGAGATTAATTTAGGCAGAATGCCATTTAGAGTTCATCGCTGGGTACCAGAATCTTTACATACATTAGTTTTAATTGAACAATCACCCTATGTGTTAATAAGTGCCATGATCCACATTGTATAGGCATGGGGATTTAAAGAATTCCCCAAGACCCTCGGGGGCAGTAACCGGCCGCCCTTCCCACCAAGCCAAGATGCCCGAGAGGGTCCTCTGAAGGACAGTTGTTCTCAAGCATGTGTATGTATGAAAGCTATCTGGCCTGTTTAGTAGAAGCATATACCGCAAAGTCCATCCCGCACTCTCCAGGCTCCATTGTCCAGACTCTGCCTCAGTGGGTGGACCCAGGCTCTGCCCTTCAACAAGCTCCCCGAGAGGCCATCACGGGCCCCCTGCACAGCACGCCCACCGTGGAGAAACACAGCCTGCCTCTGCCTTCCCAGCTAGGCCCCAGTACCAGTCACACACTCCTTAAATGCCACAAATTCACTAAGGACTGAGACACCCAGTCATAACAAAATTTGAGCTGTGTGGGGCTTTCTGGAATTCAGATTTTACTGGGAGGCAGAATTCTACCAGGGATCAACTCTTTTTTTTTTTTTTTTTAATTGTTGTTTTACTTTTTACTTTTACAGAGTTTTGTTGTTTACAGATATGTATGAGGGATCAACTCTTTTGTCTTAGTCTGTTTCCTTTGCTGACTTCTTATACATCATTGGATCAAAAAACTAACCTTCTTGTGTCTCACTCTTCTCCTCTGTAAATGGAACATGAACATTGATGTCCACTACTCGTCCTAGAAGACCACTAATGAGTCTACGGCCATAGCACTCTAAACACACCCATCTTGTCTGATCTCAGAAGCTAAGCAGGGTTGGGCCTGGTTAGTACTTGGATGGGAGAAGACCACTAATGAGAACTGTGACCAGGGGAGAAGCAGGAAAAGCTCCAGGCAAAGAAGATGGCGTGAGTCCTCAAGATAAATTACCCTCTTTCAAGAGGGCCATGTTGATTCTGTCACGGTTACCATTTACTTTATAAAACAACCATTTGGTTAGCATTCGTGAGACTGAAGTACAGAGGCTTGCAATGTTCAGGTTTTGTGTTCTTGGAAAAGCTAGGTTTCTGTGCACCTCATTTTCTTCACATTCTTGGGCTTCCCTGGTGGCCCACATTGTATAGGCATGGGGATTTAAAGAATTCCCCAAGACCCTGCGGGGGCAGTAACCGGCCGCCCTTCCCACCAAGCCAAGATGCCCGAGAGGGTCCTCTGAAGGACAGTTGTTCTCAAGCATGTGTATGTATGAAAGCTATCTGGCCTGTTTAGTAGAAGCATATACCGCAAAGTCCATCCCGCACTCTCCAGGCTCCATTGTCCAGACTCTGCCTCAGTGGGTGGACCCAGGCTCTGCCCTTCAACAAGCTCCCCGAGAGGCCATCACGGGCCCCCTGCACAGCACGCCCACCGTGGAGAAACACAGCCTGCCTCTGCCTTCCCAGCTAGGCCCCAGTACCAGTCACACACTCCTTAAATGCCACAAATTCACTAAGGACTGAGACACCCAGTCATAACAAAATTTGAGCTGTGTGGGGCTTTCTGGAATTCAGATTTTACTGGGAGGCAGAATTCTACCAGGGATCAACTCTTTTTTTTTTTTTTTTTAATTGTTGTTTTACTTTTTACTTTTACAGAGTTTTGTTGTTTACAGATATGTATGAGGGATCAACTCTTTTGTCTTAGTCTGTTTCCTTTGCTGACTTCTTATACATCATTGGATCAAAAAACTAACCTTCTTGTGTCTCACTCTTCTCCTCTGTAAATGGAACATGAACATTGATGTCCACTACTCGTCCTAGAAGACCACTAATGAGTCTACGGCCATAGCACTCTAAACACACCCATCTTGTCTGATCTCAGAAGCTAAGCAGGGTTGGGCCTGGTTAGTACTTGGATGGGAGAAGACCACTAATGAGAACTGTGACCAGGGGAGAAGCAGGAAAAGCTCCAGGCAAAGAAGATGGCGTGAGTCCTCAAGATAAATTACCCTCTTTCAAGAGGGCCATGTTGATTCTGTCACGGTTACCATTTACTTTATAAAACAACCATTTGGTTAGCATTCGTGAGACTGAAGTACAGAGGCTTGCAATGTTCAGGTTTTGTGTTCTTGGAAAAGCTAGGTTTCTGTGCACCTCATTTTCTTCACATTCTTGGGCTTCCCTGGTGGCCCAGATGGTAAAGATGCCTAGGTTCGATTGTAGGATATCTAGGTTTGATTCCTGGGAAGGGAACATCCCCTGGAGAAGGAAACGGCAACGCACTCTAGTATCCTTGCCTGGGAAATCCCACAGAGAGAGGAGCCTGGCAGGCTACAGTCCATGGGGTTGCAAAGAGTTGGACATGACTGAGCAACTTTCATACATTTTCTTCATATGTGAAATGCGAGTAAAAGTATTATCAACCTCATGAAGTATGGAGTTCAGTCACTCTGTGGTTCACATAAATGAGTGTTGACAAACTGCTCAGTTGAGATATTTTTATGCTCAAGAGCTTGGCTTCAAACAATTAATAATATCAGCATATTCATTCTCAAGTCCTTGCTGTATGCCATGAGATATGAGGTACTACAGAAAACAAGTAGATAAGACACTCTTATGTGATACATAAACGCCTGACTTGGAGAGATTTTCACAATGTACTTTTAAAGGGAAAAGTCCCTTAATTAAAAAATGAAAGTATCTATAATATGACTCTAGATTTTAAAAACAACTCAAAGCAGCGACTGACTGATTCCTCCATATTTTGATCTCATACATTCTAGTCTATTTTTCATCAGTCATGTCCAACTCTTTGTAGCCCATGGATTGTAGCCTGCCAGGCTCCTCTGTCCATGGGAATTCTCCATGCAAAAAACAAAAGGAATACTGGAGTGGGTTTCCATTTCCTTCGGTGGGGGATCTTCCTGACCCAGGTAACAAACCCAGGTCTCTTATATCTCCAGCACTGGCAGGTGGGTTCTTTTTTTTTTTTTTTAATTAATTGTTATTTTACTTTTTACTTTTACAGAGTTTTGTTGTTTACAGATATGTATGATCCCAGATTAGTCATATGTATATCTCTCCCATCCCACCCCTCCAGGCCATTGCACAGTGCCCCTGCAGGATCCCCTTTTCCTTTTCTCATAGTGCAATGACAGTAGCTTTTTTTTTTTTTTTTTCACATATGACAGTATAGGTTTTCATGCTACTTCCTTTACACCTCCCACCCACTAGCAACATCATTAGCAGTTCTCCAAACCTGGAAGTGATACAAGTTCTACCAACAGAGGGGGAATTAAAAAAAAAAAAAAAAAAAGCAGAGGGTACATTCAGATGAGAACATATTATCCAGATACTGGAAAGAATGATAGAGCTCCATACAAACTCACCATGAAGGAGCATGGCATACACTGGTAAGATCAAGCAAGTTAGACACATACACCATGATCCCATTTTGATTTTAAATACATTATTTAGAAATCTGTGTAAAATTGTACACACATATTTGCAAGTTTCAGGACCAGGAGAAAGTAAATGAGCTGTCTATGGCACAAAATTCTCTGTATTTCTAGAAATCTTACAGGCTATATGCCTCACTCACCTAGCCTAGTCCTGACCCTGATAAATTTGCACGTATATAGAAAAATATTTGAGAAAAGTCACACATGCAAAAAGGAGTGTTTTCATTTTAACTTTTTTCACTACTATATTATTTGATTTTTAAAAAGAAGGATGGGACCTGAAGCCAGTTGTTTACTGAAGCCTGTACCTAAGCGAACAGTGGACTCACAAGGGTTATGACCTGCTCTAGCCTGGAGCCCCTTACAGACTGTGTGTGTAAGTCCAGTCACTAAGTCACATCCAACTTTTTGCAGCCCTATGGAATGTAGCACATCAGGTTCCTCTGTCCTCCACTATTTCCCGGAGTTTGCTCAAATCCATGTTAATTGAGGCAGTAATGCTATCTAACCATCTCATGCTCTGCTGCCCCTTCCCTCTCCCCTTCAGACTAGCAACATGTTAATATTTGACTTGGTTTTCTTGTTGAGTTCCACATAATTCCTGTAGATTTTCATTTGACCCTTTTAAACACAGGAATTTACAACCAGCACTCTTATTACATAATCATATTTGCCTCTATTTGTAGTTTTCATATTATATTCTCAATGCTTATTAGTAATAGCTCTTCCAGACCACAGTTTCTGTATAATTACCATGTAATCAGATGAGCAAAGTTTTAATGACTTTTTAACAACACAGTACGTGATCAGTCATCTGCCAGATTATTACAGAAGCTCAAGTCCCTAGTCTATGAGCCAACAATGCTGCTCATCACAGACTTTCCAACAAGAATTGAGTGACCTCAGTCTTTTTCACTCAAAGCCTATCTGTCTTTTCTTCCAATCGATGTTCAGCCTTTATTGTGTTCTTTCCATTTTTGAACTTTCGATGATTATTTAAATAAGACTGCTTCAGGAGAGCACATTTGCTATAACCTGTTACCTTCTGTAATCAAAGCTAGCAATGGGCATGCCTTTGTGTCAGTATGTACACTTTTTATAAAAGATGGAAATGTAGGAAGTGTGCTCTGGGTTGATACTGATAATAAATTCACACAGGCCTCCTGCTATTTATATATTGTCTCCATGTGATGTGAAATATTTCCACTGTGTGGTTTTTTTTTTTCAAAGATGGGATGAATTGTTTCTTTTCTGTTTTGAAGCCTTTCAAATCCTCCCATAGAAAGTCCAACCCATAATTCCACAAACATTCAGATTCACAAGTATAAATCAGTAAGTGACTAAAATAAATTTTCAAACATAGTTCAAAGTCCCGATCACCTGGGTTTTATCTTTCCTGAGTGTGATTTTTAAGACAAATGCAGTGGCCTCAGATCCTCTGCCACCAGCACGTCACAGCAGTGAGCCTGCAGAAGAGTGAAGACTATCTTTCTCTCCACACTTAATATCTCATCCATTTAGTATTTAAGTAAATTACAAGCCTTAAAATGTCAAGCACAATGGACATAATCAGGTTTGAATACATACACAGCTGAGTCTTAGTAAGCACACACCCTACGTGGAGGAGACAAAGCCCTGAGGAGAGAAGGGGATTTAGATAGTCTTTCCTGTAATGAATTTGACTTGGTTTTCTTGTTGAGTTCCACATAATTCCTGTAGATTTTCATTTGACCCTTTTAAACACAGGAATTTACAACCAGCACTCTTATTACATAATCATATTTGCCTCTATTTGTAGTTTTCATATTATATTCTCAATGCTTATTAGTAATAGCTCTTCCAGACCACAGTTTCTGTATAATTACCATGTAATCAGATGAGCAAAGTTTTAATGACTTTTTAACAACACAGTACGTGATCAGTCATCTGCCAGATTATTACAGAAGCTCAAGTCCCTAGTCTATGAGCCAACAATGCTGCTCATCACAGACTTTCCAACAAGAATTGAGTGACCTCAGTCTTTTTCACTCAAAGCCTATCTGTCTTTTCTTCCAATCGATGTTCAGCCTTTATTGTGTTCTTTCCATTTTTGAACTTTCGATGATTATTTAAATAAGACTGCTTCAGGAGAGCACATTTGCTATAACCTGTTACCTTCTGTAATCAAAGCTAGCAATGGGCATGCCTTTGTGTCAGTATGTACACTTTTTATAAAAGATGGAAATGTAGGAAGTGTGCTCTGGGTTGATACTGATAATAAATTCACACAGGCCTCCTGCTATTTATATATTGTCTCCATGTGATGTGAAATATTTCCACTGTGTGGTTTTTTTTTTCAAAGATGGGATGAATTGTTTCTTTTCTGTTTTGAAGCCTTTCAAATCCTCCCATAGAAAGTCCAACCCATAATTCCACAAACATTCAGATTCACAAGTATAAATCAGTAAGTGACTAAAATAAATTTTCAAACATAGTTCAAAGTCCCGATCACCTGGGTTTTATCTTTCCTGAGTGTGATTTTTAAGACAAATGCAGTGGCCTCAGATCCTCTGCCACCAGCACGTCACAGCAGTGAGCCTGCAGAAGAGTGAAGACTATCTTTCTCTCCACACTTAATATCTCATCCATTTAGTATTTAAGTAAATTACAAGCCTTAAAATGTCAAGCACAATGGACATAATCAGGTTTGAATACATACACAGCTGAGTCTTAGTAAGCACACACCCTACGTGGAGGAGACAAAGCCCTGAGGAGAGGAAGGGGGATTTAGATAGTCTTCACTCTTCCGCAAAGGAACTGTTGTGATGGGAGCGCCATTTTCCCCAATGACCAGATCAATTTCAGTCAAGGGAAATACTGATAGTCACTTAGAAATTAAAGTTAATTTATAATTAAGTGCAATTTAAACCAAAGTTTGACTTCAATAGGGTTACTATTATTATTTATTTAAAGAGCAAACAATTAATATTTTAACATTACATAAACTGACATAAACTTTTGGATGCATGAAAAAGTGAAAGGGAAGTTGCTCAGCCGTGTCCAACTATTTGCGACCCCATGGACAAGCCATGGAATTCTCCAGGTAAGAAAACTAGAGTGGGTAGCCTTTCTCTTCTCCATGAGATCTTCCCAACCCACAGATGGAACCCAAGTCTCCTGCATTGCAGGTGGATTCTTTACCAGTTGAGCTACAAGGAAAGCCGCATTTGGATGCATATCTATTTGTAAATTTTATCTACATTTCCTAGCTGAAGCAAGAGAGAAGTCATTTTTAAAGAAAAGGAATTAACCGATGTTTACATAATGTGTGTGTATGTATGTGTTAGTCACTCAGTTGTGTCTGATTCTTTGCAACCCCATGGACTGCAGACCATCAGGTTCCTCTGTCCATGGGATTCTCCAGGCAAGAATAGTGGAGTGGGTTGTCATTTCCTTCTGCAGGGGATCTTCCTGACCCAGGGATCAAACCAGAGTCTCCTGCACTGTAGGCAGATTATCTACCATCTGAGCCACCAGGAAAACCCCTTTTACATAGTAAACACATTCTATTTCACTCTTAAAGTTCCTTTTGGCTAGATTAAATTGCATGAAAAATAGTATTGATTTGGTTCCTAATATTCACAGTTGCCCTTGAAAAACTTAAATTTTTGAAGATCCTTCAGCAGTACAGTGTTCAATTCGATTTTTATAATCACATGGAAGCATTTATCAATAATCCTTATTGAGTATTTTACATGTTTTCTTCTGGACATTAGTTATAAATTTAAAATCTGATAGTTAAAAGAAGTAATCACTATAGTCTAAACATTCTGTAATCCTATCTAAAATTTGAAATGGTCTAGTTATTTGATGTGCATAGATTTTTTTTTTTTTCTTTTAAAACTTCTGCTGAATTATCACATTTTTTGCCACTATTAAAACAGTTGCTTACTGCTACCACTATCTGCATTAGGTGTATTAATAAGGGAACTAATTTTTAAGGGCTGGAACGTACTATCACGCTGGTGTAAGCAAAAGTGAAGATGAGGACTCACATACCGGGCTGTTCAAGGGCTCTGGACAGAGCAGGATCAGAGTGTTCAAACATCTGCAGGTCTTGGCCTCCCACCGCATCTAGGCTCTTTTTCCTTTGTTCTTGGCTTATTTCTGGGCATATATTTTCTGTAACATTAAAAACGATTGCTATTAGCTTCACTCATCTTTACATCCTGCATATCTTTCCTGTCAGCTCCAGAAGCCTTGAGATGGCCTCTCATTGGCCTGACTTAGGTCATGTAATTGGCCCTGTGGCCAAGACGGTTTGTATTCTCATTGGTCAGATCTGGATCACGTACCCCATCCCTGATGTCAAATATATTGTTGTTGTTGTTGTTGTTCAGTGTCCAACTCTTTGTGATCCCATGGATTGCAGCACACCAGGCTCCTCTGTCCTTCACTAACTCCTTGAGTTTGCTCAAATTCATGTCCATTGAATTGGTGATGCCATCTAACCATCTCATCCTCTGCCTCTCCCTTCTCCTTTTGTCTTCAATCTTTCCCAGCAATAGGGTCTTTTCCAATGAGTCAGCTCTTTGCATCAGGTAGACAAAGTATTGTAGCTTCAGCTTCAGCATCATTCCTTACGATGAATATTCAGGGTTGATTTCCTTTAGGACTGACTGGTTTGATCTCCTTGTAGTTCAAAGGACTCTCAAGAGTCTTCTCCAATACCACAGTTTGAAAGCATCAACTCTCCGGCACTCAGTCTTCTTCATGGTCCAACTCTCACATCCATACAAATAGAGAGTCACCTGATTGGAATCATGCAGAGCAAGAGTGGAGGTGTGATCCCCCAAAGGACAGGTGTGTTATATTTAAGAAGGAACACTGAGCAAGCAAAACCACCAGGTGTCCACTGTGCTGACTCCTGACAGCATTCCATCAATCTGAGTCTCTAAACAGCACACTCAGCGTTCAATCTATTTGTGCAGCTGTTAAAGCACTTGAGTCCAAAATGTTTACTTGAGGGCAATGATTTGACATTTTCCATAGAACAATACATTACACACAGTGATGAAACATTAAAGAAACAAGTATAGAATTCAATATGACAATAAATAGATCCACAGATGTTACTCTCTTGCTCACTTTCCAAGTTCTAAGATTTGAGGTCCAGTAAATTTTCTACTCATTCTGAACTTGCTTTATTACTAAGATTTCCAAAGGACAAAAACTGTTTAGCACACTTGCTACCATATTCTCTTCAAGGATATCCTTCTTGGAGTCCACTGATAACATCTGGGTGTGTGCTCGGTAGCTCAGTCATGCCTGATTTTTTTCAGCCCCAAGGACTGTAGCCTGCCAGACTCCTCAGTCCATGGAGCTTTCCAGGCAGGAGTATTAGAGTGGGTTGGCATAGAATCTACCTACTTATAAAAAATCTTTACACTATTATCAACTGAAAAGCCTCGTATAAGGCCCAAGAGTCAGCAGCTGGAGTCCAATGTGCTTTGCTCTTTTTTACAAACTGATTTGAGGCAACTGGACCCTCTGAGAAAGTTTATCTTTAAAATGTCTGAAATTGTGCATAAACAAAAATCAACTCAGCATCCTGGTTCACCCTCCTAAACATTTTAATTGTGTATAATTGATCACCTTCATGATTTACTGCAAATATTTGTACTATAAGGCAATAAATTCTTTAGAGCACCCTTCACCTAAGTGGGTCTCTTCAGACAAGATACTGCACTTGAGGTGAACAGTGTCATTTCAGATGCAAACAAGAAGAGATGTGTCTACCAGGACTCACAAACTGAGCCTCCAAATAGTTTTATGTTGATTAGGATACACTTATGTCATGAGGGGTCTTGTTTACCAGGTTTTTCATCAATTAAGACTTTTTATCCCCCCTCTTTTTATTTTCTTTTCTTTCTTCTTTATTTTTAAAGAGCATGATACTTATTTCTCCTGGTTGTTAACAAGGATCTGAGTGGGTGATATTTTGCTTCTTAGGATAAATTATGCAAGGAAATTCAATAAATCAATGGTTCTAATTTGAAATATCTGTAGTGTTGGATAAAACCCAGACACTTCCTTTTCATGAAACTGTAATACTTTTAGGGCAGTAATGATAACATCCACCACTTGTTTTAAATACGCATTTTTAAAAATATCTGGTTATAGAGACTATAAAGAGACCCGATTCACTGACTATCGAGAAGCCTCTTGGGGTGTTCTAACAAGAAGAAACCTAGCAGAAGCGCTTGGCTCCACAGCAAGAGAAAAAGCCTAAAGGCAATATCCCCAAAGCAGCCATGACCCTCTCACGAGGGGAGTAAGAGGCAGTTGTTAGAGGGAGACTACATGCTGTTGGCCTTCCTCTCAGAGCACAACTACTGGCTGTGGGCAGCAAGGCACACTTTGGTTTCTCTAGCCTATCCCTAGTTTTCCCCTTGGTGGGACTGCCCTGATTTTTTCAGCCCCAAGGACTGTAGCCTGCCAGACTCCTCATGGAGCTTTCCAGGCAGGAGTATTAGAGTGGGTTGGCATAGAATCTACCTACTTATAAAAAATCTTTACACTATTATCAACTGAAAAGCCTCGTATAAGGCCCAAGAGTCAGCAGCTGGAGTCCAATGTGCTTTGCTCTTTTTTACAAACTGATTTGAGGCAACTGGACCCTCTGAGAAAGTTTATCTTTAAAATGTCTGAAATTGTGCATAAACAAAAATCAACTCAGCATCCTGGTTCACCCTCCTAAACATTTTAATTGTGTATAATTGATCACCTTCATGATTTACTGCAAATATTTGTACTATAAGGCAATAAATTCTTTAGAGCACCCTTCACCTAAGTGGGTCTCTTCAGACAAGATACTGCACTTGAGGTGAACAGTGTCATTTCAGATGCAAACAAGAAGAGATGTGTCTACCAGGACTCACAAACTGAGCCTCCAAATAGTTTTATGTTGATTAGGATACACTTATGTCATGAGGGGTCTTGTTTACCAGGTTTTTCATCAATTAAGACTTTTTATCCCCCCTCTTTTTATTTTCTTTTCTTTCTTCTTTATTTTTAAAGAGCATGATACTTATTTCTCCTGGTTGTTAACAAGGATCTGAGTGGGTGATATTTTGCTTCTTAGGATAAATTATGCAAGGAAATTCAATAAATCAATGGTTCTAATTTGAAATATCTGTAGTGTTGGATAAAACCCAGACACTTCCTTTTCATGAAACTGTAATACTTTTAGGGCAGTAATGATAACATCCACCACTTGTTTTTAAATACGCATTTTTAAAAATATCTGGTTATAGAGACTATAAAGAGACCCGATTCACTGACTATCGAGAAGCCTCTTGGGGTGTTCTAACAAGAAGAAACCTAGCAGAAGCGCTTGGCTCCACAGCAAGAGAAAAAGCCTAAAGGCAATATCCCCAAAGCAGCCATGACCCTCTCACGAGGGGAGTAAGAGGCAGTTGTTAGAGGGAGACTACATGCTGTTGGCCTTCCTCTCAGAGCACAACTACTGGCTGTGGGCAGCAAGGCACACTTTGGTTTCTCTAGCCTATCCCTAGTTTTCCCCTTGGTGGGACTGCCCTAGATGCTAAATATCCTGGGTGTGGTATCCAGGATCAGAGTGCCTCATCTACGTAGCAGAGACTAAGAAAGTGCAGAAGTATTCCATATGGTAGACTGGATAGACAGGATCTGACTCCAGTGGGCAGCAGACTGAGGGAAAGGATGAAGGAGATGGAGACAAAGGCCGGACCAACCCCAGCTCCAAAGGTGACTTCAAGACTCACAAGCTGGGTGACTAGGGGCGGCGTTGCCTTACATTACCATGCTCCTCTTTCCTTATCTAGAAAGCTGAGATAATAATAATACCTATTAATATCTTGTAGTGAATTAGGAGATGCTAGCATATAATTTTTGGTAGGCAGGTGGCTCAGGCAATAAAGAATCTGCCTGCAATGCAGGAGACCCAGGTTCAATCCCTGGGTCAGGAAGATCCCCTGGAGAAGGGAATGGCAACCCACTCCAGTATTCTTGCCTAGAAAACTCCATGGACAGAGGAGCCTGGTGGGCTACAGACCATGGGTTTGCAAAGAGTTAAGTATTCCATCTGGAGCAGGGGTAGAACAGTGGCACAAAGGACTGACTGTGACGTTGGGAAAGCTGACTGACATCAGAAAGCAGGAGAAGGAGGAGATGGAGTGTGCCTCTACTGGAGTGAGCACCATTGCCACAGCCACTGGGACTGGCCATCTGTCCACAGCCACACTGGGCAGCCCACGAGCCATCCTCCTAAAAATGGAACGTGTGGTCGCAGACACACTGACTTCAAGAGTCCTCCAGCAGAGTTTAATACAGATTAAAACATAAAATATGTAAGATTTCTGGTTAGAAAATAATGTCTCTACAATCATCTGTTCTGTCTTTTACTAGGCAGAGTTCAATTTAAAAGCTCTTGAAATAGATAACACGACTTAAATTTCAGTTATTTATAAAGAAATGATCTTCACAACCTCAATCTTTACCTCAGAAAGATAAAAAAAAAAAAAAAAAAGAGTTAGATTGGGCATTCAGTGCCTGGGGCAGGGCCTCCCTAATGGCTCAGACAGTAAAGAATCTGCCAGCAATGCAGGAGACTGGGGTTTGATCCCTGGGTTGGGAAGATTCCCCTGGAGAAGGGAATGGCCACCCATTCCAGTATTTACATATGTGAAGACAGGAAGCTCTCTCTTTTCTTTCTTTTATCCTTAAGTTTCCCAATTTAGTCATTTTTAAAAGAGATTATGATACCAGCGTGATCTCCTTAATTAAGATGGCTGCATACTCATTCTGTCTTTTCACTTGAGTGATTTAGAGAAATGATATAGTAGTCCCTACAGCTACTATGAAACAATCTAATAAATTGCATTTTTAAATTATTGAAACCAGGCTCACCAGCTAATGAACTTTTTTTTCCTGTAAGCCAAGCAGATAAGAATTTCTATAAAAGTAATTAATGGACCTTTTCACCTTCCATAGAATTATGTCTTCTCTATTTCTAACAACATTACCACCAGTCTCCACGGCATTCATGCCTGGAACCTTGAGTCTCTACTATGGTGCCTTGTAGTGGGCAAGGAAAAAGGAGCTCCCTTTACTTTCAGTTTATACATAAAATGTCCTGTTCAGTGGTAGGAGTCTGGGTAACGATGGCTCCTGCTTCACAAAGGCTTTCCCCTGTGATCCTCTCCATGACCCTCTGTCCCTGCTGTTTCCGGGGCTGTCTGGGATCCTGCCTCTCCATGCTGTTCCCTGGCTCTTCACTTAATAAATGTCCCTGAAGCACTTCGTGTGTGCCAGGTGCTGTTTAAGACTGTGGGCTTATGGTAGTGAGCAAGGCAGGCCAGAAGAGCCAGTTCCCTTGTGGTGATTACATTTCGGAAGGAGAGACAGAGAAATGAGAATAACTAAGAAAATTAGTTAGCCCATTTCCAGAGCAGGAACAGAGACACAGACCTAGAGAACGGACATGTGGACGTGGCAGGGGAGGGGTGGGGGGAAGTGGGGAGAAAGGGACAACGCGGGAGACAGGGATGGACAGTGTACACACTACCATGTGTACAACAGCCGGCCGGCGGGAAGCCACTGCACAGCTCAGGGCGCTTGCCTCAGTGCTCCTGGATGGGTGGGATGATGATGACCTGGATGGGTGGGACGAGGGCGAGGGGAAGAGGGAGGGTGGAGAGGGGTACAGATATACACATGGCTGGCTCACTTCATTGCACAACATCATAAAGCAATTATCTGCATGCCAAGACACCTCAGTCATGAAGATCTTGACCCTCTTGACCGTAGCCCACCAGACTCCTCTGTCCATGGGATTCTCCAGGCAAGAATACTGGAGTGGTTTCCTGTGCCCTCCTCCAGGGAATCTTCTCAACCCAAGGATCAAAATCATAAAACCAATTATTTTCCAATAATAAAAAAAAGAAGTACTCTGTGTAGTACAGAGAAAGCAGTTTATTGCAATCTCAGGTTCCGTGGAACACATGTTGGGAAATTCTGGTCTATTGTGTACATCTAAGAGCGGGTTCCTCCTCCCTGATTATCCCACACTCTAAAATGACTGAGTTATTTTCTCCCAAGAAAACTTTAATTTCCCTTCACCAACAAACTCCTACAGAATTAGGTCTAGCTTAACAATTTCCAGAATTTCATTTATTGAAAGCTCACTCTAAGTGTTTTGTCTTGAAGGTCGGTAGAAGAATGTTGAGAAGGGCATGCTATAAAATGTTAAATGAATTTACTCTTGCTATGGAACTTAACCTAACATGTTGATTTTTCTCCTCTGGTTTCTTGTCCTTTTCTATTAGCCTTGACTTTAAATTTTCTTCGTATTTTAGTTCTTACATTGATCAAAGATCCGGGCTTCTGGGATCCTGCCTCTCCATGCTGTTCCCTGGCTCTTCACTTAATAAATGTCCCTGAAGCACTGTGTGTGCCAGGTGCTGTTTAAGACTGTGGGCTTATGGTAGTGAGCAAGGCAGGCCAGAAGAGCCAGTTCCCTTGTGGTGATTACATTTCGGAAGGAGAGACAGAGAAATGAGAATAACTAAGAAAATTAGTTAGCCCATTTCCAGAGCAGGAACAGAGACACAGACCTAGAGAACGGACATGTGGACGTGGCAGGGGAGGGGTGGGGGGAAGTGGGGAGAAAGGGACAACGCGGGAGACAGGGATGGACAGTGTACACACTACCATGTGTACAACAGCCGGCCGGCGGGAAGCCACTGCACAGCTCAGGGCGCTTGCCTCAGTGCTCCTGGATGGGTGGGATGATGATGACCTGGATGGGTGGGACGAGGGCGAGGGGAAGAGGGAGGGTGGAGAGGGGTACAGATATACACATGGCTGGCTCACTTCATTGCACAACATCATAAAGCAATTATCTGCATGCCAAGACACCTCAGTCATGAAGATCTTGACCCTCTTGACCGTAGCCCACCAGACTCCTCTGTCCATGGGATTCTCCAGGCAAGAATACTGGAGTGGTTTCCTGTGCCCTCCTCCAGGGAATCTTCTCAACCCAAGGATCAAAATCATAAAACCAATTATTTTCCAATAATAAAAAAAAGAAGTACTCTGTGTAGTACAGAGAAAGCAGTTTATTGCAATCTCAGGTTCCGTGGAACACATGTTGGGAAATTCTGGTCTATTGTGTACATCTAAGAGCGGGTTCCTCCTCCCTGATTATCCCACACTCTAAAATGACTGAGTTATTTTCTCCCAAGAAAACTTTAATTTCCCTTCACCAACAAACTCCTACAGAATTAGGTCTAGCTTAACAATTTCCAGAATTTCATTTATTGAAAGCTCACTCTAAGTGTTTTGTCTTGAAGGTCGGTAGAAGAATGTTGAGAAGGGCATGCTATAAAATGTTAAATGAATTTACTCTTGCTATGGAACTTAACCTAACATGTTGATTTTTTCTCCTCTGGTTTCTTGTCCTTTTCTATTAGCCTTGACTTTAAATTTTCTTCGTATTTTAGTTCTTACATTGATCAAAGATCGGATTTTCTAGCTCCTTCCACTAACCTAGTTATTCTTTCTCTCAACTCAGCTCCAGAATTCAGTTTCCCCCAGGGCCATTTTCACTTTACCCTTCTTAAGTTTTATTGATGGGTCTGGTGCTTCCTCAGTGTCAGGCCTAGGCCAAAATAGGTGCTACTTTTGGACTTCTCAGGGGTTCGGTGGATGAGAATCCACCTGCCAATGCAGGGAACATGAGTTCCATCTCTGGTCCGGGAAGATTCCATATGCAACTCAGCCTGTGTGCTACAACTGCTGAGCTCATGCTTTCAAGCTCATGAGCTGCAAATGCTGAGCCCACTCACCGTAGAGCCTGTGCTCTGCCAGAGAAGCCCCAGCAGTGAGAAGCCTGCGCACCACAGGCTTTTCCTATGAAAAAGTCGGATACTTAAGCTAACATGGGATAAGAGGATAAGGTCTGTGGTCAGTTAGTCAAACAGAAACTATAAGTGGAGAACCACAACAAAAAAAAAGGGAAGTGTCTAAGTTTAACTTAGACCTTTAAACACACATTCACTCACCAAACTTTAAGACAGAGTCCTTTGGTGTCAAGTCCCTTCACGTGATTGCTGATTGGAATTTTGCATTGTCTTTCTCGTGGAGCCATAACACATCATCTGTCATTTCTAGTTTCAGTTTATTTAAACTAGAGTAAGAATATAACCGCACTGTAGAAGCACTGAAGTCCTAAAAACGTGCGGAGTTTGTGAGTTTTCTTCCCTAGTCTCCCACAGCCATCTAGCTCATATCTATTCTAACAGTACTTGTGTTAGCACCTAATTTTTAAAGTTTTTCCAAAGCATTCAAATAAATTTACAAGAGATAATATGCCTTTCACTCCACACTTAATATTTCATCAGTTTAGTATTTAATTAAATTACATGTCTTAAAATATCAAGTACAATGGACATAATCAGGTTTGAATACACACACAACTGAGTCTTCATAAGCATACACCCCACGTGGAGGGAGAGAAAGCCCTGAGGAAAGAAGGGGGACTCCCAGCTGCGAGCAGCCACTGTGCCTTCAGCATTTTGTAGACAGCAGGGAATTCTTTGGTTAATCTGGTAAATTGCTTAACAGGTCTACTCACATTACATTATTGCAATACAATATAAATGGATTAATAAAGGTTTATGTAAAATGTTATTATTTTATCTTAAAAGAATTCTCCCGTTACTCAGCATAGATGTTAATTTGGATTTATTTTTCTTTTTGGGGAATTTCTTTGATTATATTAACTCACCTTTAGACTAAGCAATAGAATTGCACAGTTCAAATTTTCTAACATAAAACAAAAAGCAAAAATCATCTGTGCTCTTCCTGTTCCCTTTCTGCAACGCAGGAGACCTGGGTACGATCTCTGGGTCAGGAAGATCTCTGGAGAAGGAAATGGCTACCCACTCCAGTATTCTTGCCTGGGGAACCCCATGACAGTGGAATCTGATGGGCTACAGTCCATGAGGTCGCAAAGAGTCAGGCATGACTAAAGTGACTAACACATCCCTGGTTCCCAGCCAACGGCTCCCTTACCTGGAGGCAACAATGTTACCGGTTTCTCCTGCCTCCTCATAGACGTTTCCTAAATAAGTGTAAAAATGCACCCAACACATAACCACGCACATTTTCTTTCCCTTATAATAAAATTACAAAATGTTCGCATACTAGTTCAGCCACTTCCGGGTTGAGTTCTGACATTTGGTTTCACCCTCTGGGAGTCAGAATTTTCATCAAGCAGATCAGGAACTTGTCAGATGCCCTGTATGCAGCTGACTAAAGCTTCCAGCAGATGGCTAGATTATATTCCCATTACTCCTGGATCTTGATTCTCAGCCAGTTTTGTAAAATATATCAAGCACACATCATCTGTTTCCTCTCTAAAGTCAGTTCAACATCATTTCTGTCTCTTTTATCCTTTTGAAAGGTGTATATTTTGTTGATTTCCTTCAAGTTGTATCTTCTTGACATATCAGGATGACGATCATCATAAAATCTACAAATAACAAACACTGCAGAGGGTATGGGTAAAAGGGGACCAGGACACTATTGGTGGGAATGAAGACTGGTGCAGCGACCATGGAAAACTGTATGAAGGTCATCTCAGAAAACTAAAAACAGAGCTATGCTATGAACCAGCAGTCCCACTCCTGGGCATGTATCTGGAAAAAATGAAAACTCTAATTCAAAAAGATACATGCACCGTAACACTCATGGCAGCACCCCATGACAGCTAAGATATGGAACTGTCAATTAACAAATGAATGAAAAAGAAAAGAATCAGATGAATGAATCAAGAAGATGTGAGATACACACACACACACACACACACAGAGGAATATGATTCAACATGACAAAGAATGAAATCTTGCCATTTACTGCAACATGGATAGACCTAGAGATGATCATACAATGAGAAGTCAGATAGAGAAACGCCATGATATCACTTATATGTGACATCTTAAAAAACAAAAAAAAGATACAAATAAAACTATTTACAAAACAGAAATAGACTCACAGACACAGAGAACAAAATTATGGTTACCAAAGAGGAAGGGGAAGGAGGGATAGACTGGGGATGCGGGTTAACAGACGCACGCTACCACATATATGATAAATAACAAGCACCTACTGCCTAGCACAGGGAGCTGTATTATGTATCTTATAACAACCTATAATGGCTTTCCAGGGTGCGCTGGTGGTAAAGAACTGCCTGCCAGTGCAGGAGATGCAAGAGGCTCCATCCCTCGATCAGAAAGATCCCCTGGAGGAGGGCATGGCCACCCACTCCAGGGCTCTTGCCTGGAGACTCCCATGGACGAAGGAGCCTGGAAGGCTACAGTTCACGGGGTCGGAAGGGGTTGGACACGACTGAAGCAACTAAGCAGCAGCAGCAGACACTGAATACTTATGAATGCCAAAGGAATAACTAGGAAAATGTGCCAAACATTTCTTATTCCTAAAGCACACTATTCATTTACCCATGATTTTGTTCCAAAAGTTATTAGCTGTTTAGCATTTTAAGTTTCTCACCCATGATTTCTGTCTCTTTTATCCTTTTGAAAGGTGTATATTTTGTTGATTTCCTTCAAGTTGTATCTTCTTGACATATCAGGATGACGATCATCATAAAATCTACAAATAACAAACACTGCAGAGGGTATGGGTAAAAGGGGACCAGGACACTATTGGTGGGAATGAAGACTGGTGCAGCGACCATGGAAAACTGTATGAAGGTCATCTCAGAAAACTAAAAACAGAGCTATGCTATGAACCAGCAGTCCCACTCCTGGGCATGTATCTGGAAAAAATGAAAACTCTAATTCAAAAAGATACATGCACCGTAACACTCATGGCAGCACCCCATGACAGCTAAGATATGGAACTGTCAATTAACAAATGAATGAAAAAGAAAAGAATCAGATGAATGAATCAAGAAGATGTGAGATACACACACACACACACACACACACACACAGAGGAATATGATTCAACATGACAAAGAATGAAATCTTGCCATTTACTGCAACATGGATAGACCTAGAGATGATCATACAATGAGAAGTCAGATAGAGAAACGCCATGATATCACTTATATGTGACATCTTAAAAAACAAAAAAAAGATACAAATAAAACTATTTACAAAACAGAAATAGACTCACAGACACAGAGAACAAAATTATGGTTACCAAAGAGGAAGGGGAAGGAGGGATAGACTGGGGATGCGGGTTAACAGACGCACGCTACCACATATATGATAAATAACAAGCACCTACTGCCTAGCACAGGGAGCTGTATTATGTATCTTATAACAACCTATAATGGCTTTCCAGGGTGCGCTGGTGGTAAAGAACTGCCTGCCAGTGCAGGAGATGCAAGAGGCTCCATCCCTCGATCAGAAAGATCCCCTGGAGGAGGGCATGGCCACCCACTCCAGGGCTCTTGCCTGGAGACTCCCATGGACGAAGGAGCCTGGAAGGCTACAGTTCACGGGGTCGGAAGGGGTTGGACACGACTGAAGCAACTAAGCAGCAGCAGCAGACACTGAATACTTATGAATGCCAAAGGAATAACTAGGAAAATGTGCCAAACATTTCTTATTCCTAAAGCACACTATTCATTTACCCATGATTTTGTTCCAAAAGTTATTAGCTGTTTAGCATTTTAAGTTTCTCACTGAATTCAACAGAAATTAAGGAAGCTTAATGTATCTTCAATATGTCCCTCTATGAGCTGGAAGCAGTATTGTTCTCTCTTAATATCTGAACACAGGGACCTTTTTGGTAGTCCAGTGGCTAAGAATCCACCTGCCAATGCAGGAGATGTGGGTTCAATTCCTCGTTGGAAAACTAAGATCCCACATACTTCAGTGCAACTAAGCCCACATGCCACAACTACTGAGTGTACAAGTTGCAACTAGAGAAAGCTAGTGTAGCCAAAAATAAATTTTAAAAATTAACACAAATACAGAGTGGCCTAATTAATGAAGGTGAAAAATAAAAAAACAGAAAAATAAGAATTTGGGGAAATTCCCAACACAGAAACCAAAGGCCGCACAGAATTGCAAAATGTCGTGTTGAAAACAAACATGTCTCACTTTCATGAGAGAAGCTCACCCATCATGATGGAACCAGGTATAAATGAAGTTTCCTTTAGTTCAGTTCAGACTCTACAGAAATGCCAGGGGTGTGACAGAAAGCCAAGCTTTCAGATTTTTCACCTCCCTTATTCTCAAGACCAAATCAGACCTGCTGAATCTTTTGGTCTCACACAATTTCTATCCCCACTCTCATTTATAGACTAGAAATTGGAAAAAGTAGCATGGATTTCAGGGCAGCATGGATTTTAGTTTAAAATTTCATCACTGGTACCTAGGTCAGCATCTGGCCCACTGTAGCCTATCAAATCTCTACTAAATTAAATCAGTGCATTCTGTTATCTATACCCAACTCCATTTAACTGTTACAGATTTTATCACAAGAAGTACTTTCCTAAATCTCCTTTGCAAACCTACTGAAATTGTCCATAGCAAACATTAGAGGAGCAATTCTTCCTCTGGACGAAGGAGCCTGGAAGGCTACAGTTCACGGGGTCGGAAGGGGTTGGACACGACTGAAGCAACTAAGCAGCAGCAGCAGACACTGAATACTTATGAATGCCAAAGGAATAACTAGGAAAATGTGCCAAACATTTCTTATTCCTAAAGCACACTATTCATTTACCCATGATTTTGTTCCAAAAGTTATTAGCTGTTTAGCATTTTAAGTTTCTCACTGAATTCAACAGAAATTAAGGAAGCTTAATGTATCTTCAATATGTCCCTCTATGAGCTGGAAGCAGTATTGTTCTCTCTTAATATCTGAACACAGGGACCTTTTTGGTAGTCCAGTGGCTAAGAATCCACCTGCCAATGCAGGAGATGTGGGTTCAATTCCTCGTTGGAAAACTAAGATCCCACATACTTCAGTGCAACTAAGCCCACATGCCACAACTACTGAGTGTACAAGTTGCAACTAGAGAAAGCTAGTGTAGCCAAAAATAAATTTTAAAAATTAACACAAATACAGAGTGGCCTAATTAATGAAGGTGAAAAATAAAAAAACAGAAAAATAAGAATTTGGGGAAATTCCCAACACAGAAACCAAAGGCCGCACAGAATTGCAAAATGTCGTGTTGAAAACAAACATGTCTCACTTTCATGAGAGAAGCTCACCCATCATGATGGAACCAGGTATAAATGAAGTTTCCTTTAGTTCAGTTCAGACTCTACAGAAATGCCAGGGGTGTGACAGAAAGCCAAGCTTTCAGATTTTTCACCTCCCTTATTCTCAAGACCAAATCAGACCTGCTGAATCTTTTGGTCTCACACAATTTCTATCCCCACTCTCATTTATAGACTAGAAATTGGAAAAAGTAGCATGGATTTCAGGGCAGCATGGATTTTAGTTTAAAATTTCATCACTGGTACCTAGGTCAGCATCTGGCCCACTGTAGCCTATCAAATCTCTACTAAATTAAATCAGTGCATTCTGTTATCTATACCCAACTCCATTTAACTGTTACAGATTTTATCACAAGAAGTACTTTCCTAAATCTCCTTTGCAAACCTACTGAAAGATCTTCAGTCAACATAGCAACAGCCATTAGAGGAGCAATTCTTCCTCTGGTCTAACCTATCAGGAGGTCACAGTGATGCCTTCATACTTTTTGGAATTTTAAGGAAAAAAATAACCTTCAAACATAGATTAACAGATGTATGTATGTATGAACGTAAAAATCTTCATTTGAAACACTAATGATAATACCGTGAGTCATAACTTGCAAGTTCTGTCTTCAATATTCTGATTTAAGCAGCTAGTGAACTCTGAGCAAAGGAGAGTTTGCCCAGTTTTCTTGGCCTCACAGAAATTGGGTCAGTCATTGGCCTCTCTGCTCTATATCCTCACCTTGCTTGCTCCCTCACCTCCTTAAGGTCTTCTCCTTTCCTTATCACTTTCTTTAAAAATGAAATATCCTGGGCTTCCCTGATGGTCCAGTGGGTAAGGACACCGCCTGGCAGTGCAAGGGGCGCCGGTTCTATCCCTGGCCTGGGAAGATCCCATGTGCCATGGAGCAGCTGGACCGATGTGTCCAATTACAGAGCTGGAGCTCTGAAGTGCATGCGCCCAGAGCCGGTGCTCTGCGACAACAGTGGCCACTGCGATGGGAGGCCTACACGGGCCAAAGAACAAAGATGGATGAAACTAGACAAATGAAAGACCAGTGGAAGTGGCCCGCCCACCCCCCTCCCTCCCCACCCCCGCCAAAATAAACAAATAAATATTTTTCAAAAAAATGAAATATCCTTCCCACTCAGAATTGTCTGTTCAATTTACATTTCCCAGAATACTCAACACAATCTAATACTTATTTTACTTATCATGTAGTCTCTATCTTCCGTTTACCCACCGCCAGAAAGGCGGCTCCTTATGGGCACAAACTTTTAATGCTTCTCCTCTCTCGGCGCCTAGAAAGGACCAGGCACGTGGGAGAAGCTGGATGAATACGGTGCTGGTCCAGCAGGACCGTCCACCTTGGTGCTCTGAGGACCAAACACACCGTCCACAAAACCGTGACAGTGGAAAGAAGCCTCAGTCGGTTATTGCTTTTTCCCTCAGGAAGTCACCAGCAAAGTCAGTGAGTCTGAACTGTTTCCATCAACACAGAAGGTGGTATGAGGCGCTATAATTAGGATGTGGATCATAGGATTAATAATTCATTTATAGGCTGGCTCACATTGTTGTACAGCGGAAACCAATACAGCACTGTAAAGCAATTACCCTTCAATTAAAAATAAAAAACTAAAAAATAATTATAAAGTTTTCACTGACATTTACTGAGTATAAAGCTGGGCTAATAATAATATAATTAATGCACATAATATAAAATGTGCACTTATTTATGATTGTACCTTTCTATTCTGATAACAACAAAACATGACAACAAAACCCTCATTGTTCACTACTACTGAGAAAGGTCTGGTCCAAAGTCATGTCGGTGCCTCCAGTCCTGTAGTCAGACATCTCAGGGTCTTCACGTGCACATCACCACCTCAGCTGAAAAAGTCACCACAGTTAGCAAAACTACATTATTGGCTGATGCATCCGTGGACCCTTTTTTAAAGAGACTTTTTGGGCACATTTTTATTGCTATTTAATTGTAATCATAAATGTTCACTGTAAAAAAAAAAATACACACACAGATAAAGTTTAAAAGAGTAAGTTTACCTTCAACTTTCACCTTAATTCCATGGTCCTCCCCAGAAGCTAGTAAATATTAACAGTTTAGTGCGGATTTATTTTTTCCCATCAGTGCATACTGACTTCAGCAATCACATATCTACATTTATCCTGTTTTCCTGGATTAATTATTAATAGTGTCCTTTTCCACTGTGGACAGTACCCTAGTTTGGACAATATATCACATGGTCCTAATATAAAATTATCTGATTAATCAGTTCATAGCAGTCTATAAAAACCATCATTTTATTATTACCACCCGATAAATGAAAATTTATACATCACCCTTTCTGATATTACGAACAAGGTTGCAATGAACACTCATAAACAAATATCTTGGTGCATGTATATGAATATTTCTATAAGATAAATTCTTTAAGTCCAATTGTGAGATTAAAGGGTATATACATGTACTTTTTTTTTAATTGGGGCACAGTTGTTTTACAATGTTATATTAGTTTCTGCTGTACAATGAAATGAACCAGCTATATGTATACATTTTTTAAATCTCATTCATTATAGTTGATCACAATTGAGGTTCAATTTTTTTTCAGATTCCTCCATATGTTACCAATTTGTCAATGCAATTATTTTGCCGCTTATTAATTTATAAGTGTTCTTTTAATTAAGTGGATATAAGATATAAGTTATAAATATATTCATTTATTTTTCCCAGTAGCATGAAAATAATTATTTTTTCCCACAGCTATACCTACCAATAGCATATAAATATATAATATATACATATATATTGTATAAGTGTGTACATATATATACTTTATAAGTATATATATATTAACTTTTATAATATATATTATATATATACATAAACTTTTAACTTAAGGAGATAAGAAAGGTTGACACTATTTGTTATATGGGTTTTAACCATTTTTGGGAATCAAAATATTGGTGGGCACAGTTGTAGGAAAAAAGAATTACATCCATACTTCTGGGAAAAGAAGTGAATATATTCACAATTTTTATCTTATATCACACTTAATATAAAAGAATATTTGCAAATTACAAGTATATATATAGATATAGATACATAGATATACATACTTTATATATACCCAATGAGCTTCCTGGTATCTCAGATGGTAAAGAATCCACCTGCAACGTGGGAGACCCAGGTTCGATCCCTGGGTTGGGAAGATCTTCTGAAGGAAGGCATGGCAACCTACTCCAGTATTCTTGTTTGTTTTTTTTTACTTTTTTGGGGGGAGAGGGATGGGGAGGGAGGGAGCGGGCGAGCCACTTCTAATTGGTCTTTCATTTCTCTATTTTCATCCGTCTTTGTTCTTTGGCTCCTGTGGGCCTCCCATCGCAGTGGCCTCTGTTGTCGCAGAGCACCGGCTCTGGGCGCATGCACTCCAGAGCTCCAGCTTGGTAATTGGACACATCGGTCCAGCCGCTCTGCGGCATATGGGATCTTCCCAGGCTAGGGACTGAATCGGTACCCCTTACACTTCAAGGCCCTTACCCACTGGACCACCAAGGAAGTCCCCAGTCCGGTATTCTTGGTTGGAGAATCCAATGGACAGAGGAGTCTGGCAGGAGACAGTCCACAGGGTCACAAAGAGTCAGACAGAACTGAGTGACCAACATTTTGCATATATACCTAACCATATATAAGTACTGCAAACTATGGACAGGTATCTTCTTCCACTAAATATGCTGTGAGTTATTTTATTTGTATACATTATTTCTCCAAATTTTATATTAATTCCTTGTTTTTGTAAAAAATGCTTCACTTACAATTTTGAGTGGACCAAGCACATACTCATTAAACATAAATCACTCTGAATCCTACATATAAAATCTCACCTCTTTAGAGGAAGCAAAACTTAGCTTCTTTTGCATTTTGCATACTTTGACTACATCTCCTAATGTTATCTTCAACAAATTTCATCAAGATTGAGTTAACCTTCACCTTGAGTTTGCAATGAATTGCACTATATGTCATCCTAGGATAGAACTGACAACTAAAGTGTTACTCATTATCAGTTTTCTCAATAATTTATGGAGAAATGGAGGGTTTCCCCACCTGGAGAAAATGTTTAATGATTTTCACAGGAACAGAAAACAAGCATTTATATAAATAACAAGCATTTATATAAACTGATGAATAAATAAATAAGATATATATATATATATATATATATATATATATATATATATATGCAATACGTGAATGAACAAGTACTCCTTAAATATTTGGCAGGATTTCCCTCAAACACTTTCTCAAATGAATACATGCTGTTTGCATATTGGCTGTCAAATAATCTTTCCTTTGTGTTTGTATGAAAAGCTATTTAATAGGATACTGTCTTCTCTCTAAATAAACACACTGTTAATTAACAAAAATTAAATATAAAAACAGAAATTAACAGCAGCAGGCCTTCTGATTAATGTAATATTTAAACTTTAGATACAACAGTCTTTGTGTTTTATCAAAATACCATTGCAAGTCACAATAGGCATTAAATGCGGATTTCAGCTTTTTCATTATAATCTGCTTTACGTCTCACAAGGCCTTATCCTTTCACACACTGCCCGTTTTAACAAGTGACACGGAGGCAAAATCTGGGCTGTTCAAAGGACACCATACAACAGCAACTGGGAACAATTGCTCTCTCCCTACTCGGGTCAGCTTTATCAGCTGTGGTAAATTAGCTGACCTGGAACTTTTGGGCCTGTCTAATTTATCCGTGCATACAGACCTCTTCTCTACACAAGACTTCGACGTTATTAGACAGAAGTTCTTCCTCCAGCCCTCTGTGGCTCTGTGCACTCTGCCCAAGTCCCAGATGCACTCACTTGTGACACTCTGCACATTCTTCAGACTGTCCACTGGGCTTCACTAGCCCTGCCGAACAGGAGGAGTAAAACGTGGTTTCCCAGCCGTTTGATTCAGTGAAATTGTTACAATTTCCGTGGCTCGGATTCAAATTATAATTGTTATGTTAGAGGAGATTGGAAAGGAAATATCTTGCTGGCTTATTCTTCCAAGTATTTCAAAGCATTGTCATCATAGCTGAGCATTAGTGGTAATCAAAGTCCAGCTTTAAAGGGCTCGAGTGAAACTTTTTTAACAGTAAAAGGCCCTTTTTCCCATCCCTTAGAATATCGAAGCCTTAGTCACAGTCAACCCCACCCAATCCTGATTTGATAGAAGTCAGCTTGTGTTTTCTTAAAGATTTGATCGTTATTTCCAGAACACAGTTCTCATAAATCATTTACATAATTTAAAACTAGATATTGATTTGAAGGTTTTTAGTGGTCTGAAATTAAGGTGAAGATCTGCTACCTTTGACGGAGCTTCTCAATCACCACTTATTAGCAGTGGTCTACGGACACTGGAATCGGTGGACAGGATGCCATTTGCAGACACCGAACGAGGAAATGCTCTAACGCTGCCCTTCCTTTCTGACAACTACTGAGTCTGTGATCCCTTTAAACAGATCAGCTCACTATTGCTGCCCACAGGAGACCATGCAAGGGATTTAGAGGACACTAGATTAAATTTCAATTCTACCATTTATTAATTACATGACCTAGACAAATTGCCTCCACTCTCCAGGTCTCATAAAATGAAGATCCTAACACTTACCTCATTAAGTTGTTATGAGAATAAAATGTGAAAAGGTCAGCAGCGTGCCTGATGCTTTTTAAGCATTCCAAAAGGTGATGTTATGACTGCTGTACCTTTTCTTTGGTGGATTATTTTACAATAAACGATGCTAATCCTTCATATCTTTCAAAACCCAGACAGAAATTTAACTCTCATGCCAATTTGCATCTTTAAAATTGGGAAAATGTTTAAGTTGGCTAGGTCATTTTTTGAAATGAGTATTTTTACACACTGCTAGTAAAAGTACGTGTGGGGGGCTTCCCCCTTCCCCTGGTGGTCCAGTGGGTAAGGACACCGCCTTCCAGTGCAAGGGGTGCTGGTTCAAGCCCTGGCCTGGGAAGATCCCACGTGCCGCGGAGCGGCTGGACCGATGTGTCCAATTACCGAGCTGGAGCTCTGGCGTGCATGCGCCCAGAGCCGGCGCTCTGCGATGACAGAGGCCACCGCGATGGGAGGCCCACAGGAGCCAAAGAACAAAGACAGATGAAAATAGAGAAAGACCAATAGAAGTGGCCCGCCCGCTCCCCTCCCTCCCCAACTCGATCCTGCCCAAAATAAATAAATAAATCTTAAAAAAAAAAAAAAAAGTACATGTGAGTATGTTCCTTCTGAAAAATAATGTGGCAAAGATATCAAAAATTTTAAATATGTTCACATACTTCAGGTCAGTAATTCTTTCTTAATAATCTATCCTAAGATTCTAGTCATAAAGATGTTTGCTGGAGAATCATTTAAAACACAAAACTCAGAACCAATTTACATCTTCACCAGTTATGAGTTACGACTCAAAGATAGGAACAAAAAGGAGCTCAACTAAGACTCTAGACATTATATATAAAATAAACCTAAGAAAACTCCGCAGCAGCGAAGGCCACCCTCCAGAGCCTGAGAGCTGCAACTAGAGAAAGCCCAAACCAGCAATAAAGACCCAGCGCAGCCAAAAGAAAAAAGAGAGGGAGAACAGCAATTCAATATTAATCTGGGAGAAGGAAAAATTAGATTGCAAATAATCACACTGGTAACAATCACTAACACTGATTATCTGTGTCAGTCATGGTTCCAAGCACTTTATGTTTTCAACTTCATTAAATCATCCCCCAAATCCCAAGAGATAAGTACAGCGTGCCTGATGCTTTTTAAGCATTCCAAAAGGTGATGTTATGACTGCTGTACCTTTTCTTTGGTGGATTATTTTACAATAAACGATGCTAATCCTTCATATCTTTCAAAACCCAGACAGAAATTTAACTCTCATGCCAATTTGCATCTTTAAAATTGGGAAAATGTTTAAGTTGGCTAGGTCATTTTTTGAAATGAGTATTTTTACACACTGCTAGTAAAAGTACGTGTGGGGGGCTTCCCCCTTCCCCTGGTGGTCCAGTGGGTAAGGACACCGCCTTCCAGTGCAAGGGGTGCTGGTTCAAGCCCTGGCCTGGGAAGATCCCACGTGCCGCGGAGCGGCTGGACCGATGTGTCCAATTACCGAGCTGGAGCTCTGGCGTGCATGCGCCCAGAGCCGGCGCTCTGCGATGACAGAGGCCACCGCGATGGGAGGCCCACAGGAGCCAAAGAACAAAGACAGATGAAAATAGAGAAAGACCAATAGAAGTGGCCCGCCCGCTCCCCTCCCTCCCCAACTCGATCCTGCCCAAAATAAATAAATAAATCTTAAAAAAAAAAAAAAAAGTACATGTGAGTATGTTCCTTCTGAAAAATAATGTGGCAAAGATATCAAAAATTTTAAATATGTTCACATACTTCAGGTCAGTAATTCTTTCTTAATAATCTATCCTAAGATTCTAGTCATAAAGATGTTTGCTGGAGAATCATTTAAAACACAAAACTCAGAACCAATTTACATCTTCACCAGTTATGAGTTACGACTCAAAGATAGGAACAAAAAGGAGCTCAACTAAGACTCTAGACATTATATATAAAATAAACCTAAGAAAACTCCGCAGCAGCGAAGGCCACCCTCCAGAGCCTGAGAGCTGCAACTAGAGAAAGCCCAAACCAGCAATAAAGACCCAGCGCAGCCAAAAGAAAAAAGAGAGGGAGAACAGCAATTCAATATTAATCTGGGAGAAGGAAAAATTAGATTGCAAATAATCACACTGGTAACAATCACTAACACTGATTATCTGTGTCAGTCATGGTTCCAAGCACTTTATGTTTTCAACTTCATTAAATCATCCCCCAAATCCCAAGAGATAAGTACTATTCTTATCCTCCTTTTATGGATTATCGAGCAGAGGGTTACAGAGTTTAAGCAACTTGCCCAAATTCACAAAGCTAATAAATATCAGACAAAGATTTAAACTCAGGTCTGTTTGACTCCAGAGACTAAACTTTAAACCATAAAGCGATATACCTTCAATTTGCCAAGAATACACTGTATTTGTGGAGTTGGAAGTGGCAGCCACTCCAGTATTCTTGTCTGGGAAATTCCCTGGACAGAGGAGCCTGTCGGGCTACAGTCAGTGGGGTCGCAAAGAGTCAGACACGACTGAGCACTCATGCGCACATACATACTGTTTCTGAAAATCAAACAAGTCAATCAATTCCCTCTTTCTTGGAATAAAGCTGATTAAAGGTTTAGAGAAGTTGCTGAGTTATAAAAGAAGGAGCATTTTCTCCCTCTTTTCACAAATGAAAAACGAGATATTTTGGAGAGATGCTTTTCCTAAGTTTCATAACTTTGGTGACTTTGGACCAGGAAAGACAATTACACCCCATTCCAATCTTTTATATGAATTCAGCACCTCGCTGAGTCACACCAACCTGTCCAAAAGAGTGACTCCAGTTTCAGCAAGAATGTTCTAGAACTTCTCAAATCAGTATCAACTATTCCTAGAGCTCCACTCTGCTTTCTGTCTCTCTTTAAAATATCCATTTCTTTGGCCACACCAGGTCTTAGTTGTGGCATGTGGGACCTCTGGAACTCAGAACCAATTTACATCTTCACCAGTTATGAGTTACGACTCAAAGATAGGAACAAAAAGGAGCTCAACTAAGACTCTAGACATTATATATAAAATAAACCTAAGAAAACTCCGCAGCAGCGAAGGCCACCCTCCAGAGCCTGAGAGCTGCAACTAGAGAAAGCCCAAACCAGCAATAAAGACCCAGCGCAGCCAAAAGAAAAAAGAGAGGGAGAACAGCAATTCAATATTAATCTGGGAGAAGGAAAAATTAGATTGCAAATAATCACACTGGTAACAATCACTAACACTGATTATCTGTGTCAGTCATGGTTCCAAGCACTTTATGTTTTCAACTTCATTAAATCATCCCCCAAATCCCAAGAGATAAGTACTATTCTTATCCTCCTTTTATGGATTATCGAGCAGAGGGTTACAGAGTTTAAGCAACTTGCCCAAATTCACAAAGCTAATAAATATCAGACAAAGATTTAAACTCAGGTCTGTTTGACTCCAGAGACTAAACTTTAAACCATAAAGCGATATACCTTCAATTTGCCAAGAATACACTGTATTTGTGGAGTTGGAAGTGGCAGCCACTCCAGTATTCTTGTCTGGGAAATTCCCTGGACAGAGGAGCCTGTCGGGCTACAGTCAGTGGGGTCGCAAAGAGTCAGACACGACTGAGCACTCATGCGCACATACATACTGTTTCTGAAAATCAAACAAGTCAATCAATTCCCTCTTTCTTGGAATAAAGCTGATTAAAGGTTTAGAGAAGTTGCTGAGTTATAAAAGAAGGAGCATTTTCTCCCTCTTTTCACAAATGAAAAACGAGATATTTTGGAGAGATGCTTTTCCTAAGTTTCATAACTTTGGTGACTTTGGACCAGGAAAGACAATTACACCCCATTCCAATCTTTTATATGAATTCAGCACCTCGCTGAGTCACACCAACCTGTCCAAAAGAGTGACTCCAGTTTCAGCAAGAATGTTCTAGAACTTCTCAAATCAGTATCAACTATTCCTAGAGCTCCACTCTGCTTTCTGTCTCTCTCTTTTAAAAATATCCATTTCTTTGGCCACACCAGGTCTTAGTTGTGGCATGTGGGACCTCTGGTCTCCATTGGGCCATGCAGGATCTTTTAGTTGCAGCATCTGAATTTTTAGCTGCAGCATGGGGGATCGAGTTCCCTGGCCAAGGATGGAACCTGGACCCCTGTATTGGGAGCACTAGGGAGGTACGAATTCTCCTTTCTCTTAATAGATTCTTCTGCTTGGAGACTCAATTTAGGTTCAAACGTCATCCCCCAACACAAGAGTGTGTTCAGTCCTCTGGTCCTAGACACTAATGCTTTTGATAATAACATTTCAGTTTCCTCCCATCTCTCCTCTCTCTCTCTCTCTCTCACACACACACACACACACACACACACACACACACACACGAGGGAAGGAGGGCCTGACAAGAGAAGCAGGCGATGCCGGTGGAAGCAAGCACCATGTACTTCTCTCCAGGTCATGTTTCTAGAGATTCAGGCATTATTTAACAAGCATAAACCTTAGATGGGCATCCCAAGTGGCTTAGCATGTAAAGATCTGCCTGTAATGCAGGAGATGTAGGTTCAATCCCTGGGTCGGGAAGATCCCCTAGGGCAGGGCATGGCAACCCACTCCAGTATTCTTGTCTGCAGAATCCCAAGGAGAGAGGAGCCTGGTGGGATATAGTGCACAGGGCTGCAAAGAGTCAGACATAACTGAAGTGGTTGAGACATACACAAATCTTAGAGGAACCTGAGAGAATTCCCAGATCTCTGCCAAGGAGTTGAGGGACTCACAGAACAAAAAGGAGCCATCAACAATCCATATCTGGGGCTTCCCTGGTGGTCCAGTGGGTAGGGACATCACCTTGCAGTGCAAGGGGCGTCAGTTTGAACGGCCTGAAATCCATGGCCTGGAAATGATTCCCTTTTAAAAACGAGATATTTTGGAGAGATGCTTTTCCTAAGTTTCATAACTTTGGTGACTTTGGACCAGGAAAGACAATTACACCCCATTCCAATCTTTTATATGAATTCAGCACCTCGCTGAGTCACACCAACCTGTCCAAAAGAGTGACTCCAGTTTCAGCAAGAATGTTCTAGAACTTCTCAAATCAGTATCAACTATTCCTAGAGCTCCACTCTGCTTTCTGTCTCTCTCTTTTAAAAATATCCATTTCTTTGGCCACACCAGGTCTTAGTTGTGGCATGTGGGACCTCTGGTCTCCATTGGGCCATGCAGGATCTTTTAGTTGCAGCATCTGAATTTTTAGCTGCAGCATGGGGGATCGAGTTCCCTGGCCAAGGATGGAACCTGGACCCCTGTATTGGGAGCACTAGGGAGGTACGAATTCTCCTTTCTCTTAATAGATTCTTCTGCTTGGAGACTCAATTTAGGTTCAAACGTCATCCCCCAACACAAGAGTGTGTTCAGTCCTCTGGTCCTAGACACTAATGCTTTTGATAATAACATTTCAGTTTCCTCCCATCTCTCCTCTCTCTCTCTCTCTCTCACACACACACACACACACACACACACACACACACACACACGAGGGAAGGAGGGCCTGACAAGAGAAGCAGGCGATGCCGGTGGAAGCAAGCACCATGTACTTCTCTCCAGGTCATGTTTCTAGAGATTCAGGCATTATTTAACAAGCATAAACCTTAGATGGGCATCCCAAGTGGCTTAGCATGTAAAGATCTGCCTGTAATGCAGGAGATGTAGGTTCAATCCCTGGGTCGGGAAGATCCCCTAGGGCAGGGCATGGCAACCCACTCCAGTATTCTTGTCTGCAGAATCCCAAGGAGAGAGGAGCCTGGTGGGATATAGTGCACAGGGCTGCAAAGAGTCAGACATAACTGAAGTGGTTGAGCACATACACAAATCTTAGAGGAACCTGAGAGAATTCCCAGATCTCTGCCAAGGAGTTGAGGGACTCACAGAACAAAAAGGAGCCATCAACAATCCATATCTGGGGCTTCCCTGGTGGTCCAGTGGGTAGGGACATCACCTTGCAGTGCAAGGGGCGTCAGTTTGATACCTGGCCTGGGAAGATCCCATGTGCCTCAGAGCGGATGGACCAATGTGTCCAACTACCAAACCAGCGATCTGGAGTGCATGCACCCTAAGCTGGTGCTCTACGCGAGAGAGGCCACTGCAGTGGGAGGCCTGCACAGGCCAAAGAACAAAGGTGGATGAAAATAATAAATGAAAGACCAACATAAGTGTCCCCCCTCCAAAAATAATCCATATCCGGGACTTCCCTGGTGGTTCAGTGGCTAAGACTCCAAGCCTCCAGTGCAGGGGGGCCTGGGTTCGATCCCTGGTCAGGGAACTAGATCCCACAAATCACAACTAAGACCCAGCAGTCAAATAAATATCTTTTTAAAAAACTGGATACTCGAGTTTTTTTTTTTTTTTTTTAAATCCATATACTGCATATTTATCTCAGAAAAAAACCTCCAGAGAATTTATTCTTAATTGTCTCTATGTCACTCACCTCAAGATCTGATGATGTGTTTTGCAGAAAAGAAAAGAAAAAAGAATAGTCCAAAGGAAGGCAGTTTCCCCTCAAGAAAACCTCATCTCTGCACCAGAACTAGAGAACGCCCACATGCAGCAAAGGAAGACCCAGAATAAACAAATATTATTTTTAAAAGAAAAAAAAAAAAAACAATGTGTCCTGCAATGCAAGGGATGCTGGTTCGGTTCCTGGTTGGGGAAAATCCCACGTGCTGAGGAGTAAGCAAGCCCATGGGCCACAACTGCTGCACCTGGAATCTGTGCTCCACAACAACGAGGCCACCACAACGAGAAGCCCTCGCGCCAAACTAGAGAGTAGCCTCGGCTTGCCGCAGTCAGAACAGGTCTGAGTGCAGCAACGAGACCCACCAAGTAAAATGAATAAATAAATCTTAAAAAAAAAAAATTATAGCTTCTTTCTCCAGAGGGTTAACCGTAAACCACCAAAGAATGTTCTCACAGCCAACAAATTTTCATTGGTTGGTATAAGCATTATATCTGACGCAGAAATGAATAATTCAAGAAAGGAAATATGGACTTGTTTCATATTCAAGTGTTGATATATGCTTGTGACATTAAGAAACTGACTATAGGTCTGGCTTATTTTGCTCTGACAATGAAAATTTTAAATCCTACAATATAACTTACCTTCTCCTATAAATATTAGGTTCTTCAACTTTGGAGCTGAAGCAAGATAGAATCTCTTCTTTTTTGTCTGTTTGGTTGCTTTTTATATAACCTTAAACCAGTTCAACTTTTTAATTAAAAAAATTTTTAAAGATGTAAATCTTTTGTCATTTAGATTAAAAAAACATTGTTTGAACATTGTCTTCATGTGACCTTATCTTTTTAAAGCAGGCATTTTCCACTCTTGTAACATGTATATATTTAACAAGTTACTAAGGAGAGTTGTTCTTATAACTCAGATGGCAAAAGAATTGACTGAATTTCATCTCTCCTACCACAAATTCTTCTGACAGGTAGTGTGGTTTAATCTATAGTTTCTTCTATCTGGACCCACAGGCCACTATGATGTAAAAATACGGATTCATGGGTGTTTTTTCTGGATGTTTCTAGGCATACTTACAAAGAGTAGTAGAGAAAAACACTTCAATGACATCACTGTAGTTTTAGTGAACATCTCCTGAGACATGGATCACATTCTGCTTGGTGTTGCCATTATTTTGGTTAAACACAGGCAGACTGAGCAGACTGAGTCTTGGTCATCTTTCTATCCTCCACAGTGCCTAGCTATGTACACTGCAGGTGCTCACTAAATAACTGTTAAAGTTCTGGCCGATGAATCAAATGACTAATAACTGAAGCCATATTTCTATTCAGAAAAGAGTGGAACAAACCAATCAATATGCCTTTTCTGGATAAAATGAAGAATAAGATTCTGATGGAAGTCAAAGTCTCAGTATCGCTAGCAAAGGTCCTTATCAATTAACTTTATCCTCAAAATCATAAACTGAAAAGAGAAGAAAATATGAGTGTACCTCTTAATTTCTTAGAAGCCATCTATTATCCTGATGAAGAATGAATGACTTACGAAGTTTGGAGGATTTTCAGAGTTGAGGGTCTTTAAAGTCCATTCTTTAATTCCTTGCATGCATGCACACACGCGCGCGCACACACACAAAGGATGCTGCATCTGAAGAAGTTTGGGGATATATCCTAATTACAGCCTAGCCCTTAAATGTCAATGTTTCTTAGGGTCTCTCCTTTGACCCAACTTTCTCCACACTCATCATGTTTTCATTAAAGCCCCCGGTGACCTGAGGGGACCTGTCCCTGCAGCCGCATCCTCTACCAATCCCCTCCTGATATCTGCTCAGCGTTCATAGATATTTGTGGCTCCCCACTGAGCACACCCTATTCTGCATCTTTGCACCTTTGCCCATGTTATTCTTTCTTCCTGGATTGCCTTCTAACCCCCCCTCCTCACCTCTTTTCCCATTCCCCACTCGAGTCTTTCTTAGTCTGCAACCTCCTCTTCACACTATAAAAATAGTTCTTGCATTATCATTGTCTAGAAGCATTCATCCATCACTGCACTAGCCACAGTGCACTCCTCTGGAGTCCGAGGCATCCTGAGAACAACTCTGCCATATTTCCAAAAGTGTCCATTTTATGTTCCTGTCTCACTCACTAGACCTTGATTTACTTGAATAAAGAGACTGTACCTTCTTCATCTTAGTATCTCCAGCACCTCATTTGATGCCAGAACCTATGAATGTTCAGTAACTATATGCTGAACTGACCTGAACTGAAATAAACTAAACTGGTATTTAGTTAAACTCTAATGCCCTTGGGCTTCCCTCATGGCTCAGTGGTAAAGCATCTGCCTGTAGTCTAGGAGGCACAGGAGACTTGGGTTTAATCCCTGGGTCCAGAAGATCCCTAGAGGATAAAATGGCAACTCACTCCAGTACTGTGGCCTGGAGAATCCCATGGACAGAGGAGCCTGGTGGGCTATGGTCCATGGGGCTGCAAAGAGTCCGACATAACTGAGCATGTATACATACTAATGCCTTTAATACTCACTTTGGAGAGAATAATAATAATGTTCTACACTTACATTCTTAAACTGGGAAAATTGGTTTTCTCCTTCCGTTTTGAACACTATTTTCTCTTTTAGAATTTGATTCTTTAAGACTGAAGGCCTTCTAGAGGTAGCAGGCATTTAACAAAATGTTCTATAGAGGTATGATATCTAAATCTAGTTCTATTCTCCAAACCATTTTGAACTCATCAAATGATTCTTGGCATCAATAAGTGGGGGAAAAAAAAAAAAAGCAGTTCAGGGGCTTCCCTGGTAGTCCAGTGGGTAAAAAGTCCACCTTGCAGTGCATAAAAAATATTTTTTTAATTAATTGATTTATTTGGTTGTGTCAGGTCTTACTTGTGGCACGCAGGATCTTTCAGTGCAGCTCATGGACTCTGTGGCAGAGCATACCCACCTCAGCAGTGGTGGCACATGAGCTTAGTTGCTCAGAGGCACGTAGAATTTTAGTTCCCCAGCCAGGGATAGAACCCGTCTCTCATGCACTGTTGGGTGGATTCCAACAGGCCACCAGGGACATCCCCTGACATCAGGCCTTTTAGAACACCCACAAATCTATTGCTGGTAACACCTAGGGAGTTAGCAAATGGTGGAGACTGTTGACCATTCCTTTGATGGCTCTAGGGAAGGATTTGTGCTTAAAAAAAAAAAATGAAAAGAAGAAAAGATAAAGAAGGGTAGGGAAGAGACCACTGTTGGCATTCCATGTTTTTTAAAACTGCATATAGTCTCACTGATGCAAATGAAATACTTCTAGGCATGGCAGTCCTTCATGGAGAGGCCACCATCAGTCTGCTGAAGCTTCTAGACAATCCATGCAGACTCAAATGAACCCATGCACTGTGTGGTTCATAGACTGACTACTGCCCCACAGATTTCTAGTAAGCAATGTGATATTTAATGAAACCTGGCTCAAATATTCCCACACTGATGATCTTATTGGGTAGAGCATTTACACACACTGATGAAAAACCTCCTCTTGCCGCTTCCCATTGACATTTCCAGATAACGTGATCTCTGAAAGACACTGATGTTTTTAATATGGTGGTAGAAAAGAGGCATTCTTTCCAAGCCAAGTTCACTCCAAGTTCCACTGTGTATGTGCATGTGTGAGTGTGTTAGCTGTTCAGTTGTATCCAACTCTTTGTGACCCCACAGAATTCTCCAGGCAAGAATACTGGAGTGGGTAGTCATTCCCTTCTCCTGGGGATCTTCCCAACCCGAGGATCAAATCCTTGCCTTCTG
This sequence comes from Tragulus kanchil, assembly GCA_022376925.1. Lineage (NCBI taxonomy): Eukaryota > Metazoa > Chordata > Mammalia > Artiodactyla > Tragulidae > Tragulus > Tragulus kanchil. The sequence goes on along the minus strand of JAIOJX010000004.1, from coordinate 265,587,743 downwards.
CATTGGCAGGCGGATTCTTCACCATCTGAGCCACCAGGGAAGCTCATTACAAAACCAAAATTAACCTTTTCCCTAGTTCAAAGAGCCCTAGAATAAGTACAAACCCATAATTTGTCAAGACAACCAGTTGACAAAACCAGATCATCCTTTTCTGAATCTTATCTTACTATCAGTGGAAAGTGTAATGCACTGAGCTATATAAATACACTCCACCAATGTGTCAGTGAATTAATGACTTGCGAAGTACATATTTAGATTTCATATGAGTGGGATTGATTCCAGAGTTTGAAGTATCTTACTGAAACATTTGGCTATAAAAAAAAATAACAGAAAATATTTACTATGAGAACGTATTTCTCATCATCTTGAGAATATTTTGGTATTAGATAGAAAGTCTAAATTCTTAATCTCTTTTGCTTTCTTAGGAGAACCTTATGGTTAGCAGATCTTTTTAAGATAGCAGAAAAAAAGCTTTCAATATGCTTATGGCAAAAATAAAACAGCTTATCTATTTCAGAAGATAATGGCAGAGTAGCATACACATACACACAAGGCTTCTGTCTATTCCCAAAACATCAAAATTTTATGAAAGAAAAAGTTCAGGATCTTGAAAATTAATTACTGTGCTCATCATCAAAATTCCAAGTTACAAATGTTCAGTAGGGAAATATGTTCAATATAGCTAAGAAGCAGCTTTCAGATAATGCTGACGATTCAAGATTATTGCAATATTTGCCAAAGAGAATGGCAACAAAAGACGTGTATATTTAACCCACTAGCTTTCATTTCTCGATGAATACCAAGGAGATTAAATTCATTTGCATCAGATTTTGCTCTTAATGCTGAAGAATGCATTAGCCCCTTTCTGGCATTGTGTTAGAAGTACTTGTTTTCTTCCTAGATGTTCTAGGATATTAACCTCATGAGTTCCAGGTGATTCAACAGACTCTCAGTGTAAAGTCATCAGTCTCAGGCTTAGATTGCTGCTGTCAGATTTTTTGTTGTCCTGGGCACCAACTCTCCTGATAGTTGCAGGCGTAATATTCTCTGTTTATCTAGGGTTGGTAACTGCATAAGACATTAATAAATAAGAGTCAAGGTCTAATAGGGTCTGCATTCAAAATATTGTATGAAAATCTGTGTTTGACAGGCTCAGGTACGCTTATTATAACAGACTAAGAAAAAGAAAAAAAATCCAGATGGTATATGGTTACAAAACCGTGATGGCAACTGAAAAATCTCTAGTTTTTCTGTAGTCTGAAAACCACTGCCCATCTTCTGGACCACCTTTTCTGTTCTAAGAAGGATGACCATGTTAGGATCAAAGCTCTGGGCCTATAAAATGCACAAGGTAAAAGGCAGTTCCTATGCTTGTCTGTCAGTTCTTCTGTCTTGGAGAAATGATTTCATGACTGATTCTGACTCACTGCAGCTTTGTATTTTTCCCTCTAAAGAATTCTACCAAAAAAAAAAGAATTCCAGCATATTGGGCATGAAACTTTCCGTATGCTGATGTTTTTCACAGTTTTATTTCACAGACTCATTTTACATTTAAATTCTTATCATAGTTTCATCTTTTCATTCCTGGCTGGCATTACAGAGTTTTCTCCAGTGCAGACAAAAAGCACAGGCACTGCATCACTTGAGAAGGCTCTTCTTTGAAGTGAGGTCCCACTCTTCCAAAGGAGGAGTTTCAACCACAAGGCTAATTCCGAAGCAAAGATTTAAAGACTTGCAAATGGCCCATAAGAATCTAGAAAACATATCCTATTTACAGTTTAAAGCTGTAGAGATAGCAATTTGGGGTCTATTTTTAATCTATTTTTTATGATAAAGGAAACACAAATATAAACTAGCCCTTTTTTCTTATTAAGAAAAACAGTAACTGTCCATAATTCAGGATCATATGCTTTCATTTAAAACCTGAAAAATCTAAATTTATAATTTATTAAAAAATCCAGCCTTCCCCTTTAAAAAAAAAAAAAAAGTCTTCACTTAACTGGCACAATTTTAGTGTCTGCCTAGTTTGCTACAAATGTTCAAAAGCAGCAAAAACATTTCCTTTCTTAACACAAAGGACCTGGTCCAGGTCTTTCATCAAATCACTGAATCTATTTATCTAAATGTATCTGTCCGTATTCTAGTCTCTAAATGCATTTGGTTCTAAGCCACTCATAGTACTGACATATTTTATGGTTGCATATTACATTATTCTGCTGTGCTGTGCTGTTAAAAGTACATCTTCAAGTGAAATGAAATTGGATGATTTCTAATCTTTTATGTTCAAAGTTTTTATGTCTCAGGATTCTCCAAGGAAACCGGTATCATTTTCAGTGGGAGTGCATTTCATGGCTTGCAGGCCTAAAGATCTGGAGTTCTTCTCTTCATGATTTCTGCAGGCATGACTGAGGCCTTTTGCTGTCAGGCACACAGGAAACTAAGTTGGCTGGGGGATGGGAGAGAAAACAAGCTGTGACAGGTACCCACAGATTGAAAGAGAAAACTAGTAGCAATGTGGTAAGAAGTAGAAACCTTCCAGTTTTCTGCTGATACTGAGCCAAAAGAGACAGGAATTGATGAGACCTGTAAATCTTGCTCCATGCAGCATGAACGTGGGGACTCTAAATATGAAAAGGGGGAAAACAAGGAGTCCTTCTCACAAGTTTGCTGTGATAAGATACCACCATTTTCAAATGAGCCTGAACGTCCACACACAAAAATACAGTCCACGGGTGTTCTCATGGGACGTTGTCTTAGGATAAAAGGAAACCGCAACATTCTAACAATAACTGAAGCTCTCAGGTTGTGTACTCAGGAGTTTCAACCACAAGGCTAATTCCGAAGCAAAGATTTAAAGACTTGCAAATGGCCCATAAGAATCTAGAAAACATATCCTATTTACAGTTTAAAGCTGTAGAGATAGCAATTTGGGGTCTATTTTTAATCTATTTTTTATGATAAAGGAAACACAAATATAAACTAGCCCTTTTTTCTTATTAAGAAAAACAGTAACTGTCCATAATTCAGGATCATATGCTTTCATTTAAAACCTGAAAAATCTAAATTTATAATTTATTAAAAAATCCAGCCTTCCCCTTTAAAAAAAAAAAAAAAGTCTTCACTTAACTGGCACAATTTTAGTGTCTGCCTAGTTTGCTACAAATGTTCAAAAGCAGCAAAAACATTTCCTTTCTTAACACAAAGGACCTGGTCCAGGTCTTTCATCAAATCACTGAATCTATTTATCTAAATGTATCTGTCCGTATTCTAGTCTCTAAATGCATTTGGTTCTAAGCCACTCATAGTACTGACATATTTTATGGTTGCATATTACATTATTCTGCTGTGCTGTGCTGTTAAAAGTACATCTTCAAGTGAAATGAAATTGGATGATTTCTAATCTTTTATGTTCAAAGTTTTTATGTCTCAGGATTCTCCAAGGAAACCGGTATCATTTTCAGGGGGAGTGCATTTCATGGCTTGCAGGCCTAAAGATCTGGAGTTCTTCTCTTCATGATTTCTGCAGGCATGACTGAGGCCTTTTGCTGTCAGGCACACAGGAAACTAAGTTGGCTGGGGGATGGGAGAGAAAACAAGCTGTGACAGGTACCCACAGATTGAAAGAGAAAACTAGTAGCAATGTGGTAAGAAGTAGAAACCTTCCAGTTTTCTGCTGATACTGAGCCAAAAGAGACAGGAATTGATGAGACCTGTAAATCTTGCTCCATGCAGCATGAACGTGGGGACTCTAAATATGAAAAGGGGGAAAACAAGGAGTCCTTCTCACAAGTTTGCTGTGATAAGATACCACCATTTTCAAATGAGCCTGAACGTCCACACACAAAAAAAAATACAGTCCCACGGGTGTTCTCATGGGACGTTGTCTTAGGATAAAAGGAAACCGGCAACATTCTAACAATAACTGAAGCTCTCAGGTTGTGTACTCAGGAGATTCAACTAAACAGCAGGATGGCAGAGAGAGGAAAGGCTTTCATATTGAGCTTTATTAGCTCTAAAAGTTTAACTTTTTAGATTCACTATCCATGTTTATGTGTTATTTTCACCATGCTATTAAAATACAAATATGCGAGATGCATTCTACCAGATGTACATCATACTCTTAATAGTGACTATTTCCGAGGAGTGATAGTGATTTCCGAGGAGTGATGAGGTGGGCTTCCACCTTTTTTTTTTTTTTTTTTAAAGATTTATTTATTTATTTATTTATTTATTTATTTATTTTAGTGAGGGTGGGGTGGGGAGGGAGGGGAGCGGGTGGGCCACTTCTATTGGTCTTTCATTTGTCCATTTTCATCCTTCTCTGTTCTTTGGCTCCTGTGGGCCTCCCATCGCAGTGGCCTCTGTTGTCGAAGAGCACCGGCTCCGGGCACATGCGCTCCAAAGCTCCGGCTCAGTAATTGGACACATCGGTCCAGCCGCTCCGCGGCACGTAGGATCTTCCCAGGCCAGGGATTGAACGGTGTCCTTACCCACTGGACCACCAGGGAAGCCCGGGCTTCCACTTGGTGCCTTGCTCAGTAGCTCAGCTGTATCCAACTCTTTGAGACTCCATGAACTGTTGCCTGCCAGACTCCTCTGTCCATGGGATTTCTCTGGCAAGAATACTGGAGTGGGTTGCCATTTCCTTCCCTAGGGATCTTCCTGACCCAGAGATGGAACCTGTGTATCTTGCATCTCCTTCACTGGGAGGCAGATTCTTTACCATTGCACTACCTGGGAAGCCCTTTAATGTGCATAATGCTGTACTATCTGATACAGTCACATGTATATCTATTTCCTTTGTAATTCATACACAAAAATTATACCCTAAAATTAAAAAAAAAGAAAAAAAACCCTGCCCTGGTCAGTTACAATAAGAATTAATTTATGATGATCGAGACCATAGTGGCAAGTGTAATACCTCTTAGCTTTAATTATGTAGTGAGTTTTTCTCTATAAATACTTGTAAAGTGAAACTAACAATATGGACAGCTAACACATTGTTGCTAATGTTACTGCTCTTTATTTTATAGGAATAAAACTGAAGCCCTTCACTTGACTCAATCTCTGCCTGCCAGGCACTACATGATCACAGCACAGGGTTTACCAGTTTCCCCTGGAGCACGCCATGGGCAGGAACCTTGGGGACGTTTCTCCTTTCCATGCTTGCATCTTCCTGTGGGACAGAAGTAATGGAGAATACATGTACGTGGGCACACAGCCTAAACCACTGAGAAACTACCTTACTCAAGGTACCGCGAGCACCAGGGGTGAGAACTGCCAGGACCTGCCCCTTCCATCTGGGCACCCCCATGTGAATCCTGTCACCTGCAAATCATCATCATCACCATCATTGCTCCCATTTTAGGGTCAGTCACACTGTGAGCCATCTCCTATACCTGTCACATCACTGCGGTCCAATGGTTAGGACGTGGGTGGTCCAGTGTCGGGGCCCCAGTTCAAACCCTGATCCAGGAACTAAGATCCTGCCCATCTTGCAGTACATTCATCAACAACAACAGAGTAATTCACCAAACTCTCGCGCAGACTAAATTCTGCTGGAAACAGACACTAAAAGAGAAAACTTTGCACCAAGAGTTAGAAGCATGTCCTCAGGGCTAATATGTGTACAGATGTTAAGGAAGGAGGATCGGGCAGAAGGGGGCAGTTGGTCTGTGATGAAGTCACAACAGAGCCTCACCAGTCCTGTAGCTGCGATGGCCTTGCAAAGCTATCCCAAGCCAAAGCAAGGTTCCCCTCGCCAACCATACTTAGATGTAGCCAGCGGCAGGACGCTGGCTGAAGTGGGCGCTTCCAGCCCAGCACAGTGACCAGAGAGGGCCACTTGCCCAGCTGGGGGAAATCAGGGCCATATTCCAACCTGTGGGGGAGACAGCACTCCCATCCTGAAGGGTGGATGGAGCAGTGCTCCTCCGGGGCAGGTGCCACCTAAATATCAGCCTCTTTCTACCATAGCATGTTGGCACTTAACCTGTGAGACTGATCAGTTAGCACTTATTAATTGTGATTTGTTCTGTTTGGCTGGTTGGTACACTCTTAATGTGCCCCTGCACAAATATTATCTAGTTCACTCATTAATTCTGGAAGCCCTTCATTGTAGTGAGTTTTCTCTATAAATACTTGTAAAGTGAAACTCAATCGTCTGCAACTGCTCTTTAGGCCCACTACATTGATCACAGCACAGGGTTTACCAGTTTCCCTGAGCACGCCATGGGCAGGAACCTTGGGGACGTTTCTCCTTTCCATGCTTGCATCTTCCTGTGGGACAGAAGTAATGGAGAATACATGTCGTGGGCACACAGCCTAAACCACTGAGAAACTACCTTACTCAAGGTACCGCGAGCACCAGGGGTGAGAACTGCCAGGACCTGCCCCTTCCATCTGGGCACCCCCATGTGAATCCTGTCACCTGCAAATCATCATCATCACCATCATTGCTCCCATTTTAGGGTCAGTCACACTGTGAGCCATCTCCTATACCTGTCACATCACTGCGGTCCAATGGTTAGGACGTGGGTGGTCCAGTGTCGGGGCCCCAGTTCAAACCCTGATCCAGGAACTAAGATCCTGCCCATCTTGCAGTACATTCATCAACAACAACAGAGTAATTCACCAAACTCTCGCGCAGACTAAATTCTGCTGGAAACAGACACTAAAAGAAAAAACATTGCACCAAGAGTTAGAAGCATGTCCTCAGGGCTAATATGTGTACAGATGTTAAGGAAGGAGGATCGGGCAGAAGGGGGCAGTTGGTCTGTGATGAAGTCACAACAGAGCCTCACCAGTCCTGTAGCTGCGATGGCCTTGCAAAGCTATCCCAAGCCAAAGCAAGGTTCCCCTCGCCAACCATACTTAGATGTAGCCAGCGGCAGGACGCTGGCTGAAGTGGGCGCTTCCAGCCCAGCACAGTGACCAGAGAGGGCCACTTGCCCAGCTGGGGGAAATCAGGGCCATATTCCAACCTGTGGGGGAGACAGCACTCCCATCCTGAAGGGTGGATGGAGCAGTGCTCCTCCGGGGCAGGTGCCACCTAAATATCAGCCTCTTTCTACCATAGCATGTTGGCACTTAACCTGTGAGACTGATCAGTTAGCACTTATTAATTGTGATTTGTTCTGTTTGGCTGGTTGGTACACTCTTAATGTGCCACCATGCACAAATATTATCTAGTTCACTCATTAATTCACTTAATGTCATTCATTTCATAGTGCAGGTTGAGGACCTGCACTATGCCAAGCACTGCTTAGCTCTGGTGATAAGAACAGGTAAGGCCATGTGCAGAAGAATGATAATCGTGTTATAAAATATTTACTGAGTATCTACATTGAGGCAGGCTTTGTGCATCTCATTTAACTTTCTAACAACTTTGTAGATGCATTTCTATTTTTATCGCCATGATGCAGGTTGGGGAGGCTCCAAATTGGAAGGCTGTAATAAACTTTTCCAAGGTCACTCAGCTAGTCAGGTGTGGAGCAGGGTTTCAGCCCAAGCAGAATAATTCCAGAACTGGAGGCCCTAGCCGTTCTCTGAGGGAAAGAGCAACACAGAAGCTGTCTCAGTATAAATCTCTAAGAGCTAAAGGGTCACAGAGGAAGACAATCTCAGTATAAAGTGATAAGAGACAAGGAAGACTGTCAGGCAGGAGGTCCAGCTGGAGAAAATGTCCCGAGGGAAGATTTGGGTGACGATTAATATCATTAAGAGTTAAAGAGTTTTCTAGGCAGACAGACTATCACAAAACAAAGACTAAAGTGGAGCTACAAGTAGTTCAAGGTTACTAGAGCATAAACAAGCAAAGCAGAGAGTGCCTGGAGGTGAAATGGAGCAGGAGCTGAGGCCAGATCAAGGTGAGCCTGCCTGCTCTGTTCATGAATGTCTGCATAAGCCTAGAGGACAGAAAGCCACTTAACAGCTTAAAATGAGGAAGAACAGGCGAGATTTGTGTTTCAGATCAGTCTCTGTAGTGGAAGACTTAGGGTGCAAGCCACGCTGTTGTTGTTGTTCAGTTGCTTACTCACATCCGACTGTTTGCAACCCCTTGGACTGCAGCACTCCAGGCTTTCCTGTTCTACAATATCTCCCTGAGTTTGCCCAAACTCATGCCCATTGAGCCAGTGATGCCATCCCACCATCTCAACCTCTGTCGTCCCCTTCTTCTGTTGCCCTCAGTGCCATACTGAAGACTCATGGATTAGCTGTGGAGAAGGGAACAAAGAGAAAGCATAGCCGGCTGGAAGCTGCCTGGGTCCTTGGCGGTGTGGCTGACTCACACAGGAATCAAGGTGCCTTTGGAGTGGAGGGGGCGTGGGCACAGGGATGAGGAAAGGCTAGAGGGCAGATGTTAAATTCAGGCTAGCACTGGTGTTGAAGGGAGTTATGCAATATATACACCCTGTGGGCAGCTGTGAAACCAGGCAACTCAGATTGGGTCTTGAACCTATGTTCTTTCACCTGAGGTCACACACCTGGTTTTATGACTTAATCAATCAAGGTAGTGGAGGCAGTGAAATTCCAGTTGAGCTATTTCAAATCCTAAAAGATGATACTGTTAAAGCGCTGAACTCAATAGGTCAGCAAATTCGGAAAACTCAGCAGTGGCCACAGGACTGGAAAAGATCAGTTTTCATTCCAATCCCAAAGAAAGGAAATGCCAAAGAATGTTCAAACTACTGCACAATTCAGCTCACTACCATGCTAACAAGGGAATGTTCAAAATCCTTCAGGCTAGGCTTCAGCAGTACATGAACCAGGAACTTCCATCTGTACAAGCTGGATTTAGAAAAGGCAGAAGAACCAGAGATCAAATTGCCAACATCCGCTGGATCGGAGAAAAAGCAAGGGAATTTAAGAAAAATATCTACTTCTGCCTCATTGATTACACTAAAGTCTTTGTGTAGATCACAACAAACTGGAAAATTCTTAAAAATATAGAAAACCAGACCACCTTAGCTGCCTCCTGAGAAATCTGTACACAGGTCAAGAAGCAACAGTTAGAACTGGACATGGAACAATGGACTGGTTCCAAACTGGGAAGGAAGGAAGTCAAGGCTTTATATTGTCTCCCTGCTTATTTAACTGATATGCAGAGTACATCATGCAAAATGCCATCCTGGATGAAGCACAAACTGGAATCAAGATGGCTGGGAGAAATGTCAATAACCTCAGATAGAACCTGCCTGCCAATGCAGGAGACATAAGAGACACGATCCCTGGAGAAGGGCATGGCAACCCACTCCTGTATTCTTGCCTGGAGAATCCCCATGGACAGAGGGACCTGGTGGGCTACAGTCCATGCGGTCACAAAGAGTCGGACATGACTGAAGGGACTTAGCACTTATGCAAATGATACTACGCTAGTGGCAGAAAGCAGAGAGGGTGAAAGGAGAGTGAAAAAAACTGGCTTAAAACTCAACATTCCAAAAATGAAGACCATGGCATCTGATCCCATCACTTGAGGGCAAATAGATGGGGAAAATTGGAAACAGTGACAGATGTTATCTTCTTGGACTCCAAAGTCACTGCAGACAGTGACCGCAACCTCAAAACTAAAGACACTTGCTCCTTGGAAGAAAAGCTGTGACAAACCTTGCGAGCATATTAAAAAACATGTCTAAGACCCTAACATGTCTCTAAGTCTTCAGTTAACTGACCCTGCTCCTCGGTTCTTTCTTTCCTCATGACTCAGTTCCTGCCTTTTCAAGTTTTTAAGACTATTAAACGGTGTTTCTCAGATTTCTTCTACAGCCATTGAGTATTTCAGCACAAGGGCTAATCTTTCGGTAACTCAATCCCTTGAGTAAAGGTCTTAACCTGCACAAACACTTAACCTGCTCTAATTTGACAACGTGACTTCTTTTTTCTAAAACCTGATACACTTTGAGGAAAAAGAATCATTGGCTGAGTACTGGGCATGGTTTCGAAAAGAATCAAATTGCCAACATCCGCTGGATCGAGAAAGCAAGGGAATTTAAGAAAAATATCTACTTCTGCCTCATTGATTACACTAAAGTCTTTGTGTAGATCACAACAAACTGGAAAATTCTTAAAAATATAGAAAACCAGACCACCTTAGCTGCCTCCTGAGAAATCTGTACACAGGTCAAGAAGCAACAGTTAGAACTGGACATGGAACAATGGACTGGTTCCAAACTGGGAAGGAAGGAAGTCAAGGCTTTATATTGTCTCCCTGCTTATTTAACTGATATGCAGAGTACATCATGCAAAATGCCATCCTGGATGAAGCACAAACTGGAATCAAGATGGCTGGGAGAAATGTCAATAACCTCAGATAGAACCTGCCTGCCAATGCAGGAGACATAAGAGACACGATCCCTGGAGAAGGGCATGGCAACCCACTCCTGTATTCTTGCCTGGAGAATCCCCATGGACAGAGGGACCTGGTGGGCTACAGTCCATGCGGTCACAAAGAGTAGGACATGACTGAAGGGACTTAGCACTTATGCAAATGATACTACGCTAGTGGCAGAAAGCAGAGAGGGTGAAAGGAGAGTGAAAAAAACTGGCTTAAAACTCAACATTCCAAAAATGAAGACCATGGCATCTGATCCCATCACTTGAGGGCAAATAGATGGGGAAAATTGGAAACAGTGACAGATGTTATCTTCTTGGACTCCAAAGTCACTGCAGACAGTGACCGCAACCTCAAAACTAAAGACACTTGCTCCTTGGAAGAAAAGCTGTGACAAACCTTGCGAGCATATTAAAAAACATGTCTAAGACCCTAACATGTCTCTAAGTCTTCAGTTAACTGACCCTGCTCCTCGGTTCTTTCTTTCCTCATGACTCAGTTCCTGCCTTTTCAAGTTTTTAAGACTATTAAACGGTGTTTCTCAGATTTCTTCTACAGCCATTGAGTATTTCAGCACAAGGGCTAATCTTTCGGTAACTCAATCCCTTGAGTAAAGGTCTTAACCTGCACAAACACTTAACCTGCTCTAATTTGACAACGTGACTTCTTTTTTCTAAAACCTGATACACTTTGAGGAAAAAGAATCATTGGCTGAGTACTGGGCATGCAGGAGACCAGACTCTTGTGGAAGAGATCTTTGGCAAGTTCTCTGGGGATGACAGAACATAACTTTGTACCCACACTGGCTCCAGGATAACGACCAGTGTGCCTCACACTAACTTTTTCTCTTTTTGGAGGGGGAGGCGGGCCTCCTGCCTGGGAGCAAGTGGCAAAGATTAGGGTCCTCCTCTCTAACTGGATGGCACTAAAGTCAATCATTTTCACAGGAACAATCACTTAGGTCATAGCATTTTTCCAGAGGGCTTCTCTGGTGGCTCAGTGGTTAAAGAATGTGTCTGCCAAGACAGGAGACACGGGTTTGATCCCTAGGTCAGGAAGATCCTGTGGAGAAGGAAATGGCACTCCACTCCAGTATTCTTGCTGGGAGAATTCCATGAACAGAGGACCCTGACAGGCTATGGTCCACAGGGTTGCAAAAGAGTCGGACATGACTTAACGCCCACAATTCTCTCCAGATGTCCAGCATGAAAAACCAGTGTGAAGGGTCTTAAGTCCTCGGATACTTTACCAGCTTCAATGTCAGATCGGATGGAAAAATCCTGTAAACAACATTTAAAGACAAACTCTTTTGAGTTTGGATTACAACATTATACAACTGTACTGTGTATGCCTATCCAAGTTCCTGCCACAAATGAAGAGTTAACTATTCTATTATAATGGAAGCCCATACCAGCTGTGAGAGGAAAATTCACCACTTTGTACCAGGAAGATTAGAGGCTGTTTCTAGCGAGACAAAAACCAGTTATTAAAGTTTTCTGGGTAAATAAAGACATCGTGTGTTACTGGGGATGGGTAAGCAATTAGCTCCTGCCATCAGGCACAGTATACACACAGAGGCTTGGAGAAGGTGGGCAGGAGCCTAAGTACAGCCCGAGTCATCCACACCTAAACTTACTGGCTTGCCTTTCAGCTTGCTAACTTCTTGGAAAAAAGGTGGCGCTTCTACACGACGCCATGAGTAAAGGTCTTAACCTGCACAAACATTTTGCTCTAATTTGACAACGTGACTTCTTTTTTCTAAAACCTGATACACTTTGAGGAAAAAGAATCATTGGCTGAGTACTGGGCATGCAGGAGACCAGACTCTTGTGGAAGAGATCTTTGGCAAGTTCTCTGGGGATGACAGAACATAACTTTGTACCCACACTGGCTCCAGGATAACGACCAGTGTGCCTCACACTAACTTTTTCTCTTTTTGGAGGGGGAGGCGGGCCTCCTGCCTGGGAGCAAGTGGCAAAGATTAGGGTCCTCCTCTCTAACTGGATGGCACTAAAGTCAATCATTTTCACAGGAACAATCACTTAGGTCATAGCATTTTTTCCAGAGGGCTTCTCTGGTGGCTCAGTGGTTAAAGAATGTGTCTGCCAAGACAGGAGACACGGGTTTGATCCCTAGGTCAGGAAGATCCTGTGGAGAAGGAAATGGCACTCCACTCCAGTATTCTTGCTGGGAGAATTCCATGAACAGAGGACCCTGACAGGCTATGGTCCACAGGGTTGCAAAAGAGTCGGACATGACTTAACGCCCACAATTCTCTCCAGATGTCCAGCATGAAAAACCAGTGTGAAGGGTCTTAAGTCCTCGGATACTTTACCAGCTTCAATGTCAGATCGGATGGAAAAATCCTGTAAACAACATTTAAAGACAAACTCTTTTGAGTTTGGATTACAACATTATACAACTGTACTGTGTATGCCTATCCAAGTTCCTGCCACAAATGAAGAGTTAACTATTCTATTATAATGGAAGCCCATACCAGCTGTGAGAGGAAAATTCACCACTTTGTACCAGGAAGATTAGAGGCTGTTTCTAGCGAGACAAAAACCAGTTATTAAAGTTTTCTGGGTAAATAAAGACATCGTGTGTTACTGGGGATGGGTAAGCAATTAGCTCCTGCCATCAGGCACAGTATACACACAGAGGCTTGGAGAAGGTGGGCAGGAGCCTAAGTACAGCCCGAGTCATCCACACCTAAACTTACTGGCTTGCCTTTCAGCTTGCTAACTTCTACCCCAACACACGCCAGATGAGCACAAGGAACTTCAACCCTTTTCACAGAGTCGATGTGAGTCCAGGATCTGCATCACATGCTTCTAGCACGTACTGGCTGTGATCATGAGCAAGTCACATAAACTCTTTGGGGCAGCAATTTCTCATTGTGCAAAGCAGTGTGATTACTGGGCAGGCAGGGTTACTGGGATAGTGAACGATGTGTGTGTGCATGGGCTCAGTTGTGTCTGACTCCTCACGATCCCATGAACTGCAGCCTGCCAGGTTCCTCTGTCCTTGGGATTTTTCCAGACAAGAATACTGGAGTGGTTGTCATTTCCCCCTCCAGGGATCAAACCAGTGTTTCCTGCATCTCCTGCATTCCAGGCAGATTCTTTACTATTGAGCCACCTGGGAAGCCCTAGTTAGTAATAATATACTCGAAGTATCTGGCATATAAGCAGCTTTCAATGCATGATAATCATTGCTATAAACATGTAACAAATCTCCATGTTTCCCCCAAAACACACAACACGCACACACATACACACCCAAGGGTAGGGAGAGACTAGAATGGGGAGAAAGCAGCAATAATTCTATGCTGTTGAGAAAGGAGAGGCCTATAGAAAGATATTTTTGTTGCTTTATCATTTCAGCATTTCAAGTTTAATTTAGAACTTACCTGAGCTATGACTTTCACACTGAGTCAGCTTCCACCCAGAGGGATATATTGCTTTAATTTCCCAGAGAACGGGCAAGAAGTTTTCTTCCAGAGAAAGGAGTGGGAGAGATTGCCCATTAGTCATCACCTCCCAGAAAGACTGACAAGCCTGAGTCCACCCGACTTCTTTTTGCAAGAGCTTTGGTAATCCATCCACAGCATGGAAAGAAGTGGGAGGGGGAGACAGCGACATCTCCCTCATTCCTGTTCATCGCCCCCTCACCAGAGACACACACCATTCTCCAGAACAGCATCGGCCTGCCGGGCGGAGGAACACTGCAGAGAAACTGCTGGGAGTCCTCCCTTCAAGTATAACCGTCAACACCTGCCGTTATAACCGTCAACACCTAAACTTACTGGCTTGCCTTTCAGCTTGCTAACTTCTACCCCAACACACGCCAGATGAGCACAAGGAACTTCAACCCTTTTCACAGAGTCGATGTGAGTCCAGGATCTGCATCACATGCTTCTAGCACGTACTGGCTGTGATCATGAGCAAGTCACATAAACTCTTTGGGGCAGCAATTTCTCATTGTGCAAAGCAGTGTGATTACTGGGCAGGCAGGGTTACTGGGATAGTGAACGATGTGTGTGTGCATGGGCTCAGTTGTGTCTGACTCCTCACGATCCCATGAACTGCAGCCTGCCAGGTTCCTCTGTCCTTGGGATTTTTCCAGACAAGAATACTGGAGTGGTTGTCATTTCCCCCTCCAGGGATCAAACCAGTGTTTCCTGCATCTCCTGCATTCCAGGCAGATTCTTTACTATTGAGCCACCTGGGAAGCCCTAGTTAGTAATAATATACTCGAAGTATCTGGCATATAAGCAGCTTTCAATGCATGATAATCATTGCTATAAACATGTAACAAATCTCCATGTTTCCCCCAAAACACACAACACGCACACACATACACACCCAAGGGTAGGGAGAGACTAGAATGGGGAGAAAGCAGCAATAATTCTATGCTGTTGAGAAAGGAGAGGCCTATAGAAAGATATTTTTGTTGCTTTATCATTTCAGCATTTCAAGTTTAATTTAGAACTTACCTGAGCTATGACTTTCACACTGAGTCAGCTTCCACCCAGAGGGATATATTGCTTTAATTTCCCAGAGAACGGGCAAGAAGTTTTCTTCCAGAGAAAGGAGTGGGAGAGATTGCCCATTAGTCATCACCTCCCAGAAAGACTGACAAGCCTGAGTCCACCCGACTTCTTTTTGCAAGAGCTTTGGTAATCCATCCACAGCATGGAAAGAAGTGGGAGGGGGAGACAGCGACATCTCCCTCATTCCTGTTCATCGCCCCCTCACCAGAGACACACACCATTCTCCAGAACAGCATCGGCCTGCCGGGCGGAGGAACACTGCAGAGAAACTGCTGGGAGTCCTCCCTTCAAGTATAACCGTCAACACCTGCCGTTCTGCCATGGCTCTGAGCAGTCCATTGGTGCCTCACAGGCAACCCCTCCCCAGGAACTGCTCTTGGTCACAGGGGGCTGCCCTGCTCTCTTAGGGCAGCTCTGTCCAGTGGCTACTGATGGAGGGGTCCGGAGGCCCTTCACTGTCACCTCAGTTCAGAAAGGGGACTTCAGCTGTGCAACTTCATGTGGGATCTGCTGTGGCACCACCACCCAGGTCTGTCCCCTCAGCCCCTAACTGGGGCTCCTCAGCGCTCTCGCCAACTTACAACTTCCTGCACACAAACCTCCATCTACAGAAGAAAATCAGTCTACACATGGCCTTCAATACTGAAGGACAGAATCTGATAGGGCCATTCCAGCGGTGAGGCTCTTGACAATCCACTTAAACCAGTGTATGGCTGCTCAGTGAGAACCCAGGCGAGCAGGGAGAGGCGTGTTCAGGTGCCTGCCCACCACAGGCTGGCTGGAAGCCTGCCTTTACCATAGACACAGCCTGGAGGTAGACATAGGCACCAGCTGCCTGGGTGGAGTCCTACCTTTTTCTCACTTGCTTGGTCATATGACTGTGAACAAATTCCTTAATCTCTGTGTAATTTAATAACAGTATCTATAAATTGAATATATAATAGCATCTACCTCATATGTATATTTTTTATCTATATTATATTATACATACATATACACACACACATATATCAAACAGCACCCACCTTATAAAGTTGTTCAGGAGGCTTAACTGAGGAGCATGTGGAAAGAGCTTAAATTAGTCCCGGCACATGGTATATACTCAGTAAATGCTAGCTGTCATAAACCACTTGGATAATCCATGTGTATATCTCTAGGAACACCCAGCTTACCAAAGCACTTGCACATTTTCATCTCCGTCCCACAAGACAGTAAATTTCTTGAGAGCAAAGATGATGTATTTAATGACTAAACAAACACGTATATACACATCCACACATCTAGGAGTATGTAAACACACATGTTTACTAGAGTGTATGCACCAAGCTAACCAAAACTACTTGCCACACATCTAGGTATGTTGACAGAGAAACTGCTGGGAGTCCTCCCTTCAAGTATAACCGTCAACACCTGCCGTTCTGCCATGGCTCTGAGCAGTCCATTGGTGCCTCACAGGCAACCCCTCCCCAGGAACTGCTCTTGGTCACAGGGGGCTGCCCTGCTCTCTTAGGGCAGCTCTGTCCAGTGGCTACTGATGGGGGGTCCGGAGGCCCTTCACTGTCACCTCAGTTCAGAAAGGGGACTTCAGCTGTGCAACTTCATGTGGGATCTGCTGTGGCACCACCACCCAGGTCTGTCCCCTCAGCCCCTAACTGGGGCTCCTCAGCGCTCTCGCCAACTTACAACTTCCTGCACACAAACCTCCATCTACAGAAGAAAATCAGTCTACACATGGCCTTCAATACTGAAGGACAGAATCTGATAGGGCCATTCCAGCGGTGAGGCTCTTGACAATCCACTTAAACCAGTGTATGGCTGCTCAGTGAGAACCCAGGCGAGCAGGGAGAGGCGTGTTCAGGTGCCTGCCCACCACAGGCTGGCTGGAAGCCTGCCTTTACCATAGACACAGCCTGGAGGTAGACATAGGCACCAGCTGCCTGGGTGGAGTCCTACCTTTTTCTCACTTGCTTGGTCATATGACTGTGAACAAATTCCTTAATCTCTGTGTAATTTAATAACAGTATCTATAAATTGAATATATAATAGCATCTACCTCATATGTATATTTTTTATCTATATTATATTATACATACATATACACACACACATATATCAAACAGCACCCACCTTATAAAGTTGTTCAGGAGGCTTAACTGAGGAGCATGTGGAAAGAGCTTAAATTAGTCCCGGCACATGGTATATACTCAGTAAATGCTAGCTGTCATAAACCACTTGGATAATCCATGTGTATATCTCTAGGAACACCCAGCTTACCAAAGCACTTGCACATTTTCATCTCCGTCCCACAAGACAGTAAATTTCTTGAGAGCAAAGATGATGTATTTAATGACTAAACAAACACGTATATACACATCCACACATCTAGGAGTATGTAAACACACATGTTTATACATAGAGTGTGTATGCATGCACCAAGCTAACCAAAACTACTTGCTTTTTTGGTGTGTGTGTTGGGGGGCTGATTTTCATTTTATTTTGGCTTCATGAGGTCTTTGTGCACGGGCTCAGTAGTTGAGGCGCCCAGGCAGAGCTGCCCTGCAGCATATGGGATCCTAGTTCCCTGACCAGGGATCGAACCCATGAACCCACTGCATTGGAAAGCAGATTCTTAACCAATGGGCCACCAGAGAAGTCCCAAACTCTACTTGTTTTGGGTTTAAGATACCTTAGAGAGAGAATCTGAGATGGTGATGACTCTGGGCAGGGTAGCTGCCCGATGGAGCAGTTCCATGGCTCCAGGGGTCCACAGTGTCCCCTCAGGTTCTGATCCCTCCCTTTGAAAAGGCTTCTCCCTAGCGAATAAAGGAGTCATTTGAAGACAGGACCTTAGGCCTTGGTATGGACAGTTCTCACCCACATCTAAAGAGGTAACATGTAGACACAGGGTTATTCTGCTTATTTGTCCCTGGAATTGTGCTTGTTAATAACCTTTTTGATTTTCAGGATAGTAATTCTGACATATTCATGAAAAGATTGAAACAGAAATGATAATGCCTGTGGGTGTCAAAACTTCATGTTCCTCAGTGTTGTTCTTCAGTCTCTCAGTTGTGTCCAGCTCTTTGCAATCTCATGGACTACAGCACACCAGCCTTCCCTCTCCTTCACCATCTCCCAGAGCTTGCTCAAACTCATGTCCATTGAGTCGGTGATGCCATCCAACCATCTCATCCTCTGCCATCCCCTACTCTTCCTGCCTTCAATCTTTCCCAGCATCAGGTTCTATTCTAAATGAGTTGGCTCTTTGCATCAAGTAGCCAAAGTAATGAAGCTTCAGCATCAGTCCTTCCAATGAATATTTAGAAATGATTTTCTTTAGGATTGACTGGTTCAATCTCCTTGCAGTCCAAGGGACTCTCAAGACTCTTCTCTAGAACCACAGTTTGAGAGAATCAATTCTTCAGTGTACTCAGCCTTCTTTATGGTCCAGCTCTCATGTCCTTACATGACCACTGGAAAAAAACACAGCTTTGACTATATGGACCTTCGTCAGCAAAGTGATGTCTCTGCTTTTTAATACACTGTCTAGGTTTGTCATAGCTTTTCTTCCAAGGAGCAAGTGTCTTTTAATTTCATGACTTCAATCACCATCTGTAGCAATTTTGGAGCCCAAGAAAATAAAGTCAGTCACTGTTTCCATTGTTTGTCCATCTATTTGCCATGAGGTGATGAGAAATGATGCCATGATCTTAGTTTTTCGAATGTTGAGTTTTAAGCCAGCTTTATCACTCCCTTCTTTCACCTTCATCAAGAGGCTCTTTAGTTCCTCTTCTCTTTCTGCTGTATGGGTGGTGTCATCTACATATCTAAGGCTACTGATGCTTCTTTTCCTAGCAATCTTGACTCCAGCTCGTGCTTCATCTGGTCCAGCATTTTGCATGATGCGGCCAACCTGACAGCACGCACGGTAAACAATTTGCCTGCAGTGCAGGAGACCTGGGTTCCATTCCTGGGTCAGGAAGATTCCCTGGAGGAGGGAATGGCTACCCACTGCAGTATCCTTGCCTGGAGAATTCCATGGACAGAGGAGCCTGGAGGGTTACAGTCCATGGGGTCGCAAAGAGTCAGACACGAAAAAGCAACTAACACTTCCACTTTCTTAGTATTAAAATATCTTGAAGTCAACAAGTTGGTGGGGTTGGACACTGCTAATCCATTTTAAAACAGGAAAAAAACATCCCTATTCATTTTCAGACCACCTTGGCTCAAACTCATGTCCATTGAGTCGGTGATGCCATCCAACCATCTCATCCTCTGCCATCCCCTACTCTTCCTGCCTTCAATCTTTCCCAGCATCAGGTTCTATTCTAAATGAGTTGGCTCTTTGCATCAAGTAGCCAAAGTAATGAAGCTTCAGCATCAGTCCTTCCAATGAATATTTAGAAATGATTTTCTTTAGGATTGACTGGTTCAATCTCCTTGCAGTCCAAGGGACTCTCAAGACTCTTCTCTAGAACCACAGTTTGAGAGAATCAATTCTTCAGTGTACTCAGCCTTCTTTATGGTCCAGCTCTCATGTCCTTACATGACCACTGGAAAAAAACACAGCTTTGACTATATGGACCTTCGTCAGCAAAGTGATGTCTCTGCTTTTTAATACACTGTCTAGGTTTGTCATAGCTTTTCTTCCAAGGAGCAAGTGTCTTTTAATTTCATGACTTCAATCACCATCTGTAGCAATTTTGGAGCCCAAGAAAATAAAGTCAGTCACTGTTTCCATTGTTTGTCCATCTATTTGCCATGAGGTGATGAGAAATGATGCCATGATCTTAGTTTTTCGAATGTTGAGTTTTAAGCCAGCTTTATCACTCCCTTCTTTCACCTTCATCAAGAGGCTCTTTAGTTCCTCTTCTCTTTCTGCTGTATGGGTGGTGTCATCTACATATCTAAGGCTACTGATGCTTCTTTTCCTAGCAATCTTGACTCCAGCTCGTGCTTCATCTGGTCCAGCATTTTGCATGATGCGGCCAACCTGACAGCACGCACGGTAAACAATTTGCCTGCAGTGCAGGAGACCTGGGTTCCATTCCTGGGTCAGGAAGATTCCCTGGAGGAGGGAATGGCTACCCACTGCAGTATCCTTGCCTGGAGAATTCCATGGACAGAGGAGCCTGGAGGGTTACAGTCCATGGGGTCGCAAAGAGTCAGACACGAAAAAGCAACTAACACTTCCACTTTCTTAGTATTAAAATATCTTGAAGTCAACAAGTTGGTGGGTGACACTGAATTAACAGAAAGTTCTTCAGCCAGTTTCTAAAAATGCTAATCCATTTTAAAACAGGAAATCCCCATTACACATAGCATCCCTATTCAGTGACATTTTGTAACCATTTAGGGAGACATTACAGTAACATTACAAAAATTCTAAATTTGCAAAAACTGCAGAAGATACTCTATTTAACTCTTTCATAAATGAAAAAACAAGATTTAGAAAGATTACATGCCTTGTTAAAAGTCACAAAGATTGTTTTAATGTTTCATGAAGTTCTGAAGATGAGGCAAAAACCAGATAAATACTTAACTACTGTGTGTATCTTAAGTGATGCAATTGAAGGCTGGGCTACAGAGAGTCCAAGAAAAATGTGAGCTTACATCAGTGCTGCAGGAGGCAAAAGCAAAACCCATTCCAGCTTCGGAGACAATGGCTGGACACGTGCCAAGGGTTCTGCACTGTGTGCTGCTGGACTACATGTGCACAGCAAGCAAATAGCAATGATTAATTGCCAGTCATTGTCCACTTCAAACAATTCAGAATCTGCCCAGAGGTTAGCTGAAAACTGGCTTAAGAAATGACAATGGCAGGAGCATTGTTATCAAGCACAAGGAATGCTAACAGTAATGAATATTCGCAAGATGCTTTACAGATCACAAAGTATTTTCAAACACTACTCTTTTCATCTTCAGGATGAAAAACCACCAGGCAAGTAGCCTTCTTGTTGTCATATAAGGACCACATAAACTTAGGACACTGGACTACAGACAGAATATAGTGTACCAGTCAGCTCCAAGCAGAGCTATATTAAACTGAATCAATTATGTGTGGGGGAAAAAAAAAAAAAGGTAGCCTTGTTGTTGTTTTATTACTACTACCACCTCCAAACCAAGAGACCTAAGCCAGTTCAAAGAACTCCTGTCACTCATCTGAGCCAGGACTCACACCCAGCTGCCACTCCAAGCCCTGGTACATCCCTCCATTCAAAGATACAAATCCTCAACACTTCGATGCTTTCTGCTGAGCCCCTGCATCACAGACAACTGAGAAAGTAAGGTAAAAGTGGAGTCAGAATTACGAACCACTTCCTTCATTACAGAAGATCCTCTCTCTGTTGAGAACAAGGACACTCAGTACCTAAAGTGTTTGGGGGTGGGGGGGCACAGTGGATAAGAATCCACCTGCCCAGACAGGAGAGATGGGTTTGATCCCTGGTCCAGGAATATTTCACATCCTGCAGAACAACTAAGTCCGTGTGCCATAACTATGGAGCCCACATGGGGCAACTAGCAAAACCCACATGCCTAGAGACTGTGCTTCCCAAGAAGAGAAGCCATCGCAATGAGAAGCCTGAGCACAGCACCTAAAGAGAGCTCCTGTTCACTGCAGTTAGAGACAAGCCCCCTGTGCAGCAACCAAGACCCAGGGCATCCAAAACATAAGTAAACACAGCAGTGTGTACATGTCAAAAAATTTAAAAAAAAAAATCCTAATTCTTAACTTAAAAAAAATGTAAAATGTAGGTGAAGGACCAAATCTATGATTCTTCAGCGACTACCTGATTTAAGCCATTGAACTATTAATAGAACACA
The DNA here is from genome assembly GCA_022376925.1 of Tragulus kanchil. Taxonomy (NCBI): domain Eukaryota; kingdom Metazoa; phylum Chordata; class Mammalia; order Artiodactyla; family Tragulidae; genus Tragulus; species Tragulus kanchil. Next base: position 265,566,036 of record JAIOJX010000004.1, on the reverse strand, counting down.
TGTGGTGTGGACCTACAGAAATTTGGTGCTCTTATACTTATTATTTCCCTTTGTTTCCTATGAGACCAAAACCACTCAGACTCTTTCCTCAAGAGCTTTTCTGAACTAAGTGGCATACAGACTTCTTCAGCCCATAAAGATGAAGGAATTCCGAGTTAGGGGTAGGGCCACTCAGTAATGATCCTCTTAAGAATTCTGAGTAGGAAAATGGATGAATTTTATCCTCTGTAATTGCTTTCATGACTCAGTCTCCTTGTGCCCTACCTTACCCTATGAACACTCACTGTCTTTCCTGCCTGACCTAAGCATAGATGTAGCTGAGGAAGCAGCCATGACAGTGATTTTCAAGTGTTTTTTTTAAATAATCTCATAAACGTAGAGGCTGCTGAAAAAAAGAGCTCAAGGAAGAGTGTGTGATCACCTACGTGCTGCACTGAGGTGCATGAGGGCTATGCCAGAGAAAAACAAGCGCTCGCATAGCCCACAAGGGAAATGGGATGGAACGTTCTTTAATATCCTACTTAAGTTTTCTTGAACAGGTAAAAGCCTTTCTCACTTCTTAAATTGCATTACTAGAGCCCAAAGGCTCGAACCTAAATTGTTCATAGGATACACTCGGAGCTTAGATGTGTGTTTATGTATTGGTAACTGCAAGGTGGCTCTCACATTTGCTCCAGTTTGATCTGTGTGAAGCTATTCTTAAGTTGTCCTACTTATTAGCTATTCTGATCTCTAGGGTGCCCATTTATGGAATGCCAGAGGGAAGCATAGCATTAGGAGCAGACTTTTCTTAAAGCAAAGTGGGGAATCTGCACGAACTTTTTAAACAGAACTTTGAATGCACTCCAGTCTAGAATACAGAATTATTTCATGCTGACTGAAATTAAGAACTAAATATGTGACTATACGCACAGATGTAATTACAAATTACAACCTGTGTTTCATCACTGCCATCTACCTGGATGGCATTTCTTACAACAATGACTCCTTTTTTTCTGTAGTTTATTGTAATTTGAATAAAATGTAACACTATGCCATTTCTAGGCAATTTCTGATGCCTGGTGACATTGATTAGATCTTGAGGAACATTTCTAATGACACTAAAATATTTTCAGAAGCACATTCATTTTTTTCTTCTCTTTTATTTATTTATTTAATTTTCCTTTTAAAATCAGGATATTAGGAATAGTCTACAGTAATTCTTGGATTCCTTTTCAGAAGTATGGCTAACTACTGTAGCTCACTGTTTGATAAATACAGTTTGAATTATTTTTACGTAAATACATGATCACCTATGTTTGTCAGAAAGAAACTCATTTGCCACTTTCCTGTCCATTAACTCAGCCTCAATATGTTTCAGATTTTCCCTTTGCAACTGGTACCTTTCCAACTAGAAAAACACTGTATCATCTGTGAATTTGAAGTTTTCACTCATTTATAAAAATTTGTTTTTTAATTTTTATTTTACTTTTACAAAGTTTTGTTGTTTACAGATATGTATGATTCCAGATTAGTCATATGCATATTATAAAAATTTTAAATAAACTCAATCTAGTAGTGATTCCTGGTAATCTATATTATGTAGAAAATACTTATACTTTTGTTTTAGGTCTCCAAGCTACACATTTATCCATGACAGAATTTGTTCTCCAATCTCTTGATAACTTAAAAATCTCCTCCAAACACTTGGCCTTGACCAAATGCTTGTTTGTCTCCTTAGAAGAAAATAAACCATTCCCCCAACAAATTATGTTTTTTGACATTTAATCAATCTCTACTTTATCTTGGTTTCCAACTGTATCCAGGTACAGAAACCAAGTGTTCTAGGATGTGGTTTCACCCTCCAGTGAATGGAGGCCATTCTGGAAATCCATCAAGAATACCTTTGCATGGCATGATAACTGGGAAACCCTTCTCATTTTTTCCCCATGTCCACTAACCCTTACACTTAAACACCCAACTTAAATTTTACCTCCTCTTTGAAGTTTTGCCCCATTCCGAATTATTTCATGCTGACTGAAATTAAGAACTAAATATGTGACTATACGCACAGATGTAATTACAAATTACAACCTGTGTTTCATCACTGCCATCTACCTGGATGGCATTTCTTACAACAATGACTCCTTTTTTTCTGTAGTTTATTGTAATTTGAATAAAATGTAACACTATGCCATTTCTAGGCAATTTCTGATGCCTGGTGACATTGATTAGATCTTGAGGAACATTTCTAATGACACTAAAATATTTTCAGAAGCACATTCATTTTTTTCTTCTCTTTTATTTATTTATTTAATTTTCCTTTTAAAATCAGGATATTAGGAATAGTCTACAGTAATTCTTGGATTCCTTTTCAGAAGTATGGCTAACTACTGTAGCTCACTGTTTGATAAATACAGTTTGAATTATTTTTACGTAAATACATGATCACCTATGTTTGTCAGAAAGAAACTCATTTGCCACTTTCCTGTCCATTAACTCAGCCTCAATATGTTTCAGATTTTCCCTTTGCAACTGGTACCTTTCCAACTAGAAAAACACTGTATCATCTGTGAATTTGAAGTTTTCACTCATTTATAAAAATTTGTTTTTTAATTTTTATTTTACTTTTACAAAGTTTTGTTGTTTACAGATATGTATGATTCCAGATTAGTCATATGCATATTATAAAAATTTTAAATAAACTCAATCTAGTAGTGATTCCTGGTAATCTATATTATGTAGAAAATACTTATACTTTTGTTTTAGGTCTCCAAGCTACACATTTATCCATGACAGAATTTGTTCTCCAATCTCTTGATAACTTAAAAATCTCCTCCAAACACTTGGCCTTGACCAAATGCTTGTTTGTCTCCTTAGAAGAAAATAAACCATTCCCCCAACAAATTATGTTTTTTGACATTTAATCAATCTCTACTTTATCTTGGTTTCCAACTGTATCCAGGTACAGAAACCAAGTGTTCTAGGATGTGGTTTCACCCTCCAGTGAATGGAGGCCATTCTGGAAATCCATCAAGAATACCTTTGCATGGCATGATAACTGGGAAACCCTTCTCATTTTTTCCCCATGTCCACTAACCCTTACACTTAAACACCCAACTTAAATTTTACCTCCTCTTTGAAGTCTTCTGTGACTCATCCTATTCCTATTTGAGAATTAATTCATCCTTCTTGCATGAGCAAAACCACATAGATTTGAGAGTCAGTGACTAGAAATACCTTATCCTTAGACTCAAGAAAGATAGAAAATTTGTTAGATGGGCTCATGAAGAAGTTTTAAGGTGAACAGGCAGAATAACAAGAGCATTCCTGCTGAACAGTCTTGATCACCTCATTTCACAGTGGCTTTGAAATCAAACAGATTTAGGATGGATTCAGCTAAATGAATACAAATCTAGTAACTTCTATAGATACAGAACTATCCATGTATTTTACTTCTTCTTGAGTGAGCTTTGCTGGTTTGCATCTCTTTAGCAATTTGTTAATTTCATGTGCTATTCATAATACACCCTTATCATTCTTTAAATGTTGGGGCTGATCCATAAAAAGGAATGCATTTGAGTCAGTCCTAATGACGTGGATGAATCTAGAACCTATACAAAGTGAAGCAAGTCAGAAAGAGAAAGATAAAATATTATATACTGACACATGTATATGGAATCAAAAAAGATGGTACTAATAAATGTATATGCGGAGCAAGCAATGGAGAAACAGACATAGAGAACAGGCTTATGGGCATTAGGGTGAGGGAGGGGAATATGCTGTGTGACTAGGTGATCTCAAACAGGGGCTCTGTGGCGACCCGGAGGGGTGAGAGGGGTAGGGAGACAGGAGGGAAGTGGGGACAGCGGGGGCATATGTACACCTATGGCACATTCAGATTGATGTGTGGCAGTAAACAAAAAAACTGTAAAAAAATAAAAACTAAACTAAAAAAACATACTGTGTAACTGAAACAAAACATAGCAGAAAGTGGAAAAACATGTTGGGGCTGATAAATAAAAATTAAGGACAGACTCAATGAATGTGTAAGAAAACAATGTAATTTGTGGGATTTGCCCCCTTCTACACTTGTGATTTTGGCCATTAGTGTTTTCTCCTCTCCTTAAGTCTGGATAAAGTTTTTCAAGTTTATTAATCTCTTCGAATGACCAGTTTTTAATGTAACTGATTTTTTTTTTCTGTTTACTCTTCCATTGATACCTGCTCTGATCTTCATTATTTCCTTTCTTCTGTTTGACTTAAATTTGCTTCTCCTTTTCGACTTGCTTTTCTTCTGAGATCCTTGTTTTGAAATCTTTCTTCTTGTATAAACATTTAATGTTATAAATCTGTTTCTAAAACCCACAAGTTTTAATTTCATCCCACAAGTTTTTATGTATTACATGTTCATTTTCTCTCTGTTCAAAATATTTTCTAAATTTTCTTGTGATTTCTTCTTTCACCTTAGAATGTGTTAGAATAACAAGAGCATTCCTGCTGAACAGTCTTGATCACCTCATTTCACAGTGGCTTTGAAATCAAACAGATTTAGGATGGATTCAGCTAAATGAATACAAATCTAGTAACTTCTATAGATACAGAACTATCCATGTATTTTACTTCTTCTTGAGTGAGCTTTGCTGGTTTGCATCTCTTTAGCAATTTGTTAATTTCATGTGCTATTCATAATACACCCTTATCATTCTTTAAATGTTGGGGCTGATCCATAAAAAGGAATGCATTTGAGTCAGTCCTAATGACGTGGATGAATCTAGAACCTATACAAAGTGAAGCAAGTCAGAAAGAGAAAGATAAAATATTATATACTGACACATGTATATGGAATCAAAAAAGATGGTACTAATAAATGTATATGCGGAGCAGCAATGGAGAAACAGACATAGAGAACAGGCTTATGGGCATTAGGGTGAGGGAGGGGAATATGCTGTGTGACTAGGTGATCTCAAACAGGGGCTCTGTGGCGACCCGGAGGGGTGAGAGGGGTAGGGAGACAGGAGGGAAGTGGGGACAGCGGGGGCATATGTACACCTATGGCACATTCAGATTGATGTGTGGCAGTAAACAAAAAAACTGTAAAAAAATAAAAACTAAACTAAAAAAACATACTGTGTAACTGAAACAAAACATAGCAGAAAGTGGAAAAACATGTTGGGGCTGATAAATAAAAATTAAGGACAGACTCAATGAATGTGTAAGAAAACAATGTAATTTGTGGGATTTGCCCCCTTCTACACTTGTGATTTTGGCCATTAGTGTTTTCTCCTCTCCTTAAGTCTGGATAAAGTTTTTCAAGTTTATTAATCTCTTCGAATGACCAGTTTTTAATGTAACTGATTTTTTTTTTCTGTTTACTCTTCCATTGATACCTGCTCTGATCTTCATTATTTCCTTTCTTCTGTTTGACTTAAATTTGCTTCTCCTTTTCGACTTGCTTTTTCTTCTGAGATCCTTGTTTTGAAATCTTTCTTCTTGTATAAACATTTAATGTTATAAATCTGTTTCTAAAACCCACAAGTTTTAATTTCATCCCACAAGTTTTTATGTATTACATGTTCATTTTCTCTCTGTTCAAAATATTTTCTAAATTTTCTTGTGATTTCTTCTTTCACCTGTAGACTTAGAATGTGTTGTTCAGGTATACTTGTAGATTTTTCAGTTAGCTTTGTAACTGATATGCTGTGTAATTTCTGCTTGCCATCTGGTCCTGAGCTTTATTTTATTTATTTATTTATTTTTAAAATTTTGGCCTCTTTTATTTGTTTTTAATTTACTTTCATCCATCTTTATTCTTTGGCCCATGTGGGCTTCCCATTGCCGTGTCCTCTTTTGTTGCAGAGCACTGGCTCTGGGCACATGCACTCCAGAGTGATGGCTCGTAATTGGACTCACCAGGCCAGTCGCTCCACAGCATGTGGGATCTTCCCAGGCCAGGGATCGAACCAGTGCCCCTTGCACCAGCAAGGCAGACTCTTTACCCACTGGACCACTAGGGAAGCCTTGGTCCTGAGTTTTATATCATGGCTTTTATCTCACTTTCTAGGCTATGTGGAAGAGTTAATAGTACTATTTTGATCTCCGAAATGTACCCTACCCCAACCAGTTTTATGCCTTTCCCTCTTGCCCTTCAGTAATGCCCGGGGGGCTCATCTAAATGTGTCTGACTCCTTATCTTTTACATAAATGTCATAGAAATCAAATGTGGATAGCTTCCCTGGTAACTCAGTGGTAAAGAGTTCATCTGCCAATGCAGGAGACACAGGTTCAATCCCTGAGTCAGGAAGATTCCACATGTTGCAGAGCAACTAAGTCCCTAAGTCACAACTATGGAGCCTGTTCTTTAGAGCCTCGGAGTCACAACTATTGAGCCCACATGCCACAGCTACTGAAGACCATGTGCCCTAGAGCCCGAGTTCCACAACAAGAGAAGTCACCACAACAAGAAGCCTGCTCACCTCAATGAGAGAGTAGCCCTCAATCCCTGCAACTAGAGAAGAGCCTGCAGCAGGAGCAAAAACCCAGAATAGACAAAAATAAAATAAATAAATAAAATTTGAAAAATAAAAAAGACTACCAAAGTGCATTAAGGGTCTGGAAGAGATTAAATAACGTACAGATGAATTTGCCATCTGGTCCTGAGCACAGATGAATTTCTCAAGAAGTACTCATTTACTGAGAAATAGTGCACTAAAAATGTATAATGGGCTTTACTCAAACTTGAGAATTAACAGGGCTGACAGATCAAAGCAGACAGGACTTTCAATGGTTAACAAGACTCTCCTTGGACATTATTTCACAATTCTAAATTCTTTCAAAATTATCTTCCCATTCACTCCTTAATACAGATATTATGTGATTCATATGAATCATACATCCTGTTTGATGCCAGAGTCACAACAGAGAATACAATCGGGTTCAGGAAAGGTTAATTCTCATTCTTCATCAGTGACTGTAATCCTACCTGTGACTGGCAATTCCGCTAACTGCCAGATAATATCAATTTATTATTTATAATTACAACCAATACAACCCAACCTATTTCTCAATTTTTCAAAACTTACATTCATGTTACATAATGTTTCAGATGTGAGAATTATAGCAAGGGGAGTGGTTTTTTTTTAATTAACAAGACTTACTGTTTATATATATATATATATATATATATATATACATATACTGAAATATCTGTCCATAAAGTATCTTTATAAAAACATATATTTAACTACTTCTTTATGAAAGAGAATATACAATATACAGAATACATTGGGAAAAGATTTCAATGAATCTCAAATGAAGAGTATGTGATAGTATTTGTTAATAGACCTATACACATGGAAAAACAGTTTAAACATAGAGGATCTAATGTCTCTAACCTCTCTGTATGAAGCCTCCAGACAGACATCTCATACAATGATATACAACTAATTCATAAAAACTGCTTGTAATTTGAGGAAAGTCATGACTGATGCTCATGGAAGTCAGGCCCTATAAAATATATCCTCTTCATGGCATGTGGAGCAAATCACCAACAAACAAGGGGGATGTTTAAAGAGGCAATTTTAAAACCTTGAGGATGTCACTTTATCCGATTATATACAAAGCTGAGGGCTGTAATCCTTCAGCTGGCCCCCTCCGTGTTTCCTAACTAGTAATTCCCCTTCTAAGACAGCCTGAAAGAAGGAAATATAGACCAGTCCTGATTGGTAAGTTCTTTCTGTATGCACAAATGAAGAGCATTGCTTCTGAGTTGAACGCATAGGCGCTTCACTCATTTCTAAAAGTAGTATCTATAAAATACTGTGTATTTATTAAGATAAATACATCACCAACTGTATTTATAGTGACAGATCAAAGCAGACAGGACTTTCAATGGTTAACAAGACTCTCCTTGGACATTATTTCACAATTCTAAATTCTTTCAAAATTATCTTCCCATTCACTCCTTAATACAGATATTATGTGATTCATATGAATCATACATCCTGTTTGATGCCAGAGTCACAACAGAGAATACAATCGGGTTCAGGAAAGGTTAATTCTCATTCTTCATCAGTGACTGTAATCCTACCTGTGACTGGCAATTCCGCTAACTGCCAGATAATATCAATTTATTATTTATAATTACAACCAATACAACCCAACCTATTTCTCAATTTTTCAAAACTTACATTCATGTTACATAATGTTTCAGATGTGAGAATTATAGCAAGGGGAGTGGTTTTTTTTTAATTAACAAGACTTACTGTTTATATATATATATATATATATATACATATACTGAAATATCTGTCCATAAAGTATCTTTATAAAAACATATATTTAACTACTTCTTTATGAAAGAGAATATACAATATACAGAATACATTGGGAAAAGATTTCAATGAATCTCAAATGAAGAGTATGTGATAGTATTTGTTAATAGACCTATACACATGGAAAAACAGTTTAAACATAGAGGATCTAATGTCTCTAACCTCTCTGTATGAAGCCTCCAGACAGACATCTCATACAATGATATACAACTAATTCATAAAAACTGCTTGTAATTTGAGGAAAGTCATGACTGATGCTCATGGAAGTCAGGCCCTATAAAATATATCCTCTTCATGGCATGTGGAGCAAATCACCAACAAACAAGGGGGATGTTTAAAGAGGCAATTTTAAAACCTTGAGGATGTCACTTTATCCGATTATATACAAAGCTGAGGGCTGTAATCCTTCAGCTGGCCCCCTCCGTGTTTCCTAACTAGTAATTCCCCTTCTAAGACAGCCTGAAAGAAGGAAATATAGACCAGTCCTGATTGGTAAGTTCTTTCTGTATGCACAAATGAAGAGCATTGCTTCTGAGTTGAACGCATAGGCGCTTCACTCATTTCTAAAAGTAGTATCTATAAAATACTGTGTATTTATTAAGATAAATACATCACCAACTGTATTTATAGTTTCAACTAGCATAGTTCATGTCTTCAAAATTTGCTGAAAAGAACTAGAAAGATTTCATGTATTTCCATCAAACTGTTGTGGTCATTTACTTTTTAAATAGGCACACTAATTTGTGAGACTGCTTGGACCACCGATATGACTTGCCTTTTTGGATCAGCATTGTGACACTATCTGGTCTCAGTAGTGGAAAGAGGATTGATTATACTATGTTAAAACTCTTCAGATATAATATGTTTTAATGTTTTATAATTACAAAATATGACCAAGAGATAAATCAAGATCTCATTTTATAATCAAAATGACTTGAGAAACTTGGCCAAACCAGAAAAAAGGATAAGGTAAAGTAGAAGGAAAAGAAGAAACAAATGGAAGGCTAAAGACGAGGTTTCATCTCTCAGGAAGGGAAGAAAAAAAAGTCCTATAATCAAAACTTGTGGTTATTTATTATCAACATGGCCAAGAGACTGAATTAAAAAAAAAAAAAAAAAAAACTGATCTTGCCATCTGTCCACACTCTGCAGGCTGCTGCCGCTCTGAGGAAAAATAAAAACACTCTAGGTTCATCCCAAGAATGTTAGGTTTACTATTAGTAATGTTCTCACTAACCTGTCTTAAAACCCTTCTGCAATCTAAAGATATAAACAAAAGTGTGATGATGAATTGTGAATTGACCAGGATAGTCAGGAGCTTTGATGTCATGCCCAGCATTTGTTTTTAAATGGTTTTGGTTTGGTTTGTTTGATCCCATTCTGCAATTCTTAGTAGCTAGAATTCCATTTCTAACCTCAACAGAAACTAAAGAATTCTGAACACAATACAGTTCCCAGATTTTAAAATGAAACCTGAAGTATCACTTAGAACAGTGGCTGGGGAAAAACCACTAGAAAGTCTGTTTTGACAGTCGTTGATATGACGTCATTGTCGACACACGTATGTCTATAAATATAGACCAGTCCTGATTGGTAGTTCTTTCTGTATGCACAAATGAAGAGCATTGCTTCTGAGTTGAAGCATAGGCGCTTCACTCATTTCTAAAAGTAGTATCTATAAAATACTGTGTATTTATTAAGATAAATACATCACCAACTGTATTTATAGTTTCAACTAGCATAGTTCATGTCTTCAAAATTTGCTGAAAAGAACTAGAAAGATTTCATGTATTTCCATCAAACTGTTGTGGTCATTTACTTTTTAAATAGGCACACTAATTTGTGAGACTGCTTGGACCACCGATATGACTTGCCTTTTTGGATCAGCATTGTGACACTATCTGGTCTCAGTAGTGGAAAGAGGATTGATTATACTATGTTAAAACTCTTCAGATATAATATGTTTTAATGTTTTATAATTACAAAATATGACCAAGAGATAAATCAAGATCTCATTTTATAATCAAAATGACTTGAGAAACTTGGCCAAACCAGAAAAAAGGATAAGGTAAAGTAGAAGGAAAAGAAGAAACAAATGGAAGGCTAAAGACGAGGTTTCATCTCTCAGGAAGGGAAGAAAAAAAAGTCCTATAATCAAAACTTGTGGTTATTTATTATCAACATGGCCAAGAGACTGAATTAAAAAAAAAAAAAAAAAAAAACTGATCTTGCCATCTGTCCACACTCTGCAGGCTGCTGCCGCTCTGAGGAAAAATAAAAACACTCTAGGTTCATCCCAAGAATGTTAGGTTTACTATTAGTAATGTTCTCACTAACCTGTCTTAAAACCCTTCTGCAATCTAAAGATATAAACAAAAGTGTGATGATGAATTGTGAATTGACCAGGATAGTCAGGAGCTTTGATGTCATGCCCAGCATTTGTTTTTAAATGGTTTTGGTTTGGTTTGTTTGATCCCATTCTGCAATTCTTAGTAGCTAGAATTCCATTTCTAACCTCAACAGAAACTAAAGAATTCTGAACACAATACAGTTCCCAGATTTTAAAATGAAACCTGAAGTATCACTTAGAACAGTGGCTGGGGAAAAACCACTAGAAAGTCTGTTTTGACAGTGGTTGATATGACGTCATTGTCGACACATGTATGTCTATAAATACTGTTGTGTATCTCTCAGCTTTTTCTCCTGGAGTACAATCCAGCCCTGGAAATAGCAGATCAATTCATCACCATGGATACTGGAAAATCCTGCCAACGGGCCCAAAATGTAGACTATGAGTAAACTGTGCTGGTGTCTATTGCTGTGACTGAGGTCAGTGCTCTATCTTTCTCAGCAGGATTGGCAGCTGCAGGAAGGCGTCCACTTCTACTGGAGATCCCATGCCTGTGGTCCTGCTCTCACCCTTGATCTGCTTTGGCCCTACCGCCTTTCCTGAGCTCCTAGCACCAACGATTTGTCTCTAGTATACTCACACCTGGCCTCTTCAGATTTACTAGTTTCTCCCAGACCTAGGTGATGCCATGGTAAAGAATCCCCCTGCCAATGCAGGATACATAGGAGACGCGGGTTTGATCCCTGGGTTGTAAAGATCCCCTGGAGAAGGAAATAGCAATTCATTCCAGTACTCTTGCCTGGAAAACCCCATGGACGGAGGAATCTAGTGGGCCACAGTCCACAGGGATGCAAACAGTTAGATGTTAAGTGAGCAATTGAGTATAAACACACGCATTCTTTATCTCAACCAAGTGTGAAAAACTTCTTTTACATTTGTTTTAGTTGAAACAAAATGTATGATCCCAGAAAATTAAGAGGAAAACAATGAATTTAAAACCAAAATTCAAACTCTTGTTCTAGCTTTAACTCAACACGGACCTTAAATAGTTACTTGACTTTTCATTATTCATTTAACCAACATTTACTGAGGGCCTACTGTACCCCACGTGGTTAGGTAACAAGTATGCAATGAAAAAGGGGAAACAACTGTTGTTCTCAAGGAGCTCACAGTGGAAAAGAAAAAATGGACACATGCCAATGCTCACAGTGCTGGGCGACACACACCATGGTAAGAGGAAAAAAGGAGAAGGAGGGCATCTCATCCAGACAGGGAAGGTCAGAATGAGCTTCCAGGAAGAAGAGAACCTGAAGTGAGGCCTGAGGATGAGCGGGTGACGTCCAGTCCAAGGAAGACGGGAGGAGGAGGAGGGTACAGAGGGAAAGGTAATATGGTGATGAACTTGGAAAGAAGAAAGCGTTATCCTGGCACACTACTTGACTCAGCATGAAAAACTGCCATAATAAGATAAATGTCATTAGTTAGCTTTCAAAGCCAAACTGTAGCAAAAAGTATTATCAATGATTTTAACATAAAATAGCTAATAACATTTAAGTGTTGACACTCTTCAGACAAATAAAAGACAATTACTATGTCTGCCCTGTGTGTTGGTCAGTCATGTTCAACTCTTTGTAACCCCATGGACTGGAGCCCTGGCTCATCTGGCCATGGATTCTTCAGGCAAGAATTCTAGAGTGAGTTGCCATACCCTTTTCCAGGGGATCTTCCCAACCCAGGAATTGAAACCCTATGACTTAGTAATTTCACTACTGAGTATTTACCCAAGACAAATGAAAATGTAGGTTCACACAGAGACTAAAATAAAGATGCTCTTAGGAGCTTTATTTATATTAGCCCAAACTGGAAACAATCCAAGAGTCTACTAAGGGGCTTCCCTGGTGGTCCAGTGGGTAAGGACACCGCCTTGCAGTGCAAGGGGCACCAGTTCAATCCCTGGCCTGGGAAGATCCCACGTGCTGCGGAGCGGCTGGACTGATGTGTCCAATTACCGAGCCGGAGCTCTGGAGTGCATGTGCCCAGAGCCGGTGCTCTGCGACAACAGAGGCCGCTCAAAATGTGAAAACTTCTTTTACATTTGTTTTAGTTGAAACTGTATGATCCCAGAAAATTAAGAGGAAAACAATGAATTTAAAACCAAAATTCAAACTCTTGTTCTAGCTTTAACTCAACACGGACCTTAAATAGTTACTTGACTTTTCATTATTCATTTAACCAACATTTACTGAGGGCCTACTGTACCCCACGTGGTTAGGTAACAAGTATGCAATGAAAAGGGAAACAACTGTTGTTCTCAAGGAGCTCACAGTGGAAAAGAAAAAATGGACACATGCCAATGCTCACAGTGCTGGGCGACACACACCATGGTAAGAGGAAAAAAGGAGAAGGAGGGCATCTCATCCAGACAGGGAAGGTCAGAATGAGCTTCCAGGAAGAAGAGAACCTGAAGTGAGGCCTGAGGATGAGCGGGTGACGTCCAGTCCAAGGAAGACGGGAGGAGGAGGGGGGTACAGAGGGAAAGGTAATATGGTGATGAACTTGGAAAGAAGAAAGCGTTATCCTGGCACACTACTTGACTCAGCATGAAAAACTGCCATAATAAGATAAATGTCATTAGTTAGCTTTCAAAGCCAAACTGTAGCAAAAAGTATTATCAATGATTTTAACATAAAATAGCTAATAACATTTAAGTGTTGACACTCTTCAGACAAATAAAAGACAATTACTATGTCTGCCCTGTGTGTTGGTCAGTCATGTTCAACTCTTTGTAACCCCATGGACTGGAGCCCTGGCTCATCTGGCCATGGATTCTTCAGGCAAGAATTCTAGAGTGAGTTGCCATACCCTTTTCCAGGGGATCTTCCCAACCCAGGAATTGAAACCCTATGACTTAGTAATTTCACTACTGAGTATTTACCCAAGACAAATGAAAATGTAGGTTCACACAGAGACTAAAATAAAGATGCTCTTAGGAGCTTTATTTATATTAGCCCAAACTGGAAACAATCCAAAAGTCTACTAAGGGGCTTCCCTGGTGGTCCAGTGGGTAAGGACACCGCCTTGCAGTGCAAGGGGCACCAGTTCAATCCCTGGCCTGGGAAGATCCCACGTGCTGCGGAGCGGCTGGACTGATGTGTCCAATTACCGAGCCGGAGCTCTGGAGTGCATGTGCCCAGAGCCGGTGCTCTGCGACAACAGAGGCCGCCGCGATGGGAGGCCCACACGGGCCAAAGAACAAAGATGAATGAAAATAGACAAATGAAAGACCAATAGAAGTAGCCCGCTTGCTCCCCTCCCTCCCCACTCCCCCAAAATAAATAAATCTTAAAAAAAAAAAAAGTCTACTAAGAGTGCAATAGATAAACACTGTATATATATTTATACAATTCAATACTTTTCACTGGTTAAAAAGATAGCTACTGATACATGCAACTACATAGATTAGTCTCATAGACATTATACTAAGAGAAAGAAGTCAGAAGTGCACACTAAAACAGCACTGTGATTATATTTCTGTAATTTCTAGAAGAGAAAATATCTGTTCCATTATGGAAAAGGTCAGACAAAGCTGCTGCCTCTGGAAGGGGCAGGGGACAGACTAGGAAGGCGTGCAGGGGCCATTTCTCGGCTGATGTGGCTACACAGGTGTAGACACTGGTCAAACCTCGAGCAATGGCACGTGTAAGCTCTATGGCTTTCTCTGTATGCTTCTGATCTAAAAACAAACACTAATTAGCGGTTTTGCTTTTTTCCAGTGGTATAAATTAACCATTCTGAGGCTACTTCCTGCATATTCGAGGCTTGAGCAAAATGCTAGGCTTTTGGAAATAATGGGTGCCAAGTTTCTTGTTGTCGAGAAACAGGGTAAGCAGCACAGAAAGCAACAAGGCTAGAGCTCAGTGTGAAGGGGAGCAGCTCTTAGCACACGTGGCTCCTGAACACCTGGCAGGCGCCAGACCAAATGGAGGACAGGCTGTAAGCATCGGATACACACTAGTTTAGGAAGACTTACTACAAGGGGAAAGAAAAGTATAATATCTCACTAATAATTTTTTATACTGGTGCATGCTGAAATGGATTGGAGAAGGAAGTGGCAATTTGCTCCAGTATTCTTGCTTGGGAGTCTGGCGGGCTACAGTCCTCATAGCCACAAAGACTGAGCTCAGCGCCCCAACTACCAGCCCGCGTGCTGCAGCAAATAAACCCCATGTGCCTGGAGCCCAGGGTCTGCCACAAGAGACGCCACTGCAGTGAGCAGCCTGTGCACCTCAGCTGGGGAGTGGTCCCTGCTCTCCACAACTAGAGACTCCACAAGCAGCAGCAAAGATCCAGGGCAACCAAAAGTAAGTGAATAAATAATAACGGGCTATAGAAACATAACATGTCAAGTGAATTTACACAATGGGAGGCCCACACGGGCCAAAGAACAAAGATGAATGAAAATAGACAAATGAAAGACCAATAGAAGTAGCCCGCTTGCTCCCCTCCCTCCCCACTCCCCCAAAATAAATAAATCTTAAAAAAAAAAAAAGTCTACTAAGAGTGCAATAGATAAACACTGTATATATATTTATACAATTCAATACTTTTCACTGGTTAAAAAGATAGCTACTGATACATGCAACTACATAGATTAGTCTCATAGACATTATACTAAGAGAAAGAAGTCAGAAGTGCACACTAAAACAGCACTGTGATTATATTTCTGTAATTTCTAGAAGAGAAAATATCTGTTCCATTATGGAAAAGGTCAGACAAAGCTGCTGCCTCTGGAAGGGGCAGGGGACAGACTAGGAAGGCGTGCAGGGGCCATTTCTCGGCTGATGTGGCTACACAGGTGTAGACACTGGTCAAACCTCGAGCAATGGCACGTGTAAGCTCTATGGCTTTCTCTGTATGCTTCTGATCTAAAAACAAACACTAATTAGCGGTTTTGCTTTTTTCCAGTGGTATAAATTAACCATTCTGAGGCTACTTCCTGCATATTCGAGGCTTGAGCAAAATGCTAGGCTTTTGGAAATAATGGGTGCCAAGTTTCTTGTTGTCGAGAAACAGGGTAAGCAGCACAGAAAGCAACAAGGCTAGAGCTCAGTGTGAAGGGGAGCAGCTCTTAGCACACGTGGCTCCTGAACACCTGGCAGGCGCCAGACCAAATGGAGGACAGGCTGTAAGCATCGGATACACACTAGTTTAGGAAGACTTACTACAAGGGGAAAGAAAAGTATAATATCTCACTAATAATTTTTTATACTGGTGCATGCTGAAATGGATTGGAGAAGGAAGTGGCAATTTGCTCCAGTATTCTTGCTTGGGAGTCTGGCGGGCTACAGTCCTCATAGCCACAAAGACTGAGCTCGCACGCCCCAACTACCAGCCCGCGTGCTGCAGCAAATAAACCCCATGTGCCTGGAGCCCAGGGTCTGCCACAAGAGACGCCACTGCAGTGAGCAGCCTGTGCACCTCAGCTGGGGAGTGGTCCCTGCTCTCCACAACTAGAGACTCCACAAGCAGCAGCAAAGATCCAGGGCAACCAAAAGTAAGTGAATAAATAATAACGGGCTATAGAAACATAACATGTAAGAACCACTAGCCAAACCTAGGATAATTTCAGCATCAGAATGAATGATGAGAGGAATGGATTATAGCCTATTTAATAAAATAAGAACCTAGGAGTCCATATTCAAATAAGAAGGGACAGTGCTTCCCTATAGCAGAATATCAACAAACAAAGGAAAACAGTAATGAGACAAAAGATCATCAGTGGATATAAAGCTAGTTGGGTAAAAGTTTTACGAGAAACAGCATTATTTACCTATTTTGAAAGTGTCCACCCCATATATGAATTACAAAAAAATATATACTTAGTTTATAAGAATCATTTTTAAACTTACAATTGAAAAAAATTATCAAGGTATATCAGAACTAACTATGCAGTCTTGCTGCCTCTGAGTTTTTGAAAATCACTGAGAAATTAAAACCATCCCTCCATCCCAAATCAGATTAAGGAACATTAACCTCATCTAAGTGTGGTTTATGAATCATCATTAGCATCATCTGAATTCTTTTACAAACTTTTTATAAGATATAAAAGGCAGAAAGCCTTCACATTTCAGAAACACGGCAGCAGTGGGAGCAATTAAAAATATTATTTACAGAATTAATCAGCAAACTTAATAAAAAAACAACTGAGCAAAAGAATATACGAAATTACACTGTCATGTTTCACAGTTGCACTTGTTATCATCATTCTTCAAAAGAACATAATTTTAAGTAGTGTCTTTTGTAAACACATTGACACTTCTTAAAATACTTCATTTTAAAAACAAAATAATCATAAAAGTAAAAAACTTAACAGTGACAGGTCAAAAACTAGGAAATTAATAACATTGTATACTCGGGTATTCTTTCTTTGTTTGTTTTTCTTTTTGGCTATGCAGTGTGGATTGCAGGATCTTAGTTCCCAAACCAGAGAGTTAACCCAGGGACCAGCAGGGAAAGCACCAACCTGGAAGTAGCCATTTCCCCTCCAGGGGGCCCGCCCGGCCCTCCAGGGGGTCCTCCTGACCCAAGGATTAAATCCGCGTCTCCTGCATTGCAGGCAGATAGATTCCTTACCATCTGAGCCACTAAGGATGGAGCAAAACCAGTTTTAAGAGGAAAGTTTACAGTAATACAAGTCCACTTCAGGAAGGAAGAAAAACCTCATATAAACAATTTAACCTTAAACCTAAAGGAATTAGAAAAAGAACAACAAATAAACCCCAAGTTTAACAGAAAGAAAGGAATTATAAAGATCAGAGCAGAATTAAATGAAATAGAGACTAAATTCTCTGAAAAATAATAAAAATTAATAAACCTTTAGCCAGACACAATAAGAAAAAAAGTAAGAGGACCCAAATAAGGGTAAAAAATCAGAAATCAAAGAGAAGTTACAGCTGACACCAGAGAAATACATAGGCTCATAAGAGATTCTTATGAATAATTATAAGCCAATAAAATGGGCAGCCTAGAAGAAATGGATAAAATCCTAGAAACATACAATCTTTCAAGACTGAGTTAGGAACAAAACAGAAAATATGAATAGAAACAACTACCAGCAATGAAACTGAACCAGTGATTTAAAAACAGAAAAAGGAAAAAGAAAATTAAAAAAGGAAAAGAAGAAACTCCTAACAAACAAAAGTTCAGGGCCAGACGGCCTTGCAGGTGAGCTGACCCAGCATATCAAGATGAGTCCATTCCTATTCTTCTCAACTATTCCAAAAGAAACTGAAGAGAAAGGAATGCTTCCCAACTTACTCTATGAAACCAGCATCACCCTGATAGCAAAACAAGACAAAGACACCACAAAGAGGCAAGAAAGGAAGCTACAACCCAGTATCATTGACGAACACAGAAGCAAAAATCCTCAACAAAATACTAGCAAAGTGATTTCAACAGTACACTAAAATGATCATATACCATGATCAAGTGGGATTTACCCCAGGGGTGCTAGACTTTTGTAAACACATTGACACTTCTTAAAATACTTCATTTTAAAAACAAAATAATCATAAAAGTAAAAAACTTAACAGTGACAGGTCAAAAACTAGGAAATTAATAACATTGTATACTCGGGTATTCTTTCTTTGTTTGTTTTTCTTTTTGGCTATGCAGTGTGGATTGCAGGATCTTAGTTCCCAAACCAGAGAGTTAACCCAGGGACCAGCAGGGAAAGCACCAACCTGGAAGTAGCCATTTCCCCTCCAGGGGGTCCTCCCGGCCCTCCAGGGGGTCCTCCTGACCCAAGGATTAAATCCGCGTCTCCTGCATTGCAGGCAGATAGATTCCTTACCATCTGAGCCACTAAGGATGGAGCAAAACCAGTTTTAAGAGGAAAGTTTACAGTAATACAAGTCCACTTCAGGAAGGAAGAAAAACCTCATATAAACAATTTAACCTTAAACCTAAAGGAATTAGAAAAAGAACAACAAATAAACCCCAAGTTTAACAGAAAGAAAGGAATTATAAAGATCAGAGCAGAATTAAATGAAATAGAGACTAAATTCTCTGAAAAATAATAAAAATTAATAAACCTTTAGCCAGACACAATAAGAAAAAAAGTAAGAGGACCCAAATAAGGGTAAAAAATCAGAAATCAAAGAGAAGTTACAGCTGACACCAGAGAAATACATAGGCTCATAAGAGATTCTTATGAATAATTATAAGCCAATAAAATGGGCAGCCTAGAAGAAATGGATAAAATCCTAGAAACATACAATCTTTCAAGACTGAGTTAGGAACAAAACAGAAAATATGAATAGAAACAACTACCAGCAATGAAACTGAACCAGTGATTTAAAAACAGAAAAAGGAAAAAGAAAATTAAAAAAGGAAAAGAAGAAACTCCTAACAAACAAAAGTTCAGGGCCAGACGGCCTTGCAGGTGAGCTGACCCAGCATATCAAGATGAGTCCATTCCTATTCTTCTCAACTATTCCAAAAGAAACTGAAGAGAAAGGAATGCTTCCCAACTTACTCTATGAAACCAGCATCACCCTGATAGCAAAACAAGACAAAGACACCACAAAGAGGCAAGAAAGGAAGCTACAACCCAGTATCATTGACGAACACAGAAGCAAAAATCCTCAACAAAATACTAGCAAAGTGATTTCAACAGTACACTAAAATGATCATATACCATGATCAAGTGGGATTTACCCCAGGGGTGCTAGGATGTAAACTATCCACAAGTCAATCTATGTGATACATCACATTAACAAACTGAAGAATCAAAAGCCTATGATTATCTCAATGCATGTGTGCTCAGTCACTTCAGTCATATGCGACTTTCTGCAGTCCTATGGACTGGCACTAGGCTCCTCTGTCCATGGCATCTTCCTGGCAAGAATACCAGAGTGGATTGCCAAGCTCTCCTCCAGGGGATCTTCCCCGACCCCCTAGGCTGCAGATTGGAACCTATCCATGGCCTGGTAGGAACAGGACTGCAGGGCAGGAGGTGAGCAAAGGAAGTGCCGTCTCCAGGAAGTTCCTAAAATTACTTTAAAAGTCATGTAGCACTTTTTTTTTCCAGTGCTCTGTATACATGTTCTCACTTTATCTTTATGATATATCTCTGAATGCTACATGACAGGTATTTTATTCATGTGAAAACTAACTGGCCCATAGATCATACCACTGGTTTATGGCAAAATGTAGACCAGAAGCTTCATCTCTTCATTTTCTTCCTATTTCTGCCTTTAAATGAGTATAAACTAGAGGGAACACTCATCACAGTGAATATTTAGGAGAAGAGAAATTTGAAGGCATTTTACACTAATACTAATAAAATAATAAGGAAGACATATTTACGGTAATTAATACTTGTAAACTTACAATTTTTCTAATTCAAGTGTTAAGAATTTTTCTACAGGTGTTTGGAACTTACAGAAGAGATAAATTTTTCTTTTGTTTTTAGCTGAAATTTTGACAAAACTATAAGCTCAAGTTCAGGTTCACATTTAAAGTCTCTTATCCCAATTATAAGATAATAAACTAATATAAACCCTCTGGTTTGTCAAATACAACTAGAAATCTTACAGAAGTTTCTAAACATTTGCAGGGTTTAGGACTTCATGTCCTTCAGTGAGCTTGGAGACCATTCTCCTACTGTTTTCCCCTGCTTCCGTCTTCAACCAGTCAATTGTTGAGTTCTTGGGCGTCTTCTGGTTTCTTTTTTGTCTTCCGAGCAAGAATGATCAATATTCAAACATTTTCCTTTAAACAGCAACAATAAAAATGCACTAAATACATAAAGCTTCACCCATTGGGGTAAAAATCCCTAAGGGTCCTAGAACTAGATGAGGTGTTCAATGAAACACACAGAAGCAGCAATAGTTAATTAGTGTATCAGCTTTAAAATGTGCCTCCAGGGGGGGCACATTTCAACAAAGTCCAGCTTAACTTCCGCTGTGTCTAGGAAGTGCTCTACTGAGGATGAGCGCATTGGAGTCCAGTGGTGAGCACCCTCTAGGAGGGCCAGCCTGCCCCATCCATGGATGTGCGCTCCTGGGGGGACTCCCGGAGGGCAGACTGACACCGTAGAGAAGGGAGCTGAAGGGGCTCTCTACTCCTCCGGGCGACGGAGCACAAACCTCTGAAGACGTGATGTCCCGGGGCTTGTGGCAGATTGGACCACTGGAAATATCAACCTGGTTGCACACTGTTCGAGTAGAATAAACCTGCTTTTCAGTTTCCTTTTTCCTTTCAAATGTGTGTGTCCAAATGCCAATCGGAGTCATTTTCCTAAGGAACAAACTAACGGCCGCTGGTATATTGAAAAAGGAAACCTCATCAGATGGCTACAGTCAGCGAGGGGCAGACTGGGAAGCTGTGTATGAAATTTAGATCAGCCAGTCTCTACTCAGGATACGACTCAGCCACCAGCCAGGTACATTTCCATTATTCAGTCTTAAAAGGCAACCACCAGTTGTTCGGTACCAGTAATTCAGGTTCCTGTGCTACAAAAATATGGCATTGGCTCCTTCATCTTGCATCTTCCTCCTAGCTGTTTGTTTTTTTTTTTTCAAACGCAGACCACTTTTAAAGTCTTTATTGAACTTGTTACTATATTGCTTCTGCTTATGTTTTGGTTTTTTGGGCCATGAGGTATACGGGATCTTAATTCCCTGACCAGGGATCGAACCCATACCTCTTGCCTTGGAAAGTCTTAACCACTGGACCACCAGGAAAGTTCCAAGAATCCTAGCTTATAAAATACCATTTCTGAACAGTTTTTCCCAAACTTTTACGGAATCAATTGTTGAGTTCTTGGGCGTCTTCTGGTTTCTTTTTTGTCTTCCGAGCAAGAATGATCAATATTCAAACATTTTCCTTTAAACAGCAACAATAAAAATGCACTAAATACATAAAGCTTCACCCATTGGGGTAAAAATCCCTAAGGGTCCTAGAACTAGATGAGGTGTTCAATGAAACACACAGAAGCAGCAATAGTTAATTAGTGTATCAGCTTTAAAATGTGCCTCCAGGGGGGGCACATTTCAACAAAGTCCAGCTTAACTTCCGCTGTGTCTAGGAAGTGCTCTACTGAGGATGAGCGCATTGGAGTCCAGTGGTGAGCACCCTCTAGGAGGGCCAGCCTGCCCCATCCATGGATGTGCGCTCCTGGGGGGACTCCCGGAGGGCAGACTGACACCGTAGAGAAGGGAGCTGAAGGGGCTCTCTACTCCTCCGGGCGACGGAGCACAAACCTCTGAAGACGTGATGTCCCGGGGCTTGTGGCAGATTGGACCACTGGAAATATCAACCTGGTTGCACACTGTTCGAGTAGAATAAACCTGCTTTTCAGTTTCCTTTTTCCTTTCAAATGTGTGTGTCCAAATGCCAATCGGAGTCATTTTCCTAAGGAACAAACTAACGGCCGCTGGTATATTGAAAAAGGAAACCTCATCAGATGGCTACAGTCAGCGAGGGGCAGACTGGGAAGCTGTGTATGAAATTTAGATCAGCCAGTCTCTACTCAGGATACGACTCAGCCACCAGCCAGGTACATTTCCATTATTCAGTCTTAAAAGGCAACCACCAGTTGTTCGGTACCAGTAATTCAGGTTCCTGTGCTACAAAAATATGGCATTGGCTCCTTCATCTTGCATCTTCCTCCTAGCTGTTTGTTTTTTTTTTTTCAAACGCAGACCACTTTTAAAGTCTTTATTGAACTTGTTACTATATTGCTTCTGCTTATGTTTTGGTTTTTTGGGCCATGAGGTATACGGGATCTTAATTCCCTGACCAGGGATCGAACCCATACCTCTTGCCTTGGAAAGTCTTAACCACTGGACCACCAGGAAAGTTCCAAGAATCCTAGCTTATAAAATACCATTTCTGACTCCCCAATCCTTACTGTGCTTTCTTTCTAGAAGCAATAGAATCACTGAAATGAAGTAGGCTTTAGAGGGAAATGGTCTGCTTTTTCCTAGGTTCCTGATGTTTGTCCTTGCATCCAGAGGGACCTCAGCTCACGTAATACTTCCAAGCCACTTTGCTCTTTTACCACTCTGCCTGGGAGAATGAAGAGCACATGACCGGTAAATTTGAGAAGAGGAAATAGGGCTTGCAAAGCTCAGCCTGCCCAGCTCTCCTTCCTGGGGGATGGCTCCGGTAACACATATGCACATCTTGTCTTCCGTGCTGGGAGTCTGACCAGCGAGGTCCCCACGGAGGAGACATGTCCACCTGGCTGGGCCCAGTGGCTTGCTTTGCCTATTTCTGAGCTGCAGCTTAGCAAGCCCACATGTCCTGCCCTCCTAAGCCAGCTAGCCCTCCCAGGCTGAATCAGTAGTAAGAACGGTATTCTCATCTCCATCTGTCTTTCTCCTCCTCTCCCTCTTAAGTGGCTTAAACCTCAGGACCACTTTTTAACTGTGGCAACCTTGCATAGCTATTTTACTATGGTTGTTCTTATCCACTCCTATGTGTGAAGTTTTGAACCATCTTGTTCCTTTTCTGGATTTTTCTTTTCTGTATCACTATCAATTGTTTCATACCTGAAAACCCTGATTACATTCCCCACCCCCACTTCCATCCCCAAAGGGCAAAAAGAATAAGTATTTGGCTCTCAAATGATTCTAAATTAGGACCTTTGGGTCTCTTTTATACCGTTGTTGTTGTTTTATGTCCACTCTAATATACCTAACTTACTGAAAATTTGGGCAACTCTAATTTAATTTTATTTACCAGGGGTCCATTTTCAAAGCCACTGGATAACATAAATCCACTCACAAATCTGCAAGTCTTTGCTCCCTGTTTTTTTTTTTTTTTTTTTTTTTTTTATGGGTAAATAGAAAATCTCCTGTCAAAGGAAACTACAGGTAGCACTGAAAAGAACCCCTGGTTTTCACAACAACGGTTTCCCAACAACTTGAAAAGCATCAAGCAATTCAATTATCCTAAAATTGTCATCCAATTTGTTTCTCTGTGGGAGAGCTAGTATTCTTATGTCATGAAGACCAAGAAATTACTTGCTTTCTGGAATATGTGAATATTTTCCTTCCTATTATTCTACACAAAGAAATGATCCACATTCATTTTTTAAAATAGTTAAATAGAAAGATATATGTACACACGACCTATGAATAAGGTTCCTGATGGCAGATTGTTAAACCAGTCTTTTGTTCTTTTCCCTTCCTGGCTCCCCTTCCTCATAAGAACAATTGGCGGGCAAGTTTCAAGGGCTTTATCCGGGACACGTGCAGAGAACCAAAGGGGTGGGAAAAGCAGTTAATATGAACCCTCCCCGCAGAAGCCTACAAACATTACTCCTGGCTCATCGACCAACAAAAGACTTCGGGAAGATTGCGACTCTATGTTCCTTAGCCTGTGAGGAACCAGGGGAGGGAACCTGCGGCCTCGGGAGAAAAACTGATTAGATTTTCCACTTGGTGGGCTGCCCACCAGACACCTGATCTTGCAAAGCCATCATTAAAGCCTCTGCTTCCCGCTGCACCTCGTGTCTCCAAGCCCATTCTCTGAGTTTGGGCTGGCGAGTGTTACTCACGCGATTACTGCTGAATTTCTGAAAGAATATCTGGGGGCAACAGGAATGGGATTGGGACCAAGGGCAAAAAGGGGAGAAGAGGTAAAATGGGAGCTGAGGAAATAAACAATAAGATATTTTAAAATATCAAATGACCCCCAAATATCACTATTTAATTTGATGACCAAGCATTAAAATTATCTTTTAGTAAATTTTAGCTAAGTCTGAGTACTTCGAATAATTAAATGGTTCAGGTATTTATTAACCTCCTTTCTACCATTCCTCAAATGTTTATGTACATTAATTTTCAATCAACAAAATCTACATTCATGAGTTTATAATCAATGAGTGTTAATGTGCACCATTTTGGAGAAAACTCATTCTTTCTCATGCCATTCACTTATTGAGGGTCATTCACGTGAAAATCTCCTGTCAAAGGAAACTACAGGTAGCACTGAAAAGAACCCCTGGTTTTCACAACAACGGTTTCCCAACAACTTGAAAAGCATCAAGCAATTCAATTATCCTAAAATTGTCATCCAATTTGTTTCTCTGTGGGAGAGCTAGTATTCTTATGTCATGAAGACCAAGAAATTACTTGCTTTCTGGAATATGTGAATATTTTCCTTCCTATTATTCTACACAAAGAAATGATCCACATTCATTTTTTAAAATAGTTAAATAGAAAGATATATGTACACACGACCTATGAATAAGGTTCCTGATGGCAGATTGTTAAACCAGTCTTTTGTTCTTTTCCCTTCCTGGCTCCCCTTCCTCATAAGAACAATTGGCGGGCAAGTTTCAAGGGCTTTATCCGGGACACGTGCAGAGAACCAAAGGGGTGGGAAAAGCAGTTAATATGAACCCTCCCCGCAGAAGCCTACAAACATTACTCCTGGCTCATCGACCAACAAAAGACTTCGGGAAGATTGCGACTCTATGTTCCTTAGCCTGTGAGGAACCAGGGGAGGGAACCTGCGGCCTCGGGAGAAAAACTGATTAGATTTTCCACTTGGTGGGCTGCCCACCAGACACCTGATCTTGCAAAGCCATCATTAAAGCCTCTGCTTCCCGCTGCACCTCGTGTCTCCAAGCCCATTCTCTGAGTTTGGGCTGGCGAGTGTTACTCACGCGATTACTGCTGAATTTCTGAAAGAATATCTGGGGGCAACAGGAATGGGATTGGGACCAAGGGCAAAAAGGGGAGAAGAGGTAAAATGGGAGCTGAGGAAATAAACAATAAGATATTTTAAAATATCAAATGACCCCCAAATATCACTATTTAATTTGATGACCAAGCATTAAAATTATCTTTTAGTAAATTTTAGCTAAGTCTGAGTACTTCGAATAATTAAATGGTTCAGGTATTTATTAACCTCCTTTCTACCATTCCTCAAATGTTTATGTACATTAATTTTCAATCAACAAAATCTACATTCATGAGTTTATAATCAATGAGTGTTAATGTGCACCATTTTGGAGAAAACTCATTCTTTCTCATGCCATTCACTTATGAGGCATTTCGAGAGGAAGCAAGTCATTCACGTCAACTGTAATGAAAAAGCATTTAGTATTTATTAGTGTGTAGGAGTCTTGTTCTCAAGGGAGTATTTCACAGCTATTATTCATTCAATCTCAGCTTCCCTAGGAGGGAACGAAAGAATGGCCAGTGAGCCAAAGTCCACGAGTTGAGTCATTGTTCAGCTCCATTCCAAGGGACTACTCAGTTTCAACTAAACCCCTGAGGTTCACGTTAAGATTCTCTGGCTAAGGCTTTTCTCTGTGATCTGGTCCCATAGGCAACAGCTCAGACGTCACTTATCTGGTATGTGATCACCTTATAAGATCCTGGGAGGTATCCATGGACAGGAAACCTTCCTGTGGAGCAAGAGCCTTTCAGGACAAAGCAGATATCCCGAGAGACATTCAGATGTCTTCTGAGATTCCCACAGTCCCCACGATCGCCAGCTCTTACACTGTATTCCAGTAGGCCCAGATCTTTAATTTGGTGATGGTGATGAGCGACGAAGTCCTCCTTTCTGATTTCATCTTCACTGACTTTTATCTTTTGTACTTCCTTCATCCTATAGAAATGATACTTTGGTCTCATTTATTCCTTAAGTCTTCTTTCTAATCCTACCTGGTAAAGTTCCTTCTGGTTTCCCTTGCTCTACAAAGCAGTCTGGACGCCAGGAGCAGAGACCTTGACACTGCCTTCTACAACAGTCATTCCACTCCTTAGCTTTCCTTGGGTCTTTCATGTTAACTCAGTCTCTGATCCTTTCAGCTTCTTTTCCATCTCCACACCTAAATGACCCAGCTTTTGGGAGAGACTTCAAAATCGTACCAAATATGGTCCAAATCAAAAAAAACAATATATAAGTTACCCATCTAGAACAATAATAATATTATCATTAAAATTATATTTAGGGGCTTCCCTGGTGGTCCAGTGGGTAAAGAGTCCACCTTGCAGTGCAAGGGGCACCGGTATGATTCCTGGCATGGGAGGATCCCACGTGCTGCGGAGCAGCTGGACCAGTGTGTCCAATTACAAGCCAGCGCTCTGGAGTGCATGCCCCCAGAGCTAGTGCTCTGCAACGAGAGAGGCCACTGCAATGGTAGGCCCACACAGTCCAAAGAATAAAGATGGATGAAAAGAAATAAATAAAACCCCATAAAAGAGGCCAAAATTTTTTTAAAAAGTTTAAAAAAATTATATTTAAAAAAAGTGGAAAAGAAAAGTCATTCTTAGCTCCTAATAAAACAGGCAGCAGGCTAGACTTGGTCCACTAGCTGGCTGGCCCACCCAGGGCCATCAGGATGGCCACATGTCCCTTAGCCCCTTGGTCCTCCTTCCCACTGTGATACTGCTTCCTCTTGAAAGTTGTCTTTATTTCAAGTAAAGAATTGCATGCCACATAGTTTCCTGCAGGTACAGAATTCTAGAAGGGGCTTAGGAAAACCAAATATTCTTACAGCATCCCCATTTTCAGATAAGGGAATTGAGGCCAGCTTGAATCTATCACAGAGCTGAGTCACACTGAACCTAGCATTTGAAGGCTCTCTGGACTAAGACTCTGGAATTACAGCCACACAGAGGTCAATTCCTATGAGGCGGGTTTATATGTTTAAGCACAGAAACCAAGAAACAGAAAAGGTGTCTTTCAGACCTATGGTCTGTATTATACTGTCTCCCCTAGCTCTAAGCATGCTCCCTCATCAGTCTGACGGCTGGTTACAGTGCTTCCACTTAGCTTAGTCAGGTAACAAGGGGCTGGTGGAAGAAGGGAAACAATGTTTACTAGAGCAAAGCTCCACAGATGTCTTAAACAGTTG
Source organism: Tragulus kanchil (assembly GCA_022376925.1). Lineage (NCBI taxonomy): Eukaryota > Metazoa > Chordata > Mammalia > Artiodactyla > Tragulidae > Tragulus > Tragulus kanchil. The sequence goes on along the minus strand of JAIOJX010000004.1, from coordinate 265,538,486 downwards.
AAATAGAAAGCTTCATGTGTAAAGAAGATCCAGACAGTAACTGTCATAATTTCTAACTGGCAGACCCTACATGAGAACCCTCAAGCTGCAAACTTTCAAGATGAGAACATGCACTCGGGGTCCACAAGGAACCAACACCATGCCATCCATGTCAGACGTGAGTGAAGCTGGGCTCCCCTCCATCTCCTGGTGCTGATGATCCTTCAGCTCTACCGACTCCCGCTTCTTCTCCCTCCTCTAGTCACTAACTCTTCTTGCCTGTTCACTCAGGGCCAACCCTGGAATGCCGGCTGTTGTACTGGACTCCTATGGCTTCCAAGGTACTGTCTAAAAACGTTTGTGTGTGTGTGCTTGTTTTTCACATATTATCTGTGTGAGAAGTATTATAAACCTCATACAGTACTATCTAGCCAATTCTGTAAAGTGAGATGAATTTACTACTAGTTAAAATATGACAGGAGAGAATGAAATATTTTCCTCTAGCTAATATCTATTTTATCCTCTTAAAAGTTTTGTCTTGGGTTTCCCCTGGTGGTCCAGTGGATAAGGACGCCACATTGCAGTGCAAGGCGCCCGGGTTTGATTCCTGCCTGGGAAGATCCCATGTGCCGCGGAGCGGCTGGACCAATGTGTCCAATCACCGAGCCGGAGCTCTGGAGCGCATGCGCCCAGAGCCGGTGCTCTGCGACGAGAGAGGCCACCGCATGGGAGGCCCTCAGGAGCCAAAGGACAAAGACGGATGAAAATGGAGAAATGAAACACCAATAGAAGTGGCCCGCCTGCTCCCCTCCCTCCCCAACCCGACCCCTGCCCAAAATAAATAAATAAATAAATCTTTAAAAAAAAAAAAAAAGTTTTGTCTCAGAATTTACTCAGAGTTCTGAGTTCTACAAAGAATTCAGTAATATTCACTAAGCAGCTCAGCTGGTAAAGAACCCTCTTGCAATGCAGGAGACATTGGTTTGATTCCTGGGTCGGAAAGATCCCCTGGAGGAGGGATAGGTTACTCACTCCAATATTCTTGGGTTCCCTGGTGGCTTAGACGGTAAAGAATCCGGCTGTAATACAGGAGACCTGGGATTTATCCCTGGGTTGGGAAGATCCCCTGGAGAAGAGAAAGGCTACCCACTCTGATATTCTTCCCTGGAGAATCCCAAGGCTCGGCTAGGGGTCACAAAGCGTGAACATGACTGAACGACTGTCACATGCACTCGGGGTCCACAAGGAACCAACACCATGCCATCCATGTCAGCGTGAGTGAAGCTGGGCTCCCCTCCATCTCCTGGTGCTGATGATCCTTCAGCTCTACCGACTCCCGCTTCTTCTCCCTCCTCTAGTCACTAACTCTTCTTGCCTGTTCACTCAGGGCCAACCCTGGAATGCCGGCTGTTGTACTGGACTCCTATGGCTTCCAAGGTACTGTCTAAAAACGTTTGTGTGTGTGTGCTTGTTTTTCACATATTATCTGTGTGAGAAGTATTATAAACCTCATACAGTACTATCTAGCCAATTCTGTAAAGTGAGATGAATTTACTACTAGTTAAAATATGACAGGAGAGAATGAAATATTTTCCTCTAGCTAATATCTATTTTATCCTCTTAAAAGTTTTGTCTTGGGTTTCCCCTGGTGGTCCAGTGGATAAGGACGCCACATTGCAGTGCAAGGGGCGCCGGTTCGATTCCTGCCTGGGAAGATCCCATGTGCCGCGGAGCGGCTGGACCAATGTGTCCAATCACCGAGCCGGAGCTCTGGAGCGCATGCGCCCAGAGCCGGTGCTCTGCGACGAGAGAGGCCACCGCATGGGAGGCCCTCAGGAGCCAAAGGACAAAGACGGATGAAAATGGAGAAATGAAACACCAATAGAAGTGGCCCGCCTGCTCCCCTCCCTCCCCAACCCGACCCCTGCCCAAAATAAATAAATAAATAAATCTTTAAAAAAAAAAAAAAAGTTTTGTCTCAGAATTTACTCAGAGTTCTGAGTTCTACAAAGAATTCAGTAATATTCACTAAGCAGCTCAGCTGGTAAAGAACCCTCTTGCAATGCAGGAGACATTGGTTTGATTCCTGGGTCGGAAAGATCCCCTGGAGGAGGGATAGGTTACTCACTCCAATATTCTTGGGTTCCCTGGTGGCTTAGACGGTAAAGAATCCGGCTGTAATACAGGAGACCTGGGATTTATCCCTGGGTTGGGAAGATCCCCTGGAGAAGAGAAAGGCTACCCACTCTGATATTCTTCCCTGGAGAATCCCAAGGCTCGGCTAGGGGTCACAAAGACGTGAACATGACTGAACGACTGTCACATGCACTTTCCCTGACGGCTCCATGGTAAGGAATCCACTGAACAATGCAGGAGATGTGGGTACCATCCCTGGGTCAGGAAGATCCCCTGGAGAAGAAAATGGCAACCCACTCCAGTATTCCTGCCTGGAGAATCCCATGGACAGAGGAGCCTGATGGGCTATAGTCCATGGAGTTTCAAAAGAATTGGATACGACAGCAATTAACAAACAACATTAGCTCACAGATTTGTATAAACTTTGTTCCTACTTCTCCAATTTTAGGATTTTAAGGAATGAATTCATCCCTATTTCATTGTTTTGTAGCCATGGGCCAATTTGGCACTATTTTTCATATTTTATATTATTTTGTTAGTATCTATTCTAATGGATACTAATGGAAGAACTTCACAAAAAATCTGAATTATGTTATTTTACTTTGGGAAGAAAACAAAGCAAACCAACAAATTACACAAACAAAAATACCCAGGGAAGAAGTACCATCAGATATGACACCAACTGTGGTATAAAAACAAACCATGGATGTGCGTGTGATTCGATCCTCATTTATAATTTTTCTTTTTTGAAATTCAATGATGTTAACCTTGCCTAATGCTTCTTTCATTATTGTGTTATAAACTGACCCCTGAAGAATTCTGTTTCTTAAGGCTGCATTTGATCATAAGCAGAATGTGGCCCTAATTAAAATGGGATTATCTTGGGATACTATATCAAAGAAATGTGCTTCTGAGGTAGGTATTCTTTTACTTATTTTTCTTTAATAGATATAATGAAGGCCAGAACATGTTACCCTTTCCAAAAAACAACTCTTTGGAAAATATGTCTAGCTTTGGTAAACAGATTTTTATGTTGGAATGGAAGTTTAAATTAGTCTTAGTCTTTGGAAAATATGTCTGGCTTTGGCAAACATATTTTTATGTTTGAATGGAAGATTAAATGAGCCTTATCCATTTCTTAATGTATAGAGAAACACACTAGAAGAAACAAAGAAAAACATCTAAAATTTTGTTTTCTGAGGGAAATGACTTTTTGTATAGTTTGATTTTTCAGTGTATTGGGGTTAAATACTTTATAATTAATAGGCCATCCTGTAAAGTAATTTTGTAGTAATTTTACAGAGTAGACTAAACCACCGCAAGAAAGAGAGCCCCAAAGTACAGTGGCTCCAAAAATAATGACGTTTATCTGCCTGCAGTTAATGGGGCAAGAGGAGAGCCCGAGCTTGGTGGGCAGCCACTGGGGACCTGGCTGGCAACCACTCTGCCATCAACAGCTGGCTTGCAGGGCTGTTCTGGCCCAGCCGGCCAAGCAGAGGAGAGACAGGGAGTCTCTGGCCAGAGAGAGCCTCTTAAGCAGATAAGGCTGAAGTTCTTGGAATCACTTGGACTCACATTCCACTGTTAAGTATCCAGTCCCACGGCCACACCTAGCTACATGGCAGACGGGAAACCATGGCAGTCTCTCCGAGTGCCAGGAAGAGGGTGAAAAACAGCAACAGGCGACAACTGCAGTCTCCACAGACTCTGATTATGAAAAATTATAAAGCACTGGCCATATGCATTGCAAAGGTCCCTATGCAAAAAATCAAGTTAAGTTTTTTCCACTATGAAAATCTTGAACAAAGGTAAAAATTAAGGTAGATTTCTTTGATTTTATGTCTCCACATCAAAAAGAATTTTTTTTTTTTTTTTTTTTTTAGTACTAAACAGAGGAAATACCCAACTTAAAATAAATCATGTTCTAAAAGCTGGGTATTTGTTTTCTCATGGAAACAATGTTCTAAAAATGGCCAAGTTCCAGAATTATTTCAAAAGGTCTCATTTACCTCCTGTGGTTCTAAAATGGCCAAGTCTGTACCTAGACTTTTTTATTTTTTTATGATTATAAGGCCAGAACATGTTACCCTTTCCAAAAAACAACTCTTTGGAAAATATGTCTAGCTTTGGTAAACAGATTTTTATGTTGGAATGGAAGTTTAAATTAGTCTTAGTCTTTGGAAAATATGTCTGGCTTTGGCAAACATATTTTTATGTTTGAATGGAAGATTAAATGAGCCTTATCCATTTCTTAATGTATAGAGAAACACACTAGAAGAAACAAAGAAAAACATCTAAAATTTTGTTTTCTGAGGGAAATGACTTTTTGTATAGTTTGATTTTTCAGTGTATTGGGGTTAAATACTTTATAATTAATAGGCCATCCTGTAAAGTAATTTTGTAGTAATTTTACAGAGTAGACTAAACCACCGCAAGAAAGAGAGCCCCAAAGTACAGTGGCTCCAAAAATAATGACGTTTATCTGCCTGCAGTTAATGGGGCAAGAGGAGAGCCCGAGCTTGGTGGGCAGCCACTGGGGACCTGGCTGGCAACCACTCTGCCATCAACAGCTGGCTTGCAGGGCTGTTCTGGCCCAGCCGGCCAAGCAGAGGAGAGACAGGGAGTCTCTGGCCAGAGAGAGCCTCTTAAGCAGATAAGGCTGAAGTTCTTGGAATCACTTGGACTCACATTCCACTGTTAATTATCCAGTCCCACGGCCACACCTAGCTACATGGCAGAGGGGAAACCATGGCAGTCTCTCCGAGTGCCAGGAAGAGGGTGAAAAACAGCAACAGGCGACAACTGCAGTCTCCACAGACTCTGATTATGAAAAATTATAAAGCACTGGCCATATGCATTGCAAAGGTCCCTATGCAAAAAATCAAGTTAAGTTTTTTCCACTATGAAAATCTTGAACAAAGGTAAAAATTAAGGTAGATTTCTTTGATTTTATGTCTCCACATCAAAAAGAATTTTTTTTTTTTTTTTTTTTTTAGTACTAAACAGAGGAAATACCCAACTTAAAATAAATCATGTTCTAAAAGCTGGGTATTTGTTTTCTCATGGAAACAATGTTCTAAAAATGGCCAAGTTCCAGAATTATTTCAAAAGGTCTCATTTACCTCCTGTGGTACATCTGCAATGAAAAGCACTGGAACACGACACTGTACTGTAGCACTCAAGATGTGAGCTAGAAATGATTTTTTGAAATATTTTTAATAAGGAAATTAAGTTTAATTAGAGGAAGATGTGGCGGAGGGAGCAGGGAGTGGGTAATGAATATTAATATTTTTAATACAAAGTCAAAGTGAACTCTCAGAAGTATTCTGCCAGTGATTCTTTAATCTAAAAACACAACAAAATATGCTTTCCTCCTTCAAGGTTAATCATAAGCAAAATAAATAAGCTGGTAAGTCATGTATTACAGGTAGACTTTTGGAATAAAATGGGAGGGAGAATACAGTGAACAGAGATGCAGGAGAAGAGTCCCTAAGGTAACCAGGAAGAGAAGGGACGGGAGGAAGACCCTCCAGCGCTCATGCCTCTAGTCTACAAGGTGTGAAGAAAGAGAAAAGCAGGAGAGACACAGCTGAGCATGGAGGAAAGGCACCTGGACAGATGTATGCATAACCACCGAGGGGGACAGATGGGAACGAGTCGGAGTGAAGTTTTTCTGACCTCACCTCCAGGACTTCGATAACTGCCAGCAATGAGGGTCTCAGGTTAGAGAGGCAGCATACAAATGGCCAATGGGAGAGAAAGAATGTTCACCATCTGGGAGGAATTTGGGAGTGACTGACTTCTATTTCACTTCTAATTGGCACAAGGAAAGTTCTTGGTTTAAAATTCAGAAAAGGAAAACGTATCAAAATGGAAATTAGGGGACTCCTCTGGTGGTCAGTATTTGAGAAGCCACCTTTCAGTTCAGGGACACGGGTTTAATCCCTGGTTGGGGAACTAAGATGCCATATGCATTGAAGGTCCCTATGCAAAAATCAAGTTAAGTTTTCCACTATGAAAATCTTGAACAAAGGTAAAAATTAAGGTAGATTTCTTTGATTTTATGTCTCCACATCAAAAAGAATTTTTTTTTTTTTTTTTTTTTTAGTACTAAACAGAGGAAATACCCAACTTAAAATAAATCATGTTCTAAAAGCTGGGTATTTGTTTTCTCATGGAAACAATGTTCTAAAAATGGCCAAGTTCCAGAATTATTTCAAAAGGTCTCATTTACCTCCTGTGGTACATCTGCAATGAAAAGCACTGGAACACGACACTGTACTGTAGCACTCAAGATGTGAGCTAGAAATGATTTTTTGAAATATTTTTAATAAGGAAATTAAGTTTAATTAGAGGAAGATGTGGCGGAGGGAGCAGGGAGTGGGTAATGAATATTAATATTTTTAATACAAAGTCAAAGTGAACTCTCAGAAGTATTCTGCCAGTGATTCTTTAATCTAAAAACACAACAAAATATGCTTTCCTCCTTCAAGGTTAATCATAAGCAAAATAAATAAGCTGGTAAGTCATGTATTACAGGTAGACTTTTGGAATAAAATGGGAGGGAGAATACAGTGAACAGAGATGCAGGAGAAGAGTCCCTAAGGTAACCAGGAAGAGAAGGGACGGGAGGAAGACCCTCCAGCGCTCATGCCTCTAGTCTACAAGGTGTGAAGAAAGAGAAAAGCAGGAGAGACACAGCTGAGCATGGAGGAAAGGCACCTGGACAGATGTATGCATAACCACCGAGGGGGACAGATGGGAACGAGTCGGAGTGAAGTTTTTCTGACCTCACCTCCAGGACTTCGATAACTGCCAGCAATGAGGGTCTCAGGTTAGGAGAGGCAGCATACAAATGGCCAATGGGAGAGAAAGAATGTTCACCATCTGGGAGGAATTTGGGAGTGACTGACTTCTATTTCACTTCTAATTGGCACAAGGAAAGTTCTTGGTTTAAAATTCAGAAAAGGAAAACGTATCAAAATGGAAATTAGGGGACTCCTCTGGTGGTCAGTGTTTGAGAAGCCACCTTTCAGTTCAGGGGACACGGGTTTAATCCCTGGTTGGGGAACTAAGATGCCACATGCCCCAACTAAGAGTTCACATGCCGCAACTAAGCCCCTGTGCCGCATCAAAGTGCCCCTTGAGCCCCAGTAAGGACCCAGCACAGCCAAAAAAGAAATGTCAATTAGAAGAATCTTCATGGCAGAAAAGGTACACCTGAATGGGGCCGCTATGAAAATAATTCTTTGCATGTTTCAAATGCACATTTGGTCTCTTTTTCTAGCTGCCTATTTCAGTACAACTTAACAGTTCCCCTACTGTTACTGGAGATGCTTGTTCAAAGTAAAAAGGCAATTTTGCACAGCCTGATCCGGGGGGAAGCCTTGTGTCTTAAATGCGGGGAAGGCTGTTCCCTGCGAGCCTGGCTGACTGCGCACAGCCCACCGATTGGTCTAACAAGCCCAGCACTTGGTCGAATGGGGAGCTGGCAACAAGGAACCATCAGCACGGGCAGCAACCCCCTACCCAGCCTTTGTCGTGCCTGAATATGAAACAGAGATTTCGTTAACTTCTGCAAATGTAAGCACCTTTTGAAAATAAAAACAAATTCTCAAATTGGCTGCAAACTAGTGAATCAAATCTTTTTTATGGTTTTAGAGATGATCGCGACACCTCCAGTCGGGACAAATCCCAATTTCTCTTACCCCAGTCTTTTTGGTGAAGAGAAGAGGAAAGCCCTCCAGCGCTCATGCCTCTAGTCTACAAGGTGTGAAGAAAGAGAAAGCAGGAGAGACACAGCTGAGCATGGAGGAAAGGCACCTGGACAGATGTATGCATAACCACCGAGGGGGACAGATGGGAACGAGTCGGAGTGAAGTTTTCTGACCTCACCTCCAGGACTTCGATAACTGCCAGCAATGAGGGTCTCAGGTTAGGAGAGGCAGCATACAAATGGCCAATGGGAGAGAAAGAATGTTCACCATCTGGGAGGAATTTGGGAGTGACTGACTTCTATTTCACTTCTAATTGGCACAAGGAAAGTTCTTGGTTTAAAATTCAGAAAAGGAAAACGTATCAAAATGGAAATTAGGGGACTCCTCTGGTGGTCAGTGTTTGAGAAGCCACCTTTCAGTTCAGGGGACACGGGTTTAATCCCTGGTTGGGGAACTAAGATGCCACATGCCCCAACTAAGAGTTCACATGCCGCAACTAAGCCCCTGTGCCGCATCAAAGTGCCCCTTGAGCCCCAGTAAGGACCCAGCACAGCCAAAAAAGAAATGTCAATTAGAAGAATCTTCATGGCAGAAAAGGTACACCTGAATGGGGCCGCTATGAAAATAATTCTTTGCATGTTTCAAATGCACATTTGGTCTCTTTTTCTAGCTGCCTATTTCAGTACAACTTAACAGTTCCCCTACTGTTACTGGAGATGCTTGTTCAAAGTAAAAAGGCAATTTTGCACAGCCTGATCCGGGGGGAAGCCTTGTGTCTTAAATGCGGGGAAGGCTGTTCCCTGCGAGCCTGGCTGACTGCGCACAGCCCACCGATTGGTCTAACAAGCCCAGCACTTGGTCGAATGGGGAGCTGGCAACAAGGAACCATCAGCACGGGCAGCAACCCCCTACCCAGCCTTTGTCGTGCCTGAATATGAAACAGAGATTTCGTTAACTTCTGCAAATGTAAGCACCTTTTGAAAATAAAAACAAATTCTCAAATTGGCTGCAAACTAGTGAATCAAATCTTTTTTATGGTTTTAGAGATGATCGCGACACCTCCAAACATGTCGGCACAAATCTCACTCACAAATTTCTCTTACCCCAGTCTTTTGCTGCGTTGACCACTTTGCAGAGAGATTCAAGTTTATGAGACAAAAAATAGAAATGGTGTGTCATTTAATCAGTATAAATCTTTGTTTACAACCCATCTCAAGCCTTAACTCTGAGTCTAATTGACTGCATTGTTTGGAACAAATCACCAGATGTCTCTGGATTTACTCCTCAACCAATAATTGAAGAGATTGGATGAGATGAGCCCTAACAGCCCCTCCAGTTCCACCGACAATCAGTAATTCCAGCTTTTTCAGCTTTACTTTGGCCATGACGAGGGACGTGACTGGGTGGGTTACAGGGAGACTCAGCTACCCTTTCAGCCAAGCTGCCTGGCTTATCAGTATTTTTCATTTGCAGTAAGAACCTCTGAGTGAGGATGTTTATCAGCAGAATGGACCCAAAAACCAAACAAGTGTGCGGAGAAATGCTCTTATTTGTTCGCCTGAGGTCAGTGCTCATTTTTAATCATCACCAGCGCATCAACCCCTCCCTCCCTGCACCTGACTGAGAGGCTGGGTTTCTGGTCTGACACCTGACTCTTTGCCCTAGCATGAGACTTAAAGGAAATCATGCCACTAAAAGATCAGGCCTTCGACCGGAAACTTCCGATGTCCACAGTAAGAATAAGGATAAGGGCTACCTTGAGCTGGGGCCCACAATAGGTCAGATCACTCTGTTTGGTAAATATTGATTATCACCATCCTTTTCTACATGAGCAGAAACTAAGGCCCAGAGGGATTGGATAAATTGCTCAAAGTCAGCCCCAGATGCTAATCCATTCACTTCACTGTTGCCTGGAGCCATCTGCAGGGCTCTGTTCTCAAGGCGGGGTGACAGGAGCCAGGAGGATGAAGAAGGGTTAAAACTGACAACCAGCATTAGAAGACTTCAATATACTCTATTCTCCAATGGTCTATTTGAACAAGGAACCATCAGCACGGGCAGCAACCCCCTACCCAGCCTTTGTCGTGCCTGAATATGAAACAGAGATTTCGTTAACTTCTGCAAATGTAAGCACCTTTTGAAAATAAAAACAAATTCTCAAATTGGCTGCAAACTAGTGAATCAAATCTTTTTTATGGTTTTAGAGATGATCGCGACACCTCCAAACATGTCGGCACAAATCTCACTCACAAATTTCTCTTACCCCAGTCTTTTGCTGCGTTGACCACTTTGCAGAGAGATTCAAGTTTATGAGACAAAAAATAGAAATGGTGTGTCATTTAATCAGTATAAATCTTTGTTTACAACCCATCTCAAGCCTTAACTCTGAGTCTAATTGACTGCATTGTTTGGAACAAATCACCAGATGTCTCTGGATTTACTCCTCAACCAATAATTGAAGAGATTGGATGAGATGAGCCCTAACAGCCCCTCCAGTTCCACCGACAATCAGTAATTCCAGCTTTTTCAGCTTTACTTTGGCCATGACGAGGGACGTGACTGGGTGGGTTACAGGGAGACTCAGCTACCCTTTCAGCCAAGCTGCCTGGCTTATCAGTATTTTTCATTTGCAGTAAGAACCTCTGAGTGAGGATGTTTATCAGCAGAATGGACCCAAAACCAAACAAGTGTGCGGAGAAATGCTCTTATTTGTTCGCCTGAGGTCAGTGCTCATTTTTAATCATCACCAGCGCATCAACCCCTCCCTCCCTGCACCTGACTGAGAGGCTGGGTTTCTGGTCTGACACCTGACTCTTTGCCCTAGCATGAGACTTAAAGGAAATCATGCCACTAAAAGATCAGGCCTTCGACCGGAAACTTCCGATGTCCACAGTAAGAATAAGGATAAGGGCTACCTTGAGCTGGGGCCCACAATAGGTCAGATCACTCTGTTTGGTAAATATTGATTATCACCATCCTTTTCTACATGAGCAGAAACTAAGGCCCAGAGGGATTGGATAAATTGCTCAAAGTCAGCCCCAGATGCTAATCCATTCACTTCACTGTTGCCTGGAGCCATCTGCAGGGCTCTGTTCTCAAGGGCGGGGTGACAGGAGCCAGGAGGATGAAGAAGGGTTAAAAACTGACAACCAGCATTAGAAGACTTCAATATACTCTATTCTCCAATGGTCTATGCTTTTGAAAATTGTCCTTGCTCAGGCCCAGGGCTCTGAAGGGAGCTCTGGCAAGTGGATTAATTTACTTTTCATCTTTCTCACACACAGACTCATGTGAGCACCTCTTCCGTGCACAGTAACTACGGAACTGGCTGCTGGAGACAAGGTCTGAAAGAACTCACCCTGAGAGGATTATAATCCGGTCCTAGAAGCCTTCCCCTGGGTCAAGAAGATCCCCTGGAGGAGGCAGCCTGCTCCAGTGTTCTTGCCTGGAAAATCCCATGGACAGAGGAGCCTGGTGGCCTGCAGTCCATGGCGTTGCAAAACTCCGACACGACAGAAGTGACTGAGCACACACGCATGGAAGCCTTTCAAACCTCCTTTATGTTACCTCCCAGTGTATTTTCTCTCTGCCCAGACTAAGAAATCAGGGGATCACCATAGTATATCTTCTCTCAGTTTTAGAAATTTGAATTTTAATTATTCATGTGAATTCTTTCCTATCTCTAGAACATATCCTGAGGATGTCCTTTGAGCACTCACAGTAAACTACTTGTTATGTGCAAAGCAATTCCTCCCCTAGATCACCACTTCTTTCCTATTACAACCCAGCCTACTGGAAAGACAGAAATTAAAATCACCTGCTTTGACTGCCCAGGGCCTCTAACGTTTTCCTTTTCCTACAGAGCACCCAGGTCTGGGGTTTGATTGCAAGATCTGGAATTTGAGCTCCTATGCTTCATTCCATCTTGTTTATTTTGCTTTTTAAACTTCAGTTCAGTTCAGTTGCTGAGTCATGTCCGACTCTTTGCAACCCCATGGACTGTAGCATGCCGGGCTGCCCTGTTCTTCACCATGTCCCGGAGCTTGCTCAAACTCATGTCCATTGACTCAGTGATGCCGTACAACCATCTCGTCCTCTGTCATTTTTTTCCATTCCCCAGATGCTAATCCATTCACTTCACTGTTGCCTGGAGCCATCTGCAGGGCTCTGTTCTCAAGGGCGGGGTGACAGGAGCCAGGAGGATGAAGAAGGGTTAAAAACTGACAACCAGCATTAGAAGACTTCAATATACTCTATTCTCCAATGGTCTATGCTTTTGAAAATTGTCCTTGCTCAGGCCCAGGGCTCTGAAGGGAGCTCTGGCAAGTGGATTAATTTACTTTTCATCTTTCTCACACACAGACTCATGTGAGCACCTCTTCCGTGCACAGTAACTACGGAACTGGCTGCTGGAGACAAGGTCTGAAAGAACTCACCCTGAGAGGATTATAATCCGGTCCTAGAAGCCTTCCCCTGGGTCAAGAAGATCCCCTGGAGGAGGCAGCCTGCTCCAGTGTTCTTGCCTGGAAAATCCCATGGACAGAGGAGCCTGGTGGCCTGCAGTCCATGGCGTTGCAAAGGCTCCGACACGACAGAAGTGACTGAGCACACACGCATGGAAGCCTTTCAAACCTCCTTTATGTTACCTCCCAGTGTATTTTCTCTCTGCCCAGACTAAGAAATCAGGGGATCACCATAGTATATCTTCTCTCAGTTTTAGAAATTTGAATTTTAATTATTCATGTGAATTCTTTCCTATCTCTAGAACATATCCTGAGGATGTCCTTTGAGCACTCACAGTAAACTACTTGTTATGTGCAAAGCAATTCCTCCCCTAGATCACCACTTCTTTCCTATTACAACCCAGCCTACTGGAAAGACAGAAATTAAAATCACCTGCTTTGACTGCCCAGGGCCTCTAACGTTTTCCTTTTCCTACAGAGCACCCAGGTCTGGGGTTTGATTGCAAGATCTGGAATTTGAGCTCCTATGCTTCATTCCATCTTGTTTATTTTGCTTTTTAAACTTCAGTTCAGTTCAGTTGCTGAGTCATGTCCGACTCTTTGCAACCCCATGGACTGTAGCATGCCGGGCTGCCCTGTTCTTCACCATGTCCCGGAGCTTGCTCAAACTCATGTCCATTGACTCAGTGATGCCGTACAACCATCTCGTCCTCTGTCATTCCCTTCTCCTTCTGCTTTCTATTTTTCCCAGCATCTGGGTCTTTTCTAATGAGTAAGCTTTTCGCATCAGGTGGCCACTACATTTGTTTCTAATAGCTCCTTTATATTCCCTTAGTTGTTTCTACATAAAATGGCCAGAGAGGGCTAAACCCCTTACCTATGCAGACCTCCAGAGTACAATCATGATTATTCTTTTATTATGTTACAGGAGAAGGGAAACTGACATCTTACTCATCTTCGATTAATTTCTGACACTTGGTTCTAATAAATGGTATTTTTGTTTTAACCAACATTTCCCTAGGAAACAGCAGGTGCTAAAATTAAAACACAGAGCCAAAAAAACATCTCTTCCCTGAGGGGAATAAAATGCTCTCCTTTTCTGGACTTACTCTCTGAAGCTACCCAGGGCTGAACTGATTATCTACTTCTGTCTAGAGTCACTGAGGTATTATCCGGTTTTTTTCTGTGGTTTGACATGCTGTCATGACCCCTATTAGGATGTGGATGTTCCAGTTTTAAGGGAAATAAGGAACACGAGCCTATTTCTTCATAGGGTATCTGCTCTTTGTCCATTTATTTGTTATAAAGCTTTGGTGCCCCATATTCCTCATAGGATAATGACTTTTTTGGAAACCAATGCTCAGAAATCAGTTATACAAATTGCATGCTACAAGTGACATCATAGAATAAGGTAAAAAAATAAACAACTGATTTATATTCCCTGGATATTCTGTTCCTGGTGCAAATGAAGCCTAACTCAAAAGAAAAAATTTTTTCCTGGATTTCTTGGTATGAGCTCTCGATTGCTGTTTGGGTCATTTTTGGATGCTGGAACAAGCCTTTTCTGCTGTGTCTCATCTCTTTCAATGGCACTAAATATTTTAATTTATGATTCATATATTCTTTTTTTTTTTTAATGTGCTCTAGAACTCTGGCTCGGTAATTGGACACATCGGTCCAGCTGCTCCGCAGCACGTGAGATCTTCCCAGGTCAGGGATCGAACCAGCACCCCTTGCACTGCAAGGCGGTGTCCTTACCCACTGGACCACCGGGGTGAGATGTGGCATGTAAGGTAATTCTATAAGCCCTTACTATGAGCACAATGCAGCCCTCCTCCCCCCTGATACTGGGTCCACTTGGCATAAACACAGAGGGAGGATGCAGGGGCAGTGGAAGGGAGAACAAATTCCCACCAGGCAGCAAGCCCTAGCAGTAGATGCTGAGGTCAAAGAACCTGTCAGGCCACGCTTCCACCTAAGAGAGGTCCAGGACGGCAAAAGGACATGCCCAGGCTTACTATGCAGACTCAGTACATCAGATTCTTTATAGTCAAAACTAAAATTTCGATTAATTTCTGACACTTGGTTCTAATAAATGGTATTTTGTTTTAACCAACATTTCCCTAGGAAACAGCAGGTGCTAAAATTAAAACACAGAGCCAAAACATCTCTTCCCTGAGGGGAATAAAATGCTCTCCTTTTCTGGACTTACTCTCTGAAGCTACCCAGGGCTGAACTGATTATCTACTTCTGTCTAGAGTCACTGAGGTATTATCCGGTTTTTTTCTGTGGTTTGACATGCTGTCATGACCCCTATTAGGATGTGGATGTTCCAGTTTTAAGGGAAATAAGGAACACGAGCCTATTTCTTCATAGGGTATCTGCTCTTTGTCCATTTATTTGTTATAAAGCTTTGGTGCCCCATATTCCTCATAGGATAATGACTTTTTTGGAAACCAATGCTCAGAAATCAGTTATACAAATTGCATGCTACAAGTGACATCATAGAATAAGGTAAAAAAATAAACAACTGATTTATATTCCCTGGATATTCTGTTCCTGGTGCAAATGAAGCCTAACTCAAAAGAAAAAATTTTTTCCTGGATTTCTTGGTATGAGCTCTCGATTGCTGTTTGGGTCATTTTTGGATGCTGGAACAAGCCTTTTCTGCTGTGTCTCATCTCTTTCAATGGCACTAAATATTTTAATTTATGATTCATATATTCTTTTTTTTTTTAATTTTCTCTAGAACTCTGGTTCGGTAATTGGGCACATTGGTCCAGCTGCTCCGCAGCACGTGAGATCTTCCCAGGTCAGGGATCGAACCAGCACCCCTTGCACTGCAAGGCGGTGTCCTTACCCACTGGACCACCGGGGTGAGATGTGGCATGTAAGGTAATTCTATAAGCCCTTACTATGAGCACAATGCAGCCCTCCTCCCCCCTGATACTGGGTCCACTTGGCATAAACACAGAGGGAGGATGCAGGGGGCAGTGGAAGGGGAGAACAAATTCCCACCAGGCAGCAAGCCCTAGCAGTAGATGCTGAGGTCAAAGAACCTGTCAGGCCACGCTTCCACCTAAGAGAGGTCCAGGACGGCAAAAGGACATGCCCAGGGTCACAAAACAACTTTAGTAGTAAAACTAGACTCGGTGTGTCATTTCCTAGGACCGTCTCTCACCTGGTAAAAGACAAGTAAGACCAGGAATGCCCTTGAAAACGCACATCCCTGTCTTAGCCATACTTCACCTGTCGGTTATTTACCTAATTTGCTTGAAAATTGACTTGGAAACTTAACAATCATTCTAAAGCAGTCGGTTAATTTATTTTGCTGGATGAGCCGTCCATGATGAGGGAACTCAAATCCTGATGGGCCTGCCTGGTCCTCTCCCTCCAGCCCTCACCTCAGCACACTCGGGGGACAGGTAAAAGGGACCTGCCTCATCCAGAGTTCAATATGCAGTTCCAGTCTCATCTCTGTGCCCTGAACCCATGCTGATTCTAAGCTCCATTCTCTCAGAGTTTTCTGAGTCCCGCCTCACTCATTAACTACATACTGCAGTGATAAAAATTGCAGATCTTGAGCCACAGTCCCTGGGTTTGAATCTCAGCTCTGCCACTATCTAATGATGGACTATGATTTGGCTTCTTAATCTATAAAATGGGTATAGTAATAGTACATCTGATGTGGTTGTTAATATTTTATAAGTTAACAAACCTAGACACTGTATTAAAAAGCAGAGACATCAACCACTTTGCCAGCAAAGGTCCATATAGTCAAAGCTGTGGTTTTTCCCAGTAGTCATGTACGTATGTAAGAGCTGGACACAAATGACAGCTGGACGTAAAGGGCTGAGCACCAAAGAACTAATGCTTTCCAACTATGCTGTTGAAGAAGACTCTTGAGCCTGGGAAAGGATCCATAAAAACAGTCAAAGCTGCTGGCTCCAATCACCCTTGGCAGGCGGTGTCCTTACCCACTGGACCACCGGGGTGAGATGTGGCATGTAAGGTAATTCTATAAGCCCTTACTATGAGCACAATGCAGCCCTCCTCCCCCCTGATACTGGGTCCACTTGGCATAAACACAGAGGGAGGATGCAGGGGCAGTGGAAGGGAGAACAAATTCCCACCAGGCAGCAAGCCCTAGCAGTAGATGCTGAGGTCAAAGAACCTGTCAGGCCACGCTTCCACCTAAGAGAGGTCCAGGACGGCAAAAGGACATGCCCAGGGTCACAAAACAACTTTAGTAGTAAAACTAGACTCGGTGTGTCATTTCCTAGGACCGTCTCTCACCTGGTAAAAGACAAGTAAGACCAGGAATGCCCTTGAAAACGCACATCCCTGTCTTAGCCATACTTCACCTGTCGGTTATTTACCTAATTTGCTTGAAAATTGACTTGGAAACTTAACAATCATTCTAAAGCAGTCGGTTAATTTATTTTGCTGGATGAGCCGTCCATGATGAGGGAACTCAAATCCTGATGGGCCTGCCTGGTCCTCTCCCTCCAGCCCTCACCTCAGCACACTCGGGGGACAGGTAAAAGGGACCTGCCTCATCCAGAGTTCAATATGCAGTTCCAGTCTCATCTCTGTGCCCTGAACCCATGCTGATTCTAAGCTCCATTCTCTCAGAGTTTTCTGAGTCCCGCCTCACTCATTAACTACATACTGCAGTGATAAAAATTGCAGATCTTGAGCCACAGTCCCTGGGTTTGAATCTCAGCTCTGCCACTATCTAATGATGGACTATGATTTGGCTTCTTAATCTATAAAATGGGTATAGTAATAGTACATCTGATGTGGTTGTTAATATTTTATAAGTTAACAAACCTAGACACTGTATTAAAAAGCAGAGACATCAACCACTTTGCCAGCAAAGGTCCATATAGTCAAAGCTGTGGTTTTTCCCAGTAGTCATGTACGTATGTAAGAGCTGGACACAAATGACAGCTGGACGTAAAGGGGCTGAGCACCAAAGAACTAATGCTTTCCAACTATGCTGTTGAAGAAGACTCTTGAGAGTCCCTTGGGCAGCAAGGATATCAAACAATCAATCCTAAAGGAAATCATCCCTGAATATTCATTGGAAAGACTGATACTGAAGCTCCAATACTCTGGTCACATGATGTGAAGCGCTGACTCATCAGAAAAGACCCTGATGGTGGGAAAGATTGAGGGCAGGAGGAGAAGAGGGCGACAGAGAACAAGATAGTTGGATGACATCACCAACTCAATGGACGTGGTTTGAGCACACTGGGGAAGACAGTGAAGGACAGGGAGGCTGGCGTGCTGCAGTCCATGGGGTAGCAGAGCTGGACACGACTTAGTATCTGAACAACAACAAACTTAGAACAGTGATTGGCACAGAATATACTGAATCCAAAAATTATAACTATTGGGTTTTTTAAAGCATATCCTCACCTATAAGCCTCCAGATGATAAAAATAACAGCAACAACACTAATGTACCAAGCAGTGTACTGAATGCTTTACCTACATTATTCCAGTTAATCACTGTAACTGTTTACATGCAACTAATATTATTCTCTTCTCGCCTACCCCTTCTTTCTCTTTTTTTTTTTGCAGATAAGAATACTAAGGTGGCAAGTAGTAAGAAGCTCAGTCAGGACTCGAATCAAGGTCTGTCTTGATATTCTCCCAATCTTTCTGAGAAAAGAGCTTTACAGTTCCTCCAAAGGCCTCATATTTCCATGTGTGGCCTTACCTCCCACACAGGTCAGAAGATTGGGATCCCCACGCAGGCTGACAGTCAATGGCAGGAAGGGCAGGGTCTCTCCTAGAAGGTGGGGGGAACAAGATGGTGACATGGTTAATGTCTTCCCAGCCACCCCTGCCATCCCCTGGGTCTCACACGGCTGGACTGCTAAGGCCATCCCGACTCCTTACTTATTTGAGAACCACATCAGGACATGTTCTGATTCCAGGCAAAGTGGAATCTCAATGACAGTAGTTCCTGGAGTCATTTCTTTCTAACCCAGCCTTTGGGTAAAAGGAACATCTCTTGTATACCTAGATTAGTAAAAAAAATTCTGGTTTTCCTTTTGGGCTTCCATGGTGGCTCAGCTGGTAAAGAATCTGCCTGCAATGTAAGAGATTCGGGTTCAATCCCTTGATTGGGAAGATCCCCAAGAAAAGGGAAAGGCTACCCACTTCAGTATTCTTGCCTGGAGAATTCCACGGCTGGTCTGTGGGTCACAAAGAGTTGGACACAATTAAGCATCTTTCACTTCCTTCCTTCAGAGCCTATTACAGTCAGTGCCTTACACTCTTGCCTGGCATTCATCTATTCTCAGTGGCCAATGTATCTTCCATGAGTCTTAAATGGTGCCTTCAGTGGAAGGTCTGGGGCTGAAGGGCCAGGGGAGGAAAGAAGAGAAGACCCTAGTCTACTAGAGGAACACCATGCACTGCCCAGTCCCTGCTCCTGTACACCTGCCCACAACTGGATCTCCCATGGGGCTCTCATCTGCCTCCCTCACTCACACACTGCACCCTAGAGCCTTTCCTCAGCAGCTCCCAGGACAGCTTTGGGATGCTCCCATTATGTGGGTGAGCCAAAGCATGGCCTCAGTTTTTCCCAAACACCCGCCATAGCACCCCACTGGGCTTGGTTCATGGAACTCTATTTAGGAAGAGGAACAACTATCTAACCATCTCATCCTCTGCTGACCCCTCCTCCTGGGCCTACACCTAATATCTGCCTTCCTACTAATAGTAACAGACCACGTCCCACCAAATTGGAAATGAAGATTTGTTTATTTATACTCTAATTTTTTCCTTCCTATGGAATATGAATTATTATACTTATTAAAAGAATTAGATGTGCAGCATTTATTATTAATCAATACATTTGTTAGCCAATGTCCTACTAACTACTGCATAAGTCTCACAGGTCAGAAGATTGGGATCCCCACGCAGGCTGACAGTCAATGGCAGGAAGGGCAGGGTCTCTCCTAGAAGGTGGGGGGAACAAGATGGTGACATGGTTAATGTCTTCCCAGCCACCCCTGCCATCCCCTGGGTCTCACACGGCTGGACTGCTAAGGCCATCCCGACTCCTTACTTATTTGAGAACCACATCAGGACATGTTCTGATTCCAGGCAAAGTGGAATCTCAATGACAGTAGTTCCTGGAGTCATTTCTTTCTAACCCAGCCTTTGGGTAAAAGGAACATCTCTTGTATACCTAGATTAGTAAAAAAAATTCTGGTTTTCCTTTTGGGCTTCCATGGTGGCTCAGCTGGTAAAGAATCTGCCTGCAATGTAAGAGATTCGGGTTCAATCCCTTGATTGGGAAGATCCCCAAGAAAAGGGAAAGGCTACCCACTTCAGTATTCTTGCCTGGAGAATTCCACGGCTGGTCTGTGGGTCACAAAGAGTTGGACACAATTAAGCATCTTTCACTTCCTTCCTTCAGAGCCTATTACAGTCAGTGCCTTACACTCTTGCCTGGCATTCATCTATTCTCAGTGGCCAATGTATCTTCCATGAGTCTTAAATGGTGCCTTCAGTGGAAGGTCTGGGGCTGAAGGGCCAGGGGAGGAAAGAAGAGAAGACCCTAGTCTACTAGAGGAACACCATGCACTGCCCAGTCCCTGCTCCTGTACACCTGCCCACAACTGGATCTCCCATGGGGCTCTCATCTGCCTCCCTCACTCACACACTGCACCCTAGAGCCTTTCCTCAGCAGCTCCCAGGACAGCTTTGGGATGCTCCCATTATGTGGGTGAGCCAAAGCATGGCCTCAGTTTTTCCCAAACACCCGCCATAGCACCCCACTGGGCTTGGTTCATGGAACTCTATTTAGGAAGAGGAACAACTATCTAACCATCTCATCCTCTGCTGACCCCTCCTCCTGGGCCTACACCTAATATCTGCCTTCCTACTAATAGTAACAGACCACGTCCCACCAAATTGGAAATGAAGATTTGTTTATTTATACTCTAATTTTTTCCTTCCTATGGAATATGAATTATTATACTTATTAAAAGAATTAGATGTGCAGCATTTATTATTAATCAATACATTTGTTACAGTTCTCTCAAATGTAGCTGCATGATTCTAAATTATTTTATAATAATTAGTCTTACTGTGATCATATAAGTCTCACATTTTAAGCCCATTGTTGGGTTGTTTTCTCCAGGAACTACAAACTCAATTACTAGGCATGACTGGATCCCTGATAAGGAGGATCTGGTTAATGTAGCCATGTTATAAACAGAGCAGCTTTCCAGTTTGCAGTTCATAAAATATATATAATTGGGGCTTCCCTGGTGGTCCAGTGGGTAAAGAGTCCACCTTGCAGTGCAAGGGACACCAGTTCAATCCCTGGCCTGGGAAGATCCCACGTGCCATGCAGCAGCTGGGCCGGTATATCCAATTAGGAGCCAGCACTCTGGAGCGCATGTGCCCAGAGCTGGTGCTCTGCAATGAGAGAGGCCACTATAATGGGAGGCCCACATATGCCAAAGAATAAAAAGATGGATGAAAAATAAATATAAATAAAAAGAGGCATTGATAGGGACAGAGTAGAATAGGTAGGTGGTTGTAGAGTCCTAGTAGGAGATGGTAGGTAGAAGGAAGAAACCTGAAAAAGGTTGGGAGGCCAGTGAGTTGATGATAACTCAGGAGAGCTGCTCCTTGTTCAGTAAAGCAAGCTTGACTGAGTATAAACAGCTGATGAAGGGGGAGCTGGCGAAGAAGCAACCAATGATGTATATCCTCCCTCACTCACACACTGCACCCTAGAGCCTTTCCTCAGCAGCTCCCAGGACAGCTTTGGGATGCTCCCATTATGTGGGTGAGCCAAAGCATGGCCTCAGTTTTTCCCAAACACCCGCCATAGCACCCCACTGGGCTTGGTTCATGGAACTCTATTTAGGAAGAGGAACAACTATCTAACCATCTCATCCTCTGCTGACCCCTCCTCCTGGGCCTACACCTAATATCTGCCTTCCTACTAATAGTAACAGACCACGTCCCACCAAATTGGAAATGAAGATTTGTTTATTTATACTCTAATTTTTTCCTTCCTATGGAATATGAATTATTATACTTATTAAAAGAATTAGATGTGCAGCATTTATTATTAATCAATACATTTGTTACAGTTCTCTCAAATGTAGCTGCATGATTCTAAATTATTTTATAATAATTAGTCTTACTGTGATCATATAAGTCTCACATTTTAAGCCCATTGTTGGGTTGTTTTCTCTCCAGGAACTACAAACTCAATTACTAGGCATGACTGGATCCCTGATAAGGAGGATCTGGTTAATGTAGCCATGTTATAAACAGAGCAGCTTTCCAGTTTGCAGTTCATAAAAATATATATAATTGGGGCTTCCCTGGTGGTCCAGTGGGTAAAGAGTCCACCTTGCAGTGCAAGGGACACCAGTTCAATCCCTGGCCTGGGAAGATCCCACGTGCCATGCAGCAGCTGGGCCGGTATATCCAATTAGGAGCCAGCACTCTGGAGCGCATGTGCCCAGAGCTGGTGCTCTGCAATGAGAGAGGCCACTATAATGGGAGGCCCACATATGCCAAAGAATAAAAAGATGGATGAAAAATAAATATAAATAAAAAGAGGCATTGATAGGGACAGAGTAGAATAGGTAGGTGGTTGTAGAGTCCTAGTAGGAGATGGTAGGTAGAAGGAAGAAACCTGAAAAAGGTTGGGAGGCCAGTGAGTTGATGATAACTCAGGAGAGCTGCTCCTTGTTCAGTAAAGCAAGCTTGACTGAGTATAAACAGCTGATGAAGGGGGAGCTGGCGAAGAAGCAACCAATGATGTATATCCTGCATCTGTTTCTACTTGAGGGGGGCGATCTTCTACTATCTTATATATACATATTGCTACCCACTCAATTGAGGGAGAGCAGAGCAGAGCTTTCCTGCCTGCCTGCCTGCTTGCACCTCTTACAAGTACCCTATCCTAATAAATCCTCTTCTTGCCTATCACTCTGCCTCTCGCTGAATTCCTTCTGTGTTGAGGCATGAAGAACCTGAGCCTCAGAGGGTTCAGATGTTGGGTGAGTGCTGGATTAAGTCCCGGTCGCGTGGGTTCGGGACTCAGACGGGGTTTTGGCCAGGATTGAGTCCTGACTATGTGGGTTCAAGTTCCAAGCAGGGTTTTGGCTGGGGTTAAGCCTTTGCCATGTGGGTTTGAGTCCCAAACCAGGTTTTGGCTAGGTTCAAGCCCAAGTCACATGGGTTCAAGGCCCAGACAGGGTTTTGGCTGGAATTCAAGCTCTAGCCATGTGGGTTCAAATCCCAAGCAGGGTTCGATCAGGTCTGCACGCTGGGTTTAAGTCTCAAATTGAGGTAAAACCCTTTCAGCATGATGGGGAAAAGAAAAAAAAAAACCATACAATTGAATACATTAAGACAAAGCAGAAGATAATTTAGTCTTTCCGCCAAAGTTCAGCAGCCACACTGGGGTCATGACTATAAAGCCCAGTTACAGCCCTGGAGGAACACAGAATGGGGAGTGGCTTTCAGGCTGAAATAAAGCCAAACAGTCCAGATCTTACTGCATCAACTTCATAACAGGATCATGATCCAATTAGGAGCCAGCACTCTGGAGCGCATGTGCCCAGAGCTGGTGCTCTGCAATGAGAGAGGCCACTATAATGGGAGGCCCACATATGCCAAAGAATAAAAAGATGGATGAAAAATAAATATAAATAAAAAGAGGCATTGATAGGGACAGAGTAGAATAGGTAGGTGGTTGTAGAGTCCTAGTAGGAGATGGTAGGTAGAAGGAAGAAACCTGAAAAAGGTTGGGAGGCCAGTGAGTTGATGATAACTCAGGAGAGCTGCTCCTTGTTCAGTAAAGCAAGCTTGACTGAGTATAAACAGCTGATGAAGGGGGAGCTGGCGAAGAAGCAACCAATGATGTATATCCTGCATCTGTTTCTACTTGAGGGGGGCGATCTTCTACTATCTTATATATACATATTGCTACCCACTCAATTGAGGGAGAGCAGAGCAGAGCTTTCCTGCCTGCCTGCCTGCTTGCACCTCTTACAAGTACCCTATCCTAATAAATCCTCTTCTTGCCTATCACTCTGCCTCTCGCTGAATTCCTTCTGTGTTGAGGCATGAAGAACCTGAGCCTCAGAGGGTTCAGATGTTGGGTGAGTGCTGGATTAAGTCCTGGCCGCGTGGGTTCGAGTCCCAGACAGGGTTTTGGCCAGGATTGAGTCTTGACTATGTGGGTTCATGTCCCAAGCAGGGTTTTGGCTGGGGTTAAGCCTTGGCCACGTAGGTTTGAGTCCCAAACCAGGTTTTGGCTAGGTTCAAGCCCAAGTCACATGGGTTCAAGGCCCAGACAGGGTTTTGGCTGGAATTCAAGCTCTAGCCATGTGGGTTCAAATCCCAAGCAGGGTTCGATCAGGTCTGCACGCTGGGTTTAAGTCTCAAATTGAGGTAAAACCCTTTCAGCATGATGGGGAAAAGAAAAAAAAAAACCATACAATTGAATACATTAAGACAAAGCAGAAGATAATTTAGTCTTTCCGCCAAAGTTCAGCAGCCACACTGGGGTCATGACTATAAAGCCCAGTTACAGCCCTGGAGGAACACAGAATGGGGAGTGGCTTTCAGGCTGAAATAAAGCCAAACAGTCCAGATCTTACTGCATCAACTTCATAACATCAGGAATCACATCCACTGCTATTCCCCAATATTCTGATCCCAGTATAGCCTCTTGAGTTCCCCACAGTTAATATCAGCTGACTAAGTCCATTCTTCTACCTATGATTAAAAAGAAAAAAAAAGCCAAGATTTTCATTTTCGTGCAATTATCCTCTCAAAAAATTTCTACCTAAATAAGCCAGTCATATTTTAAATCCTATACCTGAATATATTTGCACTTATCCTCTTTGCAACCCCATGGACTGTAGTCTGCCAGACCCCTCTGTCCATGAGATTCTCCAGGCAAGAATAATGGAGTGGGTTGTCATTTCCTTCTCCAGGGGATTTTTCCCAACCTGGGGATTGAAACCAGATCTCCTGCACTGTAGGCAGATACTTTAGAGAAGCCTCCTTTCGATATACGCTGGTATAATTTCCAATAGTTTGTGCCCTTTTTTTTTTTTTTTTTTTTTTTTGCCCTACTGCATTTCACTGTTTAACAAAATATACTGATCATCCCTCTCCTGTTCCATCACACTACTGGAGGGTCTCTTAAGGATTTATTTATGATTTGGTATCTAAATGTTTTGTTATTTTTTAAACAAGAAACTATATTTAAATTAAAACCTTCTAAAGATCTGAGAATAGCTGGTTGTATCTAAAAAGGCCTTTTATGTTGGTCAAATAAATCAATAATTATAGATCTATGCTGTGTTTTAGGATGTGTACAAGATTTTCATCAGGAATGGTCAAGGAAACCACATTTCATTGCTTTCTACACAAATATACTGAAGAGGAGAGGAGAGGGTTTTTTGTTTCTTTTTTTCTCTTCTAAACTTGTCAGTAACACTGACTAAATGCAGGCTTGGTAAGATAGGCTGAACAACCAAATGACCCCACTTATACATAAATTTTAGTATATGACCTCAGGCTTCTAGATAAGCCGTTATATCACAAGATTGGAGTTATAACTTTAGCTATCACATCTGTGTTTCAGCATGATGGGGAAAAAAAAAAACCATACAATTGAATACATTAAGACAAAGCAGAAGATAATTTAGTCTTTCCGCCAAAGTTCAGCAGCCACACTGGGGTCATGACTATAAAGCCCAGTTACAGCCCTGGAGGAACACAGAATGGGGAGTGGCTTTCAGGCTGAAATAAAGCCAAACAGTCCAGATCTTACTGCATCAACTTCATAACATCAGGAATCACATCCACTGCTATTCCCCAATATTCTGATCCCAGTATAGCCTCTTGAGTTCCCCACAGTTAATATCAGCTGACTAAGTCCATTCTTCTACCTATGATTAAAAAGAAAAAAAAAGCCAAGATTTTCATTTTCGTGCAATTATCCTCTCAAAAAATTTCTACCTAAATAAGCCAGTCATATTTTAAATCCTATACCTGAATATATTTGCACTTATCCTCTTTGCAACCCCATGGACTGTAGTCTGCCAGACCCCTCTGTCCATGAGATTCTCCAGGCAAGAATAATGGAGTGGGTTGTCATTTCCTTCTCCAGGGGATTTTTCCCAACCTGGGGATTGAAACCAGATCTCCTGCACTGTAGGCAGATACTTTAGAGAAGCCTCCTTCGATATACGCTGGTATAATTTCCAATAGTTTGTGCCCTTTTTTTTTTTTTTTTTGCCCTACTGCATTTCACTGTTTAACAAAATATACTGATCATCCCTCTCCTGTTCCATCACACTACTGGAGGGTCTCTTAAGGATTTATTTATGATTTGGTATCTAAATGTTTTGTTATTTTTTAAACAAGAAACTATATTTAAATTAAAACCTTCTAAAGATCTGAGAATAGCTGGTTGTATCTAAAAAGGCCTTTTATGTTGGTCAAATAAATCAATAATTATAGATCTATGCTGTGTTTTAGGATGTGTACAAGATTTTCATCAGGAATGGTCAAGGAAACCACATTTCATTGCTTTCTACACAAATATACTGAAGAGGAGAGGAGAGGGTTTTTTGTTTCTTTTTTTCTCTTCTAAACTTGTCAGTAACACTGACTAAATGCAGGCTTGGTAAGATAGGCTGAACAACCAAATGACCCCACTTATACATAAATTTTAGTATATGACCTCAGGCTTCTAGATAAGCCGTTATATCACAAGATTGGAGTTATAACTTTAGCTATCACATCTGTGTTGCAGGCAAGAATAGTCTTTGAGTCAGCCCTGCTCATAAATGAGTTTTCCTGGAAGGCCCACGCAACACCTTCCATCCACAGGGCCAGAACTTAGGAACCCCAATGTGCAAGGAAGGTTGTGAAAGAGAACTTCCCACTGGGCACAAAGTCAGGTTT
This sequence comes from Tragulus kanchil, assembly GCA_022376925.1. Classification (NCBI taxonomy): domain Eukaryota; kingdom Metazoa; phylum Chordata; class Mammalia; order Artiodactyla; family Tragulidae; genus Tragulus; species Tragulus kanchil. Next base: position 265,512,206 of record JAIOJX010000004.1, on the reverse strand, counting down.
CTATTACTAAGAAAGAAGAGGAGAAAGAGAATGGGATAGGCAACTAGCATTATTTGGCTCTTTTCCTCTTCTAGTATCGCTTTCCTCAGATGGACTGTGAGCTCACATAAAGATGAGATTATGTCATGTTATCTGTGTAAACTCAGAACCTAGTACAATGCCACACATGAATTAAGGAAAAAAACAGAACTCTCAGCTCATTATAGAATCGAAAGAAGATCCAAGGCAAGTTCAACAGATGAGCAGGTGACATGAGTTTACTGCATTTCTACTATCATTCAGTCATTTATTATTTCCCCTGATATTAACTGAGCTCCCAGACCCAGCCTGGCCTGTGTCCCGCATAGGGGGATATACAGATAAGTCTCGGGCTTTAAGAAGGGCTGAGGGTGGGGCTGGGGAGGAGGGGGAGGCTCCACGGATAAGTAGCAATTTCAGGGTGACAGGATAAGAGAGGAGCAGCCCTGAGCTGCTGGTTGAGATTAGGCAACTCTAAGTACTCTGAGTGAAACAGAGAGGGTAGAATGAAGGGGAAAAGAAGGCAAGTCAGGTGGAGTTAGTTAAGAATGAAACTTCTAGGCTATATTCATAAATCCATCATTTACTCCTTCCAGCACACATACCTACTTTGTGACAAAATGTTTCCAAAGAAAGGAATTTATCCCTAGGAACTGCCCATATGAACTCGGTTTCTTATTGTGTGAACACCCTGGATTTCAGTTACATGGGTCAGCAGAGGGATTCAGGTTTAGTTGGACTGATGAGTCACCATTTCAGCCATCACACAGTCAAAAGTCATCCAGATGACCATTTCACTTAGTAATGAAGACATTATCTTTCCTTCCAGAAAAAAACTTAATGCATGGCATATATGGTGAGAACTCTATCTCCATCAATTCCTTTCTTGGCCTAGCTTTGAGAGAGATGTCTTCCAAACCATGAAGCAGAAGTCACAAAGAGAGAGAGACAGATTTGAAGATGCTATGGTGCAGACTTGAAGACGGAGGAAGAGACCACAAGCCAAGGGACACGGAAGCTGGAAAAGGCAAGGCAATGGATTCTCCCCTGGGGCCTCCAGGATGAACAACAGCCCGTCTTGATTTTAGGAATTCTGACTTCTAGAGCTGTAAAACACATTCTTACTGTTTTAGCTGCTAAGTTCGTGGTAACTGTTTACAGTGAGCAGCAGGAAACTAATAATACATCTATATCTATAGGTGTTGCCTGCTTGAGCTCCTAACATAAGATGAGATTATGTCATGTTATCTGTGTAAACTCAGAACCTAGTACAATGCCACACATGAATTAAGGAAAAAAACAGAACTCTCAGCTCATTATAGAATCGAAAGAAGATCCAAGGCAAGTTCAACAGATGAGCAGGTGACATGAGTTTACTGCATTTCTACTATCATTCAGTCATTTATTATTTCCCCTGATATTAACTGAGCTCCCAGACCCAGCCTGGCCTGTGTCCCGCATAGGGGGATATACAGATAAGTCTCGGGCTTTAAGAAGGGCTGAGGGTGGGGCTGGGGAGGAGGGGGAGGCTCCACGGATAAGTAGCAATTTCAGGGTGACAGGATAAGAGAGGAGCAGCCCTGAGCTGCTGGTTGAGATTAGGCAACTCTAAGTACTCTGAGTGAAACAGAGAGGGTAGAATGAAGGGGAAAAGAAGGCAAGTCAGGTGGAGTTAGTTAAGAATGAAACTTCTAGGCTATATTCATAAATCCATCATTTACTCCTTCCAGCACACATACCTACTTTGTGACAAAATGTTTCCAAAGAAAGGAATTTATCCCTAGGAACTGCCCATATGAACTCGGTTTCTTATTGTGTGAACACCCTGGATTTCAGTTACATGGGTCAGCAGAGGGATTCAGGTTTAGTTGGACTGATGAGTCACCATTTCAGCCATCACACAGTCAAAAGTCATCCAGATGACCATTTCACTTAGTAATGAAGACATTATCTTTCCTTCCAGAAAAAAACTTAATGCATGGCATATATGGTGAGAACTCTATCTCCATCAATTCCTTTCTTGGCCTAGCTTTGAGAGAGATGTCTTCCAAACCATGAAGCAGAAGTCACAAAGAGAGAGAGACAGATTTGAAGATGCTATGGTGCAGACTTGAAGACGGAGGAAGAGACCACAAGCCAAGGGACACGGAAGCTGGAAAAGGCAAGGCAATGGATTCTCCCCTGGGGCCTCCAGGATGAACAACAGCCCACGTCTTGATTTTAGGAATTCTGACTTCTAGAGCTGTAAAACACATTCTTACTGTTTTTAGCTGCTAAGTTCGTGGTAACTGTTTACAGTGAGCAGCAGGAAACTAATAATACATCTAATATATCTATAGGTGTTGCCTGCTTGTTCATTGTCACTGATTTAGAAAAGAGAAGGGAGATGCCTCTCTCCCTTGGGGTTCTCCTCTTTTCTGAATCTACCCTCCCAGATTCTTCTCTCGAAAACCAGGTCTGTCCGTGTCACAGGGATTGAAGGGCAGGAATCCTCACTCATCTGACTTACTTTCAGGGAATATAATTAGAGACCAGAAATAAGGGTTGTTTACAAATCTTGCAAGAACATTTGGTGTGATCGCAGGAAGGCTTAACAGGGATGTGATTACAACTAAGAAAGCTCAAAACAAATTATACCATAGGCTGAAAAAGGAATGCATGAACCACACGGGGCCACAATAGGGCAGAGACTTGCCTGCGTTTATCCAGATTGGACAGTGCTAAGTTCACTGAGGTTTGCAGCATGACCAGAAAGGCACATAGAGAAGGGAGGATCCCTCACCAGGTACCTGGATCCTGGTAGGTGCTTCTCCTAAACACTGGACACAATTACTCAGTCATAACACATTCATCCTGATTTAAATGCCGGCCATGTGAAAGCTGGCTGTCAGGAATCAGTCAACCTTGTTCACCTCTGGGCGCGTGGTAAAATCGAGGTCAGCGCCCTCCTGGTGATCAAAAGAAATAGGATTAAGGTTCTTCTATTTGGTAAGATCCTGAGTCTGGGTTTAGCAATAGCCACCTCCCGGTTTTTTATCACCCATCCCTGTTTCAGGACCTCTATAAAAGAAGCATGACTATACCAGCAAAAAAAATAGAAAAAAAGAAAGAAAGAAAAGGAGGAAGGTTCTGAAAAAGGAGGGGTCAACACTGGTGAATGCCACAATTTTCCATCACCTTTGGCAACCAGGAGGTGATGTTATACAGCAGAGTGAAAGGCTGACAGGGAATGAGAGATTAAGAAACGTTAACATCAAGGCTGGAAACCTCCTCGGGAGAAGTGGATCCATGTCTTCCATCTTCTAGAAAGTTCCCTTGGGTTTTACCCTTGAATCACAGCAACCCTTCTGGTCCCTAAAGGTCCCAGTGTTGATTGGCCAAATTCGAGTCTTCCCACCTCTCTCCCCAGTTCACCTCTGAGGCCGAGGAACTAATGAGCTGTGCAAGAACTAAAGGTCAGAAAAACAAGAGGGAGAAACTAAAAGCCTACTAAACCGAACTCCAAACAAGTCAAGCCCCCAGTAAGCGGAGCTGTAACAGGTTGTGCGTCATGTGTAATAGCCCAGCTTCAATGATTAACAAACAGCAGACAAAAGGAAGAACGGGTGGGGAACCGAAACGGACAGGGTATCTTCGGAAGGCTTTCTCGCCTCTCATTCATCATCCATCCTCATGCCATCTTCCCTCCAAACGAAAGCTGCCGCTGAGCTGCGGGCTGGGGCGAGTACAAGTCTGCACCAAAGACGGGATTCTGACCGGGGGCTAGAGCAAGGCCCTGCCGTGGAGGAGGGGCGGATGATGAAAACGACACACACATGTGCCTTCCCGCGCAGAGCGGCGCGCTCCCTCCTGGACGATGTGCTCTATCTAGTTAGAGGGACACGGAGGGCCGCGGGGAGAGGGTTTCTGAATCTGAGCCCAGCCCTTTCTAAACTCGGTTACTCACGTCTGGTTCCCTCGCTGTGTCTCCTGTCTCTGTCACTGCCTGCGGCCGAGCAGGGGGTGGCTGAATCACTACCACTCCGGAGGAAGAGCCACTCAGACCCAGTCCGTCCCGGGGGTGCGGGGTAGGGGGGTGCGGAAGGGCCTTTTCTTGTCTTTTTTTTTTTTTTTTTTTTAATAGCGTCTTGCAGAAAAAGCCTCCCACTCTCCGGGGTGACGGAGGAGGGCAGTCGCGCGCGTCTCGGCCGCGGGCTACGGAAGCGGCGGCTCCGACAGAGGCGGCGGGCCGCGCTGGTCCGGCCGCGCCGCGCTCCCCGCCGCGCTCGAGGCTTCCACCGGGCAGCACCGGCGCCCCGGGCACGTCTCGGGCTCTCCGAGTGCCGGCGGACCGGCGAGGCGCGGGCGGGGCCGCCGGGCAGCGGCCGTTGAAACCCGAGCGCCGGCCGACTGGGGCGCCGCGCTCGCGCGCGCCCGGCCCAGGGGCGGAGCCTCGGCGGCCCGGCCCCCGGCCCGCGGCACCGGCCGCCGAGAGCGCCGCGCTCTCCGCCCGCCCGCCCGCGGCCTCGCCCCGGCCCACCCGCCCGCGGCGTCCGCGCTCACCTCGCGCCGGCCCGGAGGGGCGCGGAGAAGGCGAGCCGGGCAGCCGGGCCTCCCGCCGGTGCGCGGGGCTGCGAGGCCACAGCGTCCCCAGCCGGCCCTGCGGGGGCGGCGCCGTGGCGAAACTGAGTGAGTATGAACTTTACGCGGCGGCCGCGGTCTCTGCGCCGCGGCCGCGACCCCTCGCGCCTCCTCCCCGAGCCCCCGGGCGCCCGCTGCCCCGCCGCACTCGCGGTCCCTCGGCCCGAGCCGCTCCGGCCCCGCCGCCGCCGCCGCGGGCTCCCGCTCCCCGGTCTCCTCGGCTCCCCGCCGCGGACCCGCGCCTGGCCCGAGACCGCGAGCCGGTTCCCAGCCCCTCCGTTTCCTCCCCGTGTCCTTGGCCAGGGAATTTAGAGGCCGCTCTGGTGGAGAAGGGGAAACGTATGTCTGGCGGCTTTAGTATTTTTTTCTCTCCAAATGGAAATCGGATGCTCGCTTGCCGAGCGGCGGCTGGGAGAAAGCTTATTTTGTTTCCCCCTCTTGAAAAGATGATTGGTTTACAGGTTTTTAAATGTTGTTGGAAAGGATTAACCACCCTCCGTTCGTGTTCCCCCCACCTTGCCGCCAACCCGTCTTGGGAAGGGGAGTCCGGAAGAGGGGACTTTCAAAGTCTGTTTTTCAAGCTAGAAACTTGGAGCAGGTACGTCGCGGAAAGCGTGCTCAGACTGAACCTGAAAGGGGCGTGAGGTGTGCGTGTGGCACAAGGTCTTCCACGCCGAGTGCCTCGGCTCCTCGTCGGGTGTTGCGTTGTTATTTTAGCATCCCGGGGCCGCCTGGGGCTGCTATACCACTCCGTTCTCAGCATCAAACTGCATCTTGAGCAAGCGTTGTGTATAACCGCTCCCCTGATCTTTAGGCATTTAGATCGGAAGTCGATGCAGGGCACGTTTCAGAGCTTGACTTAAACCTCGTCGGGTTAGCGCTGTCACTACATCCAAGCACAGCGTTTAAAAAAAAAAAAAATCCTTCAAGCCCGGTGACAGCGAGGACGAACGTATATGGATTTTTCCTGTATAATGTGGCTCAGCAGTTCTTAGATCTGTTTTGGCCGCAGGGAGCACCTTTCATGTGTATAGACCTCTGATTTTCTGTTGGTTGGATTGACTGCCCGTTCTGGTAGGAGGTCCCTAGTATTGCCTTTTATTTTCTCTTCTCTTAAGTCTTTCTTGTTTCGTTCGCCAGGAGTTGGCGATCATGTCATGAAGGAACAGAAAAACGGAAAGCTTTCTTAATGGATTTTCGGCATCCCGTCCTTTGCCTGGGCGAGGCAGTAGTGAATGTCAGCTAGCCCTCTGCGGGGAGATTCCAGGGTGGACACCAGAATCAGGAGGCAGAACAGAGCGCTCTAGTTTTCCAGGGTGGTCTGTATGAGATTTTTATCTCCTAGTTGGCATATTAATTGAGCTTTGAATCCTGTTTATCCCCATTGGGGAACTCTTCCCAAACCATGAACAGTGCATGTGACCATACCTCACTTAAGAGGGAACATGATTTGATGATGGTTCTTTTCAAGGGCTAGACCCAACAAAAAAAATTTTGGGCCAGACCCAACAAAAAAAAATTTGTAATGTAGATGGTAAAAACCTTTCAAAAAAATCTCCCCTTCCTAATCTTCTCTCCTTTTAAAAGAGTCTCATGCTGGTGCTATCAATAAGAGACACAGTTGGCTAAATGCATTGAATTCTTTCCAGGTTCCTTGATAATGCCTAATTTGGGGACTTCAGGAGCTGAAGGGGGCATCAGAGAGCTCAGAGAGGGAGGAAATCATGAGACTGTGCAGAGAGGAAAGGCGTTTCAGGTTGCTTAAGTGTCAACGTGCTGCAGGAAAAAGCAATAAAACAGAAAAGAGAATGTTTAGATTGTTTTAGGATGCATGTTTCCTGAATTTGACATTTGGTTGAGATATTTGGGAATTAAAGACTTTAAATTGTATAAGGTTGTCATGTCATTGCTTTTTGTGTAATATTTTATTTTTATTAAGGTTTTGATTTTTAAATGCAAATCTCAATGCTTGACTTTTGTAGCCTCTGTTGCTTTAATTTTTGACTTGAATGCTTTGAGCCATTTTGAGATATGATGAGTGTTTAAGAGTTTCTTATTCATTAATTGATCTAATGTTGATGTAGGTTGAGAGTAAAAATAGTGTCCTTTATTGAATATTGTTCCTCTTTTCATTATGATTGCTGGCATAATGACTTTGTTCATTTATTGTAAAGCATTAAGGTCTTAGATACCTTGCTAACGTTCAAAACATTGCAAAACTTTTTGCAGGTAGAAGTAGATCCTGGATGGGAGTGGGACAGGAAAACATTGTACACCATAACTATGAGGATGTGAATTTTAAAAATAATGTATCACCTGTTTACTCTGCTTGGATGCTAGCTTGTGCCAACCCTAAACAGATTTCAAAATTCAGACCTTAGAGATCGGTTCCAAGAGCTCCCTATGGTGGAAAGAATGCATATCCCACAGCCAGCCAGCCAGCCAGAGCAGCCCCATGAGCTTGGCGGTGCTGCTTTGCCTCTGTAATCAACAGTCTACTTTCTGTAAAATGAGGATGCTATTGCTAAAAGCGATGCCCAGCACATCTCGGCCAATAAATGGCAGCATCTTCGACTTCTTAAAGCCGAGTTCCCAACTTCTCTGCCTTTCAGGTCTTCCTCGCCTGCTGTCCATCACATCTGCCTGACAAGCGGCTAGGCTGGGGTGACCTTCCACTTGGTCTTCTGTTCTCTCACTCCACCCAGCCCACTGGGCACCACATCCTGTCTACTTCTCTGGCATAATCTCTTTCAAACCTGATTCTCAGTGTCCACTGGGCTCCAAGCCTAGTTCAGGCCACCGGCCTTGTTCCCCACCGCAGAGATGTTCGTGCTCCCCCCGCCCCCGTCACCAGCCCCTCTTGCCCCCAGAGGCCAGGAAGGACAGAAAGAAGTCACTTACTGTTTAAAGTCTTCAGAACTCTTATTCCTGGGATAAAATAGAAAATCCTCAGCATTCCTACAAGGTCCCGTGTGGTTTGCCCCCATCCGCATTGTCACCTCTGATTAGCCACAGGGACCCAGCCCTCGAGTGCTGGTTCAAGTATCCTCTATAAAGGCCTTCTCTGAGAAGACCACCCTTGAAGTCATGCAACTTAAAACCCATCTTTACTTTCTTCCTCATAGCAGTTAACTTCCCTTCTTGATGCTTAAAACAACTTAGTTGTTTCATGTTTCTCTCTGATCCTTGAGAACAAAAATAATGCCTGGCTTATTCACTAGTCTGTAGATACCGGTGCTGCTTGTGTGTATAGTAAATGCTTAATAAATATGGTTGTAATGAGTAAGATAGTAACACAAGTTGTGGTTTGTATATTCATTGCCTTCTTTCTCACTGTTAAACCTACTTCTCCTAACTCAGAAGCCAGACTTGGTTGGCTCCTATGTTCCTTTGTTGGTTTTATGTATAACATGAAATAACCTTTGCAACTATCAGATGAAATGAATACATTAAGGCTCTGTGGAAAATTCATAAATAAATGGAGACATCTTTTAACTAGTGTTGCTTCTGTGATTTTCTGTAGATAATCCTTTTTCTAAGTACAGCATTAAAGGAATTAGGTTTTTTTCATCACAGGATTACTGACAGAAAAAAAAGCACAAAACGTACCATGTTATATTTTGCATGTCATGTGATAACACACTAGTTAGCAGCTGCAGATTACACAGTGATCGAATTCAAAGGAAGGAAGGACAGATGGCTAGGAAGAGGAGGGTTACCGTCCTGAGGACATCTGGTACTGTCCAGCTGTTGCTGTAACTGGTGTGAAGAACTGGGTATCACTTGGCCATTTAGTTAAGGTGGAGGTAGTTACTTAAAACTGTGTGCCCCCTAGAGGCCTGGAAGCTCTTTTCCCCTCTCTCTAAAGTATTCCTTGTTCCACCCAAAACATCTCATGACTTTTCAAGGCCAAGGAAGGCTTAAAGCTTTGAGTGTTTTTGTCATGTGGTCACTCTTTACAAAATATTCACTTAATGCACTATGACTCTGAAGTACTTGTGTCTTTATTACTATTTCTGGCCTCTGCTTCTTGCATAATCAGCCACATTTTCTTTTGACTTTAGTTTTGTAGGACTTTGGTTTCCTCTTAGGACTTCACCTCACACCCTTGGAGTGTTGTAATTCCAGTTCTTTTCCAGTTTTGTATCTGGTAGGTCACTAAATGTACAGGGAACTTGGGAGCTGATTGTAGGATTTATTTCTTTGTACTCAACCTTTGTAGTTTTCCCCAAAGTGTTCTATGTCTCTGGTTTGGACTTGAGTTTTTGCCAGCCAGAAGCAGGAGGCAGTTGGGTTGGGAGAGCTGAACAAGGGAGATGAAAGCATTTTTAACCTCCTCTTGCTGGTGTATAGTAAATGCTTAATAAATATGGTTGTAATGAGTAAGATAGTAACACAAGTTGTGGTTTGTATATTCATTGCCTTCTTTCTCACTGTTAAACCTACTTCTCCTAACTCAGAAGCCAGACTTGGTTGGCTCCTATGTTCCTTTGTTGGTTTTATGTATAACATGAAATAACCTTTGCAACTATCAGATGAAATGAATACATTAAGGCTCTGTGGAAAATTCATAAATAAATGGAGACATCTTTTAACTAGTGTTGCTTCTGTGATTTTCTGTAGATAATCCTTTTTCTAAGTACAGCATTAAAGGAATTAGGTTTTTTTCATCACAGGATTACTGACAGAAAAAAAAGCACAAAACGTACCATGTTATATTTTGCATGTCATGTGATAACACACTAGTTAGCAGCTGCAGATTACACAGTGATCGAATTCAAAGGAAGGAAGGACAGATGGCTAGGAAGAGGAGGGTTACCGTCCTGAGGACATCTGGTACTGTCCAGCTGTTGCTGTAACTGGTGTGAAGAACTGGGTATCACTTGGCCATTTAGTTAAGGTGGAGGTAGTTACTTAAAACTGAGAGCCCCCTAGAGGCCTGGAAGCTCTTTTCCCCTCTCTCTAAAGTATTCCTTGTTCCAGCCAAAACATCTCATGACTTTTCAAGGCCAAGGAAGGCTTAAAGCTTTGAGTGTTTTTGTCATGTGGTCACTCTTTACAAAATATTCACTTAATGCACTATGACTCTGAAGTACTTGTGTCTTTATTACTATTTCTGGCCTCTGCTTCTTGCATAATCAGCCACATTTTCTTTTGACTTTAGTTTTGTAGGACTTTGGTTTCCTCTTAGGACTTCACCTCACACCCTTGGAGTGTTGTAATTCCGGTTCTTTTCCAGTTTTGTATCTGGTAGGTCACTAAATGTACAGGGAACTTGGGAGCTGATTGTAGGATTTATTTCTTTGTACTCAACCTTTGTAGTTTTCCCCAAAGTGTTCTATGTCTCTGGTTTGGACTTGAGTTTTTGCCAGCCAGAAGCAGGAGGCAGTTGGGTTGGGAGAGCTGAACAAGGGAGATGAAAGCATTTTAACCTCCTCTTGTGTGCCGAGCTCTGGGCTAGGTGCTCTCATAGAAGAGCAGTAGGTAGTTTACTTGGTCAGTCATGAAAAGGAATCTTCAGCTTTTCATACACTGGCTTCAGTCAGGGAAATTGTTCCTGCCATTTCCTCAATTTGCCCACCTTTTATTTTCTAGTCATGACAAGTAGAGATGTCCTCTCTAGCCAGACACTTTTCCTTGCCTTGGTACTTACTTAGACCTGATTTTCCTTGTAAAGGGGCTGCCCAGGTAGTGCTAGTGGTAAATGCAGGAGACATAAGAGACATGGATTTGGGGCTTCCCTGGTGGTCCAGTGGGTAGGGACACTGACTTCCAGTGCAGGGGGCACCGGTTTGATCCCTGGCCTGGGAAGATCCCACGTGCCACGGAGCGGCTGGACCGATGTGTCCAATTACCGAGCTGGAGCTCTTGAGCACATGCACCCAGAGCCGGTGCTCTGTGACAACAGAGGCCACTGTGATGGGAGGCCCACACGGGCCAAAGAACAAAGATGGATGAAAATGGATAAATGAAAGACCAATAGAAGTGGCCCATCTGCCCCCCCCAACCTGCCCCAAAAAACAGAGACATGGATTTGATCTCTGGGTTGAGAAGATCTCCTGGAGGAGGGCATGGCAATCCACTCCAGTATTCTTGCCTGGAGAATCCCCATGGACAGAGGGGTCTGGTGGGCTACAGTCCATAGCGTTGCAAAGAGTCAGTCACAACTGAGTGACTAACTCAATTTAAAGCCCTTTTCTTTTTCGGCCTCTGCTTCTTGCATAATCAGCCACATTTTCTTTTGACTTTAGTTTTGTAGGACTTTGGTTTCCTCTTAGGACTTCACCTCACACCCTTGGAGTGTTGTAATTCCGGTTCTTTTCCAGTTTTGTATCTGGTAGGTCACTAAATGTACAGGGAACTTGGGAGCTGATTGTAGGATTTATTTCTTTGTACTCAACCTTTGTAGTTTTCCCCAAAGTGTTCTATGTCTCTGGTTTGGACTTGAGTTTTTGCCAGCCAGAAGCAGGAGGCAGTTGGGTTGGGAGAGCTGAACAAGGGAGATGAAAGCATTTTTAACCTCCTCTTGTGTGCCGAGCTCTGGGCTAGGTGCTCTCATAGAAGAGCAGTAGGTAGTTTACTTGGTCAGTCATGAAAAGGAATCTTCAGCTTTTCATACACTGGCTTCAGTCAGGGAAATTGTTCCTGCCATTTCCTCAATTTGCCCACCTTTTATTTTCTAGTCATGACAAGTAGAGATGTCCTCTCTAGCCAGACACTTTTCCTTGCCTTGGTACTTACTTAGACCTGATTTTCCTTGTAAAGGGGCTGCCCAGGTAGTGCTAGTGGTAAATGCAGGAGACATAAGAGACATGGATTTGGGGCTTCCCTGGTGGTCCAGTGGGTAGGGACACTGACTTCCAGTGCAGGGGGCACCGGTTTGATCCCTGGCCTGGGAAGATCCCACGTGCCACGGAGCGGCTGGACCGATGTGTCCAATTACCGAGCTGGAGCTCTTGAGCACATGCACCCAGAGCCGGTGCTCTGTGACAACAGAGGCCACTGTGATGGGAGGCCCACACGGGCCAAAGAACAAAGATGGATGAAAATGGATAAATGAAAGACCAATAGAAGTGGCCCATCTGCCCCCCCCAACCTGCCCCCCCCCCCCAAAAAAAAACGAGAGACATGGATTTGATCTCTGGGTTGAGAAGATCTCCTGGAGGAGGGCATGGCAATCCACTCCAGTATTCTTGCCTGGAGAATCCCCATGGACAGAGGGGTCTGGTGGGCTACAGTCCATAGCGTTGCAAAGAGTCAGTCACAACTGAGTGACTAACACACACTAATGGATAATCACTGGACAGAAAAGTAAGCTATTATTTTTTTTTTTTTTATTCAGATATTTGATTCAGATATTCAGATATAGGGAGATATAAAGGTGATTAAAACATGATCAAAGAGGCAAAGCAATCATAGAATCAAAGTGGGATTTTAGTTCACCAGCCGGGGCTTGAACCCAGCCCATGGCAGCAAGAGCATGTCCTAACCACTGCGCCAACAGAGAATTCCCCAGTATGCTTTTGCTTTTATTTTTGCTTAAAATATTTGAATTGATCCATTATCTGAGCCTAGTGCCTCCACCATAATTTGTTTAGTCTTAATGGAGTGTCTCTTCTGCTATGGTCTACTGAGTAATGACACACAATGCATATTGGAAAGAGTACCAGTTCAGTTAAAAGCCAGGGTGGACCTGGGTAGCCTTAGAGAAGTCCCGATACTGGCCCAGCCTCACGTTTCCCAGTCTTTAAAGGGGGCTCCTGATTTGTCCCTCGGGGCTGATTTGGAATAAAAGAGATGTTTGTGTGTGTCTGGGTGTGGAAATGGAAGTATGTGAAGACTCCCAGTGAGGAGTTGGTGCCTTTCCCCTCACCTGGCTCTCCTGAGCTCCGTTTGAACCAGAGGTCTAGACAGACCTTAGGGCCCTTTTGAAAGGGTTCTACCTCGATTTGAGACTTAAACCCAGGGCTCAGACCTAATCAAACCCTGTTTGGGACTTGAACCCATGTGGCCGGGACTCGAACCCAGCCAAAGCCTTAGTAATTAAAAGCACTCACCCAGTGTCTGGATCCACTGAGACTCATGTTCTTCATGTGTCTTTACAGAGAAGAATTCAGTGAGAGACAAAATGATAGGCAAGAAATAGATTTATTCAGATTCAGAGAAAGCACACTCTGCAGACAAGAGTGTGGGCCATCGTAGAGCAAATCCAGTGTCCCCGAAAACATGGCGTTCTTAGCTTTTATGGACTGGATAATTCCCTATGCTAATGAGTGGGAGGATTATTCCAGCTCTTTTAGGGAAGGGGCAGAACTGTCATGGCGCCTCTGGATGTGTCATTTAGCTTGCTGACTGAGGATCAAGGTCTGGTCCTCCATCTTGGACCCATTTGATTCTAATGGCTTTATGCTATGTCCTTGGGCTGTCATTCTTTTCAAAAATTGTGCCCCACACCTTTCCCCCCTAATGCTTACACTTTGAAGACTAGTACTGAGTGCTCTACCTTCTCTCAGACTGAAGGTCAGGGAGCACCTGAGGTAGAGAGAACCCTGTCGCTGTCGATCATCCAAGGTGGGAGTAGAAAGCTGCCTAGTTGACGTGGGCGACCCTCCCCACCCCCACAAGTCTGGGGCAGCTGTCCCTAAGCCCCCTCTCCACTGGTAACCCTTCCTCTCATTGAATTTCTTTCTTTTCTCTTTAATATTCATTTATTGGGCCTTCATTGTGGCATGTGGGATCTAGTTCACTGACTTGGATTAAACTCGGGTCCCTGCATTTGGAGCACAGAATCTTAGCCACTGGACCACCAGGGGAGTCCCTCATTAAATTTCAGTCTCACTTTCCTTCAGCTCCTTACCCTAAGCCTGGAAAGAACATGCTCAAGTCTCTCTTGATTTGAAAAAAGAAGGGGCGGTGTGGAAATGGAAGTATGTGAAGACTCCCAGTGAGGAGTTGGTGCCTTTCCCCTCACCTGGCTCTCCTGAGCTCCGTTTGAACCAGAGGTCTAGACAGACCTTAGGGCCCTTTTGAAAGGGTTCTACCTCGATTTGAGACTTAAACCCAGGGCTCAGACCTAATCAAACCCTGTTTGGGACTTGAACCCATGTGGCCGGGACTCGAACCCAGCCAAAGCCTTAGTAATTAAAAGCACTCACCCAGTGTCTGGATCCACTGAGACTCATGTTCTTCATGTGTCTTTACAGAGAAGAATTCAGTGAGAGACAAAATGATAGGCAAGAAATAGATTTATTCAGATTCAGAGAAAGCACACTCTGCAGACAAGAGTGTGGGCCATCGTAGAGCAAATCCAGTGTCCCCGAAAACATGGCGTTCTTAGCTTTTATGGACTGGATAATTCCCTATGCTAATGAGTGGGAGGATTATTCCAGCTCTTTTAGGGAAGGGGCAGAACTGTCATGGCGCCTCTGGATGTGTCATTTAGCTTGCTGACTGAGGATCAAGGTCTGGTCCTCCATCTTGGACCCATTTGATTCTAATGGCTTTATGCTATGTCCTTGGGCTGTCATTCTTTTCAAAAATTGTGCCCCACACCTTTCCCCCCTAATGCTTACACTTTGAAGACTAGTACTGAGTGCTCTACCTTCTCTCCAGACTGAAGGTCAGGGAGCACCTGAGGTAGAGAGAACCCTGTCGCTGTCGATCATCCAAGGTGGGAGTAGAAAGCTGCCTAGTTGACGTGGGCGACCCTCCCCACCCCCACAAGTCTGGGGCAGCTGTCCCTAAGCCCCCTCTCCACTGGTAACCCTTCCTCTCATTGAATTTCTTTCTTTTCTCTTTAATATTCATTTATTGGGCCTTCATTGTGGCATGTGGGATCTAGTTCACTGACTTGGATTAAACTCGGGTCCCTGCATTTGGAGCACAGAATCTTAGCCACTGGACCACCAGGGGAGTCCCTCATTAAATTTCAGTCTCACTTTCCTTCAGCTCCTTACCCTAAGCCTGGAAAGAACATGCTCAAGTCTCTCTTGACGTTGCTGCTCCTTCTAGCTGTCTTCCTTCACAGCCACCTTTCTTTCTTTCTCTCTTTTTAAATATTTATTTGTTTCTTTATTTGGCAACACTGGGTCTTAGCTGTGGTATATGGGGTCTAGTTCCCTGACCAGGGATCAAACTCAGGCTCCCTGCATTAGGAGCTCAGAGCCTTAGCCACTGGACCACCAGGGAAGTCCCCACAGCTGCCTTCCCGCAGGAGTGGTCTGTGCTTACTGCTTCTACTACATAACCTGCCAGCTCACTCTCTGGAGGCACCATTCCTTAGAAACCCTTCTTACAACAGGCACCAGTATCCTAGGTGCAGAGTCAGTGGGAGCTCTTCACCCCAGTGTGACCAAAGCTCTCTGTAGCATGTTTATGCTGTCGACCCATCACCCTCTGTCTCGAAACTTCTCCTTGGCTTCTTTGTCACCACTCTTTCTTTGTCCATTCATTTATTCATTCATTCAGAAATGAACTGCATACCCTTCCATGCGTGGGGCTGTAACAGAGCACAGACACACAGAACTCCTGTTCTCATGGAAAGTGTACTCAATTAGGGAGAGTTAGGGATTAAATGAATGAGTAAGTTTACGTTAATTACGTAATGATAAATGTTTAGGAGGAAAAACTGTAGCAAGGTGGAGGCACTGAGAATATGGAGGCGGGAGTGGAGGTGTGATCTGGTCGTGGACAGGCAGGAAGTCCTCACTGAGGAGGGCGCGTTTGAGTAGAGACAGTAATGCAGCGAAGGTGTCAGCCCTGTAACTGCTGGGAGAAAGACGCTCCAGGATGAGGGAACGATGAGTGCCCGGGTCCTGGACCAGACACGTAGGGGTGCGCACGTCAGAGCAGCCCGACCAGTTGCAGGAGATGAAGGAAAAGCGGTGGTGGGGGCCTCTGTACTAGGACTTTATTTGTGGGGAAACAAACTAGTGAAGGTTTTTGTGGCTTTGGCTGAGCCAGGAGAAAAGTAAATTGGGAATGAGAAATATACTAGAAAGATCTAAGACAAACAAGTGATTTGATTCACATGGGCTTATTAGTCGGGGATATACTGATCAGCAACAGGTGAGAGATCTTCTGTGGACTTGGGAACGCCAGGTCAGTGCACGTTAGTATGCTGCGTGCACACACAGAACAGACTCCTCAAACTTCTTACTGATTTACTTGCCCCACAGCTGCAACACGCCCTTTCCATCCTCAAAGCCAGGAGAATAATCATTGAACAGGGAGGGCTGTGACTGAAACCAGCCCGTGCTAATATCATTTCCTATAAACACCTGGAGACTTCAGCACTGAATAGAAGCAGGACTGGTGAATGTGTTGCAGGCCTGGACCCAAGAGGTCTTGAGCCTCCTGTTCCCATCCTTTCTCTCTGTCTATGTGTGTGTATTTCTTAAATTCTTGCCCCACCTGCTATTCTGTATGCGCATGGCTGATGAGCTATAGCACTTATTGTCTGTGACCAGGATCTTGGTTTTTACTCTTGAGAAGACAGTTGAGGCCCTGGAACAGAGACTTGAATGAACTGCATACCCTTCCATCGTGGGGCTGTAACAGAGCACAGACACAGAACTCCTGTTCTCATGGAAAGTGTACTCAATTAGGGAGAGTTAGGGATTAAATGAATGAGTAAGTTTACGTTAATTACGTAATGATAAATGTTTAGGAGGAAAAACTGTAGCAAGGTGGAGGCACTGAGAATATGGAGGCGGGAGTGGAGGTGTGATCTGGTCGTGGACAGGCAGGAAGTCCTCACTGAGGAGGGCGCGTTTGAGTAGAGACAGTAATGCAGCGAAGGTGTCAGCCCTGTAACTGCTGGGAGAAAGACGCTCCAGGATGAGGGAACGATGAGTGCCCGGGTCCTGGACCAGACACGTAGGGGTGCGCACGTCAGAGCAGCCCGACCAGTTGCAGGAGATGAAGGAAAAGCGGTGGGGGGGGACCCTGTACTAGGACTTTGTCTGTGGGGAAACAAACTAGTGAAGGTTTTTGTGGCTTTGGCTGAGCCAGGAGAAAAGTAAATTGGGAATGAGAAATATACTAGAAAGATCTAAGACAAACAAGTGATTTGATTCACATGGGCTTATTAGTCGGGGATATACTGATCAGCAACAGGTGAGAGATCTTCTGTGGACTTGGGAACGCCAGGTCAGTGCACGTTAGTATGCTGCGTGCACACACAGAACAGACTCCTCAAACTTCTTACTGATTTACTTGCCCCACAGCTGCAACACGCCCTTTCCATCCTCAAAGCCAGGAGAATAATCATTGAACAGGGAGGGCTGTGACTGAAACCAGCCCGTGCTAATATCATTTCCTATAAACACCTGGAGACTTCAGCACTGAATAGAAGCAGGACTGGTGAATGTGTTGCAGGCCTGGACCCAAGAGGTCTTGAGCCTCCTGTTCCCATCCTTTCTCTCTGTCTATGTGTGTGTATTTCTTAAATTCTTGCCACACCCGCTATTCTGTATGCACCTGGCTGACGAGCTACAGCACTTATTGACTGTGACAAGGATCTTGGTTTTTACTCTTGAGAAGACAGTTGAGGCCCTGGAACAGAGACTTGAATGAATCGGAGGTAACATGAAGTAATTGACAAGAGCATGAACTCTGGGGCTCTGTGACCTTGGAGTAGTCCGATAACTTTTCTGTGCCTGGTCAGTAAAATAGGAATAGGAATGATACCTATCTCCCAGCGTTGTGAGATTCAGTGAGTTAATACTTCTAAAGAACGGAACATGGCAGATCATGAACATTATAAACGTGCTTGTTAAAAAATAGTATCATTGAAAAGGGTCACTTTGCTGTTGTATGAAAAGGGCTGGTCCCGGGAAATTAAGAACAGAAGCAGAACACAACTAGAGAGTCCATGCACTGCAATGAAAGATCCCACACGACACAGTGAAAATCCCATGTGACATAACTAAGACCCGACACAGCCAGGTAAGTGAATAAATAATTTTTTAAAAAAAGAATAGAAGCAGGAAGCCAGAACATGGAAACAGTGCTCATCAGTGGATGAAAGGATAAATTAGGAAATATGGTGTACATGCACAGTGGAAGACCATCCTGCCAGGAAAAAAAAGGCAATCCCATCATTTGCCACAACATGGATGGCCTTGAGGGCATTATGCTAACTGAAGTAAGTGCGAGTAAGAGGAATATGATGTGATCTCGATCTCATATGTGCAGTCTTGAACAGTTGCACAGATTAGGGGTGGGAGTGGGGAAAGGGCGTGAGCTGCGCAAAGGGGGTCAGAAGGTACAAACTTAACAGTTGTAAGTCCTAAACATGGTGACTTGTAAAAAAGGACAAAAGCGAAGGGAAGCAGAAAGACCGATGAGGTGCCGGCAGTAGCTCACACAAGGATGGAGGGGATGAGGCGCTGGAGGTGCGTGGGGAGGGTCACATGGCGGCATGTTTGGAAGTGGGACGACCTGTTTGGACCCCTCTCCGATCTTCAGGACTGGTGAATGTGTTGCAGGCCTGGACCCAAGAGGTCTTGAGCCTGTCCCTTTTCCCTTGTCTATGTGTGTGTATTTCTTAAATTCTTGCCACACCCGCTATTCTGTATGCACCTGGCTGACGAGCTACAGCACTTATTGACTGTGACAAGGATCTTGGTTTTTACTCTTGAGAAGACAGTTGAGGCCCTGGAACAGAGACTTGAATGAATCGGAGGTAACATGAAGTAATTGACAAGAGCATGAACTCTGGGGCTCGCTAGCTGGGTTAAACTCTCAGGCTCTGTGACCTTGGAGTAGTCCGATAACTTTTCTGTGCCTGGTCAGTAAAATAGGAATAGGAATGATACCTATCTCCCAGCGTTGTGAGATTCAGTGAGTTAATACTTCTAAAGAACGGAACATGGCAGATCATGAACATTATAAACGTGCTTGTTAAAAAAATAGTATCATTGAAAAGGGTCACTTTGCTGTTGTATGAAAAGGGCTGGTCCCGGGAAATTAAGAACAGAAGCAGAACACAACTAGAGAGTCCATGCACTGCAATGAAAGATCCCACACGACACAGTGAAAATCCCATGTGACATAACTAAGACCCGACACAGCCAGGTAAGTGAATAAATAATTTTTTAAAAAAAGAATAGAAGCAGGAAGCCAGAACATGGAAACAGTGCTCATCAGTGGATGAAAGGATAAATTAGGAAATATGGTGTACATGCACAGTGGAAGACCATCCTGCCAGGAAAAAGAAGGCAATCCCATCATTTGCCACAACATGGATGGCCTTGAGGGCATTATGCTAACTGAAGTAAGTGCGAGTAAGAGGAATATGATGTGATCTCGATCTCATATGTGCAGTCTTGAACAGTTGCACAGATTAGGGGTGGGAGTGGGGAAAGGGCGTGAGCTGCGCAAAGGGGGTCAGAAGGTACAAACTTAACAGTTGTAAGTCCTAAACATGGTGACTTGTAAAAAAGGACAAAAGCGAAGGGAAGCAGAAAGACCGATGAGGTGCCGGCAGTAGCTCACACAAGGATGGAGGGGATGAGGCGCTGGAGGGTACGTGGGGGAGGGGTCACATGGCGGCATGTTTGGAAGTGGGGACGACCTGTTGGCTGGAGGATGAGCCCTACTTTTCCTTCCATCTCCGATCTTTCGGACCAAACCTTCTTTGATGCCTCATCTCCCTTTTGACCAGAGGCTCTCATATGTTTGGAAATAAATGGGGCATCTTTTGGTTGTCTCAGAGTCCAGGTTGTGGGCATTTCTGGTGTTCAGGGGGCAAGCCCTGGGCCAGTGGTGAAGACTTGTCCCTTGTGCTTTGCCCATGGTCTCCTGGTTGAGAAATGCTGCTTGAGACCTCAATCCTACCTACCCTCCTTGCCCCCCAACCCCAGGCCAGGATTTCTTTTTTTTTTTATTTTACTTTTACAGAGTTTTATTGTTTACAGATATGTATAACCCCAGATTAGCCATATATATAAGGCCAGGATTTCTTAAACTTTGGTTCTCTGTGGGCAGCAGGGCACGTATAAGTGACCTGGAGTATTTTTTTCAAAATGCTGCTTGTTTCTATGCTCTGTGCTCTGTCTTCCAGCCCCACTGGACACGCAGCAGCCCCTCAGGATCAGCACGCCCCTTTACATCTTCCTCGATATCCCGCCAGGGTTTGTGGCAGCCTCATCAGCCTTGCTCCTGATTTTGCCTTTCCTGCACCTCCTCACCTTGACTGATGTCCTGGTCCCTTCTGGATAGCTCAGGAAATCGTTTCCATCTCTCCATCATTCACTGCTCTCATTTAGCATCTCTCATTTCAACTGTTGCCACTTAACTGCAATCCCCACCTGAGACCCATTTTCTGGCTGTCACCAGATGAGCTTTCAGATGCATGGATCTCACTGATTTGCTACAAACTCAGCTCCGTCACCGCCTGCAAGGTCGAGTTCTGACTCTGTTGCAGCCCACAGGACCTGTGAAGCCTGGCACTGGTCTCTCGCCCTGTGGCTGCCCTGCCTCCCAGCTTGGCTGCCCTCCAGCTCTCCCCCCTCATCTGTCTTCACGAGCCAGGCTCTAGCAGGACTAAATTAACACGCTGTTTCATGCACTGATGCTGAAACATCGAAACATGTGCTTTGATCACATGAAAAAAATGGTTCGACCTTTCCCTTCCCTGCCAAGACACCCTGCAGCCTGGCTCACCTCTCTCCTGAGGGAGGTCCACACTCCCCTAGCAGTCTGTCCTGCTTTCCTTCTATACCACGTGCAAGTGTATTTCTTGTCTTCCTTTGCATTGTAATTTCAGAGGCTCTCTGCTTCAAACAGCTGAGCTGCTGTGGGGCTCTTCTTAAGCTCATTTGTTCACAGGTTCAAAGTGACAAAGAGGACTCTAAGCCTGCCGTCCCCTGATCCGGTTCAAGGAGTGTGCGTTGGTTCTTTGAAGCTTTATAGCCAGCTCTGCCCTTGCCGCTGGATGTTCTGGGTGGCATCTCTTTCTGAAGTGGAGCAGCTTTGTCCACAATGAAAACCTCTTGAGGCAGGTGACTCCTCCGTGGTCTCTTTGGAGTCTGGGGAGCCCTTGAGTAGCCCTTGGTGTCCAGGTTCACACTTAACCTCCTGATTTGCAGGAGCCTGTGGGCTCAGCCCTGGCTGGGCTCAGCGTTTCTGTCCTAGAACAATTTCCAAGCCTTCTGAACTAACACTGGCCCACATTTCCACCTTTGGTTCCAATCATGCTGTTGTGTTCAGAATGGAAGAGCTTCTGAGGATCTTCTCTGGATAATTCTTACTCAGTTCACTTCAGTAGCTCAGTCACGTCTGACTCTTTGCGACCCTGTGGACTGTGGCACGCCAGGCTTCCCTGTCCTTCACCATCTCCCAGAGCCCATCTCCATTGAGTCAGTGATGCCATTGCTAGGTTATAGTAGGTATAAGGTTAGTACCATCTCCTGGAGCTTGCTCAGACTCCTCTCCATCGAGTTGGTGATTCTATTGCTAGGTTATGGTAGGTATAAGGCTGGTAGCTTCATTTCACCCTCACCCCACTTATTCTTTTCTCTGGAGGCTTCTTCCCACATACAAAAGAGGAAAAAAGCACAAAAATATTTTTTACCATTCTCAACTATTTTATTAGCCTCCCTTCGTGTCTGTCGTATTGTGTCTGTTTTTTATTAGCACTTTAAATATGTGCTGTATTTTTGCACATGATACGGTGGGCTTACTAGTACTTGTAAAATTATTTAAAGTATATCTTAAAGCCAGGAAGCACCTTTGTTCACAGACAGTGGACAGGAAGCCCCCATCTAGGCCCAATCTTCAGAGTTTGGCTCTGGGGCCGGTGTTTGTTCCCATCCACACAGTTGGGATCTGGAAGCTCCGGAGCAGAGGAGGTGGGGTTTGTTTCATGTCACCTTTCCTACTAGACTTTGGGTCTCCCGAAAGCAAGATCCATATTTGATGATCCACCAGCTGTAAGCTCTTTGATGAGAGGAACATGTCTGATTCTCTTGAGATCCCTGGGACTTGGTGCTGTTAGTTGTAGGATGAATCCAGTGCTCTAGGTGGTGTTTATGCCCTCAAAGGGAACCGTGCTTACCTCCCTCTAAGTATTGAGCTGTGCAGACTGAACGAAGAGTTGGAGTGTAGCTGACCAAATCGTCAATTTTACATGGATGACTGAGGTGATAACTGAAATCTAGGTTGGTAGGAATGAAGGTTTTCCTGGGCTCCTGAAAGCACTTCAACAAATAGCACTTGCTGTGTTCGGGAGGAGGGGGCTGTGGAAGACATGAGGAGGCATGATGTGGCTCTGTGGTTTGGGGAAGCCAGTTAGGAGCACTGAGGCATGATGAGTGATCACACAAGGCAGAGTATGCTCTAAGGTACATGTTGTCAGCACGTAAAGGGGAGCAGGAGAGGAGTTAAATGACTTAAAAGCGTAAAGGTATTCACTACAGCAGTATCTGTGACCATAAAAAACACTGGAGACATCTAAGTGGTTGATAGCAGGACACTGCCTTCAGGCACCAGAGAGACTGTTAACAGAGCCAGTACAAATTTTTACGGTAACTTGGGTAAGTGCATATGCTTTTGTTAGGTAAAATGACAGAATAGCTACAGACCCTCACCCACTTATTCTTTTCTCTGAGGCTTCTTCCCACATACAAAGAGGAAAAAGCACAAAAATATTTTTACCATTCTCAACTATTTTATTAGCCTCCTTCGTGTCTGTCGTATTGTGTCTGTTTTTTATTAGCACTTTAAATATGTGCTGTATTTTTGCACATGATACGGTGGGCTTACTAGTACTTGTAAAATTATTTAAAGTATATCTTAAAGCCAGGAAGCACCTTTGTTCACAGACAGTGGACAGGAAGCCCCCATCTAGGCCCAATCTTCAGAGTTTGGCTCTGGGGCCGGTGTTTGTTCCCATCCACACAGTTGGGATCTGGAAGCTCCGGAGCAGAGGAGGTGGGGTTTGTTTCATGTCACCTTTCCTACTAGACTTTGGGTCTCCCGAAAGCAAGATCCATATTTGATGATCCACCAGCTGTAAGCTCTTTGATGAGAGGAACATGTCTGATTCTCTTGAGATCCCTGGGACTTGGTGCTGTTAGTTGTAGGATGAATCCAGTGCTCTAGGTGGTGTTTATGCCCTCAAAGGGAACCGTGCTTACCTCCCTCTAAGTATTGAGCTGTGCAGACTGAACGAAGAGTTGGAGTGTAGCTGACCAAATCGTCAATTTTACATGGATGACTGAGGTGATAACTGAAATCTAGGTTGGTAGGAATGAAGGTTTTCCTGGGCTCCTGAAAGCACTTCAACAAATAGCACTTGCTGTGTTCGGGAGGAGGGGGCTGTGGAAGACACGAGGAGGCATGATGTGGCTCTGTGGTTTGGGGAAGCCAGTTAGGAGCACTGAGGCATGATGAGTGATCACACAAGGCAGAGTATGCTCTAAGGTACATGTTGTCAGCACGTAAAGGGGAGCAGGAGAGGAGTTAAATGACTTAAAAGCGTAAAGGTATTCACTACAGCAGTATCTGTGACCATAAAAAACACTGGAGACATCTAAGTGGTTGATAGCAGGACACTGCCTTCAGGCACCAGAGAGACTGTTAACAGAGCCAGTACAAATTTTTATGACGTATTGGCAGTAACTTGGGTAAGTGCATATGCTTTTTGTTAGGTAAAATGACAGAATAGAAACTTACACATAGAGTTCAGTCGTAACTTAAAAACAGGGATAAAAGCACCAGGAAGAAAACACACCAACATGTAAACATTTTGTTTGACGTCAGGTAAATTGTGTGTGTGTATACGTGTACAATGGTGTGTACATGTACATACATATCATAAATTAGACTTCATTGGTTTTTCAGACGTGAACTCCCCATGCAGTAAGTTCCCAGATTGAGAAACAGCACGTTATCCCCATTCCCACGAGCCCCTTGTGCTCCTGACTTCAAATGGCATTCCATAGTTCTGTTTTTTGTTCCATATGTAAATGGAATTGGACAACATGTCCTCTTTAGCGTCTGATCTCTCACACTCAGCACTGTGTGATTCATCCATACTGTGTATGATTGTAGATTGTTGATTCTTATTATTTATTATGGATGACTTCTAAGAAATTATTTATTTATTTATTTTATTCTTGGTGGCACTGAGTCTTCATTGCTCGGCACAGGCTTTCTGTAATTGCAGAAAGCAGAGGCCTCTTCTCTTGTTAAGGAGCATAGTCTCTAGGGCTCATAAGCTTCAGTAGTTGCAGCTGCTGAGCTCTAGAGCACAGGCTCAACAGTTGTCTCACACAGGCTTAGTCACTCCATAGCATGTGGAATCTTCCCGGGTCAGGGATCAAACCTGTGTCTCCTGCATTGGCAGGGAGATTCTTAAATCCACTGGACCACCAATGGATCTTAATCCACTGGATCCATAAATCCATTATGGACAACTTCCAATCTTACTCTTTCATTTTTTTTTTCCAGAATTTTCTAGAGCAAGCATGTATTTTATAATCAGAAAAGGACAGTATTTATTTTTTTAAAGAGGCAAAGGCAAGTTTATTTTTAAAGTGCTTATGTAGATTCAGCTGGTCAATTAGGTTAGACCGTGGGACTTGTCAAGGACAGTTAGCGTGTAGGTTGGGGTTGTCCTGAAGCATGTGGTACAGTACAGTGTGGGCTCAACGTCAGAAGATCCGGGGTCTGTTTTGCCATTTAGTGGTCATGAGACTGTGGACACATCCTTGAATTCTTTTAACCCTCAGTTTGCTCATCAGTCAGTCAACTGCGTGTGATGGTTTCTTCCTTAGACACTGGTCATGAGGATCAATTGATATAATATGATGAGTCTGTTAGGTGATTTGCCAGATGATAGGGTCCTTCATTTAAAATTTAGAGTTAGACACAGACTCTGTGCAAGGAAATAAACAGTAAACATCAAAAAAATAAAATTTGGAGTGAGAGGAGGCATGCTCAGAGAGGAAACTCCTGTCCAGTTGCCATTTATTTTCTCTGGGAAGTGAAGGGGAGGGTTGTTTGCAAGTGGAAGCACATGGCTTTGAGATGGGGTCTGAGCACAGCAGAGCAGCTGTGGGGTGGGCAGCCCCGCCCTTGGTGAGCTGGGGACTCCAGGGAAGAAGGAGGGCCTGGCCGTGGCGGGGACATGAACTTGCAGGCAGTGGGTGAGTTTTTCTTCTAGAAGCTGCGTTTATATGTTTTACTTGGCCTAATATTAAACCAGTTCTTCTTGATCATACAAGTGCAGGAAGTAGAAAAGGGAAGAAGAAAGCCCACCTGTCACACCAGGGCCATGGCTGGTCCATAAAGAGAGCACCTTCTGATTAGAATGTGAGTGAGTGCCCGGGAGTTCATGGTGATGGACTTCAGGTTGCCTTTCTCCAGGGTTTTGTCTTGTTTTGTTTATTAAGAAATATATTTTATTTATTTATTTTTGGCTATTTTGGGTTTTTGCTCCTGCTGCAGTCTCTTCTCTAGTTGCAGAGAGTCGGGCTTCTCTCTAGTTGAGGTGAGCAGGCTTCTTGTTGCAGTGACTTCTCTTGTGGAACTCAGGCTCTAGGGCTCAATAATTGCGGCTCTGAGTCTCTAGAGCATGGGCTCCATAGTTGTGGCTCATGGGCTTAGTTGCTCCACAGCACGTGGGATCTTCCCAGATCAGGGATCAAATTTGTGTCTCCTGCATTAGCAGGTGAGCTCTTTACCACTGAGCTACCAGGTTAAGATTTTAATTTCGCCCACAACACAGACAGGGAACTTTTATTACTATGGGTATGCCTCAGGAATATTGTGGATTTAGTTCCAGACCATTGCAGGAAAGCCAAGTCACATGAATGTTTTGGTTTCCCAGTGTATTTAAGGTTGTGTTGACACTATACCACAATCTATTAAGTATGCAATAGTGTATGTCTAAAATGACAAGTGTACATAATGTAAAAATATTTTATTGCTGAAAAAAATCGCTAGCTGTCATATGAGCCCTTACCAAATCATCATCTTTTTGCCTGTGGAAGGTCTTTCCTTGGTGATGGCTGCTGACTGATCAGGATGATGATTACTAAGCTTGGGGTCGGCTGTGGGAATTTCTTAAAATTGAGACAGCAGTGAAGTTTGCCTCACGGATCAGCTCTTCCTTTCACAAGTGGATTTTCTGCAGTGCACAGTGCTGTTTGTTAGTGCTTCACCTGCAGTACAGCTTCTTTCAGAATTGGATGGCCTTCTCCCAGGGAAGAAGGAGGGCCTGGCCGTGGCGGGGACATGAACTTGCAGGCAGTGGGTGAGTTTTTCTTCTAGAAGCTGCGTTTATATGTTTTACTTGGCCTAATATTAAACCAGTTCTTCTTGATCATACAAGTGCAGGAAGTAGAAAAGGGAAGAAGAAAGCCCACCTGTCACACCAGGGCCATGGCTGGTCCATAAAGAGAGCACCTTCTGATTAGAATGTGAGTGAGTGCCCGGGAGTTCATGGTGATGGACTTCAGGTTGCCTTTCTCCAGGGTTTTGTCTTGTTTTGTTTATTAAGAAATATATTTTATTTATTTATTTTTGGCTATTTTGGGTTTTTGCTCCTGCTGCAGTCTCTTCTCTAGTTGCAGAGAGTCGGGCTTCTCTCTAGTTGAGGTGAGCAGGCTTCTTGTTGCAGTGACTTCTCTTGTGGAACTCAGGCTCTAGGGCTCAATAATTGCGGCTCTGAGTCTCTAGAGCATGGGCTCCATAGTTGTGGCTCATGGGCTTAGTTGCTCCACAGCACGTGGGATCTTCCCAGATCAGGGATCAAATTTGTGTCTCCTGCATTAGCAGGTGAGCTCTTTACCACTGAGCTACCAGGTTAAGATTTTAATTTCGCCCACAACACAGACAGGGAACTTTTATTACTATGGGTATGCCTCAGGAATATTGTGGATTTAGTTCCAGACCATTGCAGGAAAGCCAAGTCACATGAATGTTTTGGTTTCCCAGTGTATTTAAGGTTGTGTTGACACTATACCACAATCTATTAAGTATGCAATAGTGTATGTCTAAAATGACAAGTGTACATAATGTAAAAATATTTTATTGCTGAAAAAAATCGCTAGCTGTCATATGAGCCCTTACCAAATCATCATCTTTTTGCCTGTGGAAGGTCTTTCCTTGGTGATGGCTGCTGACTGATCAGGATGATGATTACTAAGCTTGGGGTCGGCTGTGGGAATTTCTTAAAATTGAGACAGCAGTGAAGTTTGCCTCACGGATCAGCTCTTCCTTTCACAAGTGGATTTTCTGCAGTGCACAGTGCTGTTTGTTAGTGCTTCACCTGCAGTACAGCTTCTTTCAGAATTGGAGCCAGTCCTCTCAAACCCTGCCACTGCTTCATGAATGAGGCTAATGTCCTCATCTAGGTCCTTGTTGTCATTTTCCCAGTCTTCTCAGCATCTGCACCAGGAGTAGGTGTCGTTTCAAGAAACTGCTTTCTTGCTTGTCCTTAAGGGGCAAACACCTCACCCAGTCCAGTCTAGTCATGAGATTGCAGCAATTCAAAGACATCTTTAGGCTCCACTTCTAATTTTAGTTCTCTTGCTATTTCCACCACATCTGCAGTCATTTCCTCCCATGAAGTTCTGAATCCCTCAAAGTCATTCATGAGGATTGGAATCAACTTCTTTCAAACTCTTGTTTTGAATGGATATTTTGCCCTGTTCCCAGGAATGATGAGTGTTCATAATGGCATCCAGAATCTTAATTCCTTTCCAGAAAGCTTTCACTTTATTTGTCCCAGATTCATCAGACAACTCACTGTCTTTGGCACCATAGCCACTGACATGTATTTTTAAGTCATAGGATTCGAAAACCAGAATTACTTCTTGATCCATGGGCTGCATAATGGACATTGTCTTTACAGGCTTGAAAACAGCATTAATCTCATCAGAGGTCTTAGGCACCAGGCACACTGCGCATGAGTAGTCATATTTTTAAAGTAATTTTTTTTTCTGAGCAGTCGCTCACAAGAGTAGGCTGAAAATATTCAGCAGGCCATGTTGTAAACAGATGTGCTGTCTTCCAAGCTTTGTTGTTCTTTATAGAGCACAGGCAGAGGCTTGCTCTGTTCAGGAAACCCAAAGTGTTTGTTTCCATTATTAAGGTTGTGTTGACACTATACCACAATCTATTAAGTATGCAATAGTGTATGTCTAAAATGACAAGTGTACATAATGTAAAAATATTTTATTGCTGAAAAAAATCGCTAGCTGTCATATGAGCCCTTACCAAATCATCATCTTTTTGCCTGTGGAAGGTCTTTCCTTGGTGATGGCTGCTGACTGATCAGGATGATGATTACTAAGCTTGGGGTCGGCTGTGGGAATTTCTTAAAATTGAGACAGCAGTGAAGTTTGCCTCACGGATCAGCTCTTCCTTTCACAAGTGGATTTTCTGCAGTGCACAGTGCTGTTTGTTAGTGCTTCACCTGCAGTACAGCTTCTTTCAGAATTGGAGCCAGTCCTCTCAAACCCTGCCACTGCTTCATGAATGAGGCTAATGTCCTCATCTAGGTCCTTGTTGTCATTTTCCCAGTCTTCTCAGCATCTGCACCAGGAGTAGGTGTCGTTTCAAGAAACTGCTTTCTTGCTTGTCCTTAAGGGGCAAACACCTCACCCAGTCCAGTCTAGTCATGAGATTGCAGCAATTCAAAGACATCTTTAGGCTCCACTTCTAATTTTAGTTCTCTTGCTATTTCCACCACATCTGCAGTCATTTCCTCCCATGAAGTTCTGAATCCCTCAAAGTCATTCATGAGGATTGGAATCAACTTCTTTCAAACTCTTGTTTTGAATGGATATTTTGCCCTGTTCCCAGGAATGATGAGTGTTCATAATGGCATCCAGAATCTTAATTCCTTTCCAGAAAGCTTTCACTTTATTTGTCCCAGATTCATCAGACAACTCACTGTCTTTGGCACCATAGCCACTGACATGTATTTTTAAGTCATAGGATTCGAAAACCAGAATTACTTCTTGATCCATGGGCTGCATAATGGACATTGTCTTTACAGGCTTGAAAACAGCATTAATCTCATCAGAGGTCTTAGGCACCAGGCACACTGCGCATGAGTAGTCATATTTTTAAAGTAATTTTTTTTTCTGAGCAGTCGCTCACAAGAGTAGGCTGAAAATATTCAGCAGGCCATGTTGTAAACAGATGTGCTGTCTTCCAAGCTTTGTTGTTCCCTTTATAGAGCACAGGCAGAGTGGACTTAGTGTACTTCTGAAGGGTCCTAGGATGTTCACAGTGCTAAAGGCTTCAACACAAAGTCAGCAGCTACCTGAGCCCCTAACAAGACAGTCGGCTTGTCCTCTGAAGCACTGAAGCCAGGCTTTGACTTCTCTAGCTGTGAGTCCTGGATGGCGTCTTTCTCCTAACAGAAGGCTTCCTCATCCACACTGGAGACCTGTCACTTGGTGTACTCACCTTCCTGAGCTGTTGGAGCCAGATCTTCTGGGTAAAACTTGCTTAGCTTCTGCATCAGCATCTGCTGCTTTGCCTTGCACTTCTGTGTTATGGAGATGGCTGCTTCCCTTCAGCCTCGTGAACCAACCTCTGCCAGCCTCAGACTTTTTTTCTGTAGCTTCCTCACCTCTCTCAGCCTTCAGTGAATTGAAGAGAGCGGGGCCTTGACCTGGATGAGGCCTTGGCTTAAGGGAATGTTGTGGCTGACTTGATGTTCTAACCAGACCACTGTAACTTCTCCATACCAGCAATAAGGCTGTTTCACTTTCTTGTCATTTCTCTGTTCATTGGAGGAGCACTTTTAATTTCCTTTAAGAACTTTTCCTGTGCATTCCTAGCTTGGCTAACTCTCTGGCCCAGGAAGCCTTGTTTATGGCCTGTCTCTACTTTCAGTGTGCCTTCCTCACTAAGCTTAATCATTTCTAGCTCTGGATTTAAAGCAAGAGACATGGGATTCTTCCTTTCACATGAACACTTAAAGGCCACTGCACACTTATTACCTGGCTTAGTTTTTTTTTTAATTTAATTTATTTATTTATTTTTGGCTATTCTAGGTTTTCACTGCTGCTGCAGGCTCTTTTCTAATTACGGCGAGTGGGGGCTACTCTGTAGTTGAGGCGAGCAGACTTCTTGTTGCAGTGACTTCTCTTGTTGTGGAACTCGGGCTCTAGAGCACACAGGCTTCATTAGTTGCGGCTCTCAGGCTCTAGAGCACAGGCTTCAAAGTTGTGGCTCACAGGCTTAGTTGCTCTGCAGCACATGGGATCTTCCCAGCTCAGGGATCGAACCCATGTCTTCTGCATTGGCAGGTGAATTCTTTTCCACTGAGCTACCAGGGAAGTCCCCTGGCTTAATTTTAATTTTATTGTGTCTTGGGAAGTGGGGAGGTCCAAGGAGAGTGAGAAAAACAGGGAAAAGACCTGTGGGTGGAGCAATCAGAACACACAGATTTATCAATTAAGTTCGTTCTTTTCTGAATGAGGCTCATGGTGCCCCAAACAATTACAATAGTAACATTAGAGATGGCTAATCACAGATCACTGTGGCAAATATAATAGTGAAAGAAATGAAAAAAAAAAAAAGTAAAAAAGTTTGAAATATTTTGAAAATTACATATAAATGACAGAGACACGAAGAAAATGCTATTGGAAAAATGGTGCCCATAAGCTTGCTCAACACAGGATTGCCACATGTCTTCAATCTGTAAAAAATTCACTATCTCTGTAGCTCAGTTAAATGAGGTGAAGTGTGCCTGTATAATGTTTTCTAGCTCTGAGAGTCTTCAAATCACCAGCAATTTTAACTATTTTAGATCTTTTCAAATACAGTAGAGCTTCAAGGGCCAGCCTGGAGCCCTGTTCGTGAGTTGGTGGTGTTTCTCTGGGTCCTCAGGCCCAGTGAGAACTGCTGGGTGCTGTCCAGCTTGTCAGCTTCTTCCAGGGAAAGCAGTGGGAGAGCAACTCATCCTGAACCCGCTGTAGAAGGTTAGCTGTGTGTGTTCAGTCATGTCCAACTCTACAGCCCACCAGGCTTCTCTATCCGTGAGCTTATCCCAGGAAGAATACTGGAGTGGGTTGCCATTTCCTTCTCCAGGACATCTTCCTGATCCAGGGATTTTTTGGCTATTCTAGGTTTTCACTGCTGCTGCAGGCTCTTTTCTAATTACGGCGAGTGGGGGCTACTCTGTAGTTGAGGCGAGCAGACTTCTTGTTGCAGTGACTTCTCTTGTTGTGGAACTCGGGCTCTAGAGCACACAGGCTTCATTAGTTGCGGCTCTCAGGCTCTAGAGCACAGGCTTCAAAGTTGTGGCTCACAGGCTTAGTTGCTCTGCAGCACATGGGATCTTCCCAGCTCAGGGATCGAACCCATGTCTTCTGCATTGGCAGGTGAATTCTTTTCCACTGAGCTACCAGGGAAGTCCCCTGGCTTAATTTTAATTTTATTGTGTCTTGGGAAGTGGGGAGGTCCAAGGAGAGTGAGAAAAACAGGGAAAAGACCTGTGGGTGGAGCAATCAGAACACACAGATTTATCAATTAAGTTCGTTCTTTTCTGAATGAGGCTCATGGTGCCCCAAACAATTACAATAGTAACATTAGAGATGGCTAATCACAGATCACTGTGGCAAATATAATAGTGAAAGAAATGAAAAAAAAAAAAAGTAAAAAAGTTTGAAATATTTTGAAAATTACATATAAATGACAGAGACACGAAGAAAATGCTATTGGAAAAATGGTGCCCATAAGCTTGCTCAACACAGGATTGCCACATGTCTTCAATCTGTAAAAAATTCACTATCTCTGTAGCTCAGTTAAATGAGGTGAAGTGTGCCTGTATAATGTTTTCTAGCTCTGAGAGTCTTCAAATCACCAGCAATTTTAACTATTTTAGATCTTTTCAAATACAGTAGAGCTTCAAGGGCCAGCCTGGAGCCCTGTTCGTGAGTTGGTGGTGTTTCTCTGGGTCCTCAGGCCCAGTGAGAACTGCTGGGTGCTGTCCAGCTTGTCAGCTTCTTCCAGGGAAAGCAGTGGGAGAGCAACT
This sequence comes from Tragulus kanchil, assembly GCA_022376925.1. NCBI lineage: Eukaryota > Metazoa > Chordata > Mammalia > Artiodactyla > Tragulidae > Tragulus > Tragulus kanchil. The sequence continues at coordinate 265,480,558 of JAIOJX010000004.1, read as the reverse complement.
CATCCTGAACCCGCTGTAGAAGGTTAGCTGTGTGTGTTCAGTCATGTCCAACTCTACAGCCCACCAGGCTTCTCTATCCGTGAGCTTATCCCAGGAAGAATACTGGAGTGGGTTGCCATTTCCTTCTCCAGGACATCTTCCTGATCCAGGGATTGAATCCTTGTCTCCTGAATTGGCAGGTGGCTTCTTTGCCACCATTCTACCTGCTAAATATGGAAAGTTAGCTATTTGTAGATAAATGAGATTGGTGGCTGGTTGAAGAGCTTTCGCTCATTGTTCAGACAGAATCTCTTGAGAGCCTGTGGGCTGGAGATTGCAAAAGTGAAAAAGAGCCCGACTTATCTTGGAGATCCTCCTTATCTGGGCTGGGGCTTTAGAGAAGTCAGCTTTGGAATGTGATAATGATACTATGGAGCTGTGGGAGGGGCTGGAAGTGCATAGTAGGAAAGGTGTTCCTAGGTCTGTCTGAGGAAATGCCGGGAGGCTAAAGAGGAGAATCCACTCATGCGCTGAGACTTGAAAATGAGAAAGCATTTACTCCCGAGTATATTCCATCCAGGTCGAGGAGCAGGTACGGAGGCACAGAGCGGGGGTGGGGGGTGGGGACTGCGCTGGACTTGGTGTCACTAATAGGCACCGTGTGGCACGGGGCATGGCAGCCACTCCATCCCCTGAGGAAGGGATATCACACTGTCCTCAAGTCTGTTCAGCTTTCCTGGATGACAGCACTGGGCTTGAGAAACACAGCTTCTCTATCTCCGTCCTGAATTGAGTTCACCTCTTCAGACTTTACACTGGGAAATGTTGAGATGGCTTCCAAATTAGCCAGGGCTCTCTGCCTTCCAGTTCATTGTGGAGCCCACCTTGTATTCAGCCCACATTCTTGAAGCAGACATGAAGGTGCAGGGATTCTTGCTGTGGATGGTGATACGGAGACAGGAAATGGCCTCTGCCTTGTAGGAAGCTTACCGTCGAGCTAACAAAGCAAAACTTGAACTTTTCAAAGCCTCCTTAGGGAAATCGGGAGGCTAGCAAAGGGAAAGAGGGAGGGCTTGTTTGCTACAACCATGGCTAACAGCAGAACCTGTTTAGAGGACAGTACACTCTGATTGAGGCTCGGAGCCCAGAAGAAGTGTGCCAGGTGGAGAGGCCTGGAGGTGGGCGCAGGGCTGGACAGAGGCGCTCGGCGGGGGCCAGCCCGGGAGTATGTGCGTGGAGTGCCCTCGAGGGGCACAGGGTCTGGAGTCACTCGTGGGTTGCCATTTCCTTCTCCAGGACATCTTCCTGATCCAGGGATTGAATCCTTGTCTCCTGAATTGGCAGGTGGCTTCTTTGCCACCATTCTACCTGCTAAATATGGAAAGTTAGCTATTTGTAGATAAATGAGATTGGTGGCTGGTTGAAGAGCTTTCGCTCATTGTTCAGACAGAATCTCTTGAGAGCCTGTGGGCTGGAGATTGCAAAAGTGAAAAAGAGCCCGACTTATCTTGGAGATCCTCCTTATCTGGGCTGGGGCTTTAGAGAAGTCAGCTTTGGAATGTGATAATGATACTATGGAGCTGTGGGAGGGGCTGGAAGTGCATAGTAGGAAAGGTGTTCCTAGGTCTGTCTGAGGAAATGCCGGGAGGCTAAAGAGGAGAATCCACTCATGCGCTGAGACTTGAAAATGAGAAAGCATTTACTCCCGAGTATATTCCATCCAGGTCGAGGAGCAGGTACGGAGGCACAGAGCGGGGGTGGGGGGTGGGGACTGCGCTGGACTTGGTGTCACTAATAGGCACCGTGTGGCACGGGGCATGGCAGCCACTCCATCCCCTGAGGAAGGGATATCACACTGTCCTCAAGTCTGTTCAGCTTTCCTGGATGACAGCACTGGGCTTGAGAAACACAGCTTCTCTATCTCCGTCCTGAATTGAGTTCACCTCTTCAGACTTTACACTGGGAAATGTTGAGATGGCTTCCAAATTAGCCAGGGCTCTCTGCCTTCCAGTTCATTGTGGAGCCCACCTTGTATTCAGCCCACATTCTTGAAGCAGACATGAAGGTGCAGGGATTCTTGCTGTGGATGGTGATACGGAGACAGGAAATGGCCTCTGCCTTGTAGGAAGCTTACCGTCGAGCTAACAAAGCAAAACTTGAACTTTTCAAAGCCTCCTTAGGGAAATCGGGAGGCTAGCAAAGGGAAAGAGGGAGGGCTTGTTTGCTACAACCATGGCTAACAGCAGAACCTGTTTAGAGGACAGTACACTCTGATTGAGGCTCGGAGCCCAGAAGAAGTGTGCCAGGTGGAGAGGCCTGGAGGTGGGCGCAGGGCTGGACAGAGGAGCTCGGCGGGGGCCAGCCCGGGAGTATGGTGCGTGGAGTGCCCTCGGGACGGGGCACAGGGTCTGGAGTCACTCAGTCGGTAGGTGTTGTTGGAAGTAAAGAGAAACAGGGCTGACAATGTGGCTGAGCCCCAACAGCAAGTGCCTCACCGGCTGCAATGAGGAATTTGGACTTTATTCCAGACTTTTATGAACAAGTTTTCTACACGTATTTTCTCCATTCCAGGCCATCGCTGTCACGAGTCTCCTGTCTTCTGTGTTCCAAACAGGACACCTGGGCACGTCCCTGGTGGTCTGGGGTTAAGACTCCATGGGCTCCACCACAGGGGAAAGAAAAAGGGCTAGTTGCTAATAAGCCCACAGTTCAGTTTTTCTTTGTCTCTTGTTTCTCCACCCGTGACACACTTGTCACTCCCTTTAAGGATCCTGATCCTGGCAGGCCTGTGTCTCACAGGGGATGTGATCTGCATCTCCTCAGTGAGTCAGACATCTCCCCAGTGAGTCGGGCATCTCCTTTTCTTTTTTAAGATTATTTAGTTATGTTTGACTGCTGAGTGTTTGAGGCGGCACAGGCTTTCTCTAGTTGCTGCAAGCGGGGACTACTCAGTTGTGGCTCGTGGGCTGCTTGTTGCGGTGGCCTCTCAGGCTCTAGGCACGAGGGTTCAGTAGTTGTGGCACACGAGCTTACTTGCTCCACGGCCAGTGAAATCTTCCCAGGCCAGGGATTGAACCCATGTCTCCTGCGTTGGCAGGTGGATTTTTATTCAGTGTACCACCAGGGAAGTCCCACAGTTCAACTTGCCAACAATTTTTGTGTTCATTGTATAGTTTGACTGTTAACAGTTATTGGAAATAGATGAGATAATTTATAGTCAAGGAAATCAGTTCAGAAAGCCTAAGTGAGTAGCCCAATATGGTTCATCTGGGAGAATTCGAGGCTGGATTAGAAATAGCAACTTCAGGGCCTTTTGTTCCAGGGTTCCTTCCATGAAGTCCTTGTGCCTTCTCCTTCCACTGATTCTGACTGCTGATAAAGGCAGGCCTGGAGGTGGGCGCAGGGCTGGACAGAGGGGGGGCTCGGCGGGGGCCAGCCCGGGAGTATGGTGCGTGGAGTGCCCTCGGGACGGGGCACAGGGTCTGGAGTCACTCAGTCGGTAGGTGTTGTTGGAAGTAAAGAGAAACAGGGCTGACAATGTGGCTGAGCCCCAACAGCAAGTGCCTCACCGGCTGCAATGAGGAATTTGGACTTTATTCCAGACTTTTATGAACAAGTTTTCTACACGTATTTTCTCCATTCCAGGCCATCGCTGTCACGAGTCTCCTGTCTTCTGTGTTCCAAACAGGACACCTGGGCACGTCCCTGGTGGTCTGGGGTTAAGACTCCATGGGCTCCACCACAGGGGAAAGAAAAAGGGCTAGTTGCTAATAAGCCCACAGTTCAGTTTTTCTTTGTCTCTTGTTTCTCCACCCGTGACACACTTGTCACTCCCTTTAAGGATCCTGATCCTGGCAGGCCTGTGTCTCACAGGGGATGTGATCTGCATCTCCTCAGTGAGTCAGACATCTCCCCAGTGAGTCGGGCATCTCCTTTTCTTTTTTAAGATTATTTAGTTATGTTTGACTGCTGAGTGTTTGAGGCGGCACAGGCTTTCTCTAGTTGCTGCAAGCGGGGACTACTCAGTTGTGGCTCGTGGACTGCTTGTTGCGGTGGCCTCTCAGGCTCTAGGCACGAGGGTTCAGTAGTTGTGGCACACGAGCTTACTTGCTCCACGGCCAGTGAAATCTTCCCAGGCCAGGGATTGAACCCATGTCTCCTGCGTTGGCAGGTGGATTTTTATTCAGTGTACCACCAGGGAAGTCCCACAGTTCAACTTGCCAACAATTTTTGTGTTCATTGTATAGTTTGACTGTTAACAGTTATTGGAAATAGATGAGATAATTTATAGTCAAGGAAATCAGTTCAGAAAGCCTAAGTGAGTAGCCCAATATGGTTCATCTGGGAGAATTCGAGGCTGGATTAGAAATAGCAACTTCAGGGCCTTTTTGTTCCAGGGTTCCTTCCATGAAGTCCTTGTGCCTTCTCCTTCCACTGATTCTGACTGCTGATAAAGGCATGCCTGTCCTTTTGTCATGACTTTGCCTAGATGTTTACATGGATACATCCTTGTTGGTTATGACTTAAGTATTTTGAAATGGCTGGGATTATGGGTTACATCCATAATCATTACACAGACAGAAATTGACTGGCTTATATGGGAGTTCGCCCATAGCCATCTTATTATTTATTTTTTTCTTTAAGGAACAGCCTAACTTCTTAGTAAGCATTTATCATTCAACTGATCAATTTTTTTCTGGAATAATCCACTCAGATCATGGAATTTTTTAGTCTTAATGTGATACATTTAGCAGGAAAAGTGTTTTACTGTCTTTCAGATATTCAGCAAGCCAACACAGGTAAGTGTGTACTACTTTCATGGATTACTTTTTAAGCAATTGGACTTGCCAAGTTAAGTACACAACTTAAAATATTTGTAAGGCAAAAAAAACAAAACCTGAGAATCTTGCCTTATAAATATACTGTTTGATTTTGTCTAGAGTAGCAGAGTTGGCTGTTTAAAAGTCACTACTGGAACAACTAGGTTGTGAGGCAGCTATAATATGGGAAAACATGCTTACATACTTACGGACCACTGACATGGAATACTAACCTGTAGAATTCCTGTAGAGGCATGCTCGTGTTGACCTTGGGAGAGGCTTGGGAGGTCCTTGTACCATGTTCTCTTTGGCCGAGCAGCCCCTGGAGAACAGAAGTGAAAGGTCACGTAGTGGGTGGTGAATGACTGAAATTGCCGCACTTCTGTGTTCAGATCCTCAGCTGCTCTCCATTACCTGTGGCGCTCTGTGTGCTTAGTCGCTCGGTTGTGTCCGACTCTGCGAGCCCATGGACTGTAACCCACCAGGCTCCCCTGTCCTTGAGATTCTCCAGGCAAGAAGACTGGAGTGGGTTGCCGTGCCCTTACCAGTATGACCAGGCCTAAGCTCCCCCTCCTGAGCCCTTCTGTCTCTCAAGGGAGTGTGGCAGATGGAGGCCTTTCCTCAAGTCTGATAACAAAGGCACAGAAAGAGTAGATGAAAGTACTTATTTATCAGTGCCCAGTGGATGCAATTTGATGGCTTTTTATTAATGACAGTAAGTTTTAGGCCTGTCCCAGAAGGGAAGATGGAACTCTTTTAACATACTATCTAAAAAAATAAAGTTAACTCAGGTTAAGTATGCAGAGGCTTCTGAGCTTTCAATAGAGAGAGCTGATCTGGAGCACTTTGTACAATTCTAAGGTCAAATTGAGTTATTTTTAAGCTCCTGGGTGACTGGGATGGCACCTGAATATAATTCCCCTGTGTACATGGAAGCCAGACTGGCCCACCTCTCCGGCCTCTTGCAAAAACCTGCTAGCTCCCTCATTCCTATCTACATGAATTCTTATTTATTACATTATTGTACACATACTATGTACAGTTTTATTAATACTGATATTAATTGTGCTAACAGATAATAAATATTGCTTGTCTGGACTTGTAGTCCAGAATGCTTTAGATTTTAGACAGAAACCTGCGTGCGCACATGTCTTTGGTGGGAGCTGATTCAAAAGCAGCAGGACACATTCTAAGTCGCTTCAAGTGCGTCCAGCTCTGTGTGACCCCCTGGACTGGAGCCCACCAGGCTCCTCTGCCCATGGGATTCTCCAGGCAAGGATACTGGAGTGGTTTGTCATGCCCTCTTCCAGGGGATCTTCCCCATCCAGAGATCGAACGTGTGTCTCCTGTGGTTCCTGCATTCCAGGTGGATTCTTTACCACTTAGCCACCAGGGACCTTAAAAAATAGGCACATGGATAACATGAATATCCAGGAAAGAGGTAGGGCAGCAACCAGGCCAGCATCTTTCAGGTTCAGAGTATAGTCAGTGGCCAGTGAGGTAAGGTTATTAAGACTGTTGCATGGGGTTATGGTGACCTATAGTTCTTGGGTCTGTTTCACATCTTTTTTTTTCTTTTTTAAAGATTTATTTATTTTGGGGCGGGGATTGGGTTGGGGAGGGAGGGGAGCGGGCGGGCCACTTCTATTGGTCTTTCACTTCTCTATTTTCATCCGTCTTCGTTCCTTGGCTCCTGTTGGCCTCCCATCGTGGTGGCGTCTGTTGCTGCAGAGCGCCGGCTCTGGGCGCATGCGCTCCAGAGCTCCGGCTCAGTAATTGGACACATGGGTCCCGCCGCTCTGCGGCACGTGGGATCTTCCCAGGCCAGGGATCGAACCCGCACCGCTTGCACTGCAAGGCGGTGTCCTTACCCACTGGACCACCAGGGGAAGCCCCCACATCTTTTAAATCGTTTAATTGTCACAGCAGACGTGTGCAAATGCAAGGCTTAAACTTCATCCACGTTCTTCATGTCAGATTCCTTCATAGGAAGATTGCCTTATCTAATATAGCAGGTATCCAGAACATTCTTCCACAGTCAATTCCATCTTGCCTGGCTCTTAGGAGTCTTTTTTTGTGAAAGTTGGTACAAGAGGGTACCTACCAAAGAAGCCCACAGAAGCAGGGCGTCTCTGTTCTCTTACAGCCTCACTATCGGCCTAAAAGCAAGTTTCCACTAAACTGTTATACATGCAGTTGACTTGTAGGTAGACATTTACCAGCAAGTGGCCCAAAGCATTTGATACAGGCTGGCTGATAAGCTCCAAGCTTTGTGTCTTTAGGGGTTCGGGTACACCTTTTGAGAAACACTTCCTCAAAACAGGCAACAGCACAGCAGGGGTGATTCTTGGTCTTTCAGCTGACATCAGAGATAAAGCCTTTTCTAGATGACCAGAGCTGTTCATTAAAGGGTGGGCATGTCTCTGAAACATTTGAGCAAGCTCACGTACTTGAATTCTCTTATTTCACCAGTGTGATCCTGTGTCTACCATTCCTCATGCTAATTGGCAAGCTACTGATTCCACTGAAGAAAATCCACCCAGTAGGTAAGGAGCTAAGTGTCCCCAAAGCATTCATCTGTTGCGACCCCCTCTCAAGTATGGCTTCCTGATTGGAGCCCACCAGCCCTGCCCAGACGGTGCTCTCCTCCTCCATCAGAGCCAGGGCCTGGCCTCCGCACTGTCCCGGATGATCACGGGCTGTTTCTGCTGAAAGAATTCTGAAAGTGCACTGTGGGTGTCAGAACACAGCTAGGCTGCTGTGGTGTCTTGGAAGGTTGCACTGTTACTGGTGTGCTCTAATGAAACAGAGACGTGTGCTTGTTAGCGAGCACATTAGTTTGTTTAGAGAATCGTCTTGACAAGATGTGAAAAGTGGGTTTCACCCAGATCAGCACAGCATGGGTAGGGCATGTGTGTATTATCTGCTTAGTGTCTGTGTGTGTTATACCAACTTCATACAGCCTAGGACGGAGTGAATCTCACGTGTAGTTTTCTAAGAAAAAAATGAGGACTACAGATGTAAACATTTCTACTACTGCCAAGGTAAAACTAAGGTTTTGATACCCACTCATGCATACAAACACTTCAGCGAGCTGCAGCCTGGTGAATTCTGTCTGCAAATATTTACAGAGTCAGGTCTGTGATAGATGCAGTTTGGCAGTTAAACCTGATGCCGATGATTTGGGGAGAGACATTGGATACGTTACCTGTGGAATAGATGTGACACAGTGGCATGCATGTACATGTTTTTCTAAGTTTTAATTTAAATTTAACCTTTGTGGAGCTGTATTCTATAGCTATCCCCAAAATGAAAAGTATATTGAATTTTACACTCTGCTTACCATCCTGTGGCAGTGGTTACCACACGTGGCAGTAGTTGAAGAGCAGTGACTAGATAAGCTTGTTCTGAAGTAGGTATAGAAGAGTCAGGGGAACATTTATGGCTGGCCTGGCAGGATGCTAAGTCAGAAACACTGAGAGAAGCACCCTCCTACACATGGAAGGGAAAGCCTCACAAACAAAGAGCTGGCCAGCGGCATTGGGGCAGGAGATGGAAATCAGGTAAGGTAAGGACTTGACTTGACGATGAGGAGAGTCTTTGCGATCATTTCCAGAAGACTGAGGTAGGGCTGAGTTGAGAAGTCTGAGACAATGTCATCCAGTTTGTAAATAATAAGGGTTGTTTGTATCATGTATCTAATCACTTGTAACATGCCAGGTCCTGTGCACTTTATATGGATTAATTCATTGAAATCTCTCAGCCACCTTTGGGTCTCTACTTTTTCCCTCCCATGTTTCTGCTGAAAGAATTCTGAAAGTGCACTGTGGGTGTCAGAACACAGCTAGGCTGCTGTGGTGTCTTGGAAGGTTGCACTGTTACTGGTGTGCTCTAATGAAACAGAGACGTGTGCTTGTTAGCGAGCACATTAGTTTGTTTAGAGAATCGTCTTGACAAGATGTGAAAAGTGGGTTTCACCCAGATCAGCACAGCATGGGTAGGGCATGTGTATTATCTGCTTAGTGTCTGTGTGTGTTATACCAACTTCATACAGCCTAGGACGGAGTGAATCTCACGTGTAGTTTTCTAAGAAAAAAATGAGGACTACAGATGTAAACATTTCTACTACTGCCAAGGTAAAACTAAGGTTTTGATACCCACTCATGCATACAAACACTTCAGCGAGCTGCAGCCTGGTGAATTCTGTCTGCAAATATTTACAGAGTCAGGTCTGTGATAGATGCAGTTTGGCAGTTAAACCTGATGCCGATGTTTTGGGGGAGAGACATTGGATACGTTACCTGTGGAATAGATGTGACACAGTGGCATGCATGTACATGTTTTTCTAAGTTTTAATTTAAATTTAACCTTTGTGGAGCTGTATTCTATAGCTATCCCCAAAATGAAAAGTATATTGAATTTTACACTCTGCTTACCATCCTGTGGCAGTGGTTACCACACGTGGCAGTAGTTGAAGAGCAGTGACTAGATAAGCTTGTTCTGAAGTAGGTATAGAAGAGTCAGGGGAACATTTATGGCTGGCCTGGCAGGATGCTAAGTCAGAAACACTGAGAGAAGCACCCTCCTACACATGGAAGGGAAAGCCTCACAAACAAAGAGCTGGCCAGCGGCATTGGGGCAGGAGATGGAAATCAGGTAAGGTAAGGACTTGACTTCGAGCGATGAGGAGAGTCTTTGCGATCATTTCCAGAAGACTGAGGTAGGGCTGAGTTGAGAAGTCTGAGACAATGTCATCCAGTTTGTAAATAATAAGGGTTGTTTGTATCATGTATCTAATCACTTGTAACATGCCAGGTCCTGTGCACTTTATATGGATTAATTCATTGAAATCTCTCAGCCACCTTTGGGTCTCTACTTTTTCCCTCCCATTTTAATCTGTGCAAAAGTTGAGGCACGGAATTGTTTACCTAAACTTGCATTGGTGGAGGAGAGGTGCTGCGCTTGGGTTCTCAGCCAAACGGGGCTCCGCCACTGTGGACTTAGCCACTGTTCCATCCTTAAGCTTTGCTGTGGAGGAGAGAGGCCAGTGCTGCTGTGTTCTTTGTCCTGTGTTGGGTGACGGTGACAGAGACATCGCCTTGAGGAGATTTCACCAGGCTTGAGGGGACGAGGGGGGATCCGATCAAAGGAGGTGCAGTCAGGACTCAGGAAGGCAGGGGCCAGCTTTCCTCATGGGAGGTGGGAGAGGAAATCAGAAAAGGCCTCCTGGAGAAGATAACCCTTAAACTGAGGTTCACAGTGACAAACTTCAGGGTGGTGATTTAAAACATCAGGGGTGAGAACCCGGATTTCATCCTTATGTCTGCTTCATTATGTTTTCATCAGATTTTCTAAGTACCCTTCTCCCATGGTTAAAAACTGATTTAAGCAAACATGCCGTGTCTTTAAAAGACTCCAGTGAGTTTGTCCTAACAAGGTATTGAACCCACAAATGTGAACGTTTTGTTATTTGTTTTGACTTGGTGTGTTGGCGTGTGCTATTGCTTGTAATTACATGCAGCACTCTCTCTAGAGAAAGAAAAGCCAAAGGCTTCCCTCACGTGTTCTATTTTAAGAAAAAAGTACACATGCATACACAGTAAAGTGGTCAGTATTTATGGTGAAAATGATGCAGTAACCATTATGCTTTCTGTGGAGCCTTTACTCCAGTTCCATAGTCATTTTTTTAAAAGCACCTTACAAGAAATGAAGTCATTGTTGGTGGGAGAGCCAATTGTAATCTTGCCGGCCCTTCTGAGTGGATTTCGCTCTGTGCCCCGTGTATGCTCGCCACTTGGGGCAGGGGGATGGAATCAGTGGTAACTTGCTGATGAGGAGAGTCTTTGCGATCATTTGCAGAAGACTGAGGTAGGGCTGAGTTGAGAAGTCTGAGACAATGTCATCCAGTTTGTAAATAATAAGGGTTGTTTGTATCATGTATCTAATCACTTGTAACATGCCAGGTCCTGTGCACTTTATATGGATTAATTCATTGAAATCTCTCAGCCACCTTTGGGTCTCTACTTTTTCCCTCCCATTTTAATCTGTGCAAAAGTTGAGGCACGGAATTGTTTACCTAAACTTGCATTGGTGGAGGAGAGGTGCTGCGCTTGGGTTCTCAGCCAAACGGGGCTCCGCCACTGTGGACTTAGCCACTGTTCCATCCTTAAGCTTTGCTGTGGAGGAGAGAGGCCAGTGCTGCTGTGTTCTTTGTCCTGTGTTGGGTGACGGTGACAGAGACATCGCCTTGAGGAGATTTCACCAGGCTTGAGGGGACGAGGGGGGATCCGATCAAAGGAGGTGCAGTCAGGACTCAGGAAGGCAGGGGCCAGCTTTCCTCATGGGAGGTGGGAGAGGAAATCAGAAAAGGCCTCCTGGAGAAGATAACCCTTAAACTGAGGTTCACAGTGACAAACTTCAGGGTGGTGATTTAAAACATCAGGGGTGAGAACCCGGATTTCATCCTTATGTCTGCTTCATTATGTTTTCATCAGATTTTCTAAGTACCCTTCTCCCATGGTTAAAAACTGATTTAAGCAAACATGCCGTGTCTTTAAAAGACTCCAGTGAGTTTGTCCTAACAAGGTATTGAACCCACAAATGTGAACGTTTTGTTATTTGTTTTGACTTGGTGTGTTGGCGTGTGCTATTGCTTGTAATTACATGCAGCACTCTCTCTAGAGAAAGAAAAGCCAAAGGCTTCCCTCACGTGTTCTATTTTAAGAAAAAAGTACACATGCATACACAGTAAAGTGGTCAGTATTTATGGTGAAAATGATGCAGTAACCATTATGCTTTCTGTGGAGCCTTTACTCCAGTTCCATAGTCATTTCTGTGCCGTTATTAAAAGCACCTTACAAGAAATGAAGTCATTGTTTCAACGAAGAGAACTGGGCAGTCAGCACAGAAATGGTTCTGTACATCTTGCCGGCCCTTCTGAGTGGATTTCGCTCTGTGCCCCGGGTGTATGCTCGCCACTGTTTGGTTGTGATGCAGCTGAATTTATTGTTTCTTATATATGTGACAGTTCTGTAGCTAGTTTTCAAAAGCAAGCAAATTATAACTCTTTGAAACTCAAATTTCGTAAGACAAAGCTAATCGTTTTTTGATTTTTTTACTTTAGTTGACTTACAAAAGTTGTTTTATTACAGTGACTCACTTCTGGTTTTACTTTAGAAATTACTGACCGAAATTATAGTTGCTGTTTAATCATTAAGTGCTGTCCAACTCTTTGTAACCCCATGGACTGCAGCACACCAGGCTTCCCTGTCCTTCACCATCTCCTGGAGCTTGCTCAAACTCATGTCCCTTGAGTCCATGATGCCATCCAACCATCTCATCCTCTGTCATCCCCTTCTCCTGCCCTCAGTCTTTACCAGCATCAGGATCTTTTCCAGTGAGTCATCTCTTCCCATCAGGTGGCCAAAGTATTGAAGCTTCAGCTTCAGCATCAGTCCTTCCAATAAATATTCAGGGTTGATTTCCTTTAGGATTGGCTGGTTTGATCTCCTTGCTATCCAACAGACCCTCAAGAGTCTTCTCCAGCACCACAGTTCAGAGGGTTCATTTCTTCTTTATTATCCAACTCTCACATCCATACATGACTTCTGGAAAAACTACAGCTTTGACTGCTTGGACCTTTGTCTCTGTGATGTCTCTGCCTTTTGGTAGAACAGTGAACTAAGTGGCTGTCATATGTGCCGGGCTGTACTAGGTTTTTTACTCACATTTTCGTTAATCTTCACAATCCTGCAAGGAAAACTTACTCACCTAACAAATAAAATAGCTTTGGAGAGATTTCTTGGACTACTGAAAGCTAACTAAGTGTGCCATGGGAGGCTGGTCTGTGAGAATGAGGCCGGCGCATGGAGAAGCAGCAGAGGTGGTGCGGAGCCTGCAGTGAGTGAAGGATGCTGCCCGGGGCGGTGCTGGGGCTCTGGGTGCCCTGGTTCTGCGTGAGGGAGCCCGCTCTGTCTGTGGGAGTGCATGTTTATCTACAAGCCCTTTATGGCAGGTTCTGCCCTCACTACAGCAGGCAGGCAGGTGGCGAGAAGGGAAGAGAGGCTTTGGCTTGAAGATGAGTGATGAGGACTGTAGCCAATCAGAGAGCGTGGAGTAACCTGAGCGGGGCAGTCCCTGCTCCGCTCCAGCTGACCAACGCCATAGGACACGTGACTGGACCAGTGTTTGACACATCTTCAGGTTTTTTTTCAAACAGCCATGTTTGGAATTTTGGGGTGACTTCTATCCTTTTTTTAAAGAAAAAAACCAAAACAAAACAGTATTTTGGTCAGAACAAAACCAAGCCCCATGTAATGAAAGGTGAATCTGTGCTTTGAGAATATTATTAGTTCCCTCCTATTTGCTAGTCAGAGTGGACCAGGGCAGTGCTAAAGTCCCAGGCTCCTGGGAAAGGGCTTCTTGGCCACCTGAGAGCTTCTGCCAGGGAGTGGAAACAGTGGACTATCTGAATGGTCTCATTGCAAAAATCATTTAAATTCAAGCTAGTTTTTTAAAAAAATTCATGGAAGGATATATTTTAATTCAGTGATTTTCTTTTTAGATTTTTCCAGTAGAAAATTAGCAGAGGATAAGTACTTCCTATGGTTTAATAGGCAGTATAACGAAATATTGAGGCAATTGCTTTGTTAAAAGAGGAAAGACATATTGTTCGGGTGAATTCTTGCCTGCTTTGCTGGGTCAGGCCTGCTTCACTCCTGTTTCGGCATAGTAATATCAACTTCTGTCCTGGATGATAAATTGTATGGTCACCCTGTATAGCATTAGTGTGTTTTTTAGTTGCTGGTTCCTTGCTCATAGAGGTGGAATGAGGCAGGCGTGCTAGATGGCCTTCCTCTTCTTATAAAATTAATCACTGAAGCAGAGGTGTCTTTACCTCAGAGTGACTCTCTCAGCCTCCCCTGAAGGACCTCGCTGTTGCTGTCAGGGTTTTACTTGTCAGCACCTTTCTTGAGGTGGGAAGGCTGGTCTGTGAGAATGAGGCCCATGGAGAAGCAGCAGAGGTGGTGCGGAGCCTGCAGTGAGTGAAGGATGCTGCCCGGGGCGGTGCTGGGGCTCTGGGTGCCCTGGTTCTGCGTGAGGGAGCCCGCTCTGTCTGTGGGAGTGCATGTTTATCTACAAGCCCTTTATGGCAGGTTCTGCCCTCACTACAGCAGGCAGGCAGGTGGCGAGAAGGGAAGAGAGGCTTTGGCTTGAAGATGAGTGATGAGGACTGTAGCCAATCAGAGAGCGTGGAGTAACCTGAGCGGGGCAGTCCCTGCTCCGCTCCAGCTGACCAACGCCATAGGACACGTGACTGGACCAGTGTTTGACACATCTTCAGGTTTTTTTTCAAACAGCCATGTTTGGAATTTTGGGGTGACTTCTATCCTTTTTTTAAAGAAAAAAACCAAAACAAAACAGTATTTTGGTCAGAACAAAACCAAGCCCCATGTAATGAAAGGTGAATCTGTGCTTTGAGAATATTATTAGTTCCCTCCTATTTGCTAGTCAGAGTGGACCAGGGCAGTGCTAAAGTCCCAGGCTCCTGGGAAAGGGCTTCTTGGCCACCTGAGAGCTTCTGCCAGGGAGTGGAAACAGTGGACTATCTGAATGGTCTCATTGCAAAAATCATTTAAATTCAAGCTAGTTTTTTAAAAAAATTCATGGAAGGATATATTTTAATTCAGTGATTTTCTTTTTAGATTTTTCCAGTAGAAAATTAGCAGAGGATAAGTACTTCCTATGGTTTAATAGGCAGTATAACGAAATATTGAGGCAATTGCTTTGTTAAAAGAGGAAAGACATATTGTTCGGGTGAATTCTTGCCTGCTTTGCTGGGTCAGGCCTGCTTCACTCCTGTTTCGGCATAGTAATATCAACTTCTGTCCTGGATGATAAATTGTATGGTCACCCTGTATAGCATTAGTGTGTTTTTTAGTTGCTGGTTCCTTGCTCATAGAGGTGGAATGAGGCAGGCGTGCTAGATGGCCTTCCTCTTCTTATAAAATTAATCACTGAAGCAGAGGTGTCTTTACCTCAGAGTGACTCTCTCAGCCTCCCCTGAAGGACCTCGCTGTTGCTGTCAGGGTTTTACTTGTCAGCACCATTTAAAGGTGTTTAATTCTCCATCGTAGTTTTCAAAGGCATCCTTCTTGTTATGTTTAACCTACTCTGCTACTCTCATGTATGTATCAAATTTAGCTTGTGGTATGTGTTGGAGGCAGAGTGCCTTACACTGCAAGGAGATCGAAGCAGACAATCCTAAAGAAAATCAACCCTGAATATTCATCAGGAGGACTGATATCGAAGCTCCAATACTTTGACCACCCGATGTGAAGAGCTGACTCGTTGGAAAACCCCTGATGCTGGGAAAGATTGAGAGCAGAAAGAGGCAGAGGCAGCTGAGGATGTGATGGTTGGATAGCATCATCGCCTCAATCGACATGAATATGAGAAAACTCCGGGAGATGGTGAAGGACACGGGAGCTTGGCGTGCTGCAGTCCGTGGGGCTGCATAGAGTCAAGCACAACTTAACTGAACGACAGTGGAACAATGTGACAGAGGCCTAGCAGTCTTGTGGCAGGGGTCTACACTAAAACCTCTTCGTGGTCATCCTTAAATGGCACGGAGGTAAAGGTAAAAAAAAAAAAAAAATTGATTTTATTGATAGGAAAGCACATTTCCCAGGTATAAAATTGGAGATATGGGGTGCTACTTTCTGAATGTATCAGTTGTTTTCAGAAATCATTTTTATAGCTAATTATATGTGGGATGATATTCCTCATCTTTTTCAACTTGGAATAAATCTATAGGGGTATGTTCATCAAGTTTGTGAATGAAAAAATATTGAGGCAATTGCTTTGTTAAGAGGAAAGACATATTGTTCGGGTGAATTCTTGCCTGCTTTGCTGGGTCAGGCCTGCTTCACTCCTGTTTCGGCATAGTAATATCAACTTCTGTCCTGGATGATAAATTGTATGGTCACCCTGTATAGCATTAGTGTGTTTTTTAGTTGCTGGTTCCTTGCTCATAGAGGTGGAATGAGGCAGGCGTGCTAGATGGCCTTCCTCTTCTTATAAAATTAATCACTGAAGCAGAGGTGTCTTTACCTCAGAGTGACTCTCTCAGCCTCCCCTGAAGGACCTCGCTGTTGCTGTCAGGGTTTTACTTGTCAGCACCATTTAAAGGTGTTTAATTCTCCATCGTAGTTTTCAAAGGCATCCTTCTTGTTATGTTTAACCTACTCTGCTACTCTCATGTATGTATCAAATTTAGCTTGTGGTATGTGTTGGAGGCAGAGTGCCTTACACTGCAAGGAGATCGAAGCAGACAATCCTAAAGAAAATCAACCCTGAATATTCATCAGGAGGACTGATATCGAAGCTCCAATACTTTGACCACCCGATGTGAAGAGCTGACTCGTTGGAAAACCCCTGATGCTGGGAAAGATTGAGAGCAGAAAGAGGCAGAGGCAGCTGAGGATGTGATGGTTGGATAGCATCATCGCCTCAATCGACATGAATATGAGAAAACTCCGGGAGATGGTGAAGGACACGGGAGCTTGGCGTGCTGCAGTCCGTGGGGCTGCATAGAGTCAAGCACAACTTAACTGAACGACAGTGGAACAATGTGACAGAGGCCTAGCAGTCTTGTGGCAGGGGTCTACACTAAAACCTCTTCGTGGTCATCCTTAAATGGCACGGAGGTAAAGGTAAAAAAAAAAAAAAAATTGATTTTATTGATAGGAAAGCACATTTCCCAGGTATAAAATTGGAGATATGGGGTGCTACTTTCTGAATGTATCAGTTGTTTTCAGAAATCATTTTTATAGCTAATTATATGTGGGATGATATTCCTCATCTTTTTCAACTTGGAATAAATCTATAGGGGTATGTTCATCAAGTTTGTGAATGAAAAAATTTGAAGATGTAGGTAAAAATCTAAAAATGACAAATTGAGAATTCAGAATGATTTTAATGGCTTAAAACAATGGCTGAAACATTAAAGGACTGAAGTTAATGGGTCACAGTATGAATTTCTGCATTTAGATTTGTAATAATAACAGTTCTGCAAGTACAAGAATGAGGAAACCTGGCACACTCATATGAAAAAGACCTGAATGGTTGTAGTTGAACATAACCTTTATACAAGTTGATCGGAAGTTTTGGTTCTTTAAGAAGTTAGCCCAACATTCATTTCTGGTGGCATGCGAGGTTGGATACTCTACTCTTCCGCCACAAACTAAGATTCAGAATATTAGATAGGGCTTCCCCTGGTGGTCCAGTGGATAAGGACACCGCCTTGCAGTGCAAGGGGCGTCAGTTCGATCCCTGGCCTGGGAAGATCCCACGTGCCACGGAGCGGCTGGACTGATGTGTCCAGTTATCGAGCCGGAGCTCTGGAGCGCATGCGCCCAGAGTCGGCGCTCTGCAACAACAGAGGCCACCACGATGGGAGGCCCACACGGGCCAAAGAACAATGATGGATGAAAATAGAGAAATGAAAGACCAATAGAAGTGGCCTGCCCGCCCACCTCCCTCCCCACCCCCCCCAAAATAAATAAATAAATAAATAAATCTTAAAAAAAAAAAAGAATGTTAGATAAGTTATACATATATAGGCATAGATTATTTAGAAAGAAACATTGGGCTGAAAGTGAAAGTGAGGACCCAGAGAGGTAGGCGTGCCTCCAGTGTGAGGGTTCCTGGCGAGCCAGCACACATGTGCTTGGGTTCCCTCGGCCTCCTGTTGCTTTGAGACAAGAACCAAAGCCCAGTGTGTGTGCTGGGCAAGATGTGTGAGATAAGACATCTCCACATAAGTCTGGGACTACCTGAAGGTCACTTTCATAGTGTAGTGTTGAGCTAGAAATACAGCTTTTCCCCTGACCTCCCAACCCCCAGCAACTCGAAGCAAAACTGCCATCTAATATTTTATAACCAGCAACCAGCACTCAGGCCACTTTACAGTCCTAATTCAGATCTATCTAGTCGGGCCCCCAAAGGGGCAAGTATATATAGTTGCAAATTGATTCTGGCATAGCGTGTCCATGCTAAGTCCCTTCATTCGAGTCCGATTCCTTTTTTTTTTTTAAAGATTTATTTATTTATGGAGACAGGTTGGGGAGGGAGAGGAGCAGGCAGGCTACTTCTATTGGTCTTTCATTTCTCTATTTTCATCCATCTTTGTTCTTTGGCCCGTGTGGGCCTCCCATCGCGGTGGTGTCGTCGCAGAGCACCGGCTCTGGGCGCATGCGCTCCAGAGCTCTGGCTCCCTGATTGGACACATCAGTCCAGCCGCTCCGCGGCACGTGGGCGCGTCCCAGGCCAGGGCTCGAACGGGCGGCCCTTGCCCTGCCAGGCGGTGTCCTTACCCACTGGACCACCACGGGAAGCCCAAATCCGACTCCTTGTGACTTTATGGACTGTAGCCCACCAGGCTCCTCTGTCCATGGGATTCTCCAGGTCAGAATACTGGAGTGGGTAGTCATTTCCTCCTCCAGAAGATCTTTCCAACCCAGGGAAAGATCCCTGAGTCCCCTGTGTCTCCTGCACTGGCTCTGGGGAAGCCTTGGAGTAGCTCAGCTCTGCAGGCTCAGGTGCTTTCTGGCAGAATCTCTCTTAAACCTAGGCTTCAAAGAGTTCAAAACAATATAACTCAGCTCTAAGACAGGCTCAGGTGCTTCTCAGATAGTTATATATATATAGGCATAGATTATTTAGAAAGAAACATTGGGCTGAAAGTGAAAGTGAGGACCCAGAGAGGTAGGCGTGCCTCCAGTGTGAGGGTTCCTGGCGAGCCAGCACACATGTGCTTGGGTTCCCTCGGCCTCCTGTTGCTTTGAGACAAGAACCAAAGCCCAGTGTGTGTGCTGGGCAAGATGTGTGAGATAAGACATCTCCACATAAGTCTGGGACTACCTGAAGGTCACTTTCATAGTGTAGTGTTGAGCTAGAAATACAGCTTTTCCCCTGACCTCCCAACCCCCAGCAACTCGAAGCAAAACTGCCATCTAATATTTTATAACCAGCAACCAGCACTCAGGCCACTTTACAGTCCTAATTCAGATCTATCTAGTCGGGCCCCCAAAGGGGCAAGTATATATAGTTGCAAATTGATTCTGGCATAGCGTGTCCATGCTAAGTCCCTTCATTCGAGTCCGATTCCTTTTTTTTTTTTAAAGATTTATTTATTTATGGAGACAGGTTGGGGAGGGAGAGGAGCAGGCAGGCTACTTCTATTGGTCTTTCATTTCTCTATTTTCATCCATCTTTGTTCTTTGGCCCGTGTGGGCCTCCCATCGCGGTGGCCTCTGTCGTCGCAGAGCACCGGCTCTGGGCACACGCGCCCCAGAGCTCGGGCTCAGTAACTGGACACATCAGTCCAGCCGCTCCGTGGCACGTGGGATCTTCCCAGGCCAGGGCTCGAACGGGCACCCCTTGCACTGCCAGGCGGTGTCCTTACCCACTGGACCACCAGGGGAAGCCCAAATCCGACTCCTTGTGACTTTATGGACTGTAGCCCACCAGGCTCCTCTGTCCATGGGATTCTCCAGGTCAGAATACTGGAGTGGGTAGTCATTTCCTCCTCCAGAAGATCTTTCCAACCCAGGGAAAGATCCCTGAGTCCCCTGTGTCTCCTGCACTGGCTCTGGGGAAGCCTTGCGTAGTAGCTCAGCTCTGCAGGCTCAGGTGCTTTCTGGCAGAATCTCTCTTAAACCTAGGCTTCAAAGAGTTCAAAACAATATAACTATAAGAAAACTTAGCTCAGAGTCAAAAACTATGAAACAGACAAGTAACACAAAGGATCACAAATAGAACCAGCTAAAATAGTAAGAACAGAATTAGACATGTGGTGATCTCAGACCTACTTGTCAGACAGAGAAGGTAAAATAACTTCATACTGAAGAAATGAGAAGGTTAAAAATATGAGTAAATAGCACGTGTATATAAACGTGACAGAGGAGGTCTGAAAAAAACTAGAGCTTTGAGAATGTAAATATATAATTGGAACTAAAAACCATTAAACAGGCTCAGTGGTAAATTGGACATAAGTAAAGAGAGAATTAACTGGAAGACAGTCCTGCCCTTTTTGACTGTGACCCACAGTAAGGAATTCATTTACTGACGTGTCTAGACATACAACACATGTGTCTAATTTAGGTCGAAGGTGAGACACCGATCGTATCCTACCGAGGGTAGCGTTCTTTGCTGTTTTCCCCTTTGAATTTATTCTTTTGTTTAAACAAGAGTTGAATTTTAACTAGGAGTTTTATGAACCACAGTGGTCATTACCACAGTTTTGAAGAAAACTGATTTAATAAAATTGAAAATATGGATATTCTTATGGCCACTGCTGTTCACAGCACATTACATGGCCCACCACAAAAAACCTGGAAGAAAACAGAACATCGATTGTATAGCGCATAGCTGCGGTGTGGTTTATACAGAGGACGACTGCAGGACAAGGGTGGGGCCGGAAGTGATGAACACCCAGCACAGCTCGGTGCCCCTCAGGGAGGAGGCTGCCCAGAGATGGCCAGCGTCGGCCCACACCTGCCCAACGGCCCGTTCCCAGCCTTGAAAATGAATGACAACTGACTCTGTATCCACATCCTGTTGAATGGAAAGAGCAGATTGTGAGAGACCGTATGTAGTCGGAGTCTACTTATGTGAAGTTTAGAGATTTGAGCAAGCTAAACAGCATATTGTTTAGGAATACACACATGTGATTTGACTATTTTTAAAAGAGAAATATAAACACAGAATTTAGAAGCATTATTACCTGCTAGTGGAGGATAAGGGAGTGGAAAACAAAGAGTCGAAAAGGGCTTCAGAATTATTTGTAAGTTACTTTTTCTTTGTAAAGTTGGTTATGGGTACACAAATGTTTGCTCCCTTGAAATTCTATGTTGTTGTTCAGTCACTGAGTCATGTCAGACTCTGTGACCCCATGGGCCGCAGCACGCCAGACTTCTTGTCCTCCATTACCTTCTGGAGTTTGCTCAGGCTCATGTCCATTGAATCAGAGATGCTATCTGACCATCCCATTCTTTATGTTTTGTGCCTATTTAACATTTAATGAAAATAATTTGAAAAAGCCAAGTAGGGATTAACACAGGCAATAAATTTTCTGTGTGGATCAGGCCATTTTTGGAAAGGCATCTTTAGTTATGGGGGCCAGATTTTCTGAATATTAACAAACTGGAACGTGTCCAGAGGAAGCCATCCAGAATGGTGATACAGACCTGGTCTTGAGCCTTGCATTTTTCAGATGCAGATCATGTGGTTTCTGAGTGTGGGCGGGGGGATGGGAGCGGTTGGTTCCCTCTGGTCTGTTGGCTGGTGAAAGTAGGAGTAAATTCTGGCCTGTAAACTCACAGGGTAATGTGCCTTTGCTGCATTGTACAGAAGGACGTTCTAAAAAAATGTCCCACAATTGTTCTGTGGTTTGCTAAAGGTTTTGTTTCTTCTGTCAGATGCTATAACTGAGGCCCTGTGGTATGTTGTAACAGGATACCAACCAGCAGCTCAGAAACAGGGATTCTTTGTGACTGGCTTCAGACAGGCCCTCTGCCGTTCATAGCTCTCAAGGGCATCTCTAGATTCAGGTCGTGTCCATAGTAGGGACATACACGCACATGGGTAATTTCGCTTGGTGCTTTTGAGGAGAAAGGCAGATTGCATGCTGTGGTTTCTCTCTGGCTGTGCAGGCAGCCAGTCTGACCAGGGCCTCAGCCAGATGTAAACATAGAGACTGGGCAGAGGATGATTAGCAATTATTTGGTATTGGTATTATTTGGTATTTGGTATTACTGAGGTGATTAGTGATTATTTGATATCTGCAGCATGCCAGCTGTTGTTGAGCATTATTTTAAAGACTTAATTTTTTTAGAGTAATTTTAGGCTTGCAGTAAGATTAAGGTGGGGTACAGTGACTTCCCGCTTATCCCTCCCTGGTCATGTGGTTTCCATTATCAGCAGTGCTCACCAGGGTGGCACACTTGTTACAACTGATTAGCCTATAGTAACACATCTGTGACCCCATGGGCCACCCCTTCTTGTCCTCCATTACCTTCTGGAGTTTGCTCAGGCTCATGTCCATTGAATCAGAGATGCTATCTGACCATCCCATTCTTTATGTTTTGTGCCTATTTAACATTTAATGAAAATAATTTGAAAAAGCCAAGTAGGGATTAACACAGGCAATAAATTTTCTGTGTGGATCAGGCCATTTTTGGAAAGGCATCTTTAGTTATGGGGGCCAGATTTTCTGAATATTAACAAACTGGAACGTGTCCAGAGGAAGCCATCCAGAATGGTGATACAGACCTGGTCTTGAGCCTTGCATTTTTCAGATGCAGATCATGTGGTTTCTGAGTGTGGGCGGGGGGATGGGAGCGGTTGGTTCCCTCTGGTCTGTTGGCTGGTGAAAGTAGGAGTAAATTCTGGCCTGTAAACTCACAGGGTAATGTGCCTTTGCTGCATTGTACAGAAGGACGTTCTAAAAAAATGTCCCACAATTGTTCTGTGGTTTGCTAAAGGTTTTGTTTCTTCTGTCAGATGCTATAACTGAGGCCCTGTGGTATGTTGTAACAGGATACCAACCAGCAGCTCAGAAACAGGGGATTCTTTGTGACTGGCTTCAGACAGGCCCTCTGCCGTTCATAGCTCTCAAGGGCATCTCTAGATTCAGGTCGTGTCCATAGTAGGGACATACACGCACATGGGTAATTTCGCTTGGTGCTTTTGAGGAGAAAGGCAGATTGCATGCTGTGGTTTCTCTCTGGCTGTGCAGGCAGCCAGTCTGACCAGGGCCTCAGCCAGATGTAAACATAGAGACTGGGCAGAGGATGATTAGCAATTATTTGGTATTGGTATTATTTGGTATTTGGTATTACTGAGGTGATTAGTGATTATTTGATATCTGCAGCATGCCAGCTGTTGTTGAGCATTATTTTAAAGACTTAATTTTTTTAGAGTAATTTTAGGCTTGCAGTAAGATTAAGGTGGGGTACAGTGACTTCCCGCTTATCCCTCCCTGGTCATGTGGTTTCCCCATTATCAGCAGTGCTCACCAGGGTGGCACACTTGTTACAACTGATTAGCCTATAGTAACACATCTTTGTGGTGGAAAGCCCATAGTTTACATTACTGTTCGCTTTTGGTATTATACATTCTGTGTGTTTACACAAATGTATCCTAATGACGTACAAGTAAGGATATGTATCCACCCTCAGAGCCTCATGCTGAGTGTGTTCACTGCCCTGAAAACCCTCTGTGCTCTGCCCGTTCAGCCTGCCCTCTCTCCCAGCCCCTGGCAACCCTTGGTCTTTCTACTGTCACCATGGTTTTGTCTTTTCCTAAATGTCATATAGTTGGAATTATAGTGCACAGCCTTTTCAGATTGGCCCTTTCACCTAGGAATAGGCATTTATGTTTCCTCTGTGTCTTTTCCTGGCTTGTTATCACATTTCTTTTTCACGTTACATAATACTCCACTGTCTGGGTGTGGCGGTCTATCCGTTCATCTACTGGAGGACATCTTGATTGCTTCCAAGCTTGGGCTTGGATAAAGCTGCTGCAAACATTCGTGTGCAGGTTTCATGTGGGTGTAAGTTGTTAATGCTTTTGGGTTACTACCAAGGTGAGCAGTTGCTAGGCTATATGGTGAGAGTATGCTTAGTTTGGTAAGAAAACCACCAAAACGTCTTCCACAGTGGCTGCGTCATCTCGACCTCCCACCAGCAGTGAAGGAATTCCTGTAGCTCCATGGTCTCCCCAGCATCTGGTGGTGCCAGTGTTCTGGATTTGGGTTGTTCTGAGAAATATGTAGTGGATCTCACTGTATGAATTTGTATGACACAGGAGGTAGAGCATGTTTTCATATGTTTGTTAGTCATTTTCACAAAAATATTCTGTTCCAATGGGAAGAATGTGGTCTCACCCCATCTCACTGATGTGGAACTTAGGGAGGGGTGGCTGAAATTAGCAATTATTTGGTATTGGTATTATTTGGTATTTGGTATTACTGAGGTGATTAGTGATTATTTGATATCTGCAGCATGCCAGCTGTTGTTGAGCATTATTTTAAAGACTTAATTTTTTTAGAGTAATTTTAGGCTTGCAGTAAGATTAAGGTGGGGTACAGTGACTTCCCGCTTATCCCTCCCTGGTCATGTGGTTTCCCCATTATCAGCAGTGCTCACCAGGGTGGCACACTTGTTACAACTGATTAGCCTATAGTAACACATCTTTGTGGTGGAAAGCCCATAGTTTACATTACTGTTCGCTTTTGGTATTATACATTCTGTGTGTTTACACAAATGTATCCTAATGACGTACAAGTAAGGATATGTATCCACCCTCAGAGCCTCATGCTGAGTGTGTTCACTGCCCTGAAAACCCTCTGTGCTCTGCCCGTTCAGCCTGCCCTCTCTCCCAGCCCCTGGCAACCCTTGGTCTTTCTACTGTCACCATGGTTTTGTCTTTTCCTAAATGTCATATAGTTGGAATTATAGTGCACAGCCTTTTCAGATTGGCCCTTTCACCTAGGAATAGGCATTTATGTTTCCTCTGTGTCTTTTCCTGGCTTGTTATCACATTTCTTTTTCACGTTACATAATACTCCACTGTCTGGGTGTGGCGGTCTATCCGTTCATCTACTGGAGGACATCTTGATTGCTTCCAAGCTTGGGCTTGGATAAAGCTGCTGCAAACATTCGTGTGCAGGTTTCATGTGGGTGTAAGTTGTTAATGCTTTTGGGTTACTACCAAGGTGAGCAGTTGCTAGGCTATATGGTGAGAGTATGCTTAGTTTGGTAAGAAAACCACCAAAACGTCTTCCACAGTGGCTGCGTCATCTCGACCTCCCACCAGCAGTGAAGGAATTCCTGTAGCTCCATGGTCTCCCCAGCATCTGGTGGTGCCAGTGTTCTGGATTTGGGTTGTTCTGAGAAATATGTAGTGGATCTCACTGTATGAATTTGTATGACACAGGAGGTAGAGCATGTTTTCATATGTTTGTTAGTCATTTTCACAAAAATATTCTGTTCCAATGGGAAGAATGTGGTCTCACCCCATCTCACTGATGTGGAACTTAGGGAGGGGTGGCTGAAATCAGGATTTGGGAGACAGAGGACCTTCTTGTTAGGGATTACCAGGTGGCACAGTGGTAAAAAATCTGCCTGCCAATGCAGAAGACACAAGAGGTGTGGGTTCAGTCCTTAGATTGGGACGATCCCCTGAAGCAGGAAATGACAACCCACTCCAGTAGTCTTGCCTGGAGAATTCCATGGACAAAGGAGGCTGGTGGGCTCCAATATATGGGGTTGCAAAGCTTTGGACATGACTGAGCATGCACATAGATCTTCCCATCAGGAGAGCCAGCTGCCACGTCCCAACCAGAGGCAGTGTCGGGGGAGGTTTGCAGCACAGACTGCAGTAGCAGGGCTGGGCGCATGTGCAGACTGCCTTTTGCCAGCTGAGGGGCCTCGGTCATAAGCTATCAAACTATGTCTCTTACTGCATCAGAAAATGAGGGATAGGGCTTCCCTGGTGGTCCAGTGGGTAAGGACACCGCCTTGCAGTGCAAGGGGCACCAGTTCGATCCCTGGCCTGGGAAGACCCCACGTGCCATGGAGCGGCTGGACTGATGTGTCCAATTACAGAGCCGGAGCTCTGGTGCGCATGCGCCCAGAGCCAGTGCTCTGCGACAACAGAGGCCACTGCGATGGGAGGCCCACACGGGCCAAAGAATAAGGATGGATGAAAATGGACAGATGAAAGACCAATAGAAGTGGCCCGCCTGCTCCCCTCCCTCCCCACCCCACCCCACCAAAATAAATAAATAAATAAATCTTAAAAAAAAAAAAGGAAAATGAGGGATTGTTGTGACTTAATATGCATAAAGTACTTAGAACAGTGGCTTAACTCACAGAGAAGGCTGTAAATGGAAGTGTTGAGAAGCACCAGGAAAAACAGGTAGCTGTCCTGGTCTCTGTGGCCTGCCTTCAGAGTCTGCCCTCCATCTGAAAGGAGTGAGATGCTTCATCCAGCCTGGTTCCCCAGCACCCAGGCTGGGCTCTTCCTTCACCAGGAAGGTGGCAGCGGCCCTGGTGATTGACATCTGTCAGGTCTTCCTCCAGGCTCTGTGTCTCCCAGGACCAGAGAGACACTGCCAATGAAAAGACACGCAACTGCACTTACTCCAGGAGCTGGCCCTGTGTATGAGAAACGGGCTCGAGGAGATCCTGATTGTGCCAGAGTCACTGCGGCAGGGCTGGGAGGAGGACATGGCCCGTGCTACCTCCAGAACCAGTAGAGGCAGCACAGGAGGTAGAAGGAGAACTAGAACTAGTTAGAACTAGAACGAGTTCTACTAGAGGTTAGAACTGGAACGAGTTCTACTAGAGGTAGAACGAGTGGAAGACAAGGCCAGTTTTCTCGTTGGAACCAGGACTTCTGAAGTGTGGGTAACCTCATGCTTCTTGGGTCAGCTGGACCATCGGGACTCCTGGGGTCCACGTGCCCTTTGGGGCCTTTTGAGATGCAGACTTTGCCCCTCTTGCCAGGGTAACTTGACTTTTAGGGGAGCCCTTCTGGTCACTCCTTTTAATGCAGTTTCTTTGTAAAGTGTGTGGAAACAGCCATTGGCTTATCCTGTGAGTTCCCCTCATGTCTGACCTGTCTTCTGTGGTCATGGGCTTCTTACAACCCTGATGAGGTTGGTTGTGACTTGCTGCCACTTCTGTTGGCTTTGATAATTTCCCCTTCTT
Organism: Tragulus kanchil; assembly: GCA_022376925.1. NCBI lineage: Eukaryota > Metazoa > Chordata > Mammalia > Artiodactyla > Tragulidae > Tragulus > Tragulus kanchil. Next base: position 265,453,980 of record JAIOJX010000004.1, on the reverse strand, counting down.
TATCCTGTCCACTGGAGCCCCCCTGCAGCCCTTGTGGATTTCGGCCGTTTTCCCTAAACCTGGAAGTTCCATCACTGCACAGTGAACTGGTTTGGCTGGAACATGATATGAATTGAATCCATGGTAGGTCAGGCAGGCTTGCCTCTCAGCTGTCTATTGATTAGCCTGAAGCCAAAGTGAACATTATTAGCAGCATTATAGTCAGTACCATATGCTCTCAGCAAGGGGAGTGAGTTTGTCAGAAGTAGACCAAAATCCACAGGAGACTGTAATTCCAGAAACAATCTAAAGACATCCCTTCTTTAAGACACTCAGGCAGGAAATGATAAGGTTTTGGAAACAGGTGAAGTATAATCTGCACAAGTACTGGCCTAAGTAGTGTTTAAATATAAAGATGCTCTTTTCTTCAGCTGAAGGGAGCTAGCTTTATTGCTTATGCTTTTCTTTGCACTGAAACACGGACATATATTCAAGGTTAACATAATTATGAAACAGTGCAATTTAGGAAATTAGATAATTGAAGCATACTTGAACATGCCAACATACTCTAGTAAGTTTCAGTTTTCATAGTAGAATATTCTTTCCTCTCTATATTTTGTGTGTGTTTTTTTTTAAACATAGGCTAAAATTTTTCTACCATCACTTGTTTTAAATGGAGAATAAAAATCATTGTGACTTGAAATTAATTCAAGTTTAAAAAAGAAATCCCTCATATTTGAACTCACTCTTCTTTATGGTTTTTGTTGTTTAGCCTCAGAGTCACACCCAACTCTTTGCAGCCCCATGAACTCTAGCCCCCCTGGCTCCTCTGTCCATGGGATTCTCCAGGCAAGAGTACTGGAGTGGGTTGCCATGCCCTCCTCCAGGGGATCTTGCTGACCCAGGGATTGAACTGCGTGTCCTATGGCTCCTGCATTAGCAGGAAGATTCTTGACCATTGAACCACCTAGGTAGGGGCTTTTTAAAATTAGTTCTTTTGAGACTGTTAGGGGGAAAAAGAATGGGAGGAAGTTTAAAACATCCATGCAAACAGCTTTCTAGTCAGAAGTGTCAGGTCTTTAAAAAACAACCTTGGGATTTCTTCTGTTGTCTGGCAGCCGTATTGAACAGATGGTTAATTGATAGCAATAAAGCTGGATAATCAAATCTGATAAACTAGGAAGAGGTTAACTAGATCAGTCTGTAGTATTTAGAAAATTTTCCAGGGTGATTGGGAATTGGTAGCCGAAATCAATATTTGAGATTTTCTTCATATTAATATAAAAATAAAAATCCACAAGTCTTGTTGAATCTTTCCATAGAGCTGCTTGAATGTCTGTGTACCATGAATAAGTGATCAGAGAGCAAGATGGAAGCTGCGTTGTCTTTCATGACCTAGTCTGGAAGTTACCCATCACCTCTGCCACATCCTAGTGGCCCTGCACGTTAGCTCTGCTCTTGTAGGAATAAATACCAAGGATAAGTAGTCTTCTCAGAACAATCTAAGAGACATCCCTTCTTTAAGACACTCAGGCAGGAAATGATAAGGTTTTGGAAACAGGTGAAGTATAATCTGCACAAGTACTGGCCTAAGTAGTGTTTAAATATAAAGATGCTCTTTTCTTCAGCTGAAGGGAGCTAGCTTTATTGCTTATGCTTTTCTTTGCACTGAAACACGGACATATATTCAAGGTTAACATAATTATGAAACAGTGCAATTTAGGAAATTAGATAATTGAAGCATACTTGAACATGCCAACATACTCTAGTAAGTTTCAGTTTTCATAGTAGAATATTCTTTCCTCTCTATATTTTGTGTGTGTTTTTTTTTAAACATAGGCTAAAATTTTTCTACCATCACTTGTTTTAAATGGAGAATAAAAATCATTGTGACTTGAAATTAATTCAAGTTTAAAAAAGAAATCCCTCATATTTGAACTCACTCTTCTTTATGGTTTTTGTTGTTTAGCCTCAGAGTCACACCCAACTCTTTTGCAGCCCCATGAACTCTAGCCCCCCTGGCTCCTCTGTCCATGGGATTCTCCAGGCAAGAGTACTGGAGTGGGTTGCCATGCCCTCCTCCAGGGGATCTTGCTGACCCAGGGATTGAACTGCGTGTCCTATGGCTCCTGCATTAGCAGGAAGATTCTTGACCATTGAACCACCTAGGTAGGGGCTTTTTAAAATTAGTTCTTTTGAGACTGTTAGGGGGAAAAAGAATGGGAGGAAGTTTAAAACATCCATGCAAACAGCTTTCTAGTCAGAAGTGTCAGGTCTTTAAAAAACAACCTTGGGATTTCTTCTGTTGTCTGGCAGCCGTATTGAACAGATGGTTAATTGATAGCAATAAAGCTGGATAATCAAATCTGATAAACTAGGAAGAGGTTAACTAGATCAGTCTGTAGTATTTAGAAAATTTTCCAGGGTGATTGGGAATTGGTAGCCGAAATCAATATTTGAGATTTTCTTCATATTAATATAAAAATAAAAATCCACAAGTCTTGTTGAATCTTTCCATAGAGCTGCTTGAATGTCTGTGTACCATGAATAAGTGATCAGAGAGCAAGATGGAAGCTGCGTTGTCTTTCATGACCTAGTCTGGAAGTTACCCATCACCTCTGCCACATCCTAGTGGCCCTGCACGTTAGCTCTGCTCTTGTAGGAATAAATACCAAGGATATGAAGACCGGGAGGCAAGGGTTTTGGGGGGTTAGCTTGGAGACTGACTGCCAAAGTAGGAGAATGTCTTACACATCTTTAGAAGTGTCCAGGGAATGTTTAAATAAACCTAATTCTAATTTTACAAAAAATAATGTAATTATTGGAATGTAAAGGTTTCCAGTGGTTATCCCTTCTGTTTATCCCCATTGGCACATGTTGGTGTCTGTGGATTACTGGACTGTTTCAATCCCTTACGTAATAAACGCCTACTCTTCAGAAATGCAGTCGTAGAAGTATATCTGGGTTGAAGGATACCCAGGCAGGGCTTTCGCTGATGACAAGCTCAGCACCCCTTGGTGACCCATTGCCCTTCTGTAAAACTCTCTGTGAGCTCCGCAAGCCCTCTGGCAGCGTTCATTGAGCACCCCTTGTGTGCTTGGCAGGGCCAGTGCAGCAGGTTTCCCCCAAGTAAGCCAGCCATTCGGGACGGTCTGTGTGAGTATTACAGGAGAGGTGCGTGGAGGAGGTGGGGTCTGTTGTTGAAGCTGCTGGGCTCTGACGTCTGCTTGTCTGGGTTCAGCGCCTCGCTCTCCTGCTTACTGGCCGTGTGACCTTGGACCTGTTATTTAACCCCTCTGTTCAGTTTCCTTTCCTAATTTTCCTTTATTACCTCCTGTCGTAACCTCATCAGACTATACACAAGGGAGTAGTGTTAGCCAGCCATGAGAGTGGACCTGGAATGATCTGATCTGTTTGGGTAAGAGAAGGTTCCAGGGAGTTGAGACGTTTGGGTAGTCTCTCGGGGGTGAACTGGTGGGGCCTTGGCACGCGACACGAGCATAAAGCAGAGCCAGGGGCCAACAGGCTGATCCGGGCCAGGGCTGGGCCTGTCACGTGGTGGCTTTGGAAGGGTGTCTGGGGATGAGCCGGCAGTGGCCCATGAGGATACACGCAGGCTCGTGGTTGTACCAGGACACTGTCACTTTCTGGCGTCCCCCCAGTTCACATCACAACTTTCTTACCAATGCCCTGAGCACCCTCACTGTTGCCAGATTTTATGTCTGCTCTTGTAGGAATAAATACCAAGGATATGAAGACCGGGAGGCAAGGGTTTTGGGGGGTTAGCTTGGAGACTGACTGCCAAAGTAGGAGAATGTCTTACACATCTTTAGAAGTGTCCAGGGAATGTTTAAATAAACCTAATTCTAATTTTACAAAAAATAATGTAATTATTGGAATGTAAAGGTTTCCAGTGGTTATCCCTTCTGTTTATCCCCATTGGCACATGTTGGTGTCTGTGGATTACTGGACTGTTTCAATCCCTTACGTAATAAACGCCTACTCTTCAGAAATGCAGTCGTAGAAGTATATCTGGGTTGAAGGATACCCAGGCAGGGCTTTCGCTGATGACAAGCTCAGCACCCCTTGGTGACCCATTGCCCTTCTGTAAAACTCTCTGTGAGCTCCGCAAGCCCTCTGGCAGCGTTCATTGAGCACCCCTTGTGTGCTTGGCAGGGCCAGTGCAGCAGGTTTCCCCCAAGTAAGCCAGCCATTCGGGACGGTCTGTGTGAGTATTACAGGAGAGGTGCGTGGAGGAGGTGGGGTCTGTTGTTGAAGCTGCTGGGCTCTGACGTCTGCTTGTCTGGGTTCAGCGCCTCGCTCTCCTGCTTACTGGCCGTGTGACCTTGGACCTGTTATTTAACCCCTCTGTTCAGTTTCCTTTCCTAATTTTCCTTTATTACCTCCTGTCGTAACCTCATCAGACTATACACAAGGGAGTAGTGTTAGCCAGCCATGAGAGTGGACCTGGAATGATCTGATCTGTTTGGGTAAGAGAAGGTTCCAGGGAGTTGAGACGTTTGGGTAGTCTCTCGGGGGTGAACTGGTGGGGCCTTGGCACGCGACACGAGCATAAAGCAGAGCCAGGGGCCAACAGGCTGATCCGGGCCAGGGCTGGGCCTGTCACGTGGTGGCTTTGGAAGGGTGTCTGGGGATGAGCCGGCAGTGGCCCATGAGGATACACGCAGGCTCGTGGTTGTACCAGGACACTGTCACTTTCTGGCGTCCCCCCAGTTCACATCACAACTTTCTTACCAATGCCCTGAGCACCCTCACTGTTGCCAGATTTTATGTCTGTTCTTGTGGTGAAGAAAATATTGCCACTCCAGTTACAGGCCAAACACAAGAAGTTTGAACTTTTTTGATGCAGGTTTTTGATGATAAAACTCTCTGTAGTGATAATGACACTCAGAGGATAGGGTTTGCTTTTTTTTATTGGCTTTTCCAGAGTGCTCCTGCTGAAGGGTGGATGATGTGTTGCACAGTTAGGATGGTCATAGTGATCGGTGAGGAGGCAGTTGAGACCTCCTTGGGGCCTAGAGAGGAGAGGGCAGGTGTACGAGAACTGCATCCTGAGTCCTTCCTGTCAGGTTTGGCGCGTCCCACACTCCTGGGACATGGACAGGACGAAGACTCTTGCACTTCTGTCCCAAGAGGCTCAACTCATCCAGAATTTCACAGCTACAAAATCTGTGTATGTCAGTATATATGTAAGTTAGTGTCTTCTTTAATTATATATGAGGGAAAAAGCACCATAATAATTGTTGTTCAGTTGCTACGTCGTGTCTGACTCTTTGTGACACCATGGACTGCAGCACACCAGACTTGCCTGTCCATAATCATATTGGCCTTTACATGTGGTTTGAGTAATGATAACCTTATTTTAGGGACAAAAAAGATAATTATGTCAGTTTTGCTACTTGAAAGAAAAGCTGTGACAAACCTAGACAACATAGTAAGAAGCAGAGACATCACTTTTCCAACAGAGAGAGATCCATATCATCAAGGGAGTAGTGTTAGCCAGCCATGAGAGTGGACCTGGAATGATCTGATCTGTTTGGGTAAGAGAAGGTTCCAGGAGTTGAGACGTTTGGGTAGTCTCTGGGGTGAACTGGTGGGGCCTTGGCACGCGACACGAGCATAAAGCAGAGCCAGGGGCCAACAGGCTGATCCGGGCCAGGGCTGGGCCTGTCACGTGGTGGCTTTGGAAGGGTGTCTGGGGATGAGCCGGCAGTGGCCCATGAGGATACACGCAGGCTCGTGGTTGTACCAGGACACTGTCACTTTCTGGCGTCCCCCCAGTTCACATCACAACTTTCTTACCAATGCCCTGAGCACCCTCACTGTTGCCAGATTTTATGTCTGTTCTTGTGGTGAAGAAAATATTGCCACTCCAGTTACAGGCCAAACACAAGAAGTTTGAACTTTTTTGATGCAGGTTTTTGATGATAAAACTCTCTGTAGTGATAATGACACTCAGAGGATAGGGTTTGCTTTTTTTTATTGGCTTTTCCAGAGTGCTCCTGCTGAAGGGTGGATGATGTGTTGCACAGTTAGGATGGTCATAGTGATCGGTGAGGAGGCAGTTGAGACCTCCTTGGGGCCTAGAGAGGAGAGGGCAGGTGTACGAGAACTGCATCCTGAGTCCTTCCTGTCAGGTTTGGCGCGTCCCACACTCCTGGGACATGGACAGGACGAAGACTCTTGCACTTCTGTCCCAAGAGGCTCAACTCATCCAGAATTTCACAGCTACAAAATCTGTGTATGTCAGTATATATGTAAGTTAGTGTCTTCTTTAATTATATATGAGGGAAAAAGCACCATAATAATTGTTGTTCAGTTGCTACGTCGTGTCTGACTCTTTGTGACACCATGGACTGCAGCACACCAGACTTGCCTGTCCATAATCATATTGGCCTTTACATGTGGTTTGAGTAATGATAACCTTATTTTAGGGACAAAAAAGATAATTATGTCAGTTTTGCTACTTGAAAGAAAAGCTGTGACAAACCTAGACAACATAGTAAGAAGCAGAGACATCACTTTTCCAACAGAGAGAGATCCATATCATCAAGGGTATGGTGTTTCCAGTAGTCATGTACGGATGTGAGTTGGACCATAAAGAAGGCTAAGTGGTGAAGAATTGATGCTTTCAAACAGTGGTCCTAGAGAAGACTCTTGAGAGTCCCTTGGATAGCAAGGAGACCAACCCAGTCGATCCTAAAGGAAATCACCCCTGACTCTTCATTGGAAGTGCTGATACTGAAGCTGAAGCTCCAGTACTTAGGCCACCTGGTGCACAGTGCTCACTCATTGGAAAAGACCCAGATGCTGGGGAAAATGGAGGGCAGAAGGAAAAGGGGGCAACAGAGAATGAGATGGTTGGATAGCATCACCGTCTCAATGGACATGAGTTTGAGCAAACTGCAGGAGATGGTGAAGGACAAGGAAGCGTGGCATGCTGCAGTCCATGGGGTTGCAAAGAGCTGGACAAGACTTAGCAACAGAACAACAAATGTCAATTTTAGAAACTGCTTTTCAAGTACCCACATCCCAATTCCAAAAGACTTGCTTGAAAATGAAAGTGAAAAGAGTGGTGAGGCTTTAGAGAAGATAGGAAAAGAAATTCTGAATTAGATAAATAAGAATCCCTTTCCCAACCAAACTGGGTACACACAGCTTCTAGGCCCGGATGGAAATCAGGGTGGTTCATCTATTTCGCCTCTTCTCTCGTGGTTCTGAGTTCACCCCAGCCCTCTCGCCCAGCAGGGTTGACCCTTCCTTGCTTTTGGATGATGTCCCGTTCTGTGGACAGGTTCATTTTCAAATATGTGCCTGTGTTCTAGCTTCTTAAGGGGGAGATAGTTCTTGTTGAAGCCAGAAGGCTCTAACCTGTCTGATAGAAGAGGATGAAACAGGAATTCTGTGGTATCAGCTGGCCTGTTCACTTTCATTAGAAAAATATTTTAATGGGAGTGCTGCTCTTTTAAAACTTAGAAGCACATGCACTAATGTGACTTTGCACTTGCAGCTGTAACACCATGGAAAAAATAACCTGAAAAGGAAAGCACTTTTGCATCACTGTTGACTTATATGAGTACTTGTCGAGTAAAAAGACTGAAGCAGTGTCTCCACACAGGGTATAGAAGCTGAGCAGGGAGATGCTAGTTATCTCTGGAAAAGGAAGCTTTGGACTCATTTTGCCTTCAGTTGTGTTTGGAATAGATGTGTTTTCTGACCACTTTGCCTCAGGTTTGGAGTCCACCAGTTCTTTCTCCTCCACTGTCTCTAATTTGATCTTTCATAGGATGTCATAGATAAGAATTTAAAAATTATCAACTTTTGAGGATGGTATTTCCTATTCATAATAAAAGTAGTTCAGTGTCTTGTTACATTTTTTAAAAGTATAGTTAACGGAACATGGTCTTGTTGCTGAAGTCAACCTTTCTATAAATAAATGCAGACACGTCTGTTAAGAGCAAGGTCTGGGCAAGGCAGCCATAAGAATTGCGTCAATTCCCGTCTTGGGGCCAGGATTTCTTTCTTCAGCTTTCTTTATAACTAATGTCATGGCAGAGTTTCACATTCTCACAGTATTAGGCAAGCGAATGGTCAGAAGAACTGGTGCCAAGTTTCTCGGGTTAACCAATAGTTATCATTTGTACTCTCCAAGGAAGAATGTGGCATGTTTTTTGTTTTTATTTTTTATTTATTTTTTTAAGACTGAAAACCTGAGTTCTTAGATGAGTAAGAAAAATCCCTTTCCCAACCAAACTGGGTACACACAGCTTCTAGGCCCGGATGGAAATCAGGGTGGTTCATCTATTTCGCCTCTTCTCTCGTGGTTCTGAGTTCACCCCAGCCCTCTCGCCCAGCAGGGTTGACCCTTCCTTGCTTTTGGATGATGTCCCGTTCTGTGGACAGGTTCATTTTCAAATATGTGCCTGTGTTCTAGCTTCTTAAGGGGGAGATAGTTCTTGTTGAAGCCAGAAGGCTCTAACCTGTCTGATAGAAGAGGATGAAACAGGAATTCTGTGGTATCAGCTGGCCTGTTCACTTTCATTAGAAAAATATTTTAATGGGAGTGCTGCTCTTTTAAAACTTAGAAGCACATGCACTAATGTGACTTTGCACTTGCAGCTGTAACACCATGGAAAAAATAACCTGAAAAGGAAAGCACTTTTGCATCACTGTTGACTTATATGAGTACTTGTCGAGTAAAAAGACTGAAGCAGTGTCTCCACACAGGGTATAGAAGCTGAGCAGGGAGATGCTAGTTATCTCTGGAAAAGGAAGCTTTGGACTCATTTTGCCTTCAGTTGTGTTTGGAATAGATGTGTTTTCTGACCACTTTGCCTCAGGTTTGGAGTCCACCAGTTCTTTCTCCTCCACTGTCTCTAATTTGATCTTTCATAGGATGTCATAGATAAGAATTTAAAAATTATCAACTTTTGAGGATGGTATTTCCTATTCATAATAAAAGTAGTTCAGTGTCTTGTTACATTTTTTAAAAGTATAGTTAACGGAACATGGTCTTGTTGCTGAAGTCAACCTTTCTATAAATAAATGCAGACACGTCTGTTAAGAGCAAGGTCTGGGCAAGGCAGCCATAAGAATTGCGTCAATTCCCGTCTTGGGGCCAGGATTTCTTTCTTCAGCTTTCTTTATAACTAATGTCATGGCAGAGTTTCACATTCTCACAGTATTAGGCAAGCGAATGGTCAGAAGAACTGGTGCCAAGTTTCTCGGGTTAACCAATAGTTATCATTTGTACTCTCCAAGGAAGAATGTGGCATGTTTTTTGTTTTTATTTTTTATTTATTTTTTTAAGACTGAAAACCTGAGTTCTCTCCATTAGCTTCAATTTTAGGCCCTGGCTTTAGGCAATTTTCCAGACATCTGACTGCTAAACTGCTTTCAAGAAATTACTATGGTATTGCAGAGAACTTTGGTCATGAGAAAAGAGCGGCACAGAGTCTTTCCTAGAGCACCATGGGCCCATCAAATGACTTTTGAGAGAAACAACTAAATTTCTCTTTCAAAGGCACAAAAATACGAATTGAAACCAGTTTACCCCACAAACTGCAATCAAGTGACTAGAGGGGAGAGGATCCAAGAGTGGAGGAAGAATTCTTTTTGGAAAAACCATTCGAAGCTAAAAGCTTGTGTATTTTGCTCACTGATTAGGAGTTTACATGGGGGTGATTTAGCATTTCTAAGATAAAAAATTAGCCAAGACTGTAGGAACACTGTGTGCCTTCCCAGGGGTGTGCATGGCTAGGGTTCCTGTCTGGTGCTCTGTCCTTCCTCGAGACTGCCCCACACTGCTCATGGGGTCTCCAGCACAGAAAGGAGAGGTTTGTATTCCATCCATACATCGTAGAAGACAGTCACTTCCAGTGACTTTTCAAAGTTTTAGGAGACTTTCAGGGCTCATGTTCACTAGCGAATCCTCATTTGTAAACCTTTCATATACATAAGGACAAAGTGTGGTTAGCCATAGTATCTTATGCCACTGCATTGTAAATTCTAGATTCAGACTTGGGAGTCTGAGGCAAAATTTTGCAAACTGGTACATCATCAGTCTGGGGCTTCCTGAGTGCTATTGTATTAATGCTTTAAACTGGACATCTCTTTTTAAAACAGAGAAGTAATTTCTAACAATAAAAGGTGAAAAGATCTTGGTAACCAATCTGAAATAGATCCTATAGTTTGAGCTTCTGGCTCTTTTAATAATGTCAGTAATGGCTTCATTAAATAAAGGGGCACAAAATCCCCTGAGGTGGGAATTATTTTCCACTTGCTTTTTGTATACTCGATGTGTATAGTCTCATCTCTTGAACATTAAGGTGACTTACTGGTCTCAGGAGAGGAAATAATTTGACCTTGTTTGTAGTAAGTGAAACACAAACTGTTCACATTCTACAGGTGAATAAACTCTTTAAGGGCACCAACCAGCATGCTGTCATGTAATTTCCTTAGTCCCTCATTTACAAGAGTTATATGCTTGTGTTTTTGCCTAGATGATGAAGAATGAAGGTCTCATATAAATTAATTTCCCCCTAGAGTGTTCTGGTAATTGCTAGACTGTAGAAGGAGTGGATTCCTAAAACCACAGGTTCATATCCGCGCTGGTTCAGTTCTCCTGTGGACTCTGCTGCATTGCTCTGGCATTAGCGAAAACCTCAAGTAGAAGGCTCCCAGTGTGGAGAGGGAAGGATAGTCTGGTTCTAATCAGGTGACTTGGTTGTAGCCATGTGAGCACAGAAAAATCCTAGCTGAGCCCTGCCATTTGTAATACAGTCTAAAGAAGAGACCCTGCGTAAGGAACTAAGGTGACTGTCAAAGTTTTAGAAAGGACATGGCTAGGGTTCCTGTCTGGTGCTCTGTCCTTCCTCGAGACTGCCCCACACTGCTCATGGGGTCTCCAGCACAGAAAGGAGAGGTTTGTATTCCATCCATACATCGTAGAAGACAGTCACTTCCAGTGACTTTTCAAAGTTTTAGGAGACTTTCAGGGCTCATGTTCACTAGCGAATCCTCATTTGTAAACCTTTCATATACATAAGGACAAAGTGTGGTTAGCCATAGTATCTTATGCCACTGCATTGTAAATTCTAGATTCAGACTTGGGAGTCTGAGGCAAAATTTTGCAAACTGGTACATCATCAGTCTGGGGCTTCCTGAGTGCTATTGTATTAATGCTTTAAACTGGACATCTCTTTTTAAAACAGAGAAGTAATTTCTAACAATAAAAGGTGAAAAGATCTTGGTAACCAATCTGAAATAGATCCTATAGTTTGAGCTTCTGGCTCTTTTAATAATGTCAGTAATGGCTTCATTAAATAAAGGGGCACAAAATCCCCTGAGGTGGGAATTATTTTCCACTTGCTTTTTGTATACTCGATGTGTATAGTCTCATCTCTTGAACATTAAGGTGACTTACTGGTCTCAGGAGAGGAAATAATTTGACCTTGTTTGTAGTAAGTGAAACACAAACTGTTCACATTCTACAGGTGAATAAACTCTTTAAGGGCACCAACCAGCATGCTGTCATGTAATTTCCTTAGTCCCTCATTTACAAGAGTTATATGCTTGTGTTTTTGCCTAGATGATGAAGAATGAAGGTCTCATATAAATTAATTTCCCCCTAGAGTGTTCTGGTAATTGCTAGACTGTAGAAGGAGTGGATTCCTAAAACCACAGGTTCATATCCGCGCTGGTTCAGTTCTCCTGTGGACTCTGCTGCATTGCTCTGGCATTAGCGAAAACCTCAAGTAGAAGGCTCCCAGTGTGGAGAGGGAAGGATAGTCTGGTTCTAATCAGGTGACTTGGTTGTAGCCATGTGAGCACAGAAAAATCCTAGCTGAGCCCTGCCATTTGTAATACAGTCTAAAGAAGAGACCCTGCGTAAGGAACTGTATTATGTGGTTTGACTGGAGTTCTTTCCATGACTGGATAGTCACTTGAATTTCAGCTTGAACTTCTGTTACTGATGGAGTGTTCTGCAGGTCTCTCTGTTACACATGCATTACTTTCTGTCCAGGAGGATTGATGTCCAAGTTACACCACAAAGCCTATGGTTCAGGCTTAACGTTTAGCAGTTGTGTACATTTAGGTTTGTTTCTTCAATTGTTTTGTTTATTTTGCAACACAAATAATAATACAGATAAGATAGAGATATCTGAGTTTCTTGGAGTTTACTGCTGAACGTTTTTGTTTTTCAGTTTCTTCTCAAAGGCTCTGTAACAGTCTTTGCTGCTTGACTTCAAGAGCAAGGAGACCCCTTCAGCATTTAGCATACTGCTGTTTTTCTTTCTTAAATAAAGCTGTTTGTTTGAAGTAACAAAACTTTCTTGCCCATGCTGAATACTGAGCCAGTTTATTCACAGGAACAGGGTATATGAGCTCCCTAAGTCTTTTCAAATGAAACATGTCATTTTAGTCCTGTTAACTTTGATGAGCAGCAAAACCAGCTTTGAAATTCTTGGCATTGCTACATTGTAAAACTACCTTTATTTCTTTTCTTTTTTTTTTTTTAATGGAGCAACTTTAAATCTTTACTGACTTGAATCAGAAGGTCTCTACTAAGTCACATTTCTCCATAGTTGAAATTCTTGGCAAAAAATGCTTTTTTTAAAAAAACTTTACAACCTATTGCTTCTCATTTAACAAAAGAGTTATATGCTTGTGTTTTGCCTAGATGATGAAGAATGAAGGTCTCATATAAATTAATTTCCCTAGAGTGTTCTGGTAATTGCTAGACTGTAGAAGGTGGATTCCTAAAACCACAGGTTCATATCCGCTGGTTCAGTTCTCCTGTGGACTCTGCTGCATTGCTCTGGCATTAGCGAAAACCTCAAGTAGAAGGCTCCCAGTGTGGAGAGGGAAGGATAGTCTGGTTCTAATCAGGTGACTTGGTTGTAGCCATGTGAGCACAGAAAAATCCTAGCTGAGCCCTGCCATTTGTAATACAGTCTAAAGAAGAGACCCTGCGTAAGGAACTGTATTATGTGGTTTGACTGGAGTTCTTTCCATGACTGGATAGTCACTTGAATTTCAGCTTGAACTTCTGTTACTGATGGAGTGTTCTGCAGGTCTCTCTGTTACACATGCATTACTTTCTGTCCAGGAGGATTGATGTCCAAGTTACACCACAAAGCCTATGGTTCAGGCTTAACGTTTAGCAGTTGTGTACATTTAGGTTTGTTTCTTCAATTGTTTTGTTTATTTTGCAACACAAATAATAATACAGATAAGATAGAGATATCTGAGTTTCTTGGAGTTTACTGCTGAACGTTTTCGTTTTTTCAGTTTCTTCTCAAAGGCTCTGTAACAGTCTTTGCTGCTTGACTTCAAGAGCAAGGAGACCCCTTCAGCATTTAGCATACTGCTGTTTTTCTTTCTTAAATAAAGCTGTTTGTTTGAAGTAACAAAACTTTCTTGCCCATGCTGAATACTGAGCCAGTTTATTCACAGGAACAGGGTATATGAGCTCCCTAAGTCTTTTCAAATGAAACATGTCATTTTAGTCCTGTTAACTTTGATGAGCAGCAAAACCAGCTTTGAAATTCTTGGCATTGCTACATTGTAAAACTACCTTTTTTTTCTTTTCTTTTTTTTTTTTTTTTTAATGGAGCAACTTTAAATCTTTACTGACTTGAATCAGAAGGTCTCTACTAAGTCACATTTCTCCATAGTGATGCAGTTTTTTCCAAGCCATTATTCTCGTCCAGAAGGAGACTAGAGAAGAATTCACAGTGCTATTTATCACAAGGCATCTTTGTTAGGTTTATAAAATTGAGACTGTGTGAGAGCAAACCATATAGCCCATGTTTTGTGTAGATTAGGTAGAACAAGTTTAGATTTTACAGATTGCTTATTTATGCTTCTCTCTTCTGTTCTAAATAGGAATGCAGAATGCTCCCACCCTGCTTTCTGGTACTTTCCAGTAAAAAGCATTAGTGAGGGGAAAATAATGGTAAACAAGGCTTACCTCTATAATCTTCTTTCAAAACTGCCTTGCAAGTGATTACCCCTAGTTTCTGTAATGAAGCATATGGTGGTAATACTCCCCTTGCCTCTGGTAACAAGGAGCAGTTTAGAGTCCTCTCAGCATTTTATAGTTGAAGCTTTGTATATACATTTTTAGGTTAGGTGTTCTGTTCCATGTAGATTGGATGGAATTTATTTTTATATGGTTGTTCTTGGTTTTGCAGTTTTAGATGGAGGCCTTTCTGTTAAAACTTGTAAAGAGGTGTTTATTGTGATAGATCGATCCATGCAAGCTTACAGATTTTAGGAGGCTTGAGATGGTCTTTTAGAGAAAACAGCTTGATGGAGGAAGGGGGAATATTTTCTGTAATTTAAGTTGTCATAGTAACCTGCATCAAGACACACACTTGGAATCCAGGGCTGAAGAATTTCAGTGACAAATAAGCATTCCAGTGGCATTCATCATCATCTTTTTTTTTTTCCTAAGAGAAAGGAGCCATCTATTGTGACCTAATTATTTCATTGCTGTTTTTAGGAAATGGATAGCGGTTTGCATTTTTTAGCACTTTGAAACTTCCTTGGTGAAATAAAAATGAAAACAGTAGTGGTTTATATTGGAGGTTGCTATTTTTCTGATAATGTATCCTAGGCTATTTCAGATGGCTAGACAGATTCAGTAGAGTGGTTACTTATTGAAATATGAAAGAAACCGGATTTGCTGAGGATTTGTAGAGAGTGCCACAAATGTTTATTAACATGCAAGTCTTAAATATTAACAGTATTAGAATCTGGTTTTCATGAAGCTATGATCTGGGGATGTTACGAATTTTCTAATATCAGATTGTTAGTATTTTATGGCATCTTGGTCTGTGGTCTTAAGCATGAATGTATTTTAATAAAGAGGATGAAGGATCATTTTATCAGCAGAATAAGTTTTCTTTGGGAAACTTGTATCCAGACGGTTATCTTTAGATCTCTTATCTTTCACAAGCAACAGCATGATGTTTCCAAAGACAAAGTGTGTTTTAGCGTATGCTTCTCTTGCCTTCTGCAAGATACTTTTTGCTAAGATTATTTAGAGTTAAAAATGTCCTCTTGAAGAAAGGACTCTCAGAAATAGTGAGCTAAGGATGTGTGTGTCCATTCAGTTTAGGAAACTTCGAAAATACATTGGAAGAGTTAATAACTAGTGTCATTTTACAAATACACACAGTGAGCAGTCACGGAGTGTAGCTGTAGGTACCTGTAAATGAAAAGTGATACTGTATCGTGTATATACTTCACATATATTTGAGAATCTTAATCAAATGGGTGATTTTTTAAAAGAACATAAATCAATAAAATTGGAATTTTAGAATGTAGAAAGGTAGATTTAGAAAACCTAGTTAATAATTAACTGGGAAAATGTGAAGGAAAATAAAATCACCCCCTAGCTCACTGATTAGAGATATTTCCTCTTTCTGTTGTCTGAGAAGTATCTATAATTCTATAAAGAAAAAAAATGGGATCGAGCTGTTAATAGCCGGAACACCACTAATGGTGGAAAACAGTTTTTTTCTCCTGTTAGGATTAGCAGCATACCAGCTGTCAATACTGCAACCTAGAATACCTTTGAAATACCTAATCAGTATGTTATGAAGAAAGAGAGAGAGAGAGAGAACTGCTGGAACTGAGGCTAAAATTATTTGTTGATGATGAAAAAATTCACAGTCACCTAAAATTGACAGACTATAGTAAAGTTCCAGTGCAAATAATGGAAATATCATGGTCTATGTAGTAATAACTATTCTTCCAAAATGTGAGAAGAAAAGAACCCATTCATAGTAAATTATGCTGAGGGTTAAACTTTGTGAGAACTGCAAGTGGCGTGTAGCAAGGAAACGATTAAACTTTTCCTTCAGGGTGCAGAGACTCGCAGTGGAAGACCATTCATTATTTTTGATCTTTTTATATTAATTTGTGAATTTAATGTAATCTAATTAAAACAGCAGGACTTTTTCACAGGTCAGTGGTTCTGAATTTCATATTTATAGAATAAATAAGAACCAAGAAATATTAATATAAAGAATAATAAAGGAGAATTAGTAATGCTAGATATTAATTCAAAAATAGCATGATGCTGGTAAAGTAGATATGTACTTGAAACAGAGTAGACTGCCCAGTGTGCCATGCTTAGTTGCTCAGTTGTGTTTGACTCTTTGCTACCCTATGGTCTGTAGCCCACCAGACTCCTCTCTACGTGGGATTCTCCAGGCAGGAATACTGGAGTGGGTTGCCATGCCCTCCTCTAGGAGATCTTCCCAACCCAGGGATCAAACCCAGGTGTCGTACATTGCAGCGGATTCTATACCATCTGAGCCACTAGGCTCCGAAGAATCTTTTATTGATTAAAAAATGATATTACAAATAACAAATATAAAAATGTATAATAAATATACTAAAAGAGAATGTTCATAAATAACTGATTTGGGGTTTAGGAAAAGATAAGGTAAAATATGGCTGCAAAGATTTTTTAAAGGGAATGATTCATATATGTAATTACATTAAAAATAATTAAATGTTGCATATGTCAACTTATAAGAAGTATTCTCTATGTGTGTATATATGTTATTATATGTATATATATATGTATGTGTGTTTTCTTAACTTTTATTTTACTTTTAAGTTTTACAGAATTTTGTTGTTTACAGATATGTATGTTCCCAGATTAGTCATATGTATATCCCCCCCTTCCCACCTCTCCAGACTGTCACACAGCACCCCTGAAGGATCCCCTTTTCTCACTGACCAATGACTGTAGCTATTTTCTTCACATATGATAGTACAGGCCTTCATGCTACTTCCGTTATGCCTCCCACCCACTGTTCCTTCCCCACAATGTCCATATGTCCACTGTATATATATATGTTTAAAGTTAATACTCATATGTAAAAAACTCATTGAAGTCAGTGGCAAAATAAATGCCGAATTAAAAAACTAGTTTATAGGAACTTCGCTGGTGGCCCATTGGCTGTGAATCCACTTGCCAGTGCAGATGACACCAGTTCAGGTGTGATCCCTGGTCTGGGAGCTCAGTTCCCACACACCACTGCAACTAAGGCTATGCACCACATCTACTGAGCCTGTGTGTTCCAGTGAAGAGCTTGTGCAGTGAGATTAAGACCCAGTGCAGCCAAAAATAAGTAAGTAAATATTTTTAAGAAAATTAGTTCATAGCTCTAATTTTTAGTTTTTTAAGAAACCTCCAAACTGTTCTCCATAGTTGCTTTACCAGTTTACATTCCCACCAACAGTGCAGGAGGGTTCCTTTTTCTCCACACCCTCTGCAGCGTTTACTGTAGACTCTTTGATGATGGCCATTCTGACCAGTGTGAGGTGATACCTCACTGTAGTTTTGATTGCATTCTGTAGTAGTGAGCGGTGTTGACTGTCTTCCCTTGTGTCTTGGCCCCAGTATGTCTTTGAGTTTGGGACTGACAGGTGCACATGGCCACGGTGAAGACAAATGACCAGCCAGACCTGCTGTACAACACAGAGGGTTCTGCTCAGTATTTTGTAACATCTAGAGGAAAATTAGTTTGTATACCTAAAGATGTGTTCATTTTTAATATATTGGGTATATCGTATTATTAAAGATTAAAAAACCACATACAGGACACACATATGAGTGACCTGTACACAAAATGTAACAGAAGTAGACATATGCAATTTCCAATGCTGGCAGTCGGGGGAAATAAGAAAGATCAAAATGCTCCTAGAATGCAACTAGAATGCAGGCTACTCTGTAGCCAGTAATGGAATCTCTCTCTTTGTCTGTCTGCCTACCTTCCTACTGTCTGTAGGTAGTTTATTGCAGGTTCTCTAAAACAAATATATCTGTATTTAGAAACTTGAAAACAGATGTTTTGTTTAAAATGTTTGACCATGACTAGATTTGGTTATGACTATTCCCTTGTACATATGGTAGTGCAGGCCTTCATGCTACTTCCGTTATGCCTCCCACCCACTGTTCCTTCCCCACAATGTCCATATGTCCACTGTATATATATATGTTTAAAGTTAATACTCATATGTAAAAAACTCATTGAAGTCAGTGGCAAAATAAATGCCGAATTAAAAAACTAGTTTATAGGAACTTCGCTGGTGGCCCATTGGCTGTGAATCCACTTGCCAGTGCAGATGACACCAGTTCAGGTGTGATCCCTGGTCTGGGAGCTCAGTTCCTACACACCACTCCAACCAACGCTATGCACCACATCTACTGAGCCTGTGTGTTCCAGTGAAGAGCTTGTGCAGTGAGATTAAGACCCAGTGCAGCCAAAAATAAGTAAGTAAATATTTTTAAGAAAATTAGTTCATAGCTCAAATTTTTTAGTTTTTAAGAAACCTCCAAACTGTTCTCCATAGTTGCTTTACCAGTTTACATTCCCACCAACAGTGCAGGAGGGTTCCTTTTTCTCCACACCCTCTGCAGCGTTTACTGTAGACTCTTTGATGATGGCCATTCTGACCAGTGTGAGGTGATACCTCACTGTAGTTTTGATTGCATTCTGTAGTAGTGAGCGGTGTTGACTGTCTTCCCTTGTGTCTTGGCCCCAGTATGTCTTTGAGTTTGGGACTGACAGGTGCACATGGCCACGGTGAAGACAAATGACCAGCCAGACCTGCTGTACAACACAGAGGGTTCTGCTCAGTATTTTGTAACATCTAGAGGAAAATTAGTTTGTATACCTAAAGATGTGTTCATTTTTAATATATTGGGTATATCGTATTATTAAAGATTAAAAAACCACATACAGGACACACATATGAGTGACCTGTACACAAAATGTAACAGAAGTAGACATATGCAATTTCCAATGCTGGCAGTCGGGGGAAATAAGAAAGATCAAAATGCTCCTAGAATGCAACTAGAATGCAGGCTACTCTGTAGCCAGTAATGGAATCTCTCTCTTTGTCTGTCTGCCTACCTTCCTACTGTCTGTAGGTAGTTTATTGCAGGTTCTCTAAAACAAATATATCTGTATTTAGAAACTTGAAAACAGATGTTTTGTTTAAAATGTTTGACCATGACTAGATTTGGTTATGACTATTCCCTTGTAGCTCAGCTGGTAAAGAATTCACCTGCAATTCAGGAGACCCTGGTTCGATTCCTAGGTTGGAAAGAGCCCCTGGAGAAGGGATGGACTACCCACTCCAGTATTCTTGGGCTTCCCTGGTGACTCAGATGGTAAAGAATCTATACACAGTGTGGGAGACTTAGATTCAATCTATGGATTGGGAAGATCCCCTGAAGAAGGGAAAGGCTACCCACTCCAGTATTCTGGCCTGGAGAATCTCGTGGCTTGACCATGGGTGGTAGAGTCAGACATGATTGAGCGAGTTCACTTTCATATGCCTTATTGAAAGAGAACTTATACCATAAAGATGTATTTATCAAGATGGGCTGTACACAGAATGAAGTATTGAAGGGCTCACCAGTCTCTAGGGAGGGCTGAACAGACTGCATTCCCAGGCTGCCATTCATGAGACTGTGGCGTATACCTGTGTAGCTGGGATCCTGCCTTCCTGAAGTGTGGGGCTCGGGATCCCTGGGAATGGTAAAGAGCAGTGTGTCCCTGTGTTTAAATCTTTGCCCTTTCCTGTGCCTGTTATATCATGTGTCAGCAGCTCAAATATTCTAGTATTGATTGCCAGTGACATGGAATCAAGTTAGTAAAGCCTTGATAGATTCAGTGAGAGAAGTTTTTTGTTTAAAGCCCCTTTTTGATTCGTAAGAATTGCTGAAAAAGAGGAAAATTGGGTTTGTGTACCTAAAGATGTGTTCATTTTTAATATATTGGGTATATCGTATTATTAAAGATTAAAAAACCACATACAGGACACACATATGAGTGACCTGTACACAAAATGTAACAGAAGTAGACATATGCAATTTCCAATGCTGGCAGTCGGGGGAAATAAGAAAGATCAAAATGCTCCTAGAATGCAACTAGAATGCAGGCTACTCTGTAGCCAGTAATGGAATCTCTCTCTTTGTCTGTCTGCCTACCTTCCTACTGTCTGTAGGTAGTTTATTGCAGGTTCTCTAAAACAAATATATCTGTATTTAGAAACTTGAAAACAGATGTTTTGTTTAAAATGTTTGACCATGACTAGATTTGGTTATGACTATTCCCTTGTAGCTCAGCTGGTAAAGAATTCACCTGCAATTCAGGAGACCCTGGTTCGATTCCTAGGTTGGAAAGAGCCCCTGGAGAAGGGATGGACTACCCACTCCAGTATTCTTGGGCTTCCCTGGTGACTCAGATGGTAAAGAATCTATACACAGTGTGGGAGACTTAGATTCAATCTATGGATTGGGAAGATCCCCTGAAGAAGGGAAAGGCTACCCACTCCAGTATTCTGGCCTGGAGAATCTCGTGGCTTGACCATGGGTGGTAGAGTCAGACATGATTGAGCGAGTTCACTTTCATATGCCTTATTGAAAGAGAACTTATACCATAAAGATGTATTTATCAAGATGGGCTGTACACAGAATGAAGTATTGAAGGGCTCACCAGTCTCTAGGGAGGGCTGAACAGACTGCATTCCCAGGCTGCCATTCATGAGACTGTGGCGTATACCTGTGTAGCTGGGATCCTGCCTTCCTGAAGTGTGGGGCTCGGCATCCCTGGGAATGGTAAAGAGCAGTGTGTCCCTGTGTTTAAATCTTTGCCCTTTCCCTGTGCCTGTTATATCATGTGTCAGCAGCTCAAATATTCTAGTATTGATTGCCAGTGACATGGAATCAAGTTAGTAAAGCCTTGATAGATTCAGTGAGAGAATTAGGACATTTATTTTAATTCCATGGATTTTGATTTATGATTTGTCTCTGCTCTACTTCCCCATTGACTCCACTTTGTTTACAATGATAATAGCTGGGCAAGAAATGTAAGGGAGTTTTAGGAAATACACCTGTTCTAGTCCAGCCTTCATGAACAAGATTATCCTAACCAGCCTCCCTCTGTCCCCCGTTCCCTTTCTCACAGAGAGGCTCTCTCTCCAGGCTGAAGTGATACCTCCTTGATTTACCTGTGTTGTTTTCCCTGAATACGAGTCTCAAGGATGACCTTATATTTTCCAGTAATGTTTATGGATTTGTGGGCACCACATCCCCTTTATGACTAAGGATTAACTTCTCTATTGAAAACAGTCACCTGCTTAAGGTAATTCAGTAAGTTCAAAATGTATACAAAGGGGTGAAATGCAAAATAAGATGACCTCCTTTCATTTTTTTTTAAACATTTATTTATTTATTTATTTTGGCAGGGGTGGGGAGGGAGGGGGGTGGGCGGGCCACTTCCACTGGTCTTTCATTTGTCTAGTTTCATCCATCTTTGTTCTTTGTCCCATGTGGGCCTCCCATCGCAGTGGCCTCTGTTGTCACAGAGCACCGACTCTGGGCGCATGCGCTCTGGAGCTCCGGCTCGGTAATTGGACACATTGGTCCAGCCGCTCTGCGGCACGTGGGATCTTCCCAGGCCAGGGCTCGAACCGGTGCCCCTTGCACTGCAAGGCGGTGTCCTTACCCACTGGACCACCAGGGAAGCCCCGTCCTTTCATTTTCATCCAAAAGGCTGCGAACCGGTGCCTTCACTGATTTCAAGATGGGCTGTACACAGAATGAAGTATTGAAGGGCTCACCAGTCTCTAGGGAGGGCTGAACAGACTGCATTCCCAGGCTGCCATTCATGAGACTGTGGCGTATACCTGTGTAGCTGGGATCCTGCCTTCCTGAAGTGTGGGGCTCGGCATCCCTGGGAATGGTAAAGAGCAGTGTGTCCCTGTGTTTAAATCTTTGCCCTTTCCCTGTGCCTGTTATATCATGTGTCAGCAGCTCAAATATTCTAGTATTGATTGCCAGTGACATGGAATCAAGTTAGTAAAGCCTTGATAGATTCAGTGAGAGAATTAGGACATTTATTTTAATTCCATGGATTTTGATTTATGATTTGTCTCTGCTCTACTTCCCCATTGACTCCACTTTGTTTACAATGATAATAGCTGGGCAAGAAATGTAAGGGAGTTTTAGGAAATACACCTGTTCTAGTCCAGCCTTCATGAACAAGATTATCCTAACCAGCCTCCCTCTGTCCCCCGTTCCCTTTCTCACAGAGAGGCTCTCTCTCCAGGCTGAAGTGATACCTCCTTGATTTACCTGTGTTGTTTTCCCTGAATACGAGTCTCAAGGATGACCTTATATTTTCCAGTAATGTTTATGGATTTGTGGGCACCACATCCCCTTTATGACTAAGGATTAACTTCTCATTGAAAACAGACACCTGCTTAAGGTAATTCAGTAAGTTCAAAATGTATACAAAGGGGTGAAATGCAAAATAAGATGACCTCCTTTCATTTTTTTTTAAACATTTATTTATTTATTTATTTTTGAGGGGGGTGGGGAGGGAGGGGAGCAGGCGGGCCACTTCCACTGGTCTTTCATTTGTCTAGTTTCATCCATCTTTGTTCTTTGTCCCATGTGGGCCTCCCATCGCAGTGGCCTCTGTTGTCACAGAGCACCGACTCTGGGCGCATGCGCTCTGGAGCTCCGGCTCGGTAATTGGACACATTGGTCCAGCCGCTCTGCGGCACGTGGGATCTTCCCAGGCCAGGGCTCGAACCGGTGCCCCTTGCACTGCAAGGCGGTGTCCTTACCCACTGGACCACCAGGGAAGCCCCGTCCTTTCATTTTTCATCTTTTAACTAAAAGTAACCATTGTTAACAGTTTCTTGTGTAGCTTTGTACACACAGAACATGTATCTGTCTTTTTAAGCTTACATAGTAGTTGTGTGTGTGTATGTTGCACTGGATTATTTGCAGGTTGACTCCTTTTATCACCAGAATAATCTTAAAGGCAAATATGGCTGTCAGATTACACATTGAGTATTACTATGAGTATGTATTGCTGGTTTGCATTCTTCCATTTGGCTGAGTTTGTGAAAATGAGGTTAGTATGTAATTACATGAGACTGATTTTATCTCCTCCTGGTTGCACCAGCAGACTTTGTCTTGGTAGAGTTGTTGTCTGTGACCTGGTTTCTGTCCAAGTGAGTTGAGACAGTGCCTGCATCTACCTGAATGCAGTAAGGAGAATATCCACAGTCATTTTTGTTTTTAAGATTTACTAAGGTGGTGGTAGTGTCAGAACTCTCTTTTCAGTTTTGTAAAGTCAGCTTATTTACCTGAAGTGGATCTTATGGAAGTCATAGAATAGGGTGGAGGGCATAGTTTCTGCTTTTAAGGAATATATAGTCTCACCAAGTTAAAAAGTTCACTTCGGATGGAAATATCAGTTTTCACTGCCAAGCAATGCCGTGTTTTATCAACAGTTGAACCTGTACGCTCCCTCCCTTTCATTCTGCCTCTCTTCCACATTTCAGCTGAGGTGCATTCGCTTCTTAGAAACATAGGGAAACTTATCCTGAACCTCCAGTTTCAAAACTTATGAAACTCTTCCCATGGTTGCCCCGTCTCGAATCCTACTCACATGAGCATTCCTCCATCTGTCTGGCTTGCCTCCTTGTGTGCTCTTCGGTTCTGCCCACTGTTCAGCATGCTTCTCTTAGTGCTTTCTGTTTCAAACATCACACGTACCCCACTGAACTGTCCCTCAGAGTCAGAGGAGAGAGGCTCCCATCACAGGAGCGGCACCCTGAGAGTCTTCCTGGCCCCTCACCTCATCCCATCCCTTCCTCCCAGGACATCCCAAAGAGCTGGGTCTGCAATTTCAGAAACTGCCACCCATCATCTGGATTCATCAGCCTGAGAGCTGGTGCCAGAGAGCTTAACTCATTGTTCATTGTGGGACCATCAATCCTCTAACTGCGTTTTCCTTACTTGAATGTTGAGTAAGAGTAAGTTATACATGTAAAGGGTTTCGTATGTAAAAAATTCAATGAATGATAGCTGTCATCCTTTTTATTGAAACAGTGCTGTCCTCACCAAATGCTTCAGTCTCTTTTCAGACACGGGCTATATATATATATATATATATATATATAATTTATTTTTGGCTATTCTGGGTTTTCACTGCTGCTGCAGGCCTTTTTCTAGTTACAGGGAGTGGGGGCTACTCTCTAGTTGAGGTGAGCAGGCTTCTTGCAGTGACTTCTCTTGTTGTGGCACTCAGGCTGTACGGCACATAGGCTTCAGTAGTTGCGGAACATGGGCTCAATAGTTGTGGCTCTGAGGCCCTAGAGCACAGGCTCAGTAGTTGTGGCTCACAGGCTTAGCTCTTCTGCAGCATGTGGGATCTTCCCAGATCAGGGATCGAACCCGTATCTCCTGCATTGGCAGGCAAACTCTTCACCATTGAGCTACTAGGGAAGCCCAGCACAGGCTAGATATGTTTTTATGTAAGTAGACTTTATCTCTGTTATGCTTAAGGAGACTATATAATTATTGAAACCAGGCACTTTAGAGAGTGAAAGTGTTAGTCATTCACTCATGTCCAACTCTTTGAAACACCATGGACTGTAGCCCGCCACACAGAGCTCCTCTGTCCATGGGATTTTCCAGGTAAGCATACTGGAGTGGGTTGCCATTTCCTCCTCCAGGGGATCTTCCTGACCCAGGGATCGAACTCTTACTCTCCTGCATTCCAGGTGGATTCTTTACCATCTGAGCCATGGTGCTATTGCTAATAATGCTGGGATACCAGTGTAAACTGTGGCTGTTCCAGGCAAACCCGGATGAGTAGTCACCATTGGTATACATATATCCCTAGTACCTGATTTGTGGTGCAGACTCAGAGAACTTGGGCCACGGTCCATTAAGCAAGAGGAGAGGACCTGGAACAAATGAGGTCGCATGTATCTTTCTCAGCTTATCAGAAATTGAGATTAATAGTAACTGTCTCATCAGCCTGAGAGCTGGTGCCAGAGAGCTTAACTCATTGTTCATTGTGGGACCATCAATCCTCTAACTGCGTTTTCCTTACTTGAATGTTGAGTAAGAGTAAGTTATACATGTAAAGGGTTTCGTATGTAAAAAATTCAATGAATGATAGCTGTCATCCTTTTTATTGAAACAGTGCTGTCCTCACCAAATGCTTCAGTCTCTTTTCAGACACGGGCTATATATATATATATATATATATATATTATTTATTTTGGCTATTCTGGGTTTTCACTGCTGCTGCAGGCCTTTTTCTAGTTACAGGGAGTGGGGGCTACTCTCTAGTTGAGGTGAGCAGGCTTCTTGCAGTGACTTCTCTTGTTGTGGCACTCAGGCTGTACGGCACATAGGCTTCAGTAGTTGCGGAACATGGGCTCAATAGTTGTGGCTCTGAGGCCCTAGAGCACAGGCTCAGTAGTTGTGGCTCACAGGCTTAGCTCTTCTGCAGCATGTGGGATCTTCCCAGATCAGGGATCGAACCCGTATCTCCTGCATTGGCAGGCAAACTCTTCACCATTGAGCTACTAGGGAAGCCCAGCACAGGCTAGATATGTTTTTATGTAAGTAGACTTTATCTCTGTTATGCTTAAGGAGACTATATAATTATTGAAACCAGGCACTTTAGAGAGTGAAAGTGTTAGTCATTCACTCATGTCCAACTCTTTGAAACACCATGGACTGTAGCCCGCCACACAGAGCTCCTCTGTCCATGGGATTTTCCAGGTAAGCATACTGGAGTGGGTTGCCATTTCCTCCTCCAGGGGATCTTCCTGACCCAGGGATCGAACTCTTACTCTCCTGCATTCCAGGTGGATTCTTTACCATCTGAGCCATGGTGCTATTGCTAATAATGCTGGGATACCAGTGTAAACTGTGGCTGTTCCAGGCAAACCCGGATGAGTAGTCACCATTGGTATACATATATCCCTAGTACCTGATTTGTGGTGCAGACTCAGAGAACTTGGGCCACGGTCCATTAAGCAAGAGGAGAGGACCTGGAACAAATGAGGTCGCATGTATCTTTCTCAGCTTATCAGAAATTGAGATTAATAGTAACTGTCTCATATGATGACTGTAAAGATGAAACTGATCTCCTAAGGCATGGAGTGGACAATCTGGAAATTGCATAACTGTTAAATCCCCCTCTGTTTCTGCAGGTTACCTCGGCGGCACTGGTGGGTTGGTTCTGTGCACAGATGTTTCTTCTGTGCTGTGCTCTTACCTCTCACACTTCCTTTCTGTACCTTTTGACCAGACATTATAGGTGGTACCCCTGACTCAGTGCACACATGGTTCTACAGTTTACAGCTGGGTTTAGTCTTGTCGTTGTTCAGACGCTAAGTCGTGGCCGACTCTCTGTGGCTCCGTGGACGGCGGCAGCCAGGCCTCCCCGCCCCTCCCTGTCTCCCGGAGTTTACCCACGTTCAAGCACTTCTGGCACTGAAAGGCGCTTCCTTGTGTCAGTAACTACACCCACTTCCCCTGTAAGCTCTCTGTGATATGCTTCTTTTTCTTCTGTACTTCCTATTTTTTGGGTGAATCATAACCTAATGAGGGATTTTCGTACAATTTATATACAACACAAAACTGGAGTAAATAGTAGACCTCAAAGTTTGTATCTTTTGTAAAACGATTGGAGCCTTTTACCATGATCCTCCACAGCTGTTTCATCAGCAGCTCTGCTGGGCCTGATCCAGCCAGGGCTTCAGCTCTCTGAGAGCCTACGAGGGGCTCAAAGGTGGTGGGTGGTTCTGTCGTGTTACGAGTCTTTGAAACACCATGGACTGTAGCCCGCCACACAGAGCTCCTCTGTTCATGGGATTTCCCAGACAAGGATACTGGAGTGGGTTGCCATTTCCTCCTCCAGGGATCTTCCTGACCCAGGGATCGAACTCTTACTCTCCTGCATTCCAGGTGGATTCTTTACCATCTGAGCCATGGTGCTATTGCTAATAATGCTGGGATACCAGTGTAAACTGTGGCTGTTCCAGGCAAACCCGGATGAGTAGTCACCATTGGTATACATATATCCCTAGTACCTGATTTGTGGTGCAGACTCAGAGAACTTGGGCCACGGTCCATTAAGCAAGAGGAGAGGACCTGGAACAAATGAGGTCGCATGTATCTTTCTCAGCTTATCAGAAATTGAGATTAATAGTAACTGTCTCATATGATGACTGTAAAGATGAAACTGATCTCCTAAGGCATGGAGTGGACAATCTGGAAATTGCATAACTGTTAAATCCCCCTCTGTTTCTGCAGGTTACCTCGGCGGCACTGGTGGGTTGGTTCTGTGCACAGATGTTTCTTCTGTGCTGTGCTCTTACCTCTCACACTTCCTTTCTGTACCTTTTGACCAGACATTATAGGTGGTACCCCTGACTCAGTGCACACATGGTTCTACAGTTTACAGCTGGGTTTAGTCTTGTCGTTGTTCAGACGCTAAGTCGTGGCCGACTCTCTGTGGCTCCGTGGACGGCGGCAGCCAGGCCTCCCCGCCCCTCCCTGTCTCCCGGAGTTTACCCACGTTCAAGCACTTCTGGCACTGAAAGGCGCTTCCTTGTGTCAGTAACTACACCCACTTCCCCTGTAAGCTCTCTGTGATATGCTTCTTTTTCTTCTGTACTTCCTATTTTTTGGGTGAATCATAACCTAATGAGGGATTTTCGTACAATTTATATACAACACAAAACTGGAGTAAATAGTAGACCTCAAAGTTTGTATCTTTTGTAAAACGATTGGAGCCTTTTACCATGATCCTCCACAGCTGTTTCATCAGCAGCTCTGCTGGGCCTGATCCAGCCAGGGCTTCAGCTCTCTGAGAGCCTACGAGGGGCTCAAAGGTGGTGGGTGGTTCTGTCGTGTTACGAGTCACTCAACAGTGGAATCGGGGGAGATGGACATGTGTACACATATGGCTGACTTCCTCCACTGTTCACCTGCAGCTGCCACAACATGGTTAATCAGCCATACCCTCAAACAAAATAAAAAGGTTTCAAGAAGTTAGTGGAATGGAGGAGGTGCTGTGGGAGCATCTGGGGGTTGCTCTAGCTACAGAGGCTAAGGAGAACCGCTTTGGAGGTCAGCAGAACCAACTGTTTACACGTGAGTCATGGGCCGTAGGGGCTTCCCTGGTGGCTCAGTGGTAAAGAATCTGCCTGCAGTGCAGGAGACCTGGGTGGGGAAAACCCCCTGGAGGAGGACATGGCAACTCATTCCAGTATTCTTGCCTGGAGAATCCCATGACTAGAGGTGCCTGGTGGGCTACAGTCCATAAAGTTGCACAGAGTCAGACGTGACTGAAGTGACTGAGCACGCAGGTCTTTAAGGAGGCAGGAGAAGGCCTTCTCAGATAACTTGGGAAATAGCAGATGCACAGCCTGGAAAGGCACATAAGGAGCATGAGGTGTTTGGGGATAAACAAGTACATCTTGGTGTGAACATGAATATGGATGAGAGGCAGATGACTGACTGTAGAAAACTTTTTCTACTTGGATAGAAACAAGCTTTGCTTTTACGGGCTCTGGGCTTTATGGTAACTGAAAGGATCAAAATGATTTATAAATAAATAAAATTCTAGTTGGAGGATAAGTAGAAATATTGATGGTTTGGAGTAACCCAAACTTAAGATATCTCTGTAAGGAGAAAATTTATTCACACTTTTTATTCTTGATAATTTCTTTATAGTCTCAAGAAATTAAATATTGAATACATCTTTATTCTTTCAAAGGATAATACCTTAAAATGTCCTCACTTTAAAAGACAGGTATGAACAGCTGACGCTGAGCTCTGCTGGGCCTGATCCAGCCAGGGCTTCAGCTCTCTGAGAGCCTACGAGGGGCTCAAAGGTGGTGGGTGGTTCTGTCGTGTTACGAGTCACTCAACAGTGGAATCGGGGGAGATGGACATGTGTACACATATGGCTGACTTCCTCCACTGTTCACCTGCAGCTGCCACAACATGGTTAATCAGCCATACCCTCAAACAAAATAAAAAGGTTTCAAGAAGTTAGTGGAATGGAGGAGGTGCTGTGGGAGCATCTGGGGGTTGCTCTAGCTACAGAGGCTAAGGAGAACCGCTTTGGAGGTCAGCAGAACCAACTGTTTACACGTGAGTCATGGGCCGTAGGGGCTTCCCTGGTGGCTCAGTGGTAAAGAATCTGCCTGCAGTGCAGGAGACCTGGGTGGGGAAAACCCCCTGGAGGAGGACATGGCAACTCATTCCAGTATTCTTGCCTGGAGAATCCCATGACTAGAGGTGCCTGGTGGGCTACAGTCCATAAAGTTGCACAGAGTCAGACGTGACTGAAGTGACTGAGCACGCAGGTCTTTAAGGAGGCAGGAGAAGGCCTTCTCAGATAACTTGGGAAATAGCAGATGCACAGCCTGGAAAGGCACATAAGGAGCATGAGGTGTTTGGGGATAAACAAGTACATCTTGGTGTGAACATGAATATGGATGAGAGGCAGATGACTGACTGTAGAAAACTTTTTCTACTTGGATAGAAACAAGCTTTGCTTTTACGGGCTCTGGGCTTTATGGTAACTGAAAGGATCAAAATGATTTATAAATAAATAAAATTCTAGTTGGAGGATAAGTAGAAATATTGATGGTTTGGAGTAACCCAAACTTAAGATATCTCTGTAAGGAGAAAATTTATTCACACTTTTTATTCTTGATAATTTCTTTATAGTCTCAAGAAATTAAATATTGAATACATCTTTATTCTTTCAAAGGATAATACCTTAAAATGTCCTCACTTTAAAAGACAGGTATGAACAGCTGACGCTGAGCACTGCTGTTTCCAGCCAGCTCACGGGCTGTCCCTTTCACTTGGCACCTTCTCCTGCGAGCTACTCCAGCCCCCGGGCAGCTGTACTGGGCAGGTTCCTTGCAAACTGTGCCTTGTCTGCATGGGAACCGTGTGAGGGGTGAAATGATTCAAGATGGCATTTTTTAAATACAACAGATAGTGGCTTTCAGAGAAACGGACTGACACTTACTGCCATTTCTGTTCTCTTGTGCTTCCAAGCGTCATTTGAGTGTCCTCACAAGAGGTAGAAAATAAGTATGACTTTTACTGTTAACTCAGTAGTAATTTCATATGGTAGTATCTATATTCTTGTGTGAGAAGCAAAATAATGTCTTATGAATGACTTCACCTTAGCTTTGGTACCATCTTGCTGACTTCATTTTGTGTGTCTCCAGTACACCATGGCGTCTTGTAAGCATATACATAAAATCTTTATTTTTTTGCAGTAAAGATTTGGATTTAAGGTTGAAGAAAGACAGACGCAGTTGGGGACTTCTAGACTTCTGCTGCTGCTCTGGACCTCTCTAGGGCAAAAACTCCTTTGTTCTTTGTGGTTTCAGCCTAGTCATAGACAAAAAGCTAGGGAAAAGTTATGTACATTCTTTGTTTGCAGAGCCTAGATTACGACTCAGATCATCAGATTCCCAAACAATCTGGTGTTCTTCCCTGTATTCTGGTACTTCCCCCACTGCAGTCTGGGTTTATTACTGCACAGCAGCAGGTTCCCAAGCCTTCCTGTTGTGTGTCGTGTGTTGTTGCCAGCTATTGTAATCCTACCACATCTCATAAGAAAGCCAAGCTCACCGACATACCGACATGTTAGGACAAGGAGACTCAGGTGAGAACCATGACTATGCTAGGATGCGTGCTTCATTGCTCAGTCACTTCCAACTCTTTGTGACCCCGTGGACTGTAGCCACCAGGCTCCTCTGTCCATGGGATTTCCCAAGCGAGAATACTGGAGTGGGTTAACCTTTTCTCCTCCAGGGGATCTTCCCAACCCAGAGATCAAACCTGGGTCTCTTAGATCTGTCTGCGCTGGCAGGTGGGTTCTTCACCACTAGAGCCCCCTGGGTTGCTCATACTTCTTTTGATCAAACTGCAGAATCAAGAGATGCTGTAGGATTGTAGTCTTAATATTTCTAGAGTGGTGTCTCTAGGTAGGAGGGGTTCCTCCGTCAGAAGTGTTTGGGAGGTTCCAAGGCCATGTGAGGACGCTGGCTGCTCCTGGTTGTAGATGGCATTTTTAAATACAACAGATAGTGGCTTTCAGAGAAACGGACTGACACTTACTGCCATTTCTGTTCTCTTGTGCTTCCAAGCGTCATTTGAGTGTCCTCACAAGAGGTAGAAAATAAGTATGACTTTTACTGTTAACTCAGTAGTAATTTCATATGGTAGTATCTATATTCTTGTGTGAGAAGCAAAATAATGTCTTATGAATGACTTCACCTTAGCTTTGGTACCATCTTGCTGACTTCATTTTGTGTGTCTCCAGTACACCATGGCGTCTTGTAAGCATATACATAAAATCTTTATTTTTTTGCAGTAAAGATTTGGATTTAAGGTTGAAGAAAGACAGACGCAGTTGGGGACTTCTAGACTTCTGCTGCTGCTCTGGACCTCTCTAGGGCAAAAACTCCTTTGTTCTTTGTGGTTTCAGCCTAGTCATAGACAAAAAGCTAGGGAAAAGTTATGTACATTCTTTGTTTGCAGAGCCTAGATTACGACTCAGATCATCAGATTCCCAAACAATCTGGTGTTCTTCCCTGTATTCTGGTACTTCCCCCACTGCAGTCTGGGTTTATTACTGCACAGCAGCAGGTTCCCAAGCCTTCCTGTTGTGTGTCGTGTGTTGTTGCCAGCTATTGTAATCCTACCACATCTCATAAGAAAGCCAAGCTCACCGACATACCGACATGTTAGGACAAGGAGACTCAGGTGAGAACCATGACTATGCTAGGATGCGTGCTTCATTGCTCAGTCACTTCCAACTCTTTGTGACCCCGTGGACTGTAGCCACCAGGCTCCTCTGTCCATGGGATTTCCCAAGCGAGAATACTGGAGTGGGTTAACCTTTTCTCCTCCAGGGGATCTTCCCAACCCAGAGATCAAACCTGGGTCTCTTAGATCTGTCTGCGCTGGCAGGTGGGTTCTTCACCACTAGAGCCCCCTGGGTTGCTCATACTTCTTTTGATCAAACTGCAGAATCAAGAGATGCTGTAGGATTGTAGTCTTAATATTTCTAGAGTGGTGTCTCTAGGTAGGAGGGGTTCCTCCGTCAGAAGTGTTTGGGAGGTTCCAAGGCCATGTGAGGACGCTGGCTGCTCCCTGGTTGTAGAGGGATGGACAGAATCCTACAGGAAGTGGCAACTTCGTGGTGGGGATGTCCCACATCCCGCCATACACAGGACAGCCTCACAAAAACTCAAGAGCAGCTCATTCTTCCTTTTTGTTTGAAAGCCCACAGCAGGTGTTGTTGCTGGACTTAAAAAAACTGTTGCCAAAAAAAAAAAAAACTGTTGCAAAGAGCAGTGCCTCTTATAGTGTTTGCGGTTACTATCAGTGTACCTGTTACAACTTGTATAATCGTTGTTATGGTCATGATAGAGGTGTGAGGTCCAGTTACCTCTCAGTACCATGGGGGATTGGTTCCAGGACCCCCTGCATATGCCAAAATCTGAGGATGCTGAAAGCCCCATGGCTGTCTCGCGTCCACTGATTCAACCCGCTGTGGATCGTGTGGTACTGTAGTATTTATTAGAATAAAGATCTGCATAGAAATGGACCCAAAGAGTTCAAGCTGCTGTTCAGGGGTCAACTGTACTTCATATGTCTCTTAATTTACACGTTGAAGTTCATGTCTCTGTTATGTTTTTCTCTCATTTCTCTTCTTTCTTGCTTCTGTGTTGAAAATAGTTGATTTGGAGGTGAAGGGAGTGCGGGTATAAGCAGTGAGACTCGTTAGGCGGCAGATGGAGTAATTCAGGTGAGAGGATGGAGGATAGAGAAAGGCAGAGCCGCAGGACTTTCTGACAGGTTGGGTCACAGGTGAGAGAGGAGGGCACAATGAGCTGTAGGCATTCTGGCTCAGGAATCTGAAAGGATGTGTTCCAGGGATTTCCCAAGCGAGAATACTGGAGTGGGTTAACCTTTTCTCCTCCAGGGGATCTTCCCAACCCAGAGATCAAACCTGGGTCTCTTAGATCTGTCTGCGCTGGCAGGTGGGTTCTTCACCACTAGAGCCCCCTGGGTTGCTCATACTTCTTTTGATCAAACTGCAGAATCAAGAGATGCTGTAGGATTGTAGTCTTAATATTTCTAGAGTGGTGTCTCTAGGTAGGAGGGGTTCCTCCGTCAGAAGTGTTTGGGAGGTTCCAAGGCCATGTGAGGACGCTGGCTGCTCCCTGGTTGTAGAGGGATGGACAGAATCCTACAGGAAGTGGCAACTTCGTGGTGGGGATGTCCCACATCCCGCCATACACAGGACAGCCTCACAAAAACTCAAGAGCAGCTCATTCTTCCTTTTTGTTTGAAAGCCCACAGCAGGTGTTGTTGCTGGACTTAAAAAAACTGTTGCCAAAAAAAAAAAAAAACTGTTGCAAAGAGCAGTGCCTCTTATAGTGTTTGCGGTTACTATCAGTGTACCTGTTACAACTTGTATAATCGTTGTTATGGTCATGATAGAGGTGTGAGGTCCAGTTACCTCTCAGTACCATGGGGGATTGGTTCCAGGACCCCCTGCATATGCCAAAATCTGAGGATGCTGAAAGCCCCATGGCTGTCTCGCGTCCACTGATTCAACCCGCTGTGGATCGTGTGGTACTGTAGTATTTATTAGAATAAAGATCTGCATAGAAATGGACCCAAAGAGTTCAAGCTGCTGTTCAGGGGTCAACTGTACTTCATATGTCTCTTAATTTACACGTTGAAGTTCATGTCTCTGTTATGTTTTTCTCTCATTTCTCTTCTTTCTTGCTTCTGTGTTGAAAATAGTTGATTTGGAGGTGAAGGGAGTGCGGGTATAAGCAGTGAGACTCGTTAGGCGGCAGATGGAGTAATTCAGGTGAGAGGATGGAGGATAGAGAAAGGCAGAGCCGCAGGACTTTCTGACAGGTTGGGTCACAGGTGAGAGAGGAGGGCACAATGAGCTGTAGGCATTCTGGCTCAGGAATCTGAAAGGATGTGTTCCAGGGGGTTTGCACTGGGGTAGACAGACTAGGTGCAACAGATCAAGGAGGGAAGATCAAGGGCTCTTTCTGAGGGAGGTTGAATTCAAGTTGTCTGCGTCCAAGCTCCAGTGTTGAGTTGGTATCTGAACTTGAGGCTGAAGTCAGAGGTCTGAGCTAAAAACATAAATGTGGGCATTGTCAAGGATATGGCATTTCAAGTTATGAAGAGTTGAATGAGATAACCAAGTGTGTGAATATGGAGCGAAAAAAGAGCAGAGGACAAGTAAACAGAGATCCTGGCATCCAGAAGAAGTGTTTCAGGAAGTGGGAGGGATAAATTGACTCTGGATTTAGCAGCAAGAGCATGACTGGTGGCCTTGATGAAGGCGGTGAGGTGGAAGGACAGGGGTAAGCGCCTGATGAGACGAGCTCAATAGTGAATAGGAGGTAAGAAAGTGAACAGGAAACAAGAAGTGAAGGATAGCTGATGAGGAAGGTAGATCAGAAGAAAGCTGTTTGTGTGTGTGTGTCTGTGTGCTTGTGTGTGTGTGTGTCTGTGTGCTTGTGTGTGTGTGTTTGGCGGCAGGTCTTAGTTGGACACAGATTCTTCATGACTCAGTAGTGGTGACTCTCAGACTAAGCCCTGAGGCATATGGATTTTATTTCCTCTACCAGGGATTGGACCTGTGTCCCCTGTGTTGGAAGGCGGATTCTTAATCATCAGACCACTAGGCAAGTCCTTGTTTTTAAGAGGAGAGGGGCAGCTACTGACTTATTCTCTGACTCAGATCAGATGTCTGTGGACAGAGCTGCTGCTGGAACGCTGGTTCTTTAGGCAGCTGGGGTCCTGGAACCCTGGAAGAGCCAGCTGATACCTAACAGGTTTTGAGGCCCTCAGGCCAGAGGCTTTCTCATTCACTGCTGTTCCCTTTTTGTTCAGGAAAGTTGATAAGCTACCAACCAAGAGCTTAGATTTTAGCCAGAAACTAAATGAGAAATTAGAGGAAAATTAAAAGAGAAGGTAGAACTGGTTGCTTATCCTTAAGTAGTGCCTTGAAAGCAGCTGAAGTTTCTCCTTCAGTTTCTCCACTAGGACCGTCTTAACTGTTTTGACTTGTAGACAGAGTGGTGCAAGGCCTTCAGGATGAGGAAAGTGAGACCTGGAGGGCCCAAGGCGTGACACTGGCTGTGGAGTGTTTATTAAATTTTAATCATAGATGAAAATACTAATCCTTTAAGAATTGAATTTAAAACTGTGTTATGGTTAAAATTGTGGAAATTATTAGGATTACAGCTTTACAGTTAGTCGGCATTTCAAGTTATGAAGAGTTGAATGAGATAACCAAGTGTGTGAATATGGAGCGAAAAAAGAGCAGAGGACAAGTAAACAGAGATCCTGGCATCCAGAAGAAGTGTTTCAGGAAGTGGGAGGGATAAATTGACTCTGGATTTAGCAGCAAGAGCATGACTGGTGGCCTTGATGAAGGCGGTGAGGTGGAAGGACAGGGGTAAGCGCCTGATGAGACGAGCTCAATAGTGAATAGGAGGTAAGAAAGTGAACAGGAAACAAGAAGTGAAGGATAGCTGATGAGGAAGGTAGATCAGAAGAAAGCTGTTTGTGTGTGTGTGTCTGTGTGCTTGTGTGTGTGTGTGTCTGTGTGCTTGTGTGTGTGTGTTTGGCGGCAGGTCTTAGTTGGACACAGATTCTTCATGACTCAGTAGTGGTGACTCTCAGACTAAGCCCTGAGGCATATGGATTTTATTTCCTCTACCAGGGATTGGACCTGTGTCCCCTGTGTTGGAAGGCGGATTCTTAATCATCAGACCACTAGGCAAGTCCTTGTTTTTAAGAGGAGAGGGGCAGCTACTGACTTATTCTCTGACTCAGATCAGATGTCTGTGGACAGAGCTGCTGCTGGAACGCTGGTTCTTTAGGCAGCTGGGGTCCTGGAACCCTGGAAGAGCCAGCTGATACCTAACAGGTTTTGAGGCCCTCAGGCCAGAGGCTTTCTCATTCACTGCTGTTCCCTTTTTGTTCAGGAAAGTTGATAAGCTACCAACCAAGAGCTTAGATTTTAGCCAGAAACTAAATGAGAAATTAGAGGAAAATTAAAAGAGAAGGTAGAACTGGTTGCTTATCCTTAAGTAGTGCCTTGAAAGCAGCTGAAGTTTCTCCTTCAGTTTCTCCACTAGGACCGTCTTAACTGTTTTGACTTGTAGACAGAGTGGTGCAAGGCCTTCAGGATGAGGAAAGTGAGACCTGGAGGGCCCAAGGCGTGACACTGGCTGTGGAGTGTTTATTAAATTTTAATCATAGATGAAAATACTAATCCTTTAAGAATTGAATTTAAAACTGTGTTATGGTTAAAATTGTGGAAATTATTAGGATTACAGCTTTACAGTTAGTCCTTTTTCTTTTCGCCCTTAACTACTACTTTACTTGAAGACAGTGGTGGTGTTTTTTCATTTTACAAATGGTCAGGCATTCCAGTGTCCGTCCTGCCCCTCCCCCCTCTTTTTAATTTATTTTTTCGGCTGTGCTGGGTCTCTGTTGCTGCATGCGGGCTTTTTCTAGTTGTGGTGTGCAGGCTTCGCGTTGCGGCCACTTCCCTTGTTGTGGAGCTCAGCTTGGACTCTAGGTGCACACTTCCGTAGTAGGAGCTGACGGGCTCCAGATTACAGACTCGCTGGGTTCCTTAGATGTGCCACACGGACTTGGTTGCCCAGAGACATGTGAAATCCTCCCGGGCCTGGGATCAAACCCACGCTCTCCACATTGGCAGGTGGATTCTTAACCTTTTACCCCCAAGGAAGTCCATCTTCTGATCCCTTGATGTGAAGGGCTCCGCCCACTGCAGGACTGTTGAAGAACATCTGGCCCAGGATTCAGGATCAGAGCCCGAGACCAGAAGCACTCACAGTGTTCAGCTGTCATTCCTGCCTGCTGCATAGTGTTCAGATTTCTAGAAAGTTCACTTTTGATTTTTCTCCTGAAATCTGAGATACAAAACTGAGAAATAGAAAGTAATTTATATCAAAATGTTTTTATAGGTAGGCCATTCAATCAACAGAGATTGAGGTGAGCTTTAATCCAGATAAGTGTGTAAGGCTGTGGAAAATTGTGTCTTTTGTGTGCGTCTTTAAAGTTAAGTAATGTTATACTTTAAGTTACGTATCTCAATTTGCAAAGAAATGAGAATTTCCCATATGTGTTTTCATAGTGATGTTGTTAGAGAATAGATAATACTTAAAGTTAGATGATCCATTATTGTGTTAATATGAAATCCGATTTGAATGTCTTTTTGGAAACATGAAAGAACCAGCAGTGTTTCTTCAGTCACTCTGCTTGTTCCCAGTAATACCATTTCTCTGTTTTCTTTATTGATAAGGCTCTAGCTCTTCAAGCTTTAAGAATTGAATTTAAAACTGTGTTATGGTTAAAATTGTGGAAATTATTAGGATTACAGCTTTACAGTTAGTCCTTTTTCTTTTCGCCCTTAACTACTACTTTACTTGAAGACAGTGGTGGTGTTTTTTCATTTTACAAATGGTCAGGCATTCCAGTGTCCGTCCTGCCCCTCCCCCCTCTTTTTAATTTATTTTTTCGGCTGTGCTGGGTCTCTGTTGCTGCATGCGGGCTTTTTCTAGTTGTGGTGTGCAGGCTTCGCGTTGCGGCCACTTCCCTTGTTGTGGAGCTCAGCTTGGACTCTAGGTGCACACTTCCGTAGTAGGAGCTGACGGGCTCCAGATTACAGACTCGCTGGGTTCCTTAGATGTGCCACACGGACTTGGTTGCCCAGAGACATGTGAAATCCTCCCGGGCCTGGGATCAAACCCACGCTCTCCACATTGGCAGGTGGATTCTTAACCTTTGACCCCCCCAAGGAAGTCCATCTTCTGATCCCTTGATGTGAAGGGCTCCGCCCACTGCAGGACTGTT
The DNA here is from genome assembly GCA_022376925.1 of Tragulus kanchil. Classification (NCBI taxonomy): domain Eukaryota; kingdom Metazoa; phylum Chordata; class Mammalia; order Artiodactyla; family Tragulidae; genus Tragulus; species Tragulus kanchil. Next base: position 265,416,143 of record JAIOJX010000004.1, on the reverse strand, counting down.
GAAGAACATCTGGCCCAGGATTCAGGATCAGAGCCCGAGACCAGAAGCACTCACAGTGTTCAGCTGTCATTCCTGCCTGCTGCATAGTGTTCAGATTTCTAGAAAGTTCACTTTTGATTTTTCTCCTGAAATCTGAGATACAAAACTGAGAAATAGAAAGTAATTTATATCAAAATGTTTTTATAGGTAGGCCATTCAATCAACAGAGATTGAGGTGAGCTTTAATCCAGATAAGTGTGTAAGGCTGTGGAAAATTGTGTCTTTTGTGTGCGTCTTTAAAGTTAAGTAATGTTATACTTTAAGTTACGTATCTCAATTTGCAAAGAAATGAGAATTTCCCATATGTGTTTTCATAGTGATGTTGTTAGAGAATAGATAATACTTAAAGTTAGATGATCCATTATTGTGTTAATATGAAATCCGATTTGAATGTCTTTTTGGAAACATGAAAGAACCAGCAGTGTTTCTTCAGTCACTCTGCTTGTTCCCAGTAATACCATTTCTCTGTTTTCTTTATTGATAAGGCTCTAGCTCTTCAAGCTTTAGAGACAGAAGATAATGCTTCCTCTGTAAGGCTGTGACCACAGACCCCACTAACTCTAACTAATGGTTACTTTGAAGCGCTGCTGGCCAGTTGGAGTTTATAATTTGTTACCAGATTACTATTATTTTTATTTTCATCCTGTATTTTGCCTGTCAGACAGTCAGTACTCTCCAAAATTGTAGAGTCAAAACCTTCAACTGAAGAGTTTAACTAGAGACAGGAAGAGCCTGTTTACCCTGAAACACATGGAAAATTCATTCATTTTCTTTTGTTTTAAACTTATAAAAGCTGGCAGTTACTAAGGGCTGTTCAGGAGTTTGGTTGGTTGATTGGCAATTTTCATTTTGTTTTGTTTTGATTTTGGAATACTCCCTGGTTCTAATGTCTAACCAGTGTTTTCTCCTTGCTTGATTTACAGTGTTCCTTTAGATAAATAATTAGCTTCTCACTAATTTTAACATTTCTCGATAATCTTGGAATGGTGAAGGACAGGGAAGTCTGGCATGCTGCAGTCCATGGGGTTGCAAAGAGTCAGACACACTGAGGGACTGTGCTGGCTGACTGGGGAGAAGCTGTTGAGTTATACAAGTTTATACTAATGTAGCCATAAGAGATACATTTTCCAACATATATAAAAGTGTTTCACGTTAATATAACAGAAACTGCCGTTTGCTTTCTTTTTAGTCACATTTGTTACACACTTACAAAAATACATGTTTTTAATTCCAAAGGAATTTTCTTATTGCCAGAAATCATTGACTTTTTAAATTCATTTATTTTTAATTGGAGGATAATTCCTTTACAGTGCTGTGTTGGCTTCTGCCATACATCACCATGAATCGGCCATAGATGTACCTGTGTCCCCGCCCTCTTGAATTGTCCTTCTACCTTACCCCACCCCTCTAGTACCCACCGAGTACCAGATTGGAGCAGCCTGTATCATACAGAAATTTCTTACAGACTAAGATATATGTTCTTGAGTTAATGTTTTTGTTTTTTTCCTTCTTTGGATAAATGCCCAGAAGTGGAATTGCTGGGTTGTGTATTCTTGTATTTTTAATTTTTTAAGGACCCTCTGTTTTCCACCACGTTCATGTTTCCACCCGACTGCACCAGAGCCCTTTTTCTCCACATCCTCGCCAGCACTTGTTATTCATTGTCCTTTTATAATAGCCATTCTCACAAGTGTGAGGTAATATCTCATTGTGATTTCCATCTGTATTCCACCTGCTGGCCATCTGCATATTTTCTTTGGAAAAATGGTTATTCAGATCCTTTGCTTACTTTTTAATCTGGTTGGTTGGTTTTTTGAAGGAGGGGTTGTTGTTGTTGTTTTTGATACTGCATTGTATGAGTTTTTTATGTATTTGGGATATTAGCACCTAGTTGGACATATCATTTACAAATATTTGCTCACTTTCAGCAGGTTGCTCTTAAGTTTGCTGAGTTTCTTTTGCTGGGCAGAGGCTTTTTAGTTTGGTGTAATCCCACTTCTTTGTTTTTGCTCTTGTTTCCTTTGCTTTTTGGAAGCAGATTCAAAAAATCATTATCAAAGCTAATGTCAGGCAGCTTACTGCCTCTCTTTTCTCCTGGGAATTTTATGTCTTCAGGTCTTCCATTAAAGTCTTGAGTCCACTTTTAGTTAATTTTTGTGTAAATGTAGTCTAGTTTTATTCTTTTGCATAGGGCTGCCCAACTTTCCCAAAAGTGTTTATTTTTTAAGATACTGTCCCATTTCCATTGTGTATTCTTGGCTCCTTCATTGTAAATGAACTGCCCATACATGCAAGGGTTTATTTCTGGGCTTTTCCTTCTATTTCACTGACCTGTGTGTGTCTGCGAGGCCTCCAGCTTTGTTCTTTCTCAAGAATGCTTTGACTGTTTGGGGTTTTCTGTGGTTCCATACAAATTTTAGGATTGTTTAATTCTATTTCTATGGCAAATACCATTTCGGTTTTGATAAGGATTGCATTGACTCTATAAATCACTAGTAGTGTGGAAACTTTAACAGTATGAATTCTTCCAATCCAGGAGCACAGAATATCTTTTCATTTAGTGTGTCTTCTTCAATATTTCACCAATGTCTTAAGTATACAGTCTGTTTCCACCTTGGTTAAATTTATTTTATTCTTTTTGATGTAGTTGTAATTGGGATTGTTTTCGTAATTTCTCCTCCTGATAGTTCATTAAGAGAGATTTTATTATTGATGTTACTGTCTACATGTAAGAACCTATGAGAAAGACATTTTATTTGCCAAGTTTCATGCATATTTTATATTGAATGAGAAAATTGTTTTAAATTGTTATATAAAGTATAAACATTAACAAGCTTTTTTCAGAATGTAAGTTTCTTACAAAGTTGTTTGCTGGCAGTTGTTCGTATGAGCCCACTTAATAAGATGTGAAAATATTTTCTTCTTCTGTTGCTTTTTGTTCTATACTGTTTGATTTGAATCTGCCCTATTAAATGGTGGTTTATATTTTTACTCACATTAACAAGACAGTAACCAATGAAAATATTACCTGAAGTTCACTCATTAGATGATACTTTTTTATTCTCTTTCTAGTGATATGTAAAATTGACTTGATTCTTTTATTTCTGTACTCTACATGGACTGTGCAGGTTTTTTTTTTTTTTTTTTTTTTATGAAAGCTTCACATTTTTATTACTTTTAAATGGAATTTTCCCTCATAGATGAATGAAGAAATATCCTTACTTGTTTTTCTTTTTTTTAATATGGTAGTGAAATCGATATAGGATTAGTATATGTTAGTCACTCAATTGTGTTGGAACTGTGACCCCATGGACTGTAACCTGTCAGGTTCCTCTGTCCATGGAATTCTTCAGGCAAGAATGGAGTGGGTTGCCATTCTCTTCTCTAGGGGATTTTCCCAACCCAGGAACTGAACTTGGACATCCTGCATTTGCAGGCAGATTCTTTACCCCCTCAGTCACTAGATGAAGCCCACAACATAGATTTAGGTAAATGTTTTAAAAAATTTTTTTTCAAAAAACTTTTTTCTGATTTGTTACTAGGAATATTTATCCTAAGGTACACAAAGAATTGGTTTCCATTGGTGTAGATAAGCCTGGGTCCAGTCAGGAGAAGGGAACCATGTGGTCATTTGAACAGGGGAAGCCGAATAGGAAGGAATATAAATATAATAGGGGCTCGGAAATGAGAGATTGGTAAGGTAAAGAGAACTCTGTAGAATACAAAATAGCAGAAATAATATGATCTTATAGCCACCGGTCTGAAAGCTGAGCTAGAAGACCCAGAGAAGAGGCCCCCTGGGACTGACTGGGTCCCAGACTTGATTGCACAGAACCTGGCTATGGCTCACTGGTGGCAGGAATATTACTGCGGTGCCTCACTGATGGAATTACAAGAAATCCAGCCCTGGAACTTGCTTGGGAGGTGTCTCCGCAGAGGCACTCCACATAAAACCAGCCACCACGGGTGCTGGAGAAGCTGCTGCTTCTACCGGCTGCTCTGCTGCAGAGCTTAGCACTGGGGAGAGTGCATTTGCTACAGGACTAAACCCTGAGGCAGCCCCCAGACCCCAGGCTCTGCTGCTGAACCACCAGGGAGCGAACCCGGTCCTCCTGCTCTCTCTGCTGTGCCTCTCCAGTGCCCTCTCTTGACAAAACCTCACGTGATGCAGTTGTCAAATAAAAATGTTTAGCATTGTTACAGAGAAGACCAAAATGATGGATTTGGAGCTAAGATGGATTTAGTTAATAATTAGTAACCAACACAACCTGCAAGATCACTCATGACCATAAACATTTTCCCTTCTCAGTGAACTATGATGAGAGAGTTGGGTTTCACTTCTACCGAAATGTCTAGAGGCATGTGAATTGTGAGACATGGTAGCTTATTTGACTTCTAGTGAACTGTATTAATACTTAGTAATCGGAGCATGTCTGTACTCTTCAGAGGAGTCCTTAAGAATCTGTGTCACTATAAAAACTAATTTTTATTTATTATTTTCTTAAAGCATTGCTGCTTCGTGCTTCTTACCTGTATTCATTAGAATATAAACACCCACATAAATGTTACACAGGGAGTTGGCAGCCACTTGTGAAGACTTGCTTCTTGTTTATTTTCTTGTTTATTTTTGAATATAACTCTAGAAACTTGTTACTTATTTAACAAATCCATTTTTAAAGTCTAAATCTTTTTAATGCTATATAACTAGACCAGAGTTTTATAGATTTCTTAGAGTATGGTAAAAATACATGGAAACGGAACACTGAAAATTATTTAAAACTTGAAACCAGTGACCAGCAATGTCATAGGTAAGGAAGAACCAGCAGAAAGTATCTGTACGTAAATCTTTGTGGCTCTTGTATCCCGTGACTCCGAGAGGCGTGAGGACATGAAAGGACACTGGGCTGAACCAAGGGTATTGGTCTGCTTTCTAGAAGAATCTTTCAGAACTTCCCTGGAGGTATAGTGACCAAGAATCTGGCTGTCAGTCCAGGGGGCATGGTTCACTCCCTGCTCTGGGAAGCTCCCACGTGTCACTGGGCAACTAAGCCCATGCACCGCAACTGCTGAGCCTGCGTGCCACAAGCCCATGCTCAGCAACAGGAGAAGCCGTGGCAGGGAAGCTTGCACACTGCAACTAGAGAGTAGCCCCACTTGCCACAACTAGAGAAACCCCACATGCAGCAGTGAAGACCCAGAGCAGCCAGATAAGTAATGAAAAGCACAAAGCAACAACAAGACCCTGAAGAGCCTTTCAGTGCATCTCTCACTTCAGCTGGCCCGAGGCCTCATGTCTGATGTTGGCCCCTCTGCAGAGAGTTAATTCATTTACAGTAACTGGCTCATAAGTGGCTTGAGTAGGTTTATCCAAAATAGCTCAATAGGCCTTTCTTCTCTAAAGATCTAGACTAACATCTAGTGAATCTGGACTTCTCTTGTATGATGGCAGAGTGAGACTGTTGTCTTCTACCTGGTCTATCTTGCTGTTAGGTGAAGCTGTCTTTGAATCAAGTCCACGTTTAGAGGGGGGTCTCTTGGTTGTGGCTGGCATGGGATAGACTGCACAGAGGTAGTACCTTTGAGAGAGCTGGTTGGCTCATCCTGTCTCGTGTGGTCATAACTCTCCCTGGAGAGTAGCAGGGCTGCTTGACAGAATCAGTTACAGACTACAGCTGTGATGCCAGCCTGTTCAGCGTGTGAGGGCAGCACACCCGCAATGTGCTACATTCTCTTAAATGAATCTTAGTAATTAGCAAAAGACATGTTGCTTGGGGTGCTTTTGCTTTATAAAAATAGGAGGTAACTATCTCAAGCCCAGTGAAGAGTAATTACGAGTGAGCTTAGGAATACTAAATTCATACTTCTTAAGGAAAGTATAGCCATTAAAAATAAGACTTCAGTGTATAATAAACTGGTACAGAAGAAAATTCTAAAAAAAAAATTCCAAATATAGTTTGAAAAATAGCAAAAGTTAAATAGGTTTATATTTACCAAATTGTCTACCCTAAGAGTTACAGCACTCACTCTGCATGTTGAATATGGGATTATATATTAAAGAAAATGTACTCTCATTACTTTGTATCCTTAATTCTTAGAAATAGTCTTCTAGAGCAGACTAAATAATATAAATGTTCTTCATGCAAAGGCTTATGTGTGTATGGGTTGGTGGAGGTAGCGGTAAGAAAGAGAGAATGTGTATATGTTAAGAAACTCAATTTAAAAGATATCTTGAAATTTAAAGATTCCTAATTATAGAAGATGATTTATCATTTTGCAGGACAGTGAGTTATTGTTCTTTTAAAGAAATGTTTGGATTAGGCTGAAGCACACTACTTAGATTTTAAAAACATCTTAAATTGTGATATTTTAGATAATTCTTTTATGAGGGGTAATTTGATTTTCTGGCTGTCTCTTATTTGATGGTGATTTTACAGTTGTGTGTCTGGAGGTGCCTCAAGGTTATAGTTTAAATTGTACAGCTTTATGGCATTTGTCTAAGATGTAACAGAAAAAATATAAACAAATATATCATTTGGTATGTATCGCAAGTATATTCTTATGATAAAAGCTGAATATTACTTTATATGGAAAAAGATAGTTTAAGGATCTTGAATCCTTATCCTGGATTATCTGGGTACACCTCATGCAGCCGTATCTATCCCTGCAAGAGAGGCAGGGGCAGTGGTGGTGTGGTCACAAGCTAGCCTGAACCACCAGAGGCTTTGGAAAGAAACCCTGGAACCTCCCCTAGTGTCTGTGGAGGGACCTGCCTCTGCTGATACTTGGTTTTGGTTCAAAATCAAAACTGATTTTGGACTTCTGACTCCCAGAACTGGAAGAAAAAATGCTGTGTTGACCACTTAGTGCATGGACTGAATGTTTGTTTTCCCCTAAAATTCATGTGTTGAGGTCTCACCAGTGTGATGGTATTTGGAGGTGAGACCATCGGGAGGTGATTAGGCTTAGATGAGGTCGTGAGGGCAGAGCTCCTCTGATAGAGTTCATGCCTGTGGAAGAGACCAGGGAGCTAGGTATCTTTCTGTCCATCGTTTGAGGATGCAACAAGAAGGTGGCTGTCTCCAAACCAGAAAGAGGGCTCTCATTAGAGAGCGAATCTGCTGGCGTCTCGATCTTGGACCTCCAAGCCTCCAGAGCTGTAAGAAACAAGAGTTGTTCGAGTCACCCAGCCGCCTGAACTAAGATACTCAGTAATGACACAAAGGCAATAGTAAAATGTAGATAAAGGCTAAATCAGCCATAAGAGAAAATGTTCTACAAAGAAAATGACAGTTACTTTCTAAAAGAGAGTATTGTATTCAGTGATGGTCAAGAGATAATGAGACAAACATTTTCCTGCACTGCAAAATGGAGCCTGGTTATGGAGCTGTTAGAAACTATTTTCAAAGAATATTTAACGTCAAAATATGACTACCACCTAATCCAAAGTAAAAACAATATTGAGGTTATTTTTACATTATAAACCAAAATTTAAATATCTAGTTATCTACTTATAGGAAAAGAAATGTAAAATAAAAACCAGCCTGTGGAGCATATTTGCCTTTATTTGTCTTGCTTTTCCACCTCTTAGCTGTGCAAACCGGGCAGAGTACAGAATGAGCATGATAAAGCAGTCTAGGCACCTTACAGAGGACTAAATGTGTTGGTATTTTGAGTGCTCAACACAGTCATTAGCATCTTCTAGGTGTGCAGTATATATCACTTAAGGGTTTTGTGTATAATATATATTAGAGTAAAATTTTGATTACTAAAATGTGTTGGTAAATTTTGCTCGCTCACCGAGAAGGCAGGGGCAGTGGTGGTGTGGTCACAAGTAGCCTGAACCACCAGAGGCTTTGGAAAGAAACCCTGGAACCTCCCCTAGTGTCTGTGGAGGGACCTGCCTCTGCTGATACTTGGTTTTGGTTCAAAATCAAAACTGATTTTGGACTTCTGACTCCCAGAACTGGAAGAAAAAATGCTGTGTTGACCACTTAGTGCATGGACTGAATGTTTGTTTTCCCCTAAAATTCATGTGTTGAGGTCTCACCAGTGTGATGGTATTTGGAGGTGAGACCATCGGGAGGTGATTAGGCTTAGATGAGGTCGTGAGGGCAGAGCTCCTCTGATAGAGTTCATGCCTGTGGAAGAGACCAGGGAGCTAGGTATCTTTCTGTCCATCGTTTGAGGATGCAACAAGAAGGTGGCTGTCTCCAAACCAGAAAGAGGGCTCTCATTAGAGAGCGAATCTGCTGGCGTCTCGATCTTGGACCTCCAAGCCTCCAGAGCTGTAAGAAACAAGAGTTGTTCGAGTCACCCAGCCGCCTGAACTAAGATACTCAGTAATGACACAAAGGCAATAGTAAAATGTAGATAAAGGCTAAATCAGCCATAAGAGAAAATGTTCTACAAAGAAAATGACAGTTACTTTCTAAAAGAGAGTATTGTATTCAGTGATGGTCAAGAGATAATGAGACAAACATTTTCCTGCACTGCAAAATGGAGCCTGGTTATGGAGCTGTTAGAAACTATTTTCAAAGAATATTTAACGTCAAAATATGACTACCACCTAATCCAAAGTAAAAACAATATTGAGGTTATTTTTACATTATAAACCAAAATTTAAATATCTAGTTATCTACTTATAGGAAAAGAAATGTAAAATAAAAACCAGCCTGTGGAGCATATTTGCCTTTATTTGTCTTGCTTTTCCACCTCTTAGCTGTGCAAACCGGGCAGAGTACAGAATGAGCATGATAAAGCAGTCTAGGCACCTTACAGAGGACTAAATGTGTTGGTATTTTGAGTGCTCAACACAGTCATTAGCATCTTCTAGGTGTGCAGTATATATCACTTAAGGGTTTTGTGTATAATATATATTAGAGTAAAAAATTTTTTTTATATTTCTTTACCTGATTACTTCAAAAAATATTTCCTTCTTCCTGTGTTTGAAACAGATTCTGAAGAAAGCTTCCCTTACACAGAAGCAGACCTGCCACACAGCAAAATATGCGTAACTAGTTGAAACTATTGAAAAATAAAAATTAGAGTTACTGGGTATTGCCATACAGGTATATGCCAAATGAAGACACATTTATTCAGGAAAATCTGCTAACACTTGGTAAGAACAGCTAGTATGGTAGTTGAGTCATGACCTGCTCCTAGCCTTCGGTGCCCCCAGCTCAGCATCACCATAGCTCCACTCTCAACAGGTGTGGCGTTTTCTACATATAACGTCTGCAACCAGATAATTTTACTTCTTCCTTCTTGGATGCCCTTTATTTCATATGTGTATATATATATATATGTGTGTATATATATATATATATATATATATATATACACACACACACACACACACTACATTTTCTCAATGTGTTCATCCATTTATGAGCATGCAGATTATTTCTAAGTATTAGCTATTGTGAATAGTGTTGCAGTGGACATAGTTGTGTCAGTGTCTCTTTGGGATGCTGATCTCAGGAATTTAGGATAAATACTCAGAAGAGGTACTGCTGAGCCATATGGTAGCATCCTCACCTGCACTTTCTGTTTTGTTTTGACTTAATAATCGCTGTCCTAACAGTTGTGTGCTGATGTCTTACCGTGTTTTTGATGTTTGTTTCCCTGATGAATAGTGATGAATATCTGTGGTCCATATGTATGTCATCTTTGGAAAAATATTACCTATTCAAAATGTTTTGCCCAAGTTTAGCTTGGGTTATTGGGTTGGTTTTGTTTGCTCAATTTTGGTGGGTTGTTAAGAGCTCCTTGTAAATTATGGACATTGAAAACTTCTTGCATATGTGTTTTACAAATATTGCAAATATTTTCTCCCATTTTGTAGGTTGCTTTTTCCCTCTGTTGATTTCTTCCTTCACTGTACAGAGGTTTTTAGCTTTATGTTCTCTCACTTGTCTGTCTTTGCTTTCAGGAATGTTTGTTTTTAGCCCCTTTTTGTTCAGTCTTGTGTATAATATATATTAGAGTAAAAATTTTTTATATTTCTTTACCTGATTACTTCAAAAATATTTCCTTCTTCCTGTGTTTGAAACAGATTCTGAAGAAAGCTTCCTTACACAGAAGCAGACCTGCCACACAGCAAAATAGGGTAACTAGTTGAAACTATTGAAAAATAAAAATTAGAGTTACTGGGTATTGCCATACAGGTATATGCCAAATGAAGACACATTTATTCAGGAAAATCTGCTAACACTTGGTAAGAACAGCTAGTATGGTAGTTGAGTCATGACCTGCTCCTAGCCTTCGGTGCCCCCAGCTCAGCATCACCATAGCTCCACTCTCAACAGGTGTGGCGTTTTCTACATATAACGTCTGCAACCAGATAATTTTACTTCTTCCTTCTTGGATGCCCTTTATTTCATATGTGTATATATATATATATGTGTGTATATATATATATATATATATATATACACACACACACACACACACACTACATTTTCTCAATGTGTTCATCCATTTATGAGCATGCAGATTATTTCTAAGTATTAGCTATTGTGAATAGTGTTGCAGTGGACATAGTTGTGTCAGTGTCTCTTTGGGATGCTGATCTCAGGAATTTAGGATAAATACTCAGAAGAGGTACTGCTGAGCCATATGGTAGCATCCTCACCTGCACTTTCTGTTTTGTTTTGACTTAATAATCGCTGTCCTAACAGTTGTGTGCTGATGTCTTACCGTGTTTTTGATGTTTGTTTCCCTGATGAATAGTGATGAATATCTGTGGTCCATATGTATGTCATCTTTGGAAAAATATTACCTATTCAAAATGTTTTGCCCAAGTTTAGCTTGGGTTATTGGGTTGGTTTTGTTTGCTCAATTTTGGTGGGTTGTTAAGAGCTCCTTGTAAATTATGGACATTGAAAACTTCTTGCATATGTGTTTTACAAATATTGCAAATATTTTCTCCCATTTTGTAGGTTGCTTTTTCCCTCTGTTGATTTCTTCCTTCACTGTACAGAGGTTTTTAGCTTTATGTTCTCTCACTTGTCTGTCTTTGCTTTCATTGCCTGTGATTTAGGTGCCATATCCAAAATTATTGCTAAGCCTAATGTCATGGAGCTTCCACTATGTTACCCTCTGAGAATTTTACAGTTTCAGGTCTTCCATTTAAGCCTTTAATCCATTTTGAGTTGATTTCTGTGTATGTTGTGAGATGGGGGCCCAGTTTTATTTATTTACTTGTGGATGTGTTGTAATTTTTAAAAATGTTTATTTATTTACTTATTCATTTGGTATTTTGAATTTTAGTTGCGACATGTGGGATCTTCTGTCTTCACTGCAGCATGCAGGGTCTTCAGTTGTCACATCTGGGAGCTAGTCCCCTGACCAGGGATTGAACCCAGGCCCCTGCACTGGAGTGTGGAGTCTTAGCCACTGACCACCAGGGAATACATGTAAGAGGTTTTTAAACCGTGGTGTGTGATACCACCAGCTTTGTTCTTCTTCCTCAAGATTTTTTCTTCTTCCTTTTTTTTTTATTGCTACTTGTGGTTATTTGTAGTTCCATATGAATTTTAAAGTTGTTTTCTCCATTTCTATAAAAAATGTCAGTGAGATTTTGATAGAAATTTCATTTAACCTATAGATTACTTTGGATAGACTGGACATTTTTAACAATACTAAACTATTAGTACATGGATAGGGGATGTCTTTCCATTTGTATACTTTTTCATTTCTTTCATCAAAGTTTTGCTTTCAGTATACAAGCCTTCCAACTCTTTGCTTAAGTTAATTCCTCAATATTTTGTTCTTTAATGCTATTGTAAGTGATATTGTTTTCTGAATTTCTTTTAATGAATACTTTGTCATTAGTGTATAGATAACTGATTTTTGTGTGTTGGTTTTGTACCCCGCTTCACTGAATTTGTTAGTTGTAACAGACTTTTTGTATGTGTGGATTCTTTAGCATTTTCTACATATAACGTTTGCAGACAGATAGTTTTACTTCTTCCTCCTTGATTTGAATGCCTTGTATTTCTTTTTCTTGCCGAATTGTTCTGGCTAGGAATTTCAGTACTGTGTTGAATAGAGTGAGAGATCTTGCCTTATTCTCAATCTTAGAATAAAAGCTTTTAAGTTTTCACTTTGGAGGATGATAGCTGGTGGCCTTTACAGGTGGAGATGATTTTCTCTACTCCTTGCTTGTTTAGAGCATTTATTTTGAAAGGCATTGAATTTTGTCAATTTTTTTTTTTTTTTACATTGAGGTGATCATGTGATTTTTATCCTTCGCTCAGATAATGTGAATGTCATATTAATTGGTTTTTGTGTTTTGAATCATCCTTGCAACCCAGGGATAAATTGCACTTGGTCATGCTGTATGATCCTTTAAATGTGTTTTTGAATTTAAATTGCCTGTATATTATTGAGGACTTTTGAGTCTATATTCACTAGGATATTGACCTATAATTTTCTTATACTGTCTTTGTCTTGCTTTTATATGAGGGTAATTCTGGCCTCAAAATAAGTTTGGATGTGTTCCCTTCTCTTTATTTTTTTTTGAGAGAGTTTGAGAGGGAGTAGCATTAATTCTGGTTTTTTGTTTATTTGTTTTTTAATTTCTGCTGTAATGTTTATTAGTTCCTTCTGCTAAATTTGCACCTAGTTTATTTCTCTTTCTGTCTTTGAGATTAGGTTGTTTACTTGAGTTTTTTTTTTTTTTTTTCTTTTAATATGTGTGTTTAGTGCTGTAAACCATCTCCTTAAGTAATTCATAAATTTTGATATACTGTTTTTTTTTTTAATTTGTCTCAAGATACTTTCTAATTTCTCTTTTGCCTTTTGATCCACTGGCTGTTCAAGAACATTCTGTTTAACTTCCATATATTTCTGGATTTTCCTGTTTTCCTTCTGCATTGATCTCTAATTTCATTACTGTGTTTAGAAGATATACTGGTTATGATTTCAGTCTTAAATTTGATAAGACTGTTTACTTAATATTTGATCTATTCTGGAGAATGTTTAAGGTGCACTTAATATATATGTGCTACTGTTGGTGGGTGAAATGCTCTGTATATGTCTTTAGATGCATTTGGTGGTGGTAGTGTTCAAGTAGTGGTGGTAGTGTTCAAGTCCTTTGTTTCCAAATCTGCTCTGAATGATCACATCTGCTCTGGATGTACTGTTTAAAGTGGGGGTATGGCTGTTCCCTGTAATTATTGTATTGCTACATTTCCCTTCAGTTCTTTCGGTGTTTGTTTCATATATTTAGACTTTGTGGTTTTGGGTGCATTTACAGTTGTTTTGTCAATTTTTTTTTTACATTGAGGTGATCATGTGATTTTTATCCTTCGCTCAGATAATGTGAATGTCATATTAATTGGTTTTTGTGTTTTGAATCATCCTTGCAACCCAGGGATAAATTGCACTTGGTCATGCTGTATGATCCTTTAAATGTGTTTTTGAATTTAAATTGCCTGTATATTATTGAGGACTTTTGAGTCTATATTCACTAGGATATTGACCTATAATTTTCTTATACTGTCTTTGTCTTGCTTTTATATGAGGGTAATTCTGGCCTCAAAATAAGTTTGGATGTGTTCCCTTCTCTTTATTTTTTTTTGAGAGAGTTTGAGAGGGAGTAGCATTAATTCTGGTTTTTTGTTTATTTGTTTTTTAATTTCTGCTGTAATGTTTATTAGTTCCTTCTGCTAAATTTGCACCTAGTTTATTTCTCTTTCTGTCTTTGAGATTAGGTTGTTTACTTGAGTTTTTTTTTTTTTTTTCTTTTAATATGTGTGTTTAGTGCTGTAAACCATCTCCTTAAGTAATTCATAAATTTTGATATACTGTTTTTTTTTTTTAATTTGTCTCAAGATACTTTCTAATTTCTCTTTTGCCTTTTGATCCACTGGCTGTTCAAGAACATTCTGTTTAACTTCCATATATTTCTGGATTTTCCTGTTTTCCTTCTGCATTGATCTCTAATTTCATTACTGTGTTTAGAAGATATACTGGTTATGATTTCAGTCTTAAATTTGATAAGACTGTTTACTTAATATTTGATCTATTCTGGAGAATGTTTAAGGTGCACTTAATATATATGTGCTACTGTTGGTGGGTGAAATGCTCTGTATATGTCTTTAGATGCATTTGGTGGTGGTAGTGTTCAAGTAGTGGTGGTAGTGTTCAAGTCCTTTGTTTCCAAATCTGCTCTGAATGATCACATCTGCTCTGGATGTACTGTTTAAAGTGGGGGTATGGCTGTTCCCTGTAATTATTGTATTGCTACATTTCCCTTCAGTTCTTTCGGTGTTTGTTTCATATATTTAGACTTTGTGGTTTTGGGTGCATTTACAGTTGTTTTGTCTCCCTTGAGAATTTGACCCATTATTATTATCTAATTGCAGTGACTCTAAAAATATTGGCATATGATTGAACATGCATTTGATTAATGTTAAATGTGTAAAATGCTAGTCCTGTTTTATGATAAATAATTCTGTTCTCTCTGTATGTCACTGTACTACTGCAAAAAGTAGAAGTAAAATTCAAGGGTTAGAATAGGTTTCTAATAGTTTCATGTACATAGATTACAGCAGCTAAGAGACAACTCAGCATAAACCTTTATGATTACCCATGGCCATACTCTAATAGAATTTAAAAAAGATCAAAGAGATTGAAACTTTTGGTCATCACCTCCTTTTAGTATTATATGTGAGGCAGAGTGAAAGTGTTTACCCCCCATTTTTTTTGTGCACGACACAGTAATGAACTCAGAATCTTTATCTCTCCAGTTTGTAAGTAAATGTGTATATACATACATACATACATACATACGCATACATACACACATACGTACATACATACACTGAACCCTGAAGGAGCCAGGGCTAATTTGATTTTTCCTGAAAGCCAGATTTGGTAGATAGAATTTCTAAGTTTGATATGCGAAGCTAGATTAAAAAGGCAGTATGCATCTTTGTGTTTTTTTGTTTTTTTTTTTGTTTTTTTAAGCAATATAAACCTTTACCGCATCCTTCAGTTGAATGTGTCCAGGAATGGTTATATTTATAATACACAGTAAAAAACTCTTGACACCTCTTTCATACAGTCCTCTCCATTTTCACTCCCTCACTAGTGTGGTAGCTGTTCCTCAAATCTTAGTTCTCCCAAGAACTGCATCCTGGTGTCCATCCCTTGTTGCTTAACTCAGCTCTGTATCTTGATGGCCTCTCAGGCTGTCACCTCTGTTCTCCACTGCCTGAATCTGCAGTGTGGAGCAAGGCTTGGGGGTGCGGTGTCCATCCTTAATGGTTTAGATAGGTAGAAAAGAATGTTGCTCTTACATTTATCTGTAAGTGGGGGTATGGCTGTTCCCTGTAATTATTGTATTGCTACATTTCCCTTCAGTTCTTTCGGTGTTTGTTTCATATATTTAGACTTTGTGGTTTTGGGTGCATTTACAGTTGTTTTGTCTCCCTTGAGAATTTGACCCATTATTATTATCTAATTGCAGTGACTCTAAAAATATTGGCATATGATTGAACATGCATTTGATTAATGTTAAATGTGTAAAATGCTAGTCCTGTTTTATGATAAATAATTCTGTTCTCTCTGTATGTCACTGTACTACTGCAAAAAGTAGAAGTAAAATTCAAGGGTTAGAATAGGTTTCTAATAGTTTCATGTACATAGATTACAGCAGCTAAGAGACAACTCAGCATAAACCTTTATGATTACCCATGGCCATACTCTAATAGAATTTAAAAAAGATCAAAGAGATTGAAACTTTTGGTCATCACCTCCTTTTAGTATTATATGTGAGGCAGAGTGAAAGTGTTTACCCCCCATTTTTTTTGTGCACGACACAGTAATGAACTCAGAATCTTTATCTCTCCAGTTTGTAAGTAAATGTGTATATACATACATACATACATACATACATACGCATACATACACACATACGTACATACATACACTGAACCCTGAAGGAGCCAGGGCTAATTTGATTTTTCCTGAAAGCCAGATTTGGTAGATAGAATTTCTAAGTTTGATATGCGAAGCTAGATTAAAAAGGCAGTATGCATCTTTGTGTTTTTTTGTTTTTTTTTTTGTTTTTTTAAGCAATATAAACCTTTACCGCATCCTTCAGTTGAATGTGTCCAGGAATGGTTATATTTATAATACACAGTAAAAAACTCTTGACACCTCTTTCATACAGTCCTCTCCATTTTCACTCCCTCACTAGTGTGGTAGCTGTTCCTCAAATCTTAGTTCTCCCAAGAACTGCATCCTGGTGTCCATCCCTTGTTGCTTAACTCAGCTCTGTATCTTGATGGCCTCTCAGGCTGTCACCTCTGTTCTCCACTGCCTGAATCTGCAGTGTGGAGCAAGGCTTGGGGGTGCGGTGTCCATCCTTAATGGTTTAGATAGGTAGAAAAGAATGTTGCAAGTGTTTCTTTTTTAAATTGTATCCTTATAACAAAGTGCGAGTACTTGACAAAGCCTGTTCTTTCATCTCTCTGGGGAAGGGTGACCTCTGGTGGCTAAAACAATAAGGCCCAATTCAAGAGACATAAAACTCAAGATATCTCACTTCTGCTCAAATTGTGTGCATATGTTCATGCTTTGGTTTGCTTTTGTTTTGGGGGTTTTTTTGTTAACTTTTTTTGCACTGTCCCATGTAGTCATTCCAAGTAAACCAGTGTCTTTACCACCGTGTTTAAATACTGTATCTTTTGTTACTTATCAACTATGTTCTTTCTTCACTCCTGGCCTTAACTCAAGATCCAAAATATTTGAATATTTCTTAACAAGACTGTCTCCTTCATACTCTTTTATCTACTTAAATCTTCTCTTAAAGTTCTTATTATTAGTTATGATTCTAATTGAGAAATAGTTTTACCTAATGGTTAAAGAAAGTATCCATCTGAAATTATACTGTCTGATTTATCCTCCTGGCTTCTATTTATCTTGAAATCAACCCTCTAGCCAATATTTAATTGGGTTTCTTCCTCAGAGTTATTTATCCTTCACTTGTTTAATCTGTTGATAAATGGCAACCAAAGTGTCAGTTTTGTTTTCAGGTACTTCTCATTGGTTTTGTTATTTTACCTAACTTTGTTTAAAAAAACAAACAAAAAAAAGATTTAGGGCATCAAAGCCACATTGATAAAAAGGTAATAATTACTTTAAAATAAAAATGAGGGAAGCAATATAAACCTTTACCGCATCCTTCAGTTGAATGTGTCCAGGAATGGTTATATTTATAATACACAGTAAAAAACTCTTGACACCTCTTTCATACAGTCCTCTCCATTTTCACTCCCTCACTAGTGTGGTAGCTGTTCCTCAAATCTTAGTTCTCCCAAGAACTGCATCCTGGTGTCCATCCCTTGTTGCTTAACTCAGCTCTGTATCTTGATGGCCTCTCAGGCTGTCACCTCTGTTCTCCACTGCCTGAATCTGCAGTGTGGAGCAAGGCTTGGGGGTGCGGTGTCCATCCTTAATGGTTTAGATAGGTAGAAAAGAATGTTGCAAGTGTTTCTTTTTTAAATTGTATCCTTATAACAAAGTGCGAGTACTTGACAAAGCCTGTTCTTTCATCTCTCTGGGGAAGGGTGACCTCTGGTGGCTAAAACAATAAGGCCCAATTCAAGAGACATAAAACTCAAGATATCTCACTTCTGCTCAAATTGTGTGCATATGTTCATGCTTTGGTTTGCTTTTGTTTTGGGGGTTTTTTTGTTAACTTTTTTTGCACTGTCCCATGTAGTCATTCCAAGTAAACCAGTGTCTTTACCACCGTGTTTAAATACTGTATCTTTTGTTACTTATCAACTATGTTCTTTCTTCACTCCTGGCCTTAACTCAAGATCCAAAATATTTGAATATTTCTTAACAAGACTGTCTCCTTCATACTCTTTTATCTACTTAAATCTTCTCTTAAAGTTCTTATTATTAGTTATGATTCTAATTGAGAAATAGTTTTACCTAATGGTTAAAGAAAGTATCCATCTGAAATTATACTGTCTGATTTATCCTCCTGGCTTCTATTTATCTTGAAATCAACCCTCTAGCCAATATTTAATTGGGTTTCTTCCTCAGAGTTATTTATCCTTCACTTGTTTAATCTGTTGATAAATGGCAACCAAAGTGTCAGTTTTGTTTTCAGGTACTTCTCATTGGTTTTGTTATTTTACCTAACTTTGTTTAAAAAAACAAACAAAAAAAAGATTTAGGGCATCAAAGCCACATTGATAAAAAGGTAATAATTACTTTAAAATAAAAATGAGGGACTTTCCTGGTGGTTTAGTGGTTAAGAATCCACCTACCAACGCAGGGGACACAGGTTCAATCCCTGGTTGGGGAAGGTCCCACGTACCATGGAGCAGCTGAGCCTGGGAGTCACGACTACTGAGCTGGTATACCTAGAACCTGTGCTCTGCACCAAGAGGAAGCCGCAGTAATGAGAAGCCCTCACACCAAGATGAAGAGTAACCCCTGATCCCCACAACTAGATCAAGCCTGCACACAGCAACAAAGACCTAGCACAGCCAAAAATTTTAAAAATATATAAAAAAATAAAAACTAAAAATGAGCAAAAGAGATAAAGGTGTCTTTCACTTAGAGTATAGATTGCAGTATTGTATGTCTAAATTGTCTCAAAACTGATTTTAATTCATTTGATTTTTAATAGGTAATTGATAGGTATTATAGTGATTAATCTAGTTACAATTAAATGATAAACAATCCTTAGTAGTTTTTCCCCAGGACCAAAAGAATGTTTTATATTCAGGAGAAAATCAGAAGCTATTTTGTTCAGGAGCCATGGTTTTCAGAGTTTCTGTGTGACAGTTTGGACCTATACTGTTTCTCATGCCTTATAGTCCTGAATAGTGGGATTTTAAGAAGTGGATCCATTCCATGTTATTATAATTGTTTTGAAACAATTTTCTGTGCGGCTCCATAGGATGGCTTTTTAAAACCTCTTGTCTGGAGAAGATGGATCTTGTGATCCAGTGTTAAGTTTTTGTCTGTCACACACATATTTATCCTCCTGTGATGTTCTGCAGAACTGTTACTCACAGTGTAGGCGTTTCTGCTGACATGTTTGGTATGAAATAATAATTCCCATGCTACTCTAAATGTAGTAGAAAAGTGTATTCTCATGGATGATACTTTATCTCTTTTGTAAATTAAGTAGGTATCTTTGAATTTCTCTTTTTCCCTAGAATTAGATTTTAGTAGATGAGCAACTTCAAATTGACATCTAAAGCAAAGTTAAAACTCAAAAAAAAGAGTTTTGTTTTGTTTTTTACATATACTGTATCAACAAGTGATTTTCAAGGTCAGTTGTATATCACAAAGTATCAAAACCATAGCACAAAAAAAGCAAGTCAAAAGCCAGACTGTGCTTAATTCCCACATTTCTTGAACCATCAACATTCTATTGATAATCTAAGACATCCTCATTTCTCAGTACATATGATGCATTCTTTTTTTTTTTTGGTCATTTCTATTGATCTTTCATTTACCTGACCTGTGCTCTGCCACCAAGAGGAAGCCGCAGTAATGAGAAGCCCTCACACCAAGATGAAGAGTAACCCCTGATCCCCACAACTAGATCAAGCCTGCACACAGCAACAAAGACCTAGCACAGCCAAAATTTTAAAATATATAAAAAATAAAACTAAAAATGAGCAAAAGAGATAAAGGTGTCTTTCACTTAGAGTATAGATTGCAGTATTGTATGTCTAAATTGTCTCAAAACTGATTTTAATTCATTTGATTTTTAATAGGTAATTGATAGGTATTATAGTGATTAATCTAGTTACAATTAAATGATAAACAATCCTTAGTAGTTTTTCCCCAGGACCAAAAGAATGTTTTATATTCAGGAGAAAATCAGAAGCTATTTTGTTCAGGAGCCATGGTTTTCAGAGTTTCTGTGTGACAGTTTGGACCTATACTGTTTCTCATGCCTTATAGTCCTGAATAGTGGGATTTTAAGAAGTGGATCCATTCCATGTTATTATAATTGTTTTGAAACAATTTTCTGTGCGGCTCCATAGGATGGCTTTTTAAAACCTCTTGTCTGGAGAAGATGGATCTTGTGATCCAGTGTTAAGTTTTTGTCTGTCACACACATATTTATCCTCCTGTGATGTTCTGCAGAACTGTTACTCACAGTGTAGGCGTTTCTGCTGACATGTTTGGTATGAAATAATAATTCCCATGCTACTCTAAATGTAGTAGAAAAGTGTATTCTCATGGATGATACTTTATCTCTTTTGTAAATTAAGTAGGTATCTTTGAATTTCTCTTTTTCCCTAGAATTAGATTTTAGTAGATGAGCAACTTCAAATTGACATCTAAAGCAAAGTTAAAACTCAAAAAAAAGAGTTTTGTTTTGTTTTTTACATATACTGTATCAACAAGTGATTTTCAAGGTCAGTTGTATATCACAAAGTATCAAAACCATAGCACAAAAAAAGCAAGTCAAAAGCCAGACTGTGCTTAATTCCCACATTTCTTGAACCATCAACATTCTATTGATAATCTAAGACATCCTCATTTCTCAGTACATATGATGCATTCTTTTTTATTTTTTTGGTCATTTCTATTGATCTTTCATTTATTTATCTTTGTTCTTTGGCCTGTCTGGGCCTCCCATCACAGTGGCCTCTCTCGTTGCAGAGCACCAGCTCTGGGCGCATGCACTCCAGAGCTCCGGCTCGGTAGTTTGACAAATCAGTCCAGCAACTCTGCAGCACGTGGGATCTTCCCAGGCCAGGGTTCGAACCGGTACCCCTAGCACTGCAAGGCAGTGTCCTTACCCACTGGACCACCAGGGAAGCCCTGATGCATTCTTTTAATATATTAGTTTCTATAGAAAGTGTGAGAAACACACTCACCAGCCCAAACTGAAAGAATGAACTTGGAACATGAGGTCCAGTGGGAAGCAAGGCTTTAATGATGACCTTGCAAGATAGGGTGCCTGGTGGGCAGGCACACTCAGACTCCTTACATGGAGCAACTTATCCCTCACACACAGGTCCCTCCCCCAGTTTCTCACTGGCTGAGTTCTGTGGGTGAACCATCTTCCCAGATGAGGCCTAGGTATGTTCCCTCCCTCTTTATGCGCCAGCCTCTCCTGAAAGTCTGTTTCCTCCTTTCCTGTGCACCTATTCCTGCTCTAATGTTTCGAATTCACCAATAGGAGGAACCTGTGAGAAAACCCTAGGCATCCCGCTCTCCCTTTGTTTGCCCAGACTTCCCAGTGTTGTAACCCTTAAGGCTATTCCCTATTACATCAGCCAGCTGTCACTCAAAGCTAGTTACCCTTGAAAATGGACCACTTTAAATGTTTTATTTCTTTTTAATATAGTAACAAAGCAATATAGACATTGTGTAGTTGGTTACAGAAAGAATGTACTAATTGCTCGATATCTACAAGTAGTTTTACAGAATATCAGTACCATGGAGATGATCTGTAAAGTACCAATATACTATAGCATATATAGAAAGCATGCATCCAGTTACTGTGTTTACAGAATTTTAAAATATGATTATACTTTAATCACTGTTGTTTCCTATACTTATCAAAAATATTCTTTGTTGAAACATACCGTTAGAAAACCCTCTGTGCTCCGTAAAGAGAGAAAAAGTAGCTTATTTGCTACCACACCTCTTAAGACTATGCTTCACTCATCAAGGTTATTTGTCTTCTTTTCTACCATCTTGTCAGGCAGTCAGTGTTTTAGGATTTCCTGGCCGTGTGGTAAACCCCCCACCCCCCCATTCCCGTACGCTCGCACATGGCAACGGTAGCATTAATAAACAAGTAAACATGACTCTGTTTCAATAAAACTTTAGTCACAAAAACAAGCAATAGGCCATACAAAGTTTGCCAATCCCTTGGAATATGACCACAGAGAGAGCAAGTTGAAGCAGTGTGAATATCTGCTTTCTGACCAGCTGGACTGTTGCTACTTTGGCTATCAACAAAGATCCTTTACCATGACGTAGTGCCTGACATAACAATGCAGTAGGCATTCACAGCCAGGAGACTGACTTGCAGGCTGTTTTCTTCTGTCTTTTTGTGGTGTTTGGGAGGTTTTTTTGAGGTGTCTGGGAGTTTATGATATTCGGCCACTCCATTAATGAGGCATTTTACAATGGCAGGCTCTTTTTCATATTATTTTTATTTTGCCGGCATTTTAATCTCACTACCTCAGGTGTAGATTTGGGGAGTTGCATCGTGCTAGATTTCTGGGGTACTTACTTTCATTTTACCAACTGCTAAACCTTGAAAATGTCAACCCCACAGGGTGCTAGGTTTGTTCAGGTTTTTTTCCTTTTCTTTTTCAGCTGTAGCACTTAACTCGGATTTTCGGAGTTTACTCTGACTCTTTGTTATGCTTGGGACCCATCCTTCCTCACCGCGATGCTGTGAAGTCAATATAGAGTTTTTGAGCTGGATTATCCACCTTTTCTTAAACCTCCGTTGTGCTTAATACAGGTGTGCATGTCCAACTCTTTGTGACCCTATGGAATGTATCTATATAGAACAATCAGTCTGAGATGATCTGTAAAGTACCAATATACTATAGCATATATAGAAAGCATGCATCCAGTTACTGTGTTTACAGAATTTTAAAATATGATTATACTTTAATCACTGTTGTTTCCTATACTTATCAAAAATATTCTTTGTTGAAACATACCGTTAGAAAACCCTCTGTGCTCCGTAAAGAGAGAAAAAGTAGCTTATTTGCTACCACACCTCTTAAGACTATGCTTCACTCATCAAGGTTATTTGTCTTCTTTTCTACCATCTTGTCAGGCAGTCAGTGTTTTAGGATTTCCTGGCCGTGTGGTAAACCCCCCACCCCCCCATTCCCGTACGCTCGCACATGGCAACGGTAGCATTAATAAACAAGTAAACATGACTCTGTTTCAATAAAACTTTAGTCACAAAAACAAGCAATAGGCCATACAAAGTTTGCCAATCCCTTGGAATATGACCACAGAGAGAGCAAGTTGAAGCAGTGTGAATATCTGCTTTCTGACCAGCTGGACTGTTGCTACTTTGGCTATCAACAAAGATCCTTTACCATGACGTAGTGCCTGACATAACAATGCAGTAGGCATTCACAGCCAGGAGACTGACTTGCAGGCTGTTTTCTTCTGTCTTTTTGTGGTGTTTGGGAGGTTTTTTTGAGGTGTCTGGGAGTTTATGATATTCGGCCACTCCATTAATGAGGCATTTTACAATGGCAGGCTCTTTTTCATATTATTTTTATTTTGCCGGCATTTTAATCTCACTACCTCAGGTGTAGATTTGGGGAGTTGCATCGTGCTAGATTTCTGGGGTACTTACTTTCATTTTACCAACTGCTAAACCTTGAAAATGTCAACCCCACAGGGTGCTAGGTTTGTTCAGGTTTTTTTCCTTTTCTTTTTCAGCTGTAGCACTTAACTCGGATTTTCGGAGTTTACTCTGACTCTTTGTTATGCTTGGGACCCATCCTTCCTCACCGCGATGCTGTGAAGTCAATATAGAGTTTTTGAGCTGGATTATCCACCTTTTCTTAAACCTCCGTTGTGCTTAATACAGGTGTGCATGTCCAACTCTTTGTGACCCTATGGAATGTAGCCCACCAAACTCCTCTGTCCATGGGATTTCCCAGGTAAGAATACTGGCATGGGTTGCCATTTCCTTCTTCAGGGAATCTTCTTCACCCAGGGATTGAATCCATGTTTCCTTCATTGGCAAGTGGATTCTTTACCACTGAGCCACCTGGGAAGCTTAATAGAGGTACATACCTGATCTGAGCTGGGCTGAGGGAAGGGTACAAGTTGGCAGCATTGGGCCAAGTGGACTGCAGAGAGACATAGCAGTTATAAAATTACCAGTGCCTGAGATAATAAAGGTTTTGAACTCTTGGCAGTGAAAATGGCAAACAGTTGATTGAGAAACTTTAAAATAAGAGATTGAAAAACAGGCATCTGCTTCCAAAGGTGCTTTTTCAGTCCAGGCAGTCAGAGTTGGGGTAGGAGAGCTTGAGAGAAGAGGGTTTGATAGTGTCAGTCAGGGCTTTCATGGTGGTTCAGTGGGTGAAAATTTTGCCTGCATTGTGGAAAACCCAGGTTAGATCCCTGGTCAGGAAGATCCCCTGCAGAAGGAATACCAACCAATTTCAGTGTTCTTGCGAGGAGAAGTGCATGGACAGTTACAATTATTCCCATCATTATTGAAAACATTTCTTACTCAAAGAAATTCAAGAAACATGAAAAAATACTTTAATGGTTTGTTTTGACCTTTATTTTACTTATAAATATGTTCTAGATGAATTTACCGAAATATCTTGTTTCTTGTCATCGTATGCTATTTTAATGAAATGCATGTGTATGTTTAGTTTAAATTTCTGTTCATGATACAGCAGCCTACAGCACATAAAGAAAAATTCCCATATCCCAGGGACTTAGTGACTAAATTATGGTCTTGGGAAGCTTGGAGAATTTTATGTCTGGAAAACTTCTGGATTAGGAATTTTTCCACTGAGCTTTGCTTCACTGAAAATATCCTTCCTCTAACATAGTCTGTAGAACATTTTTTTTTAAAGCTCATCTCTTTTTTATTTTTGAATCATTTACTCATCTATTTTCACATATAGAACTTTTAAATGTCTTTTGGAAAATATATGGGAATCTTATACTTGTTGTTGCTTTTTGAGTCATTAATAGAAAACAATTCTGCTGTGTCTGTGTGATTTTAGATTCACAGCAGGTTGTTCAGAATCATCTAGGTAAGGAACTCTGGAATGTTATTCAAAACAAACTCCTGGCTCTGTGTGTATAGAGAAGTATATCCCAAAGTCAAGTTCGAGGACTCATGGAAAATGTTCACAGTCAGTCAGAGGTTCCCTTGGGATAGATGAATTTTTTAAAAAAGATAAATAATAACAAAAAGGAATTTGGAAATTGCCGTACTTGTTTGGAGCAAAGAATTTTGAAGAAATTATTTTCCTGGCAGTCTTTATATAATCTTTACCTGTGTTTATAGCCTAAGGGAATTTTTAATCCATAAAATCTCCAAATCTATTAAAAGTCAGAGGGGCTACATAGATTTCATTAGTATGTGCAAGGATAGTTTCTTTGCCCCTCTATGGTTGTTTGAAACAGGATTAGTAATGGCAGTATCAGCCGAGAAATTCTGATGATGTTTGGAATGCCTGGGGTGTTCACATAATTAAACGGCGTATGTACACACTTTGGCCCTGTTCCAAAACTAGGGATTACGTGTGTAACATTAATCCCATGGGCCCACAAAAGCTGTCAGTGTAAATATATGGAATCTTTTACTACCGCAACTAAAATATTAGACCTAGTCAGTCTGCTGTCTAGAGAGCTTCTTCCCAGTAGCTGTATAATTCTGTCATAAATAAACAGCAGGCCTACTAAAAGCAAAACAAATAACGTATGCTATTTTAATGAAATGCATGTGTATGTTTAGTTTAAATTTCTGTTCATGATACAGCAGCCTACAGCACATAAAGAAAAATTCCCATATCCCAGGGACTTAGTGACTAAATTATGGTCTTGGGAAGCTTGGAGAATTTTATGTCTGGAAAACTTCTGGATTAGGAATTTTTCCACTGAGCTTTGCTTCACTGAAAATATCCTTCCTCTAACATAGTCTGTAGAACATTTTTTTTTAAAGCTCATCTCTTTTTTTATTTTTGGAATCATTTACTCATCTATTTTCACATATAGAACTTTTAAATGTCTTTTGGAAAATATATGGGAATCTTATACTTGTTGTTGCTTTTTGAGTCATTAATAGAAAACAATTCTGCTGTGTCTGTGTGATTTTAGATTCACAGCAGGTTGTTCAGAATCATCTAGGTAAGGAACTCTGGAATGTTATTCAAAACAAACTCCTGGCTCTGTGTGTATAGAGAAGTATATCCCAAAGTCAAGTTCGAGGACTCATGGAAAATGTTCACAGTCAGTCAGAGGTTCCCTTGGGATAGATGAATTTTTTAAAAAAGATAAATAATAACAAAAAGGAATTTGGAAATTGCCGTACTTGTTTGGAGCAAAGAATTTTGAAGAAATTATTTTCCTGGCAGTCTTTATATAATCTTTACCTGTGTTTATAGCCTAAGGGAATTTTTAATCCATAAAATCTCCAAATCTATTAAAAGTCAGAGGGGCTACATAGATTTCATTAGTATGTGCAAGGATAGTTTCTTTGCCCCTCTATGGTTGTTTGAAACAGGATTAGTAATGGCAGTATCAGCCGAGAAATTCTGATGATGTTTGGAATGCCTGGGGTGTTCACATAATTAAACGGCGTATGTACACACTTTGGCCCTGTTCCAAAACTAGGGATTACGTGTGTAACATTAATCCCATGGGCCCACAAAAGCTGTCAGTGTAAATATATGGAATCTTTTACTACCGCAACTAAAATATTAGACCTAGTCAGTCTGCTGTCTAGAGAGCTTCTTACCCACAGATGTCCTGCAGAGAGCCATTTTTGTGTGTGATCTTATTTTAAAGCAGATGAGTTAGGAACTAAATATCTCAAATGCTTCAGCCACCCTTGAAACGTGACGTTTTCTCTAAGGTATAAATAAAGACAGGTTAAATGTTGCTGAAGAATTCGGTTCAACCCCAGATAGTCCATAATGAGACAGATGGGATCTGTTGGAAAATTTGGTATCTGCTCACATGTCTACTGAAGCTCTAAGTAAAACTTGCGATCTTTCAGGTTGCAACAGAAAAACTACATATTGCTTCCTATTGTAAAACCAAAAAATGATACAAACAACAGGAGTAGTGAGCTTTTCTACATTTTTTCCTCTCTTCCCAGGGTATGCTTTTAGTATGTTACTATCTCACTCTTTCATCCTAATGCACATTAAAATTTTCCAGAATAGAAATGCTTTCTCTAGAAAAATCACATTCTTTATCAAAATTCTTATTTTAGAGGGAATATTAATCACATGAAGGACTGTCAGTTTTCCATATGATGGATATAATATGATAGTGGATTATTACCCATCCTCACAGAAATAAACTTTAAAGAAGCATTAGGTTTTGTTTAAGCATATTTCTTTGTAGAGGTGAACACTGTTTCTTTGCCTTTAATGTGCACACCTGCCTGGCCCTGAGGGGCTTGCCCGCCTCAGGTAAAGGTTAACCACATGGACTGGCAGCTTTATATAATTTTAAGGGAATTTTTAATCCATAAAATCTCCAAATCTATTAAAAGTCAGAGGGGCTACATAGATTTCATTAGTATGTGCAAGGATAGTTTCTTTGCCCCTCTATGGTTGTTTGAAACAGGATTAGTAATGGCAGTATCAGCCGAGAAATTCTGATGATGTTTGGAATGCCTGGGGTGTTCACATAATTAAACGGCGTATGTACACACTTTGGCCCTGTTCCAAAACTAGGGATTACGTGTGTAACATTAATCCCATGGGCCCACAAAAGCTGTCAGTGTAAATATATGGAATCTTTTACTACCGCAACTAAAATATTAGACCTAGTCAGTCTGCTGTCTAGAGAGCTTCTTACCCACAGATGTCCTGCAGAGAGCCATTTTTGTGTGTGATCTTATTTTAAAGCAGATGAGTTAGGAACTAAATATCTCAAATGCTTCAGCCACCCTTGAAACGTGACGTTTTCTCTAAGGTATAAATAAAGACAGGTTAAATGTTGCTGAAGAATTCGGTTCAACCCCAGATAGTCCATAATGAGACAGATGGGATCTGTTGGAAAATTTGGTATCTGCTCACATGTCTACTGAAGCTCTAAGTAAAACTTGCGATCTTTCAGGTTGCAACAGAAAAACTACATATTGCTTCCTATTGTAAAACCAAAAAATGATACAAACAACAGGAGTAGTGAGCTTTTCTACATTTTTTCCTCTCTTCCCAGGGTATGCTTTTAGTATGTTACTATCTCACTCTTTCATCCTAATGCACATTAAAATTTTCCAGAATAGAAATGCTTTCTCTAGAAAAATCACATTCTTTATCAAAATTCTTATTTTAGAGGGAATATTAATCACATGAAGGACTGTCAGTTTTCCATATGATGGATATAATATGATAGTGGATTATTACCCATCCTCACAGAAATAAACTTTAAAGAAGCATTAGGTTTTGTTTAAGCATATTTCTTTGTAGAGGTGAACACTGTTTCTTTGCCTTTAATGTGCACACCTGCCTGGCCCCTGAGGGGCTTGCCCGCCTCCAGGTAAAGGTTAACCACATGGACTGGAGGCAGACTCAGCGCAGGTCCCAGCTGCAGCCCTAGCTGTGTTGTATCAAGTAGCCCATCAGAGCCTCTGCACTCACATGTACATCAAACGGGCATGACAGTAACACGTCCTCAGTGGTTCTGAGTTCACAAAGGGCCTGGCATAGAGGAAGCACTGGGCATCTGCCAGTGCCTCTTCACAACCACCGCCTCAGCAAGCAGGGGCCAGAGGGTGCCTGGGCTCACCTGGTGAGGAGGTAGGAAAGAGGAAGACATTCTAAGCAGAGAAAACTGAATGTGGTGGGGCAGGGAGGTATGGCTGCCTCACAGAGCGGAGGAGCTTGAGGAAGGGCTGAAATGACATGGACTTTAAGTCAGTGAGGAGTACTCAAGGGTTTGAGCGTGAGACCTGGACATATCTTAAGAGTGCATAAAGGAAAGAATCAGTGAGGAACTAGATTGCTTTTGGATGCATTTTGCCTGAGAATAAGCTAAAATGAAGAGATCGTCATGGTGTCTGCTTTTGGGGTGGGGGGGTTGCACTGTGCAGCTGTGGGATCTTAGTTCCCTGACCAGGGATCAAACACAAGCTCAAAAGGATGTCTTAGCCCCTGGACCACCAGGGAAGTCCCATATATGCTATTTAGACTCAGTATGAACACTTATGGTTAGACCAGTGAGGCGTAGATGACTTTGTGTCTTCATTTTTTCAGTATTTTCTGTTTTTTTAACCCACCACCTTCCCCCCATCAACATTTCTATGTTGTTGTTGTTGTTAAAGAAATGTTAAATGTATGAATAAAACTCTTTTTCAACCCAGGTGATTTATTCTTAGCCAGCTGTGATGGTAGGTGTGGACTATCATTAAACCATACAACTTAATTAAACAAGAGTAAAGTTGGCAGGCAATCACGCCACACAAGAGGGGTCATTGCTTTAGTACAGCCTAGAGAAGTTCATTAACCTCGCCTCTGGGAGTTAATAATTTTTATCAGTGGTACTGGACAATTGGAAGAATGTCCATTAAAGTTTATAGGGAAACACTGGAGTTATCTTCATAAATTTCAAGAATAGGATCAAGTTCATAGCGACTAATGCATATAGACCTTAAAACCAAAGTGTTGCAGTAAACAGAAAGGACCTGGAAAGGTAAGTGCAGTCTATAGCATACCAGTGAGAACCTCTCTGAAGCTTCTTGGTCAATCAGCTCTATGGTGTCTAGTTAGATGAACTCTTAAAACAGTTCTTAATCCAATACCACACATTTTAATGGGCTCACTACATAGAAAAGATGCAATTAAATAAATTTGCTGTATTAGGTATCCCACCCTTATTTGACCTGCCCTCCCCTTCCCCTCTGTATTATTTTTCCTTTTTTTCTCGTGAGCGCTTTCACTTCTGCTGCTTCCGTGGTGTGAGATGATTCCCCACCCTCCCCTCTGCGTTTTAATAAAGACTCAGGAAGTTTTGCGAAGTTCTCTGATTTTGAAGTTCAGACAGTAAATGCTGGAGGACCTGCAGTTGCTTAGCCTGTCAGAAAGAAATAATGAATCTTCTTTGAAGATTGATCATTTCCACTCAAAATTTTAAAATTTTGTGGTGAAAAGTCTTGGGTAAGGCCCAGGGCCCTTTCCACCTGCCCTGGTGGGCCCTTGTCTGCTTTTGGGGTGGGGGTTGCACTGTGCAGCTGTGGGATCTTAGTTCCCTGACCAGGATCAAACACAAGCTCAAAAGGATGTCTTAGCCCCTGGACCACCAGGGAAGTCCCATATATGCTATTTAGACTCAGTATGAACACTTATGGTTAGACCAGTGAGGCGTAGATGACTTTGTGTCTTCATTTTTTCAGTATTTTCTGTTTTTTTAACCCACCACCTTCCCCCCATCAACATTTCTATGTTGTTGTTGTTGTTAAAGAAATGTTAAATGTATGAATAAAACTCTTTTTCAACCCAGGTGATTTATTCTTAGCCAGCTGTGATGGTAGGTGTGGACTATCATTAAACCATACAACTTAATTAAACAAGAGTAAAGTTGGCAGGCAATCACGCCACACAAGAGGGGTCATTGCTTTAGTACAGCCTAGAGAAGTTCATTAACCTCGCCTCTGGGAGTTAATAATTTTTATCAGTGGTACTGGACAATTGGAAGAATGTCCATTAAAGTTTATAGGGAAACACTGGAGTTATCTTCATAAATTTCAAGAATAGGATCAAGTTCATAGCGACTAATGCATATAGACCTTAAAACCAAAGTGTTGCAGTAAACAGAAAGGACCTGGAAAGGTAAGTGCAGTCTATAGCATACCAGTGAGAACCTCTCTGAAGCTTCTTGGTCAATCAGCTCTATGGTGTCTAGTTAGATGAACTCTTAAAACAGTTCTTAATCCAATACCACACATTTTAATGGGCTCACTACATAGAAAAGATGCAATTAAATAAATTTGCTGTATTAGGTATCCCACCCTTATTTGACCTGCCCTCCCCTTCCCCTCTGTATTATTTTTCCTTTTTTTCTCGTGAGCGCTTTCACTTCTGCTGCTTCCGTGGTGTGAGATGATTCCCCACCCTCCCCTCTGCGTTTTAATAAAGACTCAGGAAGTTTTGCGAAGTTCTCTGATTTTGAAGTTCAGACAGTAAATGCTGGAGGACCTGCAGTTGCTTAGCCTGTCAGAAAGAAATAATGAATCTTCTTTGAAGATTGATCATTTCCACTCAAAATTTTAAAATTTTGTGGTGAAAAGTCTTGGGTAAGGCCCAGGGCCCTTTCCACCTGCCCTGGTGGGCCCTTGTCCTCCCACCCGCTGCTTCAGCCCGTGGCCACTGCATTCATGGAAGCTGTGTATCCTGTCCTCTTGGTGTCGGGGTTGAAAGTGCTAACCCAGATGATCTCCAGGTTCTTTCAAGTGCAAGAGGGCCCCAGTGTGTGTGATTGCTACTAAGGAGCTTGATGGATGGTGGATGGGCATGCATGCGTGCTCAGTCGTGTCCAACTCTTTTTGACCCCATGGACACAGCCCGCCACGCTCCTCTGTCCATGGAATTTCCCAGGCAGGAATACTGGAGTGAGTGGCCATTCCCTTCTCCAGGGGACCTTTGCGACCCAGGGATCAACCTGTGGCTCCTGCATTGGCAGGAGAATGCTTTACCACTGAGTTACATGGGAAGCCCAGGGTAGGTGGGAGACTATCCTGAAACAGAAAAGCAGAGAAGCAGTTATGTTGGTGATGTAGCATGTAGGTTTCAATGAGTGCTAAATATCACTCTCCTAGAGCATTCTGAGGCAGACTAGTTAGGAGATACGGAAAACAGTAGCCTAGCACTGCTCTCTTCAGAGTTTGCTAAATCCACTTATTTTAATAGGCAGCAAGGAGAAATAGGGAGGAAACAAAGGCAAGAAGCCATTTCAGCCTCTCAGTGTAGCATGGAGAAGACCAGAACGTGCAGCAGCTTGCTGCTGATTTGTGTATCTATGTTGAACTTGGGTAACATCAGATGTCTTCATTGAAAGTTTTCTGTGGTTGGATGCATGCTGTCTCTTTCTTCTTGGTTCTGTACACACATTTTGACAAGAGTTAGAAACAATTGGCTTAATGAGTTTTTAGCTCCGTGGTGATAGAAACCATCTGAATAGTCTTTGTAAATCATACCTCTACAATTGCAGTGCATGTCAGAGGGAAATTTATGACTCTGTATAGATTCATCTCAAGCCTTTTGACCAGGACTTCTCTTTTCTGAGATGGAAAATTGTAGATGGGGAATAAATAGAAAATTACTTAACAAAAATGTAAGTTTAGATGTTACTGGAAACTTGATACTTTCAAGATTTATTTATTTTAGAAGATTCATTTATAAGCTCCTTTGGAACAACTTTAGTATATTTAATTAAGCTGCTTCAGCCCGTGGCCACTCCCCCCATTCAGCCCGTGGCCACTGCATTCATGGAAGCTGTGTATCCTGTCCTCTTGGTGTCGGGGTTGAAAGTGCTAACCCAGATGATCTCCAGGTTCTTTCAAGTGCAAGAGGGCCCCAGTGTGTGTGATTGCTACTAAGGAGCTTGATGGATGGTGGATGGGCATGCATGCGTGCTCAGTCGTGTCCAACTCTTTTTGACCCCATGGACACAGCCCGCCACGCTCCTCTGTCCATGGAATTTCCCAGGCAGGAATACTGGAGTGAGTGGCCATTCCCTTCTCCAGGGGACCTTTGCGACCCAGGGATCAACCTGTGGCTCCTGCATTGGCAGGAGAATGCTTTACCACTGAGTTACATGGGAAGCCCAGGGTAGGTGGGAGACTATCCTGAAACAGAAAAGCAGAGAAGCAGTTATGTTGGTGATGTAGCATGTAGGTTTCAATGAGTGCTAAATATCACTCTCCTAGAGCATTCTGAGGCAGACTAGTTAGGAGATACGGAAAACAGTAGCCTAGCACTGCTCTCTTCAGAGTTTGCTAAATCCACTTATTTTAATAGGCAGCAAGGAGAAATAGGGAGGAAACAAAGGCAAGAAGCCATTTCAGCCTCTCAGTGTAGCATGGAGAAGACCAGAACGTGCAGCAGCTTGCTGCTGATTTGTGTATCTATGTTGAACTTGGGTAACATCAGATGTCTTCATTGAAAGTTTTCTGTGGTTGGATGCATGCTGTCTCTTTCTTCTTGGTTCTGTACACACATTTTGACAAGAGTTAGAAACAATTGGCTTAATGAGTTTTTAGCTCCGTGGTGATAGAAACCATCTGAATAGTCTTTGTAAATCATACCTCTACAATTGCAGTGCATGTCAGAGGGAAATTTATGACTCTGTATAGATTCATCTCAAGCCTTTTGACCAGGACTTCTCTTTTCTGAGATGGAAAATTGTAGATGGGGAATAAATAGAAAATTACTTAACAAAAATGTAAGTTTAGATGTTACTGGAAACTTGATACTTTCAAGATTTATTTATTTTTAGAAGATTCATTTATAAGCTCCTTTGGAACAACTTTTCTTTTAGTGCAGGAATTCTTATTTTTATTTTAAAAGATCTAACATGGTGCAGGCAATAGAACACATTGTCTAGGTAGCTTAGAAATAATAGTAAAACTAAGATCCCTAAGAGCCAGTCTTCTTGACTGTGCTGGATCTTCCTTGCTGCATGTAGGCTTTCCCTAGTTGAGGCAAGCAAGGTTCTTAACTACTGCACCACAGGGAGGTCCCTGTAGGGGCAGGGTTGTTTTTAGAGATAGGGTAGGGTTTCTCATTTATATATAATTTGGCTTGTTTACTATGCAATGCTAGATCTTCATTGCTGTGTGGGCTTTTCACTAGTTGTGGTGAGT
This sequence comes from Tragulus kanchil, assembly GCA_022376925.1. Taxonomy (NCBI): domain Eukaryota; kingdom Metazoa; phylum Chordata; class Mammalia; order Artiodactyla; family Tragulidae; genus Tragulus; species Tragulus kanchil. The sequence goes on along the minus strand of JAIOJX010000004.1, from coordinate 265,382,542 downwards.
GGGGCTATGCTCTGGCTGCGTGTGCAGCTTCTCATTGCAGTGGCTTCTCGTTGCTCTAGAGCATGTAGTTGCAGCTCCTGGGCTCTAGAGCACAAGCTCAGTAGTTGTGGTGCATGTTGCTCCATGGCATGTGGGATTTTCCCAGACCAGGGTTTGAGCCCATGTCTCCTTTATTGACAGGCAGATTCTTTACCACTGAGCCACCGGGGAAGCCTTTCATCCAATTTTTAAACACTACCAAATTGTATTTCACTAATAAATGTCTTACGATTTTATTAGACAACCAACTGGGTAGCATTGAAATGACAAGTTTAGCACAGTAAATTTAGATTTTTCAAAGGAAATCTGTTTCAAACCGTGGACGGCCTTTGTGTGACTGGTGAACCTCCGTGACCGGGGATGCATGCTGTCTCTTTCTTCTTGGTTCTGTACACACATTTTGACAAGAGTTAGAAACAATTGGCTTAATGAGTTTTAGCTCCGTGGTGATAGAAACCATCTGAATAGTCTTTGTAAATCATACCTCTACAATTGCAGTGCATGTCAGAGGGAAATTTATGACTCTGTATAGATTCATCTCAAGCCTTTTGACCAGGACTTCTCTTTTCTGAGATGGAAAATTGTAGATGGGGAATAAATAGAAAATTACTTAACAAAAATGTAAGTTTAGATGTTACTGGAAACTTGATACTTTCAAGATTTATTTATTTTTAGAAGATTCATTTATAAGCTCCTTTGGAACAACTTTTCTTTTAGTGCAGGAATTCTTATTTTTATTTTAAAAGATCTAACATGGTGCAGGCAATAGAACACATTGTCTAGGTAGCTTAGAAATAATAGTAAAACTAAGATCCCTAAGAGCCAGTCTTCTTGACTGTGCTGGATCTTCCTTGCTGCATGTAGGCTTTCCCTAGTTGAGGCAAGCAAGGTTCTTAACTACTGCACCACAGGGAGGTCCCTGTAGGGGCAGGGTTGTTTTTAGAGATAGGGTAGGGTTTCTCATTTATATATAATTTGGCTTGTTTACTATGCAATGCTAGATCTTCATTGCTGTGTGGGCTTTTCACTAGTTGTGGTGAGTGGGGCTATGCTCTGGCTGCGTGTGCAGCTTCTCATTGCAGTGGCTTCTCGTTGCTCTAGAGCATGTAGTTGCAGCTCCTGGGCTCTAGAGCACAAGCTCAGTAGTTGTGGTGCATGTTGCTCCATGGCATGTGGGATTTTCCCAGACCAGGGTTTGAGCCCATGTCTCCTTTATTGACAGGCAGATTCTTTACCACTGAGCCACCGGGGAAGCCTTTCATCCAATTTTTAAACACTACCAAATTGTATTTCACTAATAAATGTCTTACGATTTTATTAGACAACCAACTGGGTAGCATTGAAATGACAAGTTTAGCACAGTAAATTTAGATTTTTCAAAGGAAATCTGTTTCAAACCGTGGACGGCCTTTGTGTGACTGGTGAACCTCCGTGACTGCTTCAGTGGACTTCTCTACAACTTGTGTGGGGAGGTGGGGGCAACAGGGTGGGGTGCGTGCACTTGTGGATGAACAGGTGTTGAGAGAGAAGGAAACAGGATGCAGGGAAGAGCCTGAGAGGAGTACCTGTGTCCTGAAATCAAGAGCTACCACTGAAGGTCACCCCTTTCCCAAGAGTCAGAGACTAAAGGAAAGTAATGGCCAGCCAACCTCAGTGTAGATTAAACCAAGCCCAGCTCAGTTCTGGACCTGAACTTGAGTGCCTGTGGTGTGCATGCACTTAGGACTTCCTCTTGGGGATATTGTCTTTTTTCTCTACGTGAATCCACTGTCAGTTAACATACTGAGCCTGTGGTTGTCTATAAACAGGCCATACATAGTATTATATATGTGGTTCAGATAAACTCATGCCACGTGATAAAATGGTTTGCTCTCGAATAATGTCTTCTCTGCTGTTACACTTCTGTTCTTAGAGTGAAGCTTTGTTTCAGAATCAGAGTCTTAAAGGAGAACTTCCTAAGCCCTTTTGGAAATAGATCTAACTAGGAAAATTTTTTTTTTAAAAAAAAGCAATGGCCACAGAGACAAATAAACTAAAATACGTGGTTTTGACAGTTTTCTGAAAGCATTTTACAGTCTCCATTAATTTTGAACACCCCAGACCCTGCATAATTACCTACATGTTTTTACAATTTGTTTAGAACCCCAGCTTCTGAGGCATGCATGTTGGAGAGCCCAAAAATATAGAACTAGATATTTGGTTTTTAAGTATATTTTCAACGTACACTTTCATCATTGTTACCAAGGACAGGTTAGGGAAAAAAAAAATATTTGTATAACTTACTCTTTAATTCCCAAGATTAATTTGGGAAAATAATTCAAAATGCTTTGTTCTTTAAAAGTTTTTGCTTTTTTTTAAAAAACCCATTTAAAAGGGAACATATTTAATTTGCTTTATTTCCAGCCAGATATAATTAATGCTCAGTGAAGCCTCAGCTCCCAGCACCCAAAACTGAGACATTGCTTTGTCTCTTGTTGGTTTTATTTAATTTGACTTTAATGTCTTCATAGTGAATTTATTGGCCTGATAAATGACTCCTTTGTTTCAAAGACAAATCTTTGCCGTCACTCATGTCTCTGCTAGTGTGTTTTACTTAGAGATTTGTGGGGCATTCACAGATGTCTATTCTTCCTACGTAAATATTGGACTTTTTCTTTTCTTTCCATAGAAAATGTTCATATTCTTCAAGTGTGTCTTTGAGTTGTCTTTTCTTTTTAAAGCCATGTTAAAGGCACTTGCAGTGTGAGGCATTAGAGTCACATGCCTGGGAGGGGCATCATAGGTTTTCCTCGTGACTGAGCTGGGAATAGGATCCAAGCCTGTGGGTTTCCTGTGAGGCTCCTCCGCCTGTGAAATGGAGCCTATGGCTCAGGATCAGGCTCCAAAGATCAGGAAGGGGACTTTCACAGCATTTTCCAGAAGAGTTACCTTTGCTGCATAAACAGGTCAATCTCCATTCCTTGGTTTTGTAGGCAGGTGTAAAGTGGCCTTTTTGTTCATCTGCTGCTTATGGATCCCTTGTGATCAATCTGGGAAAATTATAAGGTCTGAGTGGTTAGAGTTTTGTGGTAGATTCCTGTTGGAGTTAAGAGGACTGAAGATTAGAGACCTGAGTTCTTATTTAACTTAACTCTTGATCAGATCAGTTAACCAGCCGTTCTGGTGGTTTCTGGTTTGGTTTTGGTGGTTGGAAAGGGTGTTGCCTAGAATTTTCTTAATTATCTAACACTAATTTTTCAGGGTACAATTTAGGGTAAAAAAGAAGTCTAATCTTGGGATTGTACTGGTGCTCACCCTCTGGTCAGTTGTGTAAGCTGCATGGTCTGTAAACCTCCTGGGTTGGAATGATGCTCACACTGTGGTCAGTCATGTAAGCTTTATGGTCTGTAAACAGCACTGGTAATTGACCATGTCCAGAGCATCCTCTTCTGATTCCTCTAACAGTATGATTTTCACATCCGTGCGCTTAGCCGGTCACCTTCAAAGAAATCTTGTGACCAGGACTTCAAGGAGTGACTTTTGCTTTCACTTGCTATTTAGTTCTTTTTTTTTTTTAATTTTTATTTATTTATTTATTTATTTATTTTGGAGGGGAGCAGGCGGGCCACTTCTATTGGTCTTTCATTTATCTATTTTCATCCATCTTCGTTCTTTGGCCCGTGTGGGCCTCCCATCGCGGTGGCCTCTGTTGTCTCAGAGCACCGGCTCTGGGCGCATGCGCTCCAGAGCTCTGGCTCGGTAGTTGGACACATGGGTCCAGCCGCTCTGCGGCACGTGGGATCTTCCCAGGCCAGGGATGGAACTGGCGCCCCTTGCACTGCAAGGCGGCGTCCTTACCCACTGGACCACCAGGGAAGCCCGTCTCTTTAGTTCTTGAATGGATTTATTTACGTAAAAGATTGTAAGTTCTCAGTTGCTCAGTCAGGTCTGTTTGCACCCATGCAGACTATAACCCACCAGGCTCCCCTGTCCCTGAGATTTTTCTAGGCAAGACTGGGTTGCCATTTCCTTCTTCAAGGGATCTTCCCAACCCAGAGGTTGAATCCACGTCTCCTGGGACTCTTGCATTGGCAGATGGATTCTGTACCACTGAGCCACCTGGGAAAAGGATTGTAACTATGGGCTTAACTTAGAGAAATCAACTGATTTGCCTAGATTTAATGAGTAACTCTAAAAAGAAAAAGAATATTTGTTGTTTGTCTTTTGTTACAGAATCTTGTGTTGCTGCTGACTGTCTGACCCCCGTGGTACCATAGTTAACATAGAACACAGGAATCATATTGTATATTTAAAATTAAACCATAATTTTATTTCTTTGATCATTCTTTCCACAAATTTGAGTGTTGGATTCATTTAAACAGTGGCCTTTTTATTTTGTTTTTGGTAATACTCTCATTGTTTTTGCTTCTCTAGTTATTGTTGAATAATAAATTTAAACGCATTAGTATGCTTTAATTTTAAAAATGGAGCTTAATTGTTTCTCTCCATAATGTAAGATTTTTGGTTCAGTAGCTAAGCACAAATGATTGGTTCTTTGGATTTGACTCAAAAAGAAAAAAAAAAAAAAAAAGAAACTTAGCAACTTCACGCTCTTGTTTGGCCACTGTTAGGTAAATTTCGAGCAGTGGGAAAATTTTCAAGAGTCCAGATTTAGACATCTACTCGTGCCTCAGATGACTGGCCATAGATGCCTCTCAACTGTGAAAACACCGAAACCTCCTTAAGTGCCCTGTCCCCACCCCCTTCCTGGGCAGTAAACTCCTTAGGTCTTGAATCTTTGATTCCCCATTTATTAATGAGGTCACTGCTGACTCCTGATTGGACAGACTTTTTACTGTTTTCTGAGCACTGGATATATCAAACAAGTATATTTTGTTTCATTTTTAGAGTGTGATTTGCATAGTTTCTTTCTGTATAACTTTTTATAGTCTAAAATATAATAATCTATCTTCTCTCCTGAATATGATGTTATCCATCATATTGAATACAAGCCATGTGTTTTCTTACATTAGTTTTCATATATACAGCTTTTAGAGTATTTCATTGTTTATTCCTTAGAGGTCCATACTGTTTTGGTTCTTTGGGACTTCAGATTAACATTATTATGGATTTGTGGAAATTTAAGCAATCATAAATGCATAGATCTCCTAGCTTTGACATTGGATGATTATGTAATTTGAACAGGTATCTCCTGGGTAATTAATGAGCATGCAGTATGTTTACAAGATTAACAGTTTTGAAGAAGAGGGGGGAATCCTGACTTCTGGTTTAAACTACAAGCTCAAGAGAGTATGTATGTGTGTAATATGGTGCTTGTGTGTATCTATACATATACATAATATAGATACACATAAACATATATGCATACATGTTGTATACACATATACATGCATTAAATATAAATTGCTAGATATGATTGTTAGATCTAAGATACTGATTGGCCAGGTCAGTCTTAAAGTGGAAGCATAGGACAGCCTGATATAAATTTGTACAGTAATGCTAAAGAGATACTGTTTAAGGGTATAATTAGCATACACATGAGTGAGTTTTATAGCCTTATGTCTCTTCTCTGATATTTTGATGTGTTGGATCTGTCTTCACAGCTTTTGGTGCAAATATATAATTCTGTTGGATACTCTACAGAAATATTTATTGCTCTTACAGATTCAGAATATCTAAAACTTAATTTTTTATTTATAACAGAATCATACTAAGAAAATGAATTGCTAGTTACTGTGATGTTTTGGTGTTTTAAAGTCTAGTGTTAAAGAACGAGATGAGGTATATGTTAATTTAATTCTGTCGTGAAATAATATAGTTACAAATCAAAAAGGGTTTGTCTTTTCCCTACTTAAAGAAGCTAAACATAGCAATTTAAGAACCTGTTGACTGAGAAAACAAATAATGTATTTGAAGAGTCAGTTGGTTAAAGAAGATGTGTTGTGTATCACACTGTGTATTTCAGGCTATGAAATGGGAGAGGATACTAATCACAGTCTGTCTGCAGGTTTATTTATCTTTGTCATCTTAAGACAAGTTATTTTCATAGTTTCTTTTTTCTCCTTTTTTTTGAATATGATGTTATCCATCATATTGAATACAAGCCATGTGTTTTCTTACATTAGTTTTCATATATACAGCTTTTAGAGTATTTCATTGTTTATTCCTTAGAGGTCCATACTGTTTTGGTTCTTTGGGACTTCAGATTAACATTATTATGGATTTGTGGAAATTTAAGCAATCATAAATGCATAGATCTCCTAGCTTTGACATTGGATGATTATGTAATTTGAACAGGTATCTCCTGGGTAATTAATGAGCATGCAGTATGTTTACAAGATTAACAGTTTTGAAGAAGAGGGGGGAATCCTGACTTCTGGTTTAAACTACAAGCTCAAGAGAGTATGTATGTGTGTAATATGGGTGCTTGTGTGTATATATACATATACATAATATAGATACACATAAACATATATGCATACATGTTGTATACACATATACATGCATTAAATATAAATTGCTAGATATGATTGTTAGATCTAAGATACTGATTGGCCAGGTCAGTCTTAAAGTGGAAGCATAGGACAGCCTGATATAAATTTGTACAGTAATGCTAAAGAGATACTGTTTAAGGGTATAATTAGCATACACATGAGTGAGTTTTATAGCCTTATGTCTCTTCTCTGATATTTTGATGTGTTGGATCTGTCTTCACAGCTTTTGGTGCAAATATATAATTCTGTTGGATACTCTACAGAAATATTTATTGCTCTTACAGATTCAGAATATCTAAAACTTAATTTTTCATTTATAACAGAATCATACTAAGAAAATGAATTGCTAGTTACTGTGATGTTTTGGTGTTTTTAAAGTCTAGTGTTAAAGAACGAGATGAGGTATATGTTAATTTAATTCTGTCGTGAAATAATATAGTTACAAATCAAAAAAGGTTTGTCTTTTCCCTACTTAAAGAAGCTAAACATAGCAATTTAAGAACCTGTTGACTGAGAAAACAAATAATGTATTTGAAGAGTCAGTTGGGTAAAGAAGATGTGTTGTGTTCACTCACACTGTGTATTTCCAGGCTATGAAATGGGAGAGGATACTAATCACAGTCTGTCTGCAGGTTTATTTATCTTTGTCATCTTAAGACAAGTTATTTAGATAGGTAATTTATAAATCAGAATCTGAAATTGGCTCAACAAGTCTGTGCTGTTTACTTCTATCAATTTCTTTGTTTTGATTTCTTTAGATTCCTTACATTCTCTTTTTTAAAAGCCTTTTTAATTTGTAGGGTGGTGCTTGTGTTTCCTTTTAACTGGTGACATTTGGCCTATTTTGATTAATTTGTTTTTAGAGAGGGAGAAGCTCTGCTTAAATGATAAGGTGTTGAGAAAGAGCTGTGTCAGGAGGATTTTATACTGCGCACATGTTTTTGCTATTTCTAAACAACAGTAGATGTTATTTTTTACAGTTGTTTTTCTATCTACTCTTTCATAAGAGTAGATTTACTTGCACATTTCATTTCACTGATTATTTAAAATTTAATATTTCTAAAATTACTTAAATGTTTTATTTGGGTGTTCCCTGGCGGCCTAGTGGTTAGGATTCTGGGCTTTCACAGCATGGACCAGATTCAATCCATGGGTAGGAAATTGAGATCTTGCAGGCCCCTGCCCCCCAGACATATATGTTTTCATGTGTGTTTTACTTGAGATCACACGGAAGCCACAGATTGTAAGGTTAAACAATGATATTCCTTCTCTAGGTATTGACTTGGATATATTTAAGAATTTTACAGTGTGGTGTAGTATTCACAGTAGCATCATTAATGGTAAGATTTAACATTTGTTCCAGAGTTTAAGTCAACAAGACAAGGCTTTACTGGGCTCAAAGAACTTGAATGCCCGTTTTGTCACTTCTAGGTTCACACTGTCACTTCCTTACTAGTGCTGTGCTTTTCCCTCAGGTAAATGTGAATTGTGGTTTCTTTCCTGAGCAGTTGTGAATAATATAGTTACAAATCAAAAAAGGTTTGTCTTTTCCCTACTTAAAGAAGCTAAACATAGCAATTTAAGAACCTGTTGACTGAGAAAACAAATAATGTATTTGAAGAGTCAGTTGGGTAAAGAAGATGTGTTGTGTTCACTCACACTGTGTATTTCCAGGCTATGAAATGGGAGAGGATACTAATCACAGTCTGTCTGCAGGTTTATTTATCTTTGTCATCTTAAGACAAGTTATTTAGATAGGTAATTTATAAATCAGAATCTGAAATTGGCTCAACAAGTCTGTGCTGTTTACTTCTATCAATTTCTTTGTTTTGATTTCTTTAGATTCCTTACATTCTCTTTTTTAAAAGCCTTTTTAATTTGTAGGGTGGTGCTTGTGTTTCCTTTTAACTGGTGACATTTGGCCTATTTTGATTAATTTGTTTTTAGAGAGGGAGAAGCTCTGCTTAAATGATAAGGTGTTGAGAAAGAGCTGTGTCAGGAGGATTTTATACTGCGCACATGTTTTTGCTATTTCTAAACAACAGTAGATGTTATTTTTTACAGTTGTTTTTCTATCTACTCTTTCATAAGAGTAGATTTACTTGCACATTTCATTTCACTGATTATTTAAAATTTAATATTTCTAAAATTACTTAAATGTTTTATTTGGGTGTTCCCTGGCGGCCTAGTGGTTAGGATTCTGGGCTTTCACAGCATGGACCAGATTCAATCCATGGGTAGGAAATTGAGATCTTGCAGGCCCCTGCCCCCCAGACATATATGTTTTCATGTGTGTTTTACTTGAGATCACACGGAAGCCACAGATTGTAAGGTTAAACAATGATATTCCTTCTCTAGGTATTGACTTGGATATATTTAAGAATTTTACAGTGTGGTGTAGTATTCACAGTAGCATCATTAATGGTAAGATTTAACATTTGTTCCAGAGTTTAAGTCAACAAGACAAGGCTTTACTGGGCTCAAAGAACTTGAATGCCCGTTTTGTCACTTCTAGGTTCACACTGTCACTTCCTTACTAGTGCTGTGCTTTTCCCTCAGGTAAATGTGAATTGTGGTTTCTTTCCTGAGCAGTTAGCACCCGTGTTATTCAACAGACACATGCGGTGCGTCCACTGTGTGTCAGCCACTGTGCTGAAGTGTTCAGGAGGTAGAGTGAGAATCAGAGGAGTTCTCAGATAAGCACTTTGAGAGGGGCCATGGTAAAATCAGAGCAGTGCTTTGGAAGCACGAGGGAGAGCAGCCACCTGCAGATCGGAAGACTGGGGAATGATGCCTGGGAGGAGGTTGAAGTGAACTTGAAGGACATGCAGTAATCGGAGCAGCGTGTGCAGGGTGCAGATGCTTGAGAGTCAAGAACCGAAAGGTGTCGGAGTGGGGAGAGCTGCAGCCCCACGAGGTGGTCATCAGTGACTGGGGCAGTGGAGAGCCATCGAAGGACTCTGAGCAGGAGTGTAGAACCATGTTGGTGTCTGAGAAGGCTCTTCTGTGGCAATAATGTGTAAAGTGGATGTGCAGAGGGAGACACAGGAGGAAGGGCAGAGTGGTCAGTTGGCTGGCCATCAGACTGGAACCGCTCCACTCCAGGCGAGGCGGCCTCGTTTGTAAATAGCTCAGAACTGGAAGTAAGCATGCTGTCCATCACAGGAAATAGATGCATTAACTGTGGTGTGTTTGTGCAGTGGGGAATCCTGCAGTGAAGAAGGATGAAGTACCTGCATGTACGGCAGTGTGAATGAAGCTCAGCAAACATGCCATTACCACAAAAACTAGGCACCCCTTCATAAGATACAGTCCATTTATACAGAATCCACAACTAGGCAAAACTAATCTGTGATGATGGAGGTCCCTTCTAGAGGGGTCAAGACTAGGGCAAGGGTTCTTCTTGATCTTGGGAGTGATTGGATGTGTGTTTGCTATGTGAAAATTCATCACACTTAACATTGCTGAATTTTTGTGTAACATGTTAGCAGTTTACTTCAGTCGTGTCCAACCCTGTGACCCAATGGACTGCAGCACACCAGGCTTGCTTGACCTTCACCATCTCCTGAACTTGCTCAAACTCATGTCCACTGACTCAGTGATGCCATTCAGTCATCTCATCCTCGGTCGCCCCGTCTCCTCTTGCCTTCCATTTTTCCCTACTTCAGGGTCTTTTCCAGTGCATCATCTCTTCACATCAGGTGGCCAAAGGATATGTTATACGTCAGTTAAAATCTTTCTTCAAGGGCTTCCCTGGTAGTCCAGTGGGTAAAGAGTCTGCCTTGCAGTGCAAGGGATGCCGATTTGATCCCTGGCCCGGGAAGATCCCACGTGCCGCAGAGTGGCTAGACCAGTGTATCCAGAGCCAGTGCTCTGGAGCACATGCGCCCAGAGCCAGTGCTGTGCAATGAGAGAGGCCACTACAATGGGAGGCCCATACAGGCCAAAGAACAAAGATCAATGAAAATAAATGAAGGAAAGACCAATAAAAGAGGCCAACATTTAAAAAAAAAAAAAAGAAGACTAAATCTTTCTTCAGAAATCTGCTAGGCATGTACACTACTTCAGTACCATTCCCAATCCTCTTCTATCTAGGGAAAGTGAAAATGTTAGTCTCACAGTCATGTCTGAGGGACCCCATGGACTGTAGCCCTTCAGGTTCCTCTGTCCATGCAGTTCTCCGGGCAGGAAGATTGGAGTGGGTAGCCATTCCCTTCTCCAGGGGATCTTCCCAGCCCAGGGACCAATCCCACGCCTTCCTAACTGCAGGCAGATTCTTTACCGTCTGAGCCACCAGGGAAGCCCTTCTATTTAAGTAGTGACCTTACTGCTCTTTCCTCCCACTGTGCCTCTCACTGAGGCAGTGACTGCTGGAGCAGCCCTTGGCCACACTCTTTGACCCAGGGACCATGTATTCCTTACTGAGTCTGATTGGACTATTGACCGTCAGCTCTGCGCCTCATCTCAGTTCTGTGGGCGATAGTAAGCCTGTCTGTCATTTAGCCCAGTGGTGTTAGAATTACAGCTGCTGTGGTCACGTCTGTGTGATGACTTTCTCTCCTGAATAAAGTTTTTTTTGATGATTACAAGTGTCCTGGCAAACTTCACTAGTAACTTCATCAGTATAAGTAAGTTTTTTTGGCTTTCAAAATACTTAATTCAAGTAGAAACTGAGAAGACAGTCACATGTAAAATAGTTAATGCAAAAAGCCTTGAAGAATACACTCAGTTGGCCATCAAAATATAAAAAGCTGAAAGTAATACTGTTAGGTACTTTGGGATCAGTGTTACTCACCTGGGGAGATTTAGTTATTTAAGCTTTCTGAGTGTAATTTCTCACCTTTAAAGTAAAGGTGAGTGATACCTAACTCAGTGACTTGTGCTAGAAGGAATAAACGGCATGGTGCACTGAGCTCAGCAGATGGTCATTACTCACGCCATTCCGTGCCATGAAGGCCGAGTCGTCAACGTGCACACATCATGTCTGGGAAATTAGATAAGTGCATGTGACCTGAGGTGACACGTGGTAAAGAGCATGGGTTTATTAGGTTTAATAGTTAATGTGCACATAGTGCTTAGCATTGTGAACTCCTAAAAATGTGCTATTAACAGAAAATCTTATGATTTAGACCGATGTCTAAAAAGAAACAGCAGAAAGCCCATCTTTAGAAGACATGGCTCTATCATGGTAATGAAGACTTTTTGTATACATGAAAGAGAAAGCAAGGGTTCTGTTAAATTTTTTCATTTGTTCTATATTATTCCTCCAAGTAAAATTTCAGGGTATCCATCACCACTTCTGAGTGCCTCAAAATTCATTAAAGAGCGGGCCCAAATCTTCTTTTTACATATAGGCATGTTTTCTAAAAGTAGTTTGCATCCTGTGGTATAACCTTACAGACATTTTACAGACATCTTGCCCCTTTCCACGCCCCGCCCCCACAATGCTAAGTCACTAAGTATAGCAGAGTTTGACTAGTTGCTCTACCATGGGGTATCAGCCTTGGTCTTGCTGCACATTGTCTCCCAGAGATGACGTGTTATGAAAAGTTTCCCAAGTTATTGGCCTGGGGGACCTTCTTTCCCATGGCGGGTCTCTCAGTGTTCATTTGAGGAGACACTTATTTCTGTTACTAAGGCCATCTTCCTTAGCACTGCTTTTGACATTGACATGTTTTTATAATAACCCACTTTCTGTGATGCCATTTACAGAACTGCGTTATAATGAAATGACAGATTTGATAAAAAGCAACTTACATTGCATTCAGTCCTCACAACACAGAACCGTGCATCACCTGGACATTGCAGTTCAGGGGCAGGTAGCCTGTGACTGGCCTCTGAGGCAGTTTTCCAAAAACTGTTCCCTCCATCAGCCAAATCTGGTTCCTCCTCACCCTCCTTGCCTCTCTTGTGTTCTCACTGTCTCCCTTCTCTCACGCTCCACTTCATCCTGGCATGCTTTCCCAAATTGTGTTTTTCTTCAGTTCTTTTCACGTTTTTACAGGCAGCAGATACCCACAGACCTTGTTTTTCCTTGCATCAGTAATATTTGAACATTAAAAAAGTTAATACTGTTTTAGTTGGTAGCAGTTATTATATATAGCTTCATTTAATTCCCACACCAAATTAGTTTCAGAATTAGTGTGAACTCCTTTTAGTAATATTTTTATCATTTTTTTTTATACAAAGGAGAATTTTAGGAGCAGATTTTTAGTAGCTCTAATAAGTACTGTTCAGTAAGTATTATATTGATTGTGCTGAATCACTCTTCTTGTGATGCAGAAAGAATGAGGGGCCAGCATCAGTATTTGACTTAATGAAAGTTAACTAGTTTAACTGTGAAGATTTTATCATAACCCAGTTTATCCGTTTACAATCTTTACAGAGAATTCTTCAATATGCAATAGTATCAGATCTTTCATGAAACTGCCAATGAAGCAAATGTCAAAGTCGGCAGTAAGCCACCTGTATGCTTGTGCCCAGAGTCCAAGGAGTGATGGGGTTTGCTCAGCAGCTTGATGGTTGCCATTACACGGAAGTTACAGCATTCAGAGATATGCCATCAATTCTCAGCATTTGCAAGAGCCTTGGTCTTGCTGCACATTGTCTCCCAGAGATGACGTGTTATGAAAAGTTTCCCAAGTTATTGGCCTGGGGGACCTTCTTTCCCATGGCGGGTCTCTCAGTGTTCATTTGAGGAGACACTTATTTCTGTTACTAAGGCCATCTTCCTTAGCACTGCTTTTGACATTGACATGTTTTTATAATAACCCACTTTCTGTGATGCCATTTACAGAACTGCGTTATAATGAAATGACAGATTTGATAAAAAGCAACTTACATTGCATTCAGTCCTCACAACACAGAACCGTGCATCACCTGGACATTGCAGTTCAGGGGCAGGTAGCCTGTGACTGGCCTCTGAGGCAGTTTTCCAAAAACTGTTCCCTCCATCAGCCAAATCTGGTTCCTCCTCACCCTCCTTGCCTCTCTTGTGTTCTCACTGTCTCCCTTCTCTCACGCTCCACTTCATCCTGGCATGCTTTCGAAGTTGTGTTTTTCTTCAGTTCTTTTCACGTTTTTACAGGCAGCAGATACCCACAGACCTTGTTTTTCCTTGCATCAGTAATATTTGAACATTAAAAAAGTTAATACTGTTTTAGTTGGTAGCAGTTATTATATATAGCTTCATTTAATTCCCACACCAAATTAGTTTCAGAATTAGTGTGAACTCCTTTTAGTAATATTTTTATCATTTTTTTTTATACAAAGGAGAATTTTAGGAGCAGATTTTTAGTAGCTCTAATAAGTACTGTTCAGTAAGTATTATATTGATTGTGCTGAATCACTCTTCTTGTGATGCAGAAAGAATGAGGGGCCAGCATCAGTATTTGACTTAATGAAAGTTAACTAGTTTAACTGTGAAGATTTTATCATAACCCAGTTTATCCGTTTACAATCTTTACAGAGAATTCTTCAATATGCAATAGTATCAGATCTTTCATGAAACTGCCAATGAAGCAAATGTCAAAGTCGGCAGTAAGCCACCTGTATGCTTGTGCCCAGAGTCCAAGGAGTGATGGGGTTTGCTCAGCAGCTTGATGGTTGCCATTACAAGGAAGTTACAGCATTCAGAGATATGCCATCAATTCTCAGCATTTGCAAGAGCCTTTGGTCACAGTGGTTTCATCAGTTGATCAGTACATCACTTTGTCTTATGTGTTTTTCCACTGAAAGACATGTTATCTCTGTTATTGATTCACTAACATTGAGTTCACGGCCAGCAGCACTATAACATATGCCTGAACAAAGCTTACCTAACAGCCGTATGTTTCTCTAGGTCACAGCCTTCTGGCGCATAGGAATCCTAGGCAGCACTTGAGCTCCGTGCTTGCGAACATTTTCAAACAGTGAAGCCACCAACAGAAACTACAAAAATGCCAAATATGACACTAAGCACACTGAGAAAAAGACGTCTGTGAACATCATGGAAGCTGAAGTAAGACAGAGCACGCGCTTTGTCCAGCCTCGACTGGGGACACGTAGGCCAGGCAGCTCTAGTTTTTCACCGCTATATCCATGTCTAGGAGTTACCATGAAAGTGCCACAAGTATTGATAGGGGGTTACAAATAAATTTTAGTGAGTGAGTGAATTCATAGATAAGCAATCCACAGATAATGAGGATTGACTGTAATTGCTTTTTTTTTTTTTAAAGTTTTATTTATTTATTTTGGGTGAGGGTCGGGTTGGGGAGGGAGGGGAGCAGGTGTACCACTTCCATTGGTCTTTCATTTCTCTAATTTTCGTCCGTCTTTGTTCTTTTGGCCCCTGTGGGCCTCCCATCGCGGTGGCGTCTGTCGTTGCAGAGCACCGGCTCTGGGCGCATGCGTGCCAGAGCTCCGGCTCGGTAATTGGACATATCGGTCCAGCCGCTCCGCGGCACGTGGGATCTTCCCAGGCCAGGGATCGAACCGGCGTCCCTTGCACTGCAAGGCGGTGTCCTTATCCACTGGACCACCAGGGGAAGCCCTGTAATTGCTTTTTTTAAAGCACTGGTCCCCACAAATTTAGGTGCTTAATTCCAATGGACTTTTTAAATATTGAAGTATAGTTGATTTACAGTATTGTGTTAGGTTCAGGTGTACAGCAAAATGATTTCAGTTTGCTTTTTTCAGATTATATTCCATTATATGTCTCAGTGGCACTAGTGATAAAGAACTGGACTGCCAGTGCTTAAGATGTAAGAGACATGAGTTTGATCCCTGAGTCAGGAAGATCCCCTGGAGGAGAGCATAGCAAGGAACTCCAGTATTCTTGCCTGGAGAGTCCCATGGACAGAGCAGCCTGGCAGGCTACAGTCCATAGTGTCTCACAGAGTCAGACATGACAGAAGCGACTTAGCATGCACGCATGGGTCATTGCAAAATACCGAAAAGAATTCTTTGTGCTACATAATAAATACTTATTGTGTATCTATTTTATTACTAGCAATTTGAATCTGTTAATCCCATATTCCTAATTTCTCCCACCCTCCATTGTAACCATAACTTTGTTTTCTGGGTCTGTGAGTCTGTTTCTATTGTATATGTTGATTTATTTGTACTATTTTTTAGATTCCACATGTAAATGATACTATACAGTATTTGTCTGACTTACTTTACTGCATATAATACTCTCTAGGTCCGTCTGTGTTGCTGACAATGGCAATATTTCGTTCTTTTTTTATGGAGGAGTAATATTCTATTGTATATATGCATACCACATTATTCCTAGGCCAGTCGTCTGTTGATGGGCATTTGGGTTGTTTCTGTGTATTGGTTATTATAAAAAATGCTGCTGGTAACGTTGGGCTGCATGTATCTTTTCAAATGAGAGTTTTCATTTTTCCAGATGTATGTCCAGGAGTGGGGTGGCGACTCCACTTTCAGTGTTTAAGGGATCTCTTTTCCATAGTGGCTGTGCCAGTTTGCATTCCCACCAGCAATGTAGGAGGCCTTTCTTTTTTCCATACACTCTCCAGCATTTCTCTTTTATGGACTTTCTGATGATAGCTGTTCTGACTGGAGTGAGATGATACCCTGTTGTGATTTTTAATTTGCATTTCTCTAATAATTAGCTGTGCTGAGCATCTTTTCATCTGCCTGTTGGCCATCTGTTTGTCTTCTTTGGAGAAATGTCTGTTTAGGTCTTCTGCCCATTCTCCGACTGTAGTTTTTTATATATTGAGTTGTACAAGCTATTTGTACAGTTCAGAAATTAACCCTTTGTTGGTTGGATTATTTGCAAGTATTTTCTCCCAGTCTGTAGGTTGTCTTTTTGTTTTGTTGATGGTTTCCTTTGCTGTGCAAAAGCTTTTAACTGATTGTTGTTCAGTTGCTAAATCACTTCCGACTCTTTGCAACGAAGGACTGTAGCCCACCAAATTCCTCTGTCTACAGGATTTTTTCCAGACAAGAATACTAGAGTGGGGGCTTCCCTGGTGGTCCAGTGGTAGGACACCACCTTGCAGTGCAAGGGTGCCAGTTCGAAGATCCCACGTGCGCGGAGCGCTGGACCTATGTGTCCAGCATAATAAATACTTATTGTGTATCTATTTTATTACTAGCAATTTGAATCTGTTAATCCCATATTCCTAATTTCTCCCACCCTCCATTGTAACCATAACTTTGTTTTCTGGGTCTGTGAGTCTGTTTCTATTGTATATGTTGATTTATTTGTACTATTTTTTAGATTCCACATGTAAATGATACTATACAGTATTTGTCTGACTTACTTTACTGCATATAATACTCTCTAGGTCCGTCTGTGTTGCTGACAATGGCAATATTTCGTTCTTTTTTTATGGAGGAGTAATATTCTATTGTATATATGCATACCACATTATTCCTAGGCCAGTCGTCTGTTGATGGGCATTTGGGTTGTTTCTGTGTATTGGTTATTATAAAAAATGCTGCTGGTAACGTTGGGCTGCATGTATCTTTTCAAATGAGAGTTTTCATTTTTCCAGATGTATGTCCAGGAGTGGGGTGGCGACTCCACTTTCAGTGTTTAAGGGATCTCTTTTCCATAGTGGCTGTGCCAGTTTGCATTCCCACCAGCAATGTAGGAGGCCTTTCTTTTTTCCATACACTCTCCAGCATTTCTCTTTTATGGACTTTCTGATGATAGCTGTTCTGACTGGAGTGAGATGATACCCTGTTGTGATTTTTAATTTGCATTTCTCTAATAATTAGCTGTGCTGAGCATCTTTTCATCTGCCTGTTGGCCATCTGTTTGTCTTCTTTGGAGAAATGTCTGTTTAGGTCTTCTGCCCATTCTCCGACTGTAGTTTTTTATATATTGAGTTGTACAAGCTATTTGTACAGTTCAGAAATTAACCCTTTGTTGGTTGGATTATTTGCAAGTATTTTCTCCCAGTCTGTAGGTTGTCTTTTTGTTTTGTTGATGGTTTCCTTTGCTGTGCAAAAGCTTTTAACTGATTGTTGTTCAGTTGCTAAATCACTTCCGACTCTTTGCAACGAAGGACTGTAGCCCACCAAATTCCTCTGTCTACAGGATTTTTTCCAGACAAGAATACTAGAGTGGGGGCTTCCCTGGTGGTCCAGTGGGTAAGGACACCACCTTGCAGTGCAAGGGGTGCCAGTTCGAAGATCCCACGTGCCGCGGAGCGGCTGGACCTATGTGTCCAGCTTCCGAGCAGGGGCTCTGGAGCGCATGCGCCCAGAGCCAGTGCTCTGCAGCAAGAGAGGCCATTGCGATGGGAGGCCCACACCAGCCAAAGAACACAGATGGATGAAAACAGATGAGTGAAAGACCAATAGAAGTGGCCAAAAAAAAAAGAATACTGGAGTGGCTTGCCATTTCCTTCTCCAGGGGATCTTCCTAGGCCAGGGACTGAACCCCTGGCTCCTGAATTGGCAGGTGGATTCTTTACTACTGAGCCACCAACGAAACCTGTTAAATTTGATTAGGTCCCATTTATTTTTGCTTTTATTTCTTTTGCCTTGGCAGACTGATCTGAGAAAATATTGCTATAATTTGTTCCAAAGAATCTTTTGCTTATGTTCTCTTCTAGGAATTCAATGGTATCATGTCTTATATTTATGCCTTTAAACCATTTTGAGTTTAGTTTTGTTTATGGTGTGAGGGAATGTTCTAATTTCATTTTTTTATATAAGATTTATTTATTTTATTTGTTTTTGGGGGGTTGGGTGGGGAGGGAGGGGAGCAGGTGGGCTACTTCTATTGGTCTTTCATTTGTCTATTTTCATCCATCTTTGTTCTTTGGCCCGTGTGGGCCTCCCATCACAGTGGCCTCTGTCGCTGCAGAGTGCCGGCTCTGGGCGCATGCGCTCCGGATCTCCGGCTCGGTAATTGGACACATGGGTCCAGCCGCTCCACAGCACGTGGGATCTTCCCAGGCCAGGGATCGAACCAGCGCCCCTTGCACTGTAAGGAGGTGTCCTTACCCACTGGACCACCAGGGAAGCCCTAATTTCATTGATTTATGTGTAGTTGTCTGGCTTTCCCAGCACTACTTGTTGAAGGACTGTCTTTTTCTCCGTTCTATATTCTTGCCTTGTCTGTCATAGATTCGCTTCATTTCAGTCACCCAGTCATGTCCAAGTCTTTGTGCAACTCATGAACTATGGCTTGTCAGGCTTCCCTGTCTTTCACTGTCTCCCAGAGCTTGCTCAAACTCATGTCTATTGACCCAGTGCTGCCGTCCAGTCATCTTGTCCTCTGTCATCCCCTTCTCCTTCTGCCTTTTATTTTTCCCAGCATCAGGGTCTTTTCCAGTGAGTCGTCTCTTTGCATCAGGTGGTCAAAGTTTTGGAGTTTCAGCTTCATCGTCAGTCCTTCCAGTGAATATTCAGAGTCAGTTCCTTTAGGATTGACTGGTTTGATCTCCTTGAAGTCCAAGGGACTGTCTAGAGTCTTCTCGAACACCACAGTTGAAAGGCATCAATTCTTATGTATTCAATCTTCATTATGGTACAACTCTCATATCCATACACGACTACTGGCAAAACCATAGTTTTGACTTTTGTCGGTTGACTGTAAGTGCATGGGTCCAATCACCTTTTAAGATAATAAATGATTCTTAGCTAAAATAATACTTGCTCCCCAGTAGTAAGTTACTGAATAAACCCAGTTCTTCAGTATAAAAATTACTACAATAATAGTGGTCTGAATATAAAAACCTCACAGTGAAAGCAGTAACTGTACTCTGTTAATACCCTTGCAGTAGAACCTTACTTCTACCTACATCACTGTTTCCATGGGAAAAAATGTATTCAGGATTCCAACTGAGATGCCAAAGCCCTTCTGCTTCCTCAGGCCTTAGTTCCAATGAAGACTGGTCTACTGCACACACCTACAGTGTAGGACTTCCCTTTCCCCTCTAGTCTAGTTCTGGGAGCAGAGCTTAAGAGTTGGACTCGGAGGGTATAAGGGAAAGAACAGGATCACAGCTTTTAGTATTAGGGGCGTCTGCTGGGAAGGTGTTCTTCAGATGACTTTCATGAATAACCCTGCTCATAAGTGAAGGGAGGGATCGTCATCATTACAGCCCTGAACTTGACAAAAGTGAAAAAGCGGTCCTCCTCAGATAGAATTTTGGACCATGTGGTTCTTTCTTTGGACCATGTGGACCTTTAGGTATCAGAGAGGACTGTGCCTTGTCTGATACGTAAAGACACCTTCTACCCTCCAGAAGGATCTGAAAGATATTGTCAGTGGTGTTAAAAACACAGATGGCGATCTTTGCTGTAACAAGCTGTGGTAGGGAGTCTCTGATCAAGAGGATTAATGCCCTCAAGTTTATATTAACTAAGCTGTATTATTTATGCTCTGTGTTTTCCCACCACATTGCTATGTGCTGTAGTATTTAACAGATGTACATGTGTTTTGTTTTCATTTGTATTCTGTTAATAATAAAAGAAAATTCAAGGTGGAAAGGTAATCGTGCTGATAAAATATGCAGTGGTCTACTAAAACCTTTATGGAACTTAATAACAGCCTCATAAGTTTCTTTTAAATGCCAGGTTTCTTAGGGGTGGAGGAGGAGTACTGTTAATGAGATCTGCTGTCTTTCTTGTTGGGTTTCCCATGTTTAATCTTTTAAAAAATAATTGTTAACTTTTTTAATTTTTAAAATTTTATCATGGTTTTGAAGGTTCCTTTGCATGTACAGGTACTGCAACACATGGGCTGTGTTCTTCCTGTGGCCTCGCACCTCCTTGAGCCTGTCCACATCCCGGAGCTTCCACTGCCACTCCCCACCTAGGGCTGTCCCCTCCTCCCCTCCAGCTGGCAGCCACTCGTTTGACCTCTGTCTGTCTTTCTTTTTTGTTATACTCACTACTCTGTTGTATTTCTTTAGATTCCACATCTAAGTGATGTCATAGAGTATTTGGCTTTCTCTGACCTACTTCACTTAGCATAATACCCTTCAAGTTCGTCCACGTTGCTACAAATGGCAGAATTTCATTGTTTTTCATGGTTGAGTAATTTTAATTGGGTATATGTACCATGTTGTCTTTATCCATTTATGTGTTACTGGTCACTTAGGTTGCTTCTGTTTCTTAGCTTTTGTAAATAATGCTGCTATGAACATTGGAGTGTATGTATCTTTTCAAATTGGCGTTTTTGGTTTTTTCAGATACGTATCCAGAAGCGGCCTTGCCGGGTCACATGGTAGTTCTGTTTTTAGGGTTTTTGAGAAGGTTTCATAGTGTTTTCCACAGTAGCTGCACCAGTTTATATTCCCACCAACAATGTAGGAGGACTCCCCTTTTCTTCACATCCTGGCCAACATTTGTTGCTTGTGTTCTTTTAATGATGGACCTTTAGGTATCAGAGAGGACTGTGCCTTGTCTGATACGTAAAGACACCTTCTAACCTCCAGAAGGATCTGAAAGATATTGTCAGTGGTGTTAAAAACACAGATGGCGATCTTTGCTGTAACAAGCTGTGGTAGGGAGTCTCTGATCAAGAGGATTAATGCCCTCAAGTTTATATTAACTAAGCTGTATTATTTATGCTCTGTGTTTTCCCACCACATTGCTATGTGCTGTAGTATTTAACAGATGCACATGTGTTTTGTTTTCATTTGTATTCTGTTAATAATAAAAGAAAATTCAAGGTGGAAAGGTAATCGTGCTGATAAAATATGCAGTGGTCTACTAAAACCTTTATGGAACTTAATAACAGCCTCATAAGTTTCTTTTAAATGCCAGGTTTCTTAGGGGTGGAGGAGGAGTACTGTTAATGAGATCTGCTGTCTTTCTTGTTGGGTTTCCCATGTTTAATCTTTTAAAAAATAATTGTTAACTTTTTTAATTTTTAAAATTTTATCATGGTTTTGAAGGTTCCTTTGCATGTACAGGTACTGCAACACATGGGCTGTGTTCTTCCTGTGGCCTCGCACCTCCTTGAGCCTGTCCACATCCCGGAGCTTCCACTGCCACTCCCCACCTAGGGCTGTCCCCTCCTCCCCTCCAGCTGGCAGCCACTCGTTTGACCTCTGTCTGTCTTTCTTTTTTGTTATACTCACTACTCTGTTGTATTTCTTTAGATTCCACATCTAAGTGATGTCATAGAGTATTTGGCTTTCTCTGACCTACTTCACTTAGCATAATACCCTTCAAGTTCGTCCACGTTGCTACAAATGGCAGAATTTCATTGTTTTTCATGGTTGAGTAATTTTAATTGGGTATATGTACCATGTTGTCTTTATCCATTTATGTGTTACTGGTCACTTAGGTTGCTTCTGTTTCTTAGCTTTTGTAAATAATGCTGCTATGAACATTGGAGTGTATGTATCTTTTCAAATTGGCGTTTTTGGTTTTTTCAGATACGTATCCAGAAGCGGCCTTGCCGGGTCACATGGTAGTTCTGTTTTTAGGGTTTTTTTTGAGAAGGTTTCATAGTGTTTTCCACAGTAGCTGCACCAGTTTATATTCCCACCAACAATGTAGGAGGACTCCCCTTTTCTTCACATCCTGGCCAACATTTGTTGCTTGTGTTCTTTTTAATGATAGCCATTCTGACATGTATTAGGTGATATATCTCTGTGGTTTTTGATTCTCATTTTCCTAATAATTAGTGATGTTGAGCATCTTTTCTTGAGTCTTATTAGCCATCTGCATTTCTTGTGGAAAAATGTCTATTCAGTTCTTCTGCCTATTTTTAAATTGAGTTGTTTGTTTTTTGACATTGAGTTGTTTGAACTATTTATATATGTTGGATATTAATCCTTTATTAGCCTTATTATTCACAAATATTTTCTCCCATCCAGTAAGTTGTCTTTGTGTTTTGTCGATAATTTCCTTTGCTGAACAAAAGCTTTTACATTTAATGACATGTAAGTTTAATCTTTTAATGAAACACAAGAGACTAGGTATTAAAATTTTTTAAATTAGGCTTTAAAAGCTCAGTTTTTATTTTTAATAAAATAATTTAAATATAGTAATTTAATATAATTTACTGTTTAACTGTTATTTCATCTTAACTTATTCCAAAAAGAATATTGTGTATTCTATCTTTAGGAAATAGAGTGCCTAGCAGAGAAGGAAACTATCCTTATTTTAAGTCAGAACTCTTATGTCTCCTTTCCTTACGTGTTCTCTAAACAGTAGGAATAGTAGCCTATAAGCCTCTTGTTTGAAATCTGGTGGCCACACCTGCCTAAATAATGCTCCAAGAAATCTAGCTGCAAAGGAACTTTGTAAACTTTATTTACTGGATGGCTTACGTTTCCTTGGCTTTGGAACCCTCTCTCCTCAGTAACTTTAACATCTTGGATTACTTCATAACAGAGGAAGCCCAGTTGTGGGAATCATCTTGTTGTGGGCATGTGGCCCTTTCTCTAGGCAAAAAGGGGATTTGTGAAGCCCCCTTGGCATCAGTGGAGGCAGAGAGCTGAAGTGGCATACTGGAACCTAAACAGTCCTTCTTCCTTGTTTTTGGATTGACCAAAAGTATTTTTATACCTTCTCTAGCAAAAGTAATTAGGCTTATTCTCTTTCCTCTCACTTGTGTTCTGACTCATCGACCCAGGTGACTGGGTGACCTAGAACTGCCTTAGGCCCTGTCAGAGAACGTACAAGGACTAAGTTAATATTTGTAGTAAATACTATTTTGTAGGAAAAGTTTTATTTTTTTTAAAAAAAAGTTTTTTAATAAGTACTTAGCCCTGAAATGCCAGGGCCATTGTAAACCGTTAAACAAGTTTTAATGTTTTAAGTAAATCAGTGTTTATTACATCTCATAAACTTTAACATTCTTTTTAGAAACAACGAAGAAATAGGAAGATGACAGGGCAATGGGCAAAAGAAGCTGTAGAAAGACTAAGGATTTTTTTTTTTTTTAACACAGGAAGAGCTGAGATTTTAAAACCCCACAGGAAAAAGAATTGTGTATAATTGATTTTTAGTAGGGTAGTAAGAACATTCTAGTCAATAGAAGAAATCAAGGCATTTGATTTTAACCACATGAGAATGTAAAATGTTTCTGTAAGATTTCTTATGGCCAATGGAGATGACATTATGATTAATATTCTGATTGTAAAGATGGCAGTGTCGTGAGGTGCTGGGAGAGGCGGCCATGTTTGTGTTCTGTTCACTGTTCAGTTCTGTGAAAAGTCAGTCCGTGGTTATTAATGGTGGTAGGACTATGCTATGTTACAATTTGTTTTGATAACACTTACTGGAAGAAATGTTAAAGTTTGTTTTCTTAAAAATATTTTTTCCTCTTTTTTAGCTGACCACACAGACTCTGCCTTTTCCGTGTTTTCGTGGCCAGAGACATGACCTGACACCTTGATGACCAGTCTCAGGGCCCTTGGGTGACTTGGCCAGGGCACCATGGAACTTAAAGTATGGGTGGATGGAGTTCAGAGGATTGTTTGTGGGGTCACCAAGTCACAACGTGCCAGGAGGTTGTCATAGCCTTAGCTCAAGCAATAGGTAAGTGAGCTCTTGGGGTGTCTCAGAGAAAGTGGTTAATGCTTATGCTCTCTATTGTTTCTTTTTGTTTGCTTTGAACATAGGTAGGTTCCTTTTTGTTCTGGATGTGAAGCCCCTTGGCATCAGTGGAGGCAGAGAGCTGAAGTGGCATACTGGAACCTAAACAGTCCTTCTTCCTTGTTTTGGATTGACCAAAAGTATTTTTATACCTTCTCTAGCAAAAGTAATTAGGCTTATTCTCTTTCCTCTCACTTGTGTTCTGACTCATCGACCCAGGTGACTGGGTGACCTAGAACTGCCTTAGGCCCTGTCAGAGAACGTACAAGGACTAAGTTAATATTTGTAGTAAATACTATTTTGTAGGAAAAGTTTTATTTTTTTAAAAAAAAAGTTTTTTAATAAGTACTTAGCCCTGAAATGCCAGGGCCATTGTAAACCGTTAAACAAGTTTTAATGTTTTAAGTAAATCAGTGTTTATTACATCTCATAAACTTTAACATTCTTTTTAGAAACAACGAAGAAATAGGAAGATGACAGGGCAATGGGCAAAAGAAGCTGTAGAAAGACTAAGGATTTTTTTTTTTTTTAACACAGGAAGAGCTGAGATTTTAAAACCCCACAGGAAAAAGAATTGTGTATAATTGATTTTTAGTAGGGTAGTAAGAACATTCTAGTCAATAGAAGAAATCAAGGCATTTGATTTTAACCACATGAGAATGTAAAATGTTTCTGTAAGATTTCTTATGGCCAGTGGAGATGACATTATGATTAATATTCTGATTGTAAAGATGGCAGTGTCGTGAGGTGCTGGGAGAGGCGGCCATGTTTGTGTTCTGTTCACTGTTCAGTTCTGTGAAAAGTCAGTCCGTGGTTATTAATGGTGGTAGGACTATGCTATGTTACAATTTGTTTTGATAACACTTACTGGAAGAAATGTTAAAGTTTGTTTTCTTAAAAATATTTTTTCCTCTTTTTTAGCTGACCACACAGACTCTGCCTTTTCCGTGTTTTCGTGGCCAGAGACATGACCTGACACCTTGATGACCAGTCTCAGGGCCCTTGGGTGACTTGGCCAGGGCACCATGGAACTTAAAGTATGGGTGGATGGAGTTCAGAGGATTGTTTGTGGGGTCACCGAAGTCACAACGTGCCAGGAGGTTGTCATAGCCTTAGCTCAAGCAATAGGTAAGTGAGCTCTTGGGGTGTCTCAGAGAAAGTGGTTAATGCTTATGCTCTCTATTGTTTCTTTTTGTTTGCTTTGAACATAGGTATCCTGTGGTTCTTGTTCATTTGGTTCCATGATCCATCTCTCAGGTGCATTTTTCCTCCTTAGTGTCCCCTGCAGTGTAGGTCAGTCTATGAGGACACGTGTTCTCTGCCTCCCCCAGATTTTATTGATCTCAAGTCTAGAGTCCACACTGTCTTTTCTTCTCCTGTCGTTTATCCTAAACAATGATTTCTGTAACTGAAAATGCTTTCTTGAGCCAAAACGTGGATTTCAGTTTCTCAGACCCTTCATTGGGGAAAATCCTAATTTACCTGTTATTCTGAGTACTTATAAAAAAGAAAATGCAGTAAATTAAATGACATGGTTCTTCACTAGAAAGATAACATGTACTTTTTAAATCTTACACAGTGAAGATGCAGTTGTGAAACCCATGCTTGACCGGCTCCATCTCATTCACTTGCCCTGCTACAACTTTTCTTTTTACTGTCAGTTCATCTTTATCATATGATGCATTTTTTTAGTTGCTGTAATTTCTTTTGGAAGATGATGAGGACATAAACACCTATACCGTATAAGTCAAACATAAAATAAAAATTAAAATACCTGTACCAGGAAAGCCAGTAGTATGGGTTAAAGTCTATTTGGGCGTCTTAAATCCATCACCTGGGAAGTATGTAGAGTTGACCCTTTAACAGCACAGGTTTTAGCTGAGGGTCGACTGCTGTGTGGTTTCCCCAGTGGAACATCCTGCTCTACTACATGATCTAAGGTCAGGTGGATCCATGGTTGTTACCTTGTTGGTTATATCATTTGCAAGTATTTTCTCCCAATCTGTGGGTTATCTTTTATTAGTTTATTATTTACGTTACTGTGTGAAAACTGTTGAGTTTAAGTAGGTCCCGTAAATGTCATCTTATCACAAAGCCCCTCCCTGGCCGCCCATCCATGCCCACCTGCACACTCACCTGTATACCTGCACACTCACCTGTACACCTGCACGCATGCCTGCACACACATACATGTACTCCCCATCTACCACTCACTGGTTTTCTCTCTGGTATCCTCCTCCCCCAGTACATGACATGTAGGCCATAGTCCATTACTCACAACTCATTCAGAAGTAAAAACTGACCTGATTCTATGTAAGGCTGAGCCTATTTTTGATCTGTATTTATTCCATTTGATATGAAGTTGATCTATTTTACTTTAGAATTGTCAATATGTTTGATGATAGACCTTCAGGATTGCACTATGCTACCCTTCTCTAATCCAGGAAATTCTGAATTTTTAGCATATCTGACTGTAAAGCTGTAGAGTAGTGGACAATAGACCTATGTTGATTCATTCATGCACTGTGTATTGCCTGCTACTCTTTGGTTATTGCTTATTATCATAGCTTAAAACCATGTCCAGCATGTGGTAGACACTCATACATACTTATGAATAAATGTAAGTTTCTGTGAATTACAGGCTGAAAATGGCAACCATCTAATGCCATATTCATCTGTAAGATTATATGATCCTCTAGAAGATAAAGAAAATAATATATTTTATATCATCACATTTAACTCTTAATTTCATATATAAACTGTCAGTTGAGAAAATTATGAATGATTCAGTTTTGTATCACTTACAAAGTAGCACTGTCCGTTGTAGACTGTTTTGAAATTTAGCAAAATGTTGGAAAGTTAAAGGAATCACTCATGGCCTTGCTTCCCAGAAGTAGACACTGTGGGCAATGATTTTTTATATACCTACAGAGAAGCTTTAAAAAAAGATTTCACTCTCCATAAAGCTTCTTAGTTAAAGTCTCACTTTTCACTGCTGAATTGGGAATTAAATTTTCCACATCATTTAATCCCCACAACAGTTTTAGGAGGAAGGCACTGTTATGATCCCTATTTTGGCGGTGATGGAGCAGAGGCACAGAGATGGTAAATGACTTGCCTCAGCTCGCATGGCTGGTAAGGAGCATCCTGGGATTCAAACCAGAAGCCTGGTTCAAGAACCCTGCTCTTAATTACTGTTGTACCGTGTTATTTATATCCTCTGTGATCTCAGTGGGCAACTGCTAAGAGAATATAGTTACCGACTGAATTACATTGAAACAAAAACTGAAAGTCCTTAGTAGTAAAAATACACTGCTTTTTTTTTTTTTTAATAAAGATCATCTTTTAGAATTTTGAAATTTATAGCAATAGTACAGTGCATCAGCCATAATTCTAAGTATCTTCTGTATTTTACACATCCATAAAAGATTATTTTAACACATGTAATTCAGAACATCAGTCAGGATGGAGAAGATGCTGCTGTATTAATAAACAGTCCCCTCAAACCTTAGTGGCTTATACTGATGTGTTAGCTGTTATTTTGGTTAATGTTATTTATGTAAAGTAACCAGCACAAAGCCTAGCAAATAATGGGCATATTAAATATTAATCACTATGAGATCAGTAAATGCTCATTATTTTTAGTAATAACTTTATAATAAAATCCTAAGGAAGTCCTCAATGAGTATTCAGTAATTCTGTGACTACATGACAGTCTCATCAACACATGGGGAAATACCCTGTCAATGATTTAACCATGGGTTGAACACACAGTTAGCTGACAGGTTACACGGTATCACTCATCATGAGAGAAATACTCTATGGCGAGAGCTATCTTAATAGCTGCACACAAGACCTATAGAAAATTCATTCACAAATTTGTAAAATAGTTGTGTATCATTGGAAAATTGCATTTTACAAATAAATATATGGGCTTCCGTGGAGGCTCAATTGTAAAGAATCCACCTGCCAGTGGAGGAGATGTGGGCTGGATCCGTGGGTGGGGAAGATCCTCTGGAGAAGGAAATGGCAATCTATGCTACTATTCTTGCCTAGGAAATCCCATGGGTAGAGGAGCCTGGTGGGTTTTGTCTTTTGTTTCTAAGGAGAAATTTCCTAAAATTAAAACAAAATGCCATTTTTTTTTTAAATGACTGAAATAGGGCATAATGCTTCTGGGTGATTTATATTTCAATATTTGAGTCTGGTGTATATTTCTAAAACTTCATATCACTTCATGGTCATGTATTCCACCTTAAGTTAGGTGAGAGGAGTCTGTTCTCTCCTTTTAACCATGGTACTTATACAGTGAGCTTCCACGAATTTATTTTATCTCAGTGGGCAACTGCTAAGAGAATATAGTTACCGACTGAATTACATTGAAACAAAACTGAAAGTCCTTAGTAGTAAAAATACACTGCTTTTTTTTTTTAATAAAGATCATCTTTTAGAATTTTGAAATTTATAGCAATAGTACAGTGCATCAGCCATAATTCTAAGTATCTTCTGTATTTTACACATCCATAAAAGATTATTTTAACACATGTAATTCAGAACATCAGTCAGGATGGAGAAGATGCTGCTGTATTAATAAACAGTCCCCTCAAACCTTAGTGGCTTATACTGATGTGTTAGCTGTTATTTTGGTTAATGTTATTTATGTAAAGTAACCAGCACAAAGCCTAGCAAATAATGGGCATATTAAATATTAATCACTATGAGATCAGTAAATGCTCATTTTTTTTAGTAATAACTTTAAAATAAAATCCTAAGGAAGTCCTCAATGAGTATTCAGTAATTCTGTGACTACATGACAGTCTCATCAACACATGGGGAAATACCCTGTCAATGATTTAACCATGGGTTGAACACACAGTTAGCTGACAGGTTACACGGTATCACTCATCATGAGAGAAATACTCTATGGCGAGAGCTATCTTAATAGCTGCACACAAGACCTATAGAAAATTCATTCACAAATTTGTAAAATAGTTGTGTATCATTGGAAAATTGCATTTTACAAATAAATATATGGGCTTCCGTGGAGGCTCAATTGTAAAGAATCCACCTGCCAGTGGAGGAGATGTGGGCTGGATCCGTGGGTGGGGAAGATCCTCTGGAGAAGGAAATGGCAATCTATGCTACTATTCTTGCCTAGGAAATCCCATGGGTAGAGGAGCCTGGTGGGTTTTGTCTTTTGTTTCTAAGGAGAAATTTCCTAAAATTAAAACAAAATGCCATTTTTTTTTTAAATGACTGAAATAGGGCATAATGCTTCTGGGTGATTTATATTTCAATATTTGAGTCTGGTGTATATTTCTAAAACTTCATATCACTTCATGGTCATGTATTCCACCTTAAGTTAGGTGAGAGGAGTCTGTTCTCTCCTTTTAACCATGTTACTTATACAGTGAGATTCCACGAATACCCTCTTGGTGATTTTCCTCATTAAATGAAGTAAATGATTCTTTGGATTATTTTCAGTTGCTTCACCTCCTCAAAAGTATAGCTGGTGTTTATCATTACAAATTGTGGCATACAGGCACCCATGTAGCCAAGAAATTTTAAGCTACAAATGCTATAGATAGATAGACAGATAGATAATAATAGTCTTAGGGCTACGTCAAGATAGTGTACAAGGTAGAGCTAAATGTATTCATTTAATAAACTGTACTAAAAGGAGTTCTGTAGGAGGAATTGAAAATCTATCTAAATGAAGCATTCAGACTCTGTAAGACCTTGCCAAGTTTAGGTATCAAAAACAATAATTATGGGGCTTAGCACTTACACAAACTATCTAAAACCCAATTTCTATAATAAAATCGAAGTATTAATTCATTTACCTTATAAGAAAACTTTTTTATATTGATGGATGGATTTTTTTTTTGGCCTAATTGCTCTAAATATGCATTATTTAGCAAGAAGGAAAACTAGCAGTAAAAACAATTCTAAATAATCTACCAAGACATTCTCATAGAGAAGTAGCACCATTAAACATTGGAAGAATCAGCTTTATATTTAATTAGGACTAAATTATAGACCTTAAAATGTTTAATTTTGCTCATATAAAGTAATGACTCAGCTTTGTTTTTAAAGATGCTTCATGGTCCGATAGGATGAGAGAGGGTTCTGCTGGCCTGGTCTAACTCACTCTTCAGTGTTATGAAACATTTCTGTATTCTGAGTCTCACCCTGTCGATGAGGAAACCAGATCTGAAGGAAGTTAAGTCCTCTGTGGAAGTCCTGTAAATATATGGCAGAGCCGGATTTGAAAGCAAGCCTTCGACTCCAGAGAAAGAGCCCTCTTCCTGTGTCTCCGTCCAGCTCTGCCTAGCTGGCAGCTGCTTGAGGACTCTTATTAGAGTCAGATTGTTGTGGCCTTCACGGTTTCCAGCAGGGAGGTCTCTGTGCTGCTCTTGTGTGAACAACAGCGTTTTAAGTAATAATGGCTGTCCTGTACTGAATACCCTCTTGGTGATTTTCCTCATTAAATGAAGTAAATGATTCTTTGGATTATTTTCAGTTGCTTCACCTCCTCAAAAGTATAGCTGGTGTTTATCATTACAAATTGTGGCATACAGGCACCCATGTAGCCAAGAAATTTTAAGCTACAAATGCTATAGATAGATAGACAGATAGATAATAATAGTCTTAGGGCTACGTCAAGATAGTGTACAAGGTAGAGCTAAATGTATTCATTTAATAAACTGTACTAAAAGGAGTTCTGTAGGAGGAATTGAAAATCTATCTAAATGAAGCATTCAGACTCTGTAAGACCTTGCCAAGTTTAGGTATCAAAAACAATAATTATGGGGCTTAGCACTTACACAAACTATCTAAAACCCAATTTCTATAATAAAATCGAAGTATTAATTCATTTACCTTATAAGAAAACTTTTTTATATTGATGGATGGATTTTTTTTTTGGCCTAATTGCTCTAAATATGCATTATTTAGCAAGAAGGAAAACTAGCAGTAAAAACAATTCTAAATAATCTACCAAGACATTCTCATAGAGAAGTAGCACCATTAAACATTGGAAGAATCAGCTTTATATTTAATTAGGACTAAATTATAGACCTTAAAATGTTTAATTTTGCTCATATAAAGTAATGACTCAGCTTTGTTTTTAAAGATGCTTCATGGTCCGATAGGATGAGAGAGGGTTCTGCTGGCCTGGTCTAACTCACTCTTCAGTGTTATGAAACATTTCTGTATTCTGAGTCTCACCCTGTCGATGAGGAAACCAGATCTGAAGGAAGTTAAGTCCTCTGTGGAAGTCCTGTAAATATATGGCAGAGCCGGATTTGAAAGCAAGCCTTCGACTCCAGAGAAAGAGCCCTCTTCCTGTGTCTCCGTCCAGCTCTGCCTAGCTGGCAGCTGCTTGAGGACTCTTATTAGAGTCAGATTGTTGTGGCCTTCACGGTTTCCAGCAGGGAGGTCTCTGTGCTGCTCTTGTGTGAACAACAGCGTTTTAAGTAATAATGGCTGTCCTGTACTGAATACCCCTCAGCCAGGCCGTTGTGGCAGGTGCTTACTACACCTGACTCCGACGGCTTCCCTGGTGGCTCGAAGGGCAAAGAGTCTGCCTGCAGCACAGGCAGGGTTCTTTCAGGAAGATCCCCTGGAGGAGGGCATGGCAGCCCACTCCAGTCTTCCTGCCTGGAGAATCCCATGGGGTCGCAAAGAGTCAAGCACGACTGAGTGACTAACATGCTGACTGTCAGAACCTAGGAGGCGCTACTGCCCTCCCCATTGTGGGCATGAAGGTGTGCTACTCATCCAGCCAGGAATCTGCGGGAGCTTGGCACACCAGTCTGTTTGCTTTCACATCTTTCACTTCGCAGTTGCACCCAAGATGTAGGCTTTCTTAAAGAACAGACGCATGTGCCTAGAGCAGTCTCCCTCTGCAGTGTTTGAAGTCCCTGGGTCGTTGTTCGTCATGTCCAGACCCCAGCTTCCTTTGATCGGCCCAGGAATTGAGGAAATACTGCCCTTGGTTTAGAAGCCTGTGAAATTAAAAAAGACGACGAGGAGGGGCTTTCCTGGTGGGGATATGTGTTACATATCTTCAGTAGTTCAGTATCTCTAAGCTCAGGTTTTAAAGGCATCATGGACAGGACTTTGAGGCTTATTAAGAAGACATGGTTATCAAATGGTGTCCTCTGTTTGGAGGCATTATTTTTAACTATCATATAGCCCGTTTTGAAAATTTATTTTTGTCTTTTTTATCTAGGTCGAACTGGAAGGTACACTCTTATTGAAAAATGGAGAGATACTGAAAGACACTTAGCACCTCATGAAAATCCTATCATATCCTTAAACAAATGGGGGCAATACGCTAGTGATGTTCAGCTGATCTTACGTCGAACAGGGCCATCTCTCAGCGAGCGACCCACGTCAGACAGTGTGGCACGAATTCCTGAAAGAACTTTGTACAGGCAGAGTCTGCCCCCGTTAGCTAAACTGAGGCCTCAGATTGACAAAACCATCAAAAGGAGAGAACCTAAAAGGAAATCGTTGACATTTACAGGAGGTGCCAAAGGGTTAATGGACATTTTTGGAAAAGGTAAAGAAACAGAATTTAAGCAAAAGGTGCTGAATAACTGCAAAACAACAGCAGATGAGTTGAAGAAACTGATCCGTTTGCAGACAGAGAAGCTCCAGTCCATTGAGAAAGAGCTAGAATCCAATGAAATAGAAATACGATTTTGGGAGCAAAAATATAATTCTAACCTTGAAGAGGAAATTGTCCGCCTGGAGCAAAAGATCAAAAGAAACGATGTAGAAATTGAAGAGGAAGAATTTTGGGAAAATGAATTACAGATTGAACAGGAAAATGAAAAACAGCTGAAAGATCAACTTCAAGAAATAAGACAGAAAATCACAGACTGCGAGAGCAAGTTAAAGGACTATTTAGCTCAGATTCAGACTATGGAAAGTGGTCTCGAGGCAGAAAAATTGCAACAGGAAGTCCAAGAGGCACAGGTCAATGAAGAAGAGGTCAAAGGCAAGATCGGTAAGGTCAGAGGGGAGATTGACATTCAAGGCCAGCAGAGTCTGAGGCTGGAAAATGGTATTAAAGCTGTGGAAAGATCTCTGGGACAAGCCACCAAACGATTACAGGTAAGAACATCTTTATAAAAAGAGTGTTCGATCTGTTTAAAAGAATATCTTTCAGCCTCTTTAATGATTATTCAGTTTTCCCTTACATGTAAAGTTAGAAGCCTACCTTGGTTTGTAAGTTTCTTAGAATTTCTGTGACCTTACAACATGCTAAGGTACGAGAGCAAAACAAAGACGAGAGCTGAAGCCACTGGTCCTCTTGCACGGGAGCCGCTTCCTGACTGTGACAGTGGACTGGGTGCAGGAGATGAGGATCTCAGAGCAGGAGTGTACACTCACAGCGAGGCAATGAGGCCGGCCTTGTGCTTTAGCGACAGGGAAACGAAAGCTGAAAGAGACAACTGAGCATGGTTTTACCAGAGGCAGTGTGGCTGGCTGGCTGCTCATCCACTCACCTCCCTTTCGTTGCTAACCCCTCTTCTTTCCTCCCACCCCATGCCCTCTCCGCACCCCGCCCTGGCCAGTTAGCCCACTGGGCCGTCCTGCAGAGAGGGGCCGGTGCCTCTCTGACTTGTCCCCATCTCTAACCTACATACAAGAACATTGATATTTCACACTCAGACCATGATCACTCAGCTTCTATGTCTTGGATGCCCATTCTTGGAAAGACAGTGCGATAAATAAATGTTAGGGGAGCCGCAAAGAGGTATCAGTTTCCAACAGCTGAAAGCAGAACGAGACACAATTGATTATAATATGGTTACTTAGCATGTTCTTGAAGATTTATTTTTGATGTGGACCATATTTAAAGACCTTATTGAGTTGGTTATAGTATTGCTTCTATTTTATTTATTTATTTGTTTATATTTGATTCTTCAGTCACCAGGCATGTGGGATCTTAGCTACCTGACCAGGGATTGAACCCACACTTAACCATTTTAACCACTGAGTCGCCAGGGAAGTCCCTGACTGCTTACGTTTAAATTAAAGTTAATTAATACTCAGTAAAGCTGTGCTGAATAAATTTGACCTTCTATCTTAGTCATATTGGGCCACATTTCAAGTGCTCAGGAGCACCCGTGTCCAGGGGCTGCTGTGCTGGACAGTGCTGGTATAGGAGCTGCATGACCATGGGTCAGAGAGTGAACCGGGAGGCTTCAGGGCACAGTAGTTGGAGATGCAGACTGTTCAGTAGCAGCATTTCCACATACAGTCTGTGCACATCGGAGTTTGAGAAGAGCTGCAGGGGAGCAGTCCACAAGCAGAAAAAACCGAATTCAGGAGGAACTGATGAGATTTCCCATCTCCACCACTCACTACAGGAGAGGTACAACTACCACCCAAATTTGGAAAACCAAGAATTTCTCAGGCAATAGAACACTGTTAACTGCTTTGTCAGTATTATACTACTTGGATTCATTTTGACACTTAAAAAGGGTATATTTGGGAAATAGTATTACCTTGATATTATAGGAAACACTATGACAAATTGCTAGGAAACCCCACTACCTATGAAAAGTATCTGATAATAAACTCACTAATGTATCTCCACGTATGCCCTACACTGTTTGTAGTGAAAACCAACCATAGGGGGCTGCTCCATCCACTCACCTCCCTTTCGTTGCTAACCCCTCTTCTTTCCTCCCACCCCATGCCCTCTCCGCACCCGCCCTGGCCAGTTAGCCCACTGGGCCGTCCTGCAGAGAGGGCCGGTGCCTCTGACTTGTCCCCATCTCTAACCTACATACAAGAACATTGATATTTCACACTCAGACCATGATCACTCAGCTTCTATGTCTTGGATGCCCATTCTTGGAAAGACAGTGCGATAAATAAATGTTAGGGGAGCCGCAAAGAGGTATCAGTTTCCAACAGCTGAAAGCAGAACGAGACACAATTGATTATAATATGGTTACTTAGCATGTTCTTGAAGATTTATTTTTGATGTGGACCATATTTAAAGACCTTATTGAGTTGGTTATAGTATTGCTTCTATTTTATTTATTTATTTGTTTATATTTGATTCTTCAGTCACCAGGCATGTGGGATCTTAGCTACCTGACCAGGGATTGAACCCACACTTAACCATTTTAACCACTGAGTCGCCAGGGAAGTCCCTGACTGCTTACGTTTAAATTAAAGTTAATTAATACTCAGTAAAGCTGTGCTGAATAAATTTGACCTTCTATCTTAGTCATATTGGGCCACATTTCAAGTGCTCAGGAGCACCCGTGTCCAGGGGCTGCTGTGCTGGACAGTGCTGGTATAGGAGCTGCATGACCATGGGTCAGAGAGTGAACCGGGAGGCTTCAGGGCACAGTAGTTGGAGATGCAGACTGTTCAGTAGCAGCATTTCCACATACAGTCTGTGCACATCGGAGTTTGAGAAGAGCTGCAGGGGAGCAGTCCACAAGCAGAAAAAACCGAATTCAGGAGGAACTGATGAGATTTCCCATCTCCACCACTCACTACAGGAGAGGTACAACTACCACCCAAATTTGGAAAACCAAGAATTTCTCAGGCAATAGAACACTGTTAACTGCTTTGTCAGTATTATACTACTTGGATTCATTTTGACACTTAAAAAGGGTATATTTGGGAAATAGTATTACCTTGATATTATAGGAAACACTATGACAAATTGCTAGGAAACCCCACTACCTATGAAAAGTATCTGATAATAAACTCACTAATGTATCTCCACGTATGCCCTACACTGTTTGTAGTGAAAACCAACCACTCCTTCCTCTTTTCTCTTCCTTCGGACACAAGTCCTTTCTTCCAGTGCCTAGAGGAGAGAAAGAGGAGGAAGTCCATCTGAATGACGGAACACCTCTCTTTGCTTTTCAGAGCTTTCTGACCATGCAGACCTGGTCTCCTTACTTCAGGCTCTTCAGGTCTTTGACCTGCTCGTGCAGTATTTAAAAACCCCGTAGTGGGAACCTTGCTTTCCTCATGCTCGAACATACATCTCAGTAGTGGGTCATGCAAATTTTAACAGTTAGTAAAAAAAAAGGAAAAGAATCCCAGAATCTCATGGACAAAATGAATATTAACTTTGCAGTCTGTTATGAAGTAGGTAATGGGGAAGCATAATTGCAAAGAACTTAGCAAGATGACTGTAAACCCCAGGATGGATGGAATCCAGTGTCTCATTCATGAAAGTTTATAGACATAGATTTTCTTCACCAGGCACATAGTGTCCTCCTAGCAGAGGAAGGCATGACGTTTAAAAGGACGGACTGAAGAAGCTGTGGTCCTTCATTTGCTTTGTTTTTGGCCCATGCCGCAGAGTGGACCTGGCCTCCATAGCCTCGTGTGTCGATAAACCAGGTCTGTTAAATGCGCTATTGTGCAAGAGAGTGTCCCACCTCAACCCTGTAGCAGGTGGACAGTCACTGGCCGACAGTGAACCCTCACATTTTAGAACAAATTTAACTTCCATCTAGGACAAAGAGCAAGAACTGGAGCAGTTGACCAAAGAGCTTCGGCAAGTCAACCTGCAGCAGTTCATCCAGCAGACAGGGACAAAGGTCACCGTTTTGCCGGCAGAGCCCATCGAGGTGGAGGCCTTGCCCGCGGACATAGGAAGGGGTAAGACCTGGGAGACTGCGCTTGAAAACCTGTTTCCACAGTGAACTTTGACTAAAACTGTTTCCACTCGGTTAAAATGTTCTCCTACACCCCAAAGCTGATTCTTGGGCCACTTAAAGAAATTTTTTATGTGCTTTCTGTTTCTGGATAGGATCAGTAATATTTAGGTTAGTTATTTACTTCAGTGAGCAGATATCCTAGCATTAATTTTAAGCTTCTTCCTTGCAAACTTTCCCTGAAATATGAATGAGTCGTGGTCTGTTCACTGGGTGTGAATTTCTTTCTATTCCCGATGCCCCTTCCTCTCCTAAAAGTCTTCATTATTCATTTGTGCTGCTATTTAAAAAACAGTTCTAAATCTGAATAGGTATATGATCTGAATAACCCAGAAAGAGAGGCACAGTGCTCCCCTTCTTAAAAAGATCATGAACCACTGAAATCACTGAAAACTTTTATCAACGGAGAGAGTCAAACCAACTCAGCTTGTCCTCTCACGCAGGACCCACGGGGGTTGCAGTCATTACTGTGTATTATTTGGTCCTTGAAAGCAAGAAAAGTTCTGATTTTTCATATCGGGTGAGTACTCCAGGTCACTGCAAACATTGATTGACTTTCTCTGTTTCCTGTTTAGAGGCACCGTTCCAATCTGGGTCCCTGAAGCGGCCCGGCTCCTCTCGGCAGCTCCCCAGTAACCTGCGTATTCTACAGAATCCTATCTCGTCTGGTTTTAATCCTGAAGGTATATATGTATAACGTTACCTGTCTTCAGGAGAGAGACCCTGTAAAGGTGCCAAGGACGGTGAAAATTCCTTCTTTGATTCTGTGCCAACGATGAACAGAGGATCTGCTTCACAAGCTACCGCGTCTTTGTTTCTGTCCCGAGGTGCATACCATTGGAGCCATACCCCGTGCACTGATGCTAAAGAGCAAAGAGACTGTTTTCACACACCCACGGTGTTGACATTTTTGTCCAGCAGTTGTCATGCCAAGCCTTCATGTTTATTTGTAGAAAAAACCGCAGACAGCGGACAAAAGGTCACCGTTTGCCGGCAGAGCCAAATCGAGGTGGAGGCCTTGCCCGCGGACATAGGAAGGGTAAGACCTGGGAGACTGCGCTTGAAAACCTGTTTCCACAGTGAACTTTGACTAAAACTGTTTCCACTCGGTTAAAATGTTCTCCTACACCCCAAAGCTGATTCTTGGGCCACTTAAAGAAATTTTTTATGTGCTTTCTGTTTCTGGATAGGATCAGTAATATTTAGGTTAGTTATTTACTTCAGTGAGCAGATATCCTAGCATTAATTTTAAGCTTCTTCCTTGCAAACTTTCCCTGAAATATGAATGAGTCGTGGTCTGTTCACTGGGTGTGAATTTCTTTCTATTCCCGATGCCCCTTCCTCTCCTAAAAGTCTTCATTATTCATTTGTGCTGCTATTTAAAAAACAGTTCTAAATCTGAATAGGTATATGATCTGAATAACCCAGAAAGAGAGGCACAGTGCTCCCCTTCTTAAAAAGATCATGAACCACTGAAATCACTGAAAACTTTTATCAACGGAGAGAGTCAAACCAACTCAGCTTGTCCTCTCACGCAGGACCCACGGGGGTTGCAGTCATTACTGTGTATTATTTGGTCCTTGAAAGCAAGAAAAGTTCTGATTTTTCATATCGGGTGAGTACTCCAGGTCACTGCAAACATTGATTGACTTTCTCTGTTTCCTGTTTAGAGGCACCGTTCCAATCTGGGTCCCTGAAGCGGCCCGGCTCCTCTCGGCAGCTCCCCAGTAACCTGCGTATTCTACAGAATCCTATCTCGTCTGGTTTTAATCCTGAAGGTATATATGTATAACGTTACCTGTCTTCAGGAGAGAGACCCTGTAAAGGTGCCAAGGACGGTGAAAATTCCTTCTTTGATTCTGTGCCAACGATGAACAGAGGATCTGCTTCACAAGCTACCGCGTCTTTGTTTCTGTCCCGAGGTGCATACCATTGGAGCCATACCCCGTGCACTGATGCTAAAGAGCAAAGAGACTGTTTTCACACACCCACGGTGTTGACATTTTTGTCCAGCAGTTGTCATGCCAAGCCTTCATGTTTATTTGTAGCATTTTGAGAGCATTAGGAAAGTATTACACTGTGTGCATACGCAAATAAAACCATGACTTGGGATTGAAGAGAAATATGTGACTGACTTAGTTTATTTATTCCATGTAATCAGTTAATGAGCGAATGTTGATGTTTCACTGTTCTTATTAATACTTGCCCTGTGACTGAATTACATTGCGTATGGTGTGGTTGTGACTCTGTGTGCATGTGGCCAGCCTCCACGCGTTCCCGATTCACAGCTCCACTCATGCCCTCGGGTGCTCCGCCTTCGTGAACCCATCCGAGCCTTCGCTCAGTTAGGTGAGAGACCTCAGGTTTTCTTCTTAATCTGAAGTTTAATCACAGTATTTCCAGCATAGGAATGACCACATACAAAAAAATCTATATATTTTCATGAAGTATATTATATATATGTTTAAAATGTTTGCAGTGCTTCACGCACTGTTGAACGAAGATGTAATTGTTGAATTATCTGTCCAAACAGGCCTGGGGTTTTCCGATACATGATGTGTTTTGTTTCTGCCCTGCCTTCTATTTTAGTCTCCTGGATCCTCAGAGTTGCCATAATCCATAAATTAGAGACGTCTGAGGATATCTTCAGGGAGGCAGCTCTAAGTGATGAGTTTTTAAAATAGCCCCCTTTGCTGAATGGTCTATTGCCAAAAGCACCCTGGATAAGTTATTGCTTGCACATAATTTACTGTGTACATGATAAATGATTGCCATTTCTCCAGTCACTTAAATAGAAAGTAGATTGGAGTTAGGTACTTTTCCAAGGAAATAAAGTTAAATTCAGTGTTTGTTTTCATGTTTTCAGTTTGACTTTTACAGTACTTTGATCTCCCTTTGTGCATATATTTTCCTATTTATAAAGCCAAAAATGAGTCAGCACCCCTCCTGTGAGTCCCAACGTAATGAGATGCTCAAGATTATCTGGATGGATGTGGTCAGATACTGCTTAGCCATTTTTACATTCCCTCTGATCAGAATTTGGTACAAAATAAAGCAAACTCTATTCTAAAATTTAAAGTACTTTTTAATTCTGAGGAAAACATATTGTCTGTATTATTGACATGAAACAGAATAAAAGTGAATTCGTATATTAATTCCATGGTAACAATAAAATGATGTAAGTTATATGCTATGCATGATGGCAACTTTGGATGTTTTAGACATATTTGACTTATTTTTGGTTTAATGAATGCTGAGAATGCTGCTATGTTTAGGTTTCCAATGAATTTTTTTAAGAATGGCTGTGACAATATATAGAAGCTTCTAGAGAATTGAAGTAATAATGCGTAGTTGCCTTTTCTAATCCAGCTAAATGGCAGACCTCAACTAGAGATATTTTCTTTGGGTTCTTGGAATTATCGAGTTGACCTTGACATTATACTGTTTTGCAAAAAAAACCCTGAGAAATAAATCATTCTTACCTAGTAGCCACAACCTATATACATCTGCTCTCCATTTTTAATACTTATTTCGTATCTCTATGTATTTAAAATTAGAATTAAAAAGTCAAAATAATTTGTAGATTTTTCTGACAATAATGGTTTATGTATGCCCGATATATGCCTTATTTTTAAAGGGTTCCATTCTATACTGGGTCATTTTGTTATTGTTGTTGAGAGAAGTTGAGATCTTATTCACAAAGAAAGACAATTTTTATAAATTGATCATATTCTACTTAAATCAAAATGTTAAACTGAAGATACATTAGACTTTGCAGTTTTTTATTGCAAAGCTACCTGGGCACACCATGAAATACACAAAGTCAGTATCCAACTTAATTATTGTAAATTATTATCAGTATTAACCTCATAACTTGAAAGAAAGACCGGCAGGATGCTGGCAACATGAATTTGAACTTTCAAGCTGCCACATCATCTTCACAGACCTAATTATAGGTAGAAATGCTATCTCCTAGATACAAAGAATATATACTTGTGTTTGATCAATACAACAAGCAGCTATACTTTGTAATCAGTTCTATTACTTGTGGAAATACATCTCTAAGAAATCTTTTCTAAGTATTTTTTTAAAAATAGAGGAAAGAAAACTCTGTAGAACATCTTAAAAATATCTTAGTCTATTTCTGATCGATTGTTTCTATCTATTGTGAATATAATAAGTTAAATTAAGTAACACATCTTTGGATATATTTCAGAAGGGGAAATGGGCACTGGTGTATAGAATTACTAAGTAGAAAATTTTGCACCTGGGGGGTAGATATTCAGGTTCTGGATACTAAATTAGATTATATGTTTTTAAAATTATTATTATACTAAAAGTTGTTTTACTGTGATTTTCTACAAGTATTAAATACACCAGGAGATTTTTTTTTTTTTTCTTTCCAAGGGGCAGTTTGAAATAACATTAGTATATTTGGCCCTTTTGAGTGTTGTCATCCTCAGAGAATGATCTGTAGTGGGTTGCCTCAGTCTTTTGTTGTTCTTATGAAATTTTTTGGTTAGTTTTTTTTTTTTCCTTCCTGATGCACAGGGAATTTATATGTGAGACTTTGGTTGGTATTAATAGGAGTTACCCAACTAATTAATTCCCTCAGCCATTACTAAGCTAGTCATCAGTTTCTGTAGTTCAAATTAATCGTAGACTAGAGCTGAAACAAGACTAAGACAGTGAAAGCGTAGAACTTGTGTGAAATGTGAATTCTGACAGTGTTTAAGAACAAAAAAGCACCTGCTTCCAGAACATAAATGCATTTTGTACCTGGACTAAAAGAAAATTTTCTTTGTGAATAAGAGCAAAGTAGCCTTTCGAGAAAAGAAACTTCATTTAAAACCATTTCAGTGAACAAGAAGTGGTTAGAACTATAATAACAGATTGAGGACATAATATGGAAAAGGCAAAAACTCTTGATTTCAGGTGTGCAAAGGGCATGGGCAGATGGACAGGTCCCTGTGTGCATTGCCTTTGAGAAGTTGGGCCTTAATTTATGTGTAAATAACAAGGTTGTGTTCACATCCCTCTTCCACCTAAAATCGTCTATATTAGTCCATATTGTATTAAAATTTAGCTCATCTTTTATATTTTGTCAGTTATTGTTTTATGTGTTTTTTTTTTTTTTTTTTAAGTTGCATGTTTATGCTGTTTGCTACAGTGTTTTTCAGTTTGGGTTGAAGGCCATCAGCTGTATGGAGAAGACAAAACAATCGCTATTTATCCAGTATTGCTGCTTTACATTTCCAGAATAAGCTTTCGATGTCAGGACATGACTGCTTGAAAGCTGCAGGAGCTCTGTTCCAGTACATTTTATATATTTTTAGAAACCAAATAAATGCAGATGACTATTTAGGATACTAGTTATATTAAACCAGCAGAAATATAAAGGCAATAAAGTATATACATATATATATGGGGGGAGGGAAAGGTTAAAACATAGGTTTACAGCCAGACATGGTGAGAAGCCCTAAATGTATCTCCCAATCAGTCCTTCTTTATTGACCTGAAGAGGATTTGAGTTGCTGCAGCTTTAAACAGAAAATTGCCATGTTCACCGACAGTGGACACGTAGAGATGCTCTCAGTATTGCTTCGCTTATGTACAAGTAAAACACCTGTAATCTGTATTATATGTAATTATTCTTTTCCTTTGACTGTGATTTCAAAATGTATATTTTCTGATTCTTATCATGAGCTGTAAAACAAAGGATCACTATCTGATATTCTCCCAAATAATAAATTTTCAGGATTCACTGGGGCATTACAATCGCTGACTCGTTTCTTTAATATTTCTAAATGTCATTTTATTACCTTTAAAAGATGCCCAAGAGGAATGATCTGCGTATCGGTGACCCAGAATTACATTTTTCCAAAAGTAATGTTAATTATTATTGGTAAGGAATTTTCTGTGCAGCCAAGGCAGCTGCTTCATCTAAATGAAACTTAATTAAGAAGTAAGAAACTAAGATGCCTCCCTTTTATTTCAGAAAGTAAAAGAAAAATTATTTGTTATTGAAGCTCTGTATTCCCAGATCTCTTGAAAACCGCAAGCGAGAGGAAGAGAAGGAATGGTTGAGTGCTTCCCGCCTGGCCTGCCGGGCAAAATAGGAGGTGCACTGCACCATCGAGGAACTTCTCTCAAGTCACACAACTGGTAAGTAGTTCATGGGACCCTTGAAATTAGTCCTTCCAGACACCAAGGTGCCTTCCTGTGCTCCAGGATAAATCTGTGTCATCAGCTATATAAGAACCAGCTTCTACATTTTAACTACTTTTTTGGACTGTGCTGGTTGGCATGCCAGATCGTAAGTTACCCATGTGTGCATGCTCAGTTTTGTCATCTGCAATGGAAGCACAGAGTTTTAATCACTGGGCCACCAGGAAAGTCCCTAGCCACTTTTCAGTGTGGAAATAGTATATGTTTGCATGTGTCCACGCTCAGTCGTATCTGACTGTTTGCGATCCAGTGAACTCCCACCAGGCTCCTCTGTCCGTGGAATTTTCCAGGCAAGCCAGTTTCCTCTGTCCATGGAATTTTCCAGGCTAGCCTTACCCTTTATGTGGTTTCCCTTGTTTCCTTGGAATACTTAGGGATAAATGCTGTTTTAAAATCATAAATCAAACCATAGACACTTTAAGCAAAGCACACAAGCTACAGGCTGTGCAGCCACAAGCGGCACACAGAAGGAGGCCGCGCGCTCCGCCCCGGGGGCAGCATGGCTGGCACAGCACCACCGGACCACTGCCACACCACCCCCACCAAGCCCAGCCTGCATCTGAACCCAAGGAGTGGACTAGGCCCAGCCAGGCCACCCTGACAGGCTAAGAGGGTCTCCCTTTTAGTCAGTCTGAATAGATTTCCTTGTAGTTTCCAACTATCCTCGAGACCACACAGAAGAAAGTCTTTCACCAACATGACAGCAGTTCAGCTATCTGGAGGCATCTCTCATGCCCCTAGCATTCTCTTTCCTGGGCTTTTAAATGTGTCATTTCCAGTCTCCATGCTTGAAGGTGGCAGAGAGGACTGATCACAACACCCCATCTGTGACCTGATCAGGTCAAGGTGCAGGAACTTGAGTCATTGTTACACAGCCTGAACCCAGCTGAGTGGGTGGTTAGGTTTGGGTGAACCTTATGGAGTCACTGAGCTGATAGTTCGCTAAAACCCTGGGTTTTTGTTTTTGTTTTTTTAACATTTTCTGCTGCTAGTGAAATCTTTCCTAATTTGTATGTGTGAAACTGAGTTTGGGGATGCAGGTGCAGAATCTTAATTTATCAGAATGCTTATCGTCCCTCAACACTCTGAAAGTAGTAAATTCCAGAAGGAAGACGTGAGCTTTAGTCAAATGAATAACAAGGTAACTCTTCTGGAGGGCACAGTGCTGCCGAAGCTTGCTAGAGGTTAGCAGGAAAGGCAGGAATAGGCTCCACGGGGGAGGCAGCTCAGGCTCTGGAAGAATTAGTAGGCTTTCCCTCAGTTGTGGTTTTGTTTTGTTTACTTGAAGAATGATTGCTTTACAATATTGCATTGGTTTCTGACATCAACCTGAATCAGCCACAGGTAAGTA
Source organism: Tragulus kanchil (assembly GCA_022376925.1). Lineage (NCBI taxonomy): Eukaryota > Metazoa > Chordata > Mammalia > Artiodactyla > Tragulidae > Tragulus > Tragulus kanchil. The sequence goes on along the minus strand of JAIOJX010000004.1, from coordinate 265,338,185 downwards.
TATCCCCTTCCTCCCGAACCTCCCTCCCAGCTCCCACTCCATCAGACCCGCCGAGGTTGTCACAGAACCCCCGTCTGAGTTCCCTGAGTCACACTTCTCTAGGCTCTTGTTCACATACGGTAGTGTATATGGTGCCATCCCGCCCTCTCCTTCCTCCCCTGACCAGTGTCCATAAGTCTGTTCTCTATGTCTGCATCTCCATTGTTGCCTTGCAAATTGGTTCTTCAGTACCATCTTTCTAGATTCCCTATATATGCATTAATATACAATATTTATTTTTCTGACTTCACTATGTATAAGAGGCTCTAAGTTCATCTACCTCATTATGAGTTCTGAGTCAAATTTGAGTTCCTTTTTATGGCTGTTGCTCAGTCGTGCTTAATGAATGCATACCATGTACACTGGAGATACAGCAGTGAACCAAAAAGACCAAAATCCCTCCCCACACAGAGTGTGCATTCAGAGGGAAAGAGAAGTAAAATATAAGACTATTTTTGACTGTGATAAGACTGAAGGAAAAAAAATAGAAAGGAGCAAAGAGTGGTAAGTGTCAAAGGTCAGGAAAAGATTGCATTTTTATGTAGGCAACCTAAGAAGTCCTCTCCTAGAAGGCGACATTGGCTAAAAGCCTAAAGCATGCATGCAGACATGAAGAGGAGGTCCCTGGCCACACAGCCTACATTCAGCTGTAAGCAAGGTCCCAGGTGCTCAAGGAACCTGTGCCGTCCACCTTTCTGTTTCCAAGCAACTAGCTCAGAATCTACAGGCTTTGGTTTTTGACTGTGAGCCAGTTATCCCTTCTCCCAACCACTCATCTGGTCAATCCTCACTAATGGAGTGCAGTGAGAAGATATTTTTATTTATTAGAAGACAGCCTTATGTTTAAAATACTTCCCAAATTAAAATTGAATTCATAGACTTCTTTGAATAGAGTCAAACCTGGCCTAGTCTCTTACCCAAACTAGTGAAGAATGCCTTTGATCTAAAGAAGCTTTGTTTTGTTAGACAGGCCCTCTCCAAATTTAATGCAGCTTTATAACCTAAAGATATGTGGTTTTTGGGTCAAGATTTTACACAAAACAAGCCATTGTCAGGTATTCTTCCACTGATTGGTTGGTGTTAGTCTTTGTTTATGGAAGAATCTGGAACTTGGGTCCATGGACCCATAGGAAAGTTTTCAGAGACTCTGAAATCTGTAATTCAGGATCTTGTGGAAGGAGAGGTACGCCCAGCGCAGGTGAGACGAGGAGGAGATGGGGCCACGGTGTGAAGGACATTGTGTTTCACCAGGCACACAGTGGCGAGCCAGGCATAGACTTTCCTGTCTACCTCTGTTGTCTATTTATTGGATTTAAAATTGCTTATATTCCTCCAGACCAGCCCACAGCCCCAAGAACGTGTGAAGAAAGAGTGGGTAAGTTTGCCTGCATGAAGCAGGTGAAGCCTGGTGCTCTTCCTCTGCCTCAGGAGTGCAATTTTGAACGAAAGCCTGATTGAAATGGGGCTCCCGCATTTCAGGGGGACGCAGGGCACCATAGCCAGCTCTCCCTGGCTGGTCGCAGGTGCCCCCTGCAGGAGGACTCTGTTTTGGCTTCACTGTATCCAAAGCTCCCTCATGTTAAGCTCCTGCAGTCTTTTTACAAAACCCGAAGCCTGATATTGCAACACTGGGAACCTTACCTGTAGTTGCCCCGATCAATTCCCATCTGTTTAAAACTGGGGATTTGTTTTCACGCTACTAAATTTCACTAAAAACATTTCTATTTACACAGAAACTCTGGTGCTTGGCAGACTTTCAAATCTGGGTAAAAATTCTGACATGGATATGCACGTTCTGGTTTTAATTTATTTTTAAAATCCCTCAGCATATAAAAATAATTGCCTTCTTGTTTTTTCTAATCCTCACTAATGGAGTGCAGTGAGAAGATATTTTTATTTATTAGAAGACAGCCTTATGTTTAAAATACTTCCCAAATTAAAATTGAATTCATAGACTTCTTTGAATAGAGTCAAACCTGGCCTAGTCTCTTACCCAAACTAGTGAAGAATGCCTTTGATCTAAAGAAGCTTTGTTTTGTTAGACAGGCCCTCTCCAAATTTAATGCAGCTTTATAACCTAAAGATATGTGGTTTTTGGGTCAAGATTTTACACAAAACAAGCCATTGTCAGGTATTCTTCCACTGATTGGTTGGTGTTAGTCTTTGTTTATGGAAGAATCTGGAACTTGGGTCCATGGACCCATAGGAAAGTTTTCAGAGACTCTGAAATCTGTAATTCAGGATCTTGTGGAAGGAGAGGGTACGCCCAGCGCAGGTGAGACGAGGAGGAGATGGGGCCACGGTGTGAAGGACATTGTGTTTCACCAGGCACACAGTGGCGAGCCAGGCATAGACTTTCCTGTCTACCTCTGTTGTCTATTTATTGGATTTAAAATTGCTTATATTCCTCCAGACCAGCCCACAGCCCCAAGAACGTGTGAAGAAAGAGTGGGTAAGTTTGCCTGCATGAAGCAGGTGAAGCCTGGTGCTCTTCCTCTGCCTCAGGAGTGCAATTTTGAACGAAAGCCTGATTGAAATGGGGCTCCCGCATTTCAGGGGGACGCAGGGCACCATAGCCAGCTCTCCCTGGCTGGTCGCAGGTGCCCCCTGCAGGAGGACTCTGTTTTGGCTTCACTGTATCCAAAGCTCCCTCATGTTAAGCTCCTGCAGTCTTTTTACAAAACCCGAAGCCTGATATTGCAACACTGGGAACCTTACCTGTAGTTGCCCCGATCAATTCCCATCTGTTTAAAACTGGGGATTTGTTTTCACGCTACTAAATTTCACTAAAAACATTTCTATTTACACAGAAACTCTGGTGCTTGGCAGACTTTCAAATCTGGGTAAAAATTCTGACATGGATATGCACGTTCTGGTTTTAATTTATTTTTAAAATCCCTCAGCATATAAAAATAATTGCCTTCTTGTTTTCCCTTTGTTCTAGATCTTTATCCTAAGTCTGTATTTTCATTTGATCCTTCATACTGAAGAGAAAGTTGAGCGGGCTGAGCAAAATTGAGCAGACTGAGCTGAAGAGTAGAGAGGGTTACAGTGAGAGAGAAATTAGGCTCTAGGCCTCATTTTCTGCAATTTATTGGGTTGCTTGAAAATCCATCTCACTCATCTGGGCTTTGGTGTTATCTCCTGTAAAATGAAAGGATTGAGCAGCATCGTTCCTAAGGTTTCTTCCAGCTTCGAGAATTCATCACCAAACACTTACTACCTGGGTCACCCTTCTCTGTCAATGTCGCTTTTTTAAAAAATCATTTAATTACTTTTATCTTCTACCTTGTCTTTTGTGTTTTTCAATGGTCACATATATGACTCTGTTGCATTTTCTGTATTCTTTTAAATAGAGATCAATGATTTTACATAGAGATCCATCAAGAAAAACAGTGACACAGTCCTTTTGGTCATATTTTTCAATTATGTTTTTTTCCTTTCACCATCCCCTCTCTAAATTACTATTACTTAGGTATTTCTCAACTCAGTAGGTTGTTTAGTATCTAGCATCAGTCTCTAAAGGGATAATAGTTAATGACCTTTTATCAGCCAACAATAAAAACATTAATTGAGCCCAACAGTCAGATATTCTGCCAGGCAATATGAATACAAGGACAGATTAATCCTGTACCTGGTAACCTAAGGCTAAAATGAAATGTTCCTGTGTGTTTAGGAGCTAACGTGCTGCTGCCTACTGCTCACGATTCCTGCTTTATCCCCAGACTGACTTCAAAGATGTGCCACTGGCCAAAGAACAAAGATGGATGAAAATGAATAAATGAAAGACCAATAGAAGTGGCCCTGAAAAGATGTGCCACTGAATCTACTGTCCCGGATGTGGACAGAAAAGCTAAGGCAGAGAACATGATGCCATGGTTTAGTCACTACTCTTGAAGACCTCGTGGGCTGCAGCCTGCTAGGCTCCTCTGTCCATGGGATTCCCCAGGTAAGAATACTGGAGTGGATTGTCATTTTCTTCTCCAGGGGATCTTCCCGACCCAGGGATCAGACCCGGGTCTCCTGCAATACAGGCAGATTCTTTCTCGACTGAGCCACCAGGGAAGCCCATCTGCAAACATGATCTTCATACATAAAATACAGCCTCTCGTATATAAATATGGCAGATGAAAATTCTTACAGGATTGCCTCAGTTTCTTTATCTGTAAAGTTTTGTCTGTGGACTTAGGACAGGCATTAAGACTACATGATTCTAGGATTTGTTCTAGTTCTTATAGGTCTGTGGTTTTGACTTATAGTTCAATATACAATGGTCTCAGTAACTTATAAGGGGCAAGACTTTACTTCTTCATAAAGTCTAGCATATGAAGCCAAATTCATGGAACCTTCTCCTGTAGGAAAATCAAATACATATCTGCAGCAGTGGACTAATTGGTCAAGATCACAAGATCAGTGGAATAAAAACTTCATTAAAACAGGGGAGCGTGGTACTTCCCTGGTGGTCCAGTGGTTAAAGAATCTGCCTGTCAATGCAAGGGACCCAGGTTCGATGCCTCATTCGGGAAGATTCCAGATGCCTCAACTAAGCCTGCGTGCCACAACTACTGAAGGCTGTGAAGCCTAGAGCCTGTGTTTTGAAACAAGAGTAGCCCCCACTCGCTGCAGCTAGAGAAAACCTGAGCACAGCAACAAACCCCAGGGCAGCCAAAAATGAAATAAATAAATAAATCTTAAAAAAAAAAAAAAAAAGGGAGTGTGCATTCAAAAACAAATCATCTATCTGGTTGATTGTGAAGATCATTATCATCTTTTCAAAAATAAGGTAGAAATAAACAAAGTTGAAAGAATCCATGGCCAAAATACCTGCACTACAAGAAATGTTCAAGGAAGTCCTTAAGGCACAAAGAAAATGATACCAGTTGGATTTATGGATCTACACAACGACATAAAGAGACCCATGTGGAACAAATTTCATGAGCTCATATTCCAGCCTCCAGCCAGATGGGAGTCAGCAAATGGATAAATGGTAGAAACAGATGGTCTGCTAGAAACATATGCTGATCATTCGGAGAAGGAACAGCTGATAACTCTACATCCAGGGAATAAAATAGGAGAAAGAAATCTTGGAGGAGGAAAGGACAGAGGAGAAGAAATAATTTTAAAATCCTGATGCCAGTTACTATTGAACATCAAGTAAAGAATCAAATCACATTCAAGATTAAGAGGATGAGGGCTTCCCCTGGTGGTCCAGTGGGTAAGGACACCGCCTTGCAGTGCAAGGGGCACCGGTTCGATCCCTGGCCTGGGAAGATCCCACGTGCCGCAGAGCGGCTGAACTGATGTGTCCAATTACCGAGCCGGAGCTCTGGAGCGCATGCGCGCAGAGCCGGTGCTATGCAACAACAGAGGCCACCGCGATGGGGGGCCCACGCGGGCCAAAGAACAAAGATGAATGAAAATAGATAAATGAAAGACCAATAGAAGTGGCCCGCCCACTTCTCTCCCTCCCCAACCTGTCCCCTGCCCTAAATAAATAAATCTTAAAAAAAGAAGATTAAGAGGATGAGAAACCAAGCTATGTCTTTAAGAGATTTTTGCCTAAACTAAGTAGGCTGAAATTTCATTACTAGACTAGTAAAAAAAAAAAAAAATTAGAACTGGCCCTTATACTGTTTCTTTATAATTTTGTGGCTATTGTTCTGATTTCCAAACCAGTTGGGTCCTGGAAAGCAGCAGCTCTGCCTCCTACCTCTGGACTCCCTCACTCTCCGCACGGGCTTTAAGCCTGGGACGTATAGGACAAGCGCAGTTTGACTGAATCCTTGATACATTAATCACATAAATGTTCAGCTCTAATTCAGCTTTGCTACCAGGCCTGTTTAGTCACATCTTGAAAGACTAAGCTAAAGGAATGCTAATGCTGGTCTTCTCTTTTTTTTCAGTTTCCATTTATTTTTGGCTCTTGGGGCAATGCCGTCTTTTCAATATGACAAAAAAGCAGCCAGTTCAACGCAATAGAAATCTGAAGTGTAGAACAGGACAAAATCAAGGGAGATCTATTCTTAAATGTTATGCAGTTTAAAAAACTAACTGAAGGTCGCCTCTTGTCACATGATTATGCTGAGGAGTCAGGAAACCTTTTATGGTTTCTTTACAGTGACTATCTTTCTAGTCTTTTAGAGCAAAGATCTGCAACCTCTGGGATCTAATGCCTGATGAGCTGAGGTGGAACTGAGGTAATAGTAATAGAAATAAAGTGCACAATAAACCTAATGCGCTTGAATCCTCCTGGAACCATCCTCCCATGCTGGTCCATGGAAAAATTGTCTTCCACAACCGGTCCCTGGTGCTAGGGCGGTTGTGTGTGTGTTAGTTGTCTCCAACTCTTTGTGGCCCCAGAGACTGTAGCCCGCCAGGCTCTTCTGTCCATGGGATTTCCCGGGCAAGAATACTCAAGTGGGTTGCCATTCTCTTCTCCAGGGGATCTTCCTGGCCCGGGGACTGAACCCAGGTCTCCTGCATTGCAGGCAGACTCGATGGTCTAAAGATTGGGAACTGCTCTTTTAGAACACGGCCCATTACATGTAGTAACCATGCCCTCACAAGCCCTACAAGAATGGTCTTTATGCCCACCTCAAAATGGTGGCCCTGAATGAACCCGTAGCACGCCCAGGCAGGACCCAAACAACAAGGCTCCAGACACACAATCTCACTTCAGCTGCCCCTGCCTACAAGGGACTGTCGACTGTTGATTTTATAAAAGAAAAGCCCCTCTGCATTCTCCCAAAGACCCTGGATTGCATGGTCCCATCAGGATCTGATGGAAATCCAAGCCTGCAAAACAGATGTGGGGTGTGCATTCGTAGAACCAATGAAAGTCACACAAAACCAGATTCACAGGCTTACCGCTGGCACAGACCCTGGACTCGAGGGGCACTCCCTGTGCTTGGTTAATGCCCTGCTGTTACCATCATGAAACTCTTGATTATTTTTGACTTTGTGATTTGTAAGTGAAGTCAAGCAAGACCATGGAGCGAACACATGAGCAGAAGAGACACCCCGAGCGTGCTTGCTCATCTCTCCCTAGTGCCCATCTGCATGCAGCCTTCTCCATGTCTCAGGAGCATGGAATTCCAGTGTGTCCAAAAGCCAGGGAATTCAGCAGCCTTCAAGGCTAATACAAGGTAAGTGTCTACATTGATTATTTGAGTCCGTGGGAGCCCTGAGTCATTCTCTCCTTTGGAACCATAACTTGCTTCCAGTGCAAACAGAAGGCAGCGGTGTTACAAGAAACACAATGCCTCTCATGTCCTTTCTTCCTCCTGTTATCTACCCAAGCATGTGTGCATCTTAACAGAAGAAAAGGGAAACTTTGGGCAATCATAGTCCCTTTTCCTTTCCATCCTTACTCATCAGTAAGCCAAAGGTAGAGAATGTTGGTAGTATGTACATGCATCAGGAAGTGAAATAAATTTAAAAAAAACAGTTGTAGTCCTTTTGTTTTGCATTTCCACCGTCCTGGAAAGACAAAATAAATACATCAGTGTGTATGAGCTACAAAATATGAATTGTGTAGTTTCAGTAATTTTACCATGTGTATTTTATTTGTGCTTAATAGAATTATATTTATCCTTATATATGTGCATAAAATTTGTATTAGAAAATATAAGAATAAAAGATAAAATTAACCTAAGTAATAAAAATTTAAAAAAATGTTTTTACATTATTTATATAAACTAGCAAATAAAAACCATCATAACAAGTCAAAGGAGAGGTTGAAAGAAAAAGATTTTAGTACATATTTTAGTACCTTTAATGGCACTCTTGTCCTATTTTTTAATCAAAGGGTCCCACATTTTTATTTAGCAATAGGCTTTGAACATTAGATGACCAGCCCTGGAATGGAAAAAGCAGAAAAGGATGAGAACATCCAACTTGAAGCAATGACAGGAAAACAGTTAATATACTTTTTCTTCAAACAATTAGAAATATGTCTTATAGCTACTCATTCCAAGAGAACCGTGTACTTTTTAAAGTTCTTAATTATCTGCATCATTTAAACACAGCACCTTTGTTATCTCCCATGCATCTGGCCGTGGACTTCTGGATGTCTGCAGTAACAAGGACTTGTCCACTAGGGGGCAGTAGCTACCGTCCATCAAACATCTGGGGCGCCCACGGGCAGGACTGACTCCTTGAAGAGACCTGGAGACAATACTAAGTTGGCTGTTTATATTAATTTGCCTTGCTTTATTTTTCTTAAAAGCATACGGGCCTCTTACTCCAAAGACATAAAGTGTTTCTTTTCCAAAAAAGAAATAGTAGTAAGGGTATTTTATTTGCTCTTACTTTGTGACTCATTGTTGAAGTAGTAAAGTGATAGAGTCTGAAAGATCACTTTAAACTTACTTTCTCTGTAAAGCCTGGTAGCCATTGGTCATTTTTATCTACTAGGGATTTGATCAAAAGGAAGAACTCATTTCACTAAGGCCACTAAGCAGCTCTCAGATGATAATTTTGTAACTCATGAAGGGTGGCAAATTTCAGAGAGAAACTGCCAAGACAAGGCATTAGTAACCAATGTGAAGTCCACACTCAGTCCCTCAACTTGGCTTGAATCACTGAAGAATCAGTGTCCTAAACAGACACAACAATCTAGAAGTCCTTATTTGTAAAGGAAATAATTTGGAAAGATGACTGTATCTGTCCAGATATGGAAAGTTATCCAGCATAAAGTGAGCATAGCATTGCCCTACAGATGAGCTGGCTCAAACATGGAAGTATCGTATTCGAGGGCACCAACAAGATTTCCCAAATAAAAGTTTTATAAAAACTAGCTTGGGGCTTCCCTGGTGGTTAAGTGGATAAGGACACTGCCTTGCAGGTGCAAGGGGCGCCGGTTCGATCCCTGGCCTGGGAAGATCCCACGTGCCGCAGAGCGGCTGGACCGATGTGCCCGGATTACCGAGCCCGAGCTCTGGAGCGCATGCGCCCAGAGCCGGTGCTCTGTGACGAGAGAGCCCACCGCGATGAGAGGCCACAGGAGCCAAAGAACAAAGACAGATGAAAATAGACAAATGAAAGACCAGTGGAAGTGGCCCGCCCGACCCCCTCCCTCCCCAACCCACCCCTCCCTCCCCAAAAAAACTAGCTTGAAAGTTTAGTGAAAGATAATAAGAAGCCACTGTTGGGTATTCTAGACGCTTTGGCAAGACTTCATAAAAAAGTGTCCTCGATTATCAGAAAAGTCCAGGGAGGTTGCTTCTCAGCACAGGCAGTACCCACAAAGAGCATCTGGAAGTCTGGAGGGGTGTTTCCGGTGGTCCCAGTGATAAGAGGCATTACCATGTGACACCGTGGAGCTCAGGGGTGGTAAACCTCCCACAGGGTACAGGGTGGCCGCAAATGAAAGAATAGCATCCCATGTGCCTCACAGCTTTTAACTGCCTGCCTTAAATCTACCAGGGCTTCCCTGGTGGCTCAGACGGTGAAGACTCCTCCTGCAGTGCAGAAGACTCGGGTTCAGCCCCTGTGTTGGGAAGATCCCCTGGAGAAAGAAATGGCTACCTGCGTCAGTGTTCTTGCCTGGAGAATTCCAAGGACAGAGGAGCCTGGCGGACTACATACAGTCCGTGGAGTCGCAAAGAGTCAGACACCACTGAGTGACTGACACTTAAATTTACCAGTGGAAAACTTGTGAATCATTTTTTGAGCCTGGAAACGAAGTCTATTTCGTGTGTAAGCATGAATTATGTCCAGTGTACTGTTGATAACATTGAGCATTCCAGGAATATAGCTACTAGGTAAGTCAAGGGAAGCCCGTGCTTTATTTTTTCCAAACATTACCAATTATTAACTGTCTTGGAAGATCCTGTTGCCAGCAGCATCTCTACTTGTGGAAATGAGTCAGCAAGAGAACACACTGGCAAGAGTTTGTGTCAGTAACTCTCATTTGTGGTGATTCTATGTGTACGTTTAAATACAGTACACACGCACCTTCAAGTTGTGAACTTTCAAAGATGAGAACATATTATAAACAGTACTATATAGCCAATTGTGTTAGTTGGGTACCTAGGCTATGTTTATTGGACTTACAAACAGATTGGACTTAAGAATATGCTCTTGATGTGAAATTTGTTTGTATGTAGAGAACCTACTGCCTTTTTGGTCTTCATGGGGGCGACTTAGTCCCTTACTCATGTCCAACTCTTGTGACCCTGTAGATTGTGCCTTCCAGGCTCCTCTGTTCACTGGATTCTCCAGGCAAGAATACTGGAGTGGGTTGCCATTTTCTCCTCCATTCAGTCCTCATTCATGATGTCAAATGGAAGAAGAATCAACTTGAAGGTTTTCCTACATCTCTTAAATTCCAACATCTTAATAGTGTAAGCATCTGACTATTTCATTATGCTTCAGAGTAGAGTTATATCTATATGTATATTTCTTTCACTTTTCCTTTATATTACAGGGATGATATTATATATATATATATATATATATACACACACACACACACACACACACACACACACATATATACATATATATATATATATATATTAAATTATATATATTATAGACTATATTTTCTATGGACTTTGTTTCACGGTAGCCAAGGAAGATAACAAATATTTGCTAAAATAAGAACAGGGCTCTGGGTCTCATAGGTTGAAATCCAAGGCTCTAAAGGGTCCCCTTCCATGTGTAGCTACTTCACCTTCCCCCTCCCTCCCCACCGTACCCTTGGTGTTTGCATAGACGGGATAGTCAGTAACAAGAAATGGTCAGTAGCTAGTCAGGGACAAATTTTTATTCTGATTAATAATTTTTCAAACAGACAGTTGTAAATTGAGTACGATATGGATCTATGGTATCATATGATATGAGTCTAAATATATAATTGTAAAAAGTACATATTGATTTCATTCATTAAGTATTATTAAGTACCTACTAGATGTAAGGCATTTTGCTGTTAAACAGAACCTAAGTAGCAACGAAATCACCACTACCCTAAAGAAAACCTCTTTCTGGGAAAATGAAACAAAACAAAAATGTGGATTTAAAAGAATATCATATACATGACAAAACAACTGGCTGGGTGAAATTTTCACCTGGATATTCTGGAAGCTTTCAATCTGTGAAAAAAGTGAACGTGTTAGTTGCTCAGTTGTGTCTGATTCTCTGTGACCCCACAGACTAGTCCACCGGGCTTCCCTGTCCATGGATTCTCCAGGCAAGAGTACTGGAGAGGGTTGCCATGCTCTGCTGCAGGGGATCTCCCTGACCCAGGGACTGAACCCGGGTCTCCTGCACTGCAGGCAGATCTTTACCATCTGAGTTACCAAGGAAGCCCCACTGACTACCTGAAATTTTCATCTGGATATTTTGGAAGCATTTAATTTGTATCCTATCCATATTAGGCAGGTTAGGTCCCAAGAAGCCAAAATAGAGTAGATATACAAGAAAAATAGGATAAAACTTTAATAAGATTTCACATCGGGGGGGAGAAAAAAACTCAGTAACAAAATGATACAGTATTTTTGATGCAAATATACATTTAAAAAATTTTATTTGTTTGTTTACTTTGGCTATTCTGAGTTTTCACTGCTGCCACAGGCTCTTCTCTAGTTGCAGGGAGTGGGGGCTACTCTCTAGTTGAGGTGGGCAGGCTTCTTGTTGTGGTGACTTCTCTTGTTGTGGAACTCGGGCTTCTCTAGGGCACACATGCTTCAATAGTTGCGGCACATGGGCTCAATAGTTGCAGCTCCAAGGCTCTAGAGCACAGGCCCTGTAGTTGTGGCTCACGGGCTTAGCTGCTCTGCTGCATATGGGATTTTCCCGGATCAGGGATCAAACTCGTGTCTCCTGCATTGGCAGGTGAACTCTTCACCACTGAGCTACCAGGGAAGCCCCCAATATAACATTTTTTTCAGAGTCAGAATTACATGATTGTACAATTAGTCCAGGGTTTTTTTTTTTTAATTTTTTTTTTTTTTTGGCCACTTCTGTTGATCTTTCGTTTATTTATCTTTGTTCTTTGGCCTGTGTGGGCCTCCCATCGCAGTGGCGTCTGTCGTTGCAGAGCGCCGGCTCTGGGCGCTTGCGTTCTAGAGCTCTGGCTCGGTAGTTGGGCACATTGGTCCAGGTGCTCCACGGCACGTGCGATCTTCCCAGGCCAGGGATCGAACCGGTGCCCCTTGCACTGCAAGGCGGTGTCCTTACCCACTGGACCACCAGGGAAGCCCCTAGTCCAGGTTTTAAAGTTCTTTTATATGATTGTTTAAAATCAAATTCTTTATAGTAAATTTAATGATAGAAAGAAGGAATTTTAAGCAATTATTAGAGACAAATTAAATGTTACTATGGAAATTTTTTTTTTCTTTCCTCTGACTGGTTGTTAACATCAGGTATGGACTAGCGAAGGGCGAAATATACCTAGGGAGTGTGGCTGTGTGACTAGAGCAAGTTGCTTAACCTCTCAGTGCCTGGGCTTCCTTATACGGTAGCACCTCCCTCATAAGCTTAATAAATGAGTACATGTTGTGTGCTTAGCACAGTGCCCAGTATGTATGGTAGGAGGCACGTAGCAAACAGCCAGTCTCGTATCCCTTTACCACACCAGAAACATGAAGAGAGCTCGTGGGACCAATTACCTAACTCAGGAAGGGCCATCTTTTTTTTTTTTTTTTTCCCAAGCATGCTACAAGGATACAGGGCATTCCACATTTTATTTTTTTTTTAATGTTTTAAAATCTTTTATTTTATATTGGAGAATAGCCAGTTACCAATATTGTAATAGTTTCAATTAGACAGCAAAGGGACTCAACCATACATAAACCTGTATCCATTCTCCCCCAAACCCCCCTCCCATCCAGACTGAGGAAAGGCCAACTTGATGTGACTAGACTCACGTGACTCGCTGAGCCGTTGGGGCTCCAGACAGGAAAGGCTGATCAGTCTGAATGCAATTAAGGGTGTTTGACAGCCTGGGACTCCTAGGATATTCCTGACTCAGCGATACACAGCTGTGCTGATTAGAAAAAATGGAAGCTCTGTGTGGATTTTAGATATGGCTGTTTGTTACCCAGCCACAGAGTGAAGTTCTTGAAGAAATTCTGAATTATCTCGTTCCTGAAGCAACTTCCTGTTAGGTGACTACTGACTCTGACCACAGTGAACCCAAGAGCTCATGATCCTCTGACCCAGAAAAGCACTCACGTGAGAGCTGACTAGATGGCGAGACACCAAGAAAACGAGTTTTACCACCTATCACGTGGCTGAAGGTTGATCACATGGGAGAGCAGGGAGAGCAGGGCCAGTGTCCCTCCCGGGGGCCGGGGGTGTAGAGTTCACACGTGGGAACAGGCTGCCGAGCCCAGAAAGGGCCAGCACCCCCGCGGCACACACGTCCATTATCCCAGGCAGAGGCCACACCTGTCTCCCTCCCTTTCCGGCTTTAAAAGCATTGCATGGTCACGGGACTCACCCAGAAAGAAATGCAAATACAGGAGGTTTAAGATTATGTCAGGCTTCCCTGGTGGCTCAGTGGTAAAGAATCTACCTGCAATGCAGGCGACCCAGGTTTGATCCCAGGGTTGGGAAGATTCCCTGAAGAAGGAAATGGCAACCCACTCCAGTATTCTTACCTGGAGAATTCCAGCATCCTTGCCTGGAGAGGAGCCTGGGGGGCTGTGGTTCATAGGGCCGCACAGAGTCAGAGATGACTGAAGCAACTAAGCAGCAGCAAGATTATGTCATTTAATCTTAATAGCTATTTTTAGCTCATTAAAAATTGTCCTTTTACAGGTAAGGAAACATAGATTTAGAGAAGTAATACCTAAGATCTTACAGTGAAATGCAAACTAGGCTATCTCACTTCAGAGTCCACACTTTTGACCTCTACACTAGACTGCCTCCTAAGAACTACCAACAGCTGATGTCTGTTCAGCATTTGAACATGAAGCTCCAGACACTCCAGGATCTCAAACCATCAGCCTCTCTTTTCATAGATAAGGAAACAGATAGCAGGATGTGTAAGCAATTCTCTCCAGTTCATGCAATTAGATAGTGGAGCCAGGATTTGCACCCCAGGCATTTTGAATCTCAGCTGAACTTACAACTGGAATGCTCAAATGGAACACGGTGAGCTATGCTGGGCACCCAGCTCCAGGGAAAGGAGTTCTGAGGCCAAGACCTTAGCCTATTTTTGCTTTTGCTTTTCCTGTCCAGACAACACTTTTACACGGATAGAATTACCTGATGATAACCTGTATCCCGGTTTCAGCATTTGTACAGTCTAGATATATGACAATGATATGTAGGATTTGTATAATCTGGAAACATCTTGTCTATTGAAGATGAATATTGCAGAGAGCACCTTGAGATTTAAGCAATATCTTTAAAGTAACCAGAAATACTCCAGATGGAAATTCTTCCAGCATTAGTGAGCAAGCACTGTCTGTCCAAGATGCCAAGACACAGAAGACGATCACAAGATGATAACCTTCCATTCCCCTTGAGGACAAAAGGAGTCTCTAAATGTTCAATCTTATTCCACTACTTTAATCTAACTTACTGCTTACTACAGATATCAGAAGGTCTGAAAGGGGAGAGCAGTTGAGTCTACAGGGGACTGTTGAGGATGAGAAAGGAAGTAACTCGTACAGCTGAAGCCCCTGATCTGGTCTTGAGCCTCGATGGTGCCTAGTCTCGTAACACTGGCGCATCACAAGGAAGTTTAGTGAACCAGCAAGGTCTCTAATCACAAGGACCTTAGCATCTAAAAGAAAAAGAGAGTTATGGGTCTCAGTAACCTCATAGCCATTTCACCACATTTTTCTCCCTATAGGATACTGAACACATTCATCTAGAAAACTATCTTTTTCAGTGATAAAGCCTGATACAGTGTTTCCCCAGTTTATCTGCTTAGGCTCAGTTGTAAAGTTTACTTAATGTTATCTCAATAGCACGTGTGCTCAGTCACGTCCAACTCTTTGCAACTCCAGGGACAGTAGCCCAACAGGCTCCACTGCCCATGGGATTTCCCAGGCCAGAATACTGAAGTGGGCTACCCCACCTTCTCCAGGGGATCTTCCCAACTCAGGAATCAAACTCGTGTCTCCCACAGCTCCTGCAGTGTCAGGCAGATTCTTGCCCATTAAACCACCCGGGAAACCCTCGTTAACTTATCAGTTATTAATTTCTAATAAATGTGAAGTATACTATTCTTATAAAATAAAACTTTCTTAAAAATAGTTCAGCCTATGAAGTAAAAAGTAATGCAATGCTTTTCTTAGCTACATAATAAAGCATCAACACTGCCAAATTTTACCTGTTTCCAATATTAGAGATGTTAAAATTTTAGAAAGGTCATTTTATGAGTGAATGGATGCATTAACTAATTTCGGAAATATTTCCTTAATGCTAGGCATGGTGTTAGGTACTGGAGATATCCAGATTAATGATTAACCAAAACGCAATAGCCTCCCTGGTCAATATAATTAACATAATTTTATGAGCAGCAACAAGAAAAGTAAGTACATTAGAAGTGTTCTTGGACAGTATTTGGGGAAAATTCCAAAACAGAATTTAAGAGACATTATTTTTGTCCTATTCTGGAATTACTTTGTTCTCTGTGTGAGCTGCAGAGCACACATTCTCCCACTGTGAGAAGAGGTGTCATGCACTCCAAACCAACGTGTACTTTGGGCAGAAATTATCAGTGTTAAGACAAAACATCTAAAGTTTATTGTAAACCTAGACCCAAACTGAAGGGAAAAGATTCCTGCAGCCTGACCTTGAACTCTTGATAACAGTGCTTGGGAGCTTGGCAGAGGTAAAGATGAGCAATTCAGGAACTCCTTGGCAGTCCACTGGGTGCAACTCCACACTTTCACTGCCGAGGGCACAGGTTCAATCCCTGGTTGGGGAACTAGTGTCCCACGAGCCATGGGGCATGGCCTAAAACACAGAAAGTTCCCAGGATCAACAATCACATACTAGTATATATAAAACAGATAACCAACAGAGATGTACTGTAAAGCACAGAGAACTATGCTCAATATCCTGTAATATTCTACGTGGGAAAAGAATCTGCAAAAGAATGAATCTGTGTATAACTAAGTCATTCTGTTGTACACCTGAAACTAACACAAAGTGTAAATCAACTACGCCTACATGCGAAGTCACTTCAGTCATGTCTGACTCTGCAACCCTATAGACTGTAGCCCACTAGGCTTCCCTGTCCGTGGGATTCTCCAGGCAAGAATGCTACGGTGGGTTGCCATGGGCTTCTCCAGGCGATCTTCCTAATCCCAGGGATTGAACTTGCATCTCCTGTGTCTCCTGAATTGCAGTCAGATTCTTTACTGCTGAGCCACAGGGGAAACCCATAAATCAACTATTTTCCAATAACATTTAAAAAAATAATAAGGACGGGCAATTCACTTTTACCTCTGCCAAAATAGCTATTCCCAATAGCCAGAAAGAAAAATGACGAAAGCCACAAATGTGGGGAGGGGAGTTGAGTATGCGACTTCCAGACATCTTGCAGGCTGAGGCCAAGCCCTGTGAGGAAAATCAGCACATCAGGGTTCTTAACCACAACCAACTTTCCAGGAAAGTAGTCCTAGTCTCCACAGGCAGGTGTCAGAGAGTTCACTGACACAGCAAGCCAACTCATCAGCCTGATAACCAGTCCCATGAAACTGGGTGATCTGGGTTCCAGCCAGGTCAGCTGTTCGAAAGCAGGCTTTCATCAACAGGTAACACAGGGGCCACACGGCGAGGGTGATCCCAACAACCACTCCCGTGACTGGGGCTGGGGAAAGGGAACAGCGGCCTGAGCACCGAATTTCTCGATGCTCTGAGTTTCTCAGGACTCTAAAACTAGAATAGAGTTGATGAATATACACATATCCTGCTCATTTCTCTAGAGACAGATGCTACTTAAACTAGATAGACATGAAAGAAATGGCTCATATTTACCTATTTGAAATCATATTTAAGGGAATGTGTATTTCAGGATCCCTTTTCTTTCTTAATTTGGATTATGAATTTTGAGTAAGAAAATCTGCTCAGGTAGTAAAGTTCAAGAGGGAGGGGACATATGTATATCTATGGCTGATTTAGGTGTGTGTGTGTCAGTAAACAACAAAACTCTGTAAAAAAGAGAAAAAGAAAATTGCTCCTCACGTAGCAGGTGTTCATCACACAGTGGGTCAATGATGTCCACATGACTTACAACAGTGATGCTTATCTCCCAGTGGAGGCAGTACTTACCAGAGTTCTTTACTATGAAGGTCCTTAGGAAGCCTAAGCCCAGTCCACACTCAAACGGATGTTTCCTTTACTATTTATTTGGAAAACATTTCAAACTTCTAGAAAAGTTAACAAAAACAGCATGATGAATTCCCATGGTTGCTTCATCTAGTTTCTCCCCAGGAGCATTTTCCATATGTCCTTTATTAGTCTCTCTCACTTCTCTCTACAAAGTACCTACTAATACTATTTGTGTTGTTATTGTCTTGACTAAACCATTTCAGAGCAAGTTGTAGACAGCTTTCTCCCAAGTACTTTTGAGTGTATGACCTAAGAATACGGAGTTCTTTCACACCATCATGATCAATTCCAGGAAACTTTACATGAATACAACACTATCATCAAATATTATATAGTTCAGCATTTCTGCTTTTGTCCCTGATGGAGTATCTGTTACTAACCCTCTCACCTTAGGTATGAAATTAGACAAAATGTCTAAGGCCAGTGTTTTCAGACACTGGAGAAGCAGCCACACGGGGCAGAGCAGGCAAGACTGCAATCAATCTCTGAAGGCAGGGAAACCTAAGAGGTGAGCCTCATGACTCCTGGCTGGCTGCCTGGGGAAATTTTCCTGACTGCAGTGTAGCAATCTGGAATCCAAGCAGAGAGCAGCAGGCCCTCTGAGCTGAGGAGGGGGAGGAGAACGGGGCTTAGGGCAGCTGAAGGGCTGGAATGTGCCAGGCTGGGCCTCTGAGAGGCAGGAGCCTCTGCTGTTTATACAGCGATCATCAGGAGCTCATCCCGATCCCTCTAACTCTGATCTAGCAGCACAAGGCCTCCCCTAATCTTATAGACCATCCTTCTGGCTCTCTTCTAGAAACCCAGAGAAGACTGGTAAGGTAAGTCACCATTTTCATGGTCAAGGCTCTCAGTTGAAGAAGAGCCTGCCATAGGTGAGGCGGAGAAAGGAGAATCATCACTTGTCTGAGCCCCTGAGAACGGATGACAAAAAAAGGGAACATATCTACACCTGTAGCCGAATCATGCTGATGTCTGGCAGCAAACAACACAACTCTATAAAGCTATTATTCTTCAATTTAAAAAAAAGCTCCCCCACGGCCAAAAAAAAAAAAAAAAACCCACAGAAAATAATGGATTTGGGGAGAGAGGGCTCCAAACATAAGTAGACATTTAGAGGGTACACAGTAGCCTGTTGGCCTTCTAGAACTCCAATTATTATATTATTTAACTGAAATTTCAAGCTACTTAGGTGTAGTGTATTTTTCATTTACCTCAGTACTCATTTCATCTCAGCTTCTTCGTTTCTGGGTCTTTACTTTGATTCATTTCTCTGTTCCCTAGTGTCCCTCATTCAATACTATTTGAAGAAGGGTTCATGGATTTGGTTTCCCTCAATTCAGTGATTTTCAGTCTCTCAGCTGCATTTTGCAATGACCTTGGCAGCTTCTGAAAAACTACCTACTTCTGCTCATCCTCTCAGACCAATTCAATCAAGGTCTCTGAGTCTAAGTAAGATCCATGCAACAGAGATTTTTAAGACATTCCTCAAGTGGTTCTAATGTATAGACAAATACTTCCAATTTCAAAGAAATTACATAAATAGGTTTTCTTAGGAAAAAGGAGGCGGGCGGGGGGGGGGGGGGAAGACCAAAGAAAAGTTCAAGCAGCGTCCAAAGAAGCAGCCTGGGAGTCACCTGAAGATTGGGTCACACTCAGTTTCTGATTCAACAGCTATGGAATGGCAACCAGCAATCCTGCATTTCTAAGAAGCTTCCCCATAAGGCCAGTGCTGCTGTTCGGTACCACACTTCCAAGTGGCAATGCTACTCCTCCATCCTCCTTAGTGAATATGCTCTGGAGGCCTCTGGAGCTACTTGACCTTTTACCTTTTCCCCCTTTGGGGTAACATGATCCTTATTCCTGATATCAGTTAGATTCTTTTCTTTGAAATTCAGATTTAGTTAGGCTACAAGTAATAACAAAGAATAGAATGAAGACTCCCACTTTGATATTGCATTTACTTGTGAATTTTTTTTCTGGTGCCCAAATGCATAATAGTTGCAGCTCTTTCTGAAGATGTCCCATAGGCTAGAGATGATGCCTGGCCTGCACAGTGGCTGAGGTTCTGCATCCTCTTCTGCACATTCATTCTTGCAATAAAACGCCCATCACCTGAGGGAACTGGGAGAAGTTTGTTCCTTGCAACCAAAAAATTTAAAGCAGTTAGAAACCATAGATTTAAAAAATATACAGTATGAAAACAAAGACTGGACAGAATGCTATATCAAAAAGAAAACATGAATACAAAAAAATGTACTTACATTGCTGGTTGGCAGAAAACAGGATAGGGACAGAGGTATTTTCTTAATTTTCATGTGCTTCTTACAAATAATTATTTGAACTAGATTGATTGACAGATAATAAATAAGGGGAAATCTAGAAAAGTCATAGAGCCAGAAAGGAAGGGAAGAGAGCATAAAGATTAAAATGCGATAATAAAACATTCTGGAAAGCTTAAAGCCAGTTAAAAGCTAAACACTGAGAAATAAGAAACTTAATGGAATAATAAGGTAAAATCCTCTCAGACCAATTCAATCAAGGTCTCTGAGTCTAAGTAAGATCCATGCAACAGAGATTTTTAAGACATTCCTCAAGTGGTTCTAATGTATAGACAAATACTTCCAATTTCAAAGAAATTACATAAATAGGTTTTCTTAGGAAAAAGGAGGCGGGGGGAAGACCAAAGAAAAGTTCAAGCAGCGTCCAAAGAAGCAGCCTGGGAGTCACCTGAAGATTGGGTCACACTCAGTTTCTGATTCAACAGCTATGGAATGGCAACCAGCAATCCTGCATTTCTAAGAAGCTTCCCCATAAGGCCAGTGCTGCTGTTCGGTACCACACTTCCAAGTGGCAATGCTACTCCTCCATCCTCCTTAGTGAATATGCTCTGGAGGCCTCTGGAGCTACTTGACCTTTTACCTTTTCCCCCTTTGGGGTAACATGATCCTTATTCCTGATATCAGTTAGATTCTTTTCTTTGAAATTCAGATTTAGTTAGGCTACAAGTAATAACAAAGAATAGAATGAAGACTCCCACTTTGATATTGCATTTACTTGTGAATTTTTTTTCTGGTGCCCAAATGCATAATAGTTGCAGCTCTTTCTGAAGATGTCCCATAGGCTAGAGATGATGCCTGGCCTGCACAGTGGCTGAGGTTCTGCATCCTCTTCTGCACATTCATTCTTGCAATAAAACGCCCATCACCTGAGGGAACTGGGAGAAGTTTGTTCCTTGCAACCAAAAAATTTAAAGCAGTTAGAAACCATAGATTTAAAAAATATACAGTATGAAAACAAAGACTGGACAGAATGCTATATCAAAAAGAAAACATGAATACAAAAAAATGTACTTACATTGCTGGTTGGCAGAAAACAGGATAGGGACAGAGGTATTTTCTTAATTTTCATGTGCTTCTTACAAATAATTATTTGAACTAGATTGATTGACAGATAATAAATAAGGGGAAATCTAGAAAAGTCATAGAGCCAGAAAGGAAGGGAAGAGAGCATAAAGATTAAAATGCGATAATAAAACATTCTGGAAAGCTTAAAGCCAGTTAAAAGCTAAACACTGAGAAATAAGAAACTTAATGGAATAATAAGGTAAAATCTTAGACTAGGAGAATTAAAAACAGAAGTACAAACTTACAAAACAAAACTTAAAAACTGACAAAAAGAAGTACAATATGGACTATAAAATTAGCTGACTAAAGATGAGAATAAGAAAATAAAATCTGAAAGGACACCAGAAGGTTAAAATAACATTAAAATCAGAATGGGGCTTCCCTGGTGGTCCAGTGGGTAAGGACACCGCCTTGCAGTGCAAGGGGCGCCGGTTCGAGCTCTGGCCTGGGAAGATCCCACGTGCCGCGGAGCGGCTGGACTGATGTGTCCAATTACCGAGCCGGAGCTCTGGAGCACATGCGCCCAGAGCCGGTGCTCTGCGACAACAGAGGCCACTGCGATGGGAGGCCCACAGGAGCCAAAGAACAAAGACGGATGAGAACAGAGAAATGAAAGACCAATAGAAGTGGCCCGCCTGCTCCCCTCCCTCCCCAACCCGACCCCCGCCCAAAATAAATAAATAAATCTTTAAAAAATCAGAATGAAGTTATTTATGAAATAATTTTAAACAGATTAAAATCAAAATAAAAAAAAAGGTTGAAGGTGAACAAGGTACTAGGAAGATATAAACTAGACTATGAGAGTAGGATTAAAGATAACTACAGTTAATTTATGCAGGCTTTAACCATATCATCAAAAAATTTAAAATTAAGAATATAAAAATGTCTCAAAATATACAAGAATTAACAAAGCATGGTGCTGATCGTCTTTCCCCAGGGGGTACTCTGGCAACTGCAGCAGTGGTGTCCTCGGGTGGAACCCGAGGGGACAGAGAGCAATGGGATACCCTGGCTGTGGAGGCCTCCCTGTGGCCCCATCGGCAAGTGCCAGAGGCCAGCCTTGCAGCCGTAACCAGAGAAGACAAGCCGGAGGCATTAACACAGAAGACTCACAGCTGGATGGCACCAACCTGACCCAGGAGGAACTTCCTAGCCTGCCAGCCACGGTCGCTCCAGGATTATCCTCTCCAAATTTAGCCCACGCTCAGAGTCAGGGGAAACTACTAGGTCCATATCAATACCCACAGAGGATCAGGTGTCAACAACTGTCTTACGTCTCTAGACAATGTTTCAGGAACTGTGTTATAGCCCCCAGATTTTTTTAAAAAGGGTTTATTCTCCAGTATCCTTGCCTGGAGAATTCCATGGACAGAGGAGGCTGGCGGGCTACAGTCCACGAGGTTACAAAGAGTCTGGCACAACTGAGTACCTAACACTTTCATACTTTATTTGATAAATGTTCATTGTGCATCTTGCCTGTCCCTGACAGGGTGCTATACTTCAGAAAGACAATGATAAATGACTAACAGACCTCCAGGAACAGAGATCCAGACTCACCGGGTGCAAAGGAAAGAGCAGTTTTAACAGTCATCAGGGGCAGAAATGGAAGGTCTGGCTCTTACACACAAGGGCCACTCTTCCCTCTGCAGTGGCAGTAAGGGAAGCAAAGGTGTGGGAGGAGGTAGGTAGGCAGGGTGGGAGCTGGGGAGACGATGCCCCATGGTCAGGAGTTTCCTGAGATTGGGAAGGTTTGCAGAGGACTTGAGGTAAGTGGGACAGAAGTTTGGAGGTGGGAAGGTCATATAAGAAATATGAGAAGGAGCTAAGGACCAGCAAGGCGGTCTGGTATGGGAATACAAGATCACCTTACCTGCTTCCTGAGAAACCTGCATGCAGGACAAGAAGCAAGTTAGAACTGGACATGGAACAATAGACTGGTGCAAAATTGAGAAAGGAGTACATCAAGGCTATATACTGTCACCCTGCTTATTGAATTGATACGCAGAGAACATCATACAAAATGCAAGTCTAAATGAAGCACAAGCTGGAATTGAGATTGTCAGGAGAAACATCAATAACCTCAGATATGCAGATGACACCATTATGGCAGAAAGCGAAGAGGAACTAAAGAGCCTCTTGATGAAGGTGAAATAGGAGAGTGAAAAAGCTGGCTTAAAACCCAGCATTCATAAAACGAAGATCATGGCATCCAGTCCCATCACTTCATGGCAAATAGATGGGCAAACAATAGAAACAGTGACAGACTGTTTTCTTGGGCTCCAAAATCACTGCAGATGGTGACTGCAGCCATGAAGTTAAAAGACACATAGGCCTTGGAAGAAAAGTTATGACAAAACTAGACAGTGTATTCAAAAGCAAACACATTACTTTGCCGACAAAGGTCTGTATAAGCAAAGCTATGGTTTTTCCAGTTGTCACATATGGATGTGAGAGCTGGACTGTAAAGAAGGCTGAGTGCCGAAGAACTGATGCTTAGAATTGCGGTGCTGGAGAAGACTCTTGAGAGTCCGTTGGACTGCAAGGAGATCAGTCCAGTCAATCCTAAAGGAAATCAACCTTGTGTATTCATTGGAAGAACTGATGCCGAAGCTGAAGCTCCAATACGTTGGGCACCTGATGCGAAGAGCTGACTCATTAGATAAAAACCTGATACTGGGAAAGATTGAGGGCAGGGGGAAAGGGGGCGACAGAGGATGAGACAGTTGGATAGTATCACTGAGTCAATGGACATGAGCGTGAGCAAGCTCCAGGTGATGGTGAAACCTGACGTGCTGCAGTCCTTGGGGTTGCAAAGAGTCAGACAGGACTGAGTGACTGAACAACAACAAGGACAAGTAAACAGTCACAGCCGGGAGGGTCAAGTGAGGCTGGAAGTGGTGCCAATCTGAGTAGGGGCAGTATATAGGTGCCCAGGTGTGGGAGACACACCCTATTATTTACAACACAATGTGAAGAGTCCCTGGGTGACAGGGTCATTTACTGAGACGCTGTTCTCATTGCATTTTTCCCTCTACCCATTTTCAAGAATGACATCAGGGCTACTGATGCCAGGGAGAAGCATGAGTCACCTGGTCATATCTTTGCGACCCCACAGACTGCAGCCCGCAGGTCCCCTGGAATGTTGCCCACCATGCTCCTCTGTCCATGGAATTCTCCAGGCAAGAGTACTGGAGTGGGTAGCCATTTCCTTCTCTAGGGGATCCTCCCAACACCCCAGTCTCCCGTATTGCAGGCAGAGTTTTTACCATCTGAGACACCAGGGAAGCCCTGGTATATCAGGAAGTCTGGGAAAAAAAACTTGGAAAAAAACTCTTATCAGACCTTCCTTTTTTACCCCCTCCTATAAAGCAGAGGTCTCAGACTGGCCTTCTCCAGGCTCTTTTGACAGATAGGCTTCATTTATAAAGAAGAGTGTTTCTGAGGTTTTTAAAAATAGTTGCCAACATTTTGAGAGTAGATGTCACATTAAAATCTAGACTTCAGCTTCGCCTGGAAAAATCCAGTGACCTGGCAGTCCCGGGCTTCCTTTTCACTTGACCATGATTAGTTGAAGAGTCATGTCTGCCCCTCTTAAGGAGGTACAACCCCCAGTTCACTGTGGTCCCTACCATTCTCTATGGTCTCATTCTCAGTCAACCTCACTCATTTAGGTTAGCCGCCTGGTTCCTATAACCCTCTCCAAAGTTGGAGATTATGTTAGGACAAAGGAATAGAGGCTGAAAGCAATAAGGCAATGGGGTCCCAGGTCTGCAACTCGTTCGATGTAGCAAAGGCCCAGCAGGGGGTGGGGACTCCACACCCCAAAGGCCTGGGTCTTCCAGCCTCAGCTAAAACCCTGGTACAGAAAGCAGCAGATTTGGACCCTGAGAGTATCTCAGACAATCTGAGTAGGAAGAGGTCCTTTCCTTGTTATCCCAGCACCCAGGTCCTTGTGGACGCATAAGGAGGGTGGAAGTGGGACAGCTCACAATGCACAATGGCGGATGTTTTTTCCCCACCAGCCCTTGGGCAGGTGGCTTGAAGTTAGACTTCATGAGGGAAATAAGGACATCATTTCCTGCACATGCATGTTTGTGGAGTGAATGTTTAAACAGCCAAGTGGAGATTTAAAGCTCCACTTGGCTAAGAGAACACAAAGCAAAGGAGTGGATAGGTGACCTTTTGATTCAGATAGTTCTGGAAGTTTTCTCAGAGGATATATATACAATTTGGGCTGAGTTTGTTTTTTGTTTTTTTAAAGATTTATTTTTATTTATTTTGGTGGGGGTGGCGGTCGGGGTGGGGAGGAAGGAGAGCAGGCGGGCCACTTCTATTGGTCTTTCATTTGTCCATTTTCATCCATCTTTGTTCTTTGGCCCATGTGGGCCTCCCATTGCGGCGGCCTCTGTTGTCGCAGAGTACCAGCTCTGGGTGCATGCGCTCCAGAGCTCCGGCTCGGTAGCTTGGACACATCAGTCCAGCCGCTCTGCGGCACGTGGGATCTTCCCAGGCCAGGGCTCGAACCGGTGCCCCTTGCACTGCAAGGCGGTATCCTTACCCACTGGACCACCAGGGAAGCCCCTGGGCTGAGTTTTGATGCATGAGTAGGAGACCTCCAAATGAGGGTATTCCACCCAAAGACAAGCATTTGAGAGGACAGGGCATATTAAGGACCCTGTGGTAGTTCAGTGCAGCTAGGGCAGTCAATACCACTGTCTGGTTGTGGGCAACAGGAGAAAGGGCAGAATCAAGGGAAATGAAACTAGACAGGAAACTGAAGCTTTTATGCCTTCTTCGTGTAATGGGCTGTCCCTAACTATTCTTTAGCACACTGCTTGTGCTTAAAGAGTTTACTGAACTGACAGTGTGGCCAACACATGGGAGAGAAAAACTGGACAAAGGCCACTGAGCAGGTTCTTGCAATAATCCAGGTGTGAGACGACAAAGCTTGGAATGAGGACAATGATTGCAGGAATGGAGCGGGGAGTTTGGATTTCATCAGTCGTTTATTGAGTGCTTACTGTGTGCCAGGCATTGTGCTAGATGCTGAGCATACAGTGAGGAATAGATCCTGGTGTCCCATGAAGCAGCTCATTGCCTAAGGGACAAAGGTGATCGCATCTGGCAGAGCCAGTGAGGAGTACAAGCATCTGGGACCTCCAAGTCCTCTGAGGTGTCAATTCCATCATGAGTTCAGTTCAGTGGGCCCCACTCAGTTCCACGAAGGCTCAGCAGCCATCTGAGACTGAGATACGGTCTGCTTTGAGACTTACTTCTTCTACAAGTTATTGACTCTGGGGATGGAAAAATGATCTAACTCTAATTTTAAATTTCAAAGCAGGTATTTCAGTTAAGTGAATTTCTTTTAACATAACTTGTAATCATTTAGACTAAGGTGGAAGTGGTATTACTCTATTGTTAGGAGAACTCTATTAATGTCTAAATACTGTATCTATAATTCTATGGCAACAATAAAATTCAGTCATCACTCTGAGTTATTTCCCATTTACAGGTTATCAGACGTTAACTGGCTTTGACTCCTTACCACTCTCTGCTGGCTCCGTGTCACCCAGGGGCTGAGTAAGTGTAGAGGAAATGGCCTTTTACATGGACAGGGGTGCTTGGAGAGGGCTTTCTCTGTTGTCTTTGGTGAGGTAATCAAGTTGAAATGCCTGCCAGAAGTGTTCATTCATTCATCCAGGAAATGTTTATTGAGGATCAATACACGTTTAGCTGAAAAACAGAAAGGCAAACAGGACTTCCCCTGTGGTGCAGTGGATAAGAATCCACCTGCCAATGCAGGGGACTCTGGTAGGACCCTGGTTTGGGGGGGTTTCACATGCTGGCGAGCAGCTGTGCCCCCACGTGCCACAACTACTGAAGCCTGTCTGCAGTAGGGCCAGTGAGCTGCAACTATGTGCTGCAACTACTGAAGCCCGCACACCGCAAAAGGGAAAGCCATCACAATGAAAAACCCGCACACCACAGCAAACAGTAGCCGTGCTTGCTGCAACTGGACAAAGCTTGTGCGCGGCATCAAAGACTCAGTGCAGCAAAAAAAAAAAAAAATAGGCAAAAAAATACTTACTGCCAGGTACCATTCTTGGCATTAGACAAAGAGCTGTGAACAAAGTCCTAATAAAACAAGCAATAAACAAATTATATTTTCTGTGTATTCATATAGGATCAAGCATTAGCCAGGCATTGTGCTAATGCTGAGCATACAGTGGGTGACCTGGTGTCCCATGAAGCAGCTCATTGCCTAAGGGACAAAGGTGATCGCATCTGGCAGAGCCAGTGAGGAGTACAAGCATCTGGGACCTCCAAGTCCTCTGAGGTGTCAATTCCATCATGAGTTCAGTTCAGTGGGCCCCACTCAGTTCCACGAAGGCTCAGCAGCCATCTGAGACTGAGATACGGTCTGCTTTGAGACTTACTTCTTCTACAAGTTATTGACTCTGGGGATGGAAAAATGATCTAACTCTAATTTTAAATTTCAAAGCAGGTATTTCAGTTAAGTGAATTTCTTTTAACATAACTTGTAATCATTTAGACTAAGGTGGAAGTGGTATTACTCTATTGTTAGGAGAACTCTATTAATGTCTAAATACTGTATCTATAATTCTATGGCAACAATAAAATTCAGTCATCACTCTGAGTTATTTCCCATTTACAGGTTATCAGACGTTAACTGGCTTTGACTCCTTACCACTCTCTGCTGGCTCCGTGTCACCCAGGGGCTGAGTAAGTGTAGAGGAAATGGCCTTTACATGGACAGGGGTGCTTGGAGAGGGCTTTCTCTGTTGTCTTTGGTGAGGTAATCAAGTTGAAATGCCTGCCAGAAGTGTTCATTCATTCATCCAGGAAATGTTTATTGAGGATCAATACACGTTTAGCTGAAAAACAGAAAGGCAAACAGGACTTCCCCTGTGGTGCAGTGGATAAGAATCCACCTGCCAATGCAGGGGACTCTGGTAGGACCCTGGTTTGGGGGGGTTTCACATGCTGGCGAGCAGCTGTGCCCCCACGTGCCACAACTACTGAAGCCTGTCTGCAGTAGGGCCAGTGAGCTGCAACTATGTGCTGCAACTACTGAAGCCCGCACACCGCAAAAGGGAAAGCCATCACAATGAAAAACCCGCACACCACAGCAAACAGTAGCCGTGCTTGCTGCAACTGGACAAAGCTTGTGCGCGGCATCAAAGACTCAGTGCAGCAAAAAAAAAAAAAAATAGGCAAAAAAATACTTACTGCCAGGTACCATTCTTGGCATTAGACAAAGAGCTGTGAACAAAGTCCTAATAAAACAAGCAATAAACAAATTATATGTCTGTGTATTCATATAGATCAGTATATACATGATGTCAGGGTAATTCCAGCTATGAAGAAAAAAAGAGAGCAAAAATAAAGGATAGAGAAGCAGCAGTTTATATACTGTCTACGGGCTGCTCAGGGAGAGCCTCTCTGAAGAAGCTGGCATTTGAGCAGAGACCTAAAAAAAGGCGGGGGCACGGTTGGAATCAGTTATCCCCAGCTGGGGAAAGAGTACTGCAGGCAGATGGATGAGCCAGGGCAAACATTCTGGGGAAGGATGAAGCTTGTCCTGTTGGAAGCACAGCAGGGAGGTGAGTGTGCCTCCAGAGAGGAGAGGGAAGGGAGAGCGACAGGAAGGGGTGGACTTTGCCTTTGCCTGGTGTCTTCATAAGCACCAAATGAAACGAAAATGCAGGACAGAGAAGGATATGATCGCTAGTTGCCATAAATAATAGCTGGATGACAAACATCCTGGGCACTTACAAGACTTTATGGCAAGTTCTGAGCACCGTGATGGGTGATGAATTCATACGGGTCACTGCTGTCTCTCCAACGCCTGGCACATAGCAAGAGCTTGATATACTTGTTTGTTCACTGAATGTTTAGAGTCTATCTTCGCTTTTTCAACTTTCAAGTATTATGGATAATTAAGCTGTTTCCTACAAACACGCTGGGACGTATAAAAGTGTTATTCAAAAAAAAAAAAAAAAGTGTTATTCACACTCAAGTCTATAGGACATTATGCATACATATCATGAGGAGGCAAACAAAATGAATTCCTGCTGTGTCTTGGGAAGGTCTGTTGGCTCACAGCAGCCTGCCTCCTGGGTGGCTCTGTGTGCCCTTTACTCTGGAGAGCTGACAACCACTCTAGGATGTCTTAGCAAATACTGGCACCTGACTTGTCCAAATATTGCTGGCAACCCCCAGATCATTTTCCATCACATGACCCGGACCAAATCTGCAGAGGGGTAGTGAGGCTTTTCTATCTTTGTAACACTGCTGTGTGCACCCGCTTGGCCAAAGGGCCTCACCAATTCCACATTTCTCGGACGAATTACTCATTTTAGAGCCTTTATTAACATGCACATTTCCAGGGGTGTTATAATATCAAGTAACTGCGAATAAGTGAAAATGGGAGATGTGCTCATTTTTCCTGAGGTGTTTCTAAATATATACATTTTAAAAATACAACATAAAACCTAATCCCCAGCCCCTGATCAATGTCCTTCAGTGTACTGCACCGTGCAGAATCCTTCAGTGTCAGAGAATCACTCCTTTTCCCTTACCCCTTGCATGAAAAGTCCAAATACATTTATCACAATGAAACGAATCCCCTACTGCTTAATTAAGGAGAATTCGATTTAAAAAACGGAGGTCAATGAAAGGTGCTCCCCTCAGGACCGCCTCTCGCTCCCACCGCTGCGAGCTCGACTTGCTCAGCTCCGCCCAGGGTCTGGCCCGCGTCCCGGCGCCGCCGGGCGGGTCTTCCTGGGTCACCCCATCCCCCCGCCCGCCTTCGCTTCCCCCGGCTGCGGCTGCGGCCGGCCCGGACACGCAGCTCCCGCCCCCGGGCCCTCCGGGGCGGCTGCCGACTTTCCTCTAAGCCGCGCCCGGGTGGGCCGCTCGGAAACTGCTGTGTCAGAACGGCTCGAGAAGCACCGTGGCACGGCCAGCCTTAATTCGGAGGCATGACGGCTACGGGTCGGCCCGCGAGCACTCGGCCCGCCGGGGGCGGCGCAGCTGTCGGCGCGGCGCGTCCTCGCCCCCGCCCGCTCGCCCGGCCCGGCCCGGCCCTCCACCTGCGCCGCCCGCCCGCTCGCTCCCGAGAGCCCGCTTCCCGGGGCAGCCAGGCTCGAGGGCCAGCGTGCACGCGCCTCCCGGCCCCCGCCTGCCCGCTCTCACGTGCCGCGCAGCGTGCGCCCCGGCATGTGCAGGTTCACGTGACGCCGCCGCGTCCGGCTCCGGTTCCCTCGCCCCGCGCGGCTGTCCTTTGAACCCGGGCGTGGGAGGCAGCGAGGAGGGATGGGGGACCGAGGAAGAAAAGCCGGGCGCGGCCGCGAGGGGGAGGCCGGCCGCCGGGAGCATGATATCATCGGCAGATTTATCGCTAGGCAACGGAAGAATGCGTCTCTTTCCAATCCTGGAGCTCCTTGACGATCTCCGGGCTGATGACAGTACTCCCCTCGGCTTTCACTGCCCCCGGCACGCCGCGCTTGCACGGCGATGGCAGAGCTAGGGTTGGTTCTCCCGTTTTTAAAGGAGTGCGTTTCAGACGCAGAACTCAGAAATAGATCCTTTATCACGCCCACTTGTCTCTGCAGAGCTCGCCAGGGTGCGGGCATCCAGTCAGGTTTCTGCACCAGTCTGGTTTTGGGCGGATCACACAGCTACGTTAGAGCTATGCAAAGAAGCACCCCTTAACACAATATATACTTGAAAACAGAACTCCGCTTCAGGTGTCACAGAAAGAGAAGCTGGGGTCTAAAATGCCCTATCAGAGGGGGTTTTCTGATCACTCGCAGTAACTGAGGTCTTCAGGAACTGGCTCCAAGCTGCGGTCCCCGGTTAAAACTAGCTTCTGAAAACACTGCAGAATGTGAAAAGCGCATATGAAAGCTAAACTCTTCAGAGTCCTGCGGTGGATACTCAGCATCTGATAGTCTGTGTACACACACACACACACACACACACACACACACACACGTGCACACCCATAAGTAAAACGCTTCAAATTGAAACCGTAAAGTTGACAACACCCTAAAAATACCCCCACATAAAAACTGTAGCAAATCGCCTTCTCTCCTATTTCCTCAGTTCTAAAGAGTCTCTTCAGATTCTTGGCTTACCTTTATCCCTTCTTTCATGGAGAACCTTTAGAACCATTGGGTATGGAGTCATAGAGACAAAGGTTGTAAGCTCACCAGATCGTGGGGGGGACTTCCAAACCCAGAAGGAAACTTTTCTGGATGTCCCCAAAGTGAGTGGACACCAAAATTGTATGGCTGTTTGTAGGGTACATTGAAAATTGTTTCTCCAGAATTTCGCCGTCATAATTATTGCATGCTCTAGGACATTGTTTGGAAAGGCCTCCTCCATGCTAATCTTTCCTTGTCCCCCGAAAGCGTGTAAGACCTTCAGTAGACTAGCGTCACTCATGAGAAAACCTCAGCCTATCAGCTCGTAACTACTATACCCTAGGATAATCATATAAAGAACAGTGGCCTTAGAACCAAAAAAATCTGGTTCTAATCTTGGTTCTGCTGTTTACTGAGCTACGTGGCCTCGGACCGGCCAGCTGCTTCAGTTTCCTCCCAGAGGTTTGGAAAAACGGGCTTTAGGATTCCTTGTTTCCTCTAGGGCTCCTTTCTCTCTGCTTTGGATACTGAATGGAGAACATGGATCATCATGGTCCCTACTTGAAGTACAAGCGGTCACCCTAAGTTTCTTTTGTACGAAGACAGGCGAGGTGAGGTACAGTTGCTTGTGATATTATCATGAATGATAATATGAATATTATTCTCGGCAGTAGGAAATATTGTGAGCCCCACCTCAATCCCACCTGATGGCCCAGATCCTCAGGAGGAGATGATGGTGAGAGTCAGTATGGCAGTCTAGTTAGAAAGAGGCAGGCAGGAAATAGTCCCTCAGCACGTGTGTGCACGCCAAGTTGCTTCATTTGTGTCTAACTCTTTTGAGACCCCACAGACTGAGCCCACCAGCCTTCCCTGTCCATGGGATTTTCCAGGCAAGAACACTGGAGTGGATAGCTATGCCCTTCTCCAGGGGATCTTCCTGACCCAAGCATTGAACCCATGTCTCTTAATGTCTCCTGCATTGGCAGGTAAGTTCTTTACCACTAGCACCACCTGGAAAGCCCCTACTCACTCAGACCTCAAGTCAAATACAGACAATTAAACTGTCCTCTTGCTTCGCACAGGACAAGACTGCCCCAGAGCCTTCTTTCAGGAGATGGACTTAATCTCAGATCGCTTCTATAACTCCAGCCACTGCTTGAGGTCTTCTCTGGCCCGCCCAGGTGATGCTAGCAACCTCCTCCTAAGCACGGTCATCACTGCTCTACCACACTTAACTCTGTTGTCATATATTTTAGTGTAGGTCTGTCACCCCTAATAGACTTTGAGATCCTCAGAGATCAGTCGTCTTTGATTCTCCAGCTCTTACCACAGTTGCTCACACACAGTAGGAGAAAAATAAATGCCCATAACCCCATACTCACTATCTCTTGAATAGGCAGGCTCAGGGAAAAAGGAGTGTGTTCCAGTCCACAGGAGTCTGAAGCCTCTCAACCTCTCCAGTGGGCGTGTCTAAATTCAGAGGCAGCATCCAGCCTACAAGGCCTCTCTCCAGTTCCCAGAGTGCTTCAGCAGAACCTGCCCAAGATATCCAAAGATATCCAAAACCCAGAGGCAGAGGAGACGATCCACTAGAAGCAGGGTCCAGAGTCATCCATGAATCAAAATACAGAAAGTTTTCACCGAAGGCCTCTGGTCCTCTATTCCTATCAACTTGAGAGAGTGCTCATCACACCACGTAATTGGTTTGTGTCACTGAAATTTCTTTCTTTTGTAGTAACTGTGAAATAAAACCATTTTATGTAATAAAATGATTAAACTATATACATAAGGTGTAGGAAATATTGTGAGCCCCACCTCAATCCCACCTGATGGCCCAGATGAGATTTTCAGTATGGCAGTCTAGTTAGAAAGAGGCAGGCAGGAAATAGTCCCTCAGCACGTGTGTGCACGCCAAGTTGCTTCATTTGTGTCTAACTCTTTGAGACCCCACAGACTGAGCCCACCAGCCTTCCCTGTCCATGGGATTTTCCAGGCAAGAACACTGGAGTGGATAGCTATGCCCTTCTCCAGGGGATCTTCCTGACCCAAGCATTGAACCCATGTCTCTTAATGTCTCCTGCATTGGCAGGTAAGTTCTTTACCACTAGCACCACCTGGAAAGCCCCTACTCACTCAGACCTCAAGTCAAATACAGACAATTAAACTGTCCTCTTGCTTCGCACAGGACAAGACTGCCCCAGAGCCTTCTTTCAGGAGATGGACTTAATCTCAGATCGCTTCTATAACTCCAGCCACTGCTTGAGGTCTTCTCTGGCCCGCCCAGGTGATGCTAGCAACCTCCTCCTAAGCACGGTCATCACTGCTCTACCACACTTAACTCTGTTGTCATATATTTTAGTGTAGGTCTGTCACCCCTAATAGACTTTGAGATCCTCAGAGATCAGTCGTCTTTGATTCTCCAGCTCTTACCACAGTTGCTCACACACAGTAGGAGAAAAATAAATGCCCATAACCCCATACTCACTATCTCTTGAATAGGCAGGCTCAGGGAAAAAGGAGTGTGTTCCAGTCCACAGGAGTCTGAAGCCTCTCAACCTCTCCAGTGGGCGTGTCTAAATTCAGAGGCAGCATCCAGCCTACAAGGCCTCTCTCCAGTTCCCAGAGTGCTTCAGCAGAACCTGCCCAAGATATCCAAAGATATCCAAAACCCAGAGGCAGAGGAGACGATCCACTAGAAGCAGGGTCCAGAGTCATCCATGAATCAAAATACAGAAAGTTTTCACCGAAGGCCTCTGGTCCTCTATTCCTATCAACTTGAGAGAGTGCTCATCACACCACGTAATTGGTTTGTGTCACTGAAATTTCTTTCTTTTGTAGTAACTGTGAAATAAAACCATTTTTATGTAATAAAATGATTAAACTATATACATAAGGTGTTAGAAGGCTATTGCATGAGTGTTCTGATATGGAACACTGCTGAGAATGTGAAAGTTAACTAAAGAAAAAAGTTGGCGAGATCAACATATCATTGATTCTACAAGCTCACAGAATTTAGAGATGTGCCCCTCAGGTACTCTGTTCAAATCTATTTATTCTAATTTTATACTGGTTTCAAATGGGTGTGGTATTGGTTAAATGGTTTCCCAGGCCACAGTAAGTCAGAAGTAGCAAATTAGATAAGACTTGGAGGCAGGCACTCTGACACATCATGAAGTGACAACTGGCAGCCTGACCCTCAGTAAAGAAACTGAAAAACCTATAAAAAAGGGAAATAAGAATTCAAAAAGGAATTTAGTGCAAATGCCAGACTTCCCAGATGGCATGCATGGTGCTAAAGTGCTCTTTACAATGATGACCCTGAGTTACCGACAAAGGTTAACTACAGATGGGGTATCTTTTCCCTAAGACACGTGCAACATATTTTACTAAGCTTTTCACTGAAATAACTAGAGAAAAAAATAAAGAAAAGATAGACAACACTGACACCTGAACACAGAAGCTTCTGTTTTCTCAACCATTGTTTCATGGGGCACATACTCCCTGAAGTCACATACATTGGACGTCACTGAATTCAGGATTTCAAAACATCAACTTTCTAAAAGCTTTAGTTTCTAAATTTGTTCCTAGTTTTAAATACTGAATCACTGAACAAGTGCAGGAAACCCAATTTTAAGACAAATGTCCAATTCTTTTCCTGGCGCATTTTTTAAAAAGTGCATGCTGTGCATGTTTTTTTAACTATAAATCCTATCCTAATCACAACATTTTCCATGAAAAACTGGAACCTACACTAGCCTAAGCATGCACTGTATACTCATTTGGACTTATTTAAAACAGCACAGTTAGGACAATTGGTAGGTCTAAATATATTGATCTGAGGGTCCAATAGGTTAAGAATTTTTCGTGAATGAAAAACATCAGATTGCTCTCTGAAGTAAAATACTATTATCACAATAGATTTTGGCATTATAAGGGGCTTCTGTCTAAAGTAAAAGGTCTTAGTTTGTCCAACCTTGCCTTCTCAGAATCTCAACTTGCCATTCATCTCCCATGGAGAGGTTCAGAGTCGACTGTGACCTGGACAGGAACTGCTTGAGGCTTGGCATATCTTTGAACAAATCTCAGGTAATGGGCAATAACAAAAATTATGAACTGAAAGGCCAGTAACAGAGAATGAAATGGAAAATAGTTTTTATAATGATAGAAACTAAAACTCTAGTCCTACTTGAAAGAGTTATTAAAATGTAGCTCCTTGTGCTTAGTTCTTTGAGAGAGGAAGAGATGTTTATCAGTTCAGCATGAACTTTGCTAAGTGCGATGTGTACGCAAAATGAATTGGTATAATGCTATACATGTAGAAGCACTGATGCAAGAGTCATACTTGTGATATACTTAAAAATCGCACGTACTACGAAGGATCTAGGCTAAACTTCGCCCTAACACTCAATTTACTTAACAAGGTATAGAATCCTCCTTAACAAATTATAATAACTTCAGTCTTTTGGTTCATTAAAATAAATCAATGACTGCGATAACATTTTTCCTAAGACACGTGCAACATATTTTACTAAGCTTTTCACAAATAACCAACACTGACACCTGAACACAGAAGCTTCTGTTTTCTCAACCATTGTTTCATGGGGCACATACTCCCTGAAGTCACATACATTGGACGTCACTGAATTCAGGATTTCAAAACATCAACTTTCTAAAAGCTTTAGTTTCTAAATTTGTTCCTAGTTTTAAATACTGAATCACTGAACAAGTGCAGGAAACCCAATTTTAAGACAAATGTCCAATTCTTTTCCTGGCGCATTTTTTAAAAAGTGCATGCTGTGCATGTTTTTTTAACTATAAATCCTATCCTAATCACAACATTTTCCATGAAAAACTGGAACCTACACTAGCCTAAGCATGCACTGTATACTCATTTGGACTTATTTAAAACAGCACAGTTAGGACAATTGGTAGGTCTAAATATATTGATCTGAGGGTCCAATAGGTTAAGAATTTTTCGTGAATGAAAAACATCAGATTGCTCTCTGAAGTAAAATACTATTATCACAATAGATTTTGGCATTATAAGGGGCTTCTGTCTAAAGTAAAAGGTCTTAGTTTGTCCAACCTTGCCTTCTCAGAATCTCAACTTGCCATTCATCTCCCATGGAGAGGTTCAGAGTCGACTGTGACCTGGACAGGAACTGCTTGAGGCTTGGCATATCTTTGAACAAATCTCAGGTAATGGGCAATAACAAAAATTATGAACTGAAAGGCCAGTAACAGAGAATGAAATGGAAAATAGTTTTTATAATGATAGAAACTAAAACTCTAGTCCTACTTGAAAGAGTTATTAAAATGTAGCTCCTTGTGCTTAGTTCTTTGAGAGAGGAAGAGATGTTTATCAGTTCAGCATGAACTTTGCTAAGTGCGATGTGTACGCAAAATGAATTGGTATAATGCTATACATGTAGAAGCACTGATGCAAGAGTCATACTTGTGATATACTTAAAAATCGCACGTACTACGAAGGATCTAGGCTAAACTTCGCCCTAACACTCAATTTACTTAACAAGGTATAGAATCCTCCTTAACAAATTATAATAACTTCAGTCTTTTGGTTCATTAAAATAAATCAATGACTGCGATAACATTTTTCACATGTTGTACAGACAATATTATTTTGCAATTCTGTTCTCACCAACGTTACCTTCTTACCATGCTAGTATAGAGGCATTTGAACTGAAAAAGTAATCTATAAAATCTGGCCCAACGCTGAGATTTTTTTTTTCATTATACCAAAACTATACAAATGCTAAGAATATTTTATTATCCTCTGACTTACTTTGCATCTTTTTTGGCTCTGAACCATAGTACTACCCTGTACATTTACATGTAGCTCAAAGTATTTAAAGTGCAATTTTTTCCCATTATTTTGGTTTATACAGGGTATTTTTTAAAGTAATAAATTAAACTGCTCAAACATCTTAGATAGTTTTGTAATGTTAGTATTTATTTCCCTTGTTCTTGTGGTTTATTCATGACATTTCCTGAATGCTGTCCAATCAAATGTGGTTTATTTGGTTCAAGGAGCAGCAGTGGGAAGTGGTTTACTGACCTGGAAATACAACAGATCTGGCCTCTAGTGCTGGCTCCAGGTAGCTGTGTGACCTTGGGAAGGTATCTCATCTCTCTGGGCTTCATTTTTCTCATATTTAAAATCAAGGGGGCTGGATGGCTGACCTGAGCTTCCTTCCGGCTCCACTTTCTGTGACTTACAGTTTGGTCGCAGAAGGTCAGCAGAGGGAGCACTTTTTCTACATCTCAAAGACTCGGACTATTATTTCAACACCTCTCAAAAATCAAGGGGTTTGTGAAGAACACTACTGAAACTAAATACTGACGGACCCTTCACACAGTTGGCCTCAAATCACAAATATGACTACAAACTTGAGAGAAGTCTAGAAATAATTATTTCTGTTCCTTGAATTCCATGATGAAAGTCCCACGGGAGACTCATTTTATAGTAAGGTTAAGAAGCTAAAATATACCGAGAAATTCGCCACCCCTAAATGGTCCAGTATTTATATGGGACCCAGTGAGGAAAGAAACACCAGCCCACAAGCAGAGGTTATCTGGTGTCAACGATGAAAAGCGCAACACCCATCAATCATCAAAGCATTAGAAAACCGGGTCTGACATAAATAAACCACTCAAGTGCTTGGGAGGCTTTCCTTTGTACTTTTCATGTAGATAAACTGGGAACAAGCAAGTGGACCACAGACAAAACCTGGAGGCTTGCAACAGACTGGGTATGTGTGCTATTAAGCCAAAGTTGTGTATCTAAGAACCTAAATGACCTTCATCCCTATATTCTTAGATATCTTAAAACTAATAGGGCATCCATGATATCTTCTTAATTATTAGACAATCTCATAGCATATATATATTAAAGCTTTTATTCCTTAGTAAGAATTTAAAATCAGAAAATAGCGTGGCAATATTTATTTGCAGTAATAGAATTTATAGAGTGCTGGAAATACTAGAATATAAAGATAATTTCTATTTATCTTCACATACTAAACTTCTCTAAACCAGCTGGTTTCTTGCAGACAGTATTTATTTATTTTTTTAAATAATTTAAGACAGCGTAAGCTTGTACCAAGCATAAGCATTGTAACAAAAGTGCAACTTTGCAGCAAATCCTCCCCCAAAGATATTTTAACTCAAAATATCATTACCACATAGTTTTTCCCTACAAAAATAGCATGTCAGACATCATTAATCGGATGTATTAACAACTATGTACATAAGAGCCACCTCGTAGGCTAAGAGTTTAACGTTGTTTAAACACAGCGTTTGAGGCAAACAGTAGCAACAGCAGCAGCAAATGCACCAAACTGACTAAACGACCCAGATATTTTCTTCACTCATAGACTGTTGTGTCTCACCCCTTACATAACATTCAAGTGAGATTTCTCACAGTGCTACCCTGGCAACAAACTAAAAATATCTAGACAAGGTCTTGGTTTAAGCCTAATTTAAAAAGCTCTCTTTGTGATTATCTAGTATCTGGTTTGGTCTCCAGAAAATACATAGAATTGGAGACAGGAAGGCCTCCGGGGGTTCCACTCCACATGTTTACAGCATTTCCATCCCCAGCTCACCGGTTTAATGCCTTCCTCCTCTACTTTGTGAATTAACAAATTATATGATAAATCAGTTTGGACTTTTTTTTGTAAGTTCAGTGCACATTCTCTTTTGTTTTATTTTAACAGCAAGATGAAACAAACTTAGAAACAGAATGGATTAAATAATGACAGGGTGAGAGAACAGAGGCACTCAATTTCACATATATGTATATACACATGTCTATACATACATATAGATGAAATTAAGACGAGTTAATCGATTTATGGTCAATTTCTCAATAAAGTGCTAGCAAATGTACTGAGAATGACTCTGGCCTTCCTCATCCTTCTCCTTCCCTGACTTCGTTCCCACAGACCACGGCCCAACTCGGCATCTCTTTAAATACGAGTGCAAGTACCAAGAGAGACCACTCAAACCACTTCAGAAAGGGTTGCAACGCGAGCAACTGCATCCTCACCTCTTCCTCTTGGACAAATACACGCCTTTAAAAAAGCTGAACGTTATAAAATACTGAAGAGTAAGTTGAATGCTTAAAGGTCCTCCTCCTGCCCGTGGAAAGCTTCCTAAAGCAAGCAAGACAACTTTGAGACACAGGCCAAGATCTGCTACCTGGGGTTCCACGTCAGCTCCTCCGACACCTCCTCCTACCCTGGTTCAACGAGCTCACTGGCGGAGCAGCAGACCCTTCTGGGTTCCTGGAGAATTCGGTTCTCTATTTTAAAAGAGAATGGAACGTGGCCCAAA
This sequence comes from Tragulus kanchil, assembly GCA_022376925.1. Taxonomy (NCBI): domain Eukaryota; kingdom Metazoa; phylum Chordata; class Mammalia; order Artiodactyla; family Tragulidae; genus Tragulus; species Tragulus kanchil. Next base: position 265,298,914 of record JAIOJX010000004.1, on the reverse strand, counting down.
AGAAGGCAAAACTTATTATGGGGAGCTCTTCAAAGGGGGGAAAAGGGGGAAAAGAATCCGCATCTATGAGGTTCAGCTGGTGGGGAAGAAGGGGCGCCAGGTGTGTGGAGGGGAGGGGGCGGTGAGGGATGAGCCAACCAGGAGCTCCGCGTGTACACAACACACCTGTGCGGTTGGGCGTGTGCGTTTAAAAGCCTGAAGTGCATCTCTCACACTTCCTCCCTTACGAACGTCGAGAGTGTTTTTTAACTTATGAATAGCACTAAGCCGCGTGAACCCAGGTCCCTCCTCGGTGAAGCAAGGCTTCAGGGGGCGTCCTTTCCTGGCTGCGAGGCATCTTCCTGAGCAGAGCGCTCCACCTTCCCGGGTTTCCATCCCCAGCTCACCGGTTTAATGCCTTCCTCCTCTACTTTGTGAATTAACAAATTATATGATAAATCAGTTTGGACTTTTTTTTGTAAGTTCAGTGCACATTCTCTTTTGTTTTATTTTAACAGCAAGATGAAACAAACTTAGAAACAGAATGGATTAAATAATGACAGGGTGAGAGAACAGAGGCACTCAATTTCACATATATGTATATACACATGTCTATACATACATATAGATGAAATTAAGACGAGTTAATCGATTTATGGTCAATTTCTCAATAAAGTGCTAGCAAATGTACTGAGAATGACTCTGGCCTTCCTCATCCTTCTCCTTCCCTGACTTCGTTCCCACAGACCACGGCCCAACTCGGCATCTCTTTAAATACGAGTGCAAGTACCAAGAGAGACCACTCAAACCACTTCAGAAAGGGTTGCAACGCGAGCAACTGCATCCTCACCTCTTCCTCTTGGACAAATACACGCCTTTAAAAAAGCTGAACGTTATAAAATACTGAAGAGTAAGTTGAATGCTTAAAGGTCCTCCTCCTGCCCGTGGAAAGCTTCCTAAAGCAAGCAAGACAACTTTGAGACACAGGCCAAGATCTGCTACCTGGGGTTCCACGTCAGCTCCTCCGACACCTCCTCCTACCCTGGTTCAACGAGCTCACTGGCGGAGCAGCAGACCCTTCTGGGTTCCTGGAGAATTCGGTTCTCTATTTTAAAAGAGAATGGAACGTGGCCCAAAAGAAGGCAAAACTTATTATGGGGAGCTCTTCAAAGGGGGGAAAAGGGGGAAAAGAATCCGCATCTATGAGGTTCAGCTGGTGGGGAAGAAGGGGCGCCAGGTGTGTGGAGGGGAGGGGGCGGTGAGGGATGAGCCAACCAGGAGCTCCGCGTGTACACAACACACCTGTGCGGTTGGGCGTGTGCGTTTAAAAGCCTGAAGTGCATCTCTCACACTTCCTCCCTTACGAACGTCGAGAGTGTTTTTTAACTTATGAATAGCACTAAGCCGCGTGAACCCAGGTCCCTCCTCGGTGAAGCAAGGCTTCAGGGGGCGTCCTTTCCTGGCTGCGAGGCATCTTCCTGAGCAGAGCGCTCCACCTTCCCGGGTTCGCGGACGCCGGCGAGCGGCAGGTGGGTGCGGCCGCGCGGGCGCGGGGCGTGCAGCGCCCCCGGGGGCGCCCCCTCGGGCGGCGGGAGGGTCGCGGCGGCGGCGGCCGCCTTCTCGGGAGGGGGCGACAGCACGGAGGACAGGCAGGGGAAGGCGGCGGCGGCGGGGAGGCCGGGGTACAGCAGCGGGAACGGGGCGGCGGCCGCCGCCGGGTACAGGTACTTCTCTAGGCCGCTCTTGTCCAGGAAGGGCTGCACGTAGGCGGCGGCCGCCGAGGGCGAGAGGAAGTAGAAGGGCAGGCAGAAGGGGGCCGCGGCGGCCGCGGGCTGCGCGAAGGGCGCGCCGCCGCCGCCGCCGAGCGCCACCAGCGAGCTGAGCAGGGCGGCGTCGGGTCTCAGCAGCGCGGCCGCCGCGGCCGGGTCGGGCCCCAGGAGCGCGGCCCGGCGCCGCCGCCGCCGCCGCCGCGGGAATCCAGCTTCATCCTCTTGGGCGCCGGCGAGTCCTCTCCGGGGGGCTCCTGTTTGATGGCGACGCGGCTCGCGCCCGCGCCCTGCTCGCGGTCCGGCCGGGCCTCGGCCTCGCCGCCGTAGCCGCTGTCGGTGTCCGTGTCGTTCTCGGCGGCGAGCTCGGCGCTGGGCTGAGTCCGCTGGATGACCGGCACGCAGTGCGCGAGGGGCTCCAGCTTCGGCCCCGCGCGCTCCAGGCAGGCGGCGGCCCCGGGGGCGGCGGCCGAGGGCGCGCCGGGGCCTCGGCTCAGGGGAACCTGTGGCGTCGACAGCGGCGCGGTGGGCAAGAACGGGGTGGCCGCGGCGTGCAAGTGGTTGATCAGCTGGACGCACCGCGGCTCCCTGGGCGTCCAGCTCTCAAACCGGGCGAGGTACTGCAAGACTTCTTTGGCGCAGGTTTGAAACCCCGAGTGGAACGCATCCAAGTCGGACTGAATGGGCGATCTCAGAGAACGCTCCTAGGATAGGGAAGGCGGGCGGATAGAGGAATGGAAGCAAGTAGAAAAATACCGCAAGGCTTCAGGGGGCGTCCTTTCCTGGCTGCGAGGCATCTTCCTGAGCAGAGCGCTCCACCTTCCCGGGTTCGCGGACGCCGGCGAGCGGCAGGTGGGTGCGGCCGCGCGGGCGCGGGGCGTGCAGCGCCCCCGGGGGCGCCCCCTCGGGCGGCGGGAGGGTCGCGGCGGCGGCGGCCGCCTTCTCGGGAGGGGGCGACAGCACGGAGGACAGGCAGGGGAAGGCGGCGGCGGCGGGGAGGCCGGGGTACAGCAGCGGGAACGGGGCGGCGGCCGCCGCCGGGTACAGGTACTTCTCTAGGCCGCTCTTGTCCAGGAAGGGCTGCACGTAGGCGGCGGCCGCCGAGGGCGAGAGGAAGTAGAAGGGCAGGCAGAAGGGGGCCGCGGCGGCCGCGGGCTGCGCGAAGGGCGCGCCGCCGCCGCCGCCGAGCGCCACCAGCGAGCTGAGCAGGGCGGCGTCGGGTCTCAGCAGCGCGGCCGCCGCGGCCGGGTCGGGCCCCAGGAGCGCGGCCGCCGCGCCGCCGCCGCCGCCGCCGCGGGAATCCAGCTTCATCCTCTTGGGCGCCGGCGAGTCCTCTCCGGGGGGCTCCTGTTTGATGGCGACGCGGCTCGCGCCCGCGCCCTGCTCGCGGTCCGGCCGGGCCTCGGCCTCGCCGCCGTAGCCGCTGTCGGTGTCCGTGTCGTTCTCGGCGGCGAGCTCGGCGCTGGGCTGAGTCCGCTGGATGACCGGCACGCAGTGCGCGAGGGGCTCCAGCTTCGGCCCCGCGCGCTCCAGGCAGGCGGCGGCCCCGGGGGCGGCGGCCGAGGGCGCGCCGGGGCCTCGGCTCAGGGGAACCTGTGGCGTCGACAGCGGCGCGGTGGGCAAGAACGGGGTGGCCGCGGCGTGCAAGTGGTTGATCAGCTGGACGCACCGCGGCTCCCTGGGCGTCCAGCTCTCAAACCGGGCGAGGTACTGCAAGACTTCTTTGGCGCAGGTTTGAAACCCCGAGTGGAACGCATCCAAGTCGGACTGAATGGGCGATTTCAGAGACCGCTCCCCTAGGATAGGGAAGGCGGGGGCAGGGGATAGAGGAATGGAAGCAAGTAGAAAAATACCGACGTTAAAACATCTGCTTATCACGTGGGCCCTGCACGGACCGAAGTGATCCCGATTTTCCTCTCTATTCGAGTGACAGAATCCACCGGTAGCCCAGAGGTGGGAGGCGTGGGGGGCGGCGCTCTAGACCCAGCTGAAATACCGAAGCAGAGAGGGCGCAACCCACCACTTGAACTAAAAATCGGATTCCTCTGAATTCTGCAGGAAGCCTCTTAGGCTGCTTTGGGAAATGGGCACTTTCCAATCAAGGGAAAGTGTAAGCAACTGGACAAACGAAAATGTGCCCCGGGAAGCGGGTGGGGGCGGGGCAGGAGCCCCAACCCTGCTCCTCTGTGCGTTCCCTTGCTTCCTCGGGGTGGGGTGGCCTCCCAGAACCGACTTACCGTTCTGTAAAGCAATTATCTTCTGATGCTGCTGCTCCGTTAAGGCTGTTAAAGCTTTTAAGTGTTTCAAAGTTAATTCCAAGACGACCGCTTTCTCCAGGTGCCCCAGGGTCTGCAGGGGAGCAAAAAATAAAAAATAAAATAAAATAATAAAAAGAACGGGGTACTGGGTTAGTTCAGAACACCCATCTGGCTCGATGGGCTCTCGATTCGGCATAGCCACTTAAGCAAATACTTTGAAAGAAGTACTACTCCTAGACTTCTTGAGTTTTCCACCATACAGGTTATAAATGATTTCTTGACTTCAGTGGTGAACACCTCCTCCTGAGTTTGCAGGAAACACAGGATAGCACAGGTTGTAAGACATCTATCTGCTGTTTACATTTATTCCTCTATCCCTGGGAGTGGTACCAGGCTATTAACACGACCCTGGAGAACAGCAAAGAATAAACATGTGCATCTTACTGTTAACTTGAGATGTTCAGGCAGCAAGTCTTTCAGCTGAGCAATGCATTCATTAATCCGGTCTCTTCTTTTCTTTTCTATCAATCTGTGCGGTAATTTGTAGGTATCCTTAGTATATGAGAGTCATGGAAAAGAGAAAACAATAAGCTAAACCTTCATTTACTGGATATAACAATACTGCCCCCCCTCCAATACTATGTGAAAAACTATGCCCAAGACACCTCTTTCCTCTGGACTGTTCTGACATGCAATATAAATTCAGGTATGATGTTTAATCTCCCCCTGAGAGTAGCCAGCAAACCACTTAAAATTCACAGTTGGGGGAAGCTGAAGGCTGGAATATATCTGCGGGCAGAGCACAACCGGGAAATCAATGGTCCTGATTAACTATCCAGGCGGGTTCCGGGGACCATTGGGAACTTACACTTACCTTGCTATCGTCTCGCTTCACGCTCCTTCTGGGCTTACACATGTACAGAGAGGGATAATCCAGTCTGCAAAACAGAAACCAGCATCAGGCACCCATTCGGGGAGGGGCTCTGCCCTCGCCTGCTCCATGCCACTTTCTGGAGAAGACCAAAAAAAAAAAAAAAAAAAATCAAACCGAAGCCTAGACAGATATTCGCAAGGGTGCGTGCACCTTACCCTATAAAATCTCTATGTTCCAGTAACTGTCTCTCCTGCAAATGAGGAATTCCTTCGTCCATGTTCAACCGCTGTCCGCTTCCTCTGTTTCGATTTGGGGGTTCTGTTCTAGAATCTGTGGGACGGTCGCTTTGGGAGATCGTGGGGAAAATCTGTCTCCAGTCTCTCTCCCTCTTCAGTGCAGTGTTGAAAGTGTGAAGCAGTTGATCCCCCCTCCCGCCGCGCTCGCTCTCTCGCGCACACACGCACGCAGACGCGCGCCGGCCCCACTGCGCCGGGAGTTTGCGCTCACTCCGGGCAGTGTTTGGCCACAGGGCACGCGCGTCGCCGGCCAGACCAGCACCCAGCTCACGTGCGGAACGTACCATCCGCGGGCCAGCCCGAGGGGGGCGGGGAGGCGGGCTGGCCGGGAGGGCGGAGGGAGACGGCGGCCGGGGGCGGGGACGCCGGCCGGGGCCACCGCGAAGGAGAAGCAGCTGCAGCCAGGCTGCGTCTGCCCAAGGGCGGCGCGGGCCGCTGCAGGCTGGGAGGGGGCGCCGCGGGTGCGGGGCGGCTGGGGCTTTGCCCGGCGTGGAGGGGCGCTTCTCTCAATCAGGACGCTTCAAGAACGCGAACGTTGCTCTCTGCCTTTCCACCGACTACTGGGCTGTTGGTTTGGACCAGAAAAAGGAAAGAGAAAGAGAATAATTCGCGGTGGGTCCACTTCAGTCCCAAAGGACGGCCTGGAGCCTTGTTTGCTCACCGCTCGGAGGCTGGGGGTGGGTGGGAACCCCTTATCCCCGATTGCAGGTTTGCTCCGTAAAGGGACAGTTTGAAATCCGCTCCCTGCAGGATTTAAGATAAATGAAAATGTGGTCACTGGGACGGAATGTCGCAACCCAAGTGTCTTTCGGCCGCACGGTGTCCCTGGGCCACCCAAACTTCCCTCGGCGGCCGGAATTGCGGTGCCGCTCATCGTGGCCGCTGATGACGACGTTGGGGCTTCAGGCGCTCCCCGAGGAACGCGGCAGGGCGGGAGGGGCGGCGGAGAAGCAGCGCCGCATCAGTCCTGCCGGCTCTCCGCCGCCCCTCCGCGCTCGGGTGGCACGGCTGCGTTCCCCGCCCCCCTGCCCCCGCGCGTGATAAACGACGCCGGGAGGGTGCAGAGCCCACGTTTACTACCACTGGCATCTCCAGCGCCTCCCTCCTTAATCCTGTCTCAAACGGGTACCAGCACAGGGCCAGCAACGTGAGCCGACCTGCCGCCGCTGCCACATCACGGCGCGGGGAGCCCGAACGCGCGTGCGCGCGCTCGTCTTGCAGTCGCTGCCCCCGGAGCCGGGAAAGCACTGGCTGGCGGAGACGGGCTACCTCTCCCCAGAGCCATCCCGGGGGCATGACTCACTACTAGTGAGAGTTACCCGGAGGTGTCGGCAGTTGTGCCGCGGAGGACAGATAGGGCGCTTTGGAGGCTGGAGGGGCGGAGAGGTGGAGGGGCGCGCCTCCTGCGGGACTTAAGGTCTCCGGCCCCACTGCCGTCCCTCGGTTCTGCCAGGGCGGGATGAAGAGAAGATACATTGTCAATAGACCGGTAGCTTTCAAACCCAACGTCTTCCTGCGTTCTCCCGGGCGACCCCCGACACATTGGCCATTGATAGGGGCACGTGAACCAGGGGGAGAAGCCCGCCGAAACGCACGCGCACCCAGGCGCAGCACGGACTGGGACTGGGGCTGTCGCTACGTGGCCCCGGCCCACCCCGCCAAGCGCGGGTTCCGGGGACTGGTCTGGGTCGCGGGAAGCTGCGACGGGGAGAAGGTCACGTGTCGGCGGGAGTCGCGTCTCCTCCCCGCCTCCAGGAGCCGCCGCGGCCGCGCCGCTGCAATCTCCCGAGCCCTGGGCGGAGGCGCGCCGCGTCTGGCTTCGTGACTCCGGCGGCGGCGGCGGCGGCTTCGGCTCACCCCGGCGGGAGGAGACGCGCACGGCCCATCCGCTTCGTCTGCCTAGAGGGCCCTCTGAGGTCTCCCGGCTTCCTCCAAGAGGGAGGCGTACGTTGCACCAAACAGGCAATCTAATAATGATAATCCTTTAAAAAGTACTTTAAAAATACGGGTCGTATTTTACACCTAGAGCCACGCTCTCTTTTGGGTCTAACTGATCGGGTGATTAATTCCCTTTGGGATAAACTGTAAGTTTAAACGCGGCAATACTCCTGCGACACCGTATCACTTTAGCCTCAGGTTCTGAATTGACCTCCCGCCCCTCCAAAAAAGAAAAAAGGCGGGGAAGAGGTGGGGGGTGTACGGGTGGTTTGTCTTCAAAGTGAACACTTAAAAAATGAAATACCAATTCCCCTTATAAGTTCTGACGATTTGGAGAAGGAAAGGGTGTAAATATTTGCTCTAGAGCTAAACTGTCACTTGCAGGCTGGAGTATTTAGGGAAAACCTAGTGAAGAGGGCAGCTTGGCCTTGAGGCTAGGGGCAAGGCAGACAGCTGATCAGGGCAGACCTCGGGGAGCAAGTGCGGGCTGACTCCGACTTCCAGGCGGTAGGAGGCGCTGGGAAGGAAGGCTAGAGAATCAGAGGTGTGTTCATTTGGGGTGTAAACGTCTCCTTATTCAAAGACCAAGAGGCCTCGCTGCAGATGAAGCTTCCTGTCACCCCTTCAACTCCCCCTCATCTCTCCTGTCCCAACAGTGCTGGTTCGTCTTGAACTCCTTTCTTTCTCTCATAGCTCAAGCTGAACGGGGAGTGTTTTCTCACGTTTGGTCTCCTTGGTCAGCCCTCCTCCGCTCAGCCCTCCTTTTCTTCCCTTTTCATGTCCACCTTCTAACTCTGCTTTCTCCTTTACTCCCCCCCCCCCTTATCTTTTTCTTCTCCTACCTTCCCTCCCACCCCCATTAAATGTCTACTTTTTTCTCAGTAGTTTTTGTCTCTTGTTTGCTTTTTGTCTTTTTAGATTTCTCCCCTCAATTACTCTTCTTGTTTATTCACTTCCCTTAAGCTTAAGTCCCACGCCTTTTCTTTCACAGACTTTTGCCTTCTGGGACATCAGGCGTCATTTAATGCCTCTGAATGTCCCTTTGCTGCAAGGAGAGTGTAACAATAGCTAACAAATATACAGCCCTCACAATTACAGTGCTGCATACCATCTTTTTAAAGTAGTAGCTCGTGAATCCTTGACCCTCTTATAAGGTAAATCCAATTATTGTCTCCGTTCCTCAGATGACAAAATAGACACATAGGGAGATAACCTAATATGCCCAGGGTCTCTGAGCCAGGGTTTAAGCACAGGCAGTGGGATCCAGTGCCTGCCTCCTTGACTGTTATCTCTGGATGGGAACAGTGAGGACAAGATCAACTAACTGTTTCAGGGATCCTTCTTATTTTACCAGTGGGAATGTGCATGTGTGTTCTTCTTGTTGTGTGTATACAAATGAGTGGACAGAGAGATGGGGAAGGAAGAGGTGTTCGTCATGGAACCCACTGTAGAGGAAGTAAGAGGTATGAATGAAAAGGAGGGTGGCGGTCTTTTGTCACTAAATGATTCTGTTGGCATCTAGCCCCACACGTATTGATTTAACCCAAATATCTTAATTAATTGTTACAATTTCATACCGGTGTACAGATGGAAGGAAGTACAGTTTAGAAAAAGAGCAATGGTGGCCAGCTGTTCATTTCTGCTGAGCAAACTAAGCTGAACTGTAATGTGATGGCTCAGGTTAGTAATAGGAAAGTTCACCTGTGGTGAGGTTAGAAAAGAAAAAACAAAACTTTCCTGTCTTAACTCCCCTCATCTCTCCTGTCCCAACAGTGCTGGTTCGTCTTGAACTCCTTTCTTTCTCTCATAGCTCAAGCTGAACGGGGAGTGTTTTCTCACGTTTGGTCTCCTTGGTCAGCCCTCCTCCGCTCAGCCCTCCTTTTCTTCCCTTTTCATGTCCACCTTCTAACTCTGCTTTCTCCTTTACTCCCCCCCCCCCTTATCTTTTTCTTCTCCTACCTTCCCTCCCACCCCCATTAAATGTCTACTTTTTTCTCAGTAGTTTTTGTCTCTTGTTTGCTTTTTGTCTTTTTAGATTTCTCCCCTCAATTACTCTTCTTGTTTATTCACTTCCCTTAAGCTTAAGTCCCACGCCTTTTCTTTCACAGACTTTTGCCTTCTGGGACATCAGGCGTCATTTAATGCCTCTGAATGTCCCTTTGCTGCAAGGAGAGTGTAACAATAGCTAACAAATATACAGCCCTCACAATTACAGTGCTGCATACCATCTTTTTAAAGTAGTAGCTCGTGAATCCTTGACCCTCTTATAAGGTAAATCCAATTATTGTCTCCGTTCCTCAGATGACAAAATAGACACATAGGGAGATAACCTAATATGCCCAGGGTCTCTGAGCCAGGGTTTAAGCACAGGCAGTGGGATCCAGTGCCTGCCTCCTTGACTGTTATCTCTGGATGGGAACAGTGAGGACAAGATCAACTAACTGTTTCAGGGATCCTTCTTATTTTACCAGTGGGAATGTGCATGTGTGTTCTTCTTGTTGTGTGTATACAAATGAGTGGACAGAGAGATGGGGAAGGAAGAGGTGTTCGTCATGGAACCCACTGTAGAGGAAGTAAGAGGTATGAATGAAAAGGAGGGTGGCGGTCTTTTGTCACTAAATGATTCTGTTGGCATCTAGCCCCACACGTATTGATTTAACCCAAATATCTTAATTAATTGTTACAATTTCATACCGGTGTACAGATGGAAGGAAGTACAGTTTAGAAAAAGAGCAATGGTGGCCAGCTGTTCATTTCTGCTGAGCAAACTAAGCTGAACTGTAATGTGATGGCTCAGGTTAGTAATAGGAAAGTTCACCTGTGGTGAGGTTAGAAAAGAAAAAACAAAACTTTCCTGTCTAACAAAGAAACAGAAGACTAGAATGTCCTCTTGGGTATGTTTAAAAATAGGTTGAGTCTTATCTTTTTAGGAAGGTTTCATGCTATCCTGCTGAAAGCTGAGGAGCTACAAGACGAACCCCTTTGAGCCTATGATGATAGAATTTTGGAATGCTTTGCTTTGAATTACAGACACCCATCTTTCTCCTTTTAATGGGGAGGTAGGGGGCATTCTGCTATTGCCCTTTTTTTTTTCTTTTTTGATTATGCAGGGAAATTGCCATTACTAGAGACAAACTGAAGAGAAAACTTGCCCAAGGACCCACCCCTCTCCCTAATTATTCTAAGCCCAACACTCATTATAGTCACCTTGTGACTTTGGACGGTTTTATCCTGTTTGCTTGCAAAGTCTTGAATTTCCAATGGAAAGCGAACTCTCCAGAGAGGAGGAGAGGTCTTGGAGAAGAGGTCTCCTATCTTTCTAGGGTTCTGCCAGCCTTGCCACTCCCCTGCAGCAGTGACTAGCGTGTTTGGGACAGACTACTTGTGCATCTCTAATGGCCTTCAGTTCAGCTCACAGTTGCTCAGTTGTGTCCAGCTCTTTGCAATCCCACGGATGGCAGCACGCCAGGCTTCCCTGTCCACCATCTCCCGGAGCTTGCTCAAACATGTCCATTGGCGAAGTGATGCCATCCAACCATCTCATCCTCTGCCATTCCCTTCTCCTTTTGCCTTCTATTTTTCCCAACATGAGGGTCTTTCCAATGAGCTGACTCTTCGCATCAGGTGGCCAAAGTATTGGAGCTTCAGCTCCAATCAGTCTTTCCAATGAATAGTCAGAGTTGATTTCCTTTAGGATGGGCTGGTTTGATCTCCTTGAAGTCCAAGGGACTCCTCAAGAGCCTTCTCCAGCACCACAGTTGGAAGGTATCAATTCTTTGGCCTTGAAGGCCCCCAGGTCTGGCCAGGGGTGGGAAGCCTCCTGCTTGTCCTGCTTTAAGGCACACTGTCAGCTATGCAGATGCCTTTCTTAATCACCTCTCTTTTGGGTAGTGGACTAGAATTTGGTCATTCTACATCAGTCGTTTTACATCAGAAAAGCGTCATGCCTCAGTTTAAGAAACTCTGAAAGAAAAAGTTCAGAGTTAATGCTGAAATCAAGGTGGGGGCCACGGGGGCCATGGGTCAGAGTGGAGGACGGGTCAGGATGTGTCCAGCCGCCGGAGCCCCTTTGCCGGGCATGCGCAGTGCTCTCGGAGGAGAAGGGTTAGTGTTTTCAGACACTCCACAGGGAGAAGACACACCGTCTCACACAAGGGTCTCAGCAGGGAGGGTGACCCCACCGCTATTCACCAGAAGCCAGTTATGACTTTGCATCATAGACAATGCTCTTTGCTGAAGACACTGGATTTCAAATCCCAGACTAAAAGCTTGGGTTTCCTAGCTGCATTCTCGGTGAATTAACACGTACCCCTATTTCATTCATAAAAGAACTTCAGTTTTTCTGTAGACTACCAATTAATGTGTCTTAGTGGTTATAAACATACACATGAACCACATTTTATATTTATGTACCACTGCTCAAGAAGTTTATATGCTTATTGGTCTTTGCATAGCACTGTGGAGTGGGTAATGTTACATATAGGAAGTGAGTTTTATTATTGCTGAAATCATCTGTGAAATTATTGAAATAATTACGTGAAAGTATGTTGTGATTGTCATGAACACTCACGCATGTGGTCCTGAATTGAACACAGGCTCAGTGTTCCTGGGATTCTTACATACAAAAGGCAGCTCGAGTAGAGCCGAGCTTAAGACCACCACAGCCGATCCACCTGGCTCTTCTCTCTGGAAGTATCGACCTGGTCCTTCCAATGCCTGGGGCTTCTCATACTAATAGAGGTTTAGCCAGAATGAGACTGGAGACATAGAGTGAGAAGCAGAGGACACATCCTTAAGAATTGTCACAAAGTGGTCACTGCCTTTTCTGGGTTCTCTCGGCCAGCTAGATAGCGGCGATCAGAGAGGCAGCATGAAGAGGGGCTTTTAAATCCTGTGTTTCTCTTGTCCTGCTTTAAGGCACACTGTCAGCTATGCAGATGCCTTTCTTAATCACCTCTCTTTTGGGTAGTGGACTAGAATTTGGTCATTCTACATCAGTCGTTTTACATCAGAAAAGCGTCATGCCTCAGTTTAAGAAACTCTGAAAGAAAAAGTTCAGAGTTAATGCTGAAATCAAGGTGGGGGCCACGGGGGCCATGGGTCAGAGTGGAGGACGGGTCAGGATGTGTCCAGCCGCCGGAGCCCCTTTGCCGGGCATGCGCAGTGCTCTCGGAGGAGAAGGGTTAGTGTTTTCAGACACTCCACAGGAGAAGACACACCGTCTCACACAAGGGTCTCAGCAGGGAGGGTGACCCCACCGCTATTCACCAGAAGCCAGTTATGACTTTGCATCATAGACAATGCTCTTTGCTGAAGACACTGGATTTCAAATCCCAGACTAAAAGCTTGGGTTTCCTAGCTGCATTCTCGGTGAATTAACACGTACCCCTATTTCATTCATAAAAGAACTTCAGTTTTTCTGTAGACTACCAATTAATGTGTCTTAGTGGTTATAAACATACACATGAACCACATTTTATATTTATGTACCACTGCTCAAGAAGTTTATATGCTTATTGGTCTTTGCATAGCACTGTGGAGTGGGTAATGTTACATATAGGAAGTGAGTTTTATTATTGCTGAAATCATCTGTGAAATTATTGAAATAATTACGTGAAAGTATGTTGTGATTGTCATGAACACTCACGCATGTGGTCCTGAATTGAACACAGGCTCAGTGTTCCTGGGATTCTTACATACAAAAGGCAGCTCGAGTAGAGCCGAGCTTAAGACCACCACAGCCGATCCACCTGGCTCTTCTCTCTGGAAGTATCGACCTGGTCCTTCCAATGCCTGGGGGCTTCTCATTCTAATAGAGGTTGAGCCAGAATGAGACTGGAGACGTAGAGTGAGAAGCAGAGGACACATCTTTAAGAATTGTCACAAAGTGGTCACTGCCTTTTTCTGGGTTCTCTCGGCCAGCTAGATAGTGGCGATCAGAGAGGCAGCATGAAGAGGGGACTTTGAAATCCTGTGTTTCTCTTGTCACTGTCAATGGAAATCCTTAGAAATTCTCCGAGAGGTGTATTTTCGTGTTATTGTGTGAAATGTAAATAGGAATAAGATACACTAAATAGCCACATGTCTCACCTGCCCACGGGGGCCTAGTTCTTGACTCGTTCTTCAGGCGAGTCTGCCCAGTGCCGAGAGCTGTCTGTAACAGTCTGGCACTTCATACAGGCAACAGAAGACTAGACTTAACCTACACTTAGAACTATTGGTGTAAATCTTATTCAGTAGGTAAATTAAAGCAAGAATTCGTATATCATTACCAAAAAGTGGTATGTTTCTAATATGATAATCCTCATTTGTAAGGAAACTAATGAAGACTGACTGAGGCCAGATGTGAGTATCAGTGAAGAACGGCATTTGAACCAGAGTAACAGCAGCTTAAACTAATTAGAGATTTCTTTCTCAGTCCCTTAGAAGTCTCGAGGAACTGAGTCCAGGGGAAGGTAATGTGAAGTAGTCATAATGCCGTTCCACTCCCGGACTCACGCTCCGTTCTACCCCATCTTCAGGATGGCCTCGCAGTCCTGAGATGGCCGCTGGGGCTCCTGCAGGCAAGGACGGAAGGGTGGACACCGGCCGAGCAAGTTTCCTGAGAGAGCTTTTCTTATAAGTTCCATTCAGTGACTTCTGCTTGCTGCTGTCCTATTACAAGGGGTTAGAAATACAGTTTTCTATTTAAGGCTCCCCCTGAACTCTAGGGAGCTCTTTAATGAAGCAGGACCAGAGGAAGGATGCTCAGTTGGCACCGCCGGTTCAGTGGTGGTCCAGCCATGGGAAGTGACTTGTTAGGCCCTTTCCGTGTTTTCGTCAGTGGGCCTCTTCCTCCAGTGTGCCACATGTGTTGGCTATGCCCTTTATTGTATAAGGGTATTTAAAGCCAGTTTCAGAACATTTTCACTCTTTCCATCTGCAATTGTCCATACTTACCCTACTCTTTAAGCACATGGTCTTTCAGGACTGTATTTTCAAATTCTGTTAATTGCAGAAATCTGCTTAGGGAGGGGATTTAAAAGTATTTGCTCTACTTCCTGTAGAATGCAAATTGCAGTTGCTTGTTTTATGGGAAACAATTGTCTTACTTTTAAGGTAGTGGCATCCCTCCTCTGGCTCTGCCTTCAGCCCCAGGCATTTAATCTGAAGAGAACCACTTCCTGCAGAAACGTGCCTTCTGATAGTTCTACCTGAAGGGAGCTGGGACATTGCTCTTCGTCTTGGAGTCATGCTGATATAGGATGCCATGGTCTGGGGGTCAGGAGACCAGGAAAAGAGTTTTGTGGCTGCCTTGAGTTCTGGAGCAGGTGAGGGAGGAGAGAAGAGATCCATGAGTGTGGTAGGCTCAGGCAGCAGGGCTAGGCTCTGAGGCTGGAATTGGCAGGCGAATTCTGGAAGAGAAGGTGGCTTTGGGACATTTTGGTGGACAGGTATTCAGGCAGGTGTCTTACAAACATTTTTTGGTTCTCTCCATTCTTTGAATGAGGCACCCCACTTTAGAGCTGGACAGCTTTATAGCTAACTCCACTTTAGAGCTGGACAAACCCAGCTTTAGAGACTAGGTAACTTGTCTGTGCCATGTGCTAAGTCGCAAAGCCAGGCTGTAGGGAACCCAGGGCCTGAGCTGTGCTTCCAGGGCCTCGGATTGTCACTGGCCGGAGTCTAGCATTCTAACAGCAACTGCCCCCATCAGCCCTCAATGGAATACCCAGTCAAGACTTTCACCTCCTTTGGTAGAGTCAGTACTCCAGGCTTTGGGAGCCTTCACTAGAGGCTATTTTGAGGAGTTGTTGAGAAATGAAGGTGACAGTGAGGGGGCCATTCTTGATCCCACTTGAGTTGTAGAGCGATGTTCCTGGTGTGTTCCTGACATGGGTATTTCTGAGTGGGAATTTGGGGTGTTCACCCATTGGTGGACACATGGATAAGCGTTGTGCGTAGTCTACTGGAGAAAGCTCCACAATATCTTGGATCTGGTATTCTGTCTTCATCTGTTAAACTGATATTTACAGTGCAATGTGAGGAGCACTGAGGCTTCAATACAGAACCTTGTCTTTAACAACTCTGCAGTTTAATGAAGCAGAGTTTCTCAAAGAGGAGCGATCTCTACAACAGCTGAGTAGTTACCCTAAAGCCTTCTCACGATCGAAAGACCCTCCCCAGACACTTCCTTGCTGTTTGAGATCCACTGACAGCTCTGCTTCTCTCGAATGCACTTTAGAAGCCATTCCGGGAGGAGTTGTCAGTGACCTCAGTCTATGGACAAGCCTGCCCTCCTGTAAACAAAACACCCCTCAGTGGGAAGATGGGCAAGGAAAACACTCACTGCCCCGCCTTCCATAAGCTGTCAAGACCAGCCTTCCCCTCCCGCAGTGTGCCCTGGCTCCCTGATGCTGTGGGAACACCCCCTTTGACACCCACCCTCTCCAAGCACACAGGGCTTTGCTTTGTCTGCTCTCGATCTGCTTTCTGATTCTGCCGTCTCCCATGGCCTTTGTTGGAATCTTCTCTTCTCATAGCTTCGTCTTTGAACTTTCTCTCTTTGTTATGTGATTCTGAATGTTGCCCCGTGGCTTAGACATCAGTTTGCTTCCTTGGTGTTCCACGGCCTCTGTCGTCTCCCATAAGAAGCTCCTGCTCTGTCCTTGTCACCCAGCCCTCGCCTTGACCCCAGCTGCTTGGTTACTGCCCTAGCAGACTCCTTTGAGGGGGAGGTTTGGACAGATCTTGGCTTAACGGACTTCCTCTGCTCCAGAACGAGTTGGAACAGTTTTGAAACAGATGATAAGACATTGCAATGGCCCTTAGTATCCAGGGTATAGATTTTCACATCCTGCCAAAGGGCACATCTTCATCACCACCAGCCTGTTGACTTCCTCACATCTTTATGTTCAGCCCCTCAATCTGGAAAGGAGCCTGTGGAGGGCTGGACGGGGGCAGCCTAACGTCCATACCCTTTCCAGCTACATGGACTGGATGGCAAATTTCACAAGATTGGTTGACCATAAAGCCAAAAACTTGGTGGTGATTTTTGGCCCCTTCACCTCCCTTATTCCCTCCACCGAATTAGCAATGTCCTGTAAACGCCACTTTTTAAATGTATATTAAATCCACCCTAATTTTCTTCCTATCCTCACTGCCTATGCCCTTGATCAAATCCTCATAATTTCTTTTAAAGATTTATTTATTTATTTATTTTGGGCGGGGGTCGGGTTGGAGAGGGAGGGGAGCTGGTGGGCCACGTCTATTGGTCTTTCATTTCTCTATGTTCATCCGTCTTTGTTCTTTGGCTCCTGTGGGCCTCCCATTGCGGTGGCCTCTGTTGTCGCAGAGCGCCGTCTCTGGGCGCATGCGCTCCAGAGCTCCGGCTCGGTAATTGGACACATCAGTCCAGCTGCTCCACGGCACGTGGGATCTTCCCAGGCCAGGGCTCGAACCGGCGCCCCTTGCACTGCAAGGCGATGTCCTTACCCACTGGACCACTAGGGTAAGCCCCCTCATAATTTCTTACTCCCTTACTGCAAAAAGCATCTTAACTGCCTTTAACAGTTAAGGTTGAGTGAAGAAATCAGAGACGACACATTTCAAGGAGGAAGGATTTCACCGAGAGGATTGGAAGCATACACAATTTTGGATAGATAAGCTGGGGCAATCAAAGTTAGGAATAACAGCCACCCACATTAGGAACATCTTGACAATTGGAAATTTCGGGAAAACCTGAACGCTACTGAGCTCAGCTGCCCACCTGGCTGAAGAGGCTGACATGCAGGGGCTTGCTTGGAGGCCTGAATGTGCCTTGTACCTGCCCAAAGCCGCTGACATGGCTGCAGAAAACGTGGTGTATACCTTCCACTCTCCACGTCATCCACAGGCCCTCTCTCAACTGGAGCATCCTCTAAACTGGAGCCATGTGGGCACGGGGGAGTGTAACGTGTCATTCCCAAACTTCCGGTCTGTCCTGAGAGCCCCGGGGAGAAGGCAGTAGATCAGGGTAGAGTTGACCGCAGGCCTCTCATGCCCACATCTGCTGGGTAGGACTGGCTTCTCCCCCGACCCCACCTGATTGAGTTCTCCACCATGACGGCAGTCTTCTCTGTCCATGTCACTCCCTTGATCAGACCCTTTTGTTTCCCATTTCCATCAGGTTAAAGTTAAAATGTCCTTGGTGGCCTGAGAGATGCTGGCTGTGGCTTCGCCCCTGCTGTCATCCCCCATGCCTCTCACATTTCTCTGTCTCTCTTTCCAGCACACCGGCTTCCCTTTCATCTTCTTTTAAGTGTGCCCTGACCTCTCAGGCCCTCTACGAATGCTGTCCCAGCTTCCCAACTTTTCCCCACCTCCCCACCTCCCTTCTAACTCTCTTCCTTCAGAAGTCGCCTAAGCTGAAGCCTTGTTCCAAGGAAAGTGATGACCCAGCCACCTTGCCTTCAAAGGGTGCCCGTGGCTACGCGGAGGGGGAATGTTGTACTGGCTCCCACATGCCCGTCCTCCTCCGGGGATTCCCCACACTGGGTGGCTTGGATGAGCAGAAGCACTGGAGTGCTGCCTGCTTCTTTCTGGGCCTCACCAGGCATAGGATGATCAGAATGGTAAATGCCTCTAAGAGAACAGGAACCCCAGGAGCCTGGCAGGGCCTCTAGTCGGGGAGGGAGCGGGCAGTTCAGTTGGGGCCGAGGGCCTGGGACGGCTATTGGTCACCATGCCAGGCTGGGCATGTTCTGTGTCCAGAAGGCGGTGAGCTCTGCCAGCAGGCTTCCTACCAGTCTTGGTGAGCTGGTAATTCTCACAGAATTGTACTTCCTTTCATAGTGTGCATGGGCAAGGCAGTGTCTTCAGGGGCTGGTGCTCACCCAGCTGAAATCCACAGGCTGTGGGCTGGTCACGTGACCTCCGAGGCCCAGCTCTCCGAGGCCAGCAGAGGGGTGGGGGTGCAGAGTCTGGCGTGGCAGGCTGTGTTTACAGGTCTGCTGGGCAGGGTGGATCCCGGGAGGGGGTCCTGGGGCCGTGCCAGCAAGCTCCGTTACCAGGAGTGCGGAGAGAAACAAGCGCTGTGCCAGGGTGGAGGAGTCAAGCCTCAGACTGTGGAACAAAGTGGGAGGGTGGGGAACCCGTGAAGCCAGCACATCAGCATGCCAAACTGGTAGGCAAAAAGAAGGGACACGGAGTGAGGAGACAGCACTCCACCATGACGGCAGTCTTCTCTGTCCATGTCACTCCCTTGATCAGACCCTTTTGTTTCCCATTTCCATCAGGTTAAAGTTAAAATGTCCTTGGTGGCCTGAGAGATGCTGGCTGTGGCTTCGCCCCTGCTGTCATCCCCCATGCCTCTCACATTTCTCTGTCTCTCTTTCCAGCACACCGGCTTCCCTTTCATCTTCTTTTAAGTGTGCCCTGACCTCTCAGGCCCTCTACGAATGCTGTCCCAGCTTCCCAACTTTTCCCCACCTCCCCACCTCCCTTCTAACTCTCTTCCTTCAGAAGTCGCCTAAGCTGAAGCCTTGTTCCAAGGAAAGTGATGACCCAGCCACCTTGCCTTCAAAGGGTGCCCGTGGCTACGCGGAGGGGGAATGTTGTACTGGCTCCCACATGCCCGTCCTCCTCCGGGGATTCCCCACACTGGGTGGCTTGGATGAGCAGAAGCACTGGAGTGCTGCCTGCTTCTTTCTGGGCCTCACCAGGCATAGGATGATCAGAATGGTAAATGCCTCTAAGAGAACAGGAACCCCAGGAGCCTGGCAGGGCCTCTAGTCGGGGAGGGAGCGGGCAGTTCAGTTGGGGCCGAGGGCCTGGGACGGCTATTGGTCACCATGCCAGGCTGGGCATGTTCTGTGTCCAGAAGGCGGTGAGCTCTGCCAGCAGGCTTCCTACCAGTCTTGGTGAGCTGGTAATTCTCACAGAATTGTACTTCCTTTCATAGTGTGCATGGGCAAGGCAGTGTCTTCAGGGGCTGGTGCTCACCCAGCTGAAATCCACAGGCTGTGGGCTGGTCACGTGACCTCCGAGGCCCAGCTCTCCGAGGCCAGCAGAGGGGTGGGGGTGCAGAGTCTGGCGTGGCAGGCTGTGTTTACAGGTCTGCTGGGCAGGGTGGATCCCGGGAGGGGGTCCTGGGGCCGTGCCAGCAAGCTCCGTTACCAGGAGTGCGGAGAGAAACAAGCGCTGTGCCAGGGTGGAGGAGTCAAGCCTCAGACTGTGGAACAAAGTGGGAGGGTGGGGAACCCGTGAAGCCAGCACATCAGAATGCCAAACTGGTAGGCACAGAAGGGACACGGAGTGAGGGGACGATGCCAAAAAGAGAGCTGGAGCGAGACGCATGAGGCGGGAGCCAGGGCGGTAGGAGCTGCTGCTGGTGGGGGACTTGTCCCCTTGTAAACAGGGGCAGGACCCCCTCCACCCTCATCCCAGCCAGCTCTGCATTTACTCCTGACGCTCACATTTGCAAAACCACAGAGGTCCCGTCTCCCTAACAATGTATTCAGACAGACAGCCTTGGTTTTCCTGATCACCAAGTTGCACAATACAGCTGGTACATATCAAACCCATAAAATATCCAGACTGTAAAACTCTGAGCCTGTTGTGATTTTTCGATAGTAATGCTCATGATTTTTCTGGGTGGTTTTTGTTTTGTATTTTAGAAATTCTGCCTCCGGCATAGGTAACGAAATAGGCACCTCACATATTTCTCTCCTGTTTCATTTTATTTCACATTCCTGCATATAGTGGTGGAACAGTGTGTGCTCTGGCTTTAAGACCAAGGAGACTTGTGTTTGAGTATTGTTTGCACCTGACGAGTGGACCTTGGGAAAGTTATTCACGTGACAGTTTTCTCAAATGTAACACAGAGGTGTTGGTGCCTAACTCTTCCTGGGTTTTGTGCACGGAACCCCTGCAGCGCAGTAGGTGAGCAGTTGTTGTGTTCAGTCGCTAAGTTGTGTCCAACTCTTTGCAACCCCATGGATGGTAGCATGCCAGGCTTCCCTGTCCTTCACCGTCTCCCACAGTTATGTCCATTGAGTTGATGATGTAACCCAGCCATCTCATCCTCGGTCGTCCCCTTCTCCTCCTGCCTTCAGTCTTTTCCAGCGTCAGGATCTTTTCCAATGAGTCGGCCCTTCCCATTGGATGGCCAAAGAGATGAGCAGTACATGATAACTATTATTGTCCTCCTTTGGCTGCCTGGTTAAAAGTATGGGTATCATAAAGTATGGTTTGAAAATAACTGATTAAGTAACATATTTTAAGTTTAAGAGGTAAACCTGTTGCTTTCGCTTATTCGTTCTTTTACTAATAGATGAATAACAATAAAATAGAGGGCCAGACCTGTCACTGTGGTTTTCCATTAATTGGAGGTAGTTTTATTTCATGTGCTGGTTGAGAATGGACAACCTTGGCCACAATATGATTTAAAATCATACTCTTGAGAGCACTCTTCTGAGAGGTCACACAGCTCCACAGTTCTGCACGAGTGTGGGGAGATGCTGTCAACTCACGTTTTGTCTTAAGTCTGTTCAGATCTTCAATGAACGACATGGCTGAATTCAGTTTCAAGGTTTTGTTTTGTTTTCAGTATTTATTTTGGGTACGCTGAGTCTTCGTTCCCTTAGCCCGGCTTTCTCTTGTTGCGGTGAGCTAGGGCTACTCTCTAGTTATGGTGCTTGGGCTTCTTTTTTGTGGCGGCTTCTCTTGCTGCAGAGCATAGGCTGTAGACACGTGGGCTTCAATAATTGCAGTGCACAGGCTCAGGAGCTGTGGCACACGGGCTTGGCTACGGCACGAAAGGTAGGATTTTCCTGGACCAGGGACTGAACCGTAAGGCAGACAATTAACCACTGAACCCATAGGAAGCCCCTCAGTTTCAAGTTTTGTTAACTGGCCATGGAAGATACATATTTCTCCTTTGTGCCATCTACCCGAATAATAGCAGCAGGTACTTTCTAGCAGTTATTTGGTGTCATGCTCTGGTTCAGTGCGTTACAAATACTATTTACCTGCTCAGTGGTCTTTTGAGATGGGGACCGCGATGGTGCCATTTGTAAAAGGGGCAAGCCGAGGCCCCAGGCGCCATAATTTGCCCACGTCACACAGCTTGTAAGTGGCAGAACGAGAGATCCATGGTCAGTGCCCATGACCCCTTGTTATTGGCCCCTGTGTCTGCACAGTGGCTTCCCCAATATCCAGAGGAAAATGGAATGTGTCGATTCACCACCCGTGGCTTTAGATTAGAGAAGAGAGGTTCCTGGTACCAGAAGGAACGTGGGCTTTGGAGCCTGTGGCTCTGAGCCCAAGGTTATACATGGCCATCCCTTGTTTGTTGAAGGCAAGACATTGGGACTCTGCCAACCCCCGGGTCCTCACTGACCATAAAGTGAGGACATTGTAAACCTGTTGTGAGGGTGACTACTATTCTGTGTGATGCATAGGAGATGCCCGAGTAGGATGTCCCCCACCTTGTGTACTCCATATCTAAATATATCCAAATACTCAAGGATTACTGGTTTCATTTCTCCTGAAAATTAAATTCTTGATTTCTTTTAACTTTTCATCTTAAAAAAAAAAGGGGAAGTTTTCACCCCTCAGTTAATAATGTAGAGCATCTCTGAGGAAGCAGCTGCTGCATCAGGGGTGTTCTCAGCAGAGCCCCCTGGATGATGGAGAGGCTCTAGGTGGCCACGAGCCTCATGTGGTTATTGAGCTTTTGAAATGTGATCAGTTCAAGTAAGGCACTGATTTTTAAATTTCATTTAAGTTTAATGAATTAAAATTTGAGTTTAAATAGCTACATGTGCTTAGTGGGTAGTGGTATTGCCCGGTAAAAGTGTAAATGTTTTCATCAGATCCAAATAGTTCACATCAGATACTTCTTTAAGAAGGCCAAGTCGTTTTCTCAGACTGTTCTTTTTCTAAGGTGTCTAAGGCCTCTGGGTGGGGAAGAAGAAATATCAATCATCAAGCACAAATCCAGGCAAATAAAGAGAAGCCCTAGCCCTCCACTTCTGGGTTTTATGATATTTGACAGATCCATTTTAATTTTATTGGAGCCCAAATGACATAACTTATCAACATTTTGATCATGAATTTTCTATGAATATTTTAGTTGCTTGCCATAAATAGATAGCAATATAATACTTCATATAATGCTGTATGGGCTTCCTAGGTGGTGCTAGCAGTAAAGAAACCACTTGCCAATGCAGGAGATGTAAGAAACATGGTGGGTTTGATCTCTGGGTCAGGTAAGTGCCCCTGGAGGCGGGCATGGCAACCCACTTGAATATTCTTGCCTGGAGAATTCCATGGACAGAGGAGCCTGATGAGCTGCAGTCCATAGGGTTGCAAAGAGTCTCACACAGCTGAACCAACTTAGTATGCATGCGAAATACCATATGCCTATTGGGTTTATATGTATTGGTAGGATGCTGGTAAACCATGAGCTAGTTCTCTGAGGAAAATGTGTGCGTGTGTGTGTGTGTGTGTGTGTGTGTGTAACTTAATATACATTTTGCTATTATAAGGGATATGTAGCAAAGCATACATTTACATATAGCAATAAAATTACATTCTTTAAACTCCATGTAGTCAATTGATTCTCACTGAATGCTTTTATCGATTTAAATTTTTTTTTTTTTTACCAAACTCTTTATCCCTTGCCAAATTATGGGTACAATTAATTTACGAGTGTTATTCCTACATGAACGCTGATGTTATGTTGCGAGTTGCTCTGTTAATGTCATGACTAGGGTGAAAGTGAAGAAATGAAGACATTTGTTAGACCCTCACTCACTCCTTAGTGATAAAGCAACTTCTTGACTAAGTGAGATAATTTCCACACTCTGAAAAAATATTTCCTGAGTTTTTTTGTGCCACTCACAAAGTGATGGCTATAGACATGGAACACTTTTACATGCGGTGTGTATGATTAATGTTTTCTGTTAGTTTCTTGAGTCTAGGAATTGACCAAATGTTAAACCGAACCCTAATTGGTAGCACTTGCCAATTTTCGCGGTGCATGCACTCCCACTACTACCAGTTCTAAACTCCCAGTGCAGTACCCTTGAACACAGGGTTGGGAAGTCACCACAGACATAATCAATCTCAAGAACATAGAGAATATCAAAATGTAGCAAATAGTTAGAAAACAGTGAGTTTTGAGTATTTATTACTTTTGTTGTTGATATGATTTACTTAGCTCTGTTTATATAACCTAATTTCTAATAATGGCTAGTCCAGAATTAGTCTTGTGTTCATCAGCAGTTTATCGAGGGGCTGCTCTGTGCCAGGACTAAGTGCTAGGGCTATAAATATGAACAGAGCCTTCCCAGGACGTGCTCTTGCCCTCTCTCTACCTACTTTTCCTCCCTTGATGATCTCATCTAGGCTCGTGGCTTTAATATCATCTTTACGTTGAAGACTTCCAAATTTATGTTTCCATCTCCATTTTCTACTTCAAGCTCCATAAATCAAGCTGCCTGATTAATGACTCCCCTTGGATATCTTAAACCAGTTATCTTAAACTTGGCTGTTTCAGCCTGATACATCTTAATGTCCACCTTCTGTCCCCAATCCATCCACTCTTCCTCTATTCTCAGTCAGTAACACTACAGTACACCAGCGGATCGAGCCCCAGATTTAAGACACATCCTTGGTCCTTCACTTCCATTACGTTCTGTGTCCAGTCCAATAGCAAATTCTATTCCAAAATGCTTCCTCAATGTGGATAGTCTTCACCATCTTCAGTACTGTCAGCCTGGTCTCATCCCTTGGGACTAGGAAGAGACTCTCATTTGATCTTTTTTCTCTACTTTTCCCTCATCTAACTTTATGAAATATGAAGAGTTAATTCATAAAAATATAACCCAGCTCAGGTCACTTTTTTCATAAACAAAAAAGTGGTTATTTATTGCAATTAAAGTCCAAATTTCTTTCTATGTCTATGGTAGGCAGAATCATTGGCCCCCAAGGTGTCTGTGTCCTACTCCCTGGAAACTGTGAATACTTATTTTGCTACATGCTATAAAGAACTCTGCAGATGTGACTAAACCAACTAAACCTTGCAATGGGAAGATGGCCCACCTGGGACCAATGTAATCACAGGGGTCCTTAAGAGTGGGAAAAGGAGGTAGAAGGAAGTCAAAGGAAGATGTAACTACAGAATGATTAGGGAGAGGCAACCTTCCTGTCTTTGAAGACGGAGGAAGCAGGAGTAGGGGTGGGGGGCAAGATCCAAGGAATATCGCAGCATCTAGAAGCTGGAAAAGGCAAGGCAATGGCTTTTCCTAGAGGCTCGAGAAAGGGATGCTGCCTTCCAACAGGTTGATGGTAACCCAGTGAAAACCATGTCAATCTTCTAAGTTTTAGAGCTGTCAGTGTGTACTACTTGAGCTGTTCAATTTATGATAATTTGTTACATACAACATCAGAAATGAATACCATAGCCTACAAGACCCTACAGGATCTGCTTCTGTGAGTCTCTGTGATCTCATCTGCTGCCATTCTCCCCACGTGCTCACAGTGTTCAAGCCACCTACACTTCCGTCTGGTCTACGTGACAAGCGGGTCTTTTCTTGGAGCTTTTGTACCAGCTTTGCCTGTGACTCTTCCCCAAATCTTCGTGTAGCTGGCTGTCCATCATTTGGACTTTCAAAACCTCCTCAAAAGGACACATCCTACAGTCACTTTTTAATGTGTATTTTGCGGTTTTTTAAAATTTTTAATTGTAGAAAAGTTGTTTTACAATGTTTTGTTGGTTTCTGCCATATAACAATGTGAATCAGCCGTAAGTATATATGTATATGTCTCCTCCCTCCTGGGCCTCCCTGGCACCCCCCATGCCATCCCACCCCTCTAGGTTGTCCCAGAGTACCAGGTTGAGCTCCCTGAGCCACACAGCAGCTTCCCATTAGTGACCTGTTTTACATGTGGTCATGTATATGCTGCTCTCTCAATTCCTCTCACCCTCTCTTTCTCTGGTGTGTCCACAAGTTTGTTCTGTATGTCCACTTCTGCATTTTATTTTCTATATAGCTTTAATCAGGATTTAAAATTGTCTTAACAAGATGTTTATTGTCTTTGTAGCCCCTTACCAGACATCATTAAAATAGAAACTTCAGGAAATCGGGGATCTAGTCTACCATGTTCACCCAGTACACCCTCAGTGAATATTTGTTTAAAAAATGAATGAAAACAGGTGCCTTGCTTCAGGATGTGCATAGTGTATGGGCAAGAAGATGAACGAAACAACATCATGACTGCTATGTAGGAGAGGCAACCTTCCTGTCTTTGAAGACGGAGGAAGCAGGAGTAGGGGTGGGGGGCAAGATCCAAGGAATATCGCAGCATCTAGAAGCTGGAAAAGGCAAGGCAATGGCTTTTCCTAGAGGCTCGAGAAAGGGATGCTGCCTTCCAACAGGTTGATGGTAACCCAGTGAAAACCATGTCAATCTTCTAAGTTTTAGAGCTGTCAGTGTGTACTACTTGAGCTGTTCAATTTATGATAATTTGTTACATACAACATCAGAAATGAATACCATAGCCTACAAGACCCTACAGGATCTGCTTCTGTGAGTCTCTGTGATCTCATCTGCTGCCATTCTCCCCACGTGCTCACAGTGTTCAAGCCACCTACACTTCCGTCTGGTCTACGTGACAAGCGGGTCTTTTCTTGGAGCTTTTGTACCAGCTTTGCCTGTGACTCTTCCCCAAATCTTCGTGTAGCTGGCTGTCCATCATTTGGACTTTCAAAACCTCCTCAAAAGGACACATCCTACAGTCACTTTTTAATGTGTATTTTGCGGTTTTTTAAAATTTTTAATTGTAGAAAAGTTGTTTTACAATGTTTTGTTGGTTTCTGCCATATAACAATGTGAATCAGCCGTAAGTATATATGTATATGTCTCCTCCCTCCTGGGCCTCCCTGGCACCCCCCATGCCATCCCACCCCTCTAGGTTGTCCCAGAGTACCAGGTTGAGCTCCCTGAGCCACACAGCAGCTTCCCATTAGTGACCTGTTTTACATGTGGTCATGTATATGCTGCTCTCTCAATTCCTCTCACCCTCTCTTTCTCTGGTGTGTCCACAAGTTTGTTCTGTATGTCCACTTCTGCATTTTATTTTCTATATAGCTTTAATCAGGATTTAAAATTGTCTTAACAAGATGTTTATTGTCTTTGTAGCCCCTTACCAGACATCATTAAAATAGAAACTTCAGGAAATCGGGGATCTAGTCTACCATGTTCACCCAGTACACCCTCAGTGAATATTTGTTGAAAAAAAAATGAATGAAAACAGGTGCCTTGCTTCAGGATGTGCATAGTGTATGGGCAAGAAGATGAACGAAACAACATCATGACTGCTATGTAGGACAGTGTCATGACTGCCGTGAAGGGGATGCATGTGGGGTGTTCTGGTCATCAAAAAGAGAAACACTTTGGCAGTCTTTCCAGAGGAATGCTCACTGGGAGGAATCTTGAAGAAAAACTGGGAAAGTAAAGCCAGGTTAAAGCAGGTGGATTTTCAGACGGAGGATGTTGGTGGGGCAAGGGCACAGATGTGTGAAACAGAAAGGTATTAAGAACATTGCAGGTGGTTTGGTTATCTGGGAGCCTGAAGTGAAAGGCAAGATAATACCTCATCATAGAGCACTTTGTATGACCTACAAAGAGATTTTAAATTTGTCTTGGTGGCAGTTAGGGGTCCTTGAAGAGTTGTAAGCTGTGCCAGTTTTGCATTGTGAAAATTTCATTTTGATGATTCTATTGAGAATATTGAAGGGCAAGGATGCTGGAGTAGGGCATTTGCTGGGTGGATAGGACCATTGTCGAGATAAAAGACCCTAAGGAAGTAGCAATGAAGATGGAGAAGGATAGGGGGAAATATTTTAGAAGTCAATTTTATGGAATTGGAGACCAATTTACTGCATTGAATAAGGGAAAAGGAGGATTAGGGATGGCTCTCAGGGCCTTGGCTTGGGTGACTGGACAGAGAGTGATACCACCAACAAGAATAGAGAATACGAGACAAGGATGTAAGACAGATTTCCCTCTGACATGTTTGAGTGCCACGAAGGTGCAGGAGGCACGTAAGAGGCCCTTGGATCATTGGACCTGACACCTGGGGAAAGAGAAGTCGTGAGGTTTAGATTTGAGAGTCAATGGCATACCTGTCCGTGGTTGAGAGACTTCTGCAGACATCAGAGACTAGAAGAGAAGTAGGTCAAGGGTGGAACACTGCAGAATAGTGACTTTTACACATTGGATGGAAGAAGGTTCATCCAAGAATGAAACCAAGATGGAATAGCCCTTACCAGACATCATTAAAATAGAAACTTCAGGAAATCGGGGATCTAGTCTACCATGTTCACCCAGTACACCCTCAGTGAATATTTGTTGAAAAAAAAATGAATGAAAACAGGTGCCTTGCTTCAGGATGTGCATAGTGTATGGGCAAGAAGATGAACGAAACAACATCATGACTGCTATGTAGGACAGTGTCATGACTGCCGTGAAGGGGATGCATGTGGGGTGTTCTGGTCATCAAAAAGAGAAACACTTTGGCAGTCTTTCCAGAGGAATGCTCACTGGGAGGAATCTTGAAGAAAAACTGGGAAAGTAAAGCCAGGTTAAAGCAGGTGGATTTTCAGACGGAGGATGTTGGTGGGGCAAGGGCACAGATGTGTGAAACAGAAAGGTATTAAGAACATTGCAGGTGGTTTGGTTATCTGGGAGCCTGAAGTGAAAGGCAAGATAATACCTCATCATAGAGCACTTTGTATGACCTACAAAGAGATTTTAAATTTGTCTTGGTGGCAGTTAGGGGTCCTTGAAGAGTTGTAAGCTGTGCCAGTTTTGCATTGTGAAAATTTCATTTTGATGATTCTATTGAGAATATTGAAGGGCAAGGATGCTGGAGTAGGGCATTTGCTGGGTGGATAGGACCATTGTCGAGATAAAAGACCCTAAGGAAGTAGCAATGAAGATGGAGAAGGATAGGGGGAAATATTTTAGAAGTCAATTTTATGGAATTGGAGACCAATTTACTGCATTGAATAAGGGAAAAGGAGGATTAGGGATGGCTCTCAGGGCCTTGGCTTGGGTGACTGGACAGAGAGTGATACCACCAACAAGAATAGAGAATACGAGACAAGGATGTAAGACAGATTTCCCTCTGACATGTTTGAGTGCCACGAAGGTGCAGGAGGCACGTAAGAGGCCCTTGGATCATTGGACCTGACACCTGGGGAAAGAGAAGTCGTGAGGTTTAGATTTGAGAGTCAATGGCATACCTGTCCGTGGTTGAGAGACTTCTGCAGACATCAGAGACTAGAAGAGAAGTAGGTCAAGGGTGGAACACTGCAGAATAGTGACTTTTACACATTGGATGGAAGAAGGTTCATCCAAGAATGAAACCAAGATGGAATAGTCAGATAAGAAGGAATAAGCATCAGGAATACACTCTCCTGACCAGAGATGCCTGATTTCTTCATCTGCTCCTGTAACTTAGCACCCACTTCAAATGTTGCCTCTTTCAGATCCTCTCAAATGAATGCTATTGCTTTTCACTGAATCCCTACCACTCCTTTGGTGATTGTCATATTGTATTGTTTTGTACTTGGGTCTAATTATCTCCCTCCTAGCTTGTAAACTTCTTGACAGCAGGAGACTGTGGCTTAGTTTTCGTGTCTTGCAGTTTCCAGAAGAATATCTTACACATACCATGCTTGTCGTGACTATGACCACTAAATGTACCAAATATTTTGGAAAGTAACACTTATTCACATTTTAAAGAAAACAGTAATCATTCGAATAAACACAGGTGATACCCAACAGCTAAGCCAAAAATTTCTTCAAGATGACTGGAGTGTATCTTACTGATATACTCAATCATTATGAGTTCCCATGTAGTCCTAATAGAGAATTATTTATTGAATGCTTACTGGTCACAGATATTCTGTCAAGAACTTTATATAGATGGTTTCATTTAATCTTCACAATAGCCTTTAGGGTTGGTATTATTATTATTCCCATTTCACAGGTGGAGGATAGGAATCTCAAGAGAAGTTGAGTAACTTGCCCAAGATAACATAGGCAATAAAGGCTAAAATTTAACCCTGGCAGCCTGTCTCCAGAGCTCCTATCTCTCTAATGTCTTTCAGGTAACATTATAGGAACCTTCAGGCCAAGGCAAGTAGGGACAGGAGGGGCACTTCAGAGACCTGCAAAAGGGTTTTGTAATTAATTGATACCAACCAACAAGAATAGAGAATACGAGACAAGGATGTAAGACAGATTTCCCTCTGACATGTTTGAGTGCCACGAAGGTGCAGGAGGCACGTAAGAGGCCCTTGGATCATTGGACCTGACACCTGGGGAAAGAGAAGTCGTGAGGTTTAGATTTGAGAGTCAATGGCATACCTGTCCGTGGTTGAGAGACTTCTGCAGACATCAGAGACTAGAAGAGAAGTAGGTCAAGGGTGGAACACTGCAGAATAGTGACTTTTACACATTGGATGGAAGAAGGTTCATCCAAGAATGAAACCAAGATGGAATAGTCAGATAAGAAGGAATAAGCATCAGGAATACACTCTCCTGACCAGAGATGCCTGATTTCTTCATCTGCTCCTGTAACTTAGCACCCACTTCAAATGTTGCCTCTTTCAGATCCTCTCAAATGAATGCTATTGCTTTTCACTGAATCCCTACCACTCCTTTGGTGATTGTCATATTGTATTGTTTTGTACTTGGGTCTAATTATCTCCCTCCTAGCTTGTAAACTTCTTGACAGCAGGAGACTGTGGCTTAGTTTTCGTGTCTTGCAGTTTCCAGAAGAATATCTTACACATACCATGCTTGTCGTGACTATGACCACTAAATGTACCAAATATTTTGGAAAGTAACACTTATTCACATTTTAAAGAAAACAGTAATCATTCGAATAAACACAGGTGATACCCAACAGCTAAGCCAAAAATTTCTTCAAGATGACTGGAGTGTATCTTACTGATATACTCAATCATTATGAGTTCCCATGTAGTCCTAATAGAGAATTATTTATTGAATGCTTACTGGTCACAGATATTCTGTCAAGAACTTTATATAGATGGTTTCATTTAATCTTCACAATAGCCTTTAGGGTTGGTATTATTATTATTCCCATTTCACAGGTGGAGGATAGGAATCTCAAGAGAAGTTGAGTAACTTGCCCAAGATAACATAGGCAATAAAGGCTAAAATTTAACCCTGGCAGCCTGTCTCCAGAGCTCCTATCTCTCTAATGTCTTTCAGGTAACATTATAGGAACCTTCAGGCCAAGGCAAGTAGGGACAGGAGGGGCACTTCAGAGACCTGCAAAAGGGTTTTGTAATTAATTGCCTGTAATTGGGTAGGCATTTTGAATGGTTAGAAATAAAAATCTATTTGCATGTGAAACAATCTAGTTGCGTTTTCTGCACGATATATCTTAAAGGCTTGCCGATTGAAACAAATTACTAGCATGTGGTCCATTCATTTACTAAGAGATATAGGATGCAGAATTTTGCCATGTGTGCAAGAGCAGGAAAATCAAATGCTGGCCACCATACTCTGAGGCAGGAGCAAGTGAATCTAACGGAGTGGAAGACCCAAAGAGACTTTAGTGCCCAAAGTAGGTGAGCTTTAAGAGAGACTGTTACTGTAGCCCTGGTAGAAATAACCAACCCTTCTGGTTCTTTATTGTTCAACAGCAAGTTGGGGAAT
This sequence comes from Tragulus kanchil, assembly GCA_022376925.1. Classification (NCBI taxonomy): domain Eukaryota; kingdom Metazoa; phylum Chordata; class Mammalia; order Artiodactyla; family Tragulidae; genus Tragulus; species Tragulus kanchil. The sequence goes on along the minus strand of JAIOJX010000004.1, from coordinate 265,268,080 downwards.
GGTCTTGGTTTCCACTGGCTTGTTAAAATTGTAACTTCTAACATATAAATTGTGTCTTCCACAGGCTTTGAGTCTTTCAAGCAGAGCTCAGTTTCTTCATTATTCTATAACAAATGCGAAACAAGATCTGTCAGTGAATAGGATACAACTTGTAGCAAGTTTTGCAATATGAGGCAGGTATAAACTGGAGGACATCAGAGCTTTGCCAGTTTTGTTTACCACTCACCTTCAAGACAAATCCTGAGCTCAGTAAATATTTGTTGAAAGAATGATTTTATAGAATGGGCCAACTGTCTGACAAATGAAATGGATTACCTACTAAGCCTGTCCATTTCAATGTCTGTGATTACATTATTCACAGTCTAACATCGTATCGGAAAATTAGGAGTTGGTCTGAAAGCAATGATTTTCTAACTGAGCAATTGCACTTACGATATGAGTCCCCTTACTTGGTTTTTTCACAGATATTCTGTCAAGAACTTTATATAGATGGTTTCATTTAATCTTCACAATAGCCTTTAGGGTTGGTATTATTATTATTCCCATTTCACAGGTGGAGGATAGGAATCTCAAGAGAAGTTGAGTAACTTGCCCAAGATAACATAGGCAATAAAGGCTAAAATTTAACCCTGGCAGCCTGTCTCCAGAGCTCCTATCTCTCTAATGTCTTTCAGGTAACATTATAGGAACCTTCAGGCCAAGGCAAGTAGGGACAGGAGGGGCACTTCAGAGACCTGCAAAAGGGTTTTGTAATTAATTGCCTGTAATTGGGTAGGCATTTTGAATGGTTAGAAATAAAAATCTATTTGCATGTGAAACAATCTAGTTGCGTTTTCTGCACGATATATCTTAAAGGCTTGCCGATTGAAACAAATTACTAGCATGTGGTCCATTCATTTACTAAGAGATATAGGATGCAGAATTTTGCCATGTGTGCAAGAGCAGGAAAATCAAATGCTGGCCACCATACTCTGAGGCAGGAGCAAGTGAATCTAACGGAGTGGAAGACCCAAAGAGACTTTAGTGCCCAAAGTAGGTGAGCTTTAAGAGAGACTGTTACTGTAGCCCTGGTAGAAATAACCAACCCTTCTGGTTCTTTATTGTTCAACAGCAAGTTGGGGAATGGTCTTGGTTTCCACTGGCTTGTTAAAATTGTAACTTCTAACATATAAATTGTGTCTTCCACAGGCTTTGAGTCTTTCAAGCAGAGCTCAGTTTCTTCATTATTCTATAACAAATGCGAAACAAGATCTGTCAGTGAATAGGATACAACTTGTAGCAAGTTTTGCAATATGAGGCAGGTATAAACTGGAGGACATCAGAGCTTTGCCAGTTTTGTTTACCACTCACCTTCAAGACAAATCCTGAGCTCAGTAAATATTTGTTGAAAGAATGATTTTATAGAATGGGCCAACTGTCTGACAAATGAAATGGATTACCTACTAAGCCTGTCCATTTCAATGTCTGTGATTACATTATTCACAGTCTAACATCGTATCGGAAAATTAGGAGTTGGTCACTTTTTTCTCTGCCAACGCAGTACAAGCCATTCATTTGCAATGTACTTTTCTAGATTATTCAGCAATGATAAATTTGCTAGTATGTAAGCACTTCTATAGCACCATATAGTGTGTTTTCAACTATTATTTCAATTAATTTAATAATAGAGCAAATTTAAATGATTTACTACTTTATTACATGTTGGAGCAAAAAAGAATTCAAATACTGTCAGACCCACCCACTAGTATATGCCCTATGAATTGTGTATAGTCTGTGTATTTGCCAGTTTATTTTTAAAGAGCTAGAATTGATGTTTCTGTCAGACTCCTGTCACATCTACATTTGTGTAACCTGATCATCTCAGACTTCCCTGGCCGGGTAACACCATTGTATTCTTCAGGGCTCACCCCACCGCCAGTGGCTGAAACCAGATTCAGAGTAGCCGAAGCTGGAAAGGAGATTCATGGTGACTGTATCCCATGAAGTGGAGGGCAAGGTGGCAGAGCTACAGACAAGAACATCACTAGGTGTCCTTCTCGCCAGCTCTCATCTGACTCCTCTCTGCGAATTAGCTTGCTGTTCTCAAGCCAGTTTCTTCCCCAGGCTGAACCGAGGTCGGGGCTGGGTCGGGGGCTTAAAACTTTAAGACACATCTTCACAGGTTTGCAATTAGACAGAAGAAGGGTTAATCCTTCCAGTTTTAGTTCAAGGACTTGGACTGGCTCCTCTCGGGGCCTGTTGATCAATCTTTATGTCCTAGAAGGGGAGGGGAGGGGCTCTGCTCCATTTGCCTCAGTGACACATCTGTCCTGTGGTGGCTGGGCTTGAGGTGGGATCTGTATCCAAAAAATGGGGGGAAGCACAGGGCAGGTGAAAGTGGTGTCCTCTGCACTCAGGACATCAGTGTTCACACCTTGCTGGTCGTGGGCTCCCACACTGGGGTCAGCAGAGAGTTCTGACCTGTACAGAGCCTGTGTCCACTGCTGCTCCTGGGAATCTTAGGAATGTCTTCAAGTATCTGAGACTCAGTCTTGGCTTTCACTCCCCACTGGAGATCCCACAGCCCTGGATGTGCTCTAGAAGCTCCTCCTATGATACAGGAAGGGGGCTATAGCCTTGGGTTGCATGCCGGTAGGGATGACTACCTAACTCCTCCACGAAGACAACTGGAGTGCTGTCCAGGTCCCCAACCAGATGTCTACTGTTCTCATTCGTGCCTTGAATGGTGGCTTGTAAGTAACACTCCTCTTCTAGGGTCATGACTGACTTTGGCGAATGGACTGGGGTGGCCTGAGGTGTGACTATGATGTTGCCTTCACTCTTAGGGTGAGTGTTTGGAGCACCCTCGACCTGGCCCTTATTCTGACTTCTTTTGGGACCATTTCAGCTTAAGAGGTGTAAGGGCTTCCCTGGTAGCTCAGCTGAAAAAGTCTCTTCTGTCCATGAGGTGCCGTCTCCTGCCTGCAACGCAGGAGACCCTGGTTCAATTCCTGAATCTGGAAGATCCTCTGGAGAAGGGATAGGCTACCCGCTGTAGTATTCTTAGGCTTCCCTGGTGACTCAGCTGATAAAGAATCTGCCTGCAATGTGGGAGGCCACAAGAGACATGGTTTCGATCCCTGGGCTGGGAAGATCCCCTGGAGGAGGGCATGGCAACCCATTCCAGTATTCTTGCCTGGAGAATCTCATGAGCAGAGGAATCCGGTGGGCTTCAGTTCATGGGTCGCCAACAGTTGGACATGACTGAGTGACTAACACTTTCACTTTCAACCTTACCCTCATTCAACTTCTTTTGAAACCACTTCGGCTTAAGAGGTGTAAAGGACATTTATGCTGTTAAACTGTGTTCCGCAGGAGTGAGTCTTGATATCAGTTGATTTAGTCATCTACATAATTTCTTAAAATGCAGATTCATCTGAACATTAGTAGTACCGGGAACCTCATCCTTTCCACATACAACTATTTACTTTTTAAACTATTGAGGCAATGAGTTAAGGCAAACCTACTGTTTGTAAATCTTTTAAATAAGTTTTATTGAGATATAATTCACATACTGCAAAATCCACCTATTGAAAGTGTACAGCGGCTTCCCAGGTAGCTGGGTAAACCTGTACAGAGCCTGTGTCCACTGCTGCTCCTGGGATTTGGAATGTCTTCAAGTATCTGAGACTCAGTCTTGGTTTCACTGGAGATCCCACAGCCCTGGATGTGCTCTAGAAGCTCCTCCTATGATACAGGAAGGGGGCTATAGCCTTGGGTTGCATGCCGGTAGGGATGACTACCTAACTCCTCCACGAAGACAACTGGAGTGCTGTCCAGGTCCCCAACCAGATGTCTACTGTTCTCATTCGTGCCTTGAATGGTGGCTTGTAAGTAACACTCCTCTTCTAGGGTCATGACTGACTTTGGCGAATGGACTGGGGTGGCCTGAGGTGTGACTATGATGTTGCCTTCACTCTTAGGGTGAGTGTTTGGAGCACCCTCGACCTGGCCCTTATTCTGACTTCTTTTGGGACCATTTCAGCTTAAGAGGTGTAAGGGCTTCCCTGGTAGCTCAGCTGAAAAAGTCTCTTCTGTCCATGAGGTGCCGTCTCCTGCCTGCAACGCAGGAGACCCTGGTTCAATTCCTGAATCTGGAAGATCCTCTGGAGAAGGGATAGGCTACCCGCTGTAGTATTCTTAGGCTTCCCTGGTGACTCAGCTGATAAAGAATCTGCCTGCAATGTGGGAGGCCACAAGAGACATGGTTTCGATCCCTGGGCTGGGAAGATCCCCTGGAGGAGGGCATGGCAACCCATTCCAGTATTCTTGCCTGGAGAATCTCATGAGCAGAGGAATCCGGTGGGCTTCAGTTCATGGGTCGCCAACAGTTGGACATGACTGAGTGACTAACACTTTCACTTTCAACCTTACCCTCATTCAACTTCTTTTGAAACCACTTCGGCTTAAGAGGTGTAAAGGACATTTATGCTGTTAAACTGTGTTCCGCAGGAGTGAGTCTTGATATCAGTTGATTTAGTCATCTACATAATTTCTTAAAATGCAGATTCATCTGAACATTAGTAGTACCGGGAACCTCATCCTTTCCACATACAACTATTTACTTTTTAAACTATTGAGGCAATGAGTTAAGGCAAACCTACTGTTTGTAAATCTTTTAAATAAGTTTTATTGAGATATAATTCACATACTGCAAAATCCACCTATTGAAAGTGTACAGCGGGGCTTCCCAGGTAGTGCTGGTGGTAAAGAACCTGCCTGCCAATGCAGAAGATGCAAAAGGCATGGGTTCAACCCCATGGGTTGGGAAGATCCCCTGGAAGAGGGTTTGGCCGCCCATTCCAGCATTCTTGCCTGAGAATCCCATGGACAGAAGAGACTGGCATGCTACAGCTCATAGGGTCACACAGAGTCAGACGAGACTTTACATGTGTGCAAAGTGTCCAGCTAGTTTTTAGTATATTGACAGTCATGGAACCTTCACCTCCATCCACCTGGGACCTGTTCATCAGCCCAGAGAAGCCCCTTACTCTTTACCAGGCATTCCCATGGCCTCCCTCCCCCCTCGCTAGCCTTGTGCAGTGACCATGTCCTTTCTGTCTCCATGGATTTCCTATTCTGGACATCTCAGATAAATGGAATCATATAACACGTTGTCCTTTGTCACTGGCCTCTTTCACTCAGGCCCTGTTTTCAAGGTTCCTTGATGTGGTAGCATGTATCAATACTTCATTCCCTTTTATGGCTGAATAACATTCCATTGTATGGACATGCCACGTTTCATTTATCAGTTGATGGACATTTAGGCTCTTTCCACTTTGGGCTAATATGAATAATCTACTGTGAACACTCATGTACCAGTTTTTGTGTAGACAAATGCTTTCAGTTCTCTTGGGTGTAGAATTAAGGAGTCAAATTTCAGTGTCATATGGTAACTGAACTGCCAGACTGGTTTCCAAAGTGATTGCGTTGTTCACTCCCACCAGAAGTATAGAAGGGTCTTAAATTCTCCACGTGATAAGTAGTAGATGCCATGACATGTGTCAGAGGGAGGCTTGTGAAGTCGTGGTCTCAATTTACTGGAAATCAATGCAAATAACTTTACATTTTTAAGGTTTGTTTTATTCAACCTGAGAAGTAGTATTTAAATTACCTATCTACATTGTATCTAGGCGACTTTTTGGAGTTTAGAATACATCTTCATATTTATCTAATGAAGTGAAAGTGTCACTTCATAAATATAAATGGCCAAGAGATTATAAGATAATTTGTGCCTTTTTTTTGTGATTTGGGATTGTGTGATGTGAATTTCTGTTAAGGAAGGGACTCAGAGACCTTGCTTGTGGGTGACAACCTGTAAATGGTCATGGTCCACTCTCAAGGCCCTGTGTCACCTGGCCCTGGCTCCTTTTCCATCCTCCTGCCCCTTTTCTTCTTGTTCACTGACTGTCCGAGTGTCCCCATGGCTCTCTGTATCTCAGTCTTACTTTGAGGAGTCACCTGGATTCTTCCTCAGATTCTAATTAGATGGGATGGCCTGGCTTAATCCTCTTGTGGAGTATATAATGTAAGCTGCTGTCTAGTGTGTACTTTTATTCTGGGTGCTGATGGGGAGGAAACCCTAAATCGATTTGAATAAAATCCAGGCAGTGAATAATCCTGTTGCATGCTCTAGTACTGATTTTGTAAGGTAAAATGAATATGGTGGGCTTGTGTGATGATAAAAAAAAAAATAGACCAACTTGATGTTTTGCTTTACAGAGTGTATGTGAGTGAGAATTTGAGGGGTTGAAGCAAGCCCTTGTTTCTCTGCTTCAGGTTTTATGATTTGGGCATCTTGTCTATATTTTCATTCAATTCCATCTTGTTTCAAGCTTGGCTTTCTAAGGCTTTGTCTATATCAAGTGAACACATGGGCTCGAAGGATTGGAACATGGTGAATTTTTCTTTTCGTACTTACGTACTTTATCTTATGAGAGTCTCTCAGTGGTGCTCTAAGTTACATTTCTATTCAGAAATGTCTTGAAAATAAATGAAGTCTTTACAGGAATCACAGTGTCTGCCCGATCATTACTGGCTAATCTTAATGCAATTACCATTCTCATCTGTATTGTTATACACTCACATCTACTGGGTGACCCATGGAAATTCTTGGATTTTTTTTTTAATTAAGAAATTGTTTGTTCCCCATCAGGCATTATTCCTGTTTAAGACTTGCAATTAGAAAAGCATTAAATGATCTTGTATTTTAAAGTAATGGTAGAAAGTGTCACTTCATAAATATAAATGGCCAAGAGATTATAAGATAATTTGTGCCTTTTTTTTGTGATTTGGGATTGTGTGATGTGAATTTCTGTTAAGGAAGGGACTCAGAGACCTTGCTTGTGGGTGACAACCTGTAAATGGTCATGGTCCACTCTCAAGGCCCTGTGTCACCTGGCCCTGGCTCCTTTTCCATCCTCCTGCCCCTTTTCTTCTTGTTCACTGACTGTCCGAGTGTCCCCATGGCTCTCTGTATCTCAGTCTTACTTTGAGGAGTCACCTGGATTCTTCCTCAGATTCTAATTAGATGGGATGGCCTGGCTTAATCCTCTTGTGGAGTATATAATGTAAGCTGCTGTCTAGTGTGTACTTTTATTCTGGGTGCTGATGGGGAGGAAACCCTAAATCGATTTGAATAAAATCCAGGCAGTGAATAATCCTGTTGCATGCTCTAGTACTGATTTTGTAAGGTAAAATGAATATGGTGGGCTTGTGTGATGATAAAAAAAAAAATAGACCAACTTGATGTTTTGCTTTACAGAGTGTATGTGAGTGAGAATTTGAGGGGTTGAAGCAAGCCCTTGTTTCTCTGCTTCAGGTTTTATGATTTGGGCATCTTGTCTATATTTTCATTCAATTCCATCTTGTTTCAAGCTTGGCTTTCTAAGGCTTTGTCTATATCAAGTGAACACATGGGCTCGAAGGATTGGAACATGGTGAATTTTTCTTTTCGTACTTACGTACTTTATCTTATGAGAGTCTCTCAGTGGTGCTCTAAGTTACATTTCTATTCAGAAATGTCTTGAAAATAAATGAAGTCTTTACAGGAATCACAGTGTCTGCCCGATCATTACTGGCTAATCTTAATGCAATTACCATTCTCATCTGTATTGTTATACACTCACATCTACTGGGTGACCCATGGAAATTCTTGGATTTTTTTTTTAATTAAGAAATTGTTTGTTCCCCATCAGGCATTATTCCTGTTTAAGACTTGCAATTAGAAAAGCATTAAATGATCTTGTATTTTAAAGTAATGGTAGATTTTCCTTCTGAAACATTTATCTTTTATGGAGAAGCACTTACTATATATTGACAAATATAGGGCTTATTCCCTTTACTCGGTGTATAAATTTCGCTGTTTTGAAATCGGCTATAGATGTGATGCAGTTTATAAATTCCTCCTCAACAGTACTATGTCTATTTGCTTGTGTTACTGCATTTGGAAGCATTCAATGGAAGTTTACTCATTTATAATTCTCAGGTTTGGGAATTTTAATACTTTCTACTTTTTATACATTTATCATATGTGGTAACTGGTGACCAAACTGGTGATTTAGAGGCACTGTGACAATAGGGGTTTTTTAAAAATCATTTAAAAAAGGACAAATATTGTTCCTAATGATTCAATATTTAATTCATTTTATTTTAGCATAAAAAAAAGCGCCAAATATGAGACTTGCAGCTCAACTTCATCTTTTCCTCGTTCTGATCGTGGGCAAGTTGTCTCCCTTCTTTCAGCCTCATTTTCTTCGTCTTTCATGGATAGTCACATATCGCTCATTAGGTTCTTGTGGGAATTAAGGAAGCCAGGGCATATACTTACTGGGCACATAATTTGTACTCACTACACATTGTCTCTTGCTATTGACAACAGCAGGGATGGCAACAGTCGTAGTACTTTGGAAATATGTGTGGGACCCATATTGCAATCTTTGTTAAATAATGTGATACCCTATGACTCACTATACCTTTTATTATGCAGGTAATATATGTAGCAATGCACACATGTAAGTGTATGCATGTGCACACACACAAGTCCACATCTACTGCACCTGAAGCTTGTCTAAATGTATTTTATTTTTTGTTTTATTTATTTATGGCTACTATGGCTATTTATTTATTTATTTATGGCTATTCTGGGTTTTCACTGCTGCCACAAGCTCTTCTCTAGTTGCAGGGAGTGGAGGCTGCTCTCTAGTTGAGGTGAGTAGGCATCTTGCTGCGGTGACTTTTCTTGTTGTGGAACTCGGGCTCTAGGGCACACGGGCTTCAGTAGTTGCAGCACATGGGCTCAATAGTTGTGGCTCATAGGCTTAGTTGCTCCGCAGCATGTGGGATCATCCCAGCTCAGGGATCGAACCTATGTCTCCTGCATTGGCAGGTGAACTCTTTACCACTGAGCTATCAGGGAAGCCCTAGATTTATTTATTTATCTATTTTTTATTTATCTTTTTGGGGGATAGAGTGGGGAGGGAGGAGGACGGGCGGGCCCCTTCTATTGGTCTTTCATTTCTCTATTTTCATCCGTCTTTGTTCTTTGGCTCCTGTGGGCCTCCCATCACAGTGGCCTCTGTGGTCACAGAGCGCCAGCTCTGGGCGCACGCACGCCAGAGCTCCGGCTCGGTAATTGGACACATCAGTCCAGCCACTCCACGGCATGTGGGATCTTCCCAGGCCAGGGATCGAACTGGCGCCCCTTGCACTGCAAGGCGGTGTCCTTACCCACTGGACCACCAGGGGAAGCCCTAGATTTATTTTTAATAGAGTGAAATTGCTTTACAATGTTGTGTTGGTTTCTGCCATGTAACACACAAATCAACTATTTATATGTATAAAATATATAATTATATATGCATTATATATATATATATATATAGCCCTCTCTTGAGCCTCCTCTCCTCCTACCCACCTAGGTCATCACATAGCACCAGGCTGGGCCCTGTGTTAATTAGCAACTTCTCACCAGCTCTTTGTTTTACACAGGATAGCGTGCACATGTCCATGTTTCTTGCTGCATTCCCACCCCAGCCTCTACAGGGGTCGTAGTACTTTGGAAATGGGCCCGAATCTTTGTTAAATAATGTGATACCCTATGACTCACTATACCTTTTATTATGCAGGTAATATATGTAGCAATGCACACATGTAAGTGTATGCATGTGCACACACACAAGTCCACATCTACTGCACCTGAAGCTTGTCTAAATGTATTTTATTTTTTGTTTTATTTATTTATGGCTACTATGGCTATTTATTTATTTATTTATGGCTATTCTGGGTTTTCACTGCTGCCACAAGCTCTTCTCTAGTTGCAGGGAGTGGAGGCTGCTCTCTAGTTGAGGTGAGTAGGCATCTTGCTGCGGTGACTTTTCTTGTTGTGGAACTCGGGCTCTAGGGCACACGGGCTTCAGTAGTTGCAGCACATGGGCTCAATAGTTGTGGCTCATAGGCTTAGTTGCTCCGCAGCATGTGGGATCATCCCAGCTCAGGGATCGAACCTATGTCTCCTGCATTGGCAGGTGAACTCTTTACCACTGAGCTATCAGGGAAGCCCTAGATTTATTTATTTATCTATTTTTTATTTATCTTTTTGGGGGATAGAGTGGGGAGGGAGGAGGACGGGCGGGCCCCTTCTATTGGTCTTTCATTTCTCTATTTTCATCCGTCTTTGTTCTTTGGCTCCTGTGGGCCTCCCATCACAGTGGCCTCTGTGGTCACAGAGCGCCAGCTCTGGGCGCACGCACGCCAGAGCTCCGGCTCGGTAATTGGACACATCAGTCCAGCCACTCCACGGCATGTGGGATCTTCCCAGGCCAGGGATCGAACTGGCGCCCCTTGCACTGCAAGGCGGTGTCCTTACCCACTGGACCACCAGGGGAAGCCCTAGATTTATTTTTAATAGAGTGAAATTGCTTTACAATGTTGTGTTGGTTTCTGCCATGTAACACACAAATCAACTATTTATATGTATAAAATATATAATTATATATGCATTATATATATATATATATATAGCCCCTCTCTCTTGAGCCTCCCTCTCCCCTCCTACCCACCTAGGTCATCACATAGCACCAGGCTGGGCTCCCTGTGTTAATTAGCAACTTCTCACCAGCTCTTTGTTTTACACAGGATAGCGTGCACATGTCCATGTTTCTTGCTGCATTCACCCCACCCTCTCCTTCCCCCTTTGTGTCCACAGCTCTGCACTTGCCATTTTTAAGGAAAGGTCCTAGAATCTAAATCCTCCTATATTGGGATCCATATATTCTCAAAGTCAATGCTGCTTCATGTCTTCTCAAATGTAGGAAGAAACATGGGCACATAACTATGCTATACGGTGCACTGTCTCAGACTTGAAGATAATTCTGGCTGAGTGAACACCCTCTTCACCTAGGGCACCCATGGTTTATATCTCCCTCTCAATTGTGTCAGGAGGGCTCAAGGCCAAGCTTGCATTCGCCTGGAGAAAGAGAGTACTCTGGAGAGAACAGGAGGTGATGTGGACTCCGCACCACTCAGGGCCTCTGTGACTGGCCTGGCCTGTGTCACACACTCATTCTACCCCACACAGAGCACTGGGGCCACAGCATGCTGCTAAATAATCTGACCTCAAACCACACATTTCAGGGAAAGGTTTTGTTAGTGCCTCTGTGGCATTCTCCCCAGAATGACACCTCACGATTGAGTTTTACACACTAATGCTATAAAACTGATTTTAAACTGATGATTTTATTTTCCCAGGAGTGACAAAGTTGTTCCTTTGTCCTATGCACAGAGTTTAAATAGGCTTCGAAAAGAGTTGTCCTGGGCTTCCCCTGGTGGTCCAGTGGGTAAGGACACCGCCTTGCAGTGCGAGGGGCGCCGGTTTGATCCCTGGCCTGGGAAGATCCCACGTGCTGCGGAGCGGCTGGACCGATGTGTCCAATTACCGAGCCGGAGCTCTGGAGCGCATTCGCCCAGAGCCGGTGCTCTGCAACAACAGAGTCTGCTGCGATGGAAGGCCCATGTGGGCCAAAGAACAAAAGATGAATGAAAATAGAGAAATGAAAGACCAATAGAAGTGACCCGCCCATCCGCCTCCCTCTCCAACCTGCATCCCACCCCACAAAAACAAAAAAGAGTTAAAAAAAAAGAGCTGTCCTTTATAAGTGTCCTTTAAAAAAAAGTCAAGAAAAGTTATATGTTTTCTTCTTGTGCACAGCCCATGTTGCTAGCTCTGATCGTGGGTGAGTTATCTCACCTCTTATTAGTCTCATTTTCCTCCTTTCTCTTTCATGATTAATCACATTTAGCTCCTAAGTTTCTTGTGAGAATTGAGCCAGTCAGTATATATATCAGTACATTTGGGGGAATCATCAAAATCATTATCACCTCCTTGCCTAGGGAAAAACAAAGTCTTAAGGGAGACCCTGGAGACCCCTGAACCAAGGACACTTTGTAATAAATGAGCATGTCGTCTGGAGCTGTGAATGCAAGTGGATTTTGCAAGGAGTCATGAGGCTTTTGTTTTCTCACATTCTTCTTAAAACCTGGAAAGAGAGTCATGGAATGTGTTCTGCGTGAGGATAATTTTGCCTCTGGGAAAGTCAGAGTCAGGCCAAAATCACCCCTGGGATTTGAGGTCTGAAGTCACCTGTTTGGCTGTGTTACCAGAGGACTCAAGAATGCTGTTCATCAGCCAGAGGGGACAGTGGTTGAGAAATGACTTGCGGTAACAATTGTTTCCACAATTTGGGAAGATACAGAAATTCGTCTTCATTGTGTTTCAGGTCCTGGAAAGATTAATCTTGGTAGCGTTTTCAAGTGGGACTTGGAAATAAAGGGGCTACTATGATTTTAAAATCTCCGTGACTGTTCTTTCTTTCAGAAATAGGCTTCGAAAGAGTTGTCCTGGGCTTCCTGGTGGTCCAGTGGCTAAGGACACCGCCTTGCAGTGCGAGGGGCGCCGGTTTGATCCCTGGCCTGGGAAGATCCCACGTGCTGCGGAGCGGCTGGACCGATGTGTCCAATTACCGAGCCGGAGCTCTGGAGCGCATTCGCCCAGAGCCGGTGCTCTGCAACAACAGAGTCTGCTGCGATGGAAGGCCCATGTGGGCCAAAGAACAAAAGATGAATGAAAATAGAGAAATGAAAGACCAATAGAAGTGACCCGCCCATCCGCCTCCCTCTCCAACCTGCATCCCACCCCACAAAAACAAAAAAGAGTTAAAAAAAAAGAGCTGTCCTTTATAAGTGTCCTTTAAAAAAAAGTCAAGAAAAGTTATATGTTTTCTTCTTGTGCACAGCCCATGTTGCTAGCTCTGATCGTGGGTGAGTTATCTCACCTCTTATTAGTCTCATTTTCCTCCTTTCTCTTTCATGATTAATCACATTTAGCTCCTAAGTTTCTTGTGAGAATTGAGCCAGTCAGTATATATATCAGTACATTTGGGGGAATCATCAAAATCATTATCACCTCCTTGCCTAGGGAAAAACAAAGTCTTAAGGGAGACCCTGGAGACCCCTGAACCAAGGACACTTTGTAATAAATGAGCATGTCGTCTGGAGCTGTGAATGCAAGTGGATTTTGCAAGGAGTCATGAGGCTTTTGTTTTCTCACATTCTTCTTAAAACCTGGAAAGAGAGTCATGGAATGTGTTCTGCGTGAGGATAATTTTGCCTCTGGGAAAGTCAGAGTCAGGCCAAAATCACCCCTGGGATTTGAGGTCTGAAGTCACCTGTTTGGCTGTGTTACCAGAGGACTCAAGAATGCTGTTCATCAGCCAGAGGGGACAGTGGTTGAGAAATGACTTGCGGTAACAATTGTTTCCACAATTTGGGAAGATACAGAAATTCGTCTTCATTGTGTTTCAGGTCCTGGAAAGATTAATCTTGGTAGCGTTTTCAAGTGGGACTTGGAAATAAAGGGGCTACTATGATTTTAAAATCTCCGTGACTGTTCTTTCTTTCAGAAAACTTTTAAGTGCCTGTTTGTCTTTTGAACAGGTCTTTTGGATAAAACGATCATACTGTAATGCCAACATGAGATCAGCTTTTGTTAAAATACCCGAGTAAAACCATCAAACATTTCCAAATCCTTTTGGCGATGTTAGAAGAGAGCAAGGAGAGAGAGTAAAGGGAATAAAGTTCATTCTGGGATATTTAGATTTGTATTGGCGTTGTTTTCCTATTTAGATTTCTTCTCCACCAAGAAAAAAAAAGTCACATACATTGTGTTAATTTTTCTGTTGCTGCTACCCAGGACAACTGCTTCTTAAAACTTTCAGTAGAGTCTCAAAACTTCTGTTTAGAGGCACTTTTTCATATAACATTTCACCATCACATGCAGAAAATTCAGCACATATTTATTAAAGGCCTAGTGTGTACTGGGAGCTGGTAACATGCTCGAGTTACATCGATGGACAGGCAAAACTCCCTGTCCTCCTGAACTTCGCAATGTAGTTCACACAGAGCATCTAACGTATCTGTGCATGATGAGACCCAGAACTTAGCATGCTTAATGGGTCTGCATGGCCCAAAGGGGTCTATTGCAAATTGCTTGCAGTGTGACTGCAAATTCACTACCACATTTCACTCAGACGTGAAGAAAATAAATAATATAAATTTTTTTCTACACTTGATCTAATCTCTCTTATGTGCCCCTGACTGGAAGAAAATAAAAACAAAACAACTAGATATTTTTTCTCATCCAATGCAATAATGCATTGCTTCTGGGTAAGGCTTGGTCTCTAAATTGAAAGAAGCAGAGCTGCATCAGATACTTTCTGGATGCTGGAAGGTCATTTTCTCAATATTTTATGTGATTCATTATTCAGTGACTACAGACACAACACAATTTAAGACTAATTGGCATTGTTCATGTTTTCCCTATCATTTTCGTAAGTCTAGACAATCAGAACAATAAGTCAAGCCCTGATGGTAGCATTCACAGTTTCTATGGTGTGAACACTCTGACTGTGGCTGATGTCAAGGTACCAACGTGACATCACTGAACGGAGACATGACGTGCAGCTGTTCATCATTTTGTACTATTTCCACTGAACAGATACATAGCCATAGATGACTTCAAGATCCTAGAGACAGTAAATAAATGTGTAGTTGAAGTGAAAAAATCAGGAAGTGATGAATTCTGAGAGTTTAAAAATGAAACTTTTAATATAATTATAAATGTATATACTTTAACTCTTAATTGTGGCTCTATTTAACCACTAACTTGCAGAATTCCAAAAAAGTTAGCAATTGACACTCACAAGTCACTATGTCAGGTCAAATCAGAGGAAGTCATAAATAATCCTTTTAATTCTCTTATCATTCTCCGTCAATCTAACAACAGCAAATCATATTGAGTATCCTTCTAAAACGTACCTTAAATGACTCCCCGGTTCCCATCATGGTTCTCAGCACCTCTCCCCTGTGTTCCTGCAGCACCCTCCTGTCTGCTCTCTCTGCCACTACTTAAATGTGCCACCCATTCTCCACATAGTATGTGTGTGTGCTAAGCCATGTCCACTCTTTGTGACCCTATGGACTGCAGCCCACCAGGCTTCTCTGTCTATGGGATTCTCCAGGCAAAATAGAACTCTCCAGTGAGTTGGCACGCCCTCCTCCAGTGGATTTTCCTGACCCAGGGACTGACTTAGGTGCAAAGGAAATTGCTTGCAGTGTGACTGCAAATTCACTACCACATTTCACTCAGCGTGAAGAAAATAAATAATATAAATTTTTTCTACTCTTGATCTAATCTCTCTTATGTGCCCCTGACTGGAAGAAAATAAAAACAAAACAACTAGATATTTTTTCTCATCCAATGCAATAATGCATTGCTTCTGGGTAAGGCTTGGTCTCTAAATTGAAAGAAGCAGAGCTGCATCAGATACTTTCTGGATGCTGGAAGGTCATTTTCTCAATATTTTATGTGATTCATTATTCAGTGACTACAGACACAACACAATTTAAGACTAATTGGCATTGTTCATGTTTTCCCTATCATTTTCGTAAGTCTAGACAATCAGAACAATAAGTCAAGCCCTGATGGTAGCATTCACAGTTTCTATGGTGTGAACACTCTGACTGTGGCTGATGTCAAGGTACCAACGTGACATCACTGAACGGAGACATGACGTGCAGCTGTTCATCATTTTGTACTATTTCCACTGAACAGATACATAGCCATAGATGACTTCAAGATCCTAGAGACAGTAAATAAATGTGTAGTTGAAGTGAAAAAATCAGGAAGTGATGAATTCTGAGAGTTTAAAAATGAAACTTTTAATATAATTATAAATGTATATACTTTAACTCTTAATTGTGGCTCTATTTAACCACTAACTTGCAGAATTCCAAAAAAGTTAGCAATTGACACTCACAAGTCACTATGTCAGGTCAAATCAGAGGAAGTCATAAATAATCCTTTTAATTCTCTTATCATTCTCCGTCAATCTAACAACAGCAAATCATATTGAGTATCCTTCTAAAACGTACCTTAAATGACTCCCCGGTTCCCATCATGGTTCTCAGCACCTCTCCCCTGTGTTCCTGCAGCACCCTCCTGTCTGCTCTCTCTGCCACTACTTAAATGTGCCACCCATTCTCCACATAGTATGTGTGTGTGTGCTAAGCCATGTCCACTCTTTGTGACCCTATGGACTGCAGCCCACCAGGCTTCTCTGTCTATGGGATTCTCCAGGCAAAAATAGAACTCTCCAGTGAGTTGGCACGCCCTCCTCCAGTGGATTTTCCTGACCCAGGGACTGAACTGCGTCTCCTAAATCCCCTGCATTGGCCGATGGGTTCTTTACTCATGGGGTCACCTGGGAAGCCCATCCATACAGTAACTAGAGCCACATTTTTATTTTATTTATTTAAAACTTTGGCCTCTTTTGTTGGTTGTTTATGTATTTTCACCCATCTTTATTATTTTATTATTTTTTTAATTTTTATTATTTTTTATTATTTTTATTTTTTTATTATTATTATTTTTAAAGATTATTTATTTATTTTGGGCGGGGGTCAGGTTGGGGAGGGAAGGGAGCGGGCGGGCCACTTCTATTGGTCTTTCATTTCTCTATTTTCATCCGTCTTTGTTCTTTGACTTCTGTGGGCCTCCCATCGCGGTGGCCTCTGTCGTTGCAGAGCACCGGCTCTGGGCGCATGTGTTCCAGAGCTCTGGCTCGGTGATTGGACACATCAGTCCAGCCGCTCCGCGGCACGTGGGATCTTCCCAGGCCAGGGCTCGAACCGGCACCCCTTGCACTGCAAGGCGGTGTCCTTACCCACTGGACCACCAGGGGAAGGGGAAGCCCCCCATCTTTATTCTTTAGCCTGTGTGGGCCTCGCATTAGAGTGGCCTCTCTCACTGCAGAGCTCTGGTCTGGGCGCATGTGCTCCAGAGCTGGCTCGTTGGACACACCGGTCCAGCCGCTCCACAGCACGTGAGATCTTCCCGGGCAAGGGATTGAACCAGTCCCCTTTCACTGCAAGGCAGACTCTTTACCCACTGGACCACCAGGAAGCCCCAGAGTCATATCTTTAATGTTTGAGCATCTTCAGCTCTTTAACATTTCTCATTTCCCCCCCTTAACTTTGTCTTGCCCATCATGGTTCTCAGCACCTCTCCCCTGTGTTCCTGCAGCACCCTCCTGTCTGCTCTCTCTGCCACTACTTAAATGTGCCACCCATTCTCCACATAGTATGTGTGTGTGCTAAGCCATGTCCACTCTTTGTGACCCTATGGACTGCAGCCCACCAGGCTTCTCTGTCTATGGGATTCTCCAGGCAAAAATAGAACTCTCCAGTGAGTTGGCACGCCCTCCTCCAGTGGATTTTCCTGACCCAGGGACTGAACTGCGTCTCCTAAATCCCCTGCATTGGCCGATGGGTTCTTTACTCATGGGGTCACCTGGGAAGCCCATCCATACAGTAACTAGAGCCACATTTTTATTTTATTTATTTAAAACTTTGGCCTCTTTTGTTGGTTGTTTATGTATTTTCACCCATCTTTATTATTTTATTATTTTTTTAATTTTTATTATTTTTTATTATTTTTATTTTTTTATTATTATTATTTTTAAAGATTATTTATTTATTTTGGGCGGGGGTCAGGTTGGGGAGGGAAGGGAGCGGGCGGGCCACTTCTATTGGTCTTTCATTTC
Organism: Tragulus kanchil; assembly: GCA_022376925.1. Lineage (NCBI taxonomy): Eukaryota > Metazoa > Chordata > Mammalia > Artiodactyla > Tragulidae > Tragulus > Tragulus kanchil. Next base: position 265,250,384 of record JAIOJX010000004.1, on the reverse strand, counting down.
TCTATTTTCATCCGTCTTTGTTCTTTGACTTCTGTGGGCCTCCCATCGCGGTGGCCTCTGTCGTTGCAGAGCACCGGCTCTGGGCGCATGTGTTCCAGAGCTCTGGCTCGGTGATTGGACACATCAGTCCAGCCGCTCCGCGGCACGTGGGATCTTCCCAGGCCAGGGCTCGAACCGGCACCCCTTGCACTGCAAGGCGGTGTCCTTACCCACTGGACCACCAGGGGAAGGGGAAGCCCCCCATCTTTATTCTTTAGCCTGTGTGGGCCTCGCATTAGAGTGGCCTCTCTCACTGCAGAGCTCTGGTCTGGGCGCATGTGCTCCAGAGCTGGCTCGTAATTGGACACACCGGTCCAGCCGCTCCACAGCACGTGAGATCTTCCCGGGCAAGGGATTGAACCAGTCCCCTTTCACTGCAAGGCAGACTCTTTACCCACTGGACCACCAGGGAAGCCCCAGAGTCATATCTTTAACATGTACATCACATCATATCAGTATCTCTTCGCATCTTCAGCTCTTTAACATTTCTCATCGTCCTTAGGAGAAAGCCCCAGGGAGACCACAGCCTCCGTTACAGCTTTGTCTTGCCCATTGTCTCACTGGAGGATACGTTCCACCCACACGGGCCTTCCTTTCACCAAAACGTCGTGATCTCAGGGCCTTGGCATGTGTTCCCTCTGCTAGAAATAGCCTTCTTCCCTCACAGTATTCCAGGCCCTGACTCCTTCTCATTAGGCTTCTGTGAAATTGCTCTGTTAATTTTATTTATTTTTCTGGGGGGGAGGGGCACTTCTAATTGATCTTTCATTTATTTATCTTTGTTCTTTGGCCCATGTGCGCCTCCCATCGCAGTGGCCTCTCTCTCTGCAGAGCACCGGCTCTGGGCGCATGCGCTCCAGAACTCCTGCTCAGTAGTTGGACACATTGGTCCAGCCACTCTGCGGCACGTGGGATCTTCCCAGGCCAGAGAATGAACCGGCGCCCCTTGCACTGCAAGGCGGTGTCCTTACCCACTGGACCACCAGGGAAGTTAATTTTAGGCATCAACTTGACTGGATCATAGGATGACCAGACATCTGGCTACACAATATTTCTGGGTATGTATGAGAGAGTTTCTCCAAAAAGATTTAGCATTTGAATTTATGGACTGAGCAAAGTAGATTGCCTTCCCAATGTGTGTGGGCATCATCTGGGACACTGAGGACCTGAAGAGAATCAACAGGAAGAGAAGGATGAATTCATTATGCCTGACTTCTGGCACCCAAGTGTCAGGTTCCTCCTGCATCTGGTGCTCTGCGTTGCAGACCATCATACCTTCTCAGGCCTTAGAACTATACCCCTGAGGTTCGAGAGTCCCTGTGCTGCAGATGGTTGACTGTGAGATTTCACAGCCTCCATAATTCCATGAGCCGATGCTTTTAGGTTTCCTATTGGTTCCCTTTCTCTGGAGAACACTGACTAATACAGATTTGGTACTGAATGGTTCTAGAGGAATAGCACTTGAGGGGTGAGTTTTCTGAATTGGTGCTGGAGTTTCTAAAATTGACCAGCTTGTCTGTTTAGATTTAAAGACCCTGATTTCCAGTAGTAAAGGAAGCACCAATAGTTATGGGGTGAACTTGGTAACAGACAATGGCAAAATATTTGCACTGGATACTCCCAACCAACCATTTGTAAGGAGCTGAATGACTGTCTAGGTGATGCTTTTGAATATTTTTTCGAAAACTAACAAGTATAATGATGTCAGTGGGGAGCTCCTATTGTCTTTGGACACTATGAGTGAGCAGAGCAGGGGATGAGCTCAGGATTGGAATTCCCAGCTCAAGCTCTGGGTAAATGACCTGACTGCTGTGTGTGCCTCTGTCAGACCCTTGGAGCTGCACTGCTGAGACTGTTGAAAGTCCAGTGCAGGATCTCGCCCTGTGGCTGACTGAATTCCAGTGTGTTGAACTTCTACCCTTGCAAGTGTCTGCTATAAAGGAGCCTGCTTAGTCTCTGAATACGTCACTAAGTTGCATGAAGCAGTGGCCCAAATGTCCATGGTCTCTCTCCTGCTGCCCTGACTTTTCACTCCCAGGCAGGACCTGAGGCCCAAAGGGATTCCAAGATCAGTTCACAGAGGAATAGAGAAGACACAGCCCTGGTGTCTTAGATGGTTCTGTATGAGATGCAGGTAGCACCCAAAGTGGGTAACTGGAGAACTACAGCCCCCTTTTTGGACATCCTTGAAGGAGATTGAAGGGAAACCCGCTCAGGGGACAGAACAGTGAGCAGTGTTCCCGGGTGTTCACTTTGCTTGGTGCTAGTGAAGGCAAAGGGAGTATGGAATATGTCATGGAAGACGGTAGAGGTTATAGATACCCTGTGACCAGTCACAGAAATGAGGGCTGATATTATAATGAGTATTCCTTCCTTAATTAGCTAGGAATACATGTGTGTAACAAATATCTTTATTTTCCTCTCATTCCATTATCATATAGAATGAAATATATTTATTTTATATCATAGTATTTTTAAGTATTGTGTTAATTTTAAAGCATAGTATTTAAATTATGAAAAATCAAAGAGAAGAGCCCATATCACTCCAGGACTTCTCTTTTGGAAGAAGATATTAGGTTGTATTCAGGATAGGCAGACCGTGTTTGGTGGAGTTATGACTTTGTTATTGTCTTTATTTGGAAATTAAGTATGGCTTAATATGTATATTTATGGTGCCAAAATGACATAGAGTGGGCTTGTGATAGCTGATTTTATGTGTTATGGAGTTTCTAAAATTGACCAGCTTGTCTGTTTAGATTTAAAGACCCTGATTTCCAGTAGTAAAGGAAGCACCAATAGTTATGGGGTGAACTTGGTAACAGACAATGGCAAAATATTTGCACTGGATACTCCCAACCAACCATTTGTAAGGAGCTGAATGACTGTCTAGGTGATGCTTTTGAATATTTTTTCGAAAACTAACAAGTATAATGATGTCAGTGGGGAGCTCCTATTGTCTTTGGACACTATGAGTGAGCAGAGCAGGGGATGAGCTCAGGATTGGAATTCCCAGCTCAAGCTCTGGGTAAATGACCTGACTGCTGTGTGTGCCTCTGTCAGACCCTTGGAGCTGCACTGCTGAGACTGTTGAAAGTCCAGTGCAGGATCTCGCCCTGTGGCTGACTGAATTCCAGTGTGTTGAACTTCTACCCTTGCAAGTGTCTGCTATAAAGGAGCCTGCTTAGTCTCTGAATACGTCACTAAGTTGCATGAAGCAGTGGCCCAAATGTCCATGGTCTCTCTCCTGCTGCCCTGACTTTTCACTCCCAGGCAGGACCTGAGGCCCAAAGGGGATTCCCGAAGATCAGTTCACAGAGGAATAGAGAAGACACAGCCCTGGTGTCTTAGATGGTTCTGTATGAGATGCAGGTAGCACCCAAAGTGGGTAACTGGAGAACTACAGCCCCTTTATGGACATCCTTGAAGGAGATTGAAGGGAAACCCGCTCAGGGGACAGAACAGTGAGCAGTGTTCCCGGGTGTTCACTTTGCTTGGTGCTAGTGAAGGCAAAGGGAGTATGGAATATGTCATGGAAGACGGTAGAGGTTATAGATACCCTGTGACCAGTCACAGAAATGAGGGCTGATATTATAATGAGTATTCCTTCCTTAATTAGCTAGGAATACATGTGTGTAACAAATATCTTTATTTTCCTCTCATTCCATTATCATATAGAATGAAATATATTTATTTTATATCATAGTATTTTTAAGTATTGTGTTAATTTTAAAGCATAGTATTTAAATTATGAAAAATCAAAGAGAAGAGCCCATATCACTCCAGGACTTCTCTTTTTTGGAAGAAGATATTAGGTTGTATTCAGGATAGGCAGACCGTGTTTGGTGGAGTTATGACTTTGTTATTGTCTTTATTTGGAAATTAAGTATGGCTTAATATGTATATTTATGGTGCCAAAATGACATAGAGTGGGCTTGTGATAGCTGATTTTATGTGTTTACTTGACTGGACTGTAAGATGCCCAGATAGCTGGATTAACATTATTTCCAGATGTGTCTGTGAGAGTATTTTCAAAAGAGATTTGCCTTGCATTCAAAATTGATGAACCAAGTGAAGGAGACAGCCCTCCCTGGTGTGGCTGCTCCTCATCCAATTCTTGGATGGTCTGGATGGAATGGAAAGGCAGAGGAACTCAAACTTTACCTGACTGCTGGAGTTAGGAGATGGATCTTCTCCTCCTGATCCTTGGCTCTTGGTTTCAAGTCTTCAGATTTGGACTGACTCATCTTAGGCCTTTGAACTATACCATTGGCTTTCTTGGGTCTCCAGCTTATACATGGCAGATAGTGAGATTTCTCAGCCTACTTAATAAAACCTCCTTATAATAAATCTCTTTCTCTGTATCATCTCTCTCTCTTGTATTGTTTTTGTTTCTTTGGAGAATTCTGACTGATAATGTCCCTAACGATTTTATCTAAAGTAGCTCTCACTCCCCACATCCCCACTGTCTATCTCATTATCTTACTCCCATGAATTCATGCAAGTTACTTAGCTGTTTTTTTGCCTCAGCTTTGCGCTATGTTAAATGGAAGGAACCGTAATGCTTTCCTCATTGGGTGTTAAACTTTCTGAGTTTTCTAATTTGTAAAATAAGAATAAAATGGTCCCTATGGGGTTTGATTAAGAGTAAGGAAAATAAAGCTATGGAATATGTCAGGGAAAGGTAGAGGTTATAGATACCCTGTGACCAGTCACAGAAATGAGGGCTGATATTATAATGAGTATTCCTTCCTTAATTAGCTAGGAATACATGTGTGTAACAAATATCTTTATTTTCCTCTCATTCCATTATCATATAGAATGAAATATATTTATTTTATATCATAGTATTTTTAAGTATTGTGTTAATTTTAAAGCATAGTATTTAAATTATGAAAAATCAAAGAGAAGAGCCCATATCACTCCAGGACTTCTCTTTTTTGGAAGAAGATATTAGGTTGTATTCAGGATAGGCAGACCGTGTTTGGTGGAGTTATGACTTTGTTATTGTCTTTATTTGGAAATTAAGTATGGCTTAATATGTATATTTATGGTGCCAAAATGACATAGAGTGGGCTTGTGATAGCTGATTTTATGTGTTTACTTGACTGGACTGTAAGATGCCCAGATAGCTGGATTAACATTATTTCCAGATGTGTCTGTGAGAGTATTTTCAAAAGAGATTTGCCTTGCATTCAAAATTGATGAACCAAGTGAAGGAGACAGCCCTCCCTGGTGTGGCTGCTCCTCATCCAATTCTTGGATGGTCTGGATGGAATGGAAAGGCAGAGGAACTCAAACTTTACCTGACTGCTGGAGTTAGGAGATGGATCTTCTCCTCCTGATCCTTGGCTCTTGGTTTCAAGTCTTCAGATTTGGACTGACTCATCTTAGGCCTTTGAACTATACCATTGGCTTTCTTGGGTCTCCAGCTTATACATGGCAGATAGTGAGATTTCTCAGCCTACTTAATAAAACCTCCTTATAATAAATCTCTTTCTCTGTATCATCTCTCTCTCTTGTATTGTTTTTGTTTCTTTGGAGAATTCTGACTGATAATGTCCCTAACGATTTTATCTAAAGTAGCTCTCACTCCCCACATCCCCACTGTCTATCTCATTATCTTACTCCCATGAATTCATGCAAGTTACTTAGCTGTTTTTTTGCCTCAGCTTTGCGCTATGTTAAATGGAAGGAACCGTAATGCTTTCCTCATTGGGTGTTAAACTTTCTGAGTTTTCTAATTTGTAAAATAAGAATAAAATGGTCCCTATGGGGTTTGATTAAGAGTAAGGAAACATCTTAGCCTAGCATGTGGTACCTACTTTGAGGCCAGTGACTAGAAGCTGTAGAGTGCTGTTTGCTTGAATATTATCAGCAAGCGTTTAAGGGGAAGAGGTATGACTAGTGCGCCGTGGGACCGAGTCCAGTAACACAGATTGACAGCAGACCCTGGGCCATAGGAAGAAGTGGAGGTTGGGGCACCATGATGGTAGGTGTGTAGTGAGAAGGTTGATCCTAATAGCAGAATGACAGAAAAAGCTCAGGAATAGATCAGTTTCTGTAGATGGATAATTTTATTAGGAGTGATATCTGAATATCTATCAAAATAATGAAGCATTTCTATTCTTCTCTGGATATCTATTTTTTTAGAGAAAAAAAATCGAAACTGTATTCTAAGACCATGGAATTAGAACTGGGCAGCTGATTGATTTTAAATGGATGGCTCATGTATTCATCATATGGAGTCAAGTCACTGGGTAACCTCTATTTCTTCTTGCATTAGTTAGGGCAAATAATAGAGAGTGAATCATGAGTTAAAGTTATTGGTTCAGATTGGTCAGGAGAGGTGAATCACCAGATAAGTGGGGGAAAATTAAAGAGGAAATAATTATGAACAGGGAGGGAGAGGGCCACAGAGGAAGGGAACAGGAACAGGTGTTTGAAATAGAAAGAGATGGTTGTGGGCAGAGGGAAAAAAATGAGAGAGAAGCGAACCTTTAACAAGGTAAGAGTGACCTAGGCTTTATCCCCAAATGGCTATCACCTATGACTTTAAGACCTCAAAGGAAAAATACCTTAACATTTTAGAACGTATCTCCTTGCCCAGTAATAGACTGATGCCCCTTAAATGGCTTTGAAATTGGTGTGTAGGCGAGAGAGTGATTTGCCAGAAAGGGGAAGAGTTAATCTGAAAGAGGAAATCAGAGGCTAGGAGAACAGGAAAGCAGATCATTTATGATGAATGTAAAGGAAAGAGCAAGATTTAATAATGAACCAGGGGGACAAAGATTAGAGCTGACAATAGTAACCATATACTTAAGACACATGAAGCCCACCTTCACCAACTTTTTACATGGGACGCCATATTGGCTCACAGCCATCTGTAAGAGCTGTCTGTTAACCCCCTTAACAGAGTAATTTGTGGAGATGGATCTTGGAGGAAGGAGATCTGAGTGTCACATCTAGGCTCTCTGAGATGAAGGCTCAGGTGCTGAACGGTCCCGCCCTAGCACCCAGAGTGCTGAGAGAAGAGGGTGAAGCTCTGGAAAAGACTGCAAAGGGGGAGGGGTGGGCACAAGGAACTTGGATGTTAAAGAATTTTAGAATGAAAGTAAGATACAGCAAAGAGGAAAGTGTTTCTAGAGGAGTAAGGGAATTCATATTTATTGACCCCCAGTAGACTCAAGAGCACAGATATAATCTCCCTTCCTCACCCAAGCACCCTTGAAATAGACATGATTTCCGTTCACACAGATGAGGAGATAGAAGTGTGGAGAAGTCACCGTTAATCACCGAGTTTGTAAATAAACCAGAAGCCTTTAAAGGATGGTCATGTATTATCATCAATGGAGTCAAGTCACTGGGTAACCTCTATTTCTTCTTGCATTAGTTAGGGCAAATAATAGAGAGTGAATCATGAGTTAAAGTTATTGGTTCAGATTGGTCAGGAGAGGTGAATCACCAGATAAGTGGGGGAAAATTAAAGAGGAAATAATTATGAACAGGGAGGGAGAGGGCCACAGAGGAAGGGAACAGGAACAGGTGTTTGAAATAGAAAGAGATGGTTGTGGGCAGAGGGAAAAAAATGAGAGAGAAGCGAACCTTTAACAAGGTAAGAGTGACCTAGGCTTTATCCCCAAATGGCTATCACCTATGACTTTAAGACCTCAAAGGAAAAATACCTTAACATTTTAGAACGTATCTCCTTGCCCAGTAATAGACTGATGCCCCTTAAATGGCTTTGAAATTGGTGTGTAGGCGAGAGAGTGATTTGCCAGAAAGGGGAAGAGTTAATCTGAAAGAGGAAATCAGAGGCTAGGAGAACAGGAAAGCAGATCATTTATGATGAATGTAAAGGAAAGAGCAAGATTTAATAATGAACCAGGGGGACAAAGATTAGAGCTGACAATAGTAACCATATACTTAAGACACATGAAGCCCACCTTCACCAACTTTTTACATGGGACGCCATATTGGCTCACAGCCATCTGTAAGAGCTGTCTGTTAACCCCCTTAACAGAGTAATTTGTGGAGATGGATCTTGGAGGAAGGAGATCTGAGTGTCACATCTAGGCTCTCTGAGATGAAGGCTCAGGTGCTGAACGGTCCCGCCCTAGCACCCAGAGTGCTGAGAGAAGAGGGTGAAGCTCTGGAAAAGACTGCAAAGGGGGAGGGGTGGGCACAAGGAACTTGGATGTTAAAGAATTTTAGAATGAAAGTAAGATACAGCAAAGAGGAAAGTGTTTCTAGAGGAGTAAGGGAATTCATATTTATTGACCCCCAGTAGACTCAAGAGCACAGATATAATCTCCCTTCCTCACCCAAGCACCCTTGAAATAGACATGATTTCCGTTCACACAGATGAGGAGATAGAAGTGTGGAGAAGTCACCGTTAATCACCGAGTTTGTAAATACCAGAGCCAGGATTAGAACCGCTGCTGCCAGCCTTAGAAAGCCCGCAGCATTTCCATTCGAACAGCTGCCTTGGGAAAGGAAGTGCTGAGGCTGGGTGTGAGAGAGCAGAAATGGCATCTCCTTCGAATGGTGGGCCGAACATGCAAATAAAACATGACTAGAAAGACAAAAAAAGGAAATGAGAAAGGGAGGACCGCGGGGCGATAATTAGGCTCACCCCACCTGTTTTTTCCTTTGGCCAGAGGGGCCTCTATTCAAGGTGCTGAGTGACAAACAAAGCAACTTAGTGGCTGGGAAAGGCCAACACGGGTCATCCCATGAGACGTTTGGAGATGCTAAACATGTGATTGTGAGAAACCCCAAATGGGGACAAAAAAGAGATTCTAGGCAATTGACCTACTGCTGACTGCCACAGCTATATCACAGAAAACAATAATTTTTAAAAAGGGAATAAACAGAGAGCAGCTCCGGAAGATGCATTCTTTAGAGGTGTCTGGCAGGAAGTGTGGTTACAATATAGGATCCAGAGCCACATAGCTGGGGATGAAAAACAACTCTGCAAAGCTGGTGGGGTAGGTTTTATTATCACCACTTTGCATAGAGGGAAACTGTGGCCCGTAGAGTTTCAGGACTTGCCTGTGCTGCCTAGGTTTTAGATTCTCGGTGTCAGACCCTAAATCAAGCATGCTTAATACATGAATCAGTTGTCATGTAAAGAAAAGATGTTTATAATGGTGAATTTGGAGATTCACATCATGGGGGAAATATTTTGATGGTTTTTTGGTAAAGACTTTTAAACGACTGTTTTTAACAAGTAGGCTCTGGAAAAGACTGCAAAGGGGGAGGGGTGGGCACAAGGAACTTGGATGTTAAAGAATTTTAGAATGAAAGTAAGATACAGCAAAGAGGAAAGTGTTTCTAGAGGAGTAAGGGAATTCATATTTATTGACCCCCAGTAGACTCAAGAGCACAGATATAATCTCCCTTCCTCACCCAAGCACCCTTGAAATAGACATGATTTCCGTTCACACAGATGAGGAGATAGAAGTGTGGAGAAGTCACCGTTAATCACCGAGTTTGTAAATACCAGAGCCAGGATTAGAACCGCTGCTGCCAGCCTTAGAAAGCCCGCAGCATTTCCATTCGAACAGCTGCCTTGGGAAAGGAAGTGCTGAGGCTGGGTGTGAGAGAGCAGAAATGGCATCTCCTTCGAATGGTGGGCCGAACATGCAAATAAAACATGACTAGAAAGACAAAAAAAGGAAATGAGAAAGGGAGGACCGCGGGGCGATAATTAGGCTCACCCCACCTGTTTTTTCCTTTGGCCAGAGGGGCCTCTATTCAAGGTGCTGAGTGACAAACAAAGCAACTTAGTGGCTGGGAAAGGCCAACACGGGTCATCCCATGAGACGTTTGGAGATGCTAAACATGTGATTGTGAGAAACCCCAAATGGGGACAAAAAAGAGATTCTAGGCAATTGACCTACTGCTGACTGCCACAGCTATATCACAGAAAACAATAATTTTTAAAAAGGAATAAACAGAGAGCAGCTCCGGAAGATGCATTCTTTAGAGGTGTCTGGCAGGAAGTGTGGTTACAATATAGGATCCAGAGCCACATAGCTGGGGATGAAAAACAACTCTGCAAAGCTGGTGGGGTAGGTTTTATTATCACCACTTTGCATAGAGGGAAACTGTGGCCCGTAGAGTTTCAGGACTTGCCTGTGCTGCCTAGGTTTTAGATTCTCGGTGTCAGACCCTAAATCAAGCATGCTTAATACATGAATCAGTTGTCATGTAAAGAAAAGATGTTTATAATGGTGAATTTGGAGATTCACATCATGGGGGAAATATTTTTGAGTTGGGCTCTTTGCTTTGTGCTCTCCAAATCGCACTTTTAAAAAACGTATCTAGTTTTTAACAAGTAGGCTTCCCTGGTGGTTCAGACAGTAAAGAATCTGCCTGCAATGCGAGAGACCTGGGTTCAGTCCTTGAGTTGGGAAGTTTCCCCAGCAGGAGGACATGGAAGTCCACTCCAGTATTCTGACCTGGTGGATCCCTATGGACAGAGGAGCCTGGTGGGCCTCAGTCTGTGGGGTCACAAAGAGTTGGACATGACTGAGTGACTCAGCACAGTTTTTAATAAAAACAACCTTGGTTTCTAGATGAAAATGACATTCAGTTCAGTCTTGTTGGTGCTGTGTTTGGTTGCAGTAGCGTTTTCCAGGTGCAGATTCATATAGAACCTCAACCTTGTTTGGGCTAATAATTAACAGAGGTGGCTGCTGACTTCACAAAGTGAGTGCGGATTTGACTGCAGGTCCTTTTGTTTGCAGCCATCCAAGATACAGTTATCCTCTGGAAAGCGGTTGTCTGATGGCCAGCTAAAGGTCATTCACAGACCTAAACTGACAGCTGGGAGATACACCATGGCTACCCCCCCACCCCCACCCCTCACCCCAACCCTGGAGTCTTTGTTTCACTCTTAAACTTGTCTGAGTACAATGGACTGAATTGACTCTGACCCATTCAGAACAGAATCAATTCATTTTGGCCCACAAACCTTTGTATTGGATATATTTCCAGTTATCAGTGCACACTGACACTCCTGGACTGTTCAGAGGACCAATTTTGCTCCTTCTATGAGGAAGTCGTGGAGAATGCCTGGCTCTCCTGTTTCTGAACTAGGATGAGTGGAAATAATTTCTGTACTAGAAATTATGGTCAAAGTGATTTTAAAGTTTTCTGTTGAATGTCTGTAGACACTCTGTGGTTATATTGTACACCACTGTTTCATTCCATTTGTATAAAATAAATATTCCCTGGTATCAGTAAGACTCAGTGGCTTGTTAGCAGTATGGGGACCCCAAATCAGGGGAAGAAAATCAATACCTGGACCACTATCCAGGCTCTTCATGAAGAGTCAGCTATTTCCTGAGTCCAGGTGGGTGATGTGCTTTATTATTTCTCCTTTTGACATGGCTTGCTCAGGATTCAAAGTACTTTTATAAGAAAAAGCACACAAATCTCATTATCTACCTTCTGAACCATGGTAAAGTAATCTTCAAGGGGTAGATACTTTTCTTTTTTTCTCTTTGCTCCAAATGTCAAATCCAAGGCAATTAGAATTGGGGAAGAATATTGTCTTAGAAGGTAGAAAACTTGTTTCTTTTACTATAACAAAAAACAGAAGTGGGGTTTTTCTATTTAGTTTTTTTGGCCTCTAAGTTATCGTTTCTTTTTCATCCATCTTTATTCTTTGGCCTGTGTGGGCCTCCCATTGCAGTGGCCTCTCTTGTTGCAGAGCACCGGCTCTGGGCGCATGTGCTCTAGAGCTCTGCCTCATAATTAGACACATCGGCCCAGTGGTTCCTCAGCACGGGGGATCTTCCAAGGCCAGGAATCGAACCAGTGTCCCTTGAACTGCAAGGTGGTCTCTTTGCCCACTGGACTACCAGGGAAGCCCCCCAGAAGTGGGATTTTAATCTGGGTAGCTTGATGAGGGAGCGGATCTCTAGAATCTTAAGTGCTAACCGCTATTTACCAGTCTCTTCCCCATCTCACTGTATTTCCCCCTTCCCTTTTTGTCATTTCTTTCCTTCTTGTTCTTTTTCTCTTTCCCTCCTTCCCTTTCTCTCTGCTTCTTTTCTCCTCTCTTCCTCCTTTCCGTCCCCTCACTTTGACTTCCTTCCTTTTGTTTGGAGTTCTTCTGTATTCGAATATCACTAGTTACTTCCTGTTCTGAACCTCCTTTTCCCCAGGACACGGCCAAGAAGAAGCTGACTCTGCTCGGGTTCTCTAAACAGACACATAAGCTTTCTGGCCACATCTAACATCCCCAGGCAACACACTGGCCAGGATGGAGAGATTAAAAGCTACGGTGTAGCATCGTCAAGTTCTGAATGACAGAACTTCTTACCACCTGCATCACAGACCAGCAGGAAGTGCCCCTGACCATGCTCATTAACTTTAAAAGACCCTGGAAGTTCCTGTAACCAGAAGAGGCAGAAAAAAGCCTTCTTGAGAGAAGTTGGGTGGAAGGTTACTAAACAAATACAGCAGAGGAGCCCCAGTAGGAAGGACTGCTCCCAAAGAAGACCATTAGGCTCTCATTTAGTTGTTATGTTTAGGACACTTTGATTTGCCCCCTGTCACGTAGTGGTCCCGTGAAAGCCAGGTGCTGTGAGAGTCCTGGTTTAATGCTGTTGAAAGATTGTTCTCATACCACGGAGAAGACATTGACTACCCTTCCTGCCAATACAGTATACACATGAACACTCATTTTATATTTCTAAGTTCCCCTCACCCCTCAATGGTTTCCTAGACTTTCACATTTATTCTCTATTTTTACTTTCAATTTATTTTTAAGTCTATTTACTTCATTTGCAGACCCAACTAATCAGTGCCATCTAAACACAAACGACACTGCTGTGTTAGGCTGTATGAGTGTTTCCTCTGCTCATCTCCACATCAAATGCTGTCAGTCATTTTGAGAAATTCTGCAAACAGCAACATCCCACATAAACATGCCATGGTTTGTCTCCTTGATGAAAAGAAAGAGATGTGAATTTTTCTGTGTAAGTACAGCTTGTCAGTGGCTCTTCTTGGATCAGTGTTTTAAAGGGCCAGATGTGTGAATTCTTTTCTTTTTTTGATGAAGGGGGGGCCTCCTTTTGTCATTTTCCCCTTCCCTTTTGTCATTTCTTCTTGTTCTTTTCTCTTTCCCTCCTTCCCTTTCTCTCTGCTTCTTTCTCCTCTCTTCCTCCTTTCCGTCCCCTCACTTTGACTTCCTTCCTTTTGTTTGGAGTTCTTCTGTATTCGAATATCACTAGTTACTTCCTGTTCTGAACCTCCTTTTCCCCAGGACACGGCCAAGAAGAAGCTGACTCTGCTCGGGTTCTCTAAACAGACACATAAGCTTTCTGGCCACATCTAACATCCCCAGGCAACACACTGGCCAGGATGGAGAGATTAAAAGCTACGGTGTAGCATCGTCAAGTTCTGAATGACAGAACTTCTTACCACCTGCATCACAGACCAGCAGGAAGTGCCCCTGACCATGCTCATTAACTTTAAAAGACCCTGGAAGTTCCTGTAACCAGAAGAGGCAGAAAAAAGCCTTCTTGAGAGAAGTTGGGTGGAAGGTTACTAAACAAATACAGCAGAGGAGCCCCAGTAGGAAGGACTGCTCCCAAAGAAGACCATTAGGCTCTCATTTAGTTGTTATGTTTAGGACACTTTGATTTGCCCCCTGTCACGTAGTGGTCCCGTGAAAGCCAGGTGCTGTGAGAGTCCTGGTTTAATGCTGTTGAAAGATTGTTCTCATACCACGGAGAAGACATTGACTACCCTTCCTGCCAATACAGTATACACATGAACACTCATTTTATATTTCTAAGTTCCCCTCACCCCTCAATGGTTTCCTAGACTTTCACATTTATTCTCTATTTTTACTTTCAATTTATTTTTAAGTCTATTTACTTCATTTGCAGACCCAACTAATCAGTGCCATCTAAACACAAACGACACTGCTGTGTTAGGCTGTATGAGTGTTTCCTCTGCTCATCTCCACATCAAATGCTGTCAGTCATTTTGAGAAATTCTGCAAACAGCAACATCCCACATAAACATGCCATGGTTTGTCTCCTTGATGAAAAGAAAGAGATGTGTGAATTTTTTTCTGTGTAAGTACAGCTTGTCAGTGGCTCTTCTTGGATCAGTGTTTTTCCTTCTTTATAACCTGCTTGGGTCGTCCTCCTTTATTACGTCTACTGCTACCACCCTAGTTGGAGCCACTATCATCTAGAGTTCATTATTTATTTGTTTATTGTTTTTGACTGTGTTGGCTCTTCATTGCTGTGCGGGCTTTTCTCTAGCTGTGAAGATCAGGGGCTACTCTCTAGTGGCAACATGTGGGCTTCTCATTGCAGTGGCTTCTCTTGTGGCATGGACTCTAGGGCATGCAGGCTTCAGTAGTTGTGACACAAGGGCTCAACGGTGGTGGCTCCCGGGCTCTAGAGCCCAGGCTCAGTAGATGGGGTGCACAGACTTAGTTGTTCATGGCATGCAGGATCCTCCTGGGTCAGGGATAGAGCCTATGTCTCCTGCACTGGCAGGCAGACTCTCTGCCGCTGAACTGCCAAGAAAGCCCCCCGCCCCCCACCATCTGGAGTCTTACTGTAAGAGCCTCAGGAAGATCTTTCTGCTTCTGCTCTTCCTATCTTCAGCCTATTCCCAACATAGCAGCCTGGATGAGCAGTTTAAATTAAAGTCATATCCTGTCATTCCTCTGCTTAAAACCTTGGGATGGCTCTTGTTTAACTCTTGGTAAAGTTGACAGTATTTTAGCAAGGTCTACAGAGCCCTTCATGTTCTGTTTTCACCCCCTCTTCACTTCAGTCTCCTCCTCCTTCTCTTTCCTCACCCCCCATCCATGTGGCTTCCATGCCGTTCCTGGAACCTATCAAGGGCTTTGGGCCTTAGAACGCTTGTGTTAGCTCTTCCGTCCTCCTGGAGCCATCTTTGCCAATGACAGCCATCAGGCTCACTCTCCCTCTTCTAACTTTCTAAGTCTATTTACTTCATTTGCAGACCCAACTAAACACAACCCGACACTGCTGTGTTAGGCTGTATGAGTGTTTCCTCTGCTCATCTCCACATCAAATGCTGTCAGTCATTTTGAGAAATTCTGCAAACAGCAACATCCCACATAAACATGCCATGGTTTGTCTCCTTGATGAAAAGAAAGAGATGTGTGAATTTTTTTCTGTGTAAGTACAGCTTGTCAGTGGCTCTTCTTGGATCAGTGTTTTTCCTTCTTTATAACCTGCTTGGGTCGTCCTCCTTTATTACGTCTACTGCTACCACCCTAGTTGGAGCCACTATCATCTAGAGTTCATTATTTATTTGTTTATTGTTTTTGACTGTGTTGGCTCTTCATTGCTGTGCGGGCTTTTCTCTAGCTGTGAAGATCAGGGGCTACTCTCTAGTGGCAACATGTGGGCTTCTCATTGCAGTGGCTTCTCTTGTGGCATGGACTCTAGGGCATGCAGGCTTCAGTAGTTGTGACACAAGGGCTCAACGGTGGTGGCTCCCGGGCTCTAGAGCCCAGGCTCAGTAGATGGGGTGCACAGACTTAGTTGTTCATGGCATGCAGGATCCTCCTGGGTCAGGGATAGAGCCTATGTCTCCTGCACTGGCAGGCAGACTCTCTGCCGCTGAACTGCCAAGAAAGCCCCCGCCCCCCACCATCTGGAGTCTTACTGTAAGAGCCTCAGGAAGATCTTTCTGCTTCTGCTCTTCCTATCTTCAGCCTATTCCCAACATAGCAGCCTGGATGAGCAGTTTAAATTAAAGTCATATCCTGTCATTCCTCTGCTTAAAACCTTGGGATGGCTCTTGTTTAACTCTTGGTAAAGTTGACAGTATTTTAGCAAGGTCTACAGAGCCCTTCATGTTCTGTTTTCACCCCCTCTTCACTTCAGTCTCCTCCTCCTTCTCTTTCCTCACCCCCCATCCATGTGGCTTCCATGCCGTTCCTGGAACCTATCAAGGGCTTTGGGCCTTAGAACGCTTGTGTTAGCTCTTCCGTCCTCCTGGAGCCATCTTTGCCAATGACAGCCATCAGGCTCACTCTCCCTCTTCTATAAATCTTTGCTCAAATCTTTTCTAAGTGAGGCTTGCCCTGACCACTCTAATTCTGCAACTCAGCACATACTCCTACACTCCTGTACCCAAGAAGGACCCTATGCATTCTTCCTAGGACAGACTGTACCCCCAGTCCTCTCTTTAGCTTTGATAATTCTATCTAATGCACATTTTCTGTGCTGTTTTACAGATGATAAAACCACTACCAAAGGAAAGAAATTAGCTACTTGATGCCCATGAGTACATAGCCCCCAACCTGACTGGCACCTAGGGATCAATCATGTTAATCTCTGTGACACCATCTTGGTACCTCACCACCCACCAGTCAGAGAATTGTGCCTGCGCTGATCACATACCCCGAGACTCTCTCTCCCTCACCTGATTTTTAAAAATGCTTTCCTGAAGCCCATCAGAGAGTTTGAGTATTGTGAGCTCTAGCTGTCTCAACTCGGGGCTTCCTTGGCGGCTCAGACGGTAAAAAATTCACCCACAATGCTGGAGATCTGGGTTCCATCCCTGGGTTGGGAAGATCCCCTGGAAAAGGGAATGGCAATCCACTACAGTATTCTTGCCTGGAGAATCCCATGGACAGAGGAGCCTGGTGGGCTGTGGTCCATAGCATGGCAAAGAGTCAGACACCACTGAAGCGACTTAGCACACATGCATGCACAGCAACCCAGTACATATTGTTGAATGAATAAACAAATATTGGTTGCACCTGTTAGTTTGTCCTCCTTCTGTGTAACATACCACTGGCCAGTCCTTTTAGTCATCACCTCTGTTGCTATCTCGTTTGGTCATCTTTCACATAATGAGATCAAATTCTCCCTTTTTTAACTTGAGAAAAATCACTTCCATATCTACCCATGTAGTTGTGCTTCATTTTCATCATTCAACCAAGTCTGTAAGGCCTCAAGAGAGCCTCTCAGCCAGTCCTGCTTTCTAGGCAAGTGACAATCCAATGAGTTTGCTGTTGTTAGTTGACCGTAGCCACTGAGTTCCTCCTATTGTTGAACTGATGGTCCTCTTGCTTTAACTGAAGCCCTAAATTTCTCCTTTATTCTCTTCAAACACATATCTAGATAACTATTTACCAGACATATCTTCCCAAGAAACCTTTCATGTAGCTGAAGAAACCAGATCTACTCTCAGCATTCTGGTCTATAGACCAATATCATTAATCTTTCTCCAGGAGACTTTTTTTTTTTTTTTTAAGATGCTACTTCAACAAATACATTTCACAGTGATTTACTGACAGCAACAGTTGACTAAAGCTTAGACTTTAGTGGTGAGCAAGGGTGGTCTAATGAGGAAACCACATAAACTTGTCTTAAAAGAGTTCTGCTTGGTTTCAATACTAGCATGTTCATGGTAGGAGAAAGCTCATTAAGATACATCTTCAAAATGACCTGAAGGCTTGTGAAGATGAGTTAATAATGCTATCTGAAAACAAATTCTAGAGGACACCCAAATGAAGTTGATAAATGGGTAGAAGGAAGTTTAGCAAGAGTGGATAAGAGAGGTTAGATGTAGAGCGTTAATCAGAATCAAACATTGTATGTTTCAGTGTGCATCGGGGGTAATGGGGAAGTGCTAACCAACAGAACAATTGGCACTTAGAAGACCAACATAGCCATAGCACCACAGCATGAAGACACTGAGAACAATCTTTTCTTTCTTTTTTTTTTTTTAAATTAAGGTATAATGTTATAACATAAGCCATAACATTAGTTTCAGACATACAGCATCACTATTTGTATGCATTATGAAGTGATCATAAATGCAGTTTCTTCCTGTTATAGCACAAAGTTGCAGAATATGCAATATGGTATTACTGACTATAATAACCATGCTGTGCATTATATCTTGACTTTTTTTAAAATGACTGAAAGTTTGTATCTCTTGACTCCCTTCTGCCATTTTGCCTACTATTCAACTTCCTCCCTTCTGACAACTACCAATCTTTTCTTTGTCTCTCTGAATTTTATTTTGTTTTGTTTGTTTTGTGATTTTAGATTTCACATATAAATGGAATTACAAGGTATTTGTCTTTCATTGTCTGACAGTGTAATGCCCTCAAGGTCTACCCATGTTGTTGAAAATGGCAATATTTCATTTCTGTTTTAGGGCTGAGTAGTATTTATATATATATGTGTGTGTGTGTGTATACATCTTTTTATCCATTCATCTGTTGACAAATGGGTTGTTTCCATGTCTTGGCTATTGTAAGTAGTGTAGTTATGAATAGTGGAGTGCATACATCTTTTCAAATTAGTGTTTTCATTTTCTTTGGATAAGTACTTAGGAGTAGAATGGCTGGATCATATGATAGTCCTATTTTTAGTTTTTTGAGGAACCGTTTTCTGTTTTCAATAGTGACTGCATTAATTTACACACTAATACTGCACAAAGTACACTATTCTTTTCTCCACATCCTCTCCATTCTAACAGGTATGAGGTTGTTCTCTGTTCCATTCTTCTTCTCTTGTTCTCTTTCCTTGTAGTTTGATGACATTTTCTAGTGTAATGCTTTGATTTCATTCTCATTATCTTTTTGTTGTATTTACTATAAGTTTTTGCTTTGTGGTTACCATAAGATACATATATATAGACAGGTAGATAGATACAGATATATAGATATAGATAGTAGTTTCATTTAAGTTGAATTTGTTACATTTGAATGCATCTCTCTGCAGTTCTGATGATAGCCTTGCTGGGTGAGTCCTCTTGGTTGGAAAGTAGAGTCCTCTTGGTTGGAAAGCTTTTGCTTTCAGCACTCTGAATACATCCTGTCACCCTCTTCCGGTCTGCAAAGTCTCTGCTGAAAAATCTGCCATTAGCTTAGGGAGGTTCCCCTGTATATATCACAAGCTGTTCTTTGTTGGTGTTTTCAGGATTCTCTCTTTTGACTTCAGGCATTTTAGCCATAGTGTATCTTGGTGAGGATCTCTTTGTGTTCAGCTTATTTGGTACTCTGTGAGTTTTCTGAATCTGGCTGCCTGTCTCCTTCTCCAGGTTAAGGGCGTTTACAGCCATTATTTCTTCAAATAGTTTTTCTGTCCCTCTTCTCTCTCTCCTCCTTCTGAGATCCTGTAATACAAAAATTCTGCTGGATGTTGTCCCTTAGGTCCCTTACGCTATCTTCACTTTAAAAAAATCTTCTTTTCTTCTTGATGCTCTGTTTGGGTGAGTCCCACTGCCTGGTCTTCCGGATCACTGACACTTTCTCTCATTTTGTCATCTTTTGTTGAACGCTCTACTGTATTTTTCAGTTCAGTTATTATATTCTTCAGCTCTATGACTTCTGTTTGGCACTTCCTTATATTTTCTGCATTTTTGTTGAAGTTCTGTATTCACCACTCTTCTCTGGAGATTGGGAAGTTATCTTTAGTGACAGTTCTTTGAACTCTTTATCAGGCAAATTTGCTTGTCTTTGTTTCACTAAGGTTTTTTTTTTTTTTTTTTGTCCTTCCTGGGATTTTTGTCTTTCATTTGCAACACTGTCCTTTGCTACCTCATTTTTCTTGACTCTCTGTGTTTGTTTCTATGTGTAAGATGGAATAACTACCTCTTCCAGTCTTAAAAGAGTAATCGCAGGAACACCAGGCTTGCCTTTCCGTTTGCTGTCTGTGCAGTGCCCTGGGGGTGGCAGCCTGCCAAGAGTCATCTCTCTGATTGTTTCAGTCCCCTGGGAGCCAGAAATGCAAGTCCGCTGGCCACCAAAGCCTAGATGTTCAAGAAATTTCCCCTATATGCACTGCACGCCTGCTGGGTTTGGCAAGGTGGGACTAATGGGGGACTGCCAGGCTGGGCCAAACCTACCTGCTAAGTTTGGCAGGGCAGGAAAAGCAGATTTTCTTGAGCGAGGGTAGGTTTAGGCTTGAATGTACTGACAGTAAAGTGCAGGGATGCTGGTGAGATAGTGTTGTTCTTAAAAAGGCAAGCAATATCTTTCCTATGATAAATTGTAATCAATTGTTTAGATAATCTGAAATGACTCTGAAGTCCGCAACCAGAGAAGGAGAATTAGGTGAATGTGGAGCACAAGAATAAGTGAGAAAGAGGTTTCTATGCATAGATAAAGCTTGATTATAAGTGAGAGGATTTCCCTGGTGGCTCAGATGGAATGAATCTGCCATCAGTGCAGGCGACCTAGGTTCGATCCCTGGGTGAGGAAGTCCCCTGGGAAAGGGAATGGCAACTCACTCCAGTGTTCTTACCTGGAATAGTCCATGGACAGAGGAACCTGGTGGGCTACACAAGAGTTGAACACAACTGAGTGACTAACACTTACTAATTTAAAACTGGAAACCTCTGCTACTCCATTAAAGATTTAAATTTATTTAAGTACAGATACATTTTATATCATATGACACATGTTATAACATTAATATGTCAATAGCATTGTGCCTAAGAGCCAGAAAAAATATAATCGAACTCCATCATGCTAAGTACTAAGGCCACCAGGGTAAACAAAAGCAGTTCTTGCTTTCAAAACTTAGAGGACAGTAGAATATTCAGTCCATACTGTGTATCTTTTGAGCAATTGTTTTAATGAAGAGTTATATTTTAAAAGAAATAAAAAGCAGAAGTGTGTTGCCTGCATGAAATCTATTATAGCCTTGTCTCTTTTGACTCTCTGTGTTTGTTTCTATGTGTAAGATGGAATAACTACCTCTTCCAGTCTTAAGAGTAATCGCAGGAACACCAGGCTTGCCTTTCCGTTTGCTGTCTGTGCAGTGCCCTGGGGGTGGCAGCCTGCCAAGAGTCATCTCTCTGATTGTTTCAGTCCCCTGGGAGCCAGAAATGCAAGTCCGCTGGCCACCAAAGCCTAGATGTTCAAGAAATTTCCCCTATATGCACTGCACGCCTGCTGGGTTTGGCAAGGTGGGACTAATGGGGGACTGCCAGGCTGGGCCAAACCTACCTGCTAAGTTTGGCAGGGCAGGAAAAGCAGATTTTCTTGAGCGAGGGTAGGTTTAGGCTTGAATGTACTGACAGTAAAGTGCAGGGATGCTGGTGAGATAGTGTTGTTCTTAAAAAGGCAAGCAATATCTTTCCTATGATAAATTGTAATCAATTGTTTAGATAATCTGAAATGACTCTGAAGTCCGCAACCAGAGAAGGAGAATTAGGTGAATGTGGAGCACAAGAATAAGTGAGAAAGAGGTTTCTATGCATAGATAAAGCTTGATTATAAGTGAGAGGATTTCCCTGGTGGCTCAGATGGAATGAATCTGCCATCAGTGCAGGCGACCTAGGTTCGATCCCTGGGTGAGGAAGTCCCCTGGGAAAGGGAATGGCAACTCACTCCAGTGTTCTTACCTGGAATAGTCCATGGACAGAGGAACCTGGTGGGCTACACAAGAGTTGAACACAACTGAGTGACTAACACTTACTAATTTAAAACTGGAAACCTCTGCTACTCCATTAAAGATTTAAATTTATTTAAGTACAGATACATTTTATATCATATGACACATGTTATAACATTAATATGTCAATAGCATTGTGCCTAAGAGCCAGAAAAAATATAATCGAACTCCATCATGCTAAGTACTAAGGCCACCAGGGTAAACAAAAGCAGTTCTTGCTTTCAAAACTTAGAGGACAGTAGAATATTCAGTCCATACTGTGTATCTTTTGAGCAATTGTTTTAATGAAGAGTTATATTTTAAAAGAAATAAAAAGCAGAAGTGTGTTGCCTGCATGAATCTATTATAGCTGCTCTTAATTCTTGGGTCTATACAAAGCCCAGTAAGCAGATCACTCACCCAATAGTTGCACCAGCACCACATACCAACGGGAGATACCTGAACTGCAGAGTGATAGAGAAAAGAGTTGATCACCTTCTAGAATAATGTTTCCCAAAGCCTTGCCAAGAGACAGACTTACATATAAATCATGGTTCAAACTTATTTAAAATACAGATTCTTAAAATCCTTCTCAAGAACTTACTATATCATATGTACAGTGTTGGGTACTGGAGTCTTTGTTTTAAAGGATCTGCAGGTAGTTCTCAGGCCCTGTTTTAGAATAAGGCTGTTTATGTAACACAGAATGATTTTTATACATCTGAACCTATGACATGATGACAAACATCAAAACATCCTGGATTTATATTGGCTTATCTCCTAATGACATTCTATTATTGATTTATTTCAATTCATTTTTAAATATGAGCCTGACTTCTTTTCTATCATACAGAGGCCTAATCAGTTCTTTCTTATATTGCATTTGTATTCTTACCTGACTTTTATTTCCCTGAAGTTATGGCTTTTTATATTTGTTCCTATTAGATTTCATCCTATTAAATGTCCCTACTAAGTTTCATCATGTTAATCTTTCTTGGGGGCGAGAGGTGGGGGTTGGGGAGGGAGGGAGGGGGGCGGTCGGGCCATTTCTATTGGTCTTTGTTTTCATCCATCTTTGTTCTTTGGCCTGTGTGGGCCTCCCATCGCAGTGGCCTCTCTCGCTGCAGAGCACGGGCTCTGGGCACGTGCGCTCCAGAGCTCCGGCTCGGTAATTGGACACATCGGTCCAGCCGCTCCGTGGCACGTGGGATCTTCCCAGGCCAGGGATCGAACCGGCGCCCCTTGCACTGCAAGGCGGTGTCCTTATCCACTGGACCACCAGGGAAGCCCTCATCATGTTAATCTTTAAAAAATCTAATCAAAGCTATTTTGAATTTGCCTGTTTATAGTATTTTTCTACAGTTCCATATAAGTTAGAACTACTGACGTATCTACTAAGCCCACATCTGGTTTCTTCTTTTATTTGTGAAGTTGCAGATGAGAAAACTCCTCCTAATTCTTCACTTCAAATTGATTTCTGTGGAGTATCACTCTACCCCTTCGTGGTCCAAGAGTAACTTCGGCCTTAACTTTTGTGACTTTCCCATAAGGAGAAATGACTGTTTTTTTGTATCTAGTTTATTGCCTTGTTTATACAAACATCCCATAAAAAATTACTTAGAGTGTGGCAGGGGAAGTGTGGGTGATTGTAGAAAGAGGAGCTCTTGAATGAGTATTTCTATTTGAAAGATTCTTAACATCTAGTTGGAATAAGAATATAGGCATATGCCATCTATGTATCTTAAAATTAAGAAATAACTGAGAAAAGCTCTGGAAGATAAGCCATGACAAATCTTGACATAGCATTTACAGAAAGGGAAGAAAAGGATTTCCTCTTTGCTCACTGTCTTTTTTGATCTGACCAAGTCCTTTGGCCTTCGGGACTTCTTATATTAAATCTGCCCCTTCTGGATTTTGAGAATAATGACTGTCAAGCTGATACTTTAATGCACCATGTTTTAACTGCTGCTGCTTTGTTATATGTGTCCTAATTGAATATTTTCAATTTTGTACTTATGGCCTGAAGCAATCTAATCAACCAGGATACAATTTAATAAACTGAAAACAACTAAAAAAATGTATAGTAATGAATGGGGCTAATTGCCATTTTGCCTCACACAGTGGAATGTAAGCTGCAGATGCTTAAGAAACATTCATTTATGACCATGACAGTTAGCCCTAGAGGCAGGGACCATGGTTTTCCTTTCCTCTGAGTCACTATGCAACCAGAGACAAGGTACTTTATGCTTCAGTTTCACAATCCACCAAAGGAACTGCTTCTTGTTCACCATTATCAACCCAGGATAGAAAAAGAAATGCAGAGGGATTAAGTTAATGATTGTCTTTGTATTTGAAGGTGGCAGCTGGCCACATGGTCTCAGGCTCAACTGAAGAATTAGAAAGAAATGTGTTCAAACTGAGAATATTTAGGTTAAATGATGAAATCCTGGAATACCCCTGCTGGACACCTTTTAACCGGGCTTTCTGCTTCAGATGGCTACGGCAGAAGTTTGGATCAGATCATCTCTCCTATAATCTCGTCGCTCTAAGTCAGTTTCAAGAAAACAATTCTTGGCTAGAGGTCAGACTGCAGTGGTAGCTCTTTTGCATTGTATCTTACTAATTATGTCATCCAAGATGAAAACATTGGTTAAATACATGAACGTAGAAGTATACCAACCAAGAAATATGGTTGAAGGAAGCTGTCAAAATTACCACGGAGGACCTGACTGACTGTGTATACTTAGACTCAGGAATCCTTAGCTTCTAGAGCAAGCTGTAGGCTGTCTTGCCATATCTAGCCTGCTGCCTGTTTTTGTACAGCTTGTGGATACAAATGGTTTTGCATGGTTGAAGCAGAATTTTAAAAGACTAATATTTCATGACTGATTGAAAACTAAATAAATTCAAGTTTCATTGCACATGTAAAAAGTTTTACCTGAACACAGACATGCTTATTTATGTATTATTTGTGACTGCTTTTGCATTACATCAGCGGAGCTGAGTGGCTGAGAGAGAGACCATATGGTCTGCTAAGCCAAATGGATTTATATCTGGCCCTTTACAAGAACAGTTTGCCATGGATTTTTTTTACTGTCTTTTTGATCTGGTCCTTGGGAAAAGTAAATAATGACTGTCAAGCTGATACTTTAATGTACCATGTTTTAACTGCTGCTGCTTTGTTATATGTGTCCTAATTGAATATTTTCAATTTTGTACTTATGGCCTGAAGCAATCTAATCAACCAGGATACAATTTAATAAACTGAAAACAACTAAAAAAATGTATAGTAATGAATGGGGCTAATTGCCATTTTGCCTCACACAGTGGAATGTAAGCTGCAGATGCTTAAGAAACATTCATTTATGACCATGACAGTTAGCCCTAGAGGCAGGGACCATGGTTTTCCTTTCCTCTGAGTCACTATGCAACCAGAGACAAGGTACTTTATGCTTCAGTTTCACAATCCACCAAAGGAACTGCTTCTTGTTCACCATTATCAACCCAGGATAGAAAAAGAAATGCAGAGGGATTAAGTTAATGATTGTCTTTGTATTTGAAGGTGGCAGCTGGCCACATGGTCTCAGGCTCAACTGAAGAATTAGAAAGAAATGTGTTCAAACTGAGAATATTTAGGTTAAATGATGAAATCCTGGAATACCCCTGCTGGACACCTTTTAACCGGGCTTTCTGCTTCAGATGGCTACGGCAGAAGTTTGGATCAGATCATCTCTCCTATAATCTCGTCGCTCTAAGTCAGTTTCAAGAAAACAGTTCTTGGCTAGAGGTCAGACTGCAGTGGTAGCTCTTTTGCATTGTATCTTACTAATTATGTCATCCAAGATGAAAACATTGGTTAAATACATGAACGTAGAAGTATACCAACCAAGAAATATGGTTGAAGGAAGCTGTCAAAATTACCACGGAGGACCTGACTGACTGTGTATACTTAGACTCAGGAATCCTTAGCTTCTAGAGCAAGCTGTAGGCTGTCTTGCCATATCTAGCCTGCTGCCTGTTTTTGTACAGCTTGTGGATACAAATGGTTTTGCATGGTTGAAGCAGAATTTTAAAAGACTAATATTTCATGACTGATTGAAAACTAAATAAATTCAAGTTTCATTGCACATGTAAAAAGTTTTACCTGAACACAGACATGCTTATTTATGTATTATTTGTGACTGCTTTTGCATTACATCAGCGGAGCTGAGTGGCTGAGAGAGAGACCATATGGTCTGCTAAGCCAAATGGATTTATATCTGGCCCTTTACAAGAACAGTTTGCCTATTCTTGATCTAGAGAATCTATCTAGGAGAATTGGCTCACAAAATGTGGAATACTCTTGTCATCACAGTGTTATCTAAAATAGAAAAAAATGGGAAAACTTGTACATGTTCCCCAAGTATATTAGAATTGTTAAGTAAATTGTGTCATATCCACTCAATGGAACATTTCAAAACCATGAAACAAGGAGACAATGACTATGTAACAATATTGAATAAAATGCTTATGTTAAATAAAGTGGAAAAAAACCCAGAGCACCAACTTGTGTAACTATATAGTTATAGTCATTGATCATTCAATTATTTTAGTTATCCAAGTCAGTGCTCTGTGACAATCTAGAGAGGTGGGTAGGGAGGAAGATGGAACAGAGGTCCAAGAGGGAGGGGATGTGTGTACACCTATGTCGAACTCATGTATTTATCCTCTAATTTAAAAATTAATTTAGTCATCCAACAAACATTTATTGGAGGCTAGAATATTATTGAGATATACACATTAGGGGAAAACAACTTGGGAAACATTTATATGTAGTGACTGGGGAAAAGTTATACATTGTGTTGATTTTTTTCTCATCTCTATTTTACTTTTTCTGTATGCTGTTTATGTTGCTTTATTAAAACTTTGTTGAAAAGATTGGAAAAAGCATCCGAAGGCACAAAAGCATAATGCACAGGTCTCTGTAAGGTCATTTTTTTTTTGGTTAAATACATGAACGTAGAAGTATACCAACCAAGAAATATGGTTGAAGGAAGCTGTCAAAATTACCACGGAGGACCTGACTGACTGTGTATACTTAGACTCAGGAATCCTTAGCTTCTAGAGCAAGCTGTAGGCTGTCTTGCCATATCTAGCCTGCTGCCTGTTTTTGTACAGCTTGTGGATACAAATGGTTTTGCATGGTTGAAGCAGAATTTTAAAAGACTAATATTTCATGACTGATTGAAAACTAAATAAATTCAAGTTTCATTGCACATGTAAAAAGTTTTACCTGAACACAGACATGCTTATTTATGTATTATTTGTGACTGCTTTTGCATTACATCAGCGGAGCTGAGTGGCTGAGAGAGAGACCATATGGTCTGCTAAGCCAAATGGATTTATATCTGGCCCTTTACAAGAACAGTTTGCCTATTCTTGATCTAGAGAATCTATCTAGGAGAATTGGCTCACAAAATGTGGAATACTCTTGTCATCACAGTGTTATCTAAAATAGAAAAAAATGGGAAAACTTGTACATGTTCCCCAAGTATATTAGAATTGTTAAGTAAATTGTGTCATATCCACTCAATGGAACATTTCAAAACCATGAAACAAGGAGACAATGACTATGTAACAATATTGAATAAAATGCTTATGTTAAATAAAGTGGAAAAAAACCCAGAGCACCAACTTGTGTAACTATATAGTTATAGTCATTGATCATTCAATTATTTTAGTTATCCAAGTCAGTGCTCTGTGACAATCTAGAGAGGTGGGTAGGGAGGAAGATGGAACAGAGGTCCAAGAGGGAGGGGATGTGTGTACACCTATGTCGAACTCATGTATTTATCCTCTAATTTAAAAATTAATTTAGTCATCCAACAAACATTTATTGGAGGCTAGAATATTATTGAGATATACACATTAGGGGAAAACAACTTGGGAAACATTTATATGTAGTGACTGGGGAAAAGTTATACATTGTGTTGATTTTTTTTTTCTCATCTCTATTTTTACTTTTTTCTGTATGCTGTTTATGTTACTTTATTAAAAACTTTGTTGAAAAAGATTGGAAAAAAGCATCCGAAGGCACAAAAGCATAATGCACAGGTCTCTGTAAGGCTGAAAGGGCCTTGTGGGGTTTGCAGAGGACCCTTAACTTTGGTGTCTGTGGCTGGCTCTGCTCCAGTGATTTCTCTCCTTTAGCTCCCCATTCACCATGTTTCTCTTTAAAAAAGAAAAGAGCAAGCTTTCTTTTAAAAGTCTTGTCTGCCTCCTACCCACATCAACCCAAAGAGCCAATAGGCATGAAGGACTTTCCCTCCATTCAAAACAGATAAACAAGCTTATTTACCAACAGCTGTACCATGTGAGAAAACTGCAAGTTTTTCTCTGAAGAGATTTAATGATATTCTGTGTTCCCAGGTGGTTCTTGTGATAAAGAACCTGCCTGCCAGTGCAAGAGACATAAGAGACTGTGGTTTGATCCCTGGGGTTGGGAAGATCCCCTGGAGGAGGGCATGGCAACCCACTCCAGTATTCTTGCTTGGAGAATGGACAGAGGAGCCTGATGGACTATGGTCCATAGGATTGCAAGGAGTCAGACACGGCTGAAGCAATTTAGCACACATGTGCTTCACCATGATCTAAGGACTCACAGAAGCAAGGTGAAGTGGGAGTTTTTCTGAAGTAGAAGTGATTCTGGAGCTTCGGTACCAAACACCCTGCTTCTTCTCTTCTTTCCATAGTGAGGAAATGGTCACTAATTGTAGTCGCTAAGATAATGGTGTCACCGTTCCTTAAGATTGCTGGTTCAATAGTTTGAGACTGTAAGAATGAAAATGAATAACAAGGAAAAAGTATTTGTAGGATTAAGTCTGGGACTGACACAAAGCACAGAAGGAAGGGATATAAGCAATGACAAGGCACATAAGGCATCCATAGAAATATGAAGAAAAATGTCGAACTCATGTATTTATCCTCTAATTTAAAAATTAATTTAGTCATCCAACAAACATTTATTGGAGGCTAGAATATTATTGAGATATACACATTAGGGGAAAACAACTTGGGAAACATTTATATGTAGTGACTGGGGAAAAGTTATACATTGTGTTGTTTTTTTTTCTCATCTCTATTTTTACTTTTTTCTGTATGCTGTTTATGTTGCTTTATTAAAAACTTTGTTGAAAAAGATTGGAAAAAAGCATCCGAAGGCACAAAAGCATAATGCACAGGTCTCTGTAAGGCTGAAAGGGCCTTGTGGGGTTTGCAGAGGACCCTTAACTTTGGTGTCTGTGGCTGGCTCTGCTCCAGTGATTTCTCTCCTTTAGCTCCCCATTCACCATGTTTCTCTTTAAAAAAGAAAAGAGCAAGCTTTCTTTTAAAAGTCTTGTCTGCCTCCTACCCACATCAACCCAAAGAGCCAATAGGCATGAAGGACTTTCCCTCCATTCAAAACAGATAAACAAGCTTATTTACCAACAGCTGTACCATGTGAGAAAACTGCAAGTTTTTCTCTGAAGAGATTTAATGATATTCTGTGTTCCCAGGTGGTTCTTGTGATAAAGAACCTGCCTGCCAGTGCAAGAGACATAAGAGACTGTGGTTTGATCCCTGGGGTTGGGAAGATCCCCTGGAGGAGGGCATGGCAACCCACTCCAGTATTCTTGCTTGGAGAATGGACAGAGGAGCCTGATGGACTATGGTCCATAGGATTGCAAGGAGTCAGACACGGCTGAAGCAATTTAGCACACATGTGCTTCACCATGATCTAAGGACTCACAGAAGCAAGGTGAAGTGGGAGTTTTTCTGAAGTAGAAGTGATTCTGGAGCTTCGGTACCAAACACCCTGCTTCTTCTCTTCTTTCCATAGTGAGGAAATGGTCACTAATTGTAGTCGCTAAGATAATGGTGTCACCGTTCCTTAAGATTGCTGGTTCAATAGTTTGAGACTGTAAGAATGAAAATGAATAACAAGGAAAAAGTATTTGTAGGATTAAGTCTGGGACTGACACAAAGCACAGAAGGAAGGGATATAAGCAATGACAAGGCACATAAGGCATCCATAGAAATATGAAGAAAAGAAGTTCAGAAATGCCAGAATGATGCAAAGAGGGATCCATCAGACCCAGGGTTCTGGGGCAGTAGTGGATCACCCAGTGGGAGTAAGGGGCAAGCACAGAGGGTTGCTCCATACGAATGAAATCACACTGACATTACAGACTTTTCTCTCTCCTTACCTCCAGATACTGTTTTTATGCTGGCCAGAGCCGTCTAAGTTGGGGGCAGAGGGTAGAGAGTGAAATTGAATGTAATAGCAATTCTATGTAGTGGGCATATTTATTGAGCACCAGCAACACTGAGGTTAAAATGTATCAGAAGATGGTGTCCTCTGGGTGGCAGGGGAAGGTGGAGTGGAGGGTGGGCCTCACATGGCCATGGCCATGTCAGACATGAGGACTTGATGACAGTGGAAAAGAAGAACAAGAGGACACATGAGACACATTTCAAAGGAAAAATCTGTATGACCTAGTGATTGATTAGATAGAGAACTCTATGTAGACTTTTCTCTGAGGACAGAGTTTGTGCCCTAGACAAGATACAGTGACTAACAGGGAACCCAACCATTCAAATGTGGTTTGAATAAAGTGGGCTGAAGATGATTGTCCGGCTGGGAGAACCATTAACAAGATTAAAAGATAAAGAAAGCTAGATTTTTAAAAAAGGTTTTAAAATTTTATTTGTTATTATTTTTAGCTGGGGTCTTCGTACTGTGTCTTCATTGCTTCTTGGGCTTTTCTCTAGTGGCAGTGAGCGGGGCCTACTCTCTAGTTGTGGTACACAGGCTTCTCATTGCAGTGGCTTCTTGTTGCAGAGCACAGGTTGTATAGTATGAGACCTTCAGTAGTTGCAGCTCCCAGGCTGTAGAGTGCAGGCTCAGTAGTTGTGATGCATGGGCTTAGTTCTTCTGCAATATGTGGGATCTTCTGGGACCAGGGATCGAACCCATGTCTCCTGTATTGGCAAGTGGATTCTTTACAACGGAGCCACCAAGAAAACCCTACTTTTTGAGGGGGGAGGGGAATTTTTTGGCCTCTTTTGTTGATTCTTTTATCCATTTTTATTTTTATCCATCTTTATTCTTTGGCATGTGTGGGCCTCCCACCGCAGTGGCCCCTGTCCTCACAAAGCACCGACTCTGGGCACATGTGCTCCAGAGCACTGGCTTGTAATTGGACACACTAGTCCAGCCATTCCGCAGCATGTGGGATCTTCCCAGGCCAGGGATTGAACTGGTGCCCCTTGTACTGCAAGGTGGACTCTTTACCCACTGGACCACCAGGGAAACCCCCTACTTTTTTTTTCTTAAAAGAAAGATTCTGAGCCTAATTTTGGAAACAGTAATTCAAGATAATGGTGGATCATCCAACAACAAATGTCTTGTTAGCTGATTGGAATTATGGAATTCTAGGGGACCTTTTGAAAAGTATTTCTATATTCAGCAAGTATTTCTTTAGCTTTGAAACTCCCAAAGAATTAATTCTGCTTTCTACTAACAGTTTTGACTCTTTATTTCATCCTTTCAAAAGCAGTTGGAAGGTTCTCAGTTAATATGTAAATTAATGTTGTCTGGATTTGGAGTAACAAGAATCACTCATAAGGTGGGATATTTTTGAAATATATTAATTAGATTTTCTCATATATTTTTCTCTTTCCTCCAAAACATCCATTTGCCTTGAGAGGATTTAGGAATATTATAGAAGAAATGAATGCAAAGGACTTTCATAGGGTTAGTAGTTAGCCTCTGACATTAAAATAGAATTTTCAAAAAGACGGTAGTCATTTAAGCCAGACTTTTCCCAGAAAGAGTTTTCTAGATCTCTTTAACCATAAAGACTAAGCCGTGATAATTTAAGTCATATTTTCATCCATCATGCAGTGAGGAGATCTCTTGTCCCTTAAGACAATTTAGCAATGAAGATGACTGCCTGAGGAGAAAAGAAGAAAAATGGCTGACAGAGGAGGAGAGAGGAGAGATGGCTGATAGAGGAGGAGAGAGGAAAGATGGCTGACAGAGGAGGAAAGAGGATATGACACAGAGGAAGCAGAATGGCGGAATCCTGTGCCTTCTGGTCCAAGGCAAGGAAGATAAGAAGTTTGAGGAGGTCAGATAATCAACCTCTTGCTCCTATCTCTCATGCAAAATTGAAAACTCAGTAAGTAAAAGGGTTTAGAAACATCCAGATAGGAAGGTGGAAGCCAAGGACCTCTGGACTAACGTCTTACTTTTCTGAGGCTCGGGTATGGTAGGAGGCTGTGACTCTCTAGAGGCCTTTCAGGACTCTGGGCACATGTGCTCCAGAGCACTGGCTTGTAATTGGACACACTAGTCCAGCCATTCCGCAGCATGTGGGATCTTCCCAGGCCAGGGATTGAACTGGTGCCCCTTGTACTGCAAGGTGGACTCTTTACCCACTGGACCACCAGGGAAACCCCCTACTTTTTTTTTCTTAAAAGAAAGATTCTGAGCCTAATTTTGGAAACAGTAATTCAAGATAATGGTGGATCATCCAACAACAAATGTCTTGTTAGCTGATTGGAATTATGGAATTCTAGGGGACCTTTTGAAAAGTATTTCTATATTCAGCAAGTATTTCTTTAGCTTTGAAACTCCCAAAGAATTAATTCTGCTTTCTACTAACAGTTTTGACTCTTTATTTCATCCTTTCAAAAGCAGTTGGAAGGTTCTCAGTTAATATGTAAATTAATGTTGTCTGGATTTGGAGTAACAAGAATCACTCATAAGGTGGGATATTTTTGAAATATATTAATTAGATTTTCTCATATATTTTTCTCTTTCCTCCAAAACATCCATTTGCCTTGAGAGGATTTAGGAATATTATAGAAGAAATGAATGCAAAGGACTTTCATAGGGTTAGTAGTTAGCCTCTGACATTAAAATAGAATTTTCAAAAGGCGGTAGTCATTTAAGCCAGACTTTTCCCAGAAAGAGTTTTCTAGATCTCTTTAACCATAAAGACTAAGCCGTGATAATTTAAGTCATATTTTCATCCATCATGCAGTGAGGAGATCTCTTGTCCCTTAAGACAATTTAGCAATGAAGATGACTGCCTGAGGAGAAAAGAAGAAAAATGGCTGACAGAGGAGGAGAGAGGAGAGATGGCTGATAGAGGAGGAGAGAGGAAAGATGGCTGACAGAGGAGGAAAGAGGATATGACACAGAGGAAGCAGAATGGCGGAATCCTGTGCCTTCTGGTCCAAGGCAAGGAAGATAAGAAGTTTGAGGAGGTCAGATAATCAACCTCTTGCTCCTATCTCTCATGCAAAATTGAAAACTCAGTAAGTAAAAGGGTTTAGAAACATCCAGATAGGAAGGTGGAAGCCAAGGACCTCTGGACTAACGTCTTACTTTTCTGAGGCTCAGGTATTGTAGGAGAGGCTGTGACTCCTAGATAAAGCTCCAGACTTTGGCTTGATGCTCATCTAAGATGGTGAGGAGATGTTACTGGGGTAGAGGACAGTTCAGGTCAAGAGGTGAGCACGTGGTTCCTCCTACTGTCGTATGTGATCTTAAAGGGAACTCTCTGGGAAGAAAGCCAGGGGTACAGAAAGAGCCTGTAGACCAGCGGAGGCTTAGGAATGGAGAGAGGAGACTAAAGAGTTGAAGACTCAGAGGTAAGGATCTTTTCCATTGAGTCAGCTCTTTGCATCAGGTGGCCAAAGGATTAGAGCTTCAGCTTCAGCATCAGTCCTTCCAATGAATATTCAGGATTGGTTTCCTTTAGGACTGACTGGTTTGATCCCCTTGCTGTCCAAGGGACTCTCAAGAGTCTTCTCCAGCACCACAGTTCGAAAGCATCAATTCTTCAGTGCTTAGCTTTCTTTATGGTCTGACTCTCACATTCATACATGACTACTGGGAAAACCATAGCTTTGACTATACAGACCTTGTTGGCAAAGTGATGTATCCATTTTTAATATGCAGTCTATGTTTGTCATAGCTTTCCTGGGGAGACCATGGAAGAGTTCCTAAAAAAGTGGAATCTAAAGTATAGTCTGGAATCCCCTGGAGTCCTTTCAGAGGGGATTATACAGTCTAAATTATTTTTTTAAATTATACTAGGACATTACTTGCCTTTTTGATGTGTACAGAGGCTCCTTGACATGTACTGTCACAGGACATGGAGTGCAAAGCAGTTATGAGAACCTGGCTGTCCTCCATAAACCCAGAGCTTTACAAATATTTAAGACAGTGGCCCTGCTTTCACTATTTTCTTGCTTTGGAAATTGTGTTTATTAAAATATTTAGGTTACTATAGGTGTTTTATTTTGTTCTTAAATTGATTAATAAGTCTTTTTAAAAGATCTCCATTTGAACTTGTAATACAGTCAACATCTATAAGTGTGATCCCCTTAAACAAAATGTCTTTGGGCTCCTAAATTTTAGAATAAATGAACATGGAAAGCAAACTTCTGAAGATTGTTAGTACAGAAGAATATTGAAGTTGGCATAAGAGGACCCCAGCTTAGACTTTACCTCTGCCCCTTCTCACCTAGGTACCTGGGGGGAATCATGCAAAGGCACCAAATTGAGGTTGTCCCCGATACAAGAAAGCAGAACCTCCTTGCGCCTAGGTGTAGATTAGATTAAAAAAAGTATGTGAAATTGCTCCAGGTCACAGGAGTAATTCAGAGTATTCGTGAGCAGTACGTGCTGCTTATTTCAGGGCAAAGTATATCCACTCACTTTAGAATTTTAAAAATTCTAAAATAACTCAAGAAATAATTCATGAACATGGTAAGAAAATATAAATATTCCAGTCTTTGCATCATTGAGTCAGCTCTTTGCATCAGGTGGCCAAAGGATTAGAGCTTCAGCTTCAGCATCAGTCCTTCCAATGAATATTCAGGATTGGTTTCCTTTAGGACTGACTGGTTTGATCCCCTTGCTGTCCAAGGGACTCTCAAGAGTCTTCTCCAGCACCACAGTTCGAAAGCATCAATTCTTCAGTGCTTAGCTTTCTTTATGGTCTGACTCTCACATTCATACATGACTACTGGGAAAACCATAGCTTTGACTATACAGACCTTGTTGGCAAAGTGATGTATCCATTTTTAATATGCAGTCTATGTTTGTCATAGCTTTCCTGGGGAGACCATGGAAGAGTTCCTAAAAAAGTGGAATCTAAAGTATAGTCTGGAATCCCCTGGAGTCCTTTCAGAGGGGATTATACAGTCTAAATTATTTTTTTAAATTATACTAGGACATTACTTGCCTTTTTGATGTGTACAGAGGCTCCTTGACATGTACTGTCACAGGACATGGAGTGCAAAGCAGTTATGAGAACCTGGCTGTCCTCCATAAACCCAGAGCTTTACAAATATTTAAGACAGTGGCCCTGCTTTCACTATTTTCTTGCTTTGGAAATTGTGTTTATTAAAATATTTAGGTTACTATAGGTGTTTTATTTTGTTCTTAAATTGATTAATAAGTCTTTTTAAAAGATCTCCATTTGAACTTGTAATACAGTCAACATCTATAAGTGTGATCCCCTTAAACAAAATGTCTTTGGGCTCCTAAATTTTAGAATAAATGAACATGGAAAGCAAACTTCTGAAGATTGTTAGTACAGAAGAATATTGAAGTTGGCATAAGAGGACCCCAGCTTAGACTTTACCTCTGCCCCTTCTCACCTAGGTACCTGGGGGGAATCATGCAAAGGCACCAAATTGAGGTTGTCCCCGATACAAGAAAGCAGAACCTCCTTGCGCCTAGGTGTAGATTAGATTAAAAAAAGTATGTGAAATTGCTCCAGGTCACAGGAGTAATTCAGAGTATTCGTGAGCAGTACGTGCTGCTTATTTCAGGGCAAAGTATATCCACTCACTTTAGAATTTTAAAAATTCTAAAATAACTCAAGAAATAATTCATGAACATGGTAAGAAAATATAAATATTCCAGAAGGCTTTTTGGTGGTGAAACAGCTCCTGGTCTTTAGTCCATCACTCTCGCTTCTCGAAGGTAAATATCTGCTCTTATCCATGACTATTTTCAGTTTCAGGGGTAATTCCCATCACAGTTTCAAATAACAAGCTTACTCCTCCTCTACTTTGATTGGAAATTTTAGGCAGTGTGTAAGGTCCCTGCTGTGAAAGATGGGGATACAGCCCAGTGTATTATCCCTAAATAGGCACTAATGTGTCATTTTAAATATGAATAACATAATTAGGGTTCTACTTGTTGCCCTTCCACCTTTTCTTCCCTTTTTCATTCCTCTGTGGGTTTAGACTATCTCATGTCTCTACCTTATGGAAGAAGCAGATTCAAAGCTGATAACGTTTTTATTCTGTGTCAAGTTATTTTTCTTATATTGTGTTGATTAAGGGTGGATTGAAATGTCATTGAACAGCTGAAGGTTTGGAGAAATTTTCCAGCAGATATGTTTTCAGCATATAACTCATAAATATACTGATTTTGCCTGCAGTGCGGGAGACCTGGTTTCAATCCTTGGATTGGGAAGATCCCCTGGAGAAGGAAATGACAACCCACTCCAGTATTCTTGCCTGGAAATTTTCATGGACAGATTAGCCTGGTGAGCTACACTCCATGGGGTCACAAAGAGTCAGACACCACTGAGCGACAAACACTTTCACTTTCAGTCAACATCTATAAGTGTGATCCTTAAACAAAATGTCTTTGGGCTCCTAAATTTTAGAATAAATGAACATGGAAAGCAAACTTCTGAAGATTGTTAGTACAGAAGAATATTGAAGTTGGCATAAGAGGACCCCAGCTTAGACTTTACCTCTGCCCCTTCTCACCTAGGTACCTGGGGGGAATCATGCAAAGGCACCAAATTGAGGTTGTCCCCGATACAAGAAAGCAGAACCTCCTTGCGCCTAGGTGTAGATTAGATTAAAAAAAGTATGTGAAATTGCTCCAGGTCACAGGAGTAATTCAGAGTATTCGGTGAGCAGTACGTGCTGCTTATTTCAGGGCAAAGTATATCCACTCACTTTAGAATTTTAAAAATTCTAAAATAACTCAAGAAATAATTCATGAACATGGTAAGAAAATATAAATATTCCAGAAGGCTTTTTGGTGGTGAAACAGCTCCTGGTCTTTAGTCCATCACTCTCGCTTCTCGAAGGTAAATATCTGCTCTTATCCATGACTATTTTCAGTTTCAGGGGTAATTCCCATCACAGTTTCAAATAACAAGCTTACTCCTCCTCTACTTTGATTGGAAATTTTAGGCAGTGTGTAAGGTCCCTGCTGTGAAAGATGGGGATACAGCCCAGTGTATTATCCCTAAATAGGCACTAATGTGTCATTTTAAATATGAATAACATAATTAGGGTTCTACTTGTTGCCCTTCCACCTTTTCTTCCCTTTTTCATTCCTCTGTGGGTTTAGACTATCTCATGTCTCTACCTTATGGAAGAAGCAGATTCAAAGCTGATAACGTTTTTATTCTGTGTCAAGTTATTTTTCTTATATTGTGTTGATTAAGGGTGGATTGAAATGTCATTGAACAGCTGAAG
The DNA here is from genome assembly GCA_022376925.1 of Tragulus kanchil. Lineage (NCBI taxonomy): Eukaryota > Metazoa > Chordata > Mammalia > Artiodactyla > Tragulidae > Tragulus > Tragulus kanchil. Next base: position 265,213,377 of record JAIOJX010000004.1, on the reverse strand, counting down.
GTTTGGAGAAATTTTCCAGCAGATATGTTTTCAGCATATAACTCATAAATATACTGATTTTGCCTGCAGTGCGGGAGACCTGGTTTCAATCCTTGGATTGGGAAGATCCCCTGGAGAAGGAAATGACAACCCACTCCAGTATTCTTGCCTGGAAATTTTCATGGACAGATTAGCCTGGTGAGCTACACTCCATGGGGTCACAAAGAGTCAGACACCACTGAGCGACAAACACTTTCACTTTCATCCTGAGTTTTAATCATTGATTACATTAATGTAATCACTAAATACAAGGAATTTACTTACTTTATAAAGATCTTTCTCATTTTCTTTCTCTCAGTCATCTGACCTCTTTGTTCCAATCCACTGTTTTGATGACTTCCAACTCTTATTTTATGGACGCAGTATCTTCACTGATAACCTGAGAAGACTCATTAAAAAATTTAACCAGTCCTCCTCTGTGGCCCCAGTTCTCCCTGTTCCTTTTGAGGGTCATTCATTTTGATCCTTCTGTTTTGTGCCCTGGATTTTTTCCACACATTCTGTGATCTTTGATTGCCTATTTATGCTTAGACAAAGGGACAGGATATAATGACTGGCAGGCTTCTAGTGATTTCCAACGTCCAAAATTGGGGCAGCTTTACTCTGGTACATGACCTACTAGCTAGAAATGTCCCTTCATTTCATTCTTTAGAAAAGAACATGGGGTCAGTGTCAGGGTGGTGTGGGAGGGTGCAGCTCTTCATTGAAAGGCAAAGGTGGCGATGGGGCTGTCAGAGACAGGTGTTCTCTAAAGGGATTTTGAAGGCAGTCCTCAGTTTCCAGGCCCACCTCTGACTTCACCCTCGATTGCTGCAGGTCCAGAGCCCTAAGCCTCCCTAGGACCCTCCTTAGGACCCGACTCTGGAACCCTTCTTTTAGGGGGTGATCGGGGTGCTTCGCCTCTCAGTGTGCTCCCTTCCTCTTCCCAGTGTCCAGATACTTGTTGATTTCCTTTAGATGCTGATGACTCCTTCTCCTTCCTTTCTCTTTGCTCTTATAGACTTATTCTTTTCCTCTCCCCTTCTCTTCCTCATTCTTTCCTTCCCTTCCTCTTCTACCTCCTGTGTCTCTTCCTCCTCCTCCTCCTCCTCCTTTATAGCCATTTAAACAGAGTATTGGGAAATAGGATAGACAGATATGTATGCTAAGTCATTATCCTATATCAGTAGTCCCCAGTATTTTTCTTAAAAAGCTATTTTAAGGATTGATGGACTAGCCATTATATCTTCAAATTTTATGTTTCAAGAAATAGGGAAGCTAAATACCAGTCCATTAAGATGTATTGCCCTGATCATTTTTTGTATTTCTTTTTGTTATTGTGTTGTCTGTGGGCCATGCAGGTAGATGACTATGCTTAAATAATGTCTTCAAGGATGAATAAAGAAATGGAGATTTATTTACTGCCATAAAACTTGATAGACAAGGAAAAATCCTTTTGCAGCCATTTCAAAAACTCAAGTGTAATATGGGATACATGTGATTTCTGTCTTAAGTTCACAAATTTCTTTTAGTGGCCCATCCTAAGACACCGAGGGCAGAGCTTACATAGTTAAAAGTATCCCAGGAAGGAAATGGCCAGGATTTCACTGGTCACCAAGAAAATAAATACACCTTGTTTATTACAACATAGTAAAGAGGAAGTGAAAATAAATCAGGAAACTTCCTCATGGTAGCCACAAAAAATGTTAGACATTTGAAGGTCAAATTCACACTTGCAGGGCATCATCATGACCTTATTTACACACCTGATCTTTAAATACTATCTTGGTTAAATGCTGGTTTTTCTTCAGGCTCAACTTAGAACACTAATAACCACATCTGGATTTTCTTTTTTATTTTTTTTAATTTTACCATCTTTACTGAAGTTCAGTTGACATATAATATATGACACATATTTAAAATGTGTAACTTACAGATTTAAAATTACACATATTTACCATTTAATAATTTTTTGTTTCTTTTTTTATTTAAATAAATTTGGGGAGGTATATTTGTTTTACAATGTTGCATTAGCTTCAGGTGTGTAGTGAAGTTATTGTTACACATTTTTACAGAGTTTTCTTGTTTACAGGTATACATAACCCCCAAACAGTCATACGTCTATCACTGATCCCTCTCTCCTGAGCTCTCCCTCCCTTTTCCCCGTCCCATCCCCCTAGGTTGATGCTTAGTCCCATGTAGGTTCCTTTAGTCTTTTTTTTTTTTTTTAAAGATTTATTTATTTATTTATTTTGGGCAGGGGTCGGGTTGGGAAGGGAGGGAACTGGGCAGGCCACTTCTATTGGTTCCTTTAGTCTTACAGCTTAATCACAGTGGTTATCTCTTTCACATATGATAATGTAGGTTTCCTTGTTGCTCTTTCCATACCTCTTGCCTGATTTTCTCTCCCCCCAATGTCCATAGATTTGTTCTCTAAGTCTTTTTCTCCACTGCAGTTCAGTGTGTGCATTTATTGGTACCATCTTACTAGATTCCATATATATGCGTTAGTATACTGTATTTGTTCTTTTCTTTTTGACTTACTTCACTTTGTATAATAGGTTCTAGATTCATCCACCTCATTAAGACTGATTCTTCTGCATTTCCTTTTATGATTGAGAAGTATTCCATTGTATACATGTACCATAGCTTCTTTATCCATTCATTCATAGATGGACATCTAGGTTGCTTCCATGTTCTAACTGTTGTGTAGAGTGCTACAATGAACATTGTCATACAGGTGTCTCTCTCAATTTTGATTTCATTAGGATATATGCCTGATAATGGGATTGCTGGGTCATATGGTGCTTATATTTGTAGGTGTTTTTTTTTTTTTTAAGTTTTTTAAGGTATCTCCATACTGTCTTCCATAGTAGTTGTATCAATTTACATTCCCACCAACAATGAGGGAGTGTTCACTTTTCTTCTAACTCTCTCCAGCATTTATTATCTGTAGATTTTTAAATGGTGGCCATTCTGACTGGTGTGAGGTGATATCTCATTGTAGTTTCAATTTGCATTTCTCTAATAATTAGCAGCGTTGAGCATCGTTTCATGTGTTTTTTGGCCATCTGTATGTCTTCTTTGGAGAAGTATCTCTTTAGGTCATTTTCCCATTTTTTGATTGAATTGTTTGTTTTCTTTGGTGTTGAGTTGTCTGAGTTGCTTGTATATTTTGGAAATTAATTCTTTGTCAGTTGTGTCATTTGCTATGATTTTCTGCCATTCTGTGGGTTGTCTGTTTACCTTGTTTGTAGTTTCTTTTGCTGTGCAAAAGCTTTTAAGTTTCATTAGGTCCCACGTGTTTATTTTTGAATTTTAACATATGTATGCAGCCATAAAATCATCACCATAGTCAAGATAATGAACATATCCATCACCCTCCACAGTTTTTGTAATCTCTCCCTCCTCCTCCTCCCCATCTCCCCTGTCCCCTCCAGAAACCCACTGATCCATTTTCTGTCAGCATAGATAAGTTTGCATTTTCTAGGCTCTCATAGCACTATATGTACCTTTTCTGTCTGGCTTTATTCTCTTGGAATAATTATTTTAATTCTTTAGTGTGGTTGTTTCCATTTTAGGGCTACTACAAGTAAAGTTGCTATGAATATTTGTGTCCATATCTTTGTGTGGACATAGGCCTTTATTTTTCTTGGACTGGCTCACATGTAAACTTAACTTTCTTTTTTTTTTTTTTAACTTAACATTTTAAGAAACAAATGATTAAACCCTTTTCTTAACGCTGGTACTCTTTTGCATGTCTACCAGCAGTGTATGAGTGTTCTGGTTCCTCCACATTCTTGTCAACACTTGGAATGTGCAATCTTAAATGTAGCCATTCCAATGGGTGTGTGAAAGACAGGGAAGTTTAGGTGCTGCAGTCCACACCGTCGCAGAGTTGAGCACAACTTGGTGACCTAACAACAATGAGTATGTAGTGATATCTCCTTGTGCATTTCCACGATTAACAGTGACATTGTACATTTTCTCAGGTACTTATTAGCCATCCACATGCCTTCTTTTGTGAAGTGTCTATCCAAATCTTTTGTCTGTTTTTTATTGAGTTATTTGGTTTTTGTTGCTGATTTTGAGAGTTCTTTATTTATTCTGGATATGTCTTTTGTCAGCATGTGATTTACAACTATTTTTTCTCAGCCTAGGACTTTTCTTTCTCTTACCACCTAAATTTTTTCTGTGATCTTTGTGGGAATTTGCATTTTCTAAGCAATCATATCTAGACAGTCACATCCAGTTTATTTGTCTTAGAGAGCTGTAAGAAGATCCAAGGTGTGGCTCTAGCCTTTCAAACCTGAGTTTCAGAGGCAATTTTTCAAGAGCTGTTGGTTACTGTGGGTGATATAGTTTTATATAAAAATTTTAAAATTATAGAATCTATATTTTCATGGTTTTAAAAGTGAATATATTTGAATTTTAAAAGGTGTTTTGATTTTCTTAAATTACAAAGGAATTCTTTTTCCTTTGTCTGTCTCTTTCTGTTTTCATTTAGATATGTTAACCTGAATTGTTTCAATTAAATACTTTTTTTAGTCTCCATCTTTCATCCTTTTTATAGATTGAAGACTGATAATCATTAGATTGGCCATATAAAGAGAGATGGTCAATGATGGCCCTACTCTTTATTAATACAAAGTTCTCTATAATCTTAAAGTGGTATAAAAATTCTTCTATATTTAATCTTGGCATTGAGACAAGCTTTAGATAAAGCTGTTCAAGCAGTATATTTTGAAGCCAGCAGTCTAGACTAGGTTCCATCCCTTCCTGCAGGCAATGAGAAGCTGAGCATTACTGGACAACTCTACTCAAGAAACTTGTTTATCAAAAGTCTTCATCACTCCTCTTCTTATATTCTTGGTGCTTGTGCTGAGTTAAACTAGATATTCCATGACTCTAGGCTTCCAATGCAAGAGGGACAGGCTTGATCTCTGGTTGGGGAACCAGGATCCCACATGCTATGTGACATGGTCAAAAAAAAAAAAGGAATTGAAGTTGCACAATCTAGATATCCTTTGGAAGTAACTCAATCCTTCACCGTGGAAAGATCATCCCCACCTTTCTTAAGTCAGATATTTGAGCACTGTTTTATTTCTGCCTCATCCCCATTTCTCTGACTGGTCCAAGCTCCCTTTGTCTCTCTGCTGGGCCCTGACAGAGTCTCCCTTTTGATGTTCCTGCCTCCATTATTTCCCGTCTATTTTTTGTCATTGAGTTATTTGGTTTTTGTTGCTGATTTTGAGAGTTCTTTATTTATTCTGGATATGTCTTTTGTCAGCATGTGATTTACAACTATTTTTTCTCAGCCTAGGACTTTTCTTTCTCTTACCACCTAAATTTTTTCTGTGATCTTTGTGGGAATTTGCATTTTCTAAGCAATCATATCTAGACAGTCACATCCAGTTTATTTGTCTTAGAGAGCTGTAAGAAGATCCAAGGTGTGGCTCTAGCCTTTCAAACCTGAGTTTCAGAGGCAATTTTTCAAGAGCTGTTGGTTACTGTGGGTGATATAGTTTTATATAAAAATTTTAAAATTATAGAATCTATATTTTCATGGTTTTAAAAGTGAATATATTTGAATTTTAAAAGGTGTTTTGATTTTCTTAAATTACAAAGGAATTCTTTTTCCTTTGTCTGTCTCTTCTGTTTTCATTTAGATATGTTAACCTGAATTGTTTCAATTAAATACTTTTTTTAGTCTCCATCTTTCATCCTTTTTATAGATTGAAGACTGATAATCATTAGATTGGCCATATAAAGAGAGATGGTCAATGATGGCCCTACTCTTTATTAATACAAAGTTCTCTATAATCTTAAAGTGGTATAAAAATTCTTCTATATTTAATCTTGGCATTGAGACAAGCTTTAGATAAAGCTGTTCAAGCAGTATATTTTGAAGCCAGCAGTCTAGACTAGGTTCCATCCCTTCCTGCAGGCAATGAGAAGCTGAGCATTACTGGACAACTCTACTCAAGAAACTTGTTTATCAAAAGTCTTCATCACTCCTCTTCTTATATTCTTGGTGCTTGTGCTGAGTTAAACTAGATATTCCATGACTCTAGGCTTCCAATGCAAGAGGGACAGGCTTGATCTCTGGTTGGGGAACCAGGATCCCACATGCTATGTGACATGGTCAAAAAAAAAAAAGGAATTGAAGTTGCACAATCTAGATATCCTTTGGAAGTAACTCAATCCTTCACCGTGGAAAGATCATCCCCACCTTTCTTAAGTCAGATATTTGAGCACTGTTTTATTTCTGCCTCATCCCCATTTCTCTGACTGGTCCAAGCTCCCTTTGTCTCTCTGCTGGGCCCTGACAGAGTCTCCCTTTTGATGTTCCTGCCTCCATTATTTCCCTCCCTTAGTCCATTATCCATACTGCAGCCTGGTGATGCTTTCAAAATATAAATCCAAACACATAAATACTCTCACATCTTGACCACAGCTTTCTATTACTTTGAGAATAAAGTCCGATTTTCTTAGTGTGACTTTGCAAGGCTGTTCATATTGAACTTTATTCTTAAGGAAATAAGAATACAAGAACAAAGGGAGAGAGAATCAGAAGAAGTTCAAAATATAAAATTAGCAAGTCTCAGTGACCGAATAGATAGAAGGTCGTGGTGAGAATCCAATGAGGTGCTTCAAGTCGAAGGGCTTTGTGAAACACAGAGCATTATTTCAGTGCCATTATCATGTTAGGATTGTTCCTTTCTGTCTCTCAGTGCATCTCTGGCATTACTGAATAACAGAATTTCACTGTTACATGGCTTGCAGTTCCAGCCTAGACTTGTGAAACCCTGGCATATGGGCTGGTTGCTGCATGGCTCTCAACACTCAGATAAAACCCCTACCATTGGGCACCCTTGTTTGCATCCACAGTCCTTAGAGGTCCTCAGATTGGAGCAGTCAAGCTGCCTTGTGGTCACACAGTCAGGGTCCTCCCAGGGGAGGGACTGTGGAAGGAACAGAAGCCCCAGGGATCAGGACCACCTATTGCTTTGCCTCCCATCCAAGGACTCCTTGTTTTCTCCTCTGGGCTCCACTGGGGGCCCTTAGGGACCAGAAATCTTGAGGCAATGGATCCTCATCATAAATCTGTTGGTTACAAGAAACAGAAATCCTAAAAACTGGAAATTAAATGTATCAGGAACTAGAGTTAGTCTCTCTCAGTCTTAAGTAGCACATGGTCTCTCTCATCTGTTTCTGGCTCTTTGCTCGCTCTTCCGCTGTAGCCAGCTCCTCGCTTCAGTAAACATACAAGACCCAACATGGCCTCATCCAGTTCTCCATCTAGCGTGTGTGTCAAGACTGGCTGTCGCTGACATCCACTAACCATGGGATTCCCAATTCCCAGTTCCAGACTTTCTAGGGGAAAATATGACTGGCCTGATTGTCGTGTGAACAAGGTCCCCTGCCTCGGTTCACTGTTGGCCTCTGGGTCAAGTCTCCTGTGTGAGCTGTTTAGCAGTGGTCCAGTTACTTGAAGCCGAGGTACAAGGTCACGTGCTTTGATGTGAGTGGCTCAGATGGACAAAAAGATCCCTTGAACAAAGGAATGGCTTCCCACTCCAGTATTCTCACCTGGAGAATTCCATGGAAAGAAGAGCCTGGTGGGCTACAGTCCATGGGGTCATAGAGTTGGAGGCAACTCACATGTTCAAGAGTGAAGACTCCTGCAGAAAATGATGTGGTCAGGGCAATAGGTATCCCTGACACATGAGAAACAATAAAATGTAATTAAGAGCAGGAAAGTGTTAGTTGCTCAGTTGTGTCTGACTCTTCATGAGCCTATAGACTATAGCCCACCAGGGTCCTCTGTCCATGGGATTCTCCAGGCAAGAATATTGGAGTGGGTTACCATTCCATTCTCCCAGGAAATCCTCCTGACCCAGGGATTGGACCCAGGTCTCCTGGATTGTAGGCATATTCTTTACCATTGAACCATTAGAGAAGCCTCCCACAAAAGAGGGGGGCACATGTTTATTTGACCCTCGCTGTGGGCTAGGCTTTGTGCTGGGACTGCAGCAATAAACACGTAAGAGCTCAGACCCTCACAGGCTGACGGCAGAGGAGGAATCATGACAGGACTTGAAGGACGAGCCATGACACGGGGTCTTCCACAGAAGTGCAGTCGCTCTGGGACAGGGCTAGAGGTGCAGAGCTGCCCTGGAGAACAGAGTGTTCAAAGGCCTGGCGACAAGAAGGGAGCAGAGCTAGTGGAATGAGAGGATCCTCGTGTGACTGGAGAAGAGCAGAGAAGGGAAGGTCAGGTGGGGAGGGGGAGCAGGCCCAGGGGGAACTGTGCTCTTGCTAAGTAGCACATGGTCTCTCTCATCTGTTTCTGGCTCTTTGCTCGCTCTTCCGCTGTAGCCAGCTCCTCGCTTCAGTAAACATACAAGACCCAACATGGCCTCATCCAGTTCTCCATCTAGCGTGTGTGTCAAGACTGGCTGTCGCTGACATCCACTAACCATGGGATTCCCAATTCCCAGTTCCAGACTTTCTAGGGGAAAATATGACTGGCCTGATTGTCGTGTGAACAAGGTCCCCTGCCTCGGTTCACTGTTGGCCTCTGGGTCAAGTCTCCTGTGTGAGCTGTTTAGCAGTGGTCCAGTTACTTGAAGCCGAGGTACAAGGTCACGTGCTTTGATGTGAGTGGCTCAGATGGACAAAAAGATCCCTTGAACAAAGGAATGGCTTCCCACTCCAGTATTCTCACCTGGAGAATTCCATGGAAAGAAGAGCCTGGTGGGCTACAGTCCATGGGGTCATAGAGTTGGAGGCAACTCACATGTTCAAGAGTGAAGACTCCTGCAGAAAATGATGTGGTCAGGGCAATAGGTATCCCTGACACATGAGAAACAATAAAATGTAATTAAGAGCAGGAAAGTGTTAGTTGCTCAGTTGTGTCTGACTCTTCATGAGCCTATAGACTATAGCCCACCAGGGTCCTCTGTCCATGGGATTCTCCAGGCAAGAATATTGGAGTGGGTTACCATTCCATTCTCCCAGGAAATCCTCCTGACCCAGGGATTGGACCCAGGTCTCCTGGATTGTAGGCATATTCTTTACCATTGAACCATTAGAGAAGCCTCCCACAAAAGAGGGGGGCACATGCTTATTTGACCCTCGCTGTGGGCTAGGCTTTGTGCTGGGACTGCAGCAATAAACACGTAAGAGCTCAGACCCTCACAGGCTGACGGCAGAGGAGGAATCATGACAGGACTTGAAGGACGAGCCATGACACGGGGTCTTCCACAGAAGTGCAGTCGCTCTGGGACAGGGCTAGAGGTGCAGAGCTGCCCTGGAGAACAGAGTGTTCAAAGGCCTGGCGACAAGAAGGGAGCAGAGCTAGTGGAATGAGAGGATCCTCGTGTGACTGGAGAAGAGCAGAGAAGGGAAGGTCAGGTGGAGAGAGCAGCAGGGGAGTCAGGCTGAGAGGTTTGCTCTTCTCTATGGAGGGTAATGGGGGAGGGTGGAAGAGATTAAGCTTGTCACATGTGGACTGACTCTCCACATATGGATGGATTGCCTTCTCCTCTTTGGCTGGGAACAGGAGTCAGGCACTATGACGTGGTGGGCTGAGGAGCGGGTGGGGACACGGTATCATCAGGACATGGGAGGATTCAAAAGCAAGGCAGGTCTGTCTCAAGAGAAACCCCTCTACTTCACAATTTCACTTGGGAACTCTGTGTTCCTTAAACCATGGCCGATAAAAAAAGCTCTGCATGGGCGTCTGTTCAGTTTCTCGTGATGGAACCCACAGCAGCGGCAGGAACACTGGTGGTGCAGTTTATGACCTTAGTTCCAAATACTTCCTAAGAGGCCTTTCAAAATGGTGGCAGCAAACTATGTGAAACCCATCAAGACCAAACAAAGTCAAGTTCACATCTCTCAGTTGAAGGCGACCTGTTGAAGGAGGCAACAGAGCTGCTCCGTTTGCAGCTGTGTACACTCTGTGTGTGTCTCCCTCCCTCCCTCTCTCTCTCTCTCTCTCTCTCACACACACACACACACACACACACACACCCACCCACCACAGAGTACTGCAGTCTCTCTGCTCGGTTCAGACTTGGGTATTTGAAACCTTCAGAGGGTTGGATCCTGGGTTTCACCAAGCTTTTTAAATTTTCTTTCTTTCAGTGCCATAGTCAAATATTTACTGCTGTCTTTTTTGTATGGAGGAGGACTCAGCTGGTTCTGATGGGAAGTGGCCTCCACATGTGTGGCATTTTTGTTGGCACAGCAAAGGATAGCACCCTCTGACTGTTCTGTGCTCTCCCACCAGCCCTCTTGGAAGAAGAGGATGTTGGCAAGTAGTTGAAGAACTTTGGATGTAGCTGAGAAAAAAGTTGGTGAATTTATGTTTCATCTTTTTCCTCCACTTCTCCTGGAGGTGTGAACAAATAATGAAACTGCTAAAAAAGAAAGGCAGCATGCCAGAAGGAGGCCACACAATGGGCCCTTGAAAATTCAGCATCTAGATCATTAGCCGAGAATCTGAGTTGGAGGTGCTGAATATTCATTCACAGGATCATGCACGGAGCGGGGAGCTTTCTTTTCTTGACACAACGAACAGAGTGTCCTGACACCTTTAGACACTAGGATGGTGGCAGAACCTCATCAGAGGCGACCAGAAAGGAAGGGATTTTTTACTTTACCTCCCACACCACCTCTGAAAACCCCGCCGTCCCACAACCTGACATAAGCTCATGCTACAAAATACAAACTGTACCTCTGAGTTCAAGAAATTTGATTCCTCCTATTTAACTGTCCCCTGGGTGTTCTGGGCACAACAGCATATTTTTCCCAGATCTAAAATTGAACTTTAAAGTTCATGGCTTAATAACGAAACAATTTTAGTCCAGAGAGATGCTCTGGGGTGAAAGGAGCATTACTTCAAGATACAAGAAAACTTGAAAAGTGCTCGAGATCTTATGAGAGGACTGGAAAGGAAATTAGATTTTTTTTTGTCCTTTCATTTTCTCCTGAATGATACAGCATCTTACACAAGGAAGGGACTCACATATTGAATTCAGCTCCAAGCTAAACATCTATCAAGGATTGTTTGCATACATAGAGCATCCTGAGGGTAAGAATAAAAGTGGAGGGCTTCCCTGGTGGTCCAGTGGGTAAAGAGGCTGCCTTGCTGTGCAAGGGGCACAAGTTCGATCCCTGGCTCTGGAAGATCCCACGTGCCATGGAGTGGCTGGGCCAGTGTGTCCAATTATGAGCCGGCACTCTGGGCGCATGCGCCCAGAGCCAGTGCTCTGCAACAAGAGGCCACTGCGATGGGAGGCCCATATAGGCCAAAGAATAAAGATGGATGAAAATAAATAAATAAAAATCAATAAAAGAGGGCAAAATTTTTTTAAAAAGAAAGAATAAAAGTGGAAAGATATGCAGCAGAATTTATAGGTCTGGATTAAAGAATTAAAATTGTCTAACTGGAGAATAGGGCTTCCTCGGTGGCTCAGCTGTTAAGAATCTGCCTGCCATGCAGGAGACCCAGGTTCAATCCTGAATTGGGAAGATCGGCTGGAGAAGGAAATGGCAACCCACCCCAGTATTTTTGTCTGGGAAATCCAATGGACAGAGGAGCCTAAGGGCAGAAGTTCATGTGGTCCCCAAGAATAGGACACGGCTTAATGACTAAACAACAATAACAAGGGAGAAATAACCCCTATTGTCTGCCAGTCCATTCAGATGTTCACACTGATATACCCACTATAATCCTTAGTGGCAATGATCCAGAGAAGATACTGTTTGAAAATGAGAAGCAGTCTTAACAAAAACCAGGATGATTCTCTTACACTGAAGAGACTCATATAAGCTTTACTTTTACTTTGCTTAAAAGGAATCTATTTTTCTTTCACTTCAGAAATTGATTCCTCCTATTTAACTGTCCCCTGGGTGTTCTGGGCACAACAGCATATTTTTCCCAGATCTAAAATTGAACTTTAAAGTTCATGGCTTAATAACGAAACAATTTTAGTCCAGAGAGATGCTCTGGGGTGAAAGGAGCATTACTTCAAGATACAAGAAAACTTGAAAAGTGCTCGAGATCTTATGAGAGGACTGGAAAGGAAATTAGATTTTTTTTGTCCTTTCATTTTCTCCTGAATGATACAGCATCTTACACAAGGAAGGGACTCACATATTGAATTCAGCTCCAAGCTAAACATCTATCAAGGATTGTTTGCATACATAGAGCATCCTGAGGGTAAGAATAAAAGTGGAGGGCTTCCCTGGTGGTCCAGTGGGTAAAGAGGCTGCCTTGCTGTGCAAGGGGCACAAGTTCGATCCCTGGCTCTGGAAGATCCCACGTGCCATGGAGTGGCTGGGCCAGTGTGTCCAATTATGAGCCGGCACTCTGGAGCGCATGCGCCCAGAGCCAGTGCTCTGCAACAAGAGGCCACTGCGATGGGAGGCCCATATAGGCCAAAGAATAAAGATGGATGAAAATAAATAAATAAAAATCAATAAAAGAGGGCAAAATTTTTTTAAAAAGAAAGAATAAAAGTGGAAAGATATGCAGCAGAATTTATAGGTCTGGATTAAAGAATTAAAATTGTCTAACTGGAGAATAGGGCTTCCTCGGTGGCTCAGCTGTTAAGAATCTGCCTGCCATGCAGGAGACCCAGGTTCAATCCTGAATTGGGAAGATCGGCTGGAGAAGGAAATGGCAACCCACCCCAGTATTTTTGTCTGGGAAATCCAATGGACAGAGGAGCCTAAGGGGCAGAAGTTCATGTGGTCCCCAAGGAATAGGACACGGCTTAATGACTAAACAACAATAACAAGGGAGAAATAACCCCTATTGTCTGCCAGTCCATTCAGATGTTCACACTGATATACCCACTATAATCCTTAGTGGCAATGATCCAGAGAAGATACTGTTTGAAAATGAGAAGCAGTCTTAACAAAAACCAGGATGATTCTCTTACACTGAAGAGACTCATATAAGCTTTACTTTTACTTTGCTTAAAAGGAATCTATTTTTCTTTCATGGAGTTCCCAGGTGTGCAGTAGTAATGAATCTGTCTGCCACCCCTCCTGTCTTGGGGTGTTGAAGCATCAGGGAGCTGCTTTAGGTGCAGTTGTTTTCTGAGGGTCACATGCCATCAGATCTCTCTCTCTAGTCCTTAGGCTGATGCTATATTTTTGGCTTTTCTAGCCTCTTCTCCTCTTTGCTCATGGTCTTATTCTCACCTGTCATAAGAATATTCCCTCCAGGTTGTAGGAAAGAAGCCCCACCACTGGCAGCCTTCCTTCCAAAAGGACGAGAGGACCACACCCTGCCCCAGCATCCTTATCTCTTGCCTAATGGAAGAAATCGGCTTCACCCTGTATTGAATTAGTCCTTTGTATGCCTGCCCTTAGACACGGGGCAGGGGACAAGGATGCTGCAATTGGCCAGACCATGTCCAAAGTCCCACTCTCATGGTCATGTGGTGGGCAGCAGCTGGGATGGGTAAAGGGTCAGTCCCCCAACATACAGACGGATATTACGCCAAACTCATTGACAGCTGCTATACCATGTGTGCTACTTTAGGCAATATAATATTTGAGAAATGTGAATTTTTTTTTTCTGCAAAGACTTCGCTAATCTAGCTTAATGTGAGGTGATCAAAATGTTTTTTGAAATACCAGCAATTCAGTACTTTCTGTGAAATACTTTGAAATCAATTAGGGAAACCAAGCATGAATTTCCTATTTATTTTGATGTAGCCTTCACAAGGGACATAGAATAAGATTATAAATAAAATGGCAATCCTTTTATGACTGGCTGGGGTGGATGACAGACAGTATTTCAGTCTGGCCACTTCCCCGAAAGGCTTCTCAGTTGGTGCAGTAGTAAAGGATCCACCTGCCAATGTAGGAGAGTCAGGAGATGCAGTTTGATCCCTGGGTCCAGAAGATCCCCTGGAGGAGGGCATGGCAACCTACTCCAGTGTTCTTGCCTGGCGAATCCCATGGACAGAGGAGCCTGGTGGGCTGCAGTTGCAAAAGAGTTGGAAACTTAGCAACTGAGCACACACATCCCCTGAAGCCAGGGGTGGAGTCAAAGCTCTGCTGAGGGGTACTCTAAAGTAGTAAACACTAAAAGAAAGGGAGCTGACTGATCTTTCTCTAGGGCTCATTCCGGAAAAGGGTCAATTACAGAGTTGGGAGTGAGTAGAGAGGGTGGTGGTGGTGAGGAAAAGTAAAATGATGTTGTGAAGCAAAGCATTCATCCAGTGACTGAAGCTTCAGAGATACCAGGCAGTGAGTCTAAGAACCAGAGGGTTAAACCTTCTGTGGGGCGTGTAGGAAGAGAAACAAGGACTGAATTACCAAAGACATTACAGAGGAAGGGAAAAGTGAATTAGAAAAGAGGGCGGGGCCAGGATAATAACTAACAATTACTGATTAGTTTTCTATGCCAGGAAACATCCTCAGTGTCTGCATGAACTACTGTATTTACATTTCATAGTATAAATAAGATAAATATTTTAATATTCACATTTCACAAATAGGAAATCGGGTTTAGAACATGTCTACATCACACAGCTGGCAAAAATTAGAGCCTCAGTTGGAACTCAGTCTTTCTGAGTTGAGTGTTTGCACTCATTGGCACATAAATATGAGAGAGAATTCATAGAAGAATGGTAGGCAGAAAAGAACACAGTCTACAAAGATTTGTCTTAGGGCCAAATATGTTTTTAGAGGGAGTGATGACTGGATATAGAACCAAATGCAGGGACTTTGAAATCAATTAGGGAAACCAAGCATGAATTTCCTATTTATTTTGATGTAGCCTTCACAAGGGACATAGAATAAGATTATAAATAAAATGGCAATCCTTTTATGACTGGCTGGGGTGGATGACAGACAGTATTTCAGTCTGGCCACTTCCCCGAAAGGCTTCTCAGTTGGTGCAGTAGTAAAGGATCCACCTGCCAATGTAGGAGAGTCAGGAGATGCAGTTTGATCCCTGGGTCCAGAAGATCCCCTGGAGGAGGGCATGGCAACCTACTCCAGTGTTCTTGCCTGGCGAATCCCATGGACAGAGGAGCCTGGTGGGCTGCAGTTGCAAAAGAGTTGGAAACTTAGCAACTGAGCACACACATCCCCTGAAGCCAGGGGTGGAGTCAAAGCTCTGCTGAGGGGGTACTCTAAAGAAGTAGTAAACACTAAAAGAAAGGGAGCTGACTGATCTTTCTCTAGGGCTCATTCCGGAAAAGGGTCAATTACAGAGTTGGGAGTGAGTAGAGAGGGTGGTGGTGGTGAGGAAAAGTAAAATGATGTTGTGAAGCAAAGCATTCATCCAGTGACTGAAGCTTCAGAGATACCAGGCAGTGAGTCTAAGAACCAGAGGGTTAAACCTTCTGTGGGGCGTGTAGGAAGAGAAACAAGGACTGAATTACCAAAGACATTACAGAGGAAGGGAAAAGTGAATTAGAAAAGAGGGCGGGGCCAGGATAATAACTAACAATTACTGATTAGTTTTCTATGCCAGGAAACATCCTCAGTGTCTGCATGAACTACTGTATTTACATTTCATAGTATAAATAAGATAAATATTTTAATATTCACATTTCACAAATAGGAAATCGGGTTTAGAACATGTCTACATCACACAGCTGGCAAAAATTAGAGCCTCAGTTGGAACTCAGTCTTTCTGAGTTGAGTGTTTGCACTCATTGGCACATAAATATGAGAGAGAATTCATAGAAGAATGGTAGGCAGAAAAGAACACAGTCTACAAAGATTTGTCTTAGGGCCAAATATGTTTTTAGAGGGAGTGATGACTGGATATAGAACCAAATGCAGGGACTTTAAGTCTATGGAAACCTGCATATCATAAGAATGAAAAAGGATTTCAGTCTGACTTGAAGTCAGACAGTGACTCAGTCTAAAGAGGAAGATTCGTGGTCAAAGTGAAAATCACACCGTTTGCTTGTAACACATAGGATATTTAAAATGACTTTATGGTGTTTTTAATGTTATTATTTAGAAAACCTGATTATAATTCCTTCAAAGTGTCTTGGATAAATTATTCCTAAAAACAACTCTTAAAAGAAAAAAAAGTGGATAAAATGTGCAGTTCAAGGATTTTAAAGATATATTGTTTATATAAAAAACACTTGACTCCAGATGAATCTTGTGGGTAAATAGTATGACTATTTGGGATCTATAAATATTGAGTAAAACTATGCAGTTTTCTTTGCCCTGGGCTCTGTGCTATGGAAACAGTGGTGACTAAAAAGCAAAATGTCTGCCCTCATGGTGCTTGCAGTCCAGGCTCTCCAAGGTAGAGTCTACAGGAAGAGTGTCTGCTCTTACATACCCTTGTGATACTGTGATTTCTAATAAAAGATAGATATTTGGTCTTCATCCCTGTTTCTGGCACAGAGCTCCTAAAATTTCTGGAATTTCCTAAGTGAGGAAAGTGACAAAGGTTTGTTCTGTTATGTTAATGAGATGCCTTTTGGAACACACCTATGGATGTGGGCTGGTTGCCAGGAGAACCAACCAGGATTAGAGAGCTGGAATTCTCAGTACCACCCCCCAGACCTCTAGGGAGGAGAGCCCCCGCGGGGGTGGAACCAGTCATCCAAGGTCTCTGATTTAATCTCTCAAACCTATGTCACTGGGGGTTTCCTGGTGGAAGCCTCCAAAAAAAGGAAAAAAAAAACAAACTGAATTCAAAGAGCTTCCAGGTTGGCAAGCCTGACCACTTCCACGTGCCACGTTGAAAGGTCCCAGACTCCAGGAGGACAGAAACTCTTTTGTTCAGGACCTTGCTCTGTGCATCTCTTCATCTGACTGTTGATTTGTATCTGCTCATATCCTTTGCGAAAAACAGGCGATTTAGTGAATAAACTCATTTCCTGAGTTGTAAATTCATTGAACCCAAGGAAGGGTTGTGGAAACCTCTATTTATCTCCAGTGAGTCAGGAGCACAGATCACCATCTGCAGTCTTTTTGGGGGGGGAGGGGGGCGGAATTTTTGGTTATTCTGGATTTTCACTGCTGCCATAGGCTCTTCTCTAGTTGCAGGGAGTGGAGGCTACTCTGTAGTTGAAGTGAGCAGGTTCCTTGTTGCAGAGACTTCCCTTGTGGAACTTGGGCTCCAGGGCACATGGGCTCAATAGTTGCTGCTCTGAGGCTCTAGAGCACAGGCTTTGTAGTTGTGGCTCATGGGCTCAGTTGCTTGGCCGCATGTGGGATCCTCCTGGATCAGGGATTGAACCCATGTCTCCTGCATTGGCAGGCAAACTCTCTACCACTGAGCTACCAGGGAAGCCCTGTCTGCACTCTTGATTTGCATCTGAAGTAAGGGCAGTCTTGTGGGACCTACTTAACCCCTAGAATCTGAGGCTGCCTCTGGGTAGGTAGGCTACAGTCCATGCGATCCTCAAGAGTCGAACACGACTTAGCCACTGAACCACCACCACCACCACCACAGCATCGATAGTGTCAGAGCTGAGCTGAATTGTAGCACCCCCAGCTGGTACTGGAGAACTGCTCGGTGGCAAAATCCACATTGGAATTGAGAGCATAGCCCTAATATGTATGTTTAACATATACGTTAACATGTTTAACATATATGTTAGCACACATTCGCCCTTACTGTGTGTGACTGCCTATGTGTGCAATGTATCAATGTCATGTCTCTATGCAATAAAAATCCATCAAGATATATACAGTAAAAACTTATCAGGATATATACAGTACATCTGTGCAATTTTTTGTGTGCACCAATCAGATCTCAATAAAACTGAAAAAAAAAAAAAACACATTATTCAGCTAAGATGTAAATGGCAAGACTTGGACTTTAGGAGTTGTAGCCTTCAAAGGGGATAGCAGGAGTGGGAGAGATAAATTAGGAGTTTGGTAGTAGCACATACACATTACTGTATATAAAATAAACAGCAAGGATCTACCGTATAGCCCAGGGAACCACATTCAGTACCTTGTAATAACCTTTAATGGAAAAAAATGTGCAAAAACATTATATAGGTATATTGTAAATATGTATATATAGCTGAAGCACTTTGCTATATACCTGAAACTAACATAACATTGTAAATCAACTATAATTTTTAACAATGGTTTGAAAATGTAGCTGTGAACAAGTCATCTAACCATTGAAGAAATTTCAATTTCAGAGGCCTTTGGTTAAATTGAGAGTAATCATTTGAGTACTTTGCAATCTGTAAAATATATGTAAGTGTGTGTGTCTATATATGTATATACATTCCAGACATCATTAGTATTGGAATTTATAGAAAATGATGGGTTTTGTTCTTTCAGAAAAATTTTTCAGAAAATAATGAGGTTTCATTAAAATGTATCCATACTTATAAGATATAGCAGTATGATGTGCTATGGGATTGCTATCAAAGTAGAATGGCTCTGCATCATTTAGAAGACAGGCTGTATTGTTGTGCGCACCTTCTAGACGAGACTATGAGGCTGTATTGTGTCCACCTTCTAGACAAGACTATGAGGCTGTATTGTTGTGCGTGCCTTCTAGACAAGACTATGAGCCTGTATTGCGTTCACCTTCTAGACGAGACTATGAGGCTGTATTGTGTCCACCTTCTAGACGAGACTATGAGGCTGTATTGTTGTGTGCACCTTCTAGACAGGAAGGCCAGAAGACAGGAATTCTGTCAACCGCCTTCCTCCCACACCTGCTCACTTAACTGTGTTTTATCTAATCTTATATTCTTTCCTTTTATCTGAGGCTGTGAAGGGACTTTCCTTTTGACTAATTCTTCCAACTCACGGAACTTATCGGATCAGTTGTCCAAAAAAAGAGAGGCCGACTTTTCCTCAACTTTAAATTATCCCTTTTGCTACTGCCTTTTTCTTTCCCTTTGGGCATGCTAGCTAAGTTGCTTGAGTCATGTCTGACTCTTTGGGACTCTGTGGACCATAGCCTGCCAGGCTACCCTGACCATGGGATTCTGCAGGCAAGAGCATGGGTTGCCATGCCCTCCTCCAGGGGTCTTCCTGACCCAGGGTTTGAACCCACTTCTCTTATGTCTCCTACATTGGCAGGTGGGTTCTTTACCACTAGTGCCATCTGGGAAGTCCATATATATATTCATATGTATATATGTGTGTGTATATATATGTACATATCCCTTCTCTTTGAGATTTCCTTCCCATTTAGGTCACCACAGGGCACCAAGTAGAGTTCTCTGATAGGTTCTCTGTGCTATACAATAGATTCTCATGATACTCTTTGATTCTTTAATGCTCTTAGATGTGAGCCCTTCTAGAGAAAAGAAAGTGGCTCAACTGTTGCTAAGTGACTTCTGAGTCTGTGTCATCAAAAGGATAGCTTTTATCATGTTCTCTCAACCTCTGCATTGTTTATTCTTGTTGAAGTCGGTCACCATGTTGTGAGGACACTCAACCAACCCTGTGGAGTGGCCAGCGCAGGGAGAGGGCATCTGGAAAGAAGCCAGTATGCAGTCAGAGGGGCGAGCCACCTTGAAAATGAATCTTTCTGCCTTTGCCAATACTTGTGATGGTTCCAGACCCCTGTCTTTAAGTCTTTCAGCTGAGCCCCCAGAAAATGTGAAGACATGAATGATCCCTGCGGGACCCTATTTGACTATTTGACCCACAAGAACTACTATTATTCCAAAGTGCTAAGTTTTGGGTGATTTATTATACAGCAATGGATAATACAGAAGAATCAGAATGGCAGGGGAGAAATGAGTGTAGTAAGACAATTGAGATTAAAAAAAAAACTTTTAGAAAAAAAAAAACCTTTACTTTTTCTATTGTTAATGGATACACAATGAATTCCTCCCCCTTATATGCAATGTAATTACATGTATCTATCAAAATTGTAAAGATAAAGATACTTTCAAAACGACATGTAGAAAAATTTGCTATTATAAATACTATCATACAAAGAGGTGGGATGTATTAGAAAAGAATCGATAGTTATCATCAATGTAGATTCTTTATTGAATGAGAAGGTTAATAAGCCTTCTGTGTACCATAGAGAGTACACTACACATATGACGTTTAGCCTGAGAACACAAGCTGCTGTACAATGATGGTAAATGGGTCAATTCCTTGGGAAAAAACTTGATCCAGGGGATTCCATGGAGGTCCATTGGGTAGAGAGTCTGCCTTGCAGTGCAAGGGGCACAGGTTTGATCCTTGGCCTGGGAAGATCCCACGTTCTGAAAAGCGGCTGGACTGGTGTGTCCAATTGTGAGCCAGTGCTCTGGGGGTACATGCACCCAAGTCTGGTGCTCTGCAACTAGAGAGGCCACTGCAATGGGAGGCCCACACAATGCCAAAGAATAAAAGATGATGATCTTCCATGTTTTATTCTTGATACAATAGATTCTCATGATACTCTTTGATTCTTTAATGCTCTTAGATGTGAGCCCTTCTAGAGAAAAGAAAGTGGCTCAACTGTTGCTAAGTGACTTCTGAGTCTGTGTCATCAAAAGGATAGCTTTTATCATGTTCTCTCAACCTCTGCATTGTTTATTCTTGTTGAAGTCGGTCACCATGTTGTGAGGACACTCAACCAACCCTGTGGAGTGGCCAGCGCAGGGAGAGGGCATCTGGAAAGAAGCCAGTATGCAGTCAGAGGGGCGAGCCACCTTGAAAATGAATCTTTCTGCCTTTGCCAATACTTGTGATGGTTCCAGACCCCTGTCTTTAAGTCTTTCAGCTGAGCCCCCAGAAAATGTGAAGACATGAATGATCCCTGCGGGGCCCTATTTGACTATTTGACCCACAAGAACTACTATTATTCCAAAGTGCTAAGTTTTGGGTGATTTATTATACAGCAATGGATAATACAGAAGAATCAGAATGGCAGGGGAGAAATGAGTGTAGTAAGACAATTGAGATTAAAAAAAAAACTTTTAGAAAAAAAAAAAACCTTTACTTTTTCTATTGTTAATGGATACACAATGACTTCCTCCCCCTTATATGCAATGTAATTACATGTATCTATCAAAATTGTAAAGATAAAGATACTTTCAAAACGACATGTAGAAAAATTTGCTATTATAAATACTATCATACAAAGAGGTGGGATGTATTAGAAAAGAATTGATAGTTATCATCAATGTAGATTCTTTATTGAATGAGAAGGTTAATAAGCCTTCTGTGTACCATAGAGAGTACACTACACATATGACGTTTAGCCTGAGAACACAAGCTGCTGTACAATGATGGTAAATGGGTCAATTCCTTGGGAAAAAACTTGATCCAGGGGATTCCATGGAGGTCCATTGGGTAGAGAGTCTCCCTTGCAGTGCAAGGGGCACAGGTTTGATCCTTGGCCTGGGAAGATCCCACGTTCTGAAAAGCGGCTGGACTGGTGTGTCCAATTGTGAGCCAGTGCTCTGGGGGTACATGCACCCAAGTCTGGTGCTCTGCAACTAGAGAGGCCACTGCAATGGGAGGCCCACACAATGCCAAAGAATAAAAGATGGATGAAAATAAATATTAAAAAAAAATTAAAAAGAGGCATGATAGGGAAAACATGTTTTTAAAAAAACTGAGCCAAAAGATATATTTAGAATTAATGATATACAAATAAAACACAAAAATATTAGATTTTCTTTTATGTCTCATACACACATTCGCACATCAACAATATTCCTAGCATCATCTTAAATATGGAGGCTGGTGAGCCACAGAAGTCTACGGTGCTGCGTATTATGAGCTCTCAGTTGTTCCCTGTAGAATATTTGATTCTTCTTTAAATGAAAGCTACTTAAACATTTAAAATATATTTCATTACATACTAAATAAATTTGACACAGACCTTGAAACTGTAATAATTTTTCCTATGAAATCTTTTTTTGTTCTTAGTCAATCCAAGATCACATGTTCAGGAATGTGTTGGTTTAGAGATAATTTCTAGTTGTATTAATATTTCCTAAGGATATCCTGTAAGGACATTAATGTTTTCCCCAGGTCTGAAATTCTGAAGCATAAAGATGTCCAGATAATGTTAAAATACAGCAAAAAGAGATACTAAGCTTATTTTTTGTTATTTTCCCAGGGAATCAAAGTACTCTCAAATCTTACATTAGGTATCCCCCTGCAATTTCTAATTTACAGTCTCTGTTGGTTTTGAGTAATGAAGCAGCCAATAGAGTATCTGAAACCACTCTCTACTTTGCCTTTTTTTCCCCGGCAATATAAATATCTGAAGAGGTTATTGCTTAACCTATAAAACAGAGACATTATAATTTATCGATACTAAAAAATCCTGTTCATTTCTGTTAAAACTACATGGTGAGCTGGAAATGGTAATTTTCCTCATGGGAAGGCCACATTAAAGGAAGAGCTTTCTTATTGCTGCCTTTAAAGACTCTTTGATCCCATTTTAGCCTTGATTACTCTTTATCCCTTTTGTGGTTGTTTGGTCACTAAGTCGTGTCCCACTCTTTGTGATCCCATGGACTGTAGCCCACCAGGCTACTCTGTCCATGGGATTCCCCAAGCAACAGTATTGGAGTGGATTGCAATTTTTTTCTCCAGGGGATCTTCCCAACCCAGGGATTGAACCCATGTCTCTGATGTCTCCTGCACTGGCAAGTGGGTTCTTAGCTGCTGATCCAGCAGGGAAGCCACTAACCTTCTGACAAGTTTTCTCCCCCTCTTCTTTGTTTCTGCTTCCTAGCATCAGTTGAGTGAATAACCTCACCACCATCCCCTCATGGCATTGCCAAAGACCAGGCCCTCTTGGACACAGATTCAAGCATGCAGTTGGGAATCTGAGCAGGTGTAAGGCTCTCCACCTTTCCTTGGTAGTTCGGCTGGTAAAGAAGCCACCTGCAATGCGGGAGACCTGAGCTCCATCCCTGGGTTGGGACGATTCCCTGGAGGAGGGTATGGTAACTCCAGTGTTCTTGCCTGAAAAATCCAATGGACAGAGGAGCCTGGTGGGCTACAGTCCATGGGGTCACACAGAGTTGGACACGACTGAGCGACCAAGCAGAGCACAAAGGCTCCCCACACCTCTACTGCCTTCCTTTGCTGGAAGCTGAAAATTGAAGCTGGCAGTTGTAATCAGACACGAAGGATTACAGTTTATCTGGGCTGTTCATTGCTACTGGTTTCACTTGTAACTTGCCTCAGCTGGGCAATTAAAAGTAAGCCTTCATTATAATAATTTATGTGCTGCTGTAAGTCACATTAGCTCTGAAACTTGGAAGACAAGTCTACAGGAAAATTCTATTATTTTGAAACCTATTCCAATTAAAGATATTGAGGAAAAGGCTAAGAATATTCTTAACTGATAACCCAGCAATATGGTCACCAAATAGAGGTTGTATCTAGTTATAAATCTGTAATAAAAATAATGGTCTCAATCAACTATCATATATATTATGATGGTGGATCAAGATATTTTTTGTAATGTACTCAAATACTCTTAGGTTCAAGGCTAAGAGTGAATTCTCTGACAAGGACTAAAGAAAATTGAACTTGCTTCCCTTTTGTGGTTGTTTGGTCACTAAGTCGTGTCCCACTCTTTGTGATCCCATGGACTGTAGCCCACCAGGCTACTCTGTCCATGGGATTCCCCAAGCAACAGTATTGGAGTGGATTGCAATTTTTTCTCCAGGGATCTTCCCAACCCAGGGATTGAACCCATGTCTCTGATGTCTCCTGCACTGGCAAGTGGGTTCTTAGCTGCTGATCCAGCAGGGAAGCCACTAACCTTCTGACAAGTTTTCTCCCCCTCTTCTTTGTTTCTGCTTCCTAGCATCAGTTGAGTGAATAACCTCACCACCATCCCCTCATGGCATTGCCAAAGACCAGGCCCTCTTGGACACAGATTCAAGCATGCAGTTGGGAATCTGAGCAGGTGTAAGGCTCTCCACCTTTCCTTGGTAGTTCGGCTGGTAAAGAAGCCACCTGCAATGCGGGAGACCTGAGCTCCATCCCTGGGTTGGGACGATTCCCTGGAGGAGGGTATGGTAACTCCAGTGTTCTTGCCTGAAAAATCCAATGGACAGAGGAGCCTGGTGGGCTACAGTCCATGGGGTCACACAGAGTTGGACACGACTGAGCGACCAAGCAGAGCACAAAGGCTCCCCACACCTCTACTGCCTTCCTTTGCTGGAAGCTGAAAATTGAAGCTGGCAGTTGTAATCAGACACGAAGGATTACAGTTTATCTGGGCTGTTCATTGCTACTGGTTTCACTTGTAACTTGCCTCAGCTGGGCAATTAAAAGTAAGCCTTCATTATAATAATTTATGTGCTGCTGTAAGTCACATTAGCTCTGAAACTTGGAAGACAAGTCTACAGGAAAATTCTATTATTTTGAAACCTATTCCAATTAAAGATATTGAGGAAAAGGCTAAGAATATTCTTAACTGATAACCCAGCAATATGGTCACCAAATAGAGGTTGTATCTAGTTATAAATCTGTAATAAAAATAATGGTCTCAATCAACTATCATATATATTATGATGGTGGATCAAGATATTTTTTGTAATGTACTCAAATACTCTTAGGTTCAAGGCTAAGAGTGAATTCTCTGACGGATAAAATTCGGCCTATGATCAGTAAATTGCTTCACATCACAAATGATTTAAACAGTACACCCACTTGTTGGCTTACAGGAAATAATTGATAAAACAGGTTATCTACAAGAGTTCACATTTGGTTCCCCTCACCCATCCCTAACTAGGGGAGTGACTCAGTGATCTGGCTACTTAATGACTCGGATACTCAGTTTTCATCTTTAAAAGAAGCATCTATAATAACCAGGTGGTTGTAAGGAGTAATAGTTAAGGAAATCGAGGATCTAGCATGTGCCTGTTACAGAACACACATTCAGTAACTGGCAGCTATGCCATCCTTAAGAACAAATAATTAATGCCATGGAGTCTGTGAACGTCCTAAAAAATGTTTTCTAGGTTTATGTAGAAAAACGAAGTATTCTCTCTTGTTATCTGGGTTGTCTCCATCAGGCACAAGTTGCGTGGGTACCTTGGTGAGGCAAGTGCTTTTGTTTGTGCTCACTGGAAATCCTAACGGTGCAGTGGCCCAAAGCTGACAGAGACCTTTCCTCAGGACCCCCACGCCTCTTGTGAGAGTGAGTGCTGTTTCGGTTGCTTCTAGGTGGAACGCTGGGGTGTAGTTTGGTTTCTGCTTTTTAAGCTACTGCATGTGTTCCATGGACCATATTTTTCTCACTGATCCAGAGGACATGCATGCTTAATCACTAGGTCCTGTCCAACTCTTTGCAACTCCATGACTGTGGCCCACCACACTCCTCTGTCCATGGGATTCTCCAGGCCAGAATACTGGAGTGGGCTGCCATTTTTTCCTCCAGGGGACCTTCCCGACCCAGGGATCGAACTTGAGTCTCCTGTATTGCAGGTGGATTCTTGACCACTGAGGCACCTGTGAAGCCTCATTCAGAAGGAAAGTATAAGGAAAACACTAAAGTTCATAAAATAAGAATATACTTTGTATCTGCAAAGGTACCCAAGGAGAGCTGATGATGATTTGTTTTCAATTCTTTGGAGATGAAGCAAGGAGTTAGATTTCCTTTAAATTAGCTGATAGCAAACAATCCAGGGGGATGAAGATGCTAGGCTTTATCCTAGCGTCTTGGTGACATCATTTATTTTTTAGTAAAGCTCTCTGAATGCTAAAATGACCATACCAAAGTAGATATAAATACTCCAAAATGATGGGATCATTTCTCAGTGGTTTCACTGAAGTTTGCTCTAAGTGCTACTGAGGGGAGAGATGTGGGAACAAGAATAATCGGTTTTATTGATTTGCTTGGTGACTTTGGGCAGGGACCAAATCTTACCTTGAGCTTCTTTCTTTTCTAGCACACTGTAGGTGTGTTAAAAATATCTCAAACTTGGACACCTCCTGGCCCAAGGTGTATAATAATTCCCCTAGGCACCATTGTAGAGGGTAGAAAAGACAGCCTCCAGGTGAACAAATACACGTGAGCAGACTTCCCAGTTAGCCCAGCATCTTTATAAACAGTCATTTCAAAAGCAAATACCTCAATGGGGGGGAGGCGGGGGGAGGGGCGGGGAGGTGAACCTGCCTTCATTTGTCACCTGGATGGCAGAACTTTTTTTGAAAAAAAGAAAGAGTCCAGGCTTTGGTTCAAAACTAAAGAATAATTTAACTTCCGGAAAGGACTTCACAGCCTGGAGCCTAGTAACGCCTCTCTCGGATTAAATTGGCTACTAATTAAACTAAAATGATTTAAACATTCATCACCTTGCATTGCACCTATCGAAAATCCACAAAACTGAAAAAATTCCTGGGGTTGGGAGTGCGGAAAACTGACACCACGCACAGAGGCGCGCACACGCGCGCGCCCTCGCAGCCTGGCCGAGCCGGCGGGCGCTGCGCGCAGTCCTGCAAGTTGGCCGTCGGCGGTCCCCCTGGGCTCCCCCCTCCGCCGCGGGCTCCCCGGGACCCGCGGAGCTCGGCTCGTCGCCCCAGACGTTGTCCATATTTGTTCTGCCTCGCTGACTCGCCGCCCGCGCCGCCGCCATGGGCAGGGAGCCAGGGGGCACCGCCGGCCGCCGACGCTGCGGGGCCCGACGACATGGGGCCGAAGAGGGGCGCGGGGGCTCCCGCGGCGAGCGGGGAGGAGGAGGCCCGGAGGTGCTGCGGCTGCCGGTTCCCGCTGCTGCTCGCGCTGCTGCAGCTGGCGCTGGGCGTCGCCGTGACCGTGGTGGGCTTCCTCATGGCCAGCCTCAGCTCCTCCCTGCTAGTCAGAGACACTCCATTTTGGGCTGGGATCATTGTAAGCATCGAGTCTGTTTTGCCTGAGCGCGTTTGCGGGACAGGCATGCCACGCCGCATGGTCGAGTGACCACTAACCCACCTGCATGCGCCCTTCCCCGGCTCCACGCCTCTAACTCGCGCTCCGCTCAGGGACCGATGCCCGCCGCTCCGGGTCTGCCCGGGCCCTTGTACTGCTTGCGGCCCGGGCGCGCCCCGCGACACGCCTGACCCGCGGGGGCGGCGAGGCCCAGGCTGTTTGTTTCGGTCACATGGAACATCCTCAGGAACCACAGCAGGTTCACTTGGACTCTTTCTTTCTCTCCCGCGGACCCCACCCTTGTCCCTCCAGAAGTAGCAAAAAAAAAAGTGAATAAGTTCATTCTGTAAAAGCGAGTTACAAAAAAGCCTCTGCTTGCCCCATTGGGCAGAATTGGACTTGTATTTTTTAAATCAGAGGTTCCATTAGGAAGTTTTATAAAACAGTGGTGGAAGGCAGGAAACGCGAAGAGAGCAAGCACAGTCTTAATCCACTGGAGTCTAAAGTGGGATAAACCCAGGGTGCTGGCCGAGGCGGGAGCCTATTTGGGACTCAGCTAATGGATGTACTGTTCTAAGCAGAACCCCGCTCAGCTGTTGTGTCTGCACACAGCATACACGTTTTCTCTGATATGAAACGGGGGCCGTGTGTTGAGCACCTACTGCGGGCCTGCCCTTGCTAGAGGCCTTTACAGCTGTTTCAGCCTTATGGGATAGTTCTTACCTTTCTGTGTCTCAGCTGAGAGAACCAAGGTCATGAGTTGGCAAATCAGCCAAGTAGATTCCTTTATGCACCTGAATACATCTGCGTTCTTCTCATTAAGTCGCGTTGCGCCTACATTTACTATGTAATGTTAGTATTATATTGCCTCGCGGTCACTAAAATGTCTTTCCCATGCATCATTTCATTTGGTCTATGAAACAGCGTTTTGAGGTGGGAACTGTTATTCATTTGTGGACATGAGGAAACGGGCTAAGAGAAGTTAAATGACATTCTGGAAGTCCAGAGGTGAGGCATGGGAGCGCCAGGGGAGACCAAGATCTACATCTCTGGCTCCACATGGCATCATTACTGTAGTTACTGGCCACAAGAACCATAACTCACAAAACAACCCTCAGAATAATTTGGTGTCAGGGACAGATGTTAAAAACATCTGATTAAATATGCATCGATGCAGGTATTTTCTAATTAGAGTATTTGAACTCTCAAATTCTTGCAGAGTAATTTAAAACTTTTAATTTGTGTACTAAGAAGTCCCATGAAATTATCATGATTGGAATTTTCTAAATCAAGTGATTTTAAAAATAGCTTTTCACTAAGATATACTGGGTATTTTAGTCATTCCAGGGACTGTCAACAGACTCAGAGGGAAAATATGTCTGTTCTTTAAGGTTAGACGACCTCAGAGAAGAAAAGAATGAAACTTCTCCCTTGGTGGTTTTGAATATCATTTGTAAATATGTTGTCTGGCCTTTCTTTATATCAACTTTTAAAAAGTCCAGTTCCAAGAAAGCAAATTAGGTGGGAAAAAGAATTAATGTTTACAAGCCTTGCAACTCTGAAATTTTGTGAGCTCCTTGTAGGAGCATCACATACTCCTGGTTGCCTCAGAAGCTCCCCGGGTGTGACGCAGAGAGCGTTAGCTACAGCTGGTTCCCTTTTATCTCCAGTTTTCTAGGTTATGATCTGGGATCCACTGGAAGTCTTCCAGTAGTGCCACCATGCTGATGATACCTCCTCTTCTGTTTCAACACAGAGCGAATGTAGAGCAAATTGGTGGCAAGGGCTCAGCCAAGTAGATTCCTTTATGCACCTGAATACATCTGCGTTCTTCTCATTAAGTCGCGTTAGCCTACATTTACTATGTAATGTTAGTATTATATTGCCTCGGGTCACTAAAATGTCTTTCCCATGCATCATTTCATTTGGTCTATGAAACAGCGTTTTGAGGTGGGAACTGTTATTCATTTGTGGACATGAGGAAACGGGCTAAGAGAAGTTAAATGACATTCTGGAAGTCCAGAGGTGAGGCATGGGAGCGCCAGGGGAGACCAAGATCTACATCTCTGGCTCCACATGGCATCATTACTGTAGTTACTGGCCACAAGAACCATAACTCACAAAACAACCCTCAGAATAATTTGGTGTCAGGGACAGATGTTAAAAACATCTGATTAAATATGCATCGATGCAGGTATTTTCTAATTAGAGTATTTGAACTCTCAAATTCTTGCAGAGTAATTTAAAACTTTTAATTTGTGTACTAAGAAGTCCCATGAAATTATCATGATTGGAATTTTCTAAATCAAGTGATTTTAAAAATAGCTTTTCACTAAGATATACTGGGTATTTTAGTCATTCCAGGGACTGTCAACAGACTCAGAGGGAAAATATGTCTGTTCTTTAAGGTTAGACGACCTCAGAGAAGAAAAGAATGAAACTTCTCCCTTGGTGGTTTTGAATATCATTTGTAAATATGTTGTCTGGCCTTTCTTTATATCAACTTTTAAAAAGTCCAGTTCCAAGAAAGCAAATTAGGTGGGAAAAAGAATTAATGTTTACAAGCCTTGCAACTCTGAAATTTTGTGAGCTCCTTGTAGGAGCATCACATACTCCTAGTTGCCTCAGAAGCTCCCCGGGTGTGACGCAGAGAGCGTTAGCTACAGCTGGTTCCCTTTTATCTCCAGTTTTCTAGGTTATGATCTGGGATCCACTGGAAGTCTTCCAGTAGTGCCACCATGCTGATGATACCTCCTCTTCTGTTTCAACACAGAGCGAATGTAGAGCAGAGGAGTTGGTGGCAAAGGGCTGAGACAAGTGAGGAGGGGCCCTGAGGAGCCAGGCGCACAACCGTTCATCCTAACTGGGCCAGAGCTTCTGCCAACTGCGCCCCGTCCCCCGCCAACACCGTGCCTGTGGTCCTCATCACGCTGTCTGTGACTGGTCCCTGGGTGCCCTCTCAAGCTTTCAGGGTAGGGAAAAGGCAGGGAGGCAGCCTGGGAAAAGACAGAAGCAGAAACACTGCACCTGGTGACGAGACCCACCCCCTCCCAGCCGTGTTCACTAAATAACTCTGGGCAGGTTCCTTAGCTTCTCCAGGCTTCTGTGTCCTCATGGATGGAATCAAGACAGTAAATAACAACTCCTACCTCTTAGGTTTTCCCGAGGAATAAATAAATGAATGCATGTTCTTAGAGTGCTGGCTCGTGGGCCACGTTCAGTGAGTGCGCGCTGTTCATTCGCGAAGAGTGACGTGGTCACTGGTAGTGGAGCTTTCGGAAGAGGCAGTGGCTGTGTTTTGTCTCTGTAATCAGCCAGAAAAGTCGCTTTGGACTTGTTCCATTTCCAGGCCAGTTTGAACCCTCAAGAAGGAGGTAGCAGCTCGGCTATCTCACCTGTCTCTGATCTCAGTCAAGTTACTGTTAGCCGCCTTAGCAGTATTAGTTGAGTCCAGTACTTCCCGAATCTCTCTGGAGGTTTATGAAAACTAGTTTTGTGGGGAGAAGGGCCTCCTCAGGAACACAGAATGATTCTGGCCTGGCTTATTCCCTAGGGAATACTGGAAAGTTTGTTCCGTTTAGCAGACATGCTAAACCAAAGTACAGGCCAGCACTCCCTGAGGCTTGGGCAGAGTCAAACTTGCTTCTGGAATTTATGCTGAATTCAAGCAGGGCCCCTGGATGAGGCACCCACCCCAGAGACAGCTCGACCTGCTTTGCTCCTCTATTTCTGTTTCTGTTGGTTGCCCCTGGCCATGATGCTTCCTTCAATTTACAAGGCTTGCTATCCCATTACTTGGGGATTTGGGTCTCACCATTCCTGTGATAGAACCTAGGTATACAGATAAATTCACTTAAGCAACTTCTTCTTGATCAATATCTGGGTGACTTGAATATGCGGTGAAATTCTAATTATTAAAAAAAAAAGCCGTTGGTATTCTCTGATCAGAGATTTCTGTTGAGGAATTTTAGAAAAACAGGTTATTTCTTATCTATGTCTCATTCTCAATCAGAGAAGACTGAGTCTTTTTACTTCAGTCACAAAGATTCCCCTTAAAGGAAATAAAAAAGGAATGGAGCTGCTAGGAGACTCTGTAACCTGTAAAATTGCACTTCTCTTAAATTTTTATCTGCATAGCTCGAGAGTTGCAAGTCACCCCACAAGGACAATGCAAACTGAAACAGGGTCTTTGAGGATGACCTTGGCTCAGGGCAACGGATCCTAGGAAACGGAAGATTGCTCTGCATCTGATTCTGTTAATGGCTTGAGTAGCAGGGTTGAATAGGCTCTGGAGTTTGCCTGCATTCCAGAATTCTTCTTGACGAAAAAATGTGTACAGATTGAACCCTCTGAGAACCTTGGGGCCTTTCCTTACTTACTTAAATAAATACAATTTGGGTTTAGGCGAAGTGTACTAGTGGTAGTTCAGTTAGTCAGTTGTGTCCAAATCCTGGACCCCATGGACTGTAGCCCGGCCGAGTCCTCTGTCCATGTGATTCTCCAGGTAAGAACACTGGAGTGGGTTGCCATTTCCTTCTCCAGAGAGGTGAAGCATAACATGTTTGAATTCTGGCTCATTTCTTCACTGAGTAACATTTGTTGGGGACATCTGCCCAGCTAGGCATTGGTTTAAAAAGAATGAATCATATACAAGGAGGAGATCTCCAGAGGTCCTGCTGGACATGTGGCCTTATCATATCTGACAGTAATGAATACTTCCGATTAAAAAACTAAACCTACACAAATATTTTTTAAAATCCATTTACCTTTCGTAGTGTTTTACTTACAGTGATTTATTTGAGTTGGCATCTTTACTCTCAAGTCAATTTAAGAGCAAACTCTTGCTTCTCATCCCAATGGGGATGTTTAATATTTGTTTGTGTCTTGGCCCTTATAGGGAATATTCCCATGGAAGTGAAGTGAAAGTAACCTAGTCATGTCTGACTCTGCAACCCCGTGGACTGTAGCCCACCAGGCTCCTCTGTCCCTAGGGTTCTCCAGGCAGGAACGCTGGAGTGGTTGCCAGCACTGACTGCCTTATGGTGGTTTTTAGTTTTCCTCACTCTTGCTCCATTGCTCGCACTCTGCCCCCCACCCTAGCCAGCCAGAATAAAATCTCTGAGACAGATATTACATGAATCGCATTAGAGAGTTTAAGGAAAGAGGGCTTATAGGGAAGAATGTGGCCTTTCTTTAATGTCATTCATAAAACTTTTGAATCGTAATAATTAAGAGTCCCATCAGGGTTTCAGCTTTTGTTAATTATTCTAAACCCCACAAGGACAATGCAAACTGAAACAGGGTCTTTGAGGATGACCTTGGCTCAGGGCAACGGATCCTAGGAAACGGAAGATTGCTCTGCATCTGATTCTGTTAATGGCTTGAGTAGCAGGGTTGAATAGGCTCTGGAGTTTGCCTGCATTCCAGAATTCTTCTTGACGAAAAAATGTGTACAGATTGAACCCTCTGAGAACCTTGGGGCCTTTCCTTACTTACTTAAATAAATACAATTTGGGTTTAGGCGAAGTGTACTAGTGGTAGTTCAGTTAGTCAGTTGTGTCCAAATCCTGGACCCCATGGACTGTAGCCCGCCCGAGTCCTCTGTCCATGTGATTCTCCAGGTAAGAACA
This sequence comes from Tragulus kanchil, assembly GCA_022376925.1. Classification (NCBI taxonomy): domain Eukaryota; kingdom Metazoa; phylum Chordata; class Mammalia; order Artiodactyla; family Tragulidae; genus Tragulus; species Tragulus kanchil. The sequence goes on along the minus strand of JAIOJX010000004.1, from coordinate 265,180,905 downwards.
CTGGAGTGGGTTGCCATTTCCTTCTCCAGAGAGGTGAAGCATAACATGTTTGAATTCTGGCTCATTTCTTCACTGAGTAACATTTGTTGGGGACATCTGCCCAGCTAGGCATTGGTTTAAAAAGAATGAATCATATACAAGGAGGAGATCTCCAGAGGTCCTGCTGGACATGTGGCCTTATCATATCTGACAGTAATGAATACTTCCGATTAAAAAACTAAACCTACACAAATATTTTTTAAAATCCATTTACCTTTCGTAGTGTTTTACTTACAGTGATTTATTTGAGTTGGCATCTTTACTCTCAAGTCAATTTAAGAGCAAACTCTTGCTTCTCATCCCAATGGGGATGTTTAATATTTGTTTGTGTCTTGGCCCTTATAGGGAATATTCCCATGGAAGTGAAGTGAAAGTAACCTAGTCCTGTCCGACTCTGCAACCCCGTGGACTGTAGCCCACCAGGCTCCTCTGTCCCTGGGGTTCTCCAGGCAGGAACGCTGGAGTGGTTGCCAGCACTTACTGCCTTATGGTGGTTTTTAGTTTTCCTCACTCTTGCTCCATTGCTCGCACTCTGCCCCCCACCCTAGCCAGCCAGAATAAAATCTCTGAGACAGATATTACATGAATCGCATTAGAGTTTAAGGAAAGAGGGCTTATAGGGAAGAATGTGGCCTTTCTTTAATGTCATTCATAAAACTTTTGAATCATAATAATTAAGAGTCCCATCAGGGTTTCAGTAACAGTTTTCATATGTTAATTATTCTAAGGAACTAAAAATGCAGGTGTATTCTGATTTTTTAAGCCTATTTTAAGTTTGACTTAATGGAAGGGAAAATTGAGTGGTTATTTATTTTAAAGTCAAATATACCTTGAAATTCACAAGTGGATATATAATATATGTAAGTCAGGAACAATCGCGGTTATTATCTGTAATTTATTAGTGTAGAAACTGAAATGTGATGGTTTGGCTAAATGATTTGATCATAGTTATGAAGAAAAACTGGAAATGAGAAAGGTTTGGTGCTGAGGTTCTGGACAGACCCTAAAGCAAGTCAAGATCCAAAAAATGATGTCAAATTTTTATGTAGGTATATTGACATTAGAGAATGTCACCTGGAATTATCATTTTAGGAACATAGTGAACATTATTTTTCATATTGAGACTTTTATATGCTTCTAAAGGTAACATTGCATCTCTGGTACCACTGGGAAATATTAATAATTTTTATTATAGCAACTGTCACAGGATTGTTAGGACCTGAGGAGTGATAATTACATGGCCTAACTCTGTCTCCACTGAGTATATACAATAAGTAATGGGAGTATAATTATCTTATAGGTACACAAAGCTGTTGTAGTAAATGTAGAAATGGAAGATCATTGAAATAATTTGACAAAAATTAATTTTGATAAATGTATGTACATAAAAGAGAAAATTCAAGAATTTGGTGACACGGTCTCTAAAAGAATTTTAAGAATACCAAACAGTAAGTTAGTAGTAAAACAGCAAAACAAAAGAATACATAAAGTTGGAGCAAAATCATTAGACGCTTAGAATTGTGTTAGTCGCTCAGTGATGTCAACTCTTGGAATTCTCCAGGAAAGAACAGTGGAGTGGATAGCCATTCCCTCCTCCAGGGGGTCTTCCCGACCCAGGGATGGAACCGGGGTCTCCTGCACTGCAGGCAGACTCTTTACTGTTTGAGTCACCAGGGAAGCCCTTAGCATCATTAGGAAAATGTATTTTCACCTCTACTACTAGCCTCATGCTAAGCCAAATATGCAAAAGCCAAGGAAGTGCTGATACAATGAGGAGGCTATTATTGAACCTTCTCTCTCCTTTTAAACTAAGGAGAAGGGGCAGCTTTCTGATTTTTATCAATCCTGCAGTGTGGATATATTCAACTTAGCAAGTCAGTCTCTGGAAACTTTTAATATTGACAGTTATCGCTTGATTTTATTTTTTAATGCTAGAAATAGTAGTGCATAGACTTTGTGTGTGTGTGCTTGGTCACTCAGTGATGTCCACCTCTTTGCAACCCCATGGACTGTAGCCTGCCAGGCTTCTCTGTCCATGGAGTTTTTCAGGCAAGAATACTGGAGAAGGTTGCCATTTTCTACTCCAAGGGATCTTCCCAACCCAGGGATTGAACCAGTGTCTCTTGTGTCTCCTGAATTTGGTGGTGGATTCTTTACCACCTGGGAAGCCCTGCATAGACTTCGTGGATAACCAAATAAAAAATAAAGCAGTTAATTCTCTTTTAGTATATGTGTCTATGGGGCCATTATGTATTTCTACACATAGCAGTATCCAGTAAGTGTTGAATTGTATTCCATACTTGTCATTATTAGAATTTCTGTTTGAACTTTAAACTATGGTTTCAGAAATGACATACAGATGTTTTTTTCCAATACAGAGAAATTTAAGTTTACTGATAATGGTGCAAAGCACTACAGAGGTAATAATAAGGAGTGTTGTTACAGCTCCATCTTGGGTTCTTGAGTTCCAAAAATATTCAGCATTTGTTAACATTATTGAGATATTTTATCTCATATTAGAAAATAACTGCAGGACTTAGAAAAGAAACAAGAAGTCACATGATTTACTTTGCATTCCCCTAACGTGAATGAACTAGGTCAAATCAGGATTGATGTGGCTGAATGCTAGATGTCAGTATTTCCAACCTTACCTTTGACAATGACAGCAATGGTATATAGGTTTTCCTAATATTTGGTCTAATAGTTTCATAGATCGCCACTCTGATGTCTGCTTTCATTTGGTCTGAGGAAATGGATGTTTTCCAGACTTCTTCTTGTAATCAGCCTTGCCCATGACATTTCTATTAAGGATGTTCTTAGCTAGGTTTCACCTCTACTACTAGCCTCATGCTAAGCCAAATATGCAAAAGCCAAGGAAGTGCTGATACAATGAGGAGGCTATTATTGAACCTTCTCTCTCCTTTTAAACTAAGGAGAAGGGGCAGCTTTCTGATTTTTATCAATCCTGCAGTGTGGATATATTCAACTTAGCAAGTCAGTCTCTGGAAACTTTTAATATTGACAGTTATCGCTTGATTTTATTTTTTAATGCTAGAAATAGTAGTGCATAGACTTTGTGTGTGTGTGCTTGGTCACTCAGTGATGTCCACCTCTTTGCAACCCCATGGACTGTAGCCTGCCAGGCTTCTCTGTCCATGGAGTTTTTCAGGCAAGAATACTGGAGAAGGTTGCCATTTTCTACTCCAAGGGATCTTCCCAACCCAGGGATTGAACCAGTGTCTCTTGTGTCTCCTGAATTTGGTGGTGGATTCTTTACCACCTGGGAAGCCCTGCATAGACTTCGTGGATAACCAAATAAAAAGTAAAGCAGTTAATTCTTTTTTAGTATATGTGTCTATGGGGCCATTATGTATTTCTACACATAGCAGTATCCAGTAAGTGTTGAATTGTATTCCATACTTGTCATTATTAGAATTTCTGTTTGAACTTTAAACTATGGTTTCAGAAATGACATACAGATGTTTTTTTCCAATACAGAGAAATTTAAGTTTACTGATAATGGTGCAAAGCACTACAGAGGTAATAATAAGGAGTGTTGTTACAGCTCCATCTTGGGTTCTTGAGTTCCAAAAATATTCAGCATTTGTTAACATTATTGAGATATTTTATCTCATATTAGAAAATAACTGCAGGACTTAGAAAAGAAACAAGAAGTCACATGATTTACTTTGCATTCCCCTAACGTGAATGAACTAGGTCAAATCAGGATTGATGTGGCTGAATGCTAGATGTCAGTATTTCCAACCTTACCTTTGACAATGACAGCAATGGTATATAGGTTTTCCTAATATTTGGTCTAATAGTTTCATAGATCGCCACTCTGATGTCTGCTTTCTATTTGGTCTGAGGAAATGGATGTTTTCCAGACTTCTTCTTGTAATCAGCCTTGCCCATGACATTTCTATTAAGGATGTTCTTGAGCTGGGTCCACTTGCCTGTGTTGTACCCTGAGGGTTGCCATCAGCATTAAGGGATACCCACCGAGTTACATGAAGGGCTGAGTGTGTATTTCTCGGCTGCTGTAGGACAAGGATGCCATCCAGTCATTCAGCTTTAATGAGACACCGTTTCACTGCAAAACCCAGGTTTTTTTGTAGGATAACTTAGGTCCTGGAAAGCTAGAGAACTGCTGCTCAAAAGAACCCATCAAAATCCAGAGTTGGAAGAGACCTTGGGGTGTCAGATTTAACCATCTACTTACTATATATATTTAAGTCTAAGTTTAATACAATGAGTTCATAAGCTGAAGATGAACGTCCTTTAAAATATGGAGGTTGGGAACAGTATTTGTAGCAGAAACTGGATAGACGCATACTTTAGGGGTGTGTCCTCTTTCAAATGGTGTGGAGGCTTCCTCAGATCTCAGTGTATGAGATGAAACTTGGCTGCAGTAATGTCAGATGCCTGAGCAAGGCAGCTCGTTTGATCACCCCGTAACTTTTAAAATTCATATATACACACTTACACATTCAGCAATGACTAAAACATGTTTTCCTTTCAGTCTTAGTCTGCTCTGGCATGGCGGGGTTCTAGGGAGGTTGTCTTTTCCTGGCTTGCAGACGGCTGCTTTCTGGCTGTGTGCTCCTGTGGTCCTTCTTTGATACGTGTGTGAGTAATAATAAGGAGTGTTGTTACAGCTCCATCTTGGGTTCTTGAGTTCCAAAAATATTCAGCATTTGTTAACATTATTGAGATATTTTATCTCATATTAGAAAATAACTGCAGGACTTAGAAAAGAAACAAGAAGTCACATGATTTACTTTGCATTCCCCTAACGTGAATGAACTAGGTCAAATCAGGATTGATGTGGCTGAATGCTAGATGTCAGTATTTCCAACCTTACCTTTGACAATGACAGCAATGGTATATAGGTTTTCCTAATATTTGGTCTAATAGTTTCATAGATCGCCACTCTGATGTCTGCTTTCAATTTGGTCTGAGGAAATGGATGTTTTCCAGACTTCTTCTTGTAATCAGCCTTGCCCATGACATTTCTATTAAGGATGTTCTTGAGCTGGGTCCACTTGCCTGTGTTGTACCCTGAGGGTTGCCATCAGCATTAAGGGATACCCACCGAGTTACATGAAGGGCTGAGTGTGTATTTCTCGGCTGCTGTAGGACAAGGATGCCATCCAGTCATTCAGCTTTAATGAGACACCGTTTCACTGCAAAACCCAGGTTTTTTTGTAGGATAACTTAGGTCCTGGAAAGCTAGAGAACTGCTGCTCAAAAGAACCCATCAAAATCCAGAGTTGGAAGAGACCTTGGGGTGTCAGATTTAACCATCTACTTACTATATATATTCAAGTCTAAGTTTAATACAATGAGTTCATAAGCTGAAGATGAACGTCCTTTAAAATATGGAGGTTGGGAACAGTATTTGTAGCAGAAACTGGATAGACGCATACTTTAGGGGCGTGTCCTCTTTCAAATGGTGTGGAGGCTTCCTCAGATCTCAGTGTATGAGATGAAACTTGGCTGCAGTAATGTCAGATGCCTGAGCAAGGCAGCTCGTTTGATCACCCCGTAACTTTTAAAATTCATATATACACACTTACACATTCAGCAATGACTAAAACATGTTTTCCTTTCAGTCTTAGTCTGCTCTGGCATGGCGGGGTTCTAGGGAGGTTGTCTTTTCCTGGCTTGCAGACGGCTGCTTTCTGGCTGTGTGCTCCTGTGGTCCTTCTTTGATACGTGTGTGAGTGGAGATGGAGGACTCTCCCTCTCTTCCTCCTCTTCTATGATCACCAGCCCTGTGGGACTAGGACCTCACTCTTCTAACCTCATTTAACCCTAATTACCTCCTGACATGCCCTCTCTTCGCCTACAGGCACAATGAGGGTTAAGGCTTAAACATGAACTGGGCGGAGGAAGGCCTCATTCAATCCAAAGCCCTTTCAGTGAGGAATATCCAATTGTACAGCCATCTCAGTGATTCGTAAGCGTGTTTCTCAGCTTATTCATGAAGACCGTGGCTTTCATGGAACATCTAGAAGTCCGAATGTTTCTGAGGAGGTTGTGAGCCCGTAAGCTCACACTTGGCAGTGCTGGCAGGGTGGTGGCATGGCTGTGGTTCTTACCAGTTGTTCAACACGTGAGGGAAGGTATCTTCAGTGCATTTTACTGACTGTTTCTTTTGTCAAATTTCAGTAAAAAATAAAAAGTAGATTAAGGCATTGCATACAATTCTAAGGGTAGCTTAGGCATCTCGTTTGTGCCTTGGTTCTTTAACGCTTAGGACCCACTCTTTAGTAAAGCTCTGGCTTTCCTTATTGCTGCAGGAATGAGTCGATGTCAGGATCTGGCTACAGGACGCCCTTGCCTCCGAGGCAAGAAAATGAGTGTGGCTGACTGAGTCCGGCCAGTGGGGGACACTCAGATTTTTGGCCAGTGGATAAGCCCTCTGGTAGCAGGAATCTCAGGCTTGGTCTTTCTAGAACTCAAAAGAAGTCAGCTTTCAGACCTTCTTTATAATATGCACCTGATGCTTTCACGTTTTGATGATGATTTTGAAAATCGGGTGAACTCTCTTTGCTCTGTAGAATGGATCAAAATAAAACCTGAGAGCTGCTTCCGCCTGGGGGCTCAGGCTATGACAGCTTGTGACAGCCTCCTGGGGGCTCCCCCTTTGGAACAGCCTCAGGGCTTTCCATCTGGTCCTGTCTGTCCAGCTTAGACATCCTGAAGTGTGCTAAGCAAAGCCAAACCCTCCCAGAGGGAAAGACTAGAAAAGTCAGACTGCAAGCCTGCGTGCTAAGTTGCTTCAGTCGTGTCTGACTCCTTGAGACCCCATGGACTGTAGCCTGCCAGGCTCCTCTGCTCATAGGATTCTCTAGGCAAAAAGACTGAATCGGGTTGCCATTTCCTACTCCAGGGGATCCTCCGGACCCACGGATTGAACCCATATTTCTTATGACTCCTGTATTGACAGAGACAAAGGCGGGCTCTTCACCAGAGACACCTGGGAAGCCCCGAGAAGACCGACGATAACCATCCAATACGCCACCTTTTGGTCCAATCCCAGTCCAAAATGAGCAGCAAGCAAGAGGCTAGACCGTGGCTCCAGGGGCATTCTGGAGCAGCGCTGGTTTGATTTCTGAGCATATTTAAAAGTCAGTGCTCTCTGATCTAAGGTTCTTGGAGCCACATCCAGTGCTTGAACCAGTCATGAACGTGAGGGTTTCAGTGCTGTGTTTTCTGCGTTCTTGCAAGAGGCTGTAAGTGACCCACCATTAGAAAGCAAATGGTTTGTTCACGAATTCTCACATTCTGCTGAAGAGGTTCTGCTCGGGCTGTTTCTGTTGTTGCAGAAATGAGCAGCTCCTCCCTGGCTGGGAGAGGCCGCAGAAACCTCGAGGAGGCTTTTTTAGCGGCATCCCACTCAACTGTTGTTTTGAAAGTCTTTGATTCAGCATCCGCTGTAATGAGCCATTAAAATCCCTTTCAGATAGGTTGTTATCAAGGCCTCTCTCTGTGGAAGATAATGACAGGTGACAAGAAAGAGAGGGAATTACTAATGTGTTAACTAGACCCTGACGAGGGAGAGGATTTTCGTTTTATTACTAAGGAACAAAATAACACTTACCAGCTTGCTTTTAAAGTATCAGGTGTGGCACACATATCAGGCCATTAGCTATGCCATTTAGCTGTGCCAGGAAAGGTATCAAGGAGGGCTTTTCCAAGATAAGGAAAACAGCGTTTCAGCCTTCAGCCTTTCTTTTAGAGGTTGGAGGGGACAGGAAAGAACATGGGCGACTTGCCTGGCCTCAGTGGAGGGATGCAGCAAAAGGGCAAACCAAGCCTCTGTAAGGCGGACACTTCATCATCAGTGCAAAGTAACTTCTCCACGACTGCCTACGATGAAAGGCAGAATTCAACCATTTTAGCATCCATGTTCCACCTTCAGGAAGCTTAAGCACACCTCATGCACCGGCTACTCAGATGCTGGATCCGATGGGTCAAGCCACGCAGGCTGGCTTTGTCGCATAACCTTTTCTTGAACACGTCATTTGGGATGTGTACAAAGAGAAGGTTTCAGAGTTAAGGGCCCTGAAAGCAGACAGAATTTTTAACATGAGCACAAGGTGACCGTAGCTATTGTGTTCAAGAACCCTCAGTAAATAATTCTCATTCAGTCACTGAATCTAGTGCGTCACGAAATTTTCCACCTGGACACCTCCCTGAAGGCTGGCTCCCCTTCTCCCCGTCCTCACACACACATCACAAAAAGCTCAGTGTCTCGCTAACCCATGTTGCCATGGAAGGGAAGAGAGGAAACGCAGAAGAGGCTGCAGGCTGCCTAGGGACACTGACCTCTTCATGATGAAAAGGACAAAGCACTTTTTAAAGAAGTAATGTTACGATATGTTACTTAGTGTTCCATTATACGCTGTTTCGTTGTTGTTGTTGCGATAAAACGTGCTCTTAATTAAGAAAGCCGCTTGATACTGCTTTTTAAAGACTGTGCAAGACGGTTCTCTCATTTACGTTCCTGTTATGATTGACTTTGTGTTGATTGACTAATTTCTATATACTGTACCATTGCATCAAATTTTTTGACTCTGTTGCTTCAGAGAGATGGGAATATTAATGTAGAGTTATCTGTGCAGTCATTTCTAAAGTGGGACCTAATTTGAGGACCTACTTTTGCCTATAAAATCCAGCCTAACCATTTACCTCCATATGCCTGTGCAAGTCACTCAGTCGTGTCCGACTCTTTGTGATCCCATGGGCTGTCGCCCTCCAGGCTCCTCTGTCCATAGGAGTCTTCAGGAAAGAACATGGGCGACTTGCCTGGCCTCAGTGGAGGGATGCAGCAAAAGGGCAAACCAAGCCTCTGTAAGGCGGACACTTCATCATCAGTGCAAAGTAACTTCTCCACGACTGCCTACGATGAAAGGCAGAATTCAACCATTTTAGCATCCATGTTCCACCTTCAGGAAGCTTAAGCACACCTCATGCACCGGCTACTCAGATGCTGGATCCGATGGGTCAAGCCACGCAGGCTGGCTTTGTCGCATAACCTTTTCTTGAACACGTCATTTGGGATGTGTACAAAGAGAAGGTTTCAGAGTTAAGGGCCCTGAAAGCAGACAGAATTTTTAACATGAGCACAAGGTGACCGTAGCTATTGTGTTCAAGAACCCTCAGTAAATAATTCTCATTCAGTCACTGAATCTAGTGCGTCACGAAATTTTCCACCTGGACACCTCCCTGAAGGCTGGCTCCCCTTCTCCCCGTCCTCACACACACATCACAAAAAGCTCAGTGTCTCGCTAACCCATGTTGCCATGGAAGGAAGAGAGGAAACGCAGAAGAGGCTGCAGGCTGCCTAGGGACACTGACCTCTTCATGATGAAAAGGACAAAGCACTTTTTAAAGAAGTAATGTTACGATATGTTACTTAGTGTTCCATTATACGCTGTTTCGTTGTTGTTGTTGCGATAAAACGTGCTCTTAATTAAGAAAGCCGCTTGATACTGCTTTTTAAAGACTGTGCAAGACGGTTCTCTCATTTACGTTCCTGTTATGATTGACTTTGTGTTGATTGACTAATTTCTATATACTGTACCATTGCATCAAATTTTTTGACTCTGTTGCTTCAGAGAGATGGGAATATTAATGTAGAGTTATCTGTGCAGTCATTTCTAAAGTGGGACCTAATTTGAGGACCTACTTTTGCCTATAAAATCCAGCCTAACCATTTACCTCCATATGCCTGTGCAAGTCACTCAGTCGTGTCCGACTCTTTGTGATCCCATGGGCTGTCGCCCTCCAGGCTCCTCTGTCCATAGGAGTCTTCAGGGATAGAACCTATGTCTCTGATGTCTCTTGCATTGGTAGGTGGGTCCTTTACCACTTTTGCTACCTGGGAGGCCCCTCTATACCTCTGAGGGAGGTTAAATCTCATGTTTATAAGATTCCTTTCCCTTCTGAGGGCTTGAAAAATCCCAAAGCGGAACAAATGAGCTGTAGTTTATTTATTTTTTTCCCCACAAATATGTAGCACTTCTCTCTGTGTTGATTCATGAGACATGCTGAAACATAATTTTGTGTCTCATATTCTTTGAAAATAGATTATTTTGCAAAAGTAGGTATTTGTAGTAGAACCTATTGATAATTCGCTTCTGGTAAGTCACCACAAGAGTGAGGCAGGTGGTTGGTAAGCCACAGAACAGACTCCTATAAGAGAAAGATTGCTATTGTTCAGTCGCTAAGTCATGTCTGACTCTTTCCTGATCCCATCAGCTGTAGCCCTCCAGGCTCCTCTGCCCATGGGATCTCCCAGGCCAGAATACTGGAGTGGGCTGCCATTTTCTTCTCCAGGAGATCTTCTTGACCCAGGGATCGAACCCATGTCTCCTGCATTGCAGTTGGTTTCTTTACCACTGAGGCAACTGGGAAGCCCTAAAGAAAGAGTACTGACATATAAAACAAACCTTTCACTTCTAGCCTTTCTCCCTGTGACCATCTATATGTCAAGCGTTGTCAGGAGCTGTGTATGGGGGAACACACACATACACACACTCAACTACAATGCAGTTTAAAAACCAAGTGTTTGAAGAAGCTGGGGCAAAGGAAGGGGTGATGAATCCTGTCTGGGGAGAGTTAGAAAAGACAAGCAGAGGGGCCCAAGATTGAAGGAAGGGTCCCAATTTAGGAGTAAAACAGATGTAGATGTAATCCGAGTTCTACCATTTTCAAAAGGTTAGGTTATGATTTTTATTTTTGTGTGGGTTTGAGCAAATACGCACAGTTCTGTAAAAGCCTATGACTTTGATTATGAAAACATATAAATGTATAATAGCACAGACAGAATAATAACGCGACTGCCTATCCAGGTTCTTCAAGTTTTAATATTTTGTCATAATTATTTCATTTAGTTAAGAAAGTAAATCCTGCAATACATTGAAGTTGCCTGTTTTCTTTCTTAATCACCTTCTCCTACCTCACCCTCCTTCTTCAGAGGTGTCTCTTGATTATATCCTGAATTTGATATTTATCATGCCTATGCCTGTTTTCATACTTTCTAATGTATATATCATAACCAAAATTTAATATTATTCTCCATGTTTTAAATTTCATATAAATGGTAGTATAATATCACGCTGTTCAAGTCCATCCATCCATGTTGCAAGTCACAGAATTTCATTATTTTTTATGGTCAAGTAGCAGACCATTTTAGTTTTTGCCTGTCTTATTTGTATGCAATGATATATTATTTTAATTTGTATTTTTTTATGATTGCTACTGGAGTTGAACATGCATGGTTATTGACCACTTAATTGTGTTTTCTATTCGTTATTTAACAAATATTTTCCATGAGTTGTTCACCTCTTACTTATTGATTTATAAGATTATCATTGTGACATAGTCTTTGTGGCTTTAGGTACTGCAAATATCTTCTCCTACTTTGTATCATGTCTTTTGCTTTTGCTTTGGTGGCTATGATGTATAAAATATTTAACTTTAATGTATTTACATGTGTTAAGGTTTTGTGGCATATGCTTTGATATGTTTTTAAGAAACGTCCTCTTTCTCCAAGGTCAAAAAGATATTTTTCCATATTGATTTCTGAAAATGTTGAAGGTGTGCTTTTGTATTTATATCTTTAAATGGTTTAACTTTTTGCATATGGATGTGAGATAGTGTCCATATTTTATTTTTTGGAGTGTTCATTGTCTTAGTACCATAAGCAATCAGTCCTTTCACATTGATCTGCTATTTCCATGTATCATCTATCAAGTTTCCATTTTATATATGGGGAGTGTGGCTGTGATCCTCTCTGATCTCATTATTTGAATATCACTGTGTGGATATCACACTGTCTAAATTCAAGTAGCACTATGATACATCTTGTTGTAATTATGATGGCGTAATCAGTGCCCCCTCCTCCCTGCATGTGTACCCAGTTAAGAAAGAAAAAATTAACCTGCATCCAGGTTCTTCAAGTTTTAATATTTTGTCATAATTATTTCATTTAGTTAAGAAAGTAAACTGCAATACATTGAAGTTGCCTGTTTTCTTTCTTAATCACCTTCTCCTACCTCACCCTCCTTCTTCAGAGGTGTCTCTTGATTATATCCTGAATTTGATATTTATCATGCCTATGCCTGTTTTCATACTTTCTAATGTATATATCATAACCAAAATTTAATATTATTCTCCATGTTTTAAATTTCATATAAATGGTAGTATAATATCACGCTGTTCAAGTCCATCCATCCATGTTGCAAGTCACAGAATTTCATTATTTTTTATGGTCAAGTAGCAGACCATTTTAGTTTTTGCCTGTCTTATTTGTATGCAATGATATATTATTTTAATTTGTATTTTTTTATGATTGCTACTGGAGTTGAACATACATGGTTATTGACCACTTAATTGTGTTTTCTATTCGTTATTTAACAAATATTTTCCATGAGTTGTTCACCTCTTACTTATTGATTTATAAGATTATCATTGTGACATAGTCTTTGTGGTTTTAGGTACTGCAAATATCTTCTCCTACTTTGTATCATGTCTTTTGCTTTTGCTTTGGTGGCTATGATGTATAAAATATTTAACTTTAATGTATTTACATGTGTTAAGGTTTTGTGGCATATGCTTTGATATGTTTTTAAGAAACGTCCTCTTTCTCCAAGGTCAAAAAGATATTTTTCCATATTGATTTCTGAAAATGTTGAAGGTGTGCTTTTGTATTTATATCTTTAAATGGTTTAACTTTTTGCATATGGATGTGAGATAGTGTCCATATTTTATTTTTTGGAGTGTTCATTGTCTTAGTACCATAAGCAATCAGTCCTTTCACATTGATCTGCTATTTCCATGTATCATCTATCAAGTTTCCATTTTATATATGGGGAGTGTGGCTGTGATCCTCTCTGATCTCATTATTTGAATATCACTGTGTGGATATCACACTGTCTAAATTCAAGTAGCACTATGATACATCTTGTTGTAATTATGATGGCGTAATCAGTGCCCCCTCCTCCCTGCATGTGTACCCAGTCGTGTTCAGCTTTTTGAGACTCCATGGACTGTAACCCACCGGGTTCCTCTGTCCACAGGATTTCCCAAGGAAGAATATTGGTGTGGGTTGCAGTTTCCTACCCCAGGGGATCTTCTTGACCCAGAGATAGGACCCACATCTCCTGTGTTTTCTGCCTGGCAGACAGATTCTTTACCACTGCACCACCTGGGAAACCCTGCCCCATCTTATCCTTCAAGATTGTCAGAATTAGCTTCCCAAATTCCAAGAAAAATACTTTTGTATTTTCATTCAGTTTGTACTTTCTGTGTGAACAAAGACATCTCACCCTTTATTTGGGTTTACTCTAATGTCTTTTTGGGTTATCTTTTGATTATTGATTTCAACTTAATTGCTGACCTAGTATGTGACTAATTTTTTTATAAACGTTCATTTATGCTTAGAAAAAAATGTGGATTCTCATTTTGAAATTAAGGTTCTGTATTTCATTTAAAATTCATTTTGTTCAATCATGTTGTTTATTTTTCCACATCCTTACTAATATTTTTCAGCTTGATCTGAAGATTACTGAGAGATGTATGTTAAAATCTCCCAATGATAGACAAATCTGTTTCTCCTTGTTTTTATTCTCCATTTTCATTAAACATTGTTCGTCTACTTAATAACTGCATACAAGATAATGATTATAAAATATTTCACTAGTCTGAGGTTAAAAGCCATTTTTTCCCCATTAAAAAATATACCATTTCATTATCCTCTGACTTTGGTTATTGCTGCTCAGCAGTTTGGTACCTAATTGTTGTTCCTTTATGGATATCATGCCCCTTTCCCCTGGTTGTTTTTCTGATTTTTCTCTCTTTGGGGTTTTGTAGTTTAGCTACAGTGTGCTTACATGTGGATTCTATTATGTTTCCTGAATCTAAAATTTTTGCGTTTTTAATCAATTTTGAATTTATATTTTTCCCAAATTTTATCTCCCTCCTCTCTTTAGTCACTCTGCCTGGATCTGCTGTCAGATATATCTGGACACTCCTGTTCTTTTGTAATATGAATGGCGTAATCAGTGCCCCTCCTCCCTGCATGTGTACCCAGTCGTGTTCAGCTTTTTGAGACTCCATGGACTGTAACCCACCGGGTTCCTCTGTCCACAGGATTTCCCAAGGAAGAATATTGGTGTGGGTTGCAGTTTCCTACCCCAGGGGATCTTCTTGACCCAGAGATAGGACCCACATCTCCTGTGTTTTCTGCCTGGCAGACAGATTCTTTACCACTGCACCACCTGGGAAACCCTGCCCCATCTTATCCTTCAAGATTGTCAGAATTAGCTTCCCAAATTCCAAGAAAAATACTTTTGTATTTTCATTCAGTTTGTACTTTCTGTGTGAACAAAGACATCTCACCCTTTATTTGGGTTTACTCTAATGTCTTTTTGGGTTATCTTTTGATTATTGATTTCAACTTAATTGCTGACCTAGTATGTGACTAGTTTTTTTATAAACGCTTCATTTATGCTTAGAAAAAAATGTGGATTCTCATTTTGAAATTAAGGTTCTGTATTTCATTTAAAATTCATTTTGTTCAATCATGTTGTTTATTTTTCCACATCCTTACTAATATTTTTCAGCTTGATCTGAAGATTACTGAGAGATGTATGTTAAAATCTCCCAATGATAGACAAATCTGTTTCTCCTTGTTTTTATTCTCCATTTTCATTAAACATTGTTCGTCTACTTAATAACTGCATACAAGATAATGATTATAAAATATTTCACTAGTCTGAGGTTAAAAGCCATTTTTTCCCCATTAAAAAATATACCATTTCATTATCCTCTGACTTTGGTTATTGCTGCTCAGCAGTTTGGTACCTAATTGTTGTTCCTTTATGGATATCATGCCCCTTTCCCCTGGTTGTTTTTCTGATTTTTCTCTCTTTGGGGTTTTGTAGTTTAGCTACAGTGTGCTTACATGTGGATTCTATTATGTTTCCTGAATCTAAAATTTTTGCGTTTTTAATCAATTTTGAATTTATATTTTTCCCAAATTTTATCTCCCTCCTCTCTTTAGTCACTCTGCCTGGATCTGCTGTCAGATATATCTGGACACTCCTGTTTTAGTTTCCTTATTTCTCAGCCTCTCTATTATGTTTCTTTCCCCTGTATTCCTGTATGCCATATTATGGGTTGTTTCCTCACATCTATTCTCTAGTTCACACTTCCCCTTTTTAGTTGAATTTAATCTGCCTCTTACTTTTCCATGAACTTTTAATTCCAACGATTTTATTTTTCATTTCTAGAAACTCCTAGTTAATTTTTATTGATTTTTTTAAAAAACATATTCCTGGTATTTTCAAAAGTGCCCTGTTGTTTATTTGTATTTTCAATTCCTTCTTTTACATCTGTTTATTTTGAATGTACTTTGAAAAATGTTTATTTATTCAAGTATCTTCACAGTGCATGGTTATGTAAAAAAAGTATATATATATCACATATATAAAAATCACGTATATAAAGTCATTTTGTAAACACACAGTATAAATCACATATATAATATTAAATCACATATATAATATGAAATAATTTTGTAAACAGATAGTATAGTTATATATTGAATGTCCCTTTTTATAGGCTCTATTTGTTAGTTCTGCTGTTTGAAATTCTTGTGGCTTTAATTCTGAGAAAGAGGGAAACAGAAGAGGGAATGTGTGTGTGTACATGCATCCACATTTATATGCATGTGAAAGCTAGCTTTCGCTCATGACTTGGTTATTCATATGGTATAAGTGGTCTGTGAGTTCACTTTCTAAGAGGCTTTATATGTGATAATTTGGTGTGGGCTCTTTGAGGGTGTAACACTTCCGGATGGTCTGCCTTGCCAAGTGTCCTAATGGTATCCTGATCCAAGAACTGAAATTTCCCATTAAAAATATACTTCTTCCTGACTTTGGTTATTGCTGCTCAGCAGTTTGGTACCTAATTGTTGTTCCTTTATGGATATCATGCCCCTTTCCCCTGGTTGTTTTTCTGATTTTTCTCTCTTTGGGGTTTTGTAGTTTAGCTACAGTGTGCTTACATGTGGATTCTATTATGTTTCCTGAATCAAAAATTTTTTGCGTTTTTAATCAATTTTGAATTTATATTTTTCCCAAATTTTATCTCCCTCCTCTCTTTAGTCACTCTGCCTGGATCTGCTGTCAGATATATCTGGACACTCCTGTTTTAGTTTCCTTATTTCTCAGCCTCTCTATTATGTTTCTTTCCCCTGTATTCCTGTATGCCATATTATGGGTTGTTTCCTCACATCTATTCTCTAGTTCACACTTCCCCTTTTTAGTTGAATTTAATCTGCCTCTTACTTTTCCATGAACTTTTAATTCCAACGATTTTATTTTTCATTTCTAGAAACTCCTAGTTAATTTTTATTGATTTTTTTAAAAAACATATTCCTGGTATTTTCAAAAGTGCCCTGTTGTTTATTTGTATTTTCAATTCCTTCTTTTACATCTGTTTATTTTGAATGTACTTTGAAAAATGTTTATTTATTCAAGTATCTTCACAGTGCATGGTTATGTAAAAAAAGTATATATATATCACATATATAAAAATCACGTATATAAAGTCATTTTGTAAACACACAGTATAAATCACATATATAATATTAAATCACATATATAATATGAAATAATTTTGTAAACAGATAGTATAGTTATATATTGAATGTCCCTTTTTATAGGCTCTATTTGTTAGTTCTGCTGTTTGAAATTCTTGTGGCTTTAATTCTGAGAAAGAGGGAAACAGAAGAGGGAATGTGTGTGTGTACATGCATCCACATTTATATGCATGTGAAAGCTAGCTTTCGCTCATGACTTGGTTATTCATATGGTATAAGTGGTCTGTGAGTTCACTTTCTAAGAGGCTTTATATGTGATAATTTGGTGTGGGCTCTTTGAGGGTGTAACACTTCCGGATGGTCTGCCTTGCCAAGTGTCCTAATGGTATCCTGATCCAAGAACTGCCTTTCTAAAAAATTTACCTATTTATGGTGGAAAATTTTCAAGCATACTCAAAAGTAGATAAAATAGTGTAATGAATGCCTGTGCTTCCATCACCCAGCTTCAATAATTATTAAGAGATTATCATTGTTGCTTCATTTGCCTATTGCACTTTCTCCACACCTACACATCACACACTGAATTGTTTTGAAGTAAATCCTGGATGTTATATGATTTCATCCATTAATTTTCTACTGTGAAAGTCAAAAGATGAAGACTAAAAAATAATCAGAACAGCGGTCATATCTAACAGGTTAACAAGTTCTTAATAGGCTCAAATCAGAGTCTGAACACTCATGATTAACTCATTTCTTCAGTTTGTTGAAATCAGGATCCCAATAAATTTCATGAACAGCAATTGCTTCACACATTGTCTTATCTCCTTTAATCAAAGATTTGCCTTGTCTCTCTCCCATATTCCTTCTCTCTCCCTCTTAGAATTTACTTGTAGAAAAAACCAAAACACTTTTTTTTTTAAGGATTGCTTTCATGTTACTTTCTACCTTCTCACCTTCATGGGTTCCAGGACTGTGCAAGTATAAGACCCCTCAAAACCTCTACCACATGCCATCGACTGAGACAGAACAATTTTCTTGATGAATTTCAGTGCTACTGGGTTAATTGTTTTCTAGTCTTGTAAGGGTGTAGCCATTTAGGGGCCTACTTTTATACCATGGTCTTAGTTCCATCTCTTAGCCTATAAAAGCTCAATGTATTTGAAAGTGTTTTATCGAGAGAACCTTAATACTATGCAAAAGTGAAACCTCTTGATGCCTTAAAAAAATCTTCTTTGGATCAACTTACAAGTTTATTAACCTCTCTAAGTCACAATTTTCTACAAAATGGGGCTGTTCTTTCTTTTTCACTTATTGCATTGTTGGGAGAAATAAATGAGCTAATGTGTACAAAGTGGGTAATGCAAAAAGGGTATCCTTTCTGGGCACAGAAGATCTGTAGCAAACTTTGAAGAATGAATATGCTGGACTCAAAATGGTTGAAGGAAGAGTACTACAGGAGGAAGAGAAAGAAGTAACATTAATTCTCCATTTTTAAGTCTTTGGTTGTTATTATGCCTTTCTAAAAAATTTACCTATTTATGGTGGAAAATTTTCAAGCATACTCAAAAGTAGATAAAATAGTGTAATGAATGCCTGTGCTTCCATCACCCAGCTTCAGTAATTATTAAGAGATTATCATTGTTGCTTCATTTGCCTATTGCACTTTCTCCACACCTACACATCACACACTGAATTGTTTTGAAGTAAATCCTGGATGTTATATGATTTCATCCATTAATTTTCTACTGTGAAAGTCAAAAGATGAAGACTAAAAAATAATCAGAACAGCGGTCATATCTAACAGGTTAACAAGTTCTTAATAGGCTCAAATCAGAGTCTGAACACTCATGATTAACTCATTTCTTCAGTTTGTTGAAATCAGGATCCCAATAAATTTCATGAACAGCAATTGCTTCACACATTGTCTTATCTCCTTTAATCAAAGATTTGCCTTGTCTCTCTCCCATATTCCTCTCTCTCCCTGTTAGAATTTACTTGTAGAAAAAACCAAAACACTTTTTTTTTTAAGGATTGCTTTCATGTTACTTTCTACCTTCTCACCTTCATGGGTTCCAGGACTGTGCAAGTATACGCCCCCTCAAAACCTCTACCACATGCCATCGACTGAGACAGAACAATTTTCTTGATGAATTTCAGTGCTACTGGGTTAATTGTTTTCTAGTCTTGTAAGGGTGTAGCCATTTAGGGGCCTACTTTTATACCATGGTCTTAGTTCCATCTCTTAGCCTATAAAAGCTCAATGTATTTGAAAGTGTTTTATCGAGAGAACCTTAATACTATGCAAAAGTGAAACCTCTTGATGCCTTAAAAAAATCTTCTTTGGATCAACTTACAAGTTTATTAACCTCTCTAAGTCACAATTTTCTACAAAATGGGGCTGTTCTTTCTTTTTCACTTATTGCATTGTTGGGAGAAATAAATGAGCTAATGTGTACAAAGTGGGTAATGCAAAAAGGGTATCCTTTCTGGGCACAGAAGATCTGTAGCAAACTTTGAAGAATGAATATGCTGGACTCAAAATGGTTGAAGGAAGAGTACTACAGGAGGATGAGAAAGAAGTAACTTTATTTCTCCATAATTTTGTTGTTTTGGACTTAGTCTTTTAGGCTTTTTTTTGTTTGGCCACTTCTATTGATCTTTCATTTATTTATCTTTGTTCTTTGGCCTGTGTGGACCTCCCATCATCGTGGCCTCTGTTATCGCAGAGCATGGGCTCTGGGCACATGCGCTCCAGAGCTCTGGCTCTGGTAGTTGGACACATCAGTCCAGCAGCTCCACAGCATGTGAGATCTTCCCAGGCCAGGGATCGAACCAGAGCCCCTTGCACTGCAAGGTGGTGTCCTTACCCACTGAACCACCAGGGAAGCCCTCAGTGTTTTTTTAATATAAGTTTTAATGTTTACAGGCCTTTACTTATTTATTTTTGGCTGTGCTGGGTCTTCATGGGAGCATGGAGGAGCATCTTTCTAGCTGCAGCACACGGGCTCTGGAGCACACAGGCTCAGTCATTGTGGTGTGTGGGCCTCTCCAGTTATAGTACATGGGCTTAGTTGCCCTGTGACGTGTGGGATCTAGTACCCTGACCAGGGGTCAAACTCAGATCCCCTGCTTTGGGAGCACAGAGTCTTAGTCACTGGATCACCAGGGAAGTTCTCCCTGATTATTCATTTTTTTGAGGGTGTAATTGCAAAATTCCCAGAAGTTCCTATAAAGTATCTTATCATAGATGTGCAAATCTGCATTATAATATTGAAGTAAGACCCAAACTAAATGGACTCTACTTAAATGTCTGTGTGACAAGTCCCACAAGTCCCACACTCACATGGCTGATTTTTTTCCCCCATTTTCTGTAAATGATGTGATGAAAAGGTTGTGAGCGTCATCGGTTTAAAACTGTGAGCTAGGGCTTCCCTGGTGGTCCAGTGGGTAGGGACACCACCTTGCAGCGCAAGGGGTGCCGGTTCGATTCCTGGCCTGGGAAGATCCCACGTGCCATGGAGCGGCTGGACCGATGTGTCCAATCACTGAGCCGGAGCTCTGGAGCGCATGCGCCCACAGCCGGTGCTCTGCGACAACAGAGGCCACCGCGATGGGAGGCCCACACGGGCCAAAGAATAAAGATGGATGAAAATAGATAACTGAATACATAAATGATCAATAGAAGTGGCCAAAAAAAAAAAAAAAACAACTGTGAGCTAATTTGCAGTCATTTTCAAGCAAGGTTTCTGAAGCTTTGGCTTTGGACCGCCTTTGTGCTGGCACATTTCTTGCAGATCTCCCTGGCTTTCCTGCCTTATTTTGGCAGACACATCAAGGGAAGCACACTATATCCGTAGGATTTGGGGGATTCAGGGTCCTCTCATACAGCTGCCGGTCACCAGTTCCAACTCTTTTGTATTAGTTCCATCAGGACAGGTTTTTAACATCTTCTAAAGCAACATAGAAGTTATAAGTGAACATCTGCAAAGCACAGTGTGTGCTAAGAAATAGGGCAGTTCCTTAACAAGCACGTCGTGCTTCCCACACTTTCTGTGTTTATACAACAGATCTGGCTAAAGCACATAGAAATGTCAAGTACATTGCTACATTGGTTAAATATTTTTCTAAATACATTTATAAAGTCTTTCATGAATTATACACACATATATAATTTATATATAAAAATAATTATGTACAGATATATAGCTATATTAATAACAAAATAAACACAGATATAAAATTATGGTTAAGGGATCGCTTCATATCATGATAAAGCTTACCACTTGAAATTAGACAGGATGTATTTTACCAGAGGACTTTGGTCTGGTATGTAAGTGCTTCTTGACCCTCTGTATTTCTTGACCAGTCAATCAGATCTTTTATCACAACAAAGCAGGTGATTCTACTCTAATTGCTTTCAACGGCAAGAGCAATAACTTCCTTAAGAATCACCTCATGAAATTTAAGCTTCTACAATTTATCTTCCAAAGCAATCTAAAGAAAGTTCTGGGCGATGATAGACATGCTTTTGTTTTTCCATTTATTAGCACACAAATCATTCATTTTGCTTCAGTTGAATGTCTTTGCATACTCACTGATGGAGAGTCCATAGAGTTACAGCAATTCAGACACAGATCTGTCAGGGATCAACTTCTCAGGCTAAAAGACGATGATAGTAATAAAGGGGAATGAAAATATGGAGGGGTGTTATAGGTGAGCTCAGCTTAGGTGTGGTTCAGCAGGTGTCTTCTCTGTGTAGACTCTGCAAAGAAATAATCTTCTCCAAGATAATTCATCATTTAGAATGACCTCTTTGCTGAGAAATTCTGACCTGGATCTCTACCAGCTTCTATTAAAAATAATCTTACTTGCAAACTAAAGATTGCAAATTGTTCCCTCCAATAAATATGTAGAAATGCACAGGCAGGGAGGTATGTCACAACCCAAACTCTTCCTGGGTCAGGTGGAACTTAATCCTTAGATGAAGAGAGTATTTCTGTACTACATCTCTTCATTAGCAACTTTTACTCTAATGGAAAAATAAAAATAACAAGAGTAGAGCAGGGCTTCCCTGGTGGTCCAGTGGATAAGGACACCGCCTTGCAGTGCAAGGGGCACCGGTTCGATCCCTGGCCCGGGAAGATCCCACATGCTGCGGACTGGCTGGACTGGTGTGTCCAATTAGAGCCGGCGCTCTGCAGCGCATGTGCCCAGAGCCAGTGCTCTGCAACGGGAGAGGCCACTGCAATGGGGGGGCCCACACAGGCCAAAGAATCAAGATGGATGAAAATAAATAAATTAAATAAATAAAAAGAAAGCCACCAGCAAGCAGCATCTTTAAAAAGAAAAAAAAAAAAATAGAGCAATGACGTTCTGGGGTTGTAGATTTCTCTGGCAAGTAGAAAGGCATTGAGTATCTTCCTACTATATGATAAGCCAAATAAAACATTCCTTAGCAAAATTTGCTAGCTATAAAAAGTTGTTGCTAGGTATAGTTTTATTTGTAGTAGAAAACAAGCTGCTATTTTGAGCTGAGTTTAACAAAAACCAAGAAAAGCTTTTTCAAAGTTATAATTAGTGTTCTAGGTTTTAATGCTTATACAGTTATATTTGCAGTGTTTAGAGACAGTTACATTTTTCCCCCTCATCTTTCTTATTGGAATTTTTAAATTGAAGTATAGATGATTATATAAGCTATAGATATAAAATACAGTGATTCATAATTTTTAAGTTATACTCTATAGTTACTATAAGTATACTTCATAGAGAAGAATTCAGACACAGAGCTGTCAGGGATCAACTTCTCAGGCTAAAAGACGAGGATAGTAATAAAGGGAATGAAAATATGGAGGTGTTATAGGTGAGCTCAGCTTAGGTGTGGTTCAGCAGGTGTCTTCTCTGTGTAGACTCTGCAAAGAAATAATCTTCTCAAGATAATTCATCATTTAGAATGACCTCTTTGCTGAGAAATTCTGACCTGGATCTCTACCAGCTTCTATTAAAAATAATCTTACTTGCAAACTAAAGATTGCAAATTGTTCCCTCCAATAAATATGTAGAAATGCACAGGCAGGGAGGTATGTCACAACCCAAACTCTTCCTGGGTCAGGTGGAACTTAATCCTTAGATGAAGAGAGTATTTCTGTACTACATCTCTTCATTAGCAACTTTTACTCTAATGGAAAAATAAAAATAACAAGAGTAGAGCAGGGCTTCCCTGGTGGTCCAGTGGATAAGGACACCGCCTTGCAGTGCAAGGGGCACCGGTTCGATCCCTGGCCCAGGAAGATCCCACGTGCCACGGAATGGCTGGACCGGTGTGTCTAATTACGAGTCAGTGCTCTGCAGCGCATGTGCCCAGAGCCGGTGCTCTGCAACGGGAGAGGCCACTGCAATGGGAGGCCCACACAGGCCAGAAAGAATAAAGATGGATGAAAAATAAATAAAAAATAAATAAAAAGAAAGCCACCAGCAAGCAGCATCTTTAAAAAGAAAAAAAAAAAAATAGAGCAATGACGTTCTGGGGTTGTAGATTCCTCTGGCAAGTAGAAAGGCATTGAGTATCTTCCTACTATATGATAAGCCAAATAAAACATTCCTTAGCAAAATTTGCTAGCTATAAAAAGTTGTTGCTAGGTATAGTTTTATTTGTAGTAGAAAACAAGCTGCTATTTTGAGCTGAGTTTAACAAAAACCAAGAAAAGCTTTTTCAAAGTTATAATTAGTGTTCTAGGTTTTAATGCTTATACAGTTATATTTGCAGTGTTTAGAGACAGTTACATTTTTCCCCCTCATCTTTCTTATTGGAATTTTTAAATTGAAGTATAGATGATTATATAAGCTATAGATATAAAATACAGTGATTCATAATTTTTAAGTTATACTCTATAGTTACTATAAAATGTTGGCTATATGTTCTGTGATGTACAGTATTCCCTTGTACTTTATCTTATACATAAGAGTGCATCTTAATCCCCTGCCTCTATATTGCCCCTCCCAACCTTGCCACTGGTAACCAGCAGTTTGTTCTCTGTATCTATAGGTCTGCTTCCTTTTTATTGTGTTCACTATTTTGTTGTATTTAAATTCCACATATAAGTGATTAGAGTATTTGTCTTTAGTATATAGTATTTATTTTTCTCTGACTTACTTCACTTAGTATAATACCCTCCAAGCCCACCCATGTTACTGCAAATGGGAAAACCTCATTCTTTGTTATAGCTGAGTAGTATTCCATTATATATGTATATATCATATATATATATATATATCACATCTTCATCACATACATATATGTGATAAAGACCTAGTCTTTTATACATATATACATACATATATACATACATATATATATATATATATATATATATATATACACATATATACACACACACATACCATCTTCTTCATCCATTTAACTGTTGATAGACACTTATGTTACTTCCTTGTCTTGGCTATTGTAGATAATGCTGCTATAAACATTGGGGAGCATGCATCCAAATTATGTTTTCTTTTTTTATGTGTATATACCCATGAACAGAACTGCTGTACCATATGGTAGTTCTATTTTTAGTGTTTTAGAGCCTACACAGTTTTCCATAGAAGCTGCACTAATTTATGTGCCCACTGACATGGGCCCCTCCATATTATTTTTTATGCGATTTTAGTGTGCACTCGGGGTTAGAGCAATAAATTAGTTCTTCCTATTTGTAGAAAAAAAGAAAACTAGCTATAAAAAGTTGTTGCTAGGTATAGTTTTATTTGTAGTAGAAACAAGCTGCTATTTTGAGCTGAGTTTAACAAAAACCAAGAAAAGCTTTTTCAAAGTTATAATTAGTGTTCTAGGTTTTAATGCTTATACAGTTATATTTGCAGTGTTTAGAGACAGTTACATTTTTCCCCCTCATCTTTCTTATTGGAATTTTTAAATTGAAGTATAGATGATTATATAAGCTATAGATATAAAATACAGTGATTCATAATTTTTAAGTTATACTCTATAGTTACTATAAAATGTTGGCTATATGTTCTGTGATGTACAGTATTCCCTTGTACTTTATCTTATACATAAGAGTGCATCTTAATCCCCTGCCTCTATATTGCCCCTCCCAACCTTGCCACTGGTAACCAGCAGTTTGTTCTCTGTATCTATAGGTCTGCTTCCTTTTTATTGTGTTCACTATTTTGTTGTATTTAAATTCCACATATAAGTGATTAGAGTATTTGTCTTTAGTATATAGTATTTATTTTTCTCTGACTTACTTCACTTAGTATAATACCCTCCAAGCCCACCCATGTTACTGCAAATGGGAAAACCTCATTCTTTGTTATAGCTGAGTAGTATTCCATTATATATGTGTATATCATATATATATATATATATCACATCTTCATCACATACATATATGTGATAAAGACCTAGTCTTTTATACATATATACATACATATATACATACATATATATATATATATATATATATATATATATACACATATATACACACACACATACCATCTTCTTCATCCATTTAACTGTTGATAGACACTTATGTTACTTCCTTGTCTTGGCTATTGTAGATAATGCTGCTATAAACATTGGGGAGCATGCATCCAAATTATGTTTTCTTTTTTTATGTGTATATACCCATGAACAGAACTGCTGTACCATATGGTAGTTCTATTTTTAGTGTTTTAGGAGCCTACACAGTTTTCCATAGAAGCTGCACTAATTTATGTGCCCACTGACAGTCTAGGAGAGTTCCCTTTTCTCCACATCCTCGCCAATATGTTATCTGTGTTGTCTTTGTGACAGCCGTTCTTACAGCTGTGAGGTGACACCTCAGTGTGGTTTGATCTTTCCCCCAGTGTTGAGCATCTTTTCATGGGCCTGTTGGCCATCTACACTTCTTTGGAGAAATGTCTATTCAGTTCTTCTGCCCATTTTTAATTTTTTTTTTTATGTTCAGTTGTATGAGCTCTTTATCCATTTTGGATATTAATACTTTATGGGTCATATCATTTGCAAATATTTTCTCCCACTAAGCAGGTTGCCTGTTCATGTTGTCAATGGTTTCCTTCTTATGCAAAAGCTTTCAAGTTTACTTAGGTGCCATTTGTTTATTTTTGCTTTTCTTTCTTTTGCTTTAGGAGACAGATCCTAAAAGATATTGCTATGGTTTATGTCAAAGAGTGTTCTGCCTGTGTTTTCCTCTAGGAGTTTTCTGATTTCTGGTCTTACATTTGGGTCTTTAATCCATCTTTAGTGTCTTTTTGTATTTGGTGTTAGAGAATACTCTTAATTTATTCCTTTTACCCATAGCTGTCCAGTTTTCCTGACACTACTTATTGAAGAGACTGTCTTTTCTCCATAGTATATTCTTGCCTCTGTGGTAGATTGACCATAAGAGCGTTGTCCTCTCATCCGGATGTTCAATTCTGCCATAAACTCTGGTTGATCTGGAGCCATTACTTTTACATGCCTACCAATTTTGGAAATTCTTATTAATATCTGTGCACTAAGTTTGGGTGAAACAATTTCACTTTTTTAAAGAAAGTAATATTAATTTTGGATCTGTTATTGATAGAAAATATGTTTAGCTACGTGGCATTTTTTCCAGAAATTAAATGCTCATCTCTGTAGAACCATAGTGTAATCAGAGAAACATACACAGCTTGGCATGGTTACCAAGACTGGTACTTCTTGCATAGTGGATAATAAATATTTAGATTTGTAGCACAAAGGAAAAGAAGTAGAGAAAGGAGGTTTATAATTCTTAAGTATTTACAAGCTATTTAAGTCTTATTATTAGAAAGATTTTTGAAAAGCTGTGTGTTGCTATGAGAGCAAAAGTAGCCCAAGTCCCTCAGTGAAGGGATTCACTGATGTATTTGACAAACATGTATTTGACTGTTGCATGTGTGCTGGTACTATCATAAACCTTTTACACACGCTGACTTATATAATCTTCACTGCAATTTATGAAGTAGGCACTGTGGTTGTCATCCATAGAGGATGTAATTGAGGCTCAAAGATGTTACGTTGACTGAGGCCAAAAGCTAAAAAGTGGTGGAGGTGGATTTTGAACCCAGGTCTGTCAGATCCACAGCTAAGATAGACGGGCCCAGTTTCTGTCCTTTGAATCTCTTTTTCTGAAAACCTTTATGTAGTTCTCCTCTGTTGTCCCTTCTCTAGGAGCCTGGAAGCTTTTAGATAACTTACAGGGGATACATGTTGGAATGACAATTAGCAAGGTTCTTATAAGAAACGACCTTGACGGTCTTTTGCTTTAAAAATCCTAAAAGATATTGCTATGGTTTATGTCAAAGAGTGTTCTGCCTGTGTTTTCCTCTAGGAGTTTTCTGATTTCTGGTCTTACATTTGGGTCTTTAATCCATCTTTAGTGTCTTTTTGTATTTGGTGTTAGAGAATACTCTTAATTTATTCCTTTTACCCATAGCTGTCCAGTTTTCCTGACACTACTTATTGAAGAGACTGTCTTTTCTCCATAGTATATTCTTGCCTCTGTGGTAGATTGACCATAAGAGCGTTGTCCTCTCATCCGGATGTTCAATTCTGCCATAAACTCTGGTTGATCTGGAGCCATTACTTTTACATGCCTACCAATTTTGGAAATTCTTATTAATATCTGTGCACTAAGTTTGGGTGAAACAATTTCACTTTTTTAAAGAAAGTAATATTAATTTTGGATCTGTTATTGATAGAAAATATGTTTAGCTACGTGGCATTTTTTCCAGAAATTAAATGCTTATCTCTGTAGAACCATAGTGTAATCAGAGAAACATACACAGCTTGGCATGGTTACCAAGACTGGTACTTCTTGCATAGTGGATAATAAATATTTAGATTTGTAGCACAAAGGAAAAGAAGTAGAGAAAGGAGGTTTATAATTCTTAAGTATTTACAAGCTATTTAAGTCTTATTATTAGAAAGATTTTTGAAAAGCTGTGTGTTGCTATGAGAGCAAAAGTAGCCCAAGTCCCTCAGTGAAGGGATTCACTGATGTATTTGACAAACATGTATTTGACTGTTGCATGTGTGCTGGTACTATCATAAACCTTTTACACACGCTGACTTATATAATCTTCACTGCAATTTATGAAGTAGGCACTGTGGTTGTCATCCATAGAGGATGTAATTGAGGCTCAAAGATGTTACGTTGACTGAGGCCAAAAGCTAAAAAGTGGTGGAGGTGGGTTTTGAACCCAGGTCTGTCAGATCCACAGTTAAGATAGATGGGCCCAGTTTCTGTCCTTTGAATCTCTTTTTCTGAAAACCTTTATGTAGTTCTCCTCTGTTGTCCCTTCTCTAGGAGCCTGGAAGCTTTTAGATAACTTACAGGGGATACATGTTGGAATGACAATTAGCAAGGTTCTTATAAGAAACGACCTTACACCTACCTTGCATCTTTTATCTTAAGGGGCTGCTGGGTGTTACCAATGAATTGGTGTTACCAGTTCATTTTTAAGGAGAAGATACCACTTTAAGGATTCATTGTTAGTATTTTACTGCTTGCTCTATGTCTTGCTTATGTGGAAAAGAAGCTATGATGATGACTGCTACACTCTCCATAGCTCTTCTCAATGACCAACACATTATATTTCTCTCTTTTTTTTAATACTTATTTATTTGGCTGTACCAGGTCTTAGTTGCACATGGGATCCTTAGCGGTGGCATGTGGGATCTCATTCTCCAACCAGAGATGGAACCCAGGCCCCCGGCATTGGGATCGTAGAGCCTCAGCCATTGGACCACCAGGGAAGCCCTGACACATTATGTTTCTACTTAATTCATTTGTTAAGATCTGCCTCTCCACTTCCCTGGAGGCCCAGACAGCAAAGGATCTGCCTGCAATGCAGGAGACCTGGGTTCCATTCCTGGGTCAGGAAGATCCCCTGGAGGATGGAATGGCAACCCACACTAGTATTCTTACCTGGAGGATTCCATGGACAGAGGAGCCTGGGAGGCTACAGCCCGTGGGGTCGCAAAGAGTCAGACATGACTGAGCAACTAGCACTAGAGTCCTCCAGGGAGGCAGCCAGGATGTGTGGTAAGTACCAAGTTCTGTGCTCTGCCCCCTAGAGGTCCAAAACACTGTTATAAGTTTAGTTGGTTAGGCAGCGTATTTGACTGTTGCATGTGTGCTGGTACTATCATAAACCTTTTACACACGCTGACTTATATAATCTTCACTGCAATTTATGAAGTAGGCACTGTGGTTGTCATCCATAGAGGATGTAATTGAGGCTCAAAGATGTTACGTTGACTGAGGCCAAAAGCTAAAAAGTGGTGGAGGTGGATTTTGAACCCAGGTCTGTCAGATCCACAGCTAAGATAGACGGGCCCAGTTTCTGTCCTTTGAATCTCTTTTTCTGAAAACCTTTATGTAGTTCTCCTCTGTTGTCCCTTCTCTAGGAGCCTGGAAGCTTTTAGATAACTTACAGGGGATACATGTTGGAATGACAATTAGCAAGGTTCTTATAAGAAACGACCTTACGCCTACCTTGTGTCTTTTATCTTAAGGGGCTGCTGGGTGTTACCAATGAATTGGTGTTACCAGTTCATTTTTAAGGAGAAGATACCACTTTAAGGATTCATTGTTAGTATTTTACTGCTTGCTCTATGTCTTGCTTATGTGGAAAAGAAGCTATGATGATGACTGCTACACTCTCCATAGCTCTTCTCAATGACCAACACATTATATTTCTCTCTTTTTTTTAATACTTATTTATTTGGCTGTACCAGGTCTTAGTTGCACATGGGATCCTTAGCGGTGGCATGTGGGATCTCATTCTCCAACCAGAGATGGAACCCGGGCCCCCGGCATTGGGATTGTAGAGCCTCAGCCATTGGACCACCAGGGAAGCCCTGACACATTATGTTTCTACTTAATTCATTTGTTAAGATCTGCCTCTCCATTTCCCCTGGAGGCCCAGACAGCAAAGGATCTGCCTGCAATGCAGGAGACCTGGGTTCCATTCCTGGGTCAGGAAGATCCCCTGGAGGATGGAATGGCAACCCACACTAGTATTCTTACCTGGAGGATTCCATGGACAGAGGAGCCTGGGAGGCTACAGCCCGTGGGGTCGCAAAGAGTCAGACATGACTGAGCAACTAGCACTAGAGTCCTCCAGGGAGGCAGCCAGGATGTGTGGTAAGTACCAAGTTCTGTGCTCTTGACACGCACAGCCTGAGCTCTGTACTTGCTGTATGGCCCTAAGTATAACACTGTTATAAGTTTAGTTTTCTCATCCATTAAAATGAGCTAATAACAGCGACCACCTCAAATACTTTTCACCAAGACCAAAGAAGATAACTTACAAAGAGTGCTTAGTTTAATGCCTGGCACATCATACTTCTTGATATTAGCATTAAAATGTCAAACCATCTAGACTTGTTAATTAGTTTTTCTTACATAAATATAAACGGTCCCACCAAGTATCCACCGGTGCTAATAAAAAATAGACAGTGTGATATTTGTAACCAAGACAGTCCATGTGTTATCAATTAGAAACTTGCTTAAGTCGGTAATATGTTTCTGAACCCTGAAATACACTCTATATTAGGCCTACTGTAATAAATGTATGAGTGACTTTAATTGCAATAATAAATAGAATAACTGCTAGTGGCTACTACTATATTTATAAGGTATTATCCTAGGCTCCGTTGATTCAGATCAGTTCAGCAGCTTAGTTGAGTCCAACTCTTTGTGACCCCATGGACTACAGCATGCCAGGCTTCCCTGTTGCTCACCATCTTCCAGAGCTTGCTCAAACTTAACGCCCATTGACTCAGTGATGCCATCCAACCATCTCGTCCTTTGCCAACCCCTTCTCCTTTGCCTTCTATTTTTCCCAGCATTAAGGTTTTTTCCAATGTGTCGTCTCTTTGTGTCAGGTGGCCAAAGTATTGGAGCTTCAGCACAGGTCCTTCCAATGAATATTCAGGGTTGTTTTCCTTTAGGACTGACTGGTTTGATCTCCTTGCAGTCCAGGAGACTCCCAAGAGTCTTCTCCACCACCACAGTTCAGAGGCATCAATTCGTCAGTGATCAGCCTAATTTATGGCCCAACTCTCACATCCATACATGACAACTGGGAAAACCATAGCTGTGACTACACAGACTTTTGTCAGCAAAATGATGTTTCTGCTTTTGAAGATGCTGTATAGGTTTGTCATAGCTTTTCTTCCAAGGAGAAAGTGTCTTTTAATTTCATGGTTGCAGCCACTATCTGTGGTGATTTTGGAGCCCAAGAGAGAAAAATTCTGTCACTGTTTCCATTGTTTGCCATCTATCTGCCAGGCAGTGACGGGACTGGTCTTCATTTTTTGAAGGCCCCTTATTGACTTGATCATCAAAAGAAGGCAGTATTGTCTCCATTTCACAGATTATGAAATGAGGCTAAGAATCTGTAACTTTGTCCAAGATAATTTACCTGCAGAGTACCAAGTTAAAATTCAGACTCGAAAGCCCACCACTGTTGTACTATGCAGCACTGTCTCCTTAATTAGAGTTCTCAATTTGGTTTTAACAAAACTAAATAAGCAGTAATCACTTGCTGAATGAACTGTTACTTGGTGTTTCATGCTTTTGAGAGTTATTTTTACCTTTCTCATCTCATCTGGTTAGTTTTTAATCCTTTTATCTTAAAACGAATTTTAAAATAATAAAAATAATAATGATAATAAATGTAAAGAGGGGATAACTTCTTCATTCTACCATATTTAAATCCTATCCAATTAACAGCAAACACTTTGTTGTCTTTAAAAACTAATGCACAGCAGAAAAATATCATAATTGATTCTATGTACCTTAAAGAAAGCATGTGAGTTTTTATTGTATTATTTTTGAGGGGTCATCTTCCAGAGCTTGCTCAAACTTACGCCCATTGACTCAGTGATGCCATCCAACCATCTCGTCCTTTGCCAACCCCTTCTCCTTTTGCCTTCTATTTTTCCCAGCATTAAGGTTTTTTCCAATGTGTCGTCTCTTTGTGTCAGGTGGCCAAAGTATTGGAGCTTCAGCACAGGTCCTTCCAATGAATATTCAGGGTTGTTTTCCTTTAGGACTGACTGGTTTGATCTCCTTGCAGTCCAGGAGACTCCCAAGAGTCTTCTCCACCACCACAGTTCAGAGGCATCAATTCGTCAGTGATCAGCCTACTTTATGGCCCAACTCTCACATCCATACATGACAACTGGGAAAACCATAGCTGTGACTACACAGACTTTTGTCAGCAAAATGATGTTTCTGCTTTTGAAGATGCTGTATAGGTTTGTCATAGCTTTTCTTCCAAGGAGAAAGTGTCTTTTAATTTCATGGTTGCAGCCACTATCTGTGGTGATTTTGGAGCCCAAGAAAAAAAAAGTCTGTCACTGTTTCCATTGTTTGCCATCTATCTGCCAGGCAGTGACGGGACTGGTCTTCATTTTTTGAAGGCCCCTTATTGACTTGATCATCAAAAGAAGGCAGTATTGTCTCCATTTCACAGATTATGAAATGAGGCTAAGAATCTGTAACTTTGTCCAAGATAATTTACCTGCAGAGTACCAAGTTAAAATTCAGACTCGAAAGCCCACCACTGTTGTACTATGCAGCACTGTCTCCTTAATTAGAGTTCTCAATTTGGTTTTAACAAAACTAAATAAGCAGTAATCACTTGCTGAATGAACTGTTACTTGGTGTTTCATGCTTTTGAGAGTTATTTTTACCTTTCTCATCTCATCTGGTTAGTTTTTAATCCTTTTATCTTAAAACGAATTTTAAAATAATAAAAATAATAATGATAATAAATGTAAAGAGGGGATAACTTCTTCATTCTACCATATTTAAATCCTATCCAATTAACAGCAAACACTTTGTTGTCTTTAAAAACTAATGCACAGCAGAAAAATATCATAATTGATTCTATGTACCTTAAAGAAAGCATGTGAGTTTTTTATTGTTGTTTATTTATTTTTGGCTGCACTGGGTCTTTGTTGCTGCACATGGGCTTTCTCTGGTTGCAGGAAGTAGAGGCTACTCTCTAGTTGCAGTGCACAGGCTTCTCATTGCGATGGCTACTTTTACTGTGGGGCACAGGCTCCAGGTGCACAGGCTCAGTAGTTGTGGTTTGTGGGCTCCAGAGCTTGGGCTCAGTAGTTGTGACTGGGGGACTCTGAAGTGTGGCTCAGTAATTGTGGCACACAAGCTTCGTTGCCCCATGGCATGTGGGATCTTCCCAGATCAGGGGTGGAACTTGTGTGACCTGCATTGACAGGCAGATTCTTTTTTTTTTTTTGCCACTTCTATTAAGTCTATTTATCTTTGTTCTTTGGCCTGTGTGGGCCTCCCAACACAGTGGCCTCTTTCACTGCAGAGCACAGGCTCTGGGTGCATGCGCTCCAGAGCTCTGGCTTGGTAGTTGGACACATCGGTCCAGCCGCTCCATGGCACGTGGGATCT
Organism: Tragulus kanchil; assembly: GCA_022376925.1. Lineage (NCBI taxonomy): Eukaryota > Metazoa > Chordata > Mammalia > Artiodactyla > Tragulidae > Tragulus > Tragulus kanchil. Next base: position 265,147,782 of record JAIOJX010000004.1, on the reverse strand, counting down.
TCCCAGGCCAGGGATCGAACCGGCGCTCCTTGCACTGCAAAGCGGTGTCCTTACCCACTGGATCACCAGGGAAGTCCACCAGGAGGATTCTTACCCACTGGACCACCAGGGACGTCCCAGCATGAGAGGTTTGGATGAGCAATCAGGAAGGAATGGTTTAAATGAGCTGCTGTGGGCTGCTTAGTTTTACTTATACCTGGTCTAGGCTGATCAAATGACATTTACCCAAAATTTCCTGTGCCTCAGTTTCTCTGCCAAGTTAAAATTCAGACTAAAGCCCACCTGTGCTAGAGATTTTTAACTCAATTTGGTTTTATCAAAACTAAATAAGCAGTAATCACTTGCTGAATGAACTGTTACTTGGTGTTTCATGCTTTTGAGAGTTATTTTTACCTTTCTCATCTCATCTGGTTAGTTTTTAATCCTTTTATCTTAAAACGAATTTTAAAATAATAAAAATAATAATGATAATAAATGTAAAGAGGGGATAACTTCTTCATTCTACCATATTTAAATCCTATCCAATTAACAGCAAACACTTTGTTGTGTTTAAAAACTAATGCACAGCAGAAAAATATCATAATTGATTCTATGTACCTTAAAGAAAGCATGTGAGTTTTTTATTGTTGTTTATTTATTTTTGGCTGCACTGGGTCTTTGTTGCTGCACATGGGCTTTCTCTGGTTGCAGGAAGTAGAGGCTACTCTCTAGTTGCAGTGCACAGGCTTCTCATTGCGATGGCTACTTTTACTGTGGGGCACAGGCTCCAGGTGCACAGGCTCAGTAGTTGTGGTTTGTGGGCTCCAGAGCTTGGGCTCAGTAGTTGTGACTGGGGGACTCTGAAGTGTGGCTCAGTAATTGTGGCACACAAGCTTCGTTGCCCCATGGCATGTGGGATCTTCCCAGATCAGGGGTGGAACTTGTGTGACCTGCATTGACAGGCAGATTCTTTTTTTTTTTTTTTGCCACTTCTATTAAGTCTATTTATCTTTGTTCTTTGGCCTGTGTGGGCCTCCCAACACAGTGGCCTCTTTCACTGCAGAGCACAGGCTCTGGGTGCATGCGCTCCAGAGCTCTGGCTTGGTAGTTGGACACATCGGTCCAGCCGCTCCATGGCACGTGGGATCTTCCCAGGCCAGGGATCGAACCGGCGCTCCTTGCACTGCAAAGCGGTGTCCTTACCCACTGGATCACCAGGGAAGTCCACCAGGAGGATTCTTACCCACTGGACCACCAGGGACGTCCCAGCATGAGAGGTTTGGATGAGCAATCAGGAAGGAATGGTTTAAATGAGCTGCTGTGGGCTGCTTAGTTTTACTTATACCTGGTCTAGGCTGATCAAATGACATTTACCCATGGCAATTAATTTTCCTGTGCCTCAGTTTCTCTGCAGTGTAGAGATTAGGCTATAAATTTCTCAGGATCAAAGATTATATATTTCTTCATATTCCTAGTGCCTGGCACAATAGAGCTGCTGAGCTCAACTCAGCTGGGGACTGACCCCTACACTGCATGGCCATGGATAACCAGAGATCAGAGATTGCATTGCCACAGTTTTTACTTCATTGTCACAACTCAGGAAATAAGTACTAGGATTTTCCCCCGGCTTATTCCCCTGTACCTTCACAGTGATTCTGTAGGCTAGTTTCTGGGATCCAAACTACTAATAGAGTCATGTGCTGAACTTTTAGTTACAGATGAATCCCACTTGGTAACCAGATGCTTCTAAAGAGGAGGCAGACCGTGTGGTAGGGGTGTGGGTAGGGCTGGGGCACCTGTGATGGGCTCGTGAAAGTTGACTGTGTACATCTCTTCCCAACTCTGTGCTTGGTGACTTCACATTGGTAGCTTGAGATGAGCACCGGTAGAAGTATTTGCACCATGGAAATTAGCACCGGCTGCATGTAGCAGCTCCTCCCCGCAGCTGGTTGTTAAACATTTACCAGCACACTGCTAGAGAGGTGGCCCACTGCTGGACGATGGCTCTGCTTTGGCTTGGAGTGCAGTGGGCAGGGCCAGTGTAGCAGAATGCCCCATCACACTAAGTGGTGATCAAGAGGTGCTTCCAGTTGTCGACCACACACGCTGAGGCTAGAATGAGGTCGTATTCAAGTAGCAATGAAGACAAAATGGTTTTCCCTTCAGTTTTAAGGAATGTTGCTGCAATGGCCATGACTATGGGGAAACTATTGTTGTTGCATCTCATTATTACTGGTCATAAGCTACTTCTGTACACGAACTCCACGAGTCATTGTGCCAGTCCTGGCTCCTAACCATTTAGAAAACTACATTTTCTTTAAATTTTACTTCTTTATTTTTGGCTATCCTGGGTTTTCATTGATGTGGCAGGCTCTTCTCTAGTTGAGGTGAGCAGGCTTCTTGTGGTGACTTTTGTTGTAGAATTCAGGCTCTAGGGCATACAGGCTTCAGTAGCTCCAGCACATGGGCTCAACAGTTGTGGCTCTGAGGCTCTAGAGCACAGGTTCCACAGTTGTGGCTCATGGGGTCAGTTGCTCCACAGCATGTGGGATTTTCCTGGATCAGGGATCGAACTCATGTCTCATGCATTGGCAGGCGAACTCTTTACCACTGAGCTACCAGGGAAGCCCAAGACTACATTTTAGATTAGACTAGTGGTTCTCAAAGTAGTCCTGTTTGTTAGGCAAATTCTTGGTCTCCGCTCCAGACCTCTTGGATCAGAAATCCCAGAGATAACGGAGTTTTCACCAGTTCCTCCAAATAACTCTGAGCTGCTAGCTTAGACTTTGTATTCCCAGAGGCAGTGACAATGAGAATCTAGTAAAAATGCTTATTAGTTGCTCAGTTGTGTCCAACTCTCTGTGACCACATGGACTGAAGCCTCTGTCCCTGGAATTCTCCAGGCAAGAATACTGGAGTGGGTTGCCATTCCCTGCTCCAGGTGATCTTCCCAACCCAGGGATAGAACTCGGGCCTCCTGCACTGCAGGCAGATTGTTTATCATCTGAGTCACCAGGGAAGCCCAGTAGTAATAATGCTACCGTTATGCTAAAATATTCTATCTCATCCTTCTGAAAGCTTGATCCAATAGACATCCTTGAATAGATTCTCATCAGATGTCATCTTGTATAGTATTTAAATCTCAAACTATGTATTCATAAGCAATTTACCCGAGTGAGACTGCATTCATTTGACAGATTGCAATATATATATATTGTTACAAATTATTTCTAATACCCTATCTTAAATTTGACTAAATAGGTGAAAATTTTAAAATTCTCTGAAGAAATATCCAGAGAAACACTTACAGTTCTGCTCCATCTCTTGTTGATCATTTGGCTGTGCAAACATGAGAGTTTGTTACTCTATTAACTGAATTAAAGTACTTTAAATACAAGGGTGAACGTTGATTAACTTACAGAAATAGAGTCCCACTTTGGGTACCCAAATGAAGGGAGGAATAAAAGAGGAGAGGAAATTTGAAAGGCATTTGACAGGGGAGCTTGTATTCCCCAGGTAGCCCTGCCAAGCAGCTCTGTCAACAACAAAAAGAAGAAAACAAATAAATTGCAGGTTGTGTGAATGTCATAGGCGCAGAATGTAAATATGACACAGAAGAAAGTAAATACCAATAATTCACATTTTCACAAAACGTTTTAGGGCGATGCCTTCTATGTCAAAATGAAAAGGAGAAAAATGATGTGTAGGTAAATCTGCAAGACCTGGAGTGCACCATCCCTCTTTATTCATAATAAACCAACTCTCAAAACATACCACTGCAGGTACGACAGGCTGAATAACGCAAAGACCGAGAGTGACAAGACTCAGGACCTGTACATCTAGCCATGGATTTAACATTCCAAGACTATTTCAACTCTGCTTAACTGTCTAACTCACAGGAGACGAGGCAGTCTTCTCTTGGAGCAGACAAAGAAGCTCTTTAGACAGAAGGTGGAATTTGGGACTTCGGTTTTCTCTTCTTGATAAATAAACTGTGGAAATAGGCAACCAAGAATAGGTTTTAAGTGATTTTTTTCCTTTTTTCATTAAAATAATCTTTCAGGCTTTCTGTCAATATAATTGTCCATCTGTACATGAACTAGAATCTTAAATTCTTCGAGGCTAGCTGCCCATCAGCATTGGTCTTCTGGGGCCACCCCTGAGAAGACCAAAACCTGTCTGGTTTTGTTCAGCGATAACCACCTGATCCAATGGATGTCTTCCTAGAAATCTTACATAACTGCTTTTTCCTGTTCTACGGGCCTCACCTCACCATATCTAGTGGGAGCCCTGGCCCAGTATCACAGACTGTTGTTCCAGAGAGGTCTGTTGAGTGTCACTGACAGACCAGAGCTCCCCCTTCCCTGCCCTGGGAAGCCAGACACCCTCTCTTCATGGCACTCAGGAAACAAGTCTCTTGGTCTGGCATATGAAATGTGGTTTCTTCCTGTAGTCATAAAGCTTTCAGCTTTAAGTAGTTCCTATCATTTGGCTGTGCAAACATGAGAGTTTGTTACTCTATTAACTGAATTAAAGTACTTTAAATACAAGGGTGAACGTTGATTAACTTACAGAAATAGAGTCCCACTTTGGGTACCCAAATGAAGGGAGGAATAAAAGAGGAGAGGAAATTTGAAAGGCATTTGACAGGGGAGCTTGTATTCCCCAGGTAGCCCTGCCAAGCAGCTCTGTCAACAACAAAAAGAAGAAAACAAATAAATTGCAGGTTGTGTGAATGTCATAGGCGCAGAATGTAAATATGACACAGAAGAAAGTAAATACCAATAATTCACATTTTCACAAAACGTTTTAGGGCGATGCCTTCTATGTCAAAATGAAAAGGAGAAAAATGATGTGTAGGTAAATCTGCAAGACCTGGAGTGCACCATCCCTCTTTATTCATAATAAACCAACTCTCAAAACATACCACTGCAGGTACGACAGGCTGAATAACACAAAGACCGAGAGTGACAAGACTCAGGACCTGTACATCTAGCCATGGATTTAACATTCCAAGACTATTTCAACTCTGCTTAACTGTCTAACTCACAGGAGACGAGGCAGTCTTCTCTTGGAGCAGACAAAGAAGCTCTTTAGACAGAAGGTGGAATTTGGGACTTCGGTTTTCTCTTCTTGATAAATAAACTGTGGAAATAGGCAACCAAGAATAGGTTTTAAGTGATTTTTCCTTTTTTCATTAAAATAATCTTTCAGGCTTTCTGTCAATATAATTGTCCATCTGTACATGAACTAGAATCTTAAATTCTTCGAGGCTAGCTGCCCATCAGCATTGGTCTTCTGGGGCCACCCCTGAGAAGACCAAAACCTGTCTGGTTTTGTTCAGCGATAACCACCTGATCCAATGGATGTCTTCCTAGAAATCTTACATAACTGCTTTTTCCTGTTCTACGGGCCTCACCTCACCATATCTAGTGGGAGCCCTGGCCCAGTATCACAGACTGTTGTTCCAGAGAGGTCTGTTGAGTGTCACTGACAGACCAGAGCTCCCCCTTCCCTGCCCTGGGAAGCCAGACACCCTCTCTTCATGGCACTCAGGAAACAAGACTCTTGGTCTGGCATATGAAATGTGGTTTCTTCCCTGTAGTCATAAAGCTTTCAGCTTTAAGTAGTCCTAAAGGAAAGCAACCCTGAATATTCATTGGAAGGACTGATGCTGAAGCTGAAGCTCTAATACTTTGGCCACCTGATGTGAAGAGCTGGCTCATTGGAAAAGACCCTGATGCTGGGAAAAGACTAAAGCCAGGAGGAGAAGGGGATGGTAAAGGATGAGATGTTTAGATAGCATCACTAACCCAATAGACATGAATGTGCAAACTCTAGGAGACAGTGAAGGACAGAGAAGCCCAGTGTGCTGCAGTCCATGGGGTCACAAAGAGTCAGACATAAGTTAGTGACTTAGTGACTGAACAGCAACAGCGATTCAATAAATACTACTCTTCTATAAGGTACTTGCATTCTAAACTCCAATAAACTCTCTGAGAAGGTTCTGTTCTAATATGCAAAGCTGCAGGTAAGAAAATGAACTCCCCCATTCTCCTTTCAGAGCCAACTGAGCTCTGAAATATCTGAAATAAAATATTTTCTATATTTTATATATAAAATAGGTAAGCAACAAAGACTTACTGTATACAACAGGGAACTATATTCAATATCTTATAATAACCTATAATGGAGAAGAATCTAAAAAAGAAATATATATGTATATATAATGTGTATATATATAAACACACACACACACACATATCTGAGTCACTTTGCCGTATACGTGAAGCTAACACAACATTGTAAATTAACTATTCTTTGATTTTAAAAGTTCTTTGAAATAGTGAGTACGTTTTCTTTCCACGCTGCCATGCCGCTTGCCTCCATTGTTCAGTGGGGTTCACCCCTGCTCTCTCCATCAGCGATCCTCAAGGTCTTGGAGATGGCTTTCTGTCTCTCCTGCTCCAGGGCCCTTCTGTCAGTCACACAGTAGTCAAGATGGGTAGCTTTTACGTTGCCTGCACCTTTCCTCTCCCCTTTCTCTGACCTTGTCGGCCACCCTCTAAAGCTCTGGCCCACCGGATGGATGAATCCTACTTTTAGATTAGTAAAATGAGATTCTGGTGCCTTCACCACCAGCTCACCCAGCTCACTTTCCTGCCATGTCCTCTGCCTGATCAAAAATGTCCAAGGGAGCCCCACTCTTTCCTAAACCAGGTCTACATCCCCAGACTTTCCACCTACCTCTTCTGCTCTGGGTTTTGTTTCAACTGTGGAGGCACATTTACTCTTCTTTCCACACGCAGTCCTGCCTCTGCGCTGTTGCCCACATTGTTTCACACAAGCTGCCTGATTCGAGGGCTGGTTGCATCATTCACTGGGCATTCATGGAGGCTCAGACAGTAAAGAATGCAGGAGACCCTGGTTTGATCCCTGAGTTGGGAAGATCCCCTGGAGAAGGGAATGGCTACCTACTCCAGTATTCTTGACTGGAGAGTTCCATGGACAGAGGAGCTTGGTGGGCAATATTCCATGGAGCCGCAAAGAGTCGGACACAATGGAACACATTTTTCCACGATTTACTAGTTGTGTGCGTCTGTTTCTTCATTTACAATACAAGGATCATAATAGCACCTACTTCATAGGGTTTTGTGCTGATTCCATGAAGACATCTGTACAAAGCCCTCAGAAGAGCCCCAGCACAAATAAGTCTCCAGTGACTGTTAACGATCATTACTATTATCAGCATCCTTTCAAGGCCCACTTCAAATCCATCTCTTTAGAGAAGGCTTTTTTAATTGCCCAACTCAGTGCTATTTTTCCCCCCTCTTTTTGTACTTCTCTGAATAGCATTTGACACAGAATGCCCTGCCTTTAGAATCATGTGTGCACTTATCGTGGCCTGGCCTGGACTGTACGGTTACTGAGGCTGAGGAAATTTTGTTCATCATTATATGCACTGAAGGACCTTGTGGATAGCACCTGGTCCCTCAAAAGGACTTGATAAATACTGGCTCAATGGAAACAAACTGATTTTCCTATTGTGAAAACTCTGTTCCACAAGCTGAGAAAAAAAATAGCCCATAAAGATAAGCAAATGAAATGAACACCTTGATAACAAGCATGTCCCTGGTGAAAGAGACAGAGATCGAGGTTATTAGCATTTGGGGAAAAGCCCTCTAAAGCTCTGGCCCACCGGATGGATGAATCCTACTTTTAGATTAGTAAAATGAGATTCTGGTGCCTTCACCACCAGCTCACCCAGCTCACTTTCCTGCCATGTCCTCTGCCTGATCAAAAATGTCCAAGGGAGCCCCACTCTTTCCTAAACCAGGTCTACATCCCCAGACTTTCCACCTACCTCTTCTGCTCTGGGTTTTGTTTCAACTGTGGAGGCACATTTACTCTTCTTTCCACACGCAGTCCTGCCTCTGCGCTGTTGCCCACATTGTTTCACACAAGCTGCCTGATTCGAGGGCTGGTTGCATCATTCACTGGGCATTCATGGAGGCTCAGACAGTAAAGAATGCAGGAGACCCTGGTTTGATCCCTGAGTTGGGAAGATCCCCTGGAGAAGGGAATGGCTACCTACTCCAGTATTCTTGACTGGAGAGTTCCATGGACAGAGGAGCTTGGTGGGCAATATTCCATGGAGCCGCAAAGAGTCGGACACAATGGAACACATTTTTCCACGATTTACTAGTTGTGTGCGTCTGTTTCTTCATTTACAATACAAGGATCATAATAGCACCTACTTCATAGGGTTTTGTGCTGATTCCATGAAGACATCTGTACAAAGCCCTCAGAAGAGCCCCAGCACAAATAAGTCTCCAGTGACTGTTAACGATCATTACTATTATCAGCATCCTTTCAAGGCCCACTTCAAATCCATCTCTTTAGAGAAGGCTTTTTTAATTGCCCAACTCAGTGCTATTTTTCCCCCCTCTTTTTGTACTTCTCTGAATAGCATTTGACACAGAATGCCCTGCCTTTAGAATCATGTGTGCACTTATCGTGGCCTGGCCTGGACTGTACGGTTACTGAGGCTGAGGAAATTTTGTTCATCATTATATGCACTGAAGGACCTTGTGGATAGCACCTGGTCCCTCAAAAGGACTTGATAAATACTGGCTCAATGGAAACAAACTGATTTTCCTATTGTGAAAACTCTGTTCCACAAGCTGAGAAAAAAAATAGCCCATAAAGATAAGCAAATGAAATGAACACCTTGATAACAAGCATGTCCCTGGTGAAAGAGACAGAGATCGAGGTTATTAGCATGCGTGGCTGCCCTGATAACATGCTCTCATCCCTGTTCTCCATTGCAGGTCTGCTTAGTGGCCTATCTCGGTTTGTTTATGCTTTGTGTCTCCTATCAAGTTGATGAGCGGACATGTATCCAGTTTGCCATGAAAGTAAGTTGTCATTTTTCTTTATCTTTTATCACCACAGAGAAAGAAACATGAGTACAAAATCGAGGAGGACGTTTTAAGGGGTTGTATATCTGATTGTTCCAGAAATTGCATTTTTAGGCAGACCAGAAAATGTTTGAGGGCATTCATTCAGCCCCCAGAGGTAATGCTAATACCTTTTTATTTTCTTTGGTAAGTCTTCACTGCCATGAGCTGGATTGGCACAGAGCATAGGAATTCTGTCCTCCAATGCCCTGAAAAGGAATATCAAAAATTAGTTCAACAAAATACGTGGCCAGGGAAAAGGTGTCTTAGATCAGTGCTTGCTTTCCTTTTTTTTTTTTTTTTGAATGTTTTAATAATGAAGCAGTCTAAGTGTATTTCCCGTTGTAGGTGGGCTCACTGACACAGAAAAAAGTACATTGGGTGCATCCAGGGGATCTGTGCCCAGAGTCTGAGGGCAAAGGCGGGAGTCGGGGCACGCTTGGTTTAGCTAGCGTGTGTGTCTTTCCTGTGTGTGTCTTTTTCCGGTCAGAGATGGTGCATTTGATTGGAACCAGTTCAAGTACACAACATTTTCACTGCACGGCAGAATCTGCTCCAAAGAGAAACACAGACACACCCTTTCTGAATTTAGGGAGATAAACACCCCACTTGGCAATCAGAAATCATATTCCTACATTTTCTTTCAACTCCTGCAGCAGAGAACAAAAAGCTTTCTGTAATGTTATTGTTGGGTTTTTTTTGGGGGGGGGGACAACTCACATTGTTTACTTTTCTTCTACAAGAAAACACATAGAAACTGGATATTCCTTTGTTCACTAAAACAAGAAAGCATAAGGCATAAGAATAAGTTAACTATATAATTCAAAAATTACAAAGGCACAGAAAATAAGATGTCTGTATATTCTAGTATATTAACATAAAAGCTGCTGACATAGAAAAGCAGTGTGCTGCTACCTATACACATACATATTTAGGGTATGTTGTAAAAGAGTTATTAGTGAACAAAATATTTTAACTAGCAAAAGAAACTCGCTACACAAAATGTATGGTATGATCCTACAGAAAAAAAAAAAAACAAAACACAGCTTTCTGTGCAGAGAAAAAATAGTTTCTCTGAGGAGTGAGATTATAGCTACATTTTGATAGTTTTTCCTTTAATTTTGAGACATTCTCCAATAGTTAGATGTAACTTTTCTAATTTGAAAATTGAATAGATACTTCTTTAAAAATGGATTGATAGAGTTAGAATTGGGGTGGCTATGCACTGCTTGGAAATCTTTTTCTGTCTGAGAGTGTCCTTAAAGAAGGCCAGAATGGGCAGACATCATCCATGCTTACTCTTTTTTAAAGCAGAACTCTGAATAAACTGCGAGACAGTATTTTTTTTTTTTAAGCCAGAAAGCCTAGTAAGAAATGATAAGTTAACTTATGAGAACTTCATTCATCTGGTACAAAGGGCTCTAAGCTAGGTTCATCAATTTCTGTGAAACCCTCCCCTTTCTCTCCCCCAGGACCCCAGGAGACAGCAGAGGCCACAGCCTTGTCCTCACAGAGGCCTTCTAAAGCCATCTCAAGTCTGCACTTAGGGAGCAAGGACAAAAAAAATAAATAAAAAAGCCTCTGCCAGTGTCAGCCAGGTTGAGAATTCCCCACTAGGAAGATCTCATTAGCTATCTTTTTTTTCCCCACCTGTGACAGACACTGACAAATACAGAGACCCATTTCTCCTGAATGTGACCTCTAGTGAGGCTAGCTGCCAGCTCTCCAGGATGCCCGCTATATTATCTTCAGGTTGAAAATGAGCTTTTGTCAATCTCCAGGTATTCCAAAGTAACAAAAGTGCAGTTGGGTTTTTTTGGGGGGGGGTACAACTCACATTGTTTACTTTTCTTCTACAAGAAAACACATAGAAACTGGATATTCCTTTGTTCACTAAAACAAGAAAGCATAAGGCATAAGAATAAGTTAACTATATAATTCAAAAATTACAAAGGCACAGAAAATAAGATGTCTGTATATTCTAGTATATTAACATAAAAGCTGCTGACATAGAAAAGCAGTGTGCTGCTACCTATACACATACATATTTAGGGTATGTTGTAAAAGAGTTATTAGTGAACAAAATATTTTAACTAGCAAAAGAAACTCGCTACACAAAATGTATGGTATGATCCTACAGAAAAAAAAAAAAAACAAAACACAGCTTTCTGTGCAGAGAAAAAATAGTTTCTCTGAGGAGTGAGATTATAGCTACATTTTGATAGTTTTTCCTTTAATTTTGAGACATTCTCCAATAGTTAGATGTAACTTTTCTAATTTGAAAATTGAATAGATACTTCTTTAAAAATGGATTGATAGAGTTAGAATTGGGGTGGCTATGCACTGCTTGGAAATCTTTTTCTGTCTGAGAGTGTCCTTAAAGAAGGCCAGAATGGGCAGACATCATCCATGCTTACTCTTTTTTTTAAAGCAGAACTCTGAATAAACTGCGAGACAGTATTTTTTTTTTTTTAAGCCAGAAAGCCTAGTAAGAAATGATAAGTTAACTTATGAGAACTTCATTCATCTGGTACAAAGGGCTCTAAGCTAGGTTCATCAATTTCTGTGAAACCCTCCCCTTTCTCTCCCCCAGGACCCCAGGAGACAGCAGAGGCCACAGCCTTGTCCTCACAGAGGCCTTCTAAAGCCATCTCAAGTCTGCACTTAGGGAGCAAGGACAAAAAAAATAAATAAAAAAGCCTCTGCCAGTGTCAGCCAGGTTGAGAATTCCCCACTAGGAAGATCTCATTAGCTATCTTTTTTTTCCCCACCTGTGACAGACACTGACAAATACAGAGACCCATTTCTCCTGAATGTGACCTCTAGTGAGGCTAGCTGCCAGCTCTCCAGGATGCCCGCTATATTATCTTCAGGTTGAAAATGAGCTTTTGTCAATCTCCAGGTATTCCAAAGTCACAACAGGTTAACAGTGCACTTCCCCGGTTCTTCTCACGTCCGTTTGGAGGAGAAGGAAGAAGACGCACCTTCCTGCGGTGTTTCTCACGAACAAAACTGCATTTTAGTGCTTGAGATCCAGGCCCACGCTTTGGTGGAGAATTCGTTTCCTTGGGTTGAACACCCTGATGTCCAGCACAAGCTACCCTCCAAGGGTGCAGCCTCTGCTAGTGCACACACACACACTCCCTTTTCCTTACACACACACACACAGACAATAGCCACGGGGCCTGTCTTTTGACCCCAAGCTAACACTGCCTTCTGCGGACAGCTCTCTAAGCTGCCCTGCATCGTGCTCCCCGGGCTCTGCTCCTGGTCCGCAGGGCAATTTGGTGACGGATGGCACCTCCTGCCTATTCTCTCGGCTCTGATTTCTCGAGGCTCACCATGATGGTTTTCAGAATCGTGTCTGGTTCACGTGCTTGTGGAAACACTCAGGGGCACCGTCCCCCATGAGGGCCTTGGAGGAGCCAGTGCACACCTGTCGGAGGCCCCGGGGCTGCAGCTGCACCTCCTCCTGCTCAACCAGGAGCGGAGCAGCCGGACCCTGCCTGACTCGGGGCAGGTAATGAAGTCCAAGCCTAACAGCCCTCCTCCCCAAGTCGCTGAACCTGAAGCAGCAGCTGAGGACCAAGTAGGAGTGGCGGCTGCCTTCTTTGTATCGGCAGTTAGTTGTTAAGGTCAAAACAAGCACAGTGTGTCTTTTGGGGTTGACTCTCATGTTTGGGATTCATCTGCGCTGTTGGCTACACCCATACATAAACATCCCCAAATCAAGCTCTTAGTGTTGGTTCGATTTGTAAAAAGCACCCTCCATCTGTATGACAAATGAAAAGACCGAGTTCCAGGACTGCTCACTAACCATCTATCATGAGTCCTTGTCCCACCTTGGGTACCCGTTTCTGAGGAGACGGGCCTCCATCAGAGAACTTCCTAGGAGAATGTGACCTCTAGTGAGGCTAGCTGCCAGCTCTCCAGGATGCCCGCTATATTATCTTCAGGTTGAAAATGAGCTTTTGTCAATCTCCAGGTATTCCAAAGTCACAACAGGTTAACAGTGCACTTCCCCGGTTCTTCTCACGTCCGTTTGGAGGAGAAGGAAGAAGACGCACCTTCCTGCGGTGTTTCTCACGAACAAAACTGCATTTTAGTGCTTGAGATCCAGGCCCACGCTTTGGTGGAGAATTCGTTTCCTTGGGTTGAACACCCTGATGTCCAGCACAAGCTACCCTCCAAGGGTGCAGCCTCTGCTAGTGCACACACACACACTCCCTTTTCCTTACACACACACACACAGACAATAGCCACGGGGCCTGTCTTTTGACCCCAAGCTAACACTGCCTTCTGCGGACAGCTCTCTAAGCTGCCCTGCATCGTGCTCCCCGGGCTCTGCTCCTGGTCCGCAGGGCAATTTGGTGACGGATGGCACCTCCTGCCTATTCTCTCGGCTCTGATTTCTCGAGGCTCACCATGATGGTTTTCAGAATCGTGTCTGGTTCACGTGCTTGTGGAAACACTCAGGGGCACCGTCCCCCATGAGGGCCTTGGAGGAGCCAGTGCACACCTGTCGGAGGCCCGGGCTGCAGCTGCACCTCCTCCTGCTCAACCAGGAGCGGAGCAGCCGGACCCTGCCTGACTCGGGGCAGGTAATGAAGTCCAAGCCTAACAGCCCTCCTCCCCAAGTCGCTGAACCTGAAGCAGCAGCTGAGGACCAAGTAGGAGTGGCGGCTGCCTTCTTTGTATCGGCAGTTAGTTGTTAAGGTCAAAACAAGCACAGTGTGTCTTTTGGGGTTGACTCTCATGTTTGGGATTCATCTGCGCTGTTGGCTACACCCATACATAAACATCCCCAAATCAAGCTCTTAGTGTTGGTTCGATTTGTAAAAAGCACCCTCCATCTGTATGACAAATGAAAAGACCGAGTTCCAGGACTGCTCACTAACCATCTATCATGAGTCCTTGTCCCACCTTGGGTACCCCGTTTCTGAGGAGACGGGGCCCCTCCATCAGAGAACTTCCTAGGAGAAAAGTTAGACGACTGGCAGTCATCATCAAGGTGCTCTGTAACTGGAATGCTTTCTTCTGCTCTCTCACAGCTCTTGTACTTTGTGCTGAGCGCCGCTGGCCTGACGGTCTGTGTGCTGGCTGTGGCATTCGCCGCTCACCATTACGCCCAGCTCGAACAGTTTACCTGTGGGGCTGCGCTTGACTCCTGCCGGTGCAAGCTGCCCTCCTCTGAGCCCCTCGGCAGGACCTTCGTGTACCAGGGTGTGACAGACTGTGGCAGCGTCACGGGCACTCTCAAGCTCTTCCTCCTCATCCAGATGGTCCTCAACTCGATCTGCAGCCTTGTGTGCTTGCTGGCCTGCTTTGTGATGTGGAAACACAGGTACCAGGTCTTCTATGTGGGTGTCAGGATGTGCCCCCTGACGACTTCCGAAGGGCAGCAGCAAAAGGCTTAACATTCTTGCTCAAAGGTGGGGGAGAAAACAGCATCCTGAGATTTAAAAAAAAGAAAAGAAAATGACCATAACTAATATTCACGGTTCTAAATGAATATTTTTGTATTTTTCAGGAAATGAAAGAGCATTTCTTCAGGTTTCCATAGTATTTTTTTTTTTAATTCTTAAGATCCAAATTGACTTTGAGATATTAAAAGAACACATTCTTGCAATGGTATAAGAAAGAGAGACAGAATGGTATTTATCTATTTTTGGAGTCTGGAGTCTATTCCTAATAGTCATTGACTCTATTACTTGTATAACCTTTGTTTCCTGTCAGTCCAGCTGAGGACCAAGTAGGAGTGGCGGCTGCCTTCTTTGTATCGGCAGTTAGTTGTTAAGGTCAAAACAAGCACAGTGTGTCTTTTGGGGTTGACTCTCATGTTTGGGATTCATCTGCGCTGTTGGCTACACCCATACATAAACATCCCCAAATCAAGCTCTTAGTGTTGGTTCGATTTGTAAAAAGCACCCTCCATCTGTATGACAAATGAAAAGACCGAGTTCCAGGACTGCTCACTAACCATCTATCATGAGTCCTTGTCCCACCTTGGGTACCCCGTTTCTGAGGAGACGGGGCCCCTCCATCAGAGAACTTCCTAGGAGAAAAGTTAGACGACTGGCAGTCGTCATCAAGGTGCTCTGTAACTGGAATGCTTTCTTCTGCTCTCTCACAGCTCTTGTACTTTGTGCTGAGCGCCGCTGGCCTGACGGTCTGTGTGCTGGCTGTGGCATTCGCCGCTCACCATTACGCCCAGCTCGAACAGTTTACCTGTGGGGCTGCGCTTGACTCCTGCCGGTGCAAGCTGCCCTCCTCTGAGCCCCTCGGCAGGACCTTCGTGTACCAGGGTGTGACAGACTGTGGCAGCGTCACGGGCACTCTCAAGCTCTTCCTCCTCATCCAGATGGTCCTCAACTCGATCTGCAGCCTTGTGTGCTTGCTGGCCTGCTTTGTGATGTGGAAACACAGGTACCAGGTCTTCTATGTGGGTGTCAGGATGTGCCCCCTGACGACTTCCGAAGGGCAGCAGCAAAAGGCTTAACATTCTTGCTCAAAGGTGGGAGAGAAAACAGCATCCTGAGATTTAAAAAAAAGAAAAGAAAATGACCATAACTAATATTCACGGTTCTAAATGAATATTTTTGTATTTTTCAGGAAATGAAAGAGCATTTCTTCAGGTTTCCATAGTATTTTTTTTTTTAATTCTTAAGATCCAAATTGACTTTGAGATATTAAAAGAACACATTCTTGCAATGGTATAAGAAAGAGAGACAGAATGGTATTTATCTATTTTTGGAGTCTGGAGTCTATTCCTAATAGTCATTGACTCTATTACTTGTATAACCTTTGTTTCCTGTCAGTCCAGTTGGATTTGGACAGTTTCAGGCCCACTTGCTCAATTTTCTAGAATCATCCTCCAGGCCCTCATCCCCTCCTGCCATGATGGTCACTATATCTCAGAGAAAGGCAGGGCGCAGGACGCAGGGGAGAACTGAACAGCCAAGGCGAGTCTCTCTATTCTGTTTTCCCTGAAAGAGATGTCTCCAAGGCATGGAACAGCTTAAAAGCACAGAAGAGGAAAGGAAGAGACTTTGTAAGCGGTTAAATAATTACAAACACCTGGGCTGGGGCGGTGGCCTTTGTCCTCCGCTCCCTCAGTTTGGGTCTAAGCAGATCGCTTAGTGAATGCTTTGGGTGATTGTCTGCTTCTCAATAATTGGAAGTTGCTGGTAGTTGTACTCTTAATGGGGCTTCTCTGATGAAGAAGGTTTAAAAATAATTACATTATGCTTCTATTCTGTCATCTAAAACAAATCATTGAAACTAATTTCTAGCTAATTGTTAATTATAATGATGCTCAGAAGTCTGTTTAATGAGCCCTGACTGTACTTACGTAGCATCATAGGTATTAGGAGAAATTACTCACCAGAGAGCAGGCTCAAAAATTCTTTCTATTGAAAGCCAAGTTTTACAAGGGAGAAAAAAAAATTTTTTATTAATAGCTCAGGTTAAAAATACTCATTTAAATAAAAACAAGAGCATTTGTAATAAGAAACATTTATACAAATAGCACATTTGTGATGTTTTATAGTTTCTCTCTTGGCAGCTAAGTACTCATTTTGAGGAAGATTGGGTAACGCTGATGTGTTCCATTCATGAAACTCTATTTGATATGTAATCCTACTGTTGATGTGTATAATTGGTCAACTAGAGCCTTAAACTAATATTTTGAGGTCCTTGTTTGAACATCTAGCCATTGACTTGGAGGGCAGTTTTTGCTTTTGTTTTTTCTTTTTTTGGAGGGGGATGGGTTGGGGAGGGAGGGGGGTGGGCGGGCCACTTCTATTGGTCTTTCATTTGTCTAGTTTCATCCGTCTTTGTTCTTTGGCCCATATGGGTCTCCCATCGCAGTGGCCTCTGTTGTCGCAGAGCACCGGCTCTGGGTGCATGCACTCCAGAGCTCTGGCTCGGTCATTGGACACATCGGTCCAGCCGCTCCGCGGCACGTGGGATCTTCCCAGGCCAGGGCTTGAACCGGCACCCCTTGCACTGCAAGGCGGTGTCCTTACCCACTGGACCACCAGGGAAGCCCTTTGCTTTTGTTTTGAAGTGACTGACTTAAAGGAGCACAAATACCCTCTGGTGGGAGACTTTCACCCCTAATTATTGTTATCAGTGAATTTGGAATATCAGTGTTTTAAGGAAAGAACTCAGATGCAAATTCATGCAGCATAAATGTTACCAAGAAGGTTCTCTATTAGGCTGCTCTGTTGAAAGCAGAAACTCAAGATAACAATTGAGCTTAATTCGGCTCTCCACATTGCCTATTGCTGTATTTTACTAATTATTAAATCCTATTCTTAAAACAAATCATTGAAACTAATTTCTAGCTAATTGTTAATTATAATGATGCTCAGAAGTCTGTTTAATGAGCCCTGACTGTACTTACGTAGCATCATAGGTATTAGGAGAAATTACTCACCAGAGAGCAGGCTCAAAAATTCTTTCTATTGAAAGCCAAGTTTTAAAAGGGGAGAAAAAATTTTTTATTAATAGCTCAGGTTAAAAATACTCATTTAAATAAAAACAAGAGCATTTGTAATAAGAAACATTTATACAAATAGCACATTTGTGATGTTTTATAGTTTCTCTCTTGGCAGCTAAGTACTCATTTTGAGGAAGATTGGGTAACGCTGATGTGTTCCATTCATGAAACTCTATTTGATATGTAATCCTACTGTTGATGTGTATAATTGGTCAACTAGAGCCTTAAACTAATATTTTGAGGTCCTTGTTTGAACATCTAGCCATTGACTTGGAGGGCAGTTTTTGCTTTTGTTTTTTCCTTTTTTTGGAGGGGGATGGGTTGGGGAGGGAGGGGGGTGGGCGGGCCACTTCTATTGGTCTTTCATTTGTCTAGTTTCATCCGTCTTTGTTCTTTGGCCCATATGGGTCTCCCATCGCAGTGGCCTCTGTTGTCGCAGAGCACCGGCTCTGGGTGCATGCACTCCAGAGCTCTGGCTCGGTCATTGGACACATCGGTCCAGCCGCTCCGCGGCACGTGGGATCTTCCCAGGCCAGGGCTTGAACCGGCGCCCCTTGCACTGCAAGGCGGTGTCCTTACCCACTGGACCACCAGGGAAGCCCTTTGCTTTTGTTTTGAAGTGACTGACTTAAAGGAGCACAAATACCCTCTGGTGGGAGACTTTCACCCCTAATTATTGTTATCAGTGAATTTGGAATATCAGTGTTTTAAGGAAAGAACTCAGATGCAAATTCATGCAGCATAAATGTTACCAAGAAGGTTCTCTATTAGGCTGCTCTGTTGAAAGCAGAAACTCAAGATAACAATTGAGCTTAATTCGGCTCTCCACATTGCCTATTGATGTATTTTACTAATTATTAAATCCTATTCTTAAAACATCATTTCCTTGTCTGCCTTCAAAAGCATATGAATAATTCCATTGATTGTAATGGAAGTGTCAATTTTTATATGATATATGCTTGACCTTAGCCAAAAGGCCCAGAAGTGATTATATGATATTAACAGCCAAATAATAGAGGAAATACTAAGTTAGTTGGAGGACTGTAAATAAATTTTATGCCCTCCAGATAAAACATTTGATTAGCAGATGTTAAAACCTTTGTCCATACTGACCTGCTTTAAAAATGATCTTCCTAAAAAAAAAAATTATCTTCCTACACACTAGCTTAGGCCAAAAATGCACATTTGGGGGCTTAGTGGATGACTCTAGAGCAGAGGCTTGATCATGTACAAAACTTAGATCAACACAACACCACATCTCTTGGTGCCAACCTGAAAAACACTTTGTGCCATGTTGTAAAAAATGTCAATAACTGAATCCATGTTTGATTTTGACAATTTCCTACAAAAGAAAATGACTGATACTCTGTGGACTCTTTTTTAAAGAGTGAGAAACTTGTGCTTTAATGCTAATTACTATGAATAAGGCTCCCTTGGAAGCACACCTGAATACCTTAAATGACTTTTTTTTTTTTTATATAGCAAACACTACACATTTTTCTATCAGAAAATTAAATTCTACACAACACTAAGGTGCTGTATGCTTTACAAGCAATTCACAGGGTATTTCAAATGACAGAGTAACTCTAGTTTATGTGCTTCCTTTTTCTAAAATAATGCAACTAGTAAGAACGGGCATGATGATAAACTTAATAATAATCAGGATATATATATATGTGTGTGTGTGTGTGTGTGTGTGTATATATATATATATATATATAGGGTTGATGTAGGGCTTCCCAGGTGGCTCAGTGGTAGAGAACCCACATGCCAATGCAGGACACACAGGAGACTTGGGTTCAATCCCTGGGTTGGGAAGATCCCCTGGAAGAGGAAGTGGCACCCCATTCCAGTATTCTTGCCTGGAGAATCTCACGGACAGAGGAGCCTGGTGGGCTATAGTCCATGCCATCACAAAGAGTCAGACACGACTGAAGTGACTTAGCACACACACACGTATGGTGTATATATAATGAGGATTTTGCTATTGTGTGATTAACTCATTCTTAAATTCCTAAAGAAAGAAAAAAATTGTAAGTGAAAGAATATAAAATAAAATTAAAAAATTAAAAAAGAAAAAATTTCTGTGCTGTAAGCTCACTGTGTATTGATACAGTGAGAATTGTGTTGCATGAATAACAAACTGCTTTGGGCTGAATTTGAAGTATTTTGAGGTTGTGTTTTGCAAATATTGAAGTTACAGTAACGGCAACAGAAAAGGAACAGATACAGAGCTTTACACTTAGCAAAATGTTACATTTAAAATCTGACAAGGAGCCAAGACGGTGACTGTCTCTTCTAAACCATGAAACAGTAAGATTTGCACAATCCTCCTCGTCGCCCACCTCCTTCAGGCAAATTAAATGAATCAAGACTTTGAAAAAAGGGGGAACAGCCAGGACTTGGCAGGACTTGGCACAGAAGGAATACAGCAGCCTAAATGTGCAGACTTTGTAACCGAGCCCACCCGATCGGCTTGGCCTTTGCATGACCGCCATCTGTGCCTCCCTCACTCCATCCAACTTTGTGTAGGCAGCTCCTTGGAGCCATTCCTAAAAATATAGCTACACCAGGCCCTGGAAACTGTCGTCAAGGGACAGGCCTCGCTTGTTTCCCTCCTTGAGTGAAACCTCTGTTAGATCTCTTTTGAGGGGCTTTTACCTGCAGACATCGGCGTGTTCTGACAGCAAGACACGTCCTGTGTGTGGTTTGTATTGTATCCGGGACTTCAGGATCTGTTCGTATTCTTGTACCTCCTCTCTTGCATGCAGTATATCTTGAAAATATGTTTATAGATTTATTTAGTAAAGCCTTGGGTAGAGAGCATCTGTGGGAGATTCTGAGCAACAGAGATGAACCAGTTAACGCTAATCAGAAAGGAACTTAAATGCTGCCCTGAAAAACCAATCATGTCCTAATGAAGCACACCTTTACGTTTCCTAGTGCCTGTTGCTGAACTGTTGCTGTGCAGCCGTACATTTCTGTAAATCACGCTATCAGTTCTCACATGCTCAAAGAACTCAATCATGTGTTTGGACCTATGCTGTGTATTCAGGGTAGTGTTACAAAGAGCTAATGGCCACAAATACGGACTCACAGTGGAGACATTCATTTGAATAAAGGCTCAGTGGGTCAGCCTGTGAAATGAATACCTTGACTGGTTTCTTCTAATTGTCTAGTATTTTATTATTTCAAGCAATTAGCCCCTTGGAAAATAGTGGTCTGTACTTTGGTGTTATGGTTTTGTTCTTCTGCCCTGAGGGTATAAGAAGTAGAAAACAAAATGTATCCTACATGTTTGAGGTGGTTGTCTTTAAGAGCGTATGTATAATGTAGATTTTCTTTGTTAATAAAATTTTCATAATGTCTGAAAATGCTGTGTTTGGATGTGTTTTAAAGTGATGGTACGTTGCACATGAACGAGTCTACATAAGATCTCTCAACTTAGTGTTTACATAAAATATCTGGGTTTAGAGTTGAGGAGGACCAGTATGTATTTTGAGTCCTTTGTTCCAGGGTGGTGTCTCTTTTGGTATACTGGGTCTGCTGTCGAAGTCAAGGAATACAGCAGCCTAAATGTGCAGACTTTGTAACCGAGCCCACCCGATCGGCTTGGCCTTTGCATGACCGCCATCTGTGCCTCCCTCACTCCATCCAACTTTGTGTAGGCAGCTCCTTGGAGCCATTCCTAAAAATATAGCTACACCAGGCCCTGGAAACTGTCGTCAAGGGACAGGCCTCGCTTGTTTCCCTCCTTGAGTGAAACCTCTGTTAGATCTCTTTTGAGGGGCTTTTACCTGCAGACATCGGCGTGTTCTGACAGCAAGACACGTCCTGTGTGTGGTTTGTATTGTATCCGGGACTTCAGGATCTGTTCGTATTCTTGTACCTCCTCTCTTGCATGCAGTATATCTTGAAAATATGTTTATAGATTTATTTAGTAAAGCCTTGGGTAGAGAGCATCTGTGGGAGATTCTGAGCAACAGAGATGAACCAGTTAACGCTAATCAGAAAGGAACTTAAATGCTGCCCTGAAAAACCAATCATGTCCTAATGAAGCACACCTTTACGTTTCCTAGTGCCTGTTGCTGAACTGTTGCTGTGCAGCCGTACATTTCTGTAAATCACGCTATCAGTTCTCACATGCTCAAAGAACTCAATCATGTGTTTGGACCTATGCTGTGTATTCAGGGTAGTGTTACAAAGAGCTAATGGCCACAAATACGGACTCACAGTGGAGACATTCATTTGAATAAAGGCTCAGTGGGTCAGCCTGTGAAATGAATACCTTGACTGGTTTCTTCTAATTGTCTAGTATTTTATTATTTCAAGCAATTAGCCCCTTGGAAAATAGTGGTCTGTACTTTGGTGTTATGGTTTTGTTCTTCTGCCCTGAGGGTATAAGAAGTAGAAAACAAAATGTATCCTACATGTTTGAGGTGGTTGTCTTTAAGAGCGTATGTATAATGTAGATTTTCTTTGTTAATAAAATTTTCATAATGTCTGAAAATGCTGTGTTTGGATGTGTTTTAAAGTGATGGTACGTTGCACATGAACGAGTCTACATAAGATCTCTCAACTTAGTGTTTACATAAAATATCTGGGTTTAGAGTTGAGGAGGACCAGTATGTATTTTGAGTCCTTTGTTCCAGGGTGGTGTCTCTTTTGGTATACTGGGTCTGCTGTCGAAGTCAAGGTTGTCAAGTCTCTGCAGCAAAGGGAGCCTGAGCTAGAAAAAAATGTTTTTGCAAAAGATACCTGGAACGCTGATCGTCATTTATACACCCATTATTGTCAAGTAACATGCATGCTCAGTCATGTCCACGTCTTTGCAACCCCATGGACTGCAGCCTGCCAGGCTCCTCTATTCATGGGATTTCCCAGGCAAAACTACTGGAGTGGGTTACCATTTCTTCCTCCAGGGGATCTTCCTGACCCAGGGATCAAACCCACATCTCCTGTGGCTCTTGTTTCGTCAGGCAGATTATTTATCACTGAGCTGCAAAAATGTGGGAGACATGTTGACTGTTACGTGCTCAATCATCTTCAACACGGAATTATAAGGAAAACAGCCTATATCCCATTTCAAATCTGAAAACAAGGGCTCCTTCTTACCAACGTGGAGGCAATTTAAATAGTTGATTAAACTATAAAATGCTGTGGTTCTTTTTCTCTAATTTAGTTAGAAAGACCTGTAAAATGTCAAAGGAGAGGGATAATAATTTAGGAAACACGCTCTGAGCTGGACTTAGTATCCTTAGTCCTAAGGCTGCAAGTCCTAGGGTTAGTAATCTGATGGCCGCTTTCTGGCTGTGTGACTTTGGACAAACCATTTAGTCTTGTTTCTTCATGTGTAAAATGGAGAAAAACATAACTGCCTCTCAGCGTCATGGGAAAGGTTAAATGAAGCAGCACTTTGAAAAGCGGCTCATAGAAGGAACCTGATGTCCATAGAAGGAGCTTGATGTCCATAGAAGGAGCTTGATGTCCATAGAAGGAGCTGGTGTCCTCCTTCCTTACACACAGGTGCGCTCAGTCATTTCAGTCATGTCCACTCTACAAACCCACTGACTGCACCTTCCCAGGTGGTGCCAGTGGTAAAGAACTCACCCGCCAGTACAGGAGACGTGAGAGATGTGGGTTTGATCCCTAGGTGGGGAAGATCCCTTGGAGTAGGAAATGGCAACCCGCTCCAGTATTTCCGTCTGGAAAATCCCCTGGACAGAGGAGCCTGGTGGGCTACAGTCCATAGAGTTGCAAAGACTCGGACAGGACTGGAACAACTTAGCATGCATTGCTGTAGCCTGGCAGGCTGCTCTGTTTTGGAATTTCCCAGGCAAGAATACTGGAGTGGGCTGCATTTCCTTCTCCATGGGATCTTCCTGACCCAGGAATTGAACCCATGTCTCTTGCACTGGCAGGCAGGTTCTTTGCCACTAGAGTCACCTGGGAAGCCCTTACCTGGATTCTACACAGCCTTCTCATTGATGAAGGTGCCTGCTCCCACATCCAACTAGGAAAGTGTCTCTGCTTTGCTCTCCCCTTCTGGGGCTTCCTTTTTATAAACCAGCAACATCCAATGGTCCTCAAACAGAAGTTCTAATTTTAAAATAAGAAAGTACTACCTCTTACTGATGATGTGCATGGAATCACATGCTGACTGGATCTCCCTTTGTTGGTTTACACAGGTTTCTTGAATGTGGCCATCTTCTCTCAACTCTTCTCTCTGGCAGAAGTAGATTTTCTGATTTTCATGGCCCCTGAAATTTAATGTAACAGAAACATATTTAACCCCAAATTTTAGAATTGTAACTTTACTGAGCATTGATATTACACATTGTCAGTTTACTGCATATTAGGTTGAACATACAATCCCTCATTTATTTAAAAGCCAATCATTGAGCTCCTTTACTATATTTGGTTCTATGGATCACTGATTCAAACAACATAACAGTGTTTGCTTTTGAATATAGTCAAAAAAAATACCAGCTATAGCTTCATTCTCCAGGCTGGATAGGAAGATATTCATATGAATCTTTAAATTTGTGGCAAATTTAATTATTAAAACCCCATGGCCAGAAATCTACTTTTTCCCCTGATAGAGTCTATTGTCTTTGTAGTTCATTCCAAATCATTATAAATTATTTTTTATCTGACAAATTTATCTTTTATACATTATTTTTTGTGAAGTGAAGGATATTCATCCTTCGCTGAATTGAAAATTCAGATTGTAAGTGAATGAAAATAAAACAAATGTTTGGGGATGCCATCTTGGAGATAATATTTCATTCTTCTATTTCTTTCCAGCCAATGCCTGAGACACTGGTTTAATTCCTGGGTCAGGAAGATCCCCTGGAGAAGGAAATGGCAACCCACTCCAGTATTTGTGCCTGGGAAATCCCATGGACAGAGGAGCCTGGTGGGCTATAGTTCATGGGGTCACAAAGAGTTGGACTAAGTGACTAACACTTCTCTCTTTTCCTCTATTTGCTCAAACTCCTGTCGATTGAATTCATGATGCCATCCAACCTTCTCATCTTCTGTCACCCCCTTCTCCTCCTGCTCTTTATTTTTTCCAGCATCAGGGTCTTTTCCAGTGAGTCAGCTCTTCATGTCAGGTGGGCAAAATATTGGAGATTCATCTTCAACAACAGTCCTTCCAATGAATATTCAAGAGTTGATAGTCAGGGTTGATTTCCTTTAAATTCAGAGATCACTGCATCATTTTCATTTTCACAGCCTGTTCCCAAAGATCAGAAAATGTCTTAGGCCCAGATAAAGGGGCACGTTCTGTGTGGCCATTTTTCTCTCAACTCTTCTCTCTGGCAGAAGTAGATTTTCTGATTTTCATGGCCCCTGAAATTTAATGTAACAGAAACATATTTAACCCCAAATTTTAGAATTGTAACTTTACTGAGCATTGATATTACACATTGTCAGTTTACTGCATATTAGGTTGAACATACAATCCCTCATTTATTTAAAAGCCAATCATTGAGCTCCTTTACTATATTTGGTTCTATGGATCACTGATTCAAACAACATAACAGTGTTTGTTTTTGAATATAGTCAAAAAAAATACCAGCTATAGCTTCATTCTCCAGGCTGGATAGGAAGATATTCATATGAATCTTTAAATTTGTGGCAAATTTAATTATTAAAACCCCATGGCCAGAAATCTACTTTTTCCCCTGATAGAGTCTATTGTCTTTGTAGTTCATTCCAAATCATTATAAATTATTTTTTATCTGACAAATTTATCTTTTATACATTATTTTTGTGAAGTGAAGGATATTCATCCTTCGCTGAATTGAAAATTCAGATTGTAAGTGAATGAAAATAAAACAAATGTTTGGGGATGCCATCTTGGAGATAATATTTCATTCTTCTATTTCTTTCCAGCCAATGCCTGAGACACTGGTTTAATTCCTGGGTCAGGAAGATCCCCTGGAGAAGGAAATGGCAACCCACTCCAGTATTTGTGCCTGGGAAATCCCATGGACAGAGGAGCCTGGTGGGCTATAGTTCATGGGGTCACAAAGAGTTGGACTAAGTGACTAACACTTCTCTCTTTTCCTCTATTTGCTCAAACTCCTGTCGATTGAATTCATGATGCCATCCAACCTTCTCATCTTCTGTCACCCCCTTCTCCTCCTGCTCTTTATTTTTTCCAGCATCAGGGTCTTTTCCAGTGAGTCAGCTCTTCATGTCAGGTGGGCAAAATATTGGAGATTCATCTTCAACAACAGTCCTTCCAATGAATATTCAAGAGTTGATAGTCAGGGTTGATTTCCTTTAAATTCAGAGATCACTGCATCATTTTCATTTTCACAGCCTGTTCCCAAAGATCAGAAAATGTCTTAGGCCCAGATAAAGGGGGCACAATGCCAGGGAGGGGAGACCTGCCCCGTTGTCCTTCCAGCCTAACCCTGTAGACAGCCACCTACTCTGTCTGAGCAGAGGAAGCAGAGGTTCAGAGCAGTGGGACCTGGAGAATACTTGCCCTGGACCCCGGCTCTGGCTATGGCTTGAGAACCTGTGTGGGTTTGCAAAGGCTCCTGCTGCCTGTCACAGCTGAGCAAACGCTGGATCAGACTCATGGAAGGGAAACATGCAGAGTGTGTGGGAAGGACTCCCTCCTCCCACCATCTCAGAGGGCTCTTTATTGTGGAAGGCAGAATGGGGAGGCAAAGGGAAGAATCCATGCGGAACCTCACTTCCCCCAGCACCCGGCTCCCTGAGCATTGCCTGTGACAACTCACCAAGGATGACTGCCCTTGCTCAGACCCCCGGGCTCCTCTATTCATCCCACACAGAACACCCTCGGAGCCTGGCTTGGCTTCACCCTGCAGCAAAGGGAAGGACGTGTCAGGCAATAAGCAGGGAAAAAAAAAAAAAATGCTCAGGTCTTATTGAAAAAGGCCCAAATTGTAACTTAACAGGGTGATTTTTTTTTTTTTTTTAATTTTCCCAAAAAGTGCTTTTCCCCCAGAGTCCTTGAGCACAGACCTGTGGTTTTCTCCCTTGGGTTTTACAGTCTTTCTGCCTCAAGCCAAGAGACTTGGCTCCGCTGCGCCTGAGTCAGTCTCGGCTGGTAGCTGAACCCAGGAAGCTCTGGCCCCACGTCTCTCCCTAGAACCACCAGACCACACAGCCTCCTGGGCTCAATCCTTTGGCTGGGTGTCCTACCTCCTCTTTGTTTGGAAAGACATGTCTTACGTAACCACACCACGTACTAAAGGCTCCATTGTCTTCCACTTGGGCGAGCTCAGAATAACCCATTCGTGACTTTGCACAGAGAGGCAATCTATTACCCACCTAGCCACGGCCCCCACGGAGCGAGCCTCACCTAGCTTACTCAGATCAATGATCCCAGCGAGACTTAACAACTGCGGTCTTTGGAGAATTATGAGTTCAGAACAAGGTGCAGGAAACACAAAGCCTGGTTCATCTATAGGTCACGGTGTTTTGCTCAAGCAGCGCAAGAAAGTCATTTGTAATTCAAGACTGAGAGAGGCATAAACAACTCTGATCGGATGATTCTCTTACTAATCTGATTTTGATAAACAGCTGATGAAAATGGAAGGTATGTCTAGTCACCAGAGGAGAGACACCAGTGAAATCAGTTGCCCTGGACCCTGGCTCTGGCTATGTAACTGGGTTTGCAAAGGCTCCTGCTGCCTGTCACAGCTGAGCAAACGCTGGATCAGACTCATGGAAGGGAAACATGCAGAGTGTGTGGGAAGGACTCCCTCCTCCCACCATCTCAGAGGGCTCTTTATTGTGGAAGGCAGAATGGGGAGGCAAAGGGAAGAATCCATGCGGAACCTCACTTCCCCCAGCACCCGGCTCCCTGAGCATTGCCTGTGACAACTCACCAAGGATGACTGCCCTTGCTCAGACCCCCGGGCTCCTCTATTCATCCCACACAGAACACCCTCGGAGCCTGGCTTGGCTTCACCCTGCAGCAAAGGGAAGGACGTGTCAGGCAATAAGCAGGGAAAAAAAAAAAAATGCTCAGGTCTTATTGAAAAAGGCCCAAATTGTAACTTAACAGGGTGATTTTTTTTTTTTTTTTAATTTCCAAAATGTGCTTTTCCCCCAGAGTCCTTGAGCACAGACCTGTGGTTTTCTCCCTTGGGTTTTACAGTCTTTCTGCCTCAAGCCAAGAGACTTGGCTCCGCTGCGCCTGAGTCAGTCTCGGCTGGTAGCTGAACCCAGGAAGCTCTGGCCCCACGTCTCTCCCTAGAACCACCAGACCACACAGCCTCCTGGGCTCAATCCTTTGGCTGGGTGTCCTACCTCCTCTTTGTTTGGAAAGACATGTCTTACGTAACCACACCACGTACTAAAGGCTCCATTGTCTTCCACTTGGGCGAGCTCAGAATAACCCATTCGTGACTTTGCACAGAGAGGCAATCTATTACCCACCTAGCCACGGCCCCCACGGAGCGAGCCTCACCTAGCTTACTCAGATCAATGATCCCAGCGAGACTTAACAACTGCGGTCTTTGGAGAATTATGAGTTCAGAACAAGGTGCAGGAAACACAAAGCCTGGTTCATCTATAGGTCACGGTGTTTTGCTCAAGCAGCGCAAGAAAGTCATTTGTAATTCAAGACTGAGAGAGGCATAAACAACTCTGATCGGATGATTCTCTTACTAATCTGATTTTGATAAACAGCTGATGAAAATGGAAGGTATGTCTAGTCACCAGAGGAGAGACACCAGTGAAATCAGTTGCTCTTATCTCCCTGGGCAGAGGTTTATTTCAAGGCTCCTATTAATACATAGCCCACAATGCCAAGCACTGTGATCACTGCTCCAGACTGGGAGAACCTTCTGAGAAGACTGACAGAAACCCATTGGTAAGGTCTTCTCCTCCATCTTCATTTTCTATGAATTCCTGATTAGCCCTGTTGGGAATTCTAGTAATTAGTTTAAGATGGTATCTCTAGAAGAAAAAAAAAAAAAAAACCTCCTAGGATTCAATTAAAAACAAGAAGAACCTCTGCATGGTGTTGCTGAGGTGCTTTTGCTATATAAGGCAGGGTGTAGACCACGATGAATAAAACACTGCATTAGGTGACATTTCCAGCTGGTTCTGCTGCCAGAGCCGCCCTGGGGAAAGGCGCTGGAGAGAGAGGGGACAGCTGTTTCAGCCTGCTCGCTCTTCCCCATGGACCTCATCGTCTTTCAAGGATCCCTCAAGGCTCTTACTCATTTCTTTCTGCAACAGACATTTTCTCATCTGGGATAAGCTCTGTGATTAGCTTCAGTTGGAGGCACATTTCTGTCCCTGCTCAGCAACAGGTGAGCCCTCAACATAGAAGGGATCCCTCCCAGAACTTGGTGAAGGGCAGCCAACTCCAACAGCCCCAAGGAGCACTCCCTGGCAACCTGGAGAGAAGAAGTGAGGGGCTGCCTCCTTCCAGGCCAGCTGCTCCCTGCCGTTTCCTCAGGGTCTCCGTACTGGGTACATCCTAGGTACCAGTCTACCAAGTGCAATGTGTGTGTCTCTATACAGCAGCTGCCAAACTAACCATGCAAGAAATTCTGCTGGGGCTTCCCTGGTGGTCCAGCGGGGAAAGAGTCCGCCTTGCAGTGCAAGGGGCACTGGTTTGATCCCTGGCCTGGGAAGATCCCACGTGCTGCAGAGTGGTTGGACTCATGTGTCCAATTAGGAGCCAGTGCTCTGGAGCACATGCGCCCAGAGCCAGTGCTCCGCAACAAGAGAGGCCACAGTAATGGGAGGCCCACACAGGCCAAAGAATATAGATGGATCAAAATAAATAAATGAAAAATCAATAAAAGAGGCATAACAACAATAATAATAATAATAATAATCCCCGCTTGCCTCAACTAAAATGAATGAAGACTCAGCACAGCCAAAAATACAGACAAATAAATAAAATTTTAAAGAAAAGAAATTCTGCTATGCTGAGTCTTGTGTGCAAATATGGCTCCAGGTCTCATCATATCAGCTCACCAAATTAGAAAAAGCAGAGCAGAAGACAGCTTCCATTCTGGCTTCACAAGAGTGATTTCACAGGGACCTCTGAAGCCCAACCAAGCTCCTACAAGAAGCGGGAGCTACATGTATACATCACAGCGACAAATTTTAGGACACATAACTTGAAATTAACAACCAACCTTGAAATAATAAGAAAAAAAAATTTGCTTATAGTTTTGGATTTCCAGAAGACCAAGTGGAATTCAAGTCCACCTCAAGTGAAAACATCAGATTCTCTGTTTTATTTGAACACAGTCTGCATCCAAAAGTGGATGAGGGCTAGTTTTACTACTAGAATAATCCAAAAGGCCACTCATCATAGCTAATGGAAGTGTCATTATAAATCCATCTTTTTTCTAGGCTAACTTGCTTCCTAGGAAGAATTGAGAATACCTTTTTTAGAATGGCATTCCTAACTATGAATGTATAAGATATGGAAGAGATAACCAAGGGAAATTGTAGAATCCCAATCTTTCCAGGATATTAAATAATTTTATCTGAATATTATCCATAAAATAGTACACAACTCTTTTTCTAGAATGGCTTCATTCAAATCCTACCCATAATTTATAAGAAAAAGATTCTTTCAACTGTAAATCATGAGAATTTACCAAACCAACAAATTTCTAATATTGTCACTGTCCCTTTTTATTTGTCTCCTGGCCTCTTCTATCTCTAAAAATACTACTAGCTTGGGGAATTTTAGACACAGAATCAAAAATAGAGAAGTTAAGGGATAGAATATAGGAGTGAATTTTAAATATCAAAGTATTATTTTAAGGTAGCAAGAAAATAAAATTTAATGAAAAAAAATCCTTAGGCTTAGACTACATATTTTAAGTACATGCATAAAAATAATATATATATATATATATATATATGTCATTAAGTACCTGGTTCTAAAACTAGGCTGTCTGGGTATGAATTCCATGTGTGGCCTTGGACAAGGCAACTACCCTCCCTGTGCCTCTCTGACCTCATTTCCTCATCTGAAGGGCAATGACAAGGCTTTTGTAAAGACTAAAACAATGAGTGAATGAATAAATGAGTATCTGTAGTAGATTTAGAACAGTGCCTATAGTCAATGCAACGTAACTGATGATGATAATGTTAATGAGTACGTGTGTGCGTGTTAAGCTGCTTTGGTTGTGTCCGACTCTGTGTGACCCCATGGACTGTAGTCAGGGTCCTCTGCTCATGGGTTCAGGCAAGAATACTGGAGTGGGTTGCCATGCCCTCCTCCAGGGGATCTATCCGACCCAGGGATCAAACCCAGGTCTCCTGCATTCAGGCAGGTTCTTTATGGACTGAGCCAACATAAACTGCAACAAAGTGAAATTCAGGGCATGTCAGGAAACCAGGAGAACAGTGGTAGCACCTATAAATTCCCAAATTAATAGTTTTTAACATCTGCATCCAAAAGTGGATGAGGGCTAGTTTTACTACTAGAATAATCCAAAAGGCCACTCATCATAGCTAATGGAAGTGTCATTATAAATCCATCTTTTTTCTAGGCTAACTTGCTTCCTAGGAAGAATTGAGAATACCTTTTTAGAATGGCATTCCTAACTATGAATGTATAAGATATGGAAGAGATAACCAAGGGAAATTGTAGAATCCCAATCTTTCCAGGATATTAAATAATTTTATCTGAATATTATCCATAAAATAGTACACAACTCTTTTTCTAGAATGGCTTCATTCAAATCCTACCCATAATTTATAAGAAAAAGATTCTTTCAACTGTAAATCATGAGAATTTACCAAACCAACAAATTTCTAATATTGTCACTGTCCCTTTTTATTTGTCTCCTGGCCTCTTCTATCTCTAAAAATACTACTAGCTTGGGGAATTTTAGACACAGAATCAAAAATAGAGAAGTTAAGGGATAGAATATAGGAGTGAATTTTAAATATCAAAGTATTATTTTAAGGTAGCAAGAAAATAAAATTTAATGAAAAAAAATCCTTAGGCTTAGACTACATATTTTAAGTACATGCATAAAAATAATATATATATATATATATATATATATATATATATATGTCATTAAGTACCTGGTTCTAAAACTAGGCTGTCTGGGTATGAATTCCATGTGTGGCCTTGGACAAGGCAACTACCCTCCCTGTGCCTCTCTGACCTCATTTCCTCATCTGAAGGGCAATGACAAGGCTTTTGTAAAGACTAAAACAATGAGTGAATGAATAAATGAGTATCTGTAGTAGATTTAGAACAGTGCCTATAGTCAATGCAACGTAACTGATGATGATAATGTTAATGAGTACGTGTGTGCGTGTTAAGCTGCTTTGGTTGTGTCCGACTCTGTGTGACCCCATGGACTGTAGTCAGGGTCCTCTGCTCATGGGTTCAGGCAAGAATACTGGAGTGGGTTGCCATGCCCTCCTCCAGGGGATCTATCCGACCCAGGGATCAAACCCAGGTCTCCTGCATTCAGGCAGGTTCTTTATGGACTGAGCCAACATAAACTGCAACAAAGTGAAATTCAGGGGCATGTCAGGAAACCAGGAGAACAGTGGTAGCACCTATAATTCCTATAGAAAGCATGGTGCAACACACAAATTAATAGTTTATATCCTCTGGAGACTAAGTACAGAACAGTGACCCTTCTGCCCCTTATAAACACTAGCCGTGCAATTCAGATGATGAGACCTGGACCTTAAGGAAGGTTGAGCATCAAAGAATTGCTGCTTTCAAACTGTGGTGCTGGAGAACTCTTGACAGAAACGAGATCAAACCAGTCAACCCTAAAGGAAATCAACCCTGATTATTTATTGGAAGGACTGATGCTGAAGCTGAAGCTCCAATACTTTGGCCACCTGGTGCGAAGAACCGACTCATTGGAAAAGACCCTGATACTTGGAAAGACTGAGGGTAGGAGGAGAAGGGGACAACAGAGGACGAGATGGCTGGATGGCATCATGGATTCAATGGACCTGAGTTCGAGCAGACTCTAGGAGATGCTGAGGGACAGGGAAGCCTGGTGTGCTGCATTTCATGGAGTTACAAAGAGTTGGACACAACTTAGCAACTGAACAACAGCAACAATCCACCAGAACCCAAGTACAAAACAGCGTCCCTCTGCCCCTTACAAACACTGGAACTGCAATTCAGATGATATTTTTGTGTTTATTTCCCAGCCATGATCTTTATTTGGTAGAAAACTGGATCAGGGCTTTCTAGTCCTTGCACTTGGTAAGCCTGAGGCTCACTGACCTGGGAAATGATGTACCAGGGCTGGAGGAAGATTTTTAGAGCCCAGAGCCACCCATGGGCCACTCCTCCACTCTCCCAGAGCCGGTGCTCTGCCACAACAGAGGCCACTGTGATGGGAGACCCACTCGGGCCAAAGAACAAAGATGGATGAAAATAGATAAATGAAAGACCAATAGAAGTGGCCCGCCATCCCCCCTCCCTCCCTAACCCGCAGCCCCCCTGCAAAAGAAATACCTCTGTACACCTGAAGCTAATGCAACACTGTAAAACAAATATACCCCAATAAAATAAAAAAAAAAATTAAAATACCTCATGTAGCCTTTGAGGGAGTAAAAAAGTCACCAAGAACTTCCAACCATGGGTGGTACACATTGTGAAGGGAAATCACCATTTTCTGCTTTGGAGACACTGGATGGTTTACGAATTATGTGTTTGCACAGATACATGTGACTTCTCTCTCCTTTCAAATCCAGCTGGCAGCATTGCTTTCTTCCCACCCATCCATAAGCTCCGCGTCCCTGCCCAGCCCCGGGCTCCACAAAGGGACAGGACACCTTGGCAAAGCCCTAGTGGGGACCTCTGTAGGATGGCTCAAAGCAGACTGAGATCTTTGAACTCTTTAAATCCACGTCTAGATAGCCAAGGTCAGCCCTGGTTGCCAAGAGATAACATCTGCAGAGAACTTTTTCAAAGCTGTTCTTACCAGGCCAGGTTGCCGGCCACAGAGATTCCTGGGCTGGTGCCAGGAGTGGGCTTAACACGCAAGCCTCCTCAGTGCAAACCAAAATGCAGAATTCTATAAAAGGACACCTTGGGTCCTCTGAAGAGTTGAGAGATATGAGATTTAGATTCATAGCATGCTTGTGAACTAAAAATGGAAATTAAGGCTTCCCTGGTAGCTCAGTGGTAGAGTTTGCTTGCCAGTGCAGCAGACACAGGTTTGATCCCTGATCCGGGAAGATCCACATGCTGCAGAGCAACTAAGCCCGCGAGCTGCCAACTATGGCGCCTGTGCTCTAGTGCATCGGAGCTGCAACTATGGAACCCATGTGCCGCAATTACTGAATCCCATGTGCCCTAGTGCCCAAGTTCCACAACCAGAGAACTCACCATAACAAGAAGCCTGCTCATCTCAACTAGAGAGGAGCCCCCACTTCCTACAGCCAAAGAAGAGCCTGGGGCAGCAGTGAAAACCCAGAATAGCCAAAAATAAATAAATAAAAAGAACTTTAAAACCATATTTAATAAAACAAAAATAGAGATTAAACGCAGACATGAACAAACTATCCTGCTGAGGGCAGGTACCTTCATTGTCGTTAGAGAAACGTAGTGAGATCTCATCTGATCACTGGCAAACATGTGAAACCACACCCATGACTGAAGCCGTTGTAGAAATAGAGCATAACCAGTACTATTCTGAACCCCAAGCCACTCCCCTTTCACCCCAAGTTCACTCTTTTCCACAGCTTTTCTTTCACGCAGAGGAAGACGCACAATGGGGCGGGGCTGGAGGGGGTTACAAGATACGTGCCTGCAGAGTTGCAGAGTTTTGCAATGTGTGTTTTGTATCCTTTCCTCCTGTGACACAAATGAGTTGGAAGGTCAGAGTGAGTAAACATGTGAGGCCCTTGAAGGGCAGCACTCGGGTTATGGGAACCTAGGATTTACTGAAGGTCTGTGTACTCTTTTTTGAGAGGATTTAGACTTCAGGTGTGTTTTTAAAATAAAATTATCAGGTTTTTAAATGTGTTTTAGAAATAGAATTTCTGTTCTTAGCGGGCCCCCCCCGCCGCCTCCCCCGCCAACGTTATACTCCCTTCCACACTCTACAACCTTGCGTTTTTCTCCAGGTGAAGTTGGGGCCCTTGACATAAGTCCAGAAGGAAAAATGTTTGATCTCATGTTCTAATTGAGTTTTGTTATTTACAGCATCAGTTATTAGTACATTTGTTTTATTGTAATAAGGAAAAAATATGAAAAGGGAAAAGAAAACGTTTCCTGATTTCTTTATTCCCAAACCTTTCTCGTTCCTTATCTTAACATAGTCGCATTCAAGCCTGAAGGAAGCCTCTCATCCAACTTGTTTCCTTTTACAGAAAAGCAAACTGAGGCCAAAGGCGGGGAAGTGACTTGCTCAAGTTTACGCGGCTCAACCCCTCTCTCTTTTCTCTATGTAACATAAGTCCTTGGCATACGTTCTTTCTGTGTTTTCTTTACTCTTTGCCATATTTCACTGTTTGATTGGGTTCTGCAATGACACATGTTCTGACTTCAACAAATTGGAAATCCCCAGTCTATATTCTCAAGGAGACTGAGCGTGGTTGTGTGTTTTTCTGGAACAGGGTAAAAACCCCACATTCATTTTGCTAATATATTCCAGGACATTTCTTATACACTTTTTTTTTTAGAATAAAAAAGTAATAAAAGTTACTCATCTGTCTCCAACCTCAGTGACCCTGGGTGAGCAGAGGAAAGGAAAGAGTGATTCAGCGGGACTCAGAGCCCTCTTCAAGGGGAGCAGCTCTACATGGCCGGGGAACCTGGAGGTGCAGATTAAGCAGCCTCTTGACAATGTGCAGTTGGTGCTGACGAGATGACGTTGGGGAATGGAATCCTCAAGGGAGCGGGGCTGGAGGGGTTACAAGACCCGGGAGTTGCAGAGTTTTGCAATGTGTGTTTTGTATCCTTTCCTCCTGTGACACAAATGAGTTGGAAGGTCAGAGTGAGTAAACATGTGAGGCCCTTGAAGGGCAGCACTCGGGTTATGGGAACCTAGGATTTACTGAAGGTCTGTGTACTCTTTTTTGAGAGGATTTAGACTTCAGGTGTGTTTTTAAAATAAAATTATCAGGTTTTTAAATGTGTTTTAGAAATAGAATTTCTGTTCTTAGCGGGCCCCCCCCCCGCCCCCGCCAACGTTATACTCCCTTCCACACTCTACAACCTTGCGTTTTTCTCCAGGTGAAGTTGGGGCCCTTGACATAAGTCCAGAAGGAAAAATGTTTGATCTCATGTTCTAATTGAGTTTTGTTATTTACAGCATCAGTTATTAGTACATTTGTTTTATTGTAAAAAGGGAAAAAAATATGAAAAGGGAAAAGAAAACGTTTCCTGATTTCTTTATTCCCAAACCTTTCTCGTTCCTTATCTTAACATAGTCGCATTCAAGCCTGAAGGAAGCCTCTCATCCAACTTGTTTCCTTTTACAGAAAAGCAAACTGAGGCCAAAGGCGGGGAAGTGACTTGCTCAAGTTTACGCGGCTCAACCCCTCTCTCTTTTCTCTATGTAACATAAGTCCTTGGCATACGTTCTTTCTGTGTTTTCTTTACTCTTTGCCATATTTCACTGTTTGATTGGGTTCTGCAATGACACATGTTCTGACTTCAACAAATTGGAAATCCCCAGTCTATATTCTCAAGGAGACTGAGCGTGGTTGTGTGTTTTTCTGGAACAGGGTAAAAACCCCACATTCATTTTGCTAATATATTCCAGGACATTTCTTATACACTTTTTTTTTTTAGAATAAAAAAGTAATAAAAGTTACTCATCTGTCTCCAACCTCAGTGACCCTGGGTGAGCAGAGGAAAGGAAAGAGTGATTCAGTGGGACTCAGAGCCCTCTTCAAGGGGAGCAGCTCTACATGGCCGGGGAACCTGGAGGTGCAGATTAAGCAGCCTCTTGACAATGTGCAGTTGGTGCTGACGAG
The DNA here is from genome assembly GCA_022376925.1 of Tragulus kanchil. Classification (NCBI taxonomy): domain Eukaryota; kingdom Metazoa; phylum Chordata; class Mammalia; order Artiodactyla; family Tragulidae; genus Tragulus; species Tragulus kanchil. Next base: position 265,111,386 of record JAIOJX010000004.1, on the reverse strand, counting down.
ATGACGTTGGGGAATGGAATCCTCAAGGGAGCTGCTGTTGGCCTCGAAGACACAGACTCCAGAACCAGTCAGACTGCTAAGGGTCCATGTCTAGGTTTTGCAACAGACACTTGGGACAAATTCCGCAACTACTCTATACTTATGCTTCTTCATCCATAAAACGGGTGTAATAAGAGCACTTAACCTCACAGGGCTGTTGTGAAGATTGCAAGAGTTCATATCTATTGTTGTTGTTCAGTTGCTAAGTTGTGTCGGATTCTTTGCGTCCCCATGACCTGCAGCACGTCAGGCCTCCTTGTCCTTCGCTATTTCCCGGAGTTTCTGCAAACTCATGTCCACTGAGTCGATAATGCCATGCAACCATCTTATCCTCATATCTAGAATGTGCTGGAAGCAGTGCGTAGAACATTCTACAGGCTCATCTGTGCTTATTATTATCATTACCTATTATGAATTCTGTTCCCCAGCCCAACTTTAAATCTGAAAATATAAGCCAAAGATGGAAAAGAGGCACACTGTTTCATCAAGTTCAACCAGATGCTCAGGAAAACAGCACAGTTATGTCTTGACTGGACAAGGAGGAACCCTTTCTTCTAACCCTGTAACCAACTTTAATCACCAAGGCATGCTTGCTCATGATTAACATTCACAATAGACAGCAGTTTTCAAAACATGCTTTCTTAGAGAACGTTCAAATTTTTAGAGATTTCAAACTCTTAGATGAATGTCTGGTCTCTGGTTAATGTAACAGGCCTCTGTATACCTCATATGCACGAGGTTTTTCTCAGTGTGCCATGAGAACTACAACCGGAATGACAGTCTCACAAACTTCAAGTCTTCCTGTTCAGGGTGACTCTTTCAAATGTTCCTTGTCAACAAGCAGTAGCTGTTTCTTCCTAGTCACCTTCTTGTGACTTTGGGGATGCCCTTTTCAAAGCTGGACGTATCCTCTGGGGAGCTACATGCTGCCACTTCTAAACAGCACCAGGATTTCAGAGCCAGCCCTTCCAGATGCATTGGTTGTCTTACGTACAACCACTAGTGCCAACAGGCATCGCCCACAGTGACTGGTGTTGCTGGTGAATTGCCTAAAACTCCTTCCAGAGCCATCAGGATTCTCTTTCCCCACTGCATTTGACAGAAAAATCAAGCATGCAACTTAAAACACATCGGACTTTGGAGTCAGTAGGTAAAACAGAAACCGTCATTGGTCAACACCACCAAAACAGAAACACTCTTCACCTGTTCAGCAGGACAGAAGCACCCGGTGCTTACTTATCTCCTGCTGAGCCAGTGACTAATGTGAAATAAGCCATGGGGAAGCCTGCCACGACCTCAGAACAGGCTTTTCCGCTCCGTGAGGTGCCCTTGGCAACACAACAGAAGGCTGGGAGAGGTGACTGAAGACTAGGAAAGAAAGGCATGAAATACGATTCAGCTGCTGAACTTTCTTTTCATTAACTTTAAATTATACCTGTTTGTAGACTTTTGGATACCTACTGAAAGGAGGAAAAAATGAAGAAACAATCTATCTGCTTTTAACCTAACTCAAACTGAGTAATAATGAAAGTGATTCAGCCTAAGGCAGAAAGACAGGACCACCATCATCCCTGCTTCCCATCTTGCAATTTTATTTAGCTACAAGTTTCCATTTCAGCTCTCCTCCTCAAGACAAGAAAAACACAGCTCCAGAAGGAGGCTGTCCTCACAGCTGGCTCCTCTGCCCAGCCTTACCCTCACCCGGAGTGACTCAGCCCAGCAGCCCCTTGCAGGGTGGGAACTGGGCAGGGAACTTGTAACTTGCCTGTGGAAGTGTGCACCATCTTTCCTGCTTGCCTGTTCACCCTGTCCCAAAACTCATCTACCAGAAATGGCTCATAGCACCTGGATCATTGAATTGTCTTTGTACTCCACAGTCCAAGTGTCTTCTAGGGAAGAGGAGCCCAGGAAGATGCTTCTTGGCTATGTGAGGCTAGCCGAGATCAGCGGGGTGGGTGAGAATGTAGTAGGTAGAAGAGTGGCTATTATCTCTCATTGCCAAATCCCCAAGTGTTTAAGATCTTAGCACTCCAAGCCCTTAAATGATCTCAGTCTTGAGGTGCCTTTTATTGTAACTGGATCCATAAATCTTTGAAAGCTCTGAGCTCTTCCAGAAAAGTGGTGTCTCTTGTTTGTTGTTTAATGGTTCAGGCATGTCCAAGTCTTTGCAACCCTATGGATTGTAGCCTGCCAGGCTCCCCATCCATGGGACTTTCCAGGCAAGGATACTGGAGTGGGCTGCCATTTCTTCCTCCGAGGGATCTTCCTGATCCAGGGATCAATCAACCCATAGCTCCTGCCCTGTCTCCTGCCTTGCAGGATTCCCTTGCCGAAGACATGCTGAGCCAGTGACTATGTGAATAGCATGGACCTGCCACGACCTCAGAACAGGCTTTTCCGCTCCGTGAGGTGCCCTTGGCAACACAACAGAAGGCTGGGAGAGGTGACTGAAGACTAGGAAAGAAAGGCATGAAATACGATTCAGCTGCTGAACTTTCTTTTCATTAACTTTAAATTATACCTGTTTGTAGACTTTTGGATACCTACTGAAAGGAGGAAAAAATGAAGAAACAATCTATCTGCTTTTAACCTAACTCAAACTGAGTAATAATGAAAGTGATTCAGCCTAAGGCAGAAAGACAGGACCACCATCATCCCTGCTTCCCATCTTGCAATTTTATTTAGCTACAAGTTTCCATTTCAGCTCTCCTCCTCAAGACAAGAAAAACACAGCTCCAGAAGGAGGCTGTCCTCACAGCTGGCTCCTCTGCCCAGCCTTACCCTCACCCGGAGTGACTCAGCCCAGCAGCCCCTTGCAGGGTGGGAACTGGGCAGGGAACTTGTAACTTGCCTGTGGAAGTGTGCACCATCTTTCCTGCTTGCCTGTTCACCCTGTCCCAAAACTCATCTACCAGAAATGGCTCATAGCACCTGGATCATTGAATTGTCTTTGTACTCCACAGTCCAAGTGTCTTCTAGGGAAGAGGAGCCCAGGAAGATGCTTCTTGGCTATGTGAGGCTAGCTGAGATCAGCGGGGTGGGTGAGAATGTAGTAGGTAGAAGAGTGGCTATTATCTCTCATTGCCAAATCCCCAAGTGTTTAAGATCTTAGCACTCCAAGCCCTTAAATGATCTCAGTCTTGAGGTGCCTTTTATTGTAACTGGATCCATAAATCTTTGAAAGCTCTGAGCTCTTCCAGAAAAGTGGTGTCTCTTGTTTGTTGTTTAATGGTTCAGGCATGTCCAAGTCTTTGCAACCCTATGGATTGTAGCCTGCCAGGCTCCCCATCCATGGGACTTTCCAGGCAAGGATACTGGAGTGGGCTGCCATTTCTTCCTCCGAGGGATCTTCCTGATCCAGGGATCAATCAACCCATAGCTCCTGCCCTGTCTCCTGCCTTGCAGATGATACTTTACCATTGAGCCACAGAGGAGTGGGGAACAAGGACAAGAGGAAAAGGACATGTAAAAGATTTAATACTCTAATACATGTGTATTGAATACTTTGTATTAGTCATCACTTTAGGAACTGGATGTGTAGAGAGTAACAAAGCTTCCATTCACGCAAGAGAAACAGACAGTGAAAGTATAAGCAAACAAATAGAACCTTTTAGATACCTGTAAGTATTATGATGAACAGAATCTTTTAGGAGAGAGTGAAAGGGTAGGGCAACATTGAGACAATAAGGGAAGACCTCTTTGAACAGCAAGAGTTCATGTCCAGGAGTGAGGTTAAGCAACCAGAGAAGGAGAAAGAAGATAAAGGAATCTTGATCAGAGTGCTGGAGGGGCAGGCTGCTCCCAAATGGAAGTGAGGAGGTAAGTTGAGGTCAGATCCCAAAGGGGCCTGTAAGTCAGAGAAAAAGAGTTTGCGAGCCACTGGAGTGTTTGTAAGCAGAGCAGTGACAGGAAGTCTGTCTGTCTCCCATTCTACATGTGATACACGCATATGTACACACACACACACACACAAGGAAGATGCATAGAGTACAAACTGAGTTTGGGTTATGAAAATACATTTTCATAGCTGAATGGTACTTTAGATTTGATATTTAGATGGTTGAATATTTTCTCAAAAAGGCAAGAAGAAGGGCTCAGTTGGAAAATATGGCAAATATGTCCTACCCCTTATATAAAATTGATACCTGAAATGAAATAGCACCATCCACACACAAGTCATAGGAGACATTAACCTTTCAAAGTCAACACTTACGATGTTTTGGTATGGCTAGAACAAGGACACAACCGGGAAGGGAAAGCTAGGTGGCTTTCTCACTAAGTCCCCACATCCATTAAGAGAAGGCACAACTTGGTTGAAGAAACCAGTAATTTACAAGTGGCGTGGTTCATCCATATTTGCAGAGAGTACCAGGTTTTGCTCTGAGATCTAGATGGGAACTTTCAGTTTTACTCACTTGTTTAACCACAATGGTTTCTCTTTGTTCCAGGACATTGGCACCAAGCTGGAAGACCCAGTCAATGAAAGGCCCTAAAATAGTAAATGTTTTGAGGTGTTAACCTATGAAACTCCTTTAAATATTCATTTTTCAATGTCACTTTCTCTCTTTCCTCCCTTTCTTTCTTTCATTTTCTTCCTCCTTCCTTCCTTTTTTTTTCCAAAAATTTTAAGGAAAGGAAAATCTGACATAAAAGGAAGATGGTTTTTATTATGAACTGTGATTGTGTCTAATAAGGCTAAAATTACGTCATGCTATTCTTGTGAAAGGATCGAGTTTTAAACATGCAGCGATCAGAGGCAGTTTTTAGACTACAGGTAAAAAGACTGCATATCCACAGAATTTCTTGTTGTCTAGAGCAAATATATACAAAGGTCAAACACATACCATTTTATAAAACAGAGTGGATGTCAGAAGAAAGACTATGATGGGCTTGAACAAAATAGTTTTTAACAAAGAATAAACGAAAACACGAATTACTTGTAGGCACATTTTTATTCAGTTCATCTGATTCATCCTTTGCCAACTCAGAGACATAATAAAAGATAAAATATTTTAAAAGAGTTAAAAAAGAAGTTGAATGTTATATAAGACAGGGACAGTATACATAAAAGACTAGGAGAAAGCTACTCTAAGCGAAATACTTGACTATGAAAGATGAGGACACTTTTTCTTTTGTAAATTAACTTTTTTTTTTTTTTTTGGCTTCTAAGCTACCTTTGTTTTCATTCATCTTTATTCCTTGACCTATGTGGGTCTCCCATTGCAGTAGCCTCTCGTTGCAGAGCACTGGTTCTGGGTGCATGCGCTCCAGAGCACTGGCTCCTAATTGGACACACTAGTCCAGCCACTCCATGGCATGTGGGATCTTCCAGAACCCTGACCAGGGATTGAACCGGTGCCCCTTGCACTGCAAGGTGGACTCTTTACCCACTGGACCACCAGGGAAGCCCATAAATTAATTATTTTTTAACACCTAAAATAGTTTGCACTGGGGTATATCTGATGAACAATGTTAGTCCATAGTTTCAGGTGATACTTTCTGCCACGACATGTTTTACTTTCACAGGGACATGCTCAGTCAGTCATGACTGACTGTGCGACCCCATGGACTGTGATCCACCAGGCTCCTCTGTCCATGGGATTCTCCTGGGAAGAATACTAGAATGGGTTTCCATTTTCTCCTCCATTCACAGTGATTCTGAGTCTTAAATCAGTTAGATTTTTAAATTTCATTTTTACCTCAAAGACAGTTCCTTCATGTCAACAGACATTAGGAGCTACCTCAATAACTAAAAACCTAAATAGAAGTTGGAAGATTGATCACTGCTCGCCAATCATCCTGTGAGTGTGGATAATAATGCTAAAATTACGTCATGCTATTCTTGTGAAAGGATCGAGTTTTAAACATGCAGCGATCAGAGGCAGTTTTTAGACTACAGGTAAAAAGACTGCATATCCACAGAATTTCTTGTTGTCTAGAGCAAATATATACAAAGGTCAAACACATACCATTTTATAAAACAGAGTGGATGTCAGAAGAAAGACTATGATGGGCTTGAACAAAATAGTTTTTAACAAAGAATAAACGAAAACACGAATTACTTGTAGGCACATTTTTATTCAGTTCATCTGATTCATCCTTTGCCAACTCAGAGACATAATAAAAGATAAAATATTTTAAAAGAGTTAAAAAAGAAGTTGAATGTTATATAAGACAGGGACAGTATACATAAAAGACTAGGAGAAAGCTACTCTAAGCGAAATACTTGACTATGAAAGATGAGGACACTTTTTCTTTTGTAAATTAACTTTTTTTTTTTTTTTTGGCTTCTAAGCTACCTTTGTTTTCATTCATCTTTATTCCTTGACCTATGTGGGTCTCCCATTGCAGTAGCCTCTCGTTGCAGAGCACTGGTTCTGGGTGCATGCGCTCCAGAGCACTGGCTCCTAATTGGACACACTAGTCCAGCCACTCCATGGCATGTGGGATCTTCCAGAACCCTGACCAGGGATTGAACCGGTGCCCCTTGCACTGCAAGGTGGACTCTTTACCCACTGGACCACCGGGGAAGCCCATAAATTAATTATTTTTAACACCTAAAATAGTTTGCACTGGGGTATATCTGATGAACAATGTTAGTCCATAGTTTCAGGTGATACTTTCTGCCACGACATGTTTTACTTTCACAGGGACATGCTCAGTCAGTCATGACTGACTGTGCGACCCCATGGACTGTGATTCACCAGGCTCCTCTGTCCATGGGATTCTCCTGGGAAGAATACTAGAATGGGTTTCCATTTTCTCCTCCATTCACAGTGATTCTGAGTCTTAAATCAGTTAGATTTTTAAATTTCATTTTTACCTCAAAGACAGTTCCTTCATGTCAACAGACATTAGGAGCTACCTCAATAACTAAAAACCTAAATAGAAGTTGGAAGATTGATCACTGGTCCCCCCAAAATATCCATGCTCTAATTCCCAGATCCAATGAATATTATCTTACATGGCAAAAAATAAAGGACTTTGCAGATGTGATTAAGTGAACGACCTTGAGATGGTGCAATTATCCTGGATTATCTGGTTGGGCCCTAAACCTAATCACATGTGCTCCTATAAGAGACAGGAGAGGGATGCTTGGCACATGAGGATAAGACAGTGTGAGCACTGAGGCGGGGGTTAGTGTGATGTGGCCACAAGCTAAGGGGTGCCAGCAACAAGAGCTAAGAGGCAGGTTCTTCCTGAGAGTCTCTGGAGAGGGTGCAGCCCTGTCGACACTTTGGTTTTGTCTTGGTGAAACTGACCTTGGACTTCTGGACTTCTAAACTGTGAGAGAATAAATTCCTTTTTTTTTTTTTAATTTGGCCTCTTTTATTGGTTTTTTATTTCTTTATTTTCATCCATCTTTATTCTTTGGCCTATGTGGGCCTCCCATTGCAGTGGCCTCCCTTGTTGCAGAGCACCAGCTCTGGGCACATGTGCTCCAGAGTGCTGGCTCCTAATTGGACACACGGGTCCAACCACTCCGTGGCACATGGGATCTTCCAGGGCCAGGGATCAAACCAATGCCCTTTACACTGCAAAGAGGACTCTCTACCCACTGGACCACTGGGAAAGCCCTAAATTCCTATTTTTAAAGCCGTCTAATTTGTGGTAATTTGTTACAGCAGTCATAGGAAACCAATGAAAAAAAAAAAAAAAGGCATTCTGAATTAATACTCACTGACCTTCTAAGTGGAGTAAAAATAGCTGTGGGAGACAGGAGAATTTTTTTTTAATGAGGAAGCATTGAAAATTATCTGATTTCTGTATCAGAGGAGTAAAACACACTACTTATTTCATTATTTAGTACACAGGACTTCTTCAAAGAAAAGGGGATAATATCTTATTGGCAGGTACAATTTTAGTACTAAGCATATAGAAAGCAATGATTCTTCACTCATTGAAAAAACTATAAACAAACATTGTATATCAACACTATACATGCGCATAATAAAAAAATCAAATGGTACAGAGTTTAGGCTGAAAGCTAATTCTCTTCCTCAAGAAATTAAAGGATTAATAGGGAATTTTCTGAATAACCATATGCCAATATTCTCAACAACTTACGATTAAGTGCATAAATTCCAAGAAAGTTACAGGTTACCGAAACTGACTCAGGAAGAAATAGAAAACTGAAATAGATCTTTAATGAATAAAGAAACTAAATTAGTAATTAAAAATCTTCCCACAAACTTAGGGATCGTACATGGGGGCTATGTGATGGCCTGGAGGGGTGGGATGGGGGGGCATGGGATATACATATGACTCATCTGGAATTACACATACCTGTAAACAACAAAACTCTGTAAAAGCAAAAGAGCAAAATCAAAAAAACCTTGTGATTGTGAAAAAAAAAAAAAAAAATTCTTCTCACACAGATAAGTTCAAGCCCAGAGAGTTTCAGTGGTGAATTCTATATAATAGTTACAGAAGCAACAACAATTCTTTTATTGGTTTTTTATTTCTTTATTTTCATCCATCTTTATTCTTTGGCCTATGTGGGCCTCCCATTGCAGTGGCCTCCCTTGTTGCAGAGCACCAGCTCTGGGCACATGTGCTCCAGAGTGCTGGCTCCTAATTGGACACACGGGTCCAACCACTCCGTGGCACATGGAATCTTCCAGGGCCAGGGATCAAACCAATGCCCTTTACACTGCAAGGAGGACTCTCTACCCACTGGACCACTGGGAAAGCCCTAAATTCCTATTTTTAAAGCCGTCTAATTTGTGGTAATTTGTTACAGCAGTCATAGGAAACCAATGCAAAAAAAAAAAAAAAGGCATTCTGAATGAATACTCACTGACCTTCTAAGTGGAGTAAAAATAGCTGTGGGAGACAGGAGAATTTTTTTTTAATGAGGAAGCATTGAAAATTATCTGATTTCTGTATCAGAGGAGTAAAACACACTACTTATTTCATTATTTAGTACACAGGACTTCTTCAAAGAAAAGGGGATAATATCTTATTGGCAGGTACAATTTTAGTACTAAGCATATAGAAAGCAATGATTCTTCACTCATTGAAAAAACTATAAACAAACATTGTATATCAACACTATACATGCGCATAATAAAAAAATCAAATGGTACAGAGTTTAGGCTGAAAGCTAATTCTCTTCCTCAAGAAATTAAAGGATTAATAGGGAATTTTCTGAATAACCATATGCCAATATTCTCAACAACTTACGATTAAGTGCATAAATTCCAAGAAAGTTACAGGTTACCGAAACTGACTCAGGAAGAAATAGAAAACTGAAATAGATCTTTAATGAATAAAGAAACTAAATTAGTAATTAAAAATCTTCCCACAAACTTAGGGATCGTACATGGGGGCTATGTGATGGCCTGGAGGGGTGGGATGGGGGGGCATGGGATATACATATGACTCATCTGGAATTACACATACCTGTAAACAACAAAACTCTGTAAAAGCAAAAGAGCAAAATCAAAAAAACCTTGTGATTGTGAAAAAAAAAAAAAAAAATTCTTCTCACACAGATAAGTTCAAGCCCAGAGAGTTTCAGTGGTGAATTCTATATAATAGTTACAGAAGCAACAACAATTCTATTTCCATTGTTTCCCCATCTACTTGCCATGATGTGATGGGACCAGAAGCCATGATCTTCGTTTTCTGAATGTTGAGTGATGGCAACAGTGACAGACTTTATTTTCTTGGGCTCCAAAATCACTGTGGCCAGTGACTGCAGCCATGAAATTAAAAAACACTTTCTCCGTGAAAGGAAAGCTATGACAAACATAGACAGCATATTCAAAAGCAGAGATATTACTTTGCCTACAAATGTCCTTATACTCAAAGCTATGGTTTTCCTAGTACTCATGTGTGGATGTGAGAGATGGACAATAAAAAAGGCTGAGTGCCAAAGAACTGATGCTTTCAGACCATGGTGCTGGAGAAGACTCTTGAGAGTCCTTTGGACAGCAAGGAGATCAAACCAGTTAATCCAAAAGGAAATCAACCCTGAATATTCTTTGGAAGGACTGATGCTGGAGCTTCAGCTCCAGTACATTGGCATTTGATGCAAAAAGCAGACTCATTGGAGAAGACCTTGAAGATGCTGGAAAGAATGAAGGCAGGAGAAGGGAATGACAGAGGATGAGATGGTTGGACAGCATCACTGACTTAATGGACATGAGTTTGAGCAAAGTCAGGGAGATGGTGAAGGAGAGGGAAGCCTGGCATGCTGCAGTCCACAGGGTCACAAAGAGTTGGACACAACTGAGCAACTGAACAACAACAAATAACAATTCTTCACACAATCTTCCAGAAAGTAAAAATGAGAATACTTCCCAACTCTTTTTATGTGGCCAGTATTACTCTGAGGCCAAAGTCAAGCAAAGACATCACAAGAAAAGAAAACTACAGACCAGTAGTCTTTTTAACTATGAACACAATAATAATTAAGACAATGTTAGCGAACTGAATCCAGCAACATAAAAAAATGAACACAAAGCAGGATTTAATCCCAAGAGTGCAAAGTTGGTTCAAGATCGGAAAATCAGTGTAAAATATGAAGGACAAAGCACCACATGATCATCTCATGAGAGGCAATAAAAGCAATTAACAAAACATCTCAGTCATTCATGATTAAAAACTTCTACCACACAAATAACAGAAGGGAATATCTCCAACCTATGAATGTAGTGATGCTTTCTCAGTTCTCTAAATTTGCTGCAAGTCATCTAATTGTGTAATTATAACAGATGAATGTATTACATGAAAATTATACCTCAGTATAGTTGTTATTAGAAAACTGCCCACAGTGTTTAATTCTTATCAGTGGAAAATACCATAGGCCATAGGTGTATCTTTACTGTATTCTCTTCGGAGCACAGCTCGTTAAGATTGCTCAGTCTTTAGTACTTGACTCAACTGAGATTTAAAAATCTAACCATATTCTATGGACTATACAATCTATAGCCTAGCATTTAAGTTAGCACATATCTTTGCTACAGCATATTCTCTTCTATCTGCTCAAAGCAGCTTCTTATACCCATTTCCCATCTCTGAACCTTTGCTCATGCTGTATCTTTCATCCACTAGGTGGTACATTTGGCCCTTGAGCTTCATTCCAATCAAAAGACCTCAGGGTAGTTTGAGAGAGGCAAATGTATTACGTCAACGAGCCATTTGTTAGTTGGGTATTCACAAGCTGAATAGTCTTATAAGATATGCTTAAACAACATTAACTTACACTAATGGAATAAATCTTTTTCCTTTCTTCTGCACAAGTTGAATGTGAAGGATCTCATGTTTCAGAATTTTTCCAAAATATGGGTTCCTGGGGCTATCTACACATGAAAGTCAATCTTATAAGAGAGCAAGTGGACAGCTAGACTAGGAATGGGGCTTCATTTGTTAATTCTTCAACCAGTATTTATTGAACAGCTGTTCACAGTTCTAGGTATTGGAGGTGCAGAAGTATTCAAAGTTCCTGCCCTCATGGGGTTGGCAGTTGGGGGAGAGATAATCACTAAACAAATACCTGCTGATGTTGGGTCGGTAAGCGCTTCAGGAAAACTTGCAAAGCAAGAAAAGGAGAAATTGGAATGGTAGAGGTGGCCATCACCATTGTACAGGGAATGGAGGACCAGAATGTTTCTAACCAGATGACATTTAGCATAAATCTGTATTAAAATGTAGCTATATTAAAATGTAGGAGTTGTGTCAGGTGGTTCTCCAGGTGGCTCAATGATAAAGAATCTGCCTACCAATGCAGAAGACTCAGGATCAACCCCTGGGAAAGGAAAATCTCCCTGGAGAAGGCAATGGTAACCCACTCCAGTATTCTTGCCTGGGAAATCTCACAGGCTAGAGGAACCTAGCAGGCTGCAACCCATAGCATCTCAAAGAGTTGGACACCTATTAGGGACTAAGCAACAAAACATATGTAAGAAACAAGAGAGGGGATCATGTAGCTCCTGTGGGAAACAAAGCAACCCAGGCAGAGAGAAAACACAGTGTACAAAGGATTGTAGGCAGGAATGCCTTGGGTATATTCATGTATGAGCAGGAAGGCCAAGTGTGTGGGTGTGCCACTGAGTGGCGAGGGGATATGGAGGGCATTAGTTCAGAGCTGTAGGCCTGGCCTGTAGAGTCCAAAATCCCTTATAGGCCATTGTAAGACCTTTGACTTCACTCTGAGTGAAATGGGAGCTACTGAAGGGTTTTGAGCAAAGAAGTGGTACAATCTGACCTCCGTTTCAAAAGGATTACTCTGGCTGCTGTGTTCAGGTTAACTACAGTAGGGCAGAAGCATAGGCTGGGGGACTGAAGCTGGGTTTTCGCAATGATGCAGGCAAAAGGTAATAGTGGCTTAGATCAGGGTATGAGTAATGAGAGAGACCAGAAGAGACCATGCTTCATACATAAATGATGTTAGTGAGCTGATATTTCTAAGGAAGAGCTGATGTGACTTGCTAATAATTTGATATAGGGTATGAGAGAAGGAGAAGAGCCAAAGATGATGATACAGTTTAATTATTTAACAGAAGTTTGAAAGTGTGAAAATATCAGTCGCTCAATTGTGTCTGACTCTTTGTGACTGCATGGACTGTAGCCCATCAGGCGCTTCTGTCCATGGAATTCTAGGCAAGAGGGTTGGAGTGGGTTGCCATGCCCTCCTCCAGGGGATCTTCCCAACCCAGGGATCGAACCCGGGGCTCCTGCATTGCCCACAAATTCTTTACCATCTGAGCCACCAGGGATGTAGAGTGTGAGAGAAAGAGAAGAGCCAACGATGATGACTTATTTTAATTATTTAACAGAAGTTTATATAGTGCTAATTATATACAAGGCACTGTTCCAAGTTCTCAACAAATATTGACTCATTTAATCTTCACCATAGGCGTATGTGATAGGTACTATTTTTGTCCTCCCTTTCTTGCCTTCAAGGTTTTGGCTCTGAGAAGCTGGGAGGATAAAGCTGACATTTACTGAGAGAGGGAAGACTCTATGAAGCGCAGGTTCAAGTTGATATGTGAAGTTGAGGAGACTAAAATAACCGTGTGAAGATGCCAAGCACGCAGTAGGTTATGCAAGACTGGAGTTTAAGAGACTGATCTAGTCTGGAGACACACATTCAGTATAACGATTTAAAGCCATGAAACGGGATGGCATCTCTGGGAAAGCAGACATTCAGCAGAGAGTCAAGCAACAAGCTTGGGGCCATCCAGTATTAATGAGGGCAGGAGGATGAAGTATCAGAGAAGAAAGCGATGGCCAAAGAGGTTGGCTTCCTGGAAGCCAAGTAAAGAAATGGAAGGAGAAGAGTGTGAGCAGCTGAGTTCAATGCCTCAGCTTGGTCCAGGAAAAGGGGGCTGAGAATTTATGTGTTGGTTACTCTGAAAAGAGCTGTTTCACTGAGTGGTAGTGATAAAAGGTAGTGTGCAAATGAGCTCAAGAGAAAAAAGGAGGAGGAAATGATGAAGAAAGAGAACTCTTTTGAGGCATTTTCTATAAAGAGGAATAGAGAAATATGGCAATAATCAGAGAATAGTATAGATAAGGTCAACAGAGGGCTTGGTTGTTGTTGTCTTTTGTTTTAAATGTGGAAGAAGTTACAGTTTTGTCTTTGCTGTACACAGCATAGTTGCCTGCAGATGGAAGTGGTCCAGTACAAAAGGAGAGAAATGTGGGTACAAAAGAGAGGAGGCTAAATGATGTTAGTGAGCTGCTGAGAGAGGATGAGAGAGCACAGGGCTTGGACTTAGAAGCAGAGACCATTCGCCTTTGGCATGTGGAGGGAAGGCAGGGTGTGTGACAGATGCAGGTACAGGGAGGAGTGTGGTCGACATCTGTGGACGTTCCCTTCTGACTGCTTCTCTTTTTCAGATCAGAAGAAACACTGGAGTTTTGAGGAGAGATTCTTTACCCCTGTGCCACCTGGGAAGGAAAGTGACTTCCTACAGGAATTGAAAATTCTTACAGGAACAGGAGGTATTATTATTACAGACCAATAACAATACTAAACCACCGTGGGGACCTTCTCTGTGCCTGTCAAATCTAAGTATATTTAGGCAATATCCCCTCCCAAATTAATAAATACTGAGCAGAAACACACTTAGTTGTCCCTTTCTGTACAACTATGGCCAATACATTTCTATGGAAGTGTCTTTTTAAAAAATACACAGATTGACACGTGGGACCTAATGAAACTTAAAAGCTTTTGCACAGCAAAAGAAACTACAAACAAGGTAAACAGACAACCCACAGAATGGCAGAAAATCATAGCAAATGAAACAACCGACAAAAGAATTAATTTCCAAAATATACAAACAACTTAGACAACTCAATACCAAATAAACAAACAACCCAATCAAAAAATGGGAAAAAGACCTAAAGAGACATTTCTCCAAAGAAGACATACACATGGCCAAAAAAGGCATGAAACGATGCTCAAAGTCACTTATTATTAGAGAAATGCAAATCAAAACTGCAATGAGATGTCACCTCACACCAGTCAGCATGGCCATCATTAAAAAAATCTACAGATTATAAATGCTGGGGAGGGTGTGGAGAAAAGGAAACACTCCTTCATTGTTGGTGGGAATGTAAATTGATGCAACCACTATGGAAGACAGTATGGGGATTCCTTTAAAAACTAAAAATAGAAGCACCATATGGCACAGCAATCTCACTATTAGGCATATATCCTGATGAAATCAAAATTGAAAGAGATACCTGCACCCCAATGTTCACTGCAGCACTCTACACAATAGTTAAAACATGGAAGCAACTAAGATGTCCATAGATGAATGAATGGATAAAGGAGCTATGGTACATGTATACAATGGAATACTTCTCAGCCATAAAAAGAAATGCAGAAGAATCAGTCCTAATGAGGTGGATAGATATAGAACTTATTATACAAAGTGAAGTAAGTGAAAAAGAAAAGGACAAATGCAGTATACTAATGCATATATATGGAATCTAGTAAGATGGTACTGATAAATGCACACACTGAATGGCAGTGGAGAAACAGACTTAGAGAACAGACCTATGGTCACTGGGGGGAGGGAAGATCAGATGAGAGGTATGGAAGAGCAACAATGAAACCTACACTATCATATGTAATAGAGATTACCACGGTGATTAAGCTGTAAGACTAAGGGAACCTACATGGGGACTAAGCATCAACCTGGGTGGGTGGGAAGGGGGAAAAGAGAGGGAGGGCTCCGGGGAGAGGATATACCTATGACTGCAGATAATGTATACCTATACACAAGAAAGCTCTGTAAAAATGTATAACAATAACTTCGCTACACACCTGAATCTAATGCAACACTGTAAAACAAATATACCCTGCTAAAAGAATTACCTAACCTCATAAAAAATGCACAGATCAGGTCACTGATAGGATGCCAAAAGAATGTGGTTACTTAAGGCAGAGACACTCTGGCATACCCTTTAAACTTGAATTAGAACTCCAGTTATACCACCCCCTAACTCTGGGATGCTGGGAAGCCTCTGATCCTCATTGAGCCATACATCACAGGCCACTGATGAAGGTTGTTGCAAAGTTAAAGGAAGCAACCTGTTGGAGTAAGTGTGTCACACGCTGCAGGCACATAAATGGTTACTATGATTGTATGTTGCTAGACACGTAAGACAGTTTTTTCTCTACATCTGAAAAAACATCTAGAACAGAACCTTTTCAGCACCAGGAACAGGTTTCATGGAAGACAATTTTTTCACAGACCAAGGAGTGCTGGGTGGGGGTTTGGGATGATTCAAGCATAATACATTTATCGTGCACTTTATCTCTGTTTCTCATGATGCCACTGATCTGACAGGAGGCACCAGTCCCCAGTTCAGAGATTGGGGACTCCTGATCTAGAGGATTTCTCTTTGCACTCAATCCAAAGACACAGATACCACTAAATAGAGTTAAGGAAATGGAGAAGAGTTGGAAAGCGGGAAATGTACAGGCTGTGTTTCTTGTTTTTCTTAGAAACACCTTTAGTACAAGTGTTGTTCTTTTAAGGGATAGATCTGGGACTGGATCTCACTTTTTTAAAAATTGAGATAACAACTGACACATAGCATTATATTAGTTTTAGCTGTATAATGTAATAATTTAATATATGCATGTATTACAAAGTGATGATCACAATAAGTCTGGTTAGCATCCATCACCACACAAAGTTAATTTTTTTTTCTTATGATGAGAACTTTTAGAATCTACTCTCTTAACAACTTCCAAACATACCACCGTATTATTGATCCTAGTCACCCTGTTGTGAATTATATTCCCAGAACTTATTAGCTTATTTATCTTATGTCTGGAAGTTTGTAGCTTTTGACCACATTCATTTTGTCCACCTCTGGCAACCACTGATCTGTTCTTTGAATCCATGAATTCAGTATTCATTGTTGTTGCTGTTTTTTAAGATTTCACATATAAGTAAGACCATACACTATGTGTCTGTCTTTGTCTGACATTTCATGTAGCATAATACCCTTAAGGTCCATCCCTGTCATTGCAAATGGCAGGATTTCCTTCTTTTTTATGGCTGAGTAGTATTCCCGCATATGTGCACACATGTATGTGTCTCACTTTAGCTTCCTTTTTTCATTCATCCATCAATGAACACTTCCACTGTTTCCACATCTTGGCTATTGTAAATAGTGCTGCAGTGAACATAAGGGTGCAGGTATCTTTTTGAGTTGGTCTTTGGATAAATACTCAGAAGTGGAATTGCTAGATCATATGGTAGCTCTTTTATTTTTTTGAGGAAATAGCCTTTTCAGTCTAAGTTTTTAATTGTCTCCTTGGCAATATAAACTTGTCATAGACTGCTATATATATGTTTTTCTCTAGCTTGGTTAAGATTCTGAGAGTTTTTAGCTAATTGAAGAGAAGGACATATTCATTTTACCATAATGTTTAAGAAGTTCCAGAAGGGTGGGGACTATGTGATAACTGAACTCAATGGGGCTACTTAATAACTCATTCAGTGAAGAATAATTATCTAACAAAAATGCGTGACTTTTCTGAGCAGCTGAGTTTCAAAGGACTGTAGCCACAGTCTCCATCATCCACTGGCTTGGCCCTGGAAGTAAGCAGGTGTGCAGGGTGCTGGCCGTGAACCTGGATTTGATGATATCCTCCAACAGCACAGTCTCTGCTGATATAGCTGTTTGAATTCTGCAGCTGTTTTGTATTTTTTTTTTTATGTTACAGTTTAAAATGAAGTCTCTGCAGCCACACACAGTGCACAGGGTGTCCTCAAGCTGGGATGCTTAGGGAGCAGTAGAGCCAAGGTCCTGTGTTCCACAAAAGCTTCATCCTTCTGTGATCTCCATGCATCCATCAGCTCAGATACCAGACAGTCTGGGCCCACAGAGAAGGCGAGGGCCCCAGGACAGTCCTACCAGACACAGCCTGGGTTGATAACTCAAACGGTTATCCATTAACCTGACCGGGTGGGAGAGAGTCAGTCTGTGCGTGAGGCACTAGTCGACGGGCTGCAGTCCCATCTTTTACGACCAGTTGGAGGGTGGGGTCGCTCCCATGCCTGTCACCTGGCCCTTTTCTTTCTTAGCAGATAGCTATTGGCTCCTTTTCCATTCCTCCAGAAGCTAGGCTGGGGTACTCTGAAATTTATAAGATTATGCTGTTCAAAGGCTTTCAAAGCATCTTTATTTAGCTGTGGAACATCTTCGTTCAGCCACATCTCACACCAAAATCCAGTATTTGAAACAGTTAATGCAGGAAGTATTTGGCATGAATGGGAAGGAGATGGTCTTTCCTCACCCCGTAACACACACACACACACACACACACACACACGCACGCACGCACACACACACGCACGCACGCACACACGTGCATGTGCCTTGAGGCCCCTCTGAAGAATTACTAGGACTTGAAGTAGGGAAGTTAGAAAAATCCCTGATGGCCTTAACTTCTCATTTTACAGATGAGACAAGACATCTAGACCTGCCCTGTCCAGGGCGGTAGGGTTCACAATGGGTCCAGGGTGGTCCACGAGAAACATGTGGCCACAGAGCTTTTGAACTGGCTAATCTGAACTGAAGATGCTGTAAATGCAACACACATACACAACGTCAAACATGTGGTACTCAAACGAAAGAAGGTAAAACACCTCATGGATGTATATTTAAAACTGATGTTCAATCAGTATTCTATTTCAGATAGATTAGGAGCAGCTGAGTTTCAAAGGACTGTAGCCACAGTCTCCATCATCCACTGGCTTGGCCCTGGAAGTAAGCAGGTGTGCAGGGTGCTGGCCGTGAACCTGGATTTGATGATATCCTCCAACAGCACAGTCTCTGCTGATATAGCTGTTTGAATTCTGCAGCTGTTTTGTATTTTTTTTTATGTTACAGTTTAAAATGAAGTCTCTGCAGCCACACACAGTGCACAGGGTGTCCTCAAGCTGGGATGCTTAGGGAGCAGTAGAGCCAAGGTCCTGTGTTCCACAAAAGCTTCATCCTTCTGTGATCTCCATGCATCCATCAGCTCAGATACCAGACAGTCTGGGCCCACAGAGAAGGCGAGGGCCCCAGGACAGTCCTACCAGACACAGCCTGGGTTGATAACTCAAACGGTTATCCATTAACCTGACCGGGTGGGAGAGAGTCAGTCTGTGCGTGAGGCACTAGTCGACGGGCTGCAGTCCCATCTTTTACGACCAGTTGGAGGGTGGGGTCGCTCCCATGCCTGTCACCTGGCCCTTTTCTTTCTTAGCAGATAGCTATTGGCTCCTTTTCCATTCCTCCAGAAGCTAGGCTGGGGTACTCTGAAATTTATAAGATTATGCTGTTCAAAGGCTTTCAAAGCATCTTTATTTAGCTGTGGAACATCTTCGTTCAGCCACATCTCACACCAAAATCCAGTATTTGAAACAGTTAATGCAGGAAGTATTTGGCATGAATGGGAAGGAGATGGTCTTTCCTCACCCCGTAACACACACACACACACACACACACACACACGCACGCACGCACACACGCACGCACGCACGGACACACGTGCATGTGCCTGGAGGCCCCTCTGAAGAATTACTAGGACTTGAAGTAGGGAAGTTAGAAAAATCCCTGATGGCCTTAACTTCTCATTTTACAGATGAGACAAGACATCTAGACCTGCCCTGTCCAGGGCGGTAGGGTTCACAATGGGTCCAGGGTGGTCCACGAGAAACATGTGGCCACAGAGCTTTTGAACTGGCTAATCTGAACTGAAGATGCTGTAAATGCAACACACATACACAACGTCAAACATGTGGTACTCAAACGAAAGAAGGTAAAACACCTCATGGATGTATATTTAAAACTGATGTTCAATCAGTATTCTATTTCAGATAGATTAGGTTCAATATAATATATGAAAATGAATCTCACTTGTTCCATTTTACTTTCTTTTTAACTGTCAGGCAAAATTATCCAAGTGACCCTCCTTCATGGCTTACATTATGAATGTATTGGATAGCACTGATGCAGAGTTTTCTACCCAGATCACTGAAGGCAGGTCAGGACTCGTAGTCCTAACTTGTGGTCCCAACAGTTCTCACATTACTCATTTACATGGAGATACAGGCAGTTTCATTTAAACCAAAGGGATAAGAGAGAACTTGCCAGCAAAGGTGGGGTAGGATTAGGCCCATAGATTGTCTTCCCAGGCACATATATTTATCGGGCATCTAGGAGGAAATCAACCCAGAGAAGGAGGATTGATTTAGAAATGAGAAGCTCTGAGTCTTAGATCATTTGATGATGACCTTTATAGGTCTCCAACCTCTGGGTCTCATTTTCCTCACCTCTAAAGTGAGGGAGTAATATTTCAAGGCTCTAAGTCCTTCTTTCTCTGGAATTCTGCGATTTACTCTTTGTGTATTCACCTATATTCTTCCCTGCCAGCAAAAATGTTTTGATGAGGTGTTCCCTCATCTATTTCTCTTCCTAGAAACTAACATCAGCCAAGAGACACTGGATTGAGAAGGAAGGAGAACTCCAATTCCCTTTCTTTTATCCCTGCCTCTGAGAGCAATGAAAGAGCTGTTGGCCCCTTAACCTCTAGCCCTGAGAGGAAGACCTGGAGGACGAAAGGGAAAGGAATGGATGAAGGGGAGGGAAGGTGAAAGGATAGGGGAAATAAAAATAGGAAGGAACAGGTGATCCAGAAAAAGAAAATGGGTATTAGAAGTACATATCTGCAGACACCCTTCTGCGCATAGCAGCACGATCCATTCACAACAGCCAAAGCATGGGAACAGCCTAAATGTCCATCGACAGATGAGTAGATAGAGAAGATGTGGTACATGCATACAGTGGAACACCATCCAGCCGTAAAAAGAGTGAAATAATGCCATTTTGAACTGGCTAATCTGAACTGAAGATGCTGTAAATGCAACACACATACACAACGTCAAACATGTGGTACTCAAACGAAAGAAGGTAAAACACCTCATGGATGTATATTTAAAACTGATGTTCAATCAGTATTCTATTTCAGATAGATTAGGTTCAATATAATATATGAAAATGAATCTCACTTGTTCCATTTTACTTTCTTTTTAACTGTCAGGCAAAATTATCCAAGTGACCCTCCTTCATGGCTTACATTATGAATGTATTGGATAGCACTGATGCAGAGTTTTCTACCCAGATCACTGAAGGCAGGTCAGGACTCGTAGTCCTAACTTGTGGTCCCAACAGTTCTCACATTACTCATTTACATGGAGATACAGGCAGTTTCATTTAAACCAAAGGGATAAGAGAGAACTTGCCAGCAAAGGTGGGGTAGGATTAGGCCCATAGATTGTCTTCCCAGGCACATATATTTATCGGGCATCTAGGAGGAAATCAACCCAGAGAAGGAGGATTGATTTAGAAATGAGAAGCTCTGAGTCTTAGATCATTTGATGATGACCTTTATAGGTCTCCAACCTCTGGGTCTCATTTTCCTCACCTCTAAAGTGAGGGAGTAATATTTCAAGGCTCTAAGTCCTTCTTTCTCTGGAATTCTGCGATTTACTCTTTGTGTATTCACCTATATTCTTCCCTGCCAGCAAAAATGTTTTGATGAGGTGTTCCCTCATCTATTTCTCTTCCTAGAAACTAACATCAGCCAAGAGACACTGGATTGAGAAGGAAGGAGAACTCCAATTCCCTTTCTTTTATCCCTGCCTCTGAGAGCAATGAAAGAGCTGTTGGCCCCTTAACCTCTAGCCCTGAGAGGAAGACCTGGAGGACGAAAGGGAAAGGAATGGATGAAGGGGAGGGAAGGTGAAAGGATAGGGGAAATAAAAATAGGAAGGAACAGGTGATCCAGAAAAAGAAAATGGGTATTAGAAGTACATATCTGCAGACACCCTTCTGCGCATAGCAGCACGATCCATTCACAACAGCCAAAGCATGGGAACAGCCTAAATGTCCATCGACAGATGAGTAGATAGAGAAGATGTGGTACATGCATACAGTGGAACACCATCCAGCCGTAAAAAGAGTGAAATAATGCCATTTTGAGCAACATGGATGAACCTAGAGATGATCACACTAAGTGAAGGAAGTCTGAAAGAGAAAGGCAAATACTACATATTACTTACATATGGAATTTAAAATATGACACAAATGAACTTATCTACAAAACAGAAACAAACTCACAGACCCAGAGAACAGGTTTGTGGGTGTCAAGGGGGAGGAGGTGGGGGGAGGGATGGATTGGGAATTTGGTACCAGCAAATGCAAAATAATATATAGAGAATGGATAAACAACAAAATCATAGCACAGAGAACTATATTCAATATTTTGCAATAAAGTGTGTGTGTGTGTGTGTGTGTGTGTGTGTGCATACACTCACTCTCAGTAGTGTCCAACTATTTACGACCCCTCGAACTATAGCCCACTAGGATCCTCTATCCATGGGATTTCCTAGGCAAGAGTACTAGAATGCTGTCATGCCCTCCTCCAGAGGATCTCCCTAGACCAGGGTTTGAATCTGCATCTTTGCAGAACCTGCATTCGCAGGCAGATTCGTTACCACTGTGCCACCTGGGAAAAGTAATAAACCATAACAGAAAAGAAAGAACTGTTTTAAGAAATACGTATCTGGAATGTTAATTACCCTTCTGTCTGGACATCTTGGTTTATCACCTCGAAGAAAGCAGGGCCCATGTCCAGTTTGCTTTGGGGGGTAAAGGTGTTTGTCCCTTACAATACCTGAGCGCACTGTTATTTGCTCGACAAGAACCATGAAGTAATCTCTTCGTGTGGTTCACTGAATGTTTTATAGCCATTTTTTATGGCTAGCGCATCTAATGAAAGCAGATGAAGCACCTAGGTATGCAGGGCAGGAGAAGCCAAATTAAGCAACACATTTACTAAACTTTTTACCTTCCTTCCTAGCTCCTAGGAAGCAGAAAACACCCAGACATTGTTTTAAATCAGGGAGTTTCCAGCTTTGCAACTGAACTCCCTGGCTGAGAGCCAGGCCTGCCACAGCGCGTGGGAGAGCGGGGCGTTCTCAGGGCTGGGTTGGAAGTTCCAAGCTTATGAGGCGTTAATGTCAGGATCTAGCTCTTACCTATGCGTCCAGGGCTGCACTTTCCTTCTAAAACACTTCGTCCCTGAATGGCAGCACCTGCTATGACGGTGGTTTATGCCCTGTTTTCTTCCTAGCACCTCTCTAAATTCTGTCTCAAAGAAAGGGATGAGGTTGAAGCTTCTCTCAGGCCCTCCCTACACCTGCCTGGCCTGCGGGAAGAGCAGTGTGAGGGGCAGTGGCTCTGAGGAACCGTCCTAAGATGCTGGCCTGGGGCACCCCGATGTCCTCCTTCTCTTGGGAAGCGTGGGCAGTGTGGGGCGGCCTTGAAAGGCAGCTAGAGCTCAGTCTCTCCTGCCCACTCCAGGGGCACTCACAGTAGAGGTTAGCTTTGCTGGAAGGAGAGCATTTAATTAAAATGGACTGTTTACAAGAGATATATAGGGGAAAAAAAGGAAGAAGGCAAATCCAGCTTTAGGGAAGGTTAGAAAAGACTAAAACGGAAGTAATTGTGACGGTGGAGAGGGGAGAGGGGAGGGACTCAGTCATTAATCCTTCAGTGCTTTTATCCTGTTCATGTTGATGTTCAAACCCTGCTTCACGGGAGACAGAAAACAAAAGTAAGCCCTAGTGAAGCTAATAGCCTTCGATCTAATGCTGTGTATCTGGTAGGCTGCCTTCCTGAAGGTCCACTAAGACCCTCTCAGCCGGAACCTAGGACTAGTTTCCCTTGATAGGAGCAAGGCATGTGGATAAACCATTTCTTTGGCAGCTTCTTAACTGAGACAGGGCTGGGGGGCCTGGCCAGGCTCCAGAAAAAGGGATTGTAAAGAGGGGCTGGAGGAGAATGCCCCTGGACTGAGCACACTGTTGAGTCAGTGCTGGTTAGAAGGTCATGGAGAGGAAGGCTCACCCACCTGCATTTCCTTACTAGGGCCTCTGCAGACACTCACCCTTCTCTGCCCCAGGGCACAGGAGCCTTTGTAGTTTCTCAGTCTCCAAGTTCCATTCATACTCAGTATTGTAATAAGTACAGGACAGCCTCTCTCTCTCTGCTTGCCACCTGGCTGAGAGCCAGGCCTGCCACAGCGCGTGGGAGAGCGGGGCGTTCTCAGGGCTGGGTTGGAAGTTCCAAGCTTATGAGGCGTTAATGTCAGGATCTAGCTCTTACCTATGCGTCCAGGGCTGCACTTTCCTTCTAAAACACTTCGTCCCTGAATGGCAGCACCTGCTATGACGGTGGTTTATGCCCTGTTTTCTTCCTAGCACCTCTCTAAATTCTGTCTCAAAGAAAGGGATGAGGTTGAAGCTTCTCTCAGGCCCTCCCTACACCTGCCTGGCCTGCGGGAAGAGCAGTGTGAGGGGCAGTGGCTCTGAGGAACCGTCCTAAGATGCTGGCCTGGGGCACCCCGATGTCCTCCTTCTCTTGGGAAGCGTGGGCAGTGTGGGGCGGCCTTGAAAGGCAGCTAGAGCTCAGTCTCTCCTGCCCACTCCAGGGGCACTCACAGTAGAGGTTAGCTTTGCTGGAAGGAGAGCATTTAATTAAAATGGACTGTTTACAAGAGATATATAGGGGAAAAAAAGGAAGAAGGCAAATCCAGCTTTAGGGAAGGTTAGAAAAGACTAAAACGGAAGTAATTGTGACGGTGGAGATGGGAGAGGGGAGGGACTCAGTCATTAATCCTTCAGTGCTTTTATCCTGTTCATGTTGATGTTCAAACCCTGCTTCACGGGAGACAGAAAACAAAAGTAAGCCCTAGTGAAGCTAATAGCCTTCGATCTAATGCTGTGTATCTGGTAGGCTGCCTTCCTGAAGGTCCACTAAGACCCTCTCAGCCGGAACCTAGGACTAGTTTCCCTTGATAGGAGCAAGGCATGTGGATAAACCATTTCTTTGGCAGCTTCTTAACTGAGACAGGGCTGGGGGGCCTGGCCAGGCTCCAGAAAAAGGGATTGTAAAGAGGGGCTGGAGGAGAATGCCCCTGGACTGAGCACACTGTTGAGTCAGTGCTGGTTAGAAGGTCATGGAGAGGAAGGCTCACCCACCTGCATTTCCTTACTAGGGCCTCTGCAGACACTCACCCTTCTCTGCCCCAGGGCACAGGAGCCTTTGTAGTTTTTCTCAGTCTCCAAGTTCCATTCATACTCAGTATTGTAATAAGTACAGGACAGCCTCTCTCTCTCTGCTTGCCTTGAGAACCACCCATGAAGGGAACAGGCTTTGCGCTCTCAAGAGAAGCCACAGTCTCCAGATTCTGAGCAATTGCAGGGCCACCCGTTAGGTATATCAACCCGTTACGGCTACCACAAGAAAGTTTCACAGGTTGGGTAGCTTCGACAACAGAAATGTATTGTTTTGCAGTTCTAGAGGCCAGAAATCCAAGAGGAAGGTGCCGGCAGGGTAACACCTGGCAGGGTAGATGGGTCTCCCTGGCTTGAGAATGGTTCTCTCTTCCTGAGTCTTCACATGGTCTTCCTTCTGCCTGTCTGCATGCCCTATCATCTCTTCTTATAAGGAGACTGGTCATATTGGGGAGGGGGGTGGTTGCCACCTACGGAACTTCCCTGGTGGCTCAGACAGTAAAGAATCTGCCTCCAATGGAGGAAACTTGGACTCAGACCTTGGGTTGGGAAGATCCCCTGGAGAAGGAAATGGCAACCCACTCCAGTATTCTTGTCTGAAGAATCCCATGAACAGGGGAGCCTTGTGGGCTACATACAGTCCGTGGGATTACAAAGAGTCAGACACAACAGCGATTTTTACTTCACTTCACCTATGACTTCAATGTAACTTAATTATCTCTTTAAAGGCCCCATCTCAAGTATAGTCACATCCTGCGGTAGGGAGGGAGGGAGAGTAGGTAAGAACTTCAACAAATCAGCGGGGTGCTGGGGCAAACGATACATTAATTCAGCCTATGTTATCATGCCCATGACTTTCAGAAAGGCAGAGAACCTCTAGGCATCACCTCCTTCATGGCCACGCACACATTTAGATAACCTAACAGTGCCCTTCCATTTCTTACCAACTGCTCCTGTTTTACTGGCCTCTCTGAGCACTTTAACCCAGTCTTCTCCAGGATCTCATTTCTCTGGGTGTTTCCTAGCACATTCCTCTTGAGGATGGCAGCCCTGCCAAGCTGGAGGCCACCACTGTGTTCCCTCACCCACTACTCCTCCCCGGTAGACCCTTCCCAATTCCACTAAGCAGACAACTAGGTTCAGTTAAGGAGAGCTGTGGTCTTGCCCAAGAAGGTAGATACACAACCCCATATGGCCCTGGGGGTAGCATTCAAAAAGACAGTTCCTTTTACAGGCCGGCACTTTCTGTGGTGTTGATGAGTAGACCTTCACTGCATGAAGTAGGTTCCAGAAGTGAATGTTCCAAATCTGGTTTGTTTCCTGTGTTAGTCGCTCTGTGGTGTCCAACTCTTTGCAACCCCATGGACTGGAGCCCGCCAGGCTCCTCTGTCCATGGGATTTTCCAGGCAAGAATACTGCAGTGGGTTGCCATTGCCTTCTCCAGGGGATTTCGCAACCTAGGGAAGGAACCTAGATCTCCTGCATTGCAGGCAGACTCTTTACCATCTGAGCCACCAGGAAAGCCCTGGTTTGCTTCCACCACACCTCAAAAAGTCCTGCCCTGGGCTTCCCTGGTAGTCCAGTGTGTACAGTCCACCTTGCAGTGCAAGGGGCACCAGTTTGATCCCTGGCCCAGGAAGATCCCACGTGTTGCTGAACGGCTGGACTGGTGTGTCCAATTACGAGCCAGAGCTCTGAAGCGCATGCGCCCAGAGCCGGTGCTCTGAAATGAGAGAGGCCACTTCAATGGGAGGCCCACACAGGCCGAAGAGTAAAGACGGATGAAAAATAAATTAAAAAACAATAAAAGAGGTCAAAATTAAAAAAAAAAGAAATTCCTGCCCTAATAACGCAGGCTGGAAAGAAAGACAGGATTACCGAGGCCAGTGGAGATGCAGCTAATGCCTCTGCCTCTTTCGAAGAGCAATTTAAAGTCACTTCTCCTCTCCCTGAACCAGAAAAACAACTGTCTCCTGTACTCAGCACTTTGCAATTCAACTCTATTTTCTATGATCATAGTGCTGGGCTTATTACTCAGAAACAGTCCTTGTGAATCCTCTCCCTCAGATGATCATTCCTGGGTGGTCCTTCTTGGGTGGGTTCCCGGGAGCAGAAACCCCACGCTCTGGCTTCTTTCTCTGCTCAGCATGCTGAGCAGAGTGTGCCTCATGAAGTTCAGCTCTGGCTCGTCAAGAGATAAGATCAGAGACACTGCGGAAGGGCCCTGTTTTAACGAGGCAGAAAATACCGGGATATTCCAACTATCAGGCCTACTGTGCAAAAAATCCCACCCCCCACAGCACACTCTGGCTTTGGGGGCCCTCTCCTGAGAGGTTCCTCCCCTCGTAAAGATTGATATCACTGGGTGAGGAAAGAGTCCTGTCGCTCCCAGCCAGGCTTCCAGTCAGAAGGGCTTCACTTTCAATTACTCAAGAGCAGCTGTAGACGGCTGCTTATGTAACCAGCCCGCACCTCCTTCTCGGGAGGAGGATGTGGAACCATTTGCTGTTTGCTGAATAATGAGTCATGGTCAGATTTAGGGAGTAGGAGCCGTGAATTTCTCCCCTGCATTGCTTCATCCGGAACTTTTAGTAAAGCAGCTAAGCAGTGAGTCAGTGGCTGGTGGGGTCAGCCCTGGGAAGGGAAAGTACCCCGGAGGGCCCTGAAATGCAGCCCCCACCAGACTGGCAGAAGGAGTGGCTGAAGGGACTTAGGGGGCATCTGAAGCTCGGCTGGGCACAGTGAGGAGAATCGCTGTTTATTTAGGCCTGTGGCTGACCTGACAGGGGTTTTCTATCATGGGCAGCTGCAGACTCATACCAAACATGAAGCTCAAAAATGAACTGAGTTTTCTCCAAACCTCATCTGAACCCAAGAAATGAAACAAACATAAGAGGTGAGAAGAGGGGCACATTGACATCAATTGAGAAATGAAAAGGCTTGCTTTTCTTTCAGTCAAAAAAAGAAAGAAAATAAGATAGGCTATTGTTTATTGCATTCTGAGGTAAAACAAACAAAGCGTCAAGGAAAAGAGATTGAAGCTCTGTAAGAAAATGGACCCCGAATTATTTGTCTCTTTGCATGTTTCTAAGACACCTAGTCAAACTTTGTAGACTTTTCACATCAGGAAATGATTTATTGTGACCATCCCCCACCTTCCCTTCCTCCAGAGATGCTTTTTCAACATATTCAGGAAGACGTCACAGGCTTTATTGTACTTTGTTAGTAAATCATAGGACTTCCCTGGTAGCTCAGGCAGTGAAGAATCTGCCTGCAAGGTAGGAGATTCAGGTTCAATCCCTGTGGTGGGAAGATCCTCTGGAGAAGGAAATGGCAACCCACTCCAGTATTCTTGCCTGGAGAGTTCCATGGACAGAGAAGCCTGGTGGGCTACAGTCCATAGGGTCCCAAAGATGGGGACAGGACTGAGTGAAGAGCATTTTCACTTTCACTTCAGCAAATCAAATCTGAGTGCTTATACAGGCTCTCACAGAGCTGGTCAAGGTCAGTATACCTCGGCTTAGATCCCAGCACCACTACCCACCAGCGGCTACATGGCTTCGACATGACATTACCTTCTCTGCTGGTTTCCCTCATCTGTGAAAGGGAGTCAGTGAGAGTCTCCACCTATGAGGTGGCTGTGAGGTCTGGGGCAACATGTCTAAGGCACTTTAAATTTTTCAGAACATTCAAATAGTGATCATGACAGTGATACTAACATTACCAGTATTAGCACTGTTATTTTGTTCCTCTCTAGTGATTTCTTGGAGAAGGGAATGGCAACCCACTCCAGTATTCTTGCTTGGAGAATTCCATGGACAGAGGAGCCTGGTGGGCTATAGTCCATGGGGTCACAAAGAGCCAGACATGACTGAGCGACTAACACTTTCTCTAGTGACTTCTACCCCAAAATATAAGTAGAACAGCAGGAGTAGGCCTTATGAGGGAGTGGGCCTTATGGGGAAGCAGAGCCAGACTTTTATAATGAATACAGTTTTTCTCTAGTATTTTATCTGTAAAATGGGGAAAATGTTGCAAATGTATGATGGAGGTTAAATAGAATAAAAGATGCAGAATGGCCATCATCAAAAAATCTGCAAATAATAAATGCTGGAGAGGGTGAGGGAAAAAGGGTACACTCTTGCATTGTTGGTGGGAATGTAAATCGATACAACCACTATTGAAGACAGTATGAGATTCCTCAAAAAGCTAAGAACAGAAGCACCATATGACCCAGCCATCCCACTATTAGGCTGATACCCTGATGAAATCAAAATTGAAAGAGACACCTGTACCCCAGTGTTCACTGCAGCACTTTACACAATAGCTAGAACATGGAAGCAACCTAGATGTCCACTGATGAACGAGCGGATAAAGAAGCTCTGGTACATATATGCCAGTAATGGAGTACTTCTCAGCCACAAAAAGAAATACAGAGGATTCAGTCCTAATGAGATGGATGAATCTAGAACCTATTATACATAGTAAAGTAAGTCAAAGAGAGAAGGACAAGTATAGTATACTAACACACATATATACGGAATCTAGTAAGATCGTACTGATAAATACACACACAGAGAATCAATGAAAAAAACAGAGAACAGACTTATGGACACTGGGGAGAGGGAAGAGTGGGTGACAGAGATGAAAGATTAACATGGAATCCTATACTATCATATGTAAAAAGAGATAACTACTGTCAATGTGCTGTAGGTTAAGGGATCTTACACAGGGGCTATATGATGGCCTGGAGGGGTGGGATGGGGGGATGGGATATACACATGATTAATCTGGGATTATACATATCTATAGACAACAAAACTGTAAAAGCAAAAAAGCAAAATAAAAAAGCTATAAATCATAGAATAAATAATTGAATAAAGAAAATTTTTTAAAAAATTAAAGTGCTAGTTATAATCAACCCACTGTACTGGAGCGCCCTTTATAGTCCATGGGGTCACAAAGAGCCAGACATGACTGAGCGACTAACACTTTCTCTAGTGACTTCTACCCCAAAATATAAGTAGAACAGCAGGAGTAGGCCTTATGAGGGAGTGGGCCTTATGGGGAAGCAGAGCCAGACTTTTATAATGAATACAGTTTTTCTCTAGTATTTTATCTGTAAAATGGGGAAAATGTTGCAAATGTATGATGGAGGTTAAATAGAATAAAAGATGCAGAATGGCCATCATCAAAAAATCTGCAAATAATAAATGCTGGAGAGGGTGAGGGAAAAAGGGTACACTCTTGCATTGTTGGTGGGAATGTAAATCGATACAACCACTATTGAAGACAGTATGAGATTCCTCAAAAAGCTAAGAACAGAAGCACCATATGACCCAGCCATCCCACTATTAGGCTGATACCCTGATGAAATCAAAATTGAAAGAGACACCTGTACCCCAGTGTTCACTGCAGCACTTTACACAATAGCTAGAACATGGAAGCAACCTAGATGTCCACTGATGAACGAGCGGATAAAGAAGCTCTGGTACATATATGCCAGTAATGGAGTACTTCTCAGCCACAAAAAGAAATACAGAGGATTCAGTCCTAATGAGATGGATGAATCTAGAACCTATTATACATAGTAAAGTAAGTCAAAGAGAGAAGGACAAGTATAGTATACTAACACACATATATACGGAATCTAGTAAGATCGTACTGATAAATACACACACAGAGAATCAATGAAAAAAACAGAGAACAGACTTATGGACACTGGGGAGAGGGAAGAGTGGGTGACAGAGATGAAAGATTAACATGGAATCCTATACTATCATATGTAAAAAGAGATAACTACTGTCAATGTGCTGTAGGTTAAGGGATCTTACACAGGGGCTATATGATGGCCTGGAGGGGTGGGATGGGGGGATGGGATATACACATGATTAATCTGGGATTATACATATCTATAGACAACAAAACTGTAAAAGCAAAAAAGCAAAATAAAAAAGCTATAAATCATAGAATAAATAATTGAATAAAGATATAAATAATACAATAAAAGATATAAGTTTCTTAGCTTTGAAAGTACTCAGTCCATGGTAGCTATTTCAGTTATTATTAACAAGTTCATGAACCTGAATTGCTGCTCAAATAAGTTCCAGATTTCTTTATCCCCTGTAACAAAATGAACTTTCAAGACTCAGATCACAGACAGCCCTTTCAAATGTTTCCACATATATTTATGATATAAAATTTCCAAGAGAAGGCAAACTCATAGAATTCTAATTGAACCCAAAGGTCACAAAGGACCTAGTCTGATGTCTGGTCAAGAAAGAAAAAAGAGGGTAAAGGACAAGGTGATTTTTTAGATTCTGTAAGAAGGGCTCTTTCGGTTGAGTTATATTGATTGCTTTCTTGGTCTTGATTTCCTTCATGGTCTTCTGACCACAGGAAGCAGATGACACACCTCCTCTGAGACTAGCTCTGAGTGCTAGGATGGGGGTGGGGGGCAGCCACATAATCACCACCCCCACGACCATCCTCCCCTCAAACAGCTCCCACATTGGGAGCTCTTTACTGTAGGCACAGAACAAAGGGCTTTTATCTCCATTTTACTCTTAACATGACCCTGCTGTTTTAATAGTATTATCTCTATCAAAAGGACAAGAAATCAGTGTTCCTTAGAGAACACTTGCAACTTGCCCATGACCCCATCGCTCTAAGTGGTACTGCTGGGGCTGGAATCCAGCATTCTGATTTTGGAAGTATCATCTATTAATACCAAGCTGTATTGCCATTACTACTGCGGGTATATGTGTTGGCAGGGTGGGGGTAGCAGGGGAGGGGTGTGCTACCTGTGCAGCCGTACATAAATCATCTGTCCTCACGTCTCACTGAGCAGGAAAGGTGACCTGCTGTCCAGGAAAGCCTGTGGCCAGTCTGTGATGGAGTGGGGAACTGCAGCCATTGCTGACAGGCGGCAAGGGGCCGTTGCCATCCTTGGTGTAACTGAGACGAACTTGACTGAAAACGATCCAGTTCCACGGGAGAATGAACTTCCCCGCGGCACTGCCAAGTCATTCTGCGGAGTCAGCGGGAGCAGAGGGGGACCACCCCCATCCTCTGGTGGGGTGGCCTCACACAAGAAGGCCTCCCCCACCAGCATCTTCATGCAGCTATTGGAGCCCTTTGAGAAGGGCAGAGCTGATGACTTGGATGACTTTCTTTTCTTGAAACAACGCTAATTTGTCCAGTTTTGTGGCTTTTTTATGTGGAACAACATTAGCTCATCCAAGCTTGTGGTTTATTTGAAAACGAAATTCCGGTAAATCTTGCGCACCATCTGGCAGTGTGGTGATTGGCCACGAGTTAGGAACAAGCCACGGAGCACCCAAGAAAACAAAGCGAAGAAAACCCACCCCAAACAGAGAGGCTTTCTGTAATCGCTGTGCCCAAGCCACCCCGCCACCCGGCTCGCAGGACTGGCCGCCCCGTGAGCCGAGTGTAACCAGTCACTCTCCGGGTGGGATGGCTTCTCTCGATCGCTGAGGCTCAGCCTCAGCTTCAGCCAGGGCCTTACATTCTTTCTATAGAATAGAAGGGGCCCTCTGAGAACACATACAGGGGATCTTGAAACCAACATGAGTGATCAGGAGAAAGGGGAACTTCAGTCATCAGCGGTTGACCTTTGGAAAAATGACTAGACCTGGGTCCCGGAGGGAGGTAAAAGATGCTATTCTTACTTACATGTCTGCCGCATTCACCAGTCCTGCCCCACCTTCATTATACATACAACAAATGTCTCCCCAGCCCTGGCTATGTGCCTCGAAATGCCTCGGTCGCAGAGGACCAAACTGTGAACTAGACAGACATCACTCTGCCTTTCAAGAGCTTGGCATCTAGTAGAATAGAGGAATTAGAAAGCGCATCATCTAACATAAAACTTGCAAATACACTAAGGGCTACTCAGGGGACAAATCAGGGGCTGAGAAGGAGAATCAATGTAGGAGGTGGGGAATCCAGACCATTTTTATCTGAGTCACTCAGGGAGGGCTCTCGAAGAAGGTGACATATAAACTGAGACTCTCATGAGAAGATGTTGCTGGTCAGGGAAGTGTCTGGGGTGGGAAAGCCGAAGATGCTGGAGGAACTGAAGGGCCTGAGTAGAGAGGAGAGAAGAAGACCCAAGAGACAGAATGAGAAGCCATTGCCCCTTTTTGCATAAGGGTCGGGCAGGAAGGCATGATCTAACTTATATGGAAAAAGAGCACTTTTGTCATTCAGGAGAATGGATTGCAGGAGGACAAGAATGGGAGCCGAAAAATGGACGTGACCTCAGGTGTACAGGTGACAGATGATGGTGGCTTAGGCCAAAGGGATGGCAGTGGAAAGAGAAACAAGAAAGAGAACTGAGGTAGAACCAACAGAATTTGCCAATGGATTTGACACAGGAAGAGAAAGGCAGAGATCCAGTAAGGGCGCTCCTAGGGTCTTTAGCTTGAACAACTGGGCAGATCAGCTCAGTTCAGTCACTCAGTCATGTATGATTCTTTGTGATCCATGGACTGAAGCACACCAGGCTTCCCCGTCCTTCACCATCTCCCGGAGCTTGCTCAAATTCATGACCATTGACTCAGTGATGCCATCCAACTATCTTGTGCTCTGTAACCCCCTTCTCCTTTCACCTTCTATTTTTCCCAACATCAGGGGCTTTTCCAATGAGTCAGCTCTTTGTATAAGGTGGACAAAGTATTGGAACTTCAGCTTCAGCATCATTTCTTCCAATGAATATTCAGGATTGATTTCCTTTAGTATTGACTGCTTTGCTCTCCTTGCAGTCCAAGGGATTCTCAAGAGTCTTCTCCAGCACTACAGTTCAAAGGCATCGATTCTTTGGTGCCCAGCCTTCTTTCACTGGGTGGACCGTGACAACATTTACTAAGGCGACAAAGCACAGCATTTGGGTTGGGGAAGGAGTCAAGAAATCTGGAACTAGACAGACATCACTCTGCCTTTCAAGAGCTTGGCATCTAGTAGAATAGAGGAATTAGAAAGCGCATCATCTAACATAAAACTTGCAAATACACTAAGGGCTACTCAGGGGACAAATCAGGGGCTGAGAAGGAGAATCAATGTAGGAGGTGGGGAATCCAGACCATTTTTATCTGAGTCACTCGGGGAGGGCTCTCGAAGAAGGTGACATATAAACTGAGACTCTCATGAGAAGATGTTGCTGGTCAGGGAAGTGTCTGGGGTGGGAAAGCCGAAGATGCTGGAGGAACTGAAGGGCCTGAGTAGAGAGGAGAGAAGAAGACCCAAGAGACAGAATGAGAAGCCATTGCCCCTTTTTGCATAAGGGTCGGGCAGGAAGGCATGATCTAACTTATATGGAAAAAGAGCACTTTTGTCATTCAGGAGAATGGATTGCAGGAGGACAAGAATGGGAGCCGAAAAATGGACGTGACCTCAGGTGTACAGGTGACAGATGATGGTGGCTTAGGCCAAAGGGATGGCAGTGGAAAGAGAAACAAGAAAGAGAACTGAGGTAGAACCAACAGAATTTGCCAATGGATTTGACACAGGAAGAGAAAGGCAGAGATCCAGTAAGGACGCTCCTAGGGTCTTTAGCTTGAACAACTGGGCAGATCAGCTCAGTTCAGTCACTCAGTCATGTATGATTCTTTGTGATCCATGGACTGAAGCACACCAGGCTTCCCCGTCCTTCACCATCTCCCGGAGCTTGCTCAAATTCATGACCATTGACTCAGTGATGCCATCCAACTATCTTGTGCTCTGTAACCCCCTTCTCCTTTCACCTTCTATTTTTCCCAACATCAGGGGCTTTTCCAATGAGTCAGCTCTTTGTATAAGGTGGACAAAGTATTGGAACTTCAGCTTCAGCATCATTTCTTCCAATGAATATTCAGGATTGATTTCCTTTAGTATTGACTGCTTTGCTCTCCTTGCAGTCCAAGGGATTCTCAAGAGTCTTCTCCAGCACTACAGTTCAAAGGCATCGATTCTTTGGTGCCCAGCCTTCTTTCACTGGGTGGACCGTGACAACATTTACTAAGACGACAAAGCACAGCATTTGGGTTGGGGAAGGGGAGTCAAGAAATCTGTTTTAACCATGCTAACTTTGAGACATCTGCTATACTTAACTGGGAATACCAAACAGATATTCCAGACTTGAGCACTGATAACATATAAATTAAGACATCATTAGTGTGAAGCTGGCATAATACATGGGACTGATGGACTGAGTTAGTAGATGGGGAGGAGGAAATTATTCTAGAAAATAATATTTGGGGATTTCTTCTGCCCTGGCCTGCATGGATCCCTGGGCTGGAATACATACAGAGGCTCTCTAGCCACCTCAGAAAGGGTCTTGTGTACACATGTGGAAACTCCAGCCTGTTGTATACAACCCCCAGTCTCCACCACTAGTCTAGTTCCTGCCTACTAGTCAGGGGTGAACTCGGGGAAAAAAAACTCCTTTCAGGCCATGAAAATGGGACCTGAGTTGTTTGGAAGGAATTTCAGGGTCCTGGAGAGTGGTCAGACGGGAAGTATGTGTGGGGGGTGGGACCAGTGGACCCTTACTCATCTGGGTAAAGAGCAAGGCCCTCTAAAATACAGGATAGAGGGCAGGGACCCACCTGCCAGATCTAACAGTGGTTCTGTGCATGTTATACTCATGGGGTCATCGAGGCCATTTCTCCAGGCAGCTGATGTAATAACCCTGAGAAGGGAACCTACATAACTATATAACCTACATAACTCACTCTGCCAACCCCTGGGCTACTTCTATGACTTCTGCTTCACAGCCCTGCACCTTGAGCCACACTGACCTTGTCACAGTGGCAGTGGGCAACCTTCTAAACTTGCCAAGAATTGGTGGGAAGGAGGAAGCTTCTAAGATGAAGGCATGGGTGAAAGGGAAGACATGGAATGGCAGAGGCTGACCTCAGCCAGGTGCATCATCAGTCCGATACACAGGGTTCAGGGTATTGGAACGTCAAGTGTGGACCAATGAGATGCCAAGGAGAGGCCATCCCTCAGGCTGTGCCCGCTGTGGGAGCTCCAAGCCCTGAGGGAGGTGCAGGAGATGAAGAGCAGCATGGCTTCTGCTGGACTGTCCACACCAGTCCCAGACCCAACCAGGTGTTGACTGGCTAAAGAACAGAACCCATATAGTGCCTCTAGACACCAAGGGCGGGGAGTCAGCAAGAGCCAGCTTTCTGTGAGCCTCAAGACTATCTTCCCTTTTTGGTGGTATATGAAGGTGCTGAGCAAGACAACTCACTTCACTCTGTGAACTCGGTCAATATTTTGGGAGAGGCAGGGGTGCTGAGGATGAAAAGCACTTGCTCATTCATGGTGTTTCATCCACACCCACCTCCAATCCTGGGACCCCTGACCCCATAAGGTAAGTTCTCGCTCCGTAGCAGAGGGCCAAACCACCTGCCTTTGACCTGGTCGCTCAAGTCAAGACAGCGTTGTAGGTTCAGCCCATCAGCTTTCTGTTTTCAAAGATTCAAGGACTGCCAGCCCTCCAGGCAACTCCATGACTGGTGACCCCGTCTTATTTGCTGTCTGAATAATGAAACTCTTAGCGTTTTGTCGTCTAACTGAGCAAATTCCCAAGGGGTAGGTGTCGCACACAGTAGGGCTATAAGAACAATACAGCTGCCTGACTCTTTGTAACTCGTTTCTTTTTGTCTTCATGGCAACCCCAGAGTCCCTGTGAGGCTGTCAGGGAAAGGTCCGGAGAGCCAGGAACGATATGTCTTATTCCCAAGCCCAGCGGTGGCACATTCTTTGGCCCTGGGCAAGTCATCCAATCTGCCTGCTCCATCTTTCTGAAATGTGAATCAATCAAAGAGGATTGCTGATTTTCTACTCATTCCTTGAGTAGAAAGATTTGAGTAACTTGGGTCCACCAGTGTGATAAAGACCTCTTTCTATTTACAAGACTTTGGCTCCTCTCCTCACTTTACTTTGGATAGTCAAGTGAATCTGCAAGTAAATGAGAGTTCTCATCAGCAATCAATGGAGCTTCCTAAAAATCTCTGGATACCTTAATTTTGACAAAGGAGGTCAAAATATACACTGGGACAAAAATAGCCTCTTCAACAAACGGTGCTGAGAAAATTGAACAGCCACATGTAAAAAAATGAAGCTGGAACATTCCCTGACACCATATACAAAGATCAACTCAAAATGGATTAAAGACCTGAATGTAAGACCAGAAACCCTAAAACACTTAGAGGAGAATACAGGCAAAACACTCAGTGACATAAATCAAAGTAAGATCTTCTATGACCCACCTTCTAGAATATCTGAAATAAAAACAAAAATAAACATGTGGGACCTAATAAAACTTAAAAGCTTTTGCACAGCAGAAGAAACTAGAAACAAGGTAAACAGACAGCCCACAGAATGGGAGGAAATCATAGCAAATATACAATCAACAAAGAATTAATTTCCAAAATATACAAGCAACTCAGACAACTCAACACCGAATAAACAAACAACCCAACCAAAAAAATGGGAAAAAGACCTGAAGAGACATCTCTCCAAAGAAGACACACAGATGCCCAAAAAACACATGAAAAGATGCTCAAAGCCGCTTATTATTAGAGAAATGCAAATCAAAACTACAATGAGATATCACCTCACACCAGTCAGAATGGCCACCGTTAAAAAATTTACAGATAATAAATGCTGGAGAGAGGGTGTGGAGAAAAAAAGAACACTATTACATTTTTGTTGGGAATGTAAATTGCAGCCACTATGAAAGATAGTATGGAGATCCCTTAAAAAACTAAAAATATAAGCACCATATGACCCAGCAATCCCATTATCAGGCATATATCCTAATGAAATCAAAACTGAGACACCTGTACAACAATGTTCATTGTAGCACTCTACACAACAGTTAGAACATGGAAGCAACCTACATGTCCATCGACAAATGAATGGATAAAGAAGCTATGGTACATATACACAGTGGAATACTTCTCAGCCATAAAAAAAAGAACCAGTACTAATGAGGTAGATAAATCTAGAACCTATTATACAAAGTTAAGTAAGTCAAAAAGAAAAGGACAAATACAGTATACTAATGCATATATATGGAATCTAGTAAGATGGTACTGATAAACGCACATGCAGAGCAGCGATGGATAAATAGACATAAGTAGTGGACTGGGCTTCCCCTGGTGGTCCAGTGGGTAAGGACACCGCCTTGCAGTGCAAGGGGTGCCAGTTCGATCCCTGGCCTGGGAAGATCCCACGTGCCGCGGAGCGGCTGGACCAATGTGTCCAATTACCGAGCCAGAGCTCTGGCGCACGTGCGCCCAGAGCTGGGCACCACGATGGGAGGCCCACAGGAGCCAAAGAACGAAGATGGATGAAAATAGATAAATGAAAGACCAATAGGAGTGGCCCGCCCATCCCCCTCCCTCCCCACCCCCCAAAAGATAAATAAATAAAATTAAAAAAAAAATAAGTAGTGGACCTGGGGACATTGGAGGGAGGGAGGATCGGATGAGCGGTATGGAGGGAGCAATG
This sequence comes from Tragulus kanchil, assembly GCA_022376925.1. Taxonomy (NCBI): domain Eukaryota; kingdom Metazoa; phylum Chordata; class Mammalia; order Artiodactyla; family Tragulidae; genus Tragulus; species Tragulus kanchil. Next base: position 265,073,215 of record JAIOJX010000004.1, on the reverse strand, counting down.
GGGAGGCCTACACTGTTATATGTAATAGAGATGGCCACTGTGGTGAAGCTGTAAGACTAAGGGAACCTACATGGGACTAAGCATCAGCCTAGGGGTGGGAAGGTGGAAGGGGGAGGGAGAGCTCAGGGGAGAGGGGTCAGGGATATGCCTATGACTGTCGGGGCATTATGTATTCCTGTAAACAAGAAAACTCTGTAAAAACATATAACAATAACTTCGCTGTACACCTGAAGCTAATGCAACACTGTAAAACAAATATACCGCTGCCCCGCCCCCCGCAAAAAAAAAAAAAAAACTACCAAAGAAAAAAGAGAAAAAACCCTCTGGTTTGCAAGCAGCATCCAGAGAAACTGTCAGGGCCCCTTTAGAGGGTTACTTAGAGTGGCTGTCAATAAGACTCCCGTCAAGAGCATTTTGAAGCAAGTTTCCTGTGGAAATGCAAGTATGCCATACTGCTTTAAATGAAGACAACTTGAAATTTGTTTCCTTGCATCGTGGCCTTGAACTTGATATGTTCAGTTACCTCAAGAGATTGACTCATGCCTGGTGCATGGCTCTCTGTGTGTTACATTTAAATGCTTAGCAAATGTTGCTGGCCAGAGATACAAAGGCATGGATGACTAAATCTTAGTTAGTCTAAAGTCAACTGCCGTTAAGTTTCGCCCTAGCTCTGGAATTCTCAAGATTTGGGGTTTAGGATCCTCAAGCATAGCTGATGTTAACTTCCAGCCTCTTACTTCAGTGGAGTTCAAGTTTCACTTGGATTGAGGTGAAACCAAAAGCAAATTCACTATGCTTCTTTACAGCTGTGGGAAAACACTAAAAAGTACAGTTTGTGTAGGGCAGAAAAGTGCAGTTAGTGTATGGGTTTGACTCACAGAAAATGAACCTAAGGCTTGGAGACACTGAGCATGTGCTGTGGTCTTATCCTCAGGTTGCCACCTGGGATCTGAGAGCATTGAAAATTGCCACCTCTCCCCCAAAGGTTAGTCTGCCATCTTGCTTACAATTCTCTAAATGCTCCTAGATTCTCTATGCCAGGACAGGAATTCTATGCCTTTCACAGCGTCTTCACAAGATCAGTTTATCAGATGTGCTTCTGACAGTCTGAACACAATCAGGCAAGAGAAGGGATTAGTTCAGCCTTAATGGTCACCAGTCTATAGAGCGACTCAGACCAGCCACTTCCTAACAGAGGCGAGGGCTGAGCCAGAGGATTCCACGTGGATTCACGGGTACCATTTTCCCATTCCGCCATTAGGTCTTATTATTGATCTTTTTCGTGGGGGCAGGTTAGGGAGGGAAGGGGGTGGGCGGGCCACTTCTATTGGTCTTTCATTTATCTATTTTCATCCATCTTTGTTCTTTGGCCCATGCGGGCCTCCCATTGCAGTGGCCTCTGTTGTCGCAGAGCACTGGCTCTGGGTGCACATGCTCCAGAGCTCTGGCTCGGTAATTGGACACATTGATCCAGCCGCTCCATGGCACGTGGGATCTTCCCAGGCCAGGGATCAAACCAGCGTCCCTTGCACTACAAGGTGGTGTCCTTACCCACTGGACCACCAGGGAAGCCCCGCCATGAGGTCTAATGATCCTCTGATGGACTATTGAATGTCACACAGACTGAAGAGCTTCATAAGGAGACCGTTGAAATTTAAGACCTTCTTGTAGTGTCTAAAAAGCCTTACTACTCAAGGGAGATACAAAGGCATGGATGACTAAATCTTAGGTCTAAAGTTTAGCGCCCTAGCTCTGGAATTCTCAAGATTTGGGGTTTAGGATCCTCAAGCATAGCTGATGTTAACTTCCAGCCTCTTACTTCAGTGGAGTTCAAGTTTCACTTGGATTGAGGTGAAACCAAAAGCAAATTCACTATGCTTCTTTACAGCTGTGGGAAAACACTAAAAAGTACAGTTTGTGTAGGGCAGAAAAGTGCAGTTAGTGTATGGGTTTGACTCACAGAAAATGAACCTAAGGCTTGGAGACACTGAGCATGTGCTGTGGTCTTATCCTCAGGTTGCCACCTGGGATCTGAGAGCATTGAAAATTGCCACCTCTCCCCCAAAGGTTAGTCTGCCATCTTGCTTACAATTCTCTAAATGCTCCTAGATTCTCTATGCCAGGACAGGAATTCTATGCCTTTCACAGCGTCTTCACAAGATCAGTTTATCAGATGTGCTTCTGACAGTCTGAACACAATCAGGCAAGAGAAGGGATTAGTTCAGCCTTAATGGTCACCAGTCTATAGAGCGACTCAGACCAGCCACTTCCTAACAGAGGCGAGGGCTGAGCCAGAGGATTCCACGTGGATTCACGGGTACCATTTTCCCATTCCGCCATTAGGTCTTATTATTGATCTTTTTCGTGGGGGCAGGTTAGGGAGGGAAGGGGTGGGCGGGCCACTTCTATTGGTCTTTCATTTATCTATTTTCATCCATCTTTGTTCTTTGGCCCATGCGGGCCTCCCATTGCAGTGGCCTCTGTTGTCGCAGAGCACTGGCTCTGGGTGCACATGCTCCAGAGCTCTGGCTCGGTAATTGGACACATTGATCCAGCCGCTCCATGGCACGTGGGATCTTCCCAGGCCAGGGATCAAACCAGCGTCCCTTGCACTACAAGGTGGTGTCCTTACCCACTGGACCACCAGGGAAGCCCCGCCATGAGGTCTAATGATCCTCTGATGGACTATTGAATGTCACACAGACTGAAGAGCTTCATAAGGAGACCGTTGAAATTTAAGACCTTCTTGTAGTGTCTAAAAAGCCTTACTACTCAAAGTGTGGGCCCTGAATCAACAGCTTCAGCTGGGAGCTCATTAGAAATGTAGAACCCAGGACCCTCTCCAGACCTTATGCATCAAAAATCTGAATTTTTAGGCAGATCCCTAAATGATTCACTCAGGTGCACATAAAAGCTTGAGATGAACTAGTCTAAAGTACAGAATCTGTCCGTGTCCCTTCCTCATTGTCTAGTAAGGTCAACGAGGGCAGCTAGAACACCCTTGAAACCACCTTTCTCCTACATACCCCAGCGCACCCTAAGCAAATTTGTATCCCTTCCATAGTCGAATGGAGGCAAAGAGCAAAGTGCAGAGAAAACTGGAAGCATTCGGCACATCTCTGAGTCAAAAGGAGCAAGTAAACCATGCTGGCCATTGGCTGTCAGCTCACATGCCACCTCTCTCTGCTGACAGCTACTGTCTCGAGTGCTCTGTTGAGGATTCTGAGTCACCCCAAAGGTTTCAGTGGGAAGGAGAGCCATGCCAGATTAGCTATGACTGGGTGAGGGATGGGACAGTACCAGCCTACCTTCCCAAGTGTGTCAGCTCTGAGGCAGGACCTATGCTGAGAAGGACCAACTAGGAAAGAGTCATCTCTCAAAAGCTGCAGCTGGGAAAACCATAGGTGCTTTCTGATTCTTTTTTATTTTTATTTTTCCTGTGCCCGCATGGCCTGTGGGATCTTAGCTCCTGACCTTGCCTTTGGCAGTGAAAAGCTCACAGTCCTAACCACTGGACTGCCATGGAACTCCCACTTCCTGATTCTTAAAGAAAATGTGTCAGTGGGTCACACTGCTATACAGCAAGTTTACTTCACTGTAGGAGATGCCCTGAGCCTCCTTCCTCAAGATCCCACTCATGTGACTTCATTCTCTTTAAGATGCAAATGGCCAAGAGAAAGGGTTTTGTGAAGCACAGCAACAGAAGATCAAATTATCAGAACCAGGTTTGGTCCTTATTTGTGGAAATGCTTTCTTAAGCTTTGAAAGCACTGGTGATATAGGACTTCGGATTAATTTTACTGGCAAAAATATTTTCTGCAAATATTTTTTCATGAACTGTATTATTTTAAAGGAAACTCCATATTTAAGATTTTACAGAGCAAACATCCTATTTCCTTCTCTTCTTTATGGCATTATGGTAAAAGCAACTGGACTTGGAATATGGGTTTCAACTCCAACCCTTCTTCCTACTAGCTACGTCTGCACCAAAGTTAATAAACTTCTCTAAGCCTAGTTTCATTGGTGACTGGTATATACTAAGCAATCAATAATTTTCTTCAAAGACATCAAGCCAAGCTTCCATGATAAACTTTATTTCACTCAAGTACATGTTTTTGTTAACACAGAGGCTCTTTGATCTGTGAAATTTTCAGGGCATCTGACAGACGCTGGAGGTGGGAGGAGGATAAATCTTTGCTGATAAAAAATCATTCCTTTTCCCTCTTGATTTCATTGTACAAACCTTCCTGGGAACAAGAGACCAGGCTAGAAGACCTCCTGGAGGTCCCTGATTCCCTAAATAAATGTGGTCAGGTTAAAGAATATTAATAGAAGCAAAAGCACAACAGGAATTTGCCACAACCTGCTCCTCCCAAATGGCTAAAAACAAACAAAGAGACAAAATCAGGCTCCTTCAGGTGCCCACAGGCTGTGCCACATCCCCAGTCACCGCCCAGGAGCTCAGGGGCTGGCCCTGGACCTCCCCAGACAGACATTTGCTTCCTTATTTCCAGAGACCCGTTCTAAAGTCACTCACAAGCTGTTGTCTTTGCAACAGCACGGACAACAGTCCCCACCCCCTTCCCCAAACAGCCAGGGAGCAGGAACCTCATTGTCCAGTCCCACCGCTTCCGGTGGGCGGGGCAGAGATCAGGAAATAGACTGAGGTCCCCGACCCTTTCCCAACTGCCGGCTCTTCTTGGAGGTGAGAGCAGGGAAGGCAGATGGGACAGGGATGATCTCCTGCTGCTGCTGGTGATTCATAGGGCATCTGAGCACTGCCTACCTCCAGCACCAGTGGGAGCAGACTTCATATGACCCAAGAGCCTCACTGGCGCATGAGAATCGCATGCGGCTAGGAGGTCACTGGGAAGTTGGGGGACGGGGTGGGTGGTGGTGGTAATGGTGTGAGTTCTCAAGTCCAGACCCTCCTGGTGCCGAACTAACTGCATCTTCTGGCTTTTCTTGCCCTCAAAGGCCTTTGTCTATTTCTCCATTAGCCTGCTTGGGGTGGTTGGGCTTCCCATTAACCCAGGCAGTAAAGAAATCCACCTGCAACGCAGGAAACTGCAGGCTCAGTCCTTGGGTCAGGAAGATTCCCTGGATGAGGGCACAGTAATCCACTCCAGTACTGTTGCCTGGAGAATCCCACAGAGAAGCCTGGCAGCTACAGTCCATGAGGTCTCAAAGAGTCTGACTCAGCTGAGCCTGCATGCACACACCTTGCCTTCAATCTGCTCCAGCTGCATTCCCCACCTTACTTTCATGGGTATCCTGCATCTCTAAGTCTTTTAGGCTTCTCCAGTGGTTCAGTGGTAAATAGTCCACTTGCAATGCTACAGATGTAGGTTCGATCTCTGGGTCAGGAAGAGCCCCTGGAGGAGAGCACGGAAATCCACTCCAATATTCTTGTCTAGAGAATCCCATGAACAGAGAAGCCTGGCTGGCTGCAGTCCATGGAGTGGCAAAGAGTCAGACACGACTGAAGTGACTAAGCACTTCTCCATTGACATTCCCTCGGAAAGAACTCCATACCTCTAGAAGAACATAGCCACTTCCTCACCACCCTACCCTGGGAAAATCAACTCAGGCCAGGTCCCCTGTCATTGCCTTATTTCCAGAGACCCGTTCTAAAGTCACTCACAAGCGGGCCACGGACAACAGTCCCCACCCCTTCCCCAAACAGCCAGAGCAGGAACCTCATTGTCCAGTCCCACCGCTTCCGTGGGCGGGCAGAGATCAGGAAATAGACTGAGGTCCCGACCCTTTCCCAACTGCCGGCTCTTCTTGGAGGTGAGAGCAGGGAAGGCAGATGGGACAGGGATGATCTCCTGCTGCTGCTGGTGATTCATAGGGCATCTGAGCACTGCCTACCTCCAGCACCAGTGGGAGCAGACTTCATATGACCCAAGAGCCTCACTGGCGCATGAGAATCGCATGCGGCTAGGAGGTCACTGGGAAGTTGGGGGACGGGGTGGGTGGTGGTGGTAATGGTGTGAGTTCTCAAGTCCAGACCCTCCTGGTGCCGAACTAACTGCATCTTCTGGCTTTTCTTGCCCTCAAAGGCCTTTGTCTATTTCTCCATTAGCCTGCTTGGGGTGGTTGGGCTTCCCATTAACCCAGGCAGTAAAGAAATCCACCTGCAACGCAGGAAACTGCAGGCTCAGTCCTTGGGTCAGGAAGATTCCCTGGATGAGGGCACAGTAATCCACTCCAGTACTGTTGCCTGGAGAATCCCACAGAGAAGCCTGGCAGCTACAGTCCATGAGGTCTCAAAGAGTCTGACTCAGCTGAGCCTGCATGCACACACCTTGCCTTCAATCTGCTCCAGCTGCATTCCCCACCTTACTTTCATGGGTATCCTGCATCTCTAAGTCTTTTAGGCTTCTCCAGTGGTTCAGTGGTAAATAGTCCACTTGCAATGCTACAGATGTAGGTTCGATCTCTGGGTCAGGAAGAGCCCCTGGAGGAGAGCACGGAAATCCACTCCAATATTCTTGTCTAGAGAATCCCATGAACAGAGAAGCCTGGCTGGCTGCAGTCCATGGAGTGGCAAAGAGTCAGACACGACTGAAGTGACTAAGCACTTCTCCATTGACATTCCCTCGGAAAGAACTCCATACCTCTAGAAGAACATAGCCACTTCCTCACCACCCTACCCCTGGGAAAATCAACTCAGGCCAGGTCCCCTGTCATCTTATTGCCTATGAAGTGGTATGAGATTTGGCCCCTCTGGCTTAAGTGTGAGAGTCTTAGACTACAGAGAAATTGAGTAGAAGCTATTTGACTTTTTCCCCTGAGACAGTCTCCAGTGGGATGTGATCTGTTTCCTCCTCTCCTTTCTCCTCGCCACAGCTTGTCCTGCTCAGGACACTTGGCACCAGAAATTCATCACCTGCCGACCAGGAATTGAGATGTCTCTTCTCTTCGGGGATCAGGATGCTTCCAGTATCGTTGGAGGCAAAGTGGCCTACGCCACACGGTCTGAGGCATCTCCTCTCTTCCCGACACCTTGGAAGTGTTAAGTCACTGTTGAGCCCTTTCCTCTCCTGCATCTTCCTTCTCCCAGGGAAGGAAATTGTGACTTCCCTCCTCATGTGATTTCTAGTCATGGATGTAATCCTGAAGTCAACACTGGTTTACCAGACTGTGTGTCTGTGTTGCCTGGTGCCTTTCCCTATCCGCCTGGTTGGACATCAGCACAGCAGGAGTCTGGAGCTGCCTCTCAGCTCCCAGCATGGGAGCCACACACGCCCAGAAGCACGAGACGCAACATTAACCTTTTAGGGGGTTTTCCAGAGCAAATCAGACAGTCCATGGTGTGTTATTTATGTCTCTTCTTCTTCACTCCTCCTTTTGGAAGTAGCTATTTGGAATGGACTGAAGAAAAGAGATGTCAAAGAACTGCCTGTGCATCCTTTCCCGTGCTCTCATTAAGATGGAAGCTCATTTGTCATCCTGAGCATTGGGGTAATCAAGCATATGACGGAGCGAAAGGGGTTTCCAGTCCATGCAGACATTCAGATTTCAGGAAGAGCCCCTGGAGGAGAGCACGGAAATCCACTCCAATATTCTTGTCTAGAGAATCCCATGAACAGAGAAGCCTGGCTGGCTGCAGTCCATGGAGTGGCAAAGAGTCAGACACGACTGAAGTGACTAAGCACTTCTCCATTGACATTCCCTCGGAAAGAACTCCATACCTCTAGAAGAACATAGCCACTTCCTCACCACCCTACCCCTGGGAAAATCAACTCAGGCCAGGTCCCCTGTCATCTTATTGCCTATGAAGTGGTATGAGATTTGGCCCCTCTGGCTTAAGTGTGAGAGTCTTAGACTACAGAGAAATTGAGTAGAAGCTATTTGACTTTTTCCCCTGAGACAGTCTCCAGTGGGATGTGATCTGTTTCCTCCTCTCCTTTCTCCTCGCCACAGCTTGTCCTGCTCAGGACACTTGGCACCAGAAATTCATCACCTGCCGACCAGGAATTGAGATGTCTCTTCTCTTCGGGGATCAGGATGCTTCCAGTATCGTTGGAGGCAAAGTGGCCTACGCCACACGGTCTGAGGCATCTCCTCTCTTCCCGACACCTTGGAAGTGTTAAGTCACTGTTGAGCCCTTTCCTCTCCTGCATCTTCCTTCTCCCAGGGAAGGAAATTGTGACTTCCCTCCTCATGTGATTTCTAGTCATGGATGTAATCCTGAAGTCAACACTGGTTTACCAGACTGTGTGTCTGTGTTGCCTGGTGCCTTTCCCTATCCGCCTGGTTGGACATCAGCACAGCAGGAGTCTGGAGCTGCCTCTCAGCTCCCAGCATGGGAGCCACACACGCCCAGAAGCACGAGACGCAACATTAACCTTTTAGGGGGTTTTCCAGAGCAAATCAGACAGTCCATGGTGTGTTATTTATGTCTCTTCTTCTTCACTCCTCCTTTTGGAAGTAGCTATTTGGAATGGACTGAAGAAAAGAGATGTCAAAGAACTGCCTGTGCATCCTTTCCCGTGCTCTCATTAAGATGGAAGCTCATTTGTCATCCTGAGCGTTGGGGTAATCAAGCATATGACGGAGCGAGATTTTGGACCATTTTTTATCAGTTTTGGAACCACAGCTCTTCCATGGCCAGATTTCCCTTCAAGTCTCAGATTTCAGAGTATAAACTAACATTTCGCACACAGACAGGCCATGCTTCTGCTCTTCTGCTTCGTCTGACCACGGCTCACTGTAGCTGCATGCAAGGGGTAGGAGTGGACGCCTTCCAGCTTGCTGGGGTTTGGAACGGCACTTCTCATCCCCAGAGAAGGGATTCTCTGTGGGGGCTGAGTTGGCAGCACTCAAGCTTGCCTTGCGGTCGGCACGTAGGCCATCAGAAATCATCGGGGTGTCAACCTTCCAAGTGGGGGCTGTCCTGGGCAGAAGGATTTATTGCTAACAGAAGAAAGAAAAGAAGCCACTTCCCTCACACTGCTCTGCAGGCCACTGTCGTAGCAAGGGCCTCCACTGCGGCCCCAGTCAGTTCAGTATCTAATTCATCATGCCTCTGTTCCTCCCCAGCAGTTCAGGCCTGTCTGCCACCAGGAACAGGTGCCAAATCAGAGTGTGGAATTTTCCCAGAAGGCCCCAGGGTGTGTGGCTGCCAAGACAACTGTGGTAGGCTTGGGGAATAGCAAGTGAACCACAAATCCAGAAAAGGAAGAGGAGGCCGCCTTTTTGGCAAGGGCTGACTCAGGTACAGGCTGTCCCTTGAGGAAAGAGGTAGGCTTGTGAAGACCCTCCCAGTGCCAAGGGTGGACAACGCCAGGGCCAGCCAGAGCAGCTTCCCAGAACTGGATTAATCGGACCAGGTGAGGACAATGGAGAGTGGCTGCCCTCTAAGGCCATAGTAGACTCTGCCCAGGAAGAGCAGCAGAAAGCAGTGAGTTGCAGGGAAGTCCTGAGACCTGTCTGTGTTCAGTGTGCAAAAGCAGCACTGAGTGAGCATCTGGAGTGAGGTCTGGAGCTCAGCAGGTACCAGGAAAGTAGCAGAGCTGTGCACCTCATGGAGGCAGGCCTGACCTTCAAACCAGATTGGGCGCGTTCAGGGTGGTATGGCCATAGACTAGACCTGGCCTTCAGAAGGTCAAGAATGAAAGCCATGATATCCAAGAAGGTGAGGTCAAAAGTCCAACCTAACTGAATAGAAATGGAGAAACAAGCTCTTTGGGGCCAATGAGGCACAAATATGGATTCCCAACTTCTGACAGAGCCTAGTTTTCCTCATCCTCATGATGGCAACTCCCCCTGTGACCAACATGGTGTGCAGTCCACCTAGATAGACAGGAGACTTGTATCCATAGTTGCTCACCTGCCTTCACTTGTTATGGTCTCTGCAGCACTGGCTGCAATTTCAAGACCACACCCAAGATCAGTGGAAACGAGTGATGTGGTATGATGTCTGCAGTGGTAACAGGAGGGGAGACTGAAGGCGCATGGCCATGGCCACGGTTTTCTTTCCTGAGTTTTTGCTCAGTTAACTTCATGAATGCAAACAGTGACAGATTTTATTTTATTGGACTCCAAGAAAATAATTATTTTCTTGGGTATGGTGACTGCAGCCATGAAATTAAAAGATGCTTGCTCCTTGGAAGAAAAGCTATGATAAACCTAGACAGTGTATTAAAAGGCAGAGACATCGCTTTGGGGACAAAGGGTTGCGTAGTCAAAGTTATGGTTTTTCTAGTACTCATGTATGGATGTGAGAGTTGGACCATTAAGAAGGCTGAGTGCCGAAGAACTGATGCTTTCAGACCATGATGTTGTAGAAGACTCTTGAGAGTCTCTTGGACAGCAAGGAAATCAAACCAGTCAATCCTAAAGGAAACCAACCCTGAATATTCACTGGAAGGACTGATGCTGAAGTTGAAGCTCCAATACTTTGGCCACCTGATGCGAACATAGAGCCAACTCATTGCAAAAGACCCTGATGTTGGGAAAGATTGAGGGCAGGAAGAGAAGGGGGTGATGGAAGGTAAGATGGTTGGATGGCACCATCAACTCAATGAATGGACATGAGTTTCAGCAAACCCCAGGAGATGGTGAAGGACAGGGAAGCCTGGCCTGCTGGAGGCCACGGTGTCCCAGAGAATCTGACATGACTGAGTGACTTAACAACAACTTAATGAAGATAAACAAATATTTTGTTGAGAATGACTGAGCCCATAATTTGAAATGAGAACCACAGTTTTACACTATGCTTTACATTAATTTAAATGAAATTGCCCATAGCAAATTAAGGGCGTAGAATGAGATTTGACATGGAAGCCTAGGCCTTTTGTCACTCACTAAACAAAGAAACAATATCAGTGTATCTGATTATTTTGTTCTCATCAAGTTTTGATAAATCTACTTCCATTATTCCTCTTCTGTGAACACACTTATTGGATAGGATTTAGATTTTTTTTCTGCTTTGAAATCTGAATTGAAATTACTGAAACATTGATACCCTGTAATTCCCTATAGTCCAACATTGAGCATCACTGGCAGAAAAACTTGACATTCTCCTCTCTAAACACTACTGAGTGGGCATAGAAGGGTTGTTCTACCTAACAACCTCTTAGGGAGATGGAACACTGCTATTTCCTCCTACTTTTTAAAGAGCAGAGCTATGAAGGTCTAATGTTTATATATGGTCTAACATCTCAGAGTTTGTGCTGGCCATCTGGAAGGAAGCAAATTAGATAAGCACTTACTGAGTTATTAGATATCAAGCACTATGCTGGTGCTTTTTTCTATAGATTGTGTCATTAAATCTTTAGAACAATCCAGAAAGGAATCTTTGCTTCTGTTCTTACACACAAGCATAAGGAAGTCCACATAGACTGAATACTATAAACTTACAAATTCTTAAATATCATGAGGATGAATGGCTGACAGTTGAAGGGCTCCAAAAATAAACCTTTAAAGGAAACCAACCCTGAATATTCACTGGAAGGACTGATGCTGAAGTTGAAGCTCCAATACTTTGGCCACCTGATGCGAACATAGAGCCAACTCATTGCAAAAGACCCTGATGTTGGGAAAGATTGAGGGCAGGAAGAGAAGGGGGTGATGGAAGGTAAGATGGTTGGATGGCACCATCAACTCAATGAATGGACATGAGTTTCAGCAAACCCCAGGAGATGGTGAAGGACAGGGAAGCCTGGCCTGCTGGAGGCCACGGTGTCCCAGAGAATCTGACATGACTGAGTGACTTAACAACAACTTAATGAAGATAAACAAATATTTTGTTGAGAATGACTGAGCCCATAATTTGAAATGAGAACCACAGTTTTACACTATGCTTTACATTAATTTAAATGAAATTGCCCATAGCAAATTAAGGGCGAGAATGAGATTTGACATGGAAGCCTAGGCCTTTTGTCACTCACTAAACAAAGAAACAATATCAGTGTATCTGATTATTTTGTTCTCATCAAGTTTTGATAAATCTACTTCCATTATTCCTCTTCTGTGAACACACTTATTGGATAGGATTTAGATTTTTTTTCTGCTTTGAAATCTGAATTGAAATTACTGAAACATTGATACCCTGTAATTCCCTATAGTCCAACATTGAGCATCACTGGCAGAAAAACTTGACATTCTCCTCTCTAAACACTACTGAGTGGGCATAGAAGGGTTGTTCTACCTAACAACCTCTTAGGGAGATGGAACACTGCTATTTCCTCCTACTTTTTAAAGAGCAGAGCTATGAAGGTCTAATGTTTATATATGGTCTAACATCTCAGAGTTTGTGCTGGCCATCTGGAAGGAAGCAAATTAGATAAGCACTTACTGAGTTATTAGATATCAAGCACTATGCTGGTGCTTTTTTCTATAGATTGTGTCATTAAATCTTTAGAACAATCCAGAAAGGAATCTTTGCTTCTGTTCTTACACACAAGCATAAGGAAGTCCACATAGACTGAATTCTATAAACTGACAACTGGTAGACTTGACGTTTGAATTTATGTCTTATTGTAAACTCCATGGTGCTGCTGGATTCTCTTGTCTCGATTTTGAACTGTATTTTGAACTGTTTCCTCAGATACTTTAAATGTATGCATGCATCCTAAGTCACTTCAATTGTGTCTGACTATGCGACCCTATGGACTGAAACCTGCCAATCTCCTCTGTCCATGGGATTCTCCAAGCAAGAATCCTGGAGTGGGATGCCATTCCTTCCTCCAGGGGATCTTCCCGACTCAGGGATTGAACCCCTGTCTCTTATGTCTAACCTGCATTGGCAAGAAGTCTGTTTACCAATAGTGCCACCTGGGAAGCCCCTAACACTTTATGCAATAACTTTAAAGCATGACACATTAATTGCATTCAGAATTGGATAAATAACCCACTGGTCAGTTTGGAAAAGAGCTTGATGCTCTGTCTTCCCAGTCCTGCAGCTACTATTGTTTAATATTGTACCTTCAACTTAAATTGGGCAGATGTTCCACAGAATTTTGATTTGGAGGTAGATTATTCTGTAAAGTTTAGTGTATGTGATAAAAGGCAACAAAGTACCACCTGAACTGACCTCATTGATTCTTCCATTTTCACTTGGATGTTTTTAAAGTTTTCAGATAATCCATGGGCATCATAATTCTTGACAAGAAACTAGGCTCATTTTCCTCTATCATTTCTTTTTTGTGTTCATCTGCTCATTCTCCCTCAGCTCTCCTGCAGATCTCCTGACTCTGGGACTTCAACTCTCTAAGAAACTACATTTTAAAGCATGAATAGTTCTGATATGACTGATGGAAAGAGCTCCGAGGTTTATGAAAGTATGGGGACAAAGACATTGTTGGCCTGTGTCAAAACTGATTGTAAAGGCATGTTCAAAGCCCAGACCTGCCCACAGGAAACCTGGCTGCTGCTGCTGCTGCAGCAAAGAGAAAACAGAGAGACAACATTTGAGTCTGAAAACAGAAAATCAGAGGCTCTCAGAAAAGAGTCTTCAGAGACTATAACTCTTGAATAAAAACAAAACACGACTTGGGATACAGGTGCTGTTTTTATCACTTAATTCTACTGAGAGTATGGATTTGAGATGAAAGAGAAAGAGCTAAGAGATCAATGACTGCCCCTCAAGATAGTGTGGATGAACTGGATTTGGATTTGGGGCCCACTGGCTTAACACACTGCGCTCCAGGGTTCTTGGCCACAAGTGGTTCACATTTCACAGGCACAGAAAGACTGTGTCTGCCTAGAGGCTAGACTAACAGGTCCAGAAGGCTTTTAACTCAGTATAGTGTGGGAAGGAGAAAAGCAATCAGATAAACCTGGGAAAACAGTTACCATGGAGAATGGCAGGTAGAAACATGGAAAGAAGTCAAGAAGGAAAAGGCACGGTGAGTCATACCTGTGAGAACAGCCTTCACTGTCAGTGCCTAGGGTGTGGGGAATTCAAAAGCGAGCTGGAGGGGATGATGCAGGAATCTGGCCCTCTGTCACAAGGTCTAGGACACTGCAAAGCTAGGGCACTCTTAGGTAGGGGATAAGGCAGAGAGGCAGAAACGGTTTGTGAATTTGATCCTAAAGTGGGTTATAGTGACTGGGTACAGGAAGTAGGCTGAATTCACGCTTTAGATAAATGTGTTTATTAAGATGTATCTTGCCCTTAAATTTTAAGATGAAAAATACCTTGTTTAGGAAGCTCAACCCAGTGCTCTTGGGACAACAGAGAGGGGTGAGGCAGGGTGGGAAGCATGCTTCTATGGAAGGGACTACCTGGACACCTATGGCTGATGTGTCAGAAATCAGTACAGCATGGTAAAGCAATTATTCTCCAATTAAAAATTTTTAAAATAGCTGTTTTTTTATCTGCTCATCTCCTAGACTCTGGGACTTCAACTCTAAGAAACTACATTTTAAAGCATGAATAGTTCTGATATGACTGATGGAAAGAGCTCCGAGGTTTATGAAAGTATGGGGACAAAGACATTGTTGGCCTGTGTCAAAACTGATTGTAAAGGCATGTTCAAAGCCCAGACCTGCCCACAGGAAACCTGGCTGCTGCTGCTGCTGCAGCAAAGAGAAAACAGAGAGACAACATTTGAGTCTGAAAACAGAAAATCAGAGGCTCTCAGAAAAGAGTCTTCAGAGACTATAACTCTTGAATAAAAACAAAACACGACTTGGGATACAGGTGCTGTTTTTATCACTTAATTCTACTGAGAGTATGGATTTGAGATGAAAGAGAAAGAGCTAAGAGATCAATGACTGCCCCTCAAGATAGTGTGGATGAACTGGATTTGGATTTGGGGCCCACTGGCTTAACACACTGCGCTCCAGGGTTCTTGGCCACAAGTGGTTCACATTTCACAGGCACAGAAAGACTGTGTCTGCCTAGAGGCTAGACTAACAGGTCCAGAAGGCTTTTAACTCAGTATAGTGTGGGAAGGAGAAAAGCAATCAGATAAACCTGGGAAAACAGTTACCATGGAGAATGGCAGGTAGAAACATGGAAAGAAGTCAAGAAGGAAAAGGCACGGTGAGTCATACCTGTGAGAACAGCCTTCACTGTCAGTGCCTAGGGTGTGGGGAATTCAAAAGCGAGCTGGAGGGGATGATGCAGGAATCTGGCCCTCTGTCACAAGGTCTAGGACACTGCAAAGCTAGGGCACTCTTAGGTAGGGGATAAGGCAGAGAGGCAGAAACGGTTTGTGAATTTGATCCTAAAGTGGGTTATAGTGACTGGGTACAGGAAGTAGGCTGAATTCACACTTTAGATAAATGTGTTTATTAAGATGTATCTTGCCCTTAAATTTTAAGATGAAAAATACCTTGTTTAGGAAGCTCAACCCAGTGCTCTTGGGACAACAGAGAGGGGTGAGGCAGGGTGGGAAGCATGCTTCTATGGAAGGGACTACCTGGACACCTATGGCTGATGTGTGTCAGAAATCAGTACAGCATGGTAAAGCAATTATTCTCCAATTAAAAAATTTTTTAAAATATCGGGCTTCCCTGGTGGTCCAGTGGGTAAGGACACCACCTTGCAGTGCAAGGGGCGTTGGTTCGATCCCTGGCCTGGGAAGATCCCACGTGCCGCGGAGCGGCTGGACCGATGTGTCCAATTACTGAGCCGGGGCTCTGGAGCGCATGCGCCCAGAGCCAGTGCTCTGCGACAACAGAGGCCACTGCGATGGGAGGCCCACACAGGCCAAAGAACAAAGAAGGATGAAAATAGATAAATGAAAGACCAATAGATGTGGCCCACCTGTCCCCCTCCCTCCCCAACCGGCATCCCCCCCACCAAAAAAAATAAAATAAAAATTTTAAAAAAATATAAGAAATCATGAAGAAGGTTAGATCTTCACCAGGTTGCTAAGGGTCATTCAGATTGACTAATGTATATGCTTCAGAGGTAATGAGTAAAAGTTGGCTTGTAACAAAACTCTGTAAAAGTTAAAAGCAAAATAAAGGTTTAAAATAAAATAATATAAAATGACGTATCTACATAGAGTGCTGTTAAGAAAAAAAAAAAAAAGAGGTCTATGACTCGTTCATAAATACATCTTTGGCCTTAATTTCATACAGATAAATGAAAATGGATAGAATTTCTTACTGACATATTTGTCCAACAAATATGATCTGATGCCTACTTTGTTGGGGTGCTCAGGATACAACACAGAATGGAAAGAGTCAAGAGCCCTTCAATGAGGGAGCCTAACTAAAAAATGGGAGGGAACAAGACAAAATATGAACAGGAGAGCAATTCAATTAGTAAGAGCATTATACATTTTCCTATAAAAATGTGGTAAGATTGAAAGACTGCCAGTGGAGAGGGAGCGAGGTGGGCAGTCAACATGGACAGGGAGGGAGGGGGGTCAAGGCAGCATCTCTGAGGATATACGATTTGAATGAAATCCTACGTTATGAGCTGGATGCACAATGTGAGGAAATAGAGAAAGAAAAATCCAAGCCGAGGGAGCCAGATTCCCAGTGGCCCTGAGGGAGAACCCTACCTGGAAAGTTTCAAACAAGGTAAGACAGAGGAGCTGGAGGCTCACACATGAGGGGAAGGGGAAATGAGGCTGGAAAAGCAGACAGGGCCTCAGCATGCAGCGTGTAAGAGGAATGCCGAGGAACTGGGATTTTTCTGAGTAGTAAACCCTTGCAGTGCAAGGCGTTGGGATGGCCGGGGCCCCCCTGGACCGATGTGTCCAATTACTGAGCCGGGGCTCTGGAGCGCATGCGCCCAGAGCCAGTGCTCTGCGACAACAGAGGCCACTGCGATGGGAGGCCCACACAGGCCAAAGAACAAAGAAGGATGAAAATAGATAAATGAAAGACCAATAGATGTGGCCCACCTGTCCCCCTCCCTCCCCAACCGCATCCCCCCCACCAAAAAAAATAAAATAAAAATTTTAAAAAAATATAAGAAATCATGAAGAAGGTTAGATCTTCACCAGGTTGCTAAGGGTCATTCAGATTGACTAATGTATATGCTTCAGAGGTAATGAGTAAAAGTTGGCTTGTAACAAAACTCTGTAAAAGTTAAAAGCAAAATAAAGGTTTAAAATAAAATAATATAAAATGACGTATCTACATAGAGTGCTGTTAAGAAAAAAAAAAAAAAGAGGTCTATGACTCGTTCATAAATACATCTTTGGCCTTAATTTCATACAGATAAATGAAAATGGATAGAATTTCTTACTGACATATTTGTCCAACAAATATGATCTGATGCCTACTTTGTTGGGGTGCTCAGGATACAACACAGAATGGAAAGAGTCAAGAGCCCTTCAATGAGGGAGCCTAACTAAAAAATGGGAGGGAACAAGACAAAATATGAACAGGAGAGCAATTCAATTAGTAAGAGCATTATACATTTTCCTATAAAAATGTGGTAAGATTGAAAGACTGCCAGTGGAGAGGGAGCGAGGTGGGCAGTCAACATGGACAGGGAGGGAGGGGGGTCAAGGCAGCATCTCTGAGGATATACGATTTGAATGAAATCCTACGTTATGAGCTGGATGCACAATGTGAGGAAATAGAGAAAGAAAAATCCAAGCCGAGGGAGCCAGATTCCCAGTGGCCCTGAGGGAGAACCCTACCTGGAAAGTTTCAAACAAGGTAAGACAGAGGAGCTGGAGGCTCACACATGAGGGGAAGGGGAAATGAGGCTGGAAAAGCAGACAGGGCCTCAGCATGCAGACGTGTAAGAGGAATGCCGAGGAACTGGGATTTTTCTCTGAGTATAATAGGAAACTGCTGGACGCCTGTAAGATTGTCAGTGGACTTCTCAGCAGAAATTTTGCAGGTCAGAAGAAAGTAGGCTGACATATTTAAAATATTGAAAGAATATAGTTTATAGAACACTATATTTGGCAAAGTTATACTACAGAAATGAAGGAAAGATAATGATTTTCTCAAACACACGAATAGCGAGGGAGTTCATCACCACTAGATTTGCCTTATAAAAAAAGCTAAGGGCATTTTTCAAGTTGAAATGAAAGGATGCTAATTAACATCATAAAAGTGTAGGAATATGTAGAGGTAAATAGATTATCAGAGATTTTCTAGTATTGCAATGGTGATAGGCAAATCACTTCAATTTTAATTTAAAAGTTAAGAGACTTTAAAATAAATATAATACTTTGTTAGTGAATATACAATATAGTAATGATTTAAACTGTAATATTAGTGACCTAAAACGTGAGGGGAGAAAAAGTAGAAGTGTAGAGTTTCAGCATGCCATCAAAGTTAGGGGGTTCTCAGCTTAAAATAGGATGTTTTAATTCTAAGATATTTTACATGTTTCACCACACCCTGAGGTAGAAACTGTGTATCACATACTATGCCACCAAGAAGAAATGGCTGTTGGAACATGCCTGCTGGCAGATACTACAGGGTAGATCTGTCCTTTTCTGGGGGAGAGGATATGTCCTCAGTCTTTCTCAGCCAGACTTCCATGAGAGATTTAAGCCATACCCCAATTATTGGAGTGACTATTTTCTCAAGGCAGATCCACAGCTAATAAATGCTATTCTTGTGTCTTTGGAAGAAAGTGAATTCGTTATATATAAGGGATGGGTTAGAGCATTAGGGCTTGGTTACCATGGAGAATCCTCATTAAGAATAGCTGCCATAAATCAATGACCATTATATTGTGCTGGGCCTCCCGTAGGTCAAACAAATGGGTCTGAAAATAAGAGAGGAAGTGGGAGTTGTCCTTGCCATCATTCCCAGCGACCCATTTGGGAAATACATGCTTCCTGTCCCTACAACTCTGGGCTCTATGAGTCTAGAGGCCCTAGTTCCCAGAAGACATGCTCCAACACAAAGACAGAGTAATCTCTGAAGAGAAAACATGTTGCTCTAGAAGACCGAGGAACTGGGATTTTTCTCTGAGTATAATAGGAAACTGCTGGACGCCTGTAAGATTGTCAGTGGACTTCTCAGCAGAAATTTTGCAGGTCAGAAGAAAGTAGGCTGACATATTTAAAATATTGAAAGAATATAGTTTATAGAACACTATATTTGGCAAAGTTATACTACAGAAATGAAGGAAAGATAATGATTTTCTCAAACACACGAATAGCGAGGGAGTTCATCACCACTAGATTTGCCTTATAAAAAAAGCTAAGGGCATTTTTCAAGTTGAAATGAAAGGATGCTAATTAACATCATAAAAGTGTAGGAATATGTAGAGGTAAATAGATTATCAGAGATTTTCTAGTATTGCAATGGTGATAGGCAAATCACTTCAATTTTAATTTAAAAGTTAAGAGACTTTAAAATAAATATAATACTTTGTTAGTGAATATACAATATAGTAATGATTTAAACTGTAATATTAGTGACCTAAAACGTGAGGGGAGAAAAAGTAGAAGTGTAGAGTTTCAGCATGCCATCAAAGTTAGGCGGTTCTCAGCTTAAAATAGGATGTTTTAATTCTAAGATATTTTACATGTTTCACCACACCCTGAGGTAGAAACTGTGTATCACATACTATGCCACCAAGAAGAAATGGCTGTTGGAACATGCCTGCTGGCAGATACTACAGGGTAGATCTGTCCTTTTCTGGGGGAGAGGATATGTCCTCAGTCTTTCTCAGCCAGACTTCCATGAGAGATTTAAGCCATACCCCAATTATTGGAGTGACTATTTTCTCAAGGCAGATCCACAGCTAATAAATGCTATTCTTGTGTCTTTGGAAGAAAGTGAATTCGTTATATATAAGGGATGGGTTAGAGCATTAGGGCTTGGTTACCATGGAGAATCCTCATTAAGAATAGCTGCCATAAATCAATGACCATTATATTGTGCTGGGCCTCCCGTAGGTCAAACAAATGGGTCTGAAAATAAGAGAGGAAGTGGGAGTTGTCCTTGCCATCATTCCCAGCGACCCATTTGGGAAATACATGCTTCCTGTCCCTACAACTCTGGGCTCTATGAGTCTAGAGGCCCTAGTTCCCAGAAGACATGCTCCAACACAAAGACAGAGTAATCTCTGAAAGAGAAAAACATGTTGTCTGGAAAAGAGTAGATTCAACCTAGGAGAAAGGTAAAGACAAGATAATAGCTACACAACCTACATTAAGAACAACCGATACAACAGGATTCGGTGCTTAGGAGATAGGTATCCAAGCTCAGGAAGGTAGATACCATAGATGGTAATGTGACTGAGCATCCAGAAAGAATTGAGAATGTGCCTATGCAAATTATGAAAGGAAAAATTTGCAAAAGTCAGCTAACAGTAGAAAAAAACATGTATATAAAACAACTCAGAGTACCCAAGAAACAAGTATGAAGGACAAGACAGTTGGTGATAGAGTTGTCTTCACAGGACACCCTAAGTTGCCCAGGGAAGACCTAAACAATGGTGTGAATAAAATGAAGTAAATCATGAAGTCAAAAAAGTCATGGGGAGAAACAATCAAGGCAGCAACAAATACAAATGAACAGAAAGGGCGCTAGTATACAGGGCAGTGGAAGGGAGGAGGAATGGATGTTGAGTATTTGAGGAGTAAAGAGATGTATGACCACTGCGATGGGAGGTCCACACAGGCCAAGGAATAAAGATAGATGAAAATAAAGTAAATAAATAAACAATAAAAGAGGCCAAAATTGAAAAAAAAAAAAAAAAGAGAGATGTATGCAAGGGCTTCCCTGGCAGCTCAGCTGGTAAAGACTCTGCCTGCAATGTGAGAGAACTGGGTTTGATCCCTGGGTTGGAAAGATCCACTAGAGAAGGGAATGGTTACTCACTTCTGGTCGTAAAGAGTCGGACACGATCGGTGACTAAAAACCAACAACAACAACGGAGGGAAGTGGGGACATGAAGGGGGATGATGGATAGTGGAACTTTTCCAGGTTCAACAGATTAAAAACGATCTCACCCTGTAGAAGGGGATGCAGTTTAGCTGCCTGTTAGGTAGTGGTACATCTCCACAAAAGTGTAGAAATGTATAAATTTGAGGATGAGAACATCAGACAGGAATATGGGTGGTTTCAAGTAGGAGAACACGCATGGGCCCAGCGGGCAGAGGGGAGAAGCTCCTGACCCAGATCTCAACATGGCTTAGAAGCCCACTCTATCCAGGAGGGCACCCGTGGGGAGTCTCATCTGGTTAAAGTAGAGCATCTGACAAACTCTTGTCTAACTCTACTGACAGAACCATCATTCAGCAAGTGGAAGGAGAGACAGGGAGAGCTTCTGCTTTAACAAGGAAGAATGTCTTGGTGAAAGTGAAATTGATGGGAATTTAGAGAGAAGTGGTCTGATTCCTTTAACTGCTCTGAGTGAGCTCAGTTCTCCTAGTTCATGAGATTGCAGAATTCAATGCTGGTGATTTTTTGTGGAATTGTGAAAAAATAAAATAATGTTGGAAATATGTAAAGGTTCTGACTAGCTTCTTTCTCTGCAAAATTGCCAAAGGATTAGTGGAGAAAAGGATAATTAGATGGGAATATAAATAGTTGCTGATATTATCCAAAGGGTGAAGATTAATCAGAAGATATTTTTGGTGACAACTGACTAGAAGCAGGGCTGAAGCGTTCACATAATGAGGCTCTAATCCCTACCCTAAATGGCCCCAAAATGTTACAGGGAGCTAAATCTACTACTTCCAATGAATTGGTTTTAAAAAGCTATGTTTAAATTCTGTACTTCTATGGTGCTGATGGTGGTTTAGTCACTAAGCCATGTCTGACTCTTGCAACCCCATGGACTGTATAGCCTGCCAGGTTCCTCTGTCCATGGGATTTCCCAGTCAAGAATACTGGAATGGGTTGCCATTTCCTTCTCCAGGGGATCTTCCCAACCCAGGGATCAAACCTGAGTCTCCTGTATTGCAAGTGAATTCTTTACCACTGAACCACCAGGGAAGTCCCAGCTTAAACCTTATATCTAATCCTAAAGCAACTCTGTAGTAGAATTCTTACAGTTACCTTACTGTTGAGGTAATTGTAATTGAATAAAGTAATTGACTTTCTTGAAGTCTCTTAAGATATGATAGAGCCAAGATTCAAAGAGGTCAGTCTCTCTAAAAAGATCTTCCCTTGATGTCACTTGCCTCTGAAAAACAACTCAACATAAAGTGTATGTGAGCGAGCTTTGTAGGGATGAAGGTGGTGTTTGTAGTTGACAGTAGCCCATTCAGAGAGATTCCTGGTTGCTCAGTGGTAAAGAATCCATTTGCAATGCAGGAAACTTGGATCTGATCCCTGGGTCAGGAAGATACCTTGGAGGAGGAAATGGCAACCCACTCCAGTATTCTTGGCTGGGAAATCCCATGGACAAAAGAGCCTGGCAGGCTATACAGTCTCTGGGGTCGCAAGTGTCAGAGATGATTTAGTGACTAAAAAACAACATCCCATTTAAAACCAACAGAATGGTTCAGTGATCACAAAAACTAAAATGATTTCATTTTACATCAGCAAAGAGTCAGACCCTCGAATGGTAATCTTGTGTATCAGCCAAAACTATAGCGTTGTATCCAAATGTGAGTACCATCCTTGAAAAAGATGTGCAAACCAGATTCTATTTGTAAATGAATGATCAATTTAGTGGAAACTCAAAACCATGCTGAACACTCAGTCAAGAACCTCAGCACTTGGAAAAGAGAATACCTAGAGGCAATAGGATATCTTTCCTAAAACACTCATTGTGCTCCCTTGTGGAAGAATAAGCATCCAAGTGATAGACCAATAACTAATTGATACTAAGACTCAGATTCACATATAATAGGGGAGGGCTTCTCTGGTGGTCCAGTGATTAAGAATCTGCCTTACAATGTGGGGAACATGGGTCCCATCTCTGATCCATAAAGATCTCACATGCCACAGAGCAACTAAGCTCATGCAACCACAGCTACTGAGCCTGAGCATTAGAGCCCATGCTCTGCATCAAGAGAAGCCAATGAAATGAGGAGACTCTGCACCACAACTAGAGAGCATCCCCCCTCCCACCACATGGCTCACTGCAACTAGAGAAAGTCTGCATGCAGCAACGAAGACCCAGCACAGCCAAAAATAATTAAAAATAAATAAAAAATATTTTAAAATAGGGGTTATCTGAAAAATAGAGTAAGTTTCTCATCATAGTACGTTTGTCAGCTACTGCGCACAGATATTATGGAAGTACGTCAAGTCTCAGATGGGTGACTGTCTTATATTTATTCTATGTAAGAGTCCTTAAAGATCTTCCCTTGAGTACTTGGAGGGCATTTGGAGGAATGAAGGTGGTGTTTGTAGTTGACAGTAGCCCATTCAGAGAGATTCCTGGTTGCTCAGTGGTAAAGAATCCATTTGCAATGCAGGAAACTTGGATCTGATCCCTGGGTCAGGAAGATACCTTGGAGGAGGAAATGGCAACCCACTCCAGTATTCTTGGCTGGGAAATCCCATGGACAAAAGAGCCTGGCAGGCTATACAGTCTCTGGGGTCGCAAGTGTCAGAGATGATTTAGTGACTAAAAAACAACATCCCATTTAAAACCAACAGAATGGTTCAGTGATCACAAAAACTAAAATGATTTCATTTTACATCAGCAAAGAGTCAGACCCTCGAATGGTAATCTTGTGTATCAGCCAAAACTATAGCGTTGTATCCAAATGTGAGTACCATCCTTGAAAAAGATGTGCAAACCAGATTCTATTTGTAAATGAATGATCAATTTAGTGGAAACTCAAAACCATGCTGAACACTCAGTCAAGAACCTCAGCACTTGGAAAAGAGAATACCTAGAGGCAATAGGATATCTTTCCTAAAACACTCATTGTGCCCCCTTGTGGAAGAATAAGCATCCAAGTGATAGACCAATAACTAATTGATACTAAGACTCAGATTCACATATAATAGGGGAGGGCTTCTCTGGTGGTCCAGTGATTAAGAATCTGCCTTACAATGTGGGGAACATGGGTCCCATCTCTGATCCATAAAGATCTCACATGCCACAGAGCAACTAAGCTCATGCAACCACAGCTACTGAGCCTGAGCATTAGAGCCCATGCTCTGCATCAAGAGAAGCCAATGAAATGAGGAGACTCTGCACCACAACTAGAGAGCATCCCCCCTCCCACCACATGGCTCACTGCAACTAGAGAAAGTCTGCATGCAGCAACGAAGACCCAGCACAGCCAAAAATAATTAAAAATAAATAAAAAATATTTTAAAATAGGGGTTATCTGAAAAATAGAGTAAGTTTCTCATCATAGTACGTTTGTCAGCTACTGCGCACAGATATTATGGAAGTACGTCAAGTCTCAGATGGGTGACTGTCTTATATGATTTCTATGTTCTCCTCAGATTGTAAAGTTCTATGATTCTGTACCTTCTTATTTTTAAAAAAGTCAATTTTATTTATATACACAACTATATGGTATCATAACACATAAATGCTATTATGTCATACCTGCTGCTTTTTAAAAAAGGCTGACTCTTTTAAACTTAGATTTTAAAATGTTATTTAAAAATAAGAATTTCTTATTCGCCCTACTCCACTCATTTCAGCAGCTTTGCAGCCCTAAGGGTTCACACCTCAGCTCTGTCATGCACTGTGTATCCTTGGAGAAGTGACTTGATTTCTCTGCAATAACACCTGGTTCATAGTTTGTCATGAGAGTTGGTAAGTCAACGGATATGAAGCACTAGAACCATGCCTAGCATTTAGTATGCACCAGATAAACCAGAGCCATTGCTATTCCTCCTACAATACCATCCACGTCAACGGGCAGAGCACTGAGTGATTGTAATGGTTGCATAATATTCTCTCATTTACTCAATTCCTCTTCTTTTGGTGAGCATTCTCTTTTTCCCAGTTTTCTCCTCATGCGAATAGCATTGCAATATGTATGCATGTGTACTTGTATCTTTTGTACTGCTGCTTTTCTCCCTAAGGAGTTTAAAACAGGAACAGATTGCTAGATTGAAGGAAAACGTATTTTTAATTTTAAGAGATGTTGCCATTTTGCCCTCATCAGTCAGATTGTACGTCTTTTTATGTTCTTCCAGTAATGTATGAGTGCAATTCCCCCTGCATTCCCCACGACAATAGGTGGTGGGGCCCTTTTTCACTTTTGCTAAAGTAATAGATGTTAGTAAAGTGGTATGTCGTTAATTTCTTTCATTTGAACTCTCAGTATTTTAAGCAATTCAAGCACCCTTTCCTGTTGGTGAGCCATTTACTCATTTTTCTGTTGGGTTGCTTGTATCTTTCTTGTCAATTTCTAAGAGCTCTTTGTATAGATATTAACTCCTATGTGATTCCCCTTAAAACAACCTTGGTTGTAACCAATGGCACAGTCCTCTTTGGCTCACTTCTGCACTGCCATTTCTACCTGAGTCTTCCCTCTCTTCTTCTCTCCTGAGTACCTGGGATGGTGATTGGTCTGTGAGGAAGTAAATCATCCTACAAGAACACAGTGGGGCTCCACAGCAAAAGGCACATCACCCCAGCATTCATAAGAAAGGAAACAAGGACTAAATGACAGATGAGCAGGATGAGAGATTAATCTGCAGAAGCTGAAGACAGAGGAGCAAAGACAGAATCTCAGAGCCCCGAGTGTGGAACCAGAGGGATGAGACCAAAGGAAGGAAGGTCAGGGTGAGGGGGCCGTGGGGTGCAGTGAGCCATTTGCTTAAAACAGCCATTCAAGCTTGAAAGTGTTTTTATGGAGCAGCAGGAGTATAATGTGGTGGTGGGTGGACCTGGCTTCAAATGCTCAGGCAGGGACAGACAATTTGCTTGTTCAGAAATCTTTATTGTAGCCTCGGTGCCTAAATATCAGAGTCCCTGGGACTTTAATTTGATCTTCAAGGTCTTCTAAAGTCAGAGCTGACCTTTCCTTTCTCATTTTGCACCCTCTGCTCTTTTACTGCTCCTCTAATTCCTTTCATCTCCTGCTTTTTTTTTTCCCGGAATGTCTTTCTCTGGCCTCTCCTTCTGTACAAATTCTATTCGTTTTTAAAGGCTCTCTTCCTGTGAAGGCTGTTCTGACCACTCCGGCCTCGTGTGAACTCGCCCCATGCTGAACTCTTGCAGTAATTATTATCTGCCCACGCATTTGGCAACTGATCATTGTCTCCTTGAGATCCCTTTGGAAACAAATCCCCCCACCAAGCCAGCTTAAGCAATAAAGAAATTTATTATCTCATGTAGCAGGAAGCCTTGAGTTAGGAGAGGCTCCAAGGTTGACTAAAGGACTTGCATATATCACTGGAGACTCAAATTTCCTGCCATTCCATGTCTGCCATCCCATCGCTTTGTGGTCACAAAAGGGCTGCCAAATGTAGCTAGGGCTGTGCTCTTTTTTGTTCGCTTCTAGTAACCAAGAGTGGGAGCCCTGTTCTCAAGCCAATTATCTGTTTTGCCTAGCTGGCTTGAGCCAGCCTTAGTCACGTGACCACTGCTGGACCAAGAACAGTCACACAGGGGATGTCATGTGTTAACTGTCTTCACTAATTAGAACCTAAGGGCTTTCCAGGTGGCTCAGTGGTAAAGAATCTGCCTGCAATGCAGAAGACTTGGTTCAGTCAGCACTCTTGCCTAGAAAATTCCATGAACAGAGGAGCCTGGTGGGCTATAGTTCATAGGGCTGCAAAGAGCTGGACATGACTGAGTGAACTGAATAGCAACTATTAGGAGCTAAACCTGGTCTGAGAAAGGATCTTCCCCTCTGGCACCTGGGAGGGGTGGATACTTGAATACAGTTGAGCTGCAGGTAGAAATCCAGAAGTGGGGAGATGAAGGCTACATAGTCACAGGCTGTCCGATAACCATGTTCATGATCTTAAATTGACTATCCCTTTTATTGTCACTTTTAATAGTGTTTGTGTTTTTTCTCCCCAGGTAGACAGCAAACACCTTGAGAGAAAGTCTCTGTCTCCTGTAACTCAGATGATTTGCTTGTTCAGAAATCTTTATTGTAGCCTCGGTGCCTAAATATCAGAGTCCCTGGGACTTTAATTTGATCTTCAAGGTCTTCTAAAGTCAGAGCTGACCTTTCCTTTCTCATTTTGCACCCTCTGCTCTTTTACTGCTCCTCTAATTCCTTTCATCTCCTGCTTTTTTTTTTCCCGGAATGTCTTTCTCTGGCCTCTCCTTCTGTACAAATTCTATTCGTTTTTAAAGGCTCTCTTCCTGTGAAGGCTGTTCTGACCACTCCGGCCTCGTGTGAACTCGCCCCATGCTGAACTCTTGCAGTAATTATTATCTGCCCACGCATTTGGCAACTGATCATTGTCTCCTTGAGATCCCTTTGGAAACAAATCCCCCCACCAAGCCAGCTTAAGCAATAAAGAAATTTATTATCTCATGTAGCAGGAAGCCTTGAGTTAGGAGAGGCTCCAAGGTTGACTAAAGGACTTGCATATATCACTGGAGACTCAAATTTCCTGCCATTCCATGTCTGCCATCCCATCGCTTTGTGGTCACAAAAGGGCTGCCAAATGTAGCTAGGGCTGTGCTCTTTTTTGTTCGCTTCTAGTAACCAAGAGTGGGAGCCCTGTTCTCAAGCCAATTATCTGTTTTGCCTAGCTGGCTTGAGCCAGCCTTAGTCACGTGACCACTGCTGGACCAAGAACAGTCACACAGGGGATGTCATGTGTTAACTGTCTTCACTAATTAGAACCTAAGGGCTTTCCAGGTGGCTCAGTGGTAAAGAATCTGCCTGCAATGCAGAAGACTTGGTTCAGTCAGCACTCTTGCCTAGAAAATTCCATGAACAGAGGAGCCTGGTGGGCTATAGTTCATAGGGCTGCAAAGAGCTGGACATGACTGAGTGAACTGAATAGCAACTATTAGGAGCTAAACCTGGTCTGAGAAAGGATCTTCCCCTCTGGCACCTGGGAGGGGTGGATACTTGAATACAGTTGAGCTGCAGGTAGAAATCCAGAAGTGGGGAGATGAAGGCTACATAGTCACAGGCTGTCCGATAACCATGTTCATGATCTTAAATTGACTATCCCTTTTATTGTCACTTTTAATAGTGTTTGTGTTTTTTCTCCCCAGGTAGACAGCAAACACCTTGAGAGAAAGTCTCTGTCTCCTGTAACTCAGATGATTTTCTTGTAGATGTCCGTATGTATTGTTTAGATTTGACCTCTCTTAGAGTGACATTCTCTACCTCATGAGTACATAAGATGGATGGAATGGAAGCTTATAAGGTTCAAATAATAAACATAAAAATATAAAGCTTTGGCAACTCCAAAGTCAGAAAGTTGGAGATTGGTTTGTGCTCCTTCTCCACCTCTGCCTCAGGACTACATGTGTATTAGCATCAAACTCGGAACAAAGAAGTAAGACCAAGGAAACTGAAAAGTCTGTAATTCAATATATCTATCTTTTTTAATATCTATTTATCTTTGATGTTTGCATCTGAGTACACTTCACTGCTAAGAACTACAAAATTTGTCCAAGTGACGAAGAATGCATTTTATTGTATTCCTTTGAGGAAAGGCAGTAATCACAAGATGGGTATTTAAGGTATTTTGTTCATTCATTGAACTTATTTTTTGAATACTTATTACCAAGCTCTGTGCTAGGCGCAGGAAATGGAAAACTGGATAAGAAGTCGTTCCTGCATTTGACTTGCTCATTAGTAGATATGCTATCATTTCTTCAAATGTGGTAGTAGTTATCTCTGTGTCGTCATTGGGTTTAGACTTCCCACCATCAGCTGGAGTGTCTGCTCTAGAAGTCAGTTTCACTGTGGACATTTTGCTAATTTTGGTCTTAAGAAGTACAGTTTTCAGCCTCTGTTCAGTGTCCAGCCCAAGGTGGTTCACTTAGCTCAGCCTCTGCAGCACTAAAGTGAGAATTCATACTACTAGCCTACTTCTGGGACAAGCTACAAAACCCATTACCCACGTGTGAGGCATAATTCTGACAGCCTGAGCTAGAGAATATCATCAGCTAAGTCTAGGAAGATTGGGTGAGGTGGTTACGAGATTTCTGAATGAGTCAGGCCTCTGGTGCTAAATGTATTAATGAGTCATTTGCCTTGCCTAGCAGACACTGTGGCAGAAAGTGAAAGAAGAAGCCAGTCAATGTCTGTTTTATTTTTATTTTTTTTAAAGTGTGCTTAAAGTGCAGGTAGACAGCAAACACCTTGAGAGAAAGTCTCTGTCTCCTGTAACTCAGATGATTTTCTTGTAGATGTCCGTATGTATTGTTTAGATTTGACCTCTCTTAGAGTGACATTCTCTACCTCATGAGTACATAAGATGGATGGAATGGAAGCTTATAAGGTTCAAATAATAAACATAAAAATATAAAGCTTTGGCAACTCCAAAGTCAGAAAGTTGGAGATTGGTTTGTGCTCCTTCTCCACCTCTGCCTCAGGACTACATGTGTATTAGCATCAAACTCGGAACAAAGAAGTAAGACCAAGGAAACTGAAAAGTCTGTAATTCAATATATCTATCTTTTTTAATATCTATTTATCTTTGATGTTTGCATCTGAGTACACTTCACTGCTAAGAACTACAAAATTTGTCCAAGTGACGAAGAATGCATTTTATTGTATTCCTTTGAGGAAAGGCAGTAATCACAAGATGGGTATTTAAGGTATTTTGTTCATTCATTGAACTTATTTTTTGAATACTTATTACCAAGCTCTGTGCTAGGCGCAGGAAATGGAAAACTGGATAAGAAGTCGTTCCTGCATTTGACTTGCTCATTAGTAGATATGCTATCATTTCTTCAAATGTGGTAGTAGTTATCTCTGTGTCGTCATTGGGTTTAGACTTCCCACCATCAGCTGGAGTGTCTGCTCTAGAAGTCAGTTTCACTGTGGACATTTTGCTAATTTTGGTCTTAAGAAGTACAGTTTTCAGCCTCTGTTCAGTGTCCAGCCCAAGGTGGTTCACTTAGCTCAGCCTCTGCAGCACTAAAGTGAGAATTCATACTACTAGCCTACTTCTGGGACAAGCTACAAAACCCATTACCCACGTGTGAGGCATAATTCTGACAGCCTGAGCTAGAGAATATCATCAGCTAAGTCTAGGAAGATTGGGTGAGGTGGTTACGAGATTTCTGAATGAGTCAGGCCTCTGGTGCTAAATGTATTAATGAGTCATTTGCCTTGCCTAGCAGACACTGTGGCAGAAAGTGAAAGAAGAAGCCAGTCAATGTCTGTTTTTTTTTGTTTTTTGGTTTTTTTTTAAAGTGTGCTCTAACCCTCTATCTACCAAAGAAGATTTCAACATATTTTCACATTTTAGACCTTAATATGTGTCACTGAATCATTCTTATTTTTTTCTTGTCGTTTGGAAACAAGTGAGGACTTTTCTCCAGGCATGGAGAAACTGGTTTTTACCTCATTTCAAAGATCTCTGATGATAAATTCTACTGGCCAGACATATCATCCATTATTTCATCCTGTTCAACACCTAAAATTCAAATGTGATGATTCAAGCTTTTCCTTAAAGCTTCTTCAGGACAAGGATAATTACAACTTGTTGACCATACATTCACCTGCCTTCTCTGCCTTTATGGACCTTCATTTCCAGTCCAGCTTTCTGTCTGCATAATTATGTCCTGAATCTCTTCATGAGAAGTTTCCCAACCAAGCTCACATTGGTCCTTTCATCTCTCGATTGCAGCCTTCTCATTTAGTCTATCTTCCACTCACTCATAAGAACTAAAAGTCCTCTCCTATTCTTATACCAGCTTCAACCACTTACTATTTTTTCTACAACACCAGCACCTAGGAGCTCTTGTAACTCCTCCTGATGCTTTATTCAGCTTGGTCTCTGTAGTCAACTCTTATAACATTATCACCATCATCCTAGACGCCTCTATCCACTTGGCACGTTGCCTAGTCCATCAGGCCAACCCCAAACACTCAGCTGTATCCACTATATTCTCTGGAGCTGCCTTTGTCCATGAGAGACTGTGGAATAAAGATTCAAAATCTTATGGGCTTTGTCTTCAGATTTACACTGGAAACATCCCCTGACCTGCAGAGAAATTTAAAAATTCTGTCAGAGACTTAAAATATTCCTCCCAGTCAGTATTTCCAAATGCTCCACCTTCTTTAGATCTTTAGCTTTGATGTCCTCAATCTTCACAAATTAATTTGCCTTCCCAATTTATAGAAAATACAGATGCTGTTCCATAACTTTTTACCTTCCTCTTTCTTCTCTCTCTCCCTCTATGTGTATATCATACACACATCTCCCTATCTACCTCTCTATCTCTCTCTAAAACTCCTTATGATTTCCATCTTAAGTCAGGCCTTGTGGTAGACTTGGAGATACATTGTTAAGACTCTCCTTAAAACAGTCATAGAGAACACACTTACGGACATTGGGGAGAGGGAAAAGTGGGTGAGAGATATGGAAAGAGCAACACGGAACCCTATACTATCTTATGGAAAAGAGATAACTAGTGTCAATGTGCTATGGGACTAAGGGATCATACATGGGGGTTATGTGACGGCCTAGAGGGGTGGGATGGGGATAGACATATGACTAATCTGGAATTATACATATCTGTAAACAACAAAACTCTGTAAAATTAAAAAAGCAAAATAAAAAAAAACTTGTGATTGTGATAAAAAAGAAAAAAGACTCTCCTTAAAGGAATGCCTCACTGCCCAGTTATGGGCAACGTGATCCGTAACAATCTTCTGTGTCAGCTCCTTCAGGGTCTACTTCTGGTGCAGAGAGTTGCCTTGCCTGACCTCACATTCTTATAAGAATGGCGTGCATCGATGACAGAGGAAAGTAAAAACAACATCCCAGTTAGTTCACCCACGGCAGGATGACTGATTAGCAACCCTAGCTCCTGGGCTTTCCATCACATTCAAATTTCTCTACTTAATTTTGCTCCTCGATCATTTTCTCTATAGGTGTTCATCTCCAGTAAACACCTTGGTCCCAAACTCTGTTTCAGTGTCTCCTTTCGGAGAAGTCAGTTTAGGCATGGTCCTATGAAAGAGGCAGGCATTAGGTTTGACTGTTGATAGGCAGTGAGGAAACCACTGCTGGTAGACAGTAAACCACAGAGAGCCCCTGGTAAAGGTGGCTATGATATTAGCCTATTTTCTAATCCCTATTGCAACTCTACAACAACTTTGACCTTGACACCACTGGATGATATTTAAGGAGCTGATGAGTGTGGGTTCCTTGCTACTAACTAGCCATCTTTGCAAGATTAGGGGTCCAGGCTCTTTGTCTAAAAGTCAGATTTAAATTAAAACTTTTTAATGCACTTAGTAGACCAATGGTCAATAAACTATCAACATGGGGCTTCCCTGGTGGTCCAGTGGGTACGGACACCACATTGCAGTGCAAGGGGCGCCGGTTCGATCCCTGGCCTGGGAAGATCCCATGTGCTGTGGAGCGGCTGGACTGATGTGTCCAACTACTGAGCCGGAGCTCTGGAGCGCATGCACCCAGAGCCAGTGCTCTGCAACAACAGATGCCACCGTGACGGGATGCCAACACGGGCCAAAGAACAAAGATGGATGAAACTAGACAAACGAAAGACCAGTGGAAGTAGCCCGCCCACCTGCCTCCCTCCCCACCCCCACCAAAATAAATAAATAAATAAATGTTACAAAAAAAAAAAAAAAACCTATCAACAGTTAGTCAGTTTGAGAGATAGATGAGCTTCCTGGAAAACAAATCAGTCTTGGGAAGATAAGGTTATATATACTGTCTGGAGCATTGGGCCAGCATCAGAGGAGAGAGGCAATTCTGAGTTCAGCTAAGCCTTTGCTACTGAAATCAGGTCATGCCTATTTGTTTTTCCTCTGTCTTACCTTCAGTCCTCCCCAAAACATCTGCCATTATATCATGGCCATGGGGAAAGGGCATGGTATATGTAAATAATTTTTATATTATAATGGTATAATATTATGCTGTATTATTTTTTTAGTTTAAGAACCTACATGGTATCTAGAGAGATTAGAGTGGAAAATAGCAATAGATACCAAGTTTATTCATTTCCTTTTAGAGAAATTAACTCATCAGGGCAAAGAAGGCCTTTTTGTCTGTCATGGGGTAATAGTCAAGGGATAACACTAGAACTGAAGCAACTAAGCACATGGCACATCTGGTTTTTTTTAACTTTTATTTATTTATTTTTGGCTGCACTGGGTCTTTGTTGATGTGTGGGTTTAGCTGCTCTGCAGTATATGGGATCTTCCTGGTTCAGGGATCGAACCTGTGTCTGCTGCATTAGCAGACGGGTTCTTGAGCCACAAGGGAAGCCCCGCATGGCACATCTTTTTTGGGTGGTACTTCCCCCATGATTCAGTGATAAAGAATCCACCTGCCATGCAGGGACCTCAGGAGACTTGGGTTTGATCCCTGGGTTCGGAAAATCCCTTCAAGTGCAAGGCAACCCATTCCAGTGGTCTTGCTTGCAGAATCCCACAGACAGGGGGACCTGGCAGGCTACAGTCCATAGGGTTGCAAAGAGTCAGACATGACAGAAGTGACTTAGCAAACAGCAACACTAGAACTGAGACTTATTCAAGGCCTAAAGACCCAAAGAAACCCCACACCCTTTGTGTTCTTCAAATGTAATTCCTTCTTCACTAGTCCACACTTTTGAGCCTTGAGAGGAGGTTCTATATAGACTGCCCTATCTCACTATCATATTCCCAACACATGTTTCATGGGCCTTCATTGGCAGCTCTACTCTAAAATCTCATCTGTTCTTTTTCAACTCCTAAGATATTTGTGATCTGTCTTTAGTTCGAGTTCTCCAAAGAAACAGAATCAATAGGATGTGGTACATACATCCTGTCATGTATAGATTATAAGAAACTGGCTCAGACAATTATGGAGGCTGTCAAGTTCAAAGATAAACAGTCAGCAAGCTGAAGACCCAGAAGGGCCTTTGATTTCCTTCCAGCCTGGAAGCCAGTAGATTACAAGCCAAGAAAAAGCCCATGTTTCAGTTAGAGTTAGAAAAAATTGTATGTTCCTGTTTGAACATCCTGAGGTAGGAAGAATTCTTTCTTATTCGAGGAGGGTCAGTGTTTTTGTTCTATTCAAACTTTCAAGGGATTGGGCAAGGCCCATCAACATCAGGAAGGGTAATCTGCTTTACTCAGACTACCCATTTAAATATTAATCACAGCCAAAATCTCCCCCATGGAACACCCAGAATAATGTCTGATCAAATATATGATCATTCCATGGACTAGTCAAGTTGATACATTAAAACTGACCATCACAGACTGTACCAATAACTTTGGCCCTGAGTTACTATTTTTTTTAATGTATTTATTTGGTTGCACTGGGCCTTAGTTATGGTATGTGGGATCTAGTTTCCTGACCAGGGATTGAACCCAGGTCCCAGCATTGGGAGCACAGAGTCTTAGCCACTGGACTACCAGGGAAATCCCCCTGAGTTACTATTTTGTATCTCTATGGCTTATTTACTGGAGAATATGGGCACTGATTTTGAACCATCTATAGTATCCAGTAGAATGCTAGGTCCATTGTGACTTGAAAAAAAAATATCTAGTGAAACAATAAATGATTTAAGAGAAGGGCTAAATGTAAAGCGAAGAAACACAGACTTGGTGACATTCTGCTTCTTTCTGCTTTCTTGCTTTTCTCCCTCCCAGGGCACCCAGTCAACATAACCCACTCTGGTTGCCCTAGTGTGAAACCTCAGTCTAAAGGTAAAACCCCACCCAAGAGATCAAAACCACTTTGGGAAATACCTTATATCATTGATATTTTCTTCTTCATTCTTGGATAGGACTTTTTTCCCTACTCAGAAGTGACTGTCTAGTGGTGCGTTCTCATAAGGTCCTTTCTAGAAAAGAGGCAAATCTGAAAAGCTACCTTGAAGCAAGTGGCTAATGGCCCATGGTAGCTTAAAAGAATCCTTTAGTTTAAACAGCAACCTTGAATATGCAACTCATTCAGATAAACAGTCAGCAAGCTGAAGACCCAGAAGGGCCTTTGATTTCCTTCCAGCCTGGAAGCCAGTAGATTACAAGCCAAGAAAAAGCCCATGTTTCAGTTAGAGTTAGAAAAAATTGTATGTTCCTGTTTGAACATCCTGAGGTAGGAAGAATTCTTTCTTATTCGAGGAGGGTCAGTGTTTTTGTTCTATTCAAACTTTCAAGGGATTGGGCAAGGCCCATCAACATCAGGAAGGGTAATCTGCTTTACTCAGACTACCCATTTAAATATTAATCACAGCCAAAATCTCCCCCATGGAACACCCAGAATAATGTCTGATCAAATATATGATCATTCCATGGACTAGTCAAGTTGATACATTAAAACTGACCATCACAGACTGTACCAATAACTTTGGCCCTGAGTTACTATTTTTTTTAATGTATTTATTTGGTTGCACTGGGCCTTAGTTATGGTATGTGGGATCTAGTTTCCTGACCAGGGATTGAACCCAGGTCCCAGCATTGGGAGCACAGAGTCTTAGCCACTGGACTACCAGGGAAATCCCCCTGAGTTACTATTTTGTATCTCTATGGCTTATTTACTGGAGAATATGGGCACTGATTTTGAACCATCTATAGTATCCAGTAGAATGCTAGGTCCATTGTGACTTGAAAAAAAAATATCTAGTGAAACAATAAATGATTTAAGAGAAGGGCTAAATGTAAAGCGAAGAAACACAGACTTGGTGACATTCTGCTTCTTTCTGCTTTCTTGCTTTTCTCCCTCCCAGGGCACCCAGTCAACATAACCCACTCTGGTTGCCCTAGTGTGAAACCTCAGTCTAAAGGTAAAACCCCACCCAAGAGATCAAAACCACTTTGGGAAATACCTTATATCATTGATATTTTCTTCTTCATTCTTGGATAGGACTTTTTTCCCTACTCAGAAGTGACTGTCTAGTGGTGCGTTCTCATAAGGTCCTTTCTAGAAAAGAGGCAAATCTGAAAAGCTACCTTGAAGCAAGTGGCTAATGGCCCATGGTAGCTTAAAAGAATCCTTTAGTTTAAACAGCAACCTTGAATATGCAACTCATTCAGATAAAACATACTCTATTGAGCATCTTTCCTGTTAGATAATACACGGCCTTGTCTTAGACATTCCCGTTAAATCATATCATGTAATGACTGTAACACCATGAAAGGTAACATCACTAGTTTAAAAGGAAAAAACAGCCTCAGAAAAGGTAATTTATTTGTTGAAAGTCAAAGAATGCTGAATTCAAACCCACAGGAGTGTTCTGTCCATTCACTAACAGAGAGCTTTCAGCCTCTGCAGCAAACTGGTGATGTTTATAACCAGTGGAACTTCTGGCAGCCCTTTACTCTGTCTGCTGTAGCAACACCTAGATGAGTACCATGCTTTTGTCTAACACAAAAGTGGTAGAAGACCATTTTTTCACATTATTTGCAAAACTGCCTTTCTCTTGCATTTTCAAATAAATACAAACAAAACCTGTAGTTACTTTCCTATTCTACAGCTTCAGTAACAAGGGAACAGACTCTGGAAGCAGCATGGGTTCCAAAGTCCTTCCTTTGAGGGAGTCAACAGGCAGAGAAAAAGCTAAACAAGAAAACTAAACAACAGAGTCCCTTTCAAGACTGTAAGTGGATGGCAACATCTAACATCAGGTGGATATCACTGTGCTGTCTTCTGCTCTGGAAAATGATTAATCAGTACCTCTGATCCTTTTACTAAACCTCAGACTTCTGGTGTGCTCAGTCACTGAGTCATGTCCGACTCTTTGTGACTCCATGAATTGTAGCCCACCAAGTAGAGGAACCTGGCAGGCTCCAGTCCATGACGTCTTAGATTAAGATATGTTGCTTTGGAGTTAAGTTTTTGAAAGAAAGTTTGCTTTATCTTTTGCTCATTATCATATAGAACTTGATCAATGGTAAACCTGAGGCTATTTACAGTGCTAAATAAATGAACACTTTTGTAATTTCATACAAAATATTAATTTTATTAACTGTTAAAGATAAAATTGATAAATTGGGCTGTATAAAGTTAAAGCTGCTTTTCACTGGAAAAGAGGCAAATCTGAAAAGCTACCTTGAAGCAAGTGGCTAATGGCCCATGGTAGCTTAAAAGAATCCTTTAGTTTAAACAGCAACCTTGAATATGCAACTCATTCAGATAAAACATACTCTATTGAGCATCTTTCCTGTTAGATAATACACGGCCTTGTCTTAGACATTCCCGTTAAATCATATCATGTAATGACTGTAACACCATGAAAGGTAACATCACTAGTTTAAAAGGAAAAAACAGCCTCAGAAAAGGTAATTTATTTGTTGAAAGTCAAAGAATGCTGAATTCAAACCCACAGGAGTGTTCTGTCCATTCACTAACAGAGAGCTTTCAGCCTCTGCAGCAAACTGGTGATGTTTATAACCAGTGGAACTTCTGGCAGCCCTTTACTCTGTCTGCTGTAGCAACACCTAGATGAGTACCATGCTTTTGTCTAACACAAAAGTGGTAGAAGACCATTTTTTCACATTATTTGCAAAACTGCCTTTCTCTTGCATTTTCAAATAAATACAAACAAAACCTGTAGTTACTTTCCTATTCTACAGCTTCAGTAACAAGGGAACAGACTCTGGAAGCAGCATGGGTTCCAAAGTCCTTCCTTTGAGGGAGTCAACAGGCAGAGAAAAAGCTAAACAAGAAAACTAAACAACAGAGTCCCTTTCAAGACTGTAAGTGGATGGCAACATCTAACATCAGGTGGATATCACTGTGCTGTCTTCTGCTCTGGAAAATGATTAATCAGTACCTCTGATCCTTTTACTAAACCTCAGACTTCTGGTGTGCTCAGTCACTGAGTCATGTCCGACTCTTTGTGACTCCATGAATTGTAGCCCACCAAGTAGAGGAACCTGGCAGGCTCCAGTCCATGACGTCTTAGATTAAGATATGTTGCTTTGGAGTTAAGTTTTTGAAAGAAAGTTTGCTTTATCTTTTGCTCATTATCATATAGAACTTGATCAATGGTAAACCTGAGGCTATTTACAGTGCTAAAAATAAATGAACACTTTTTGTAATTTCATACAAAATATTAATTTTATTAACTGTTAAAGATAAAATTGATAAATTGGGCTGTATAAAGTTAAAAGCTGCTTTTCAGAGAAATAAAAGGTAAACTGGGAAAAATATTTTCAATATGTGTATCTGGAAAATAACTTGAATTCAGAATAGCAAAACTCTTGTCACTCAAGAGTAAGAAATGGCACATATAAATGTGGGTGAGATGTGCACAGAGCTCACAGAAAAAATTCTACAGGCAAGAGTTACAGATGGTAGCATAAGAAGTTTCTGAAGTCACCTCCTCCCATGGACACAACAAATCTCCACCTACACATGCAATAACTCCCTCTGAAAATTGAACAGGGTCTTCACAACAAAGGGTAAAAGGACAGTGCTGAGATGGATAGGAGAAACGGAGGTTCAAAGATGCAGTCACACCAAGGAAAACATCACCTCTCAGCTGCAGTTGCCCATAGTCAGATGGATCTTGAAGGTACAGATCTTACCCCTGAATGATGTGAGCTCCACACTTGGTGCCCCAACCCTTAAATCCTGCAGAGGGAAGATGAGACCTCAAACACCTGGTTTTGAGAACCAGGGAGGAATTATATCTAAGGAAAACTACTGAACTAGAGAGAACAGAAAAATCCACTGGCAAAGTCCTGTGTTCAGGTTCACTTGACCTGGAAATCAGCACAAAAAGACCAGACTGAAAAACTCATGGACAGTAGGTGAAGGAGACCCACTTACTTATCCTGAAGCACCTGCTGGAGAGGTGGGAGCCAGTTAGGACTCTGTCTGAGGACTGAGATGCTAGAGGGAGTCATTTTTGTGACCTCAGTCTACTTTGCTAGTACTGGTGCTGGTAGGCACCATTTTGCAAATTTCCATCTGATTTATTAGTTCCAGTGAGCAGACATCACCCTTGCTCCTCAGCAGGGCCTCACAGCAGGCTGGACAATAACCACAGCCTCCAGCACCTAGCAACCATGGTGGCCAGGCCCTACAGTCATTTGAGGGTCAGCTCAGCACGCCAGCACACAGCAGCTGCCACATCGAGGCTTTGCTGCCATTCTGGGGCCAGCTGTGTCCACCGGCATGGCATGGCAGCAGCCATGGCCCTGCCCCAACTAGATGGTGCAGGGGCTCCACACAGAGGGCACCCTGGCCCTGGTGGTCCATGGGGACTGTGCTTCTGAGTGCAAGACATCTCCTACATAAGGTCACTCTGTCAACACTGGGAGAGGTGGATGATTTACCTAATACACAAAAACAGACACAGAGAGTTAGACAAAAAGAGGAGCCAGAGGAAAATATTCCAATCAAAAGAAAAAGTCCAAAAGTTCAGAAAAAGAGCTAAAGCAAATGATACACGTGATTTACTTGATAAACAGTTAAAAATAATGGCCATAATCTTGTCTGTATGAAACCTGTAGCATGGAGACACCCGTCTTATAGGGGCTTATAGGTTGGGGCTGCCTGAGTTTACTGTGTTAAATTTAGGGAAGAGATTCACGGAAACAAGTTTTTGAGAGGTTGCCATTGGTGTTGCCTAAAAAAAAGAAAAAAACCCCTCACCTCCCATGCTCATTTCTCCTAAATCTGAAGGGCCTTGTTTCTAGAATCTCAACTCTGTGGGCAGTAATTAAAATTATTGACTGAGTGAAAATCACCTCTTACCTTATTTTAAAGGCTCGTGTACACTTTACAGAAGCATGTTTTCTAGCCCTGGACTTCAAGAAAATGTAACTATTGTCTTATGTTTTTCACTTAGTATTATAGCCAAGAAAGCTGATTTTAACATTTGAAAAAAAAAAAAAAGTTGTCTTATCCTAGTCATGATATCTTGAGCTCATCAGAAGGAATATCATGAGATGGTTTTAAAATTCTGTTGAGTCATAAAAAAATATCAAAATGAAGTTAGCTATGTATTTTTTTTTTCTTTATTAAAAATTACATTTAAAGGAAAAACAAAGCAAAAGAAAAAAATAATGGCCATAAAGATGTTCAATGAATCTGGGAGAAAGAGTGTATGAAAACAGCGAGAGCTTCAACAAAAAGACTGAAAAGATAAGAAAATACCAGACAGAAGTTAGAACAGAACTGACAAGTACACTAGACGGGCTCAACAGCAGATTAGACAAGGTCGAGGAAAGAATCAGTGAGCTGAAAGAAAACTCAATAAAACTTAGAAGAGCGAAATAAAAAAGAATTGAAAAAGTGAAGATACCTTGCCACAGTACGTCAGCCGGGTGCACGGAGAACAGTGGGTGTGACAGACTTTAAGAAATACACATAGAGAGAAAGGATGTGAATGGGCGGCTGAAGACCTCTTGGGTCAAGGTCCTGAGCACATTCACCAGTTCACTTTTATTGACCTTAAGCATTCTGGTGTTTACAGGGAAGGATAATAACACTGGCTGGGGCGCACTCAGAGTCCTGATCAATAATCACCCTCCTGACTCTAAGTTGCCTTCGTTAACTCATTAGTGGAAAGGGTGCACTTCAGCTCAGGGGAAGCTAGACCAGCGAGAAGTTAAGGAGTCTGTCCTGCGTGAGCATGCAGAGTGCTAACGTGCACTGACCCAGAGTTCCAAAGTCCATAGCAGGCCTCCCACCTGTTGCTGATCAGTATGGCCCCAGCTAATGAGCCCGTGTGAGTTGAATCAACTTCTTTTGTCTTAGCTCTTTCATTTCCAAGATGTTTTTCTCCTGGTTCAGCCAAAGCTGTGAAACCGTCCCCTGGTTTGTTCCCCCACAATATCTTAAAAGACATTTGGGAGCAACATAAAGTGGAACATCAAGTCACAATGCAGAAGTCCCAGAAGGAGAGATGAGAATGAGAAAGACCAGAGTTTTTTTTTTGAATACTGGCTGAAAACATCTCTAGCCTGGGGAAGCAGAGATCTAGGCCCAGAAAAACCCAAACACTGGTAAAAAGATAAAGCCAAAAAGACACACATCAAGACACACTATAATTAAAATGGTAAAAATTAAAGATAAGGAATCTTAAAAGCAGCAAGAAAGATAATGCATTACATAAAAGGGAAACTGCAAAAGACTCTCACCTGATTTTTCATCAGGAATCTTATAAGGCCAGAAAGGAATAGAAAAATGTATTCAAAGTGCTGAAAGAAATAAAACTTCCAAAGAATTCTCTATCCAGCAAAGTTATCATTTAGAATGGAAGGAAAGAATAAGAGTTTCCCAGATAAGGAAAAGGAAAAGGAGTTCGACAACACTAAACCAGCCCTGTAAAAAATATTAAAAGGACTTCTTTAAAATAAAAAAAATGGTATTAATTAAGAAAACATGCAAAAGTAAAAATCTCACATAAAAGGGTACATATATATTTTAAAGCTAGTGGAACAATTACTTGTAAAGAAAGCATGAAAGTTAGAAGACAAAAGTGGTAAAAGTAATTAAACTTACATTAATCAGTTAAGGAGTATAAAATAAAAAGATGGAGCATGTGATCAAAAGTTTAAGATGTGGGACAGGGGGGTAAACAGGTGAAAATCTGGGCTGTATTGTATTCAAGTTGCTACCAACTTAAAACAGATTGTTATTTACATGGAATGTTGTATGTGAACCTAACAGTAGCCACAGGAGAAAATCTGTAAATACACAAAAGGAAATGAGAAAGAAATCCAAACACCAAAGAAAACCATCAAGTCTCCAACCATACCACCCCGAACACGCCCAATCTGGTTTGATCTCAGAAGCTAAGCACGGTCAGGCCTGGTTAGTCCCTGGATGGGAGAAAGCCACCCAACACAAGGGAAAAGGGAAGAAAATAAAGAAATAGAGGGGAACCACAAAAGCATCCAGACAATAATTAATATAATGGCAATTAGGTGGTGCTAGTAGTAAAGTATCCCCATCAATGCAGGAGGCATAAGAGGCATGGGTTCGATCCCTGGATCGGGAAGATCCCCTGGAGGAGGAAATGGCAACCCACTCCAATATTCTTGCCTGGAAAATCTCATGTACGGAGGAGGCTGGTGGGCTACAGTCCACAAGGTCAAAGAGAACACAACTGAAGCAACTTAGCACTCACGCACACACATGCACCTTGTGTCCACTGCAGCATTATTAACAATAGCCAAAATATGTAAACAACCTAAGTGTCCACTGAGATAAAAGGATAAACAAGATACAGTACATCTATATACAATGAAACACAATCAGCTGTAAGAAAAGAATGAAAATGTATTCAAAGTGCTGAAAGAAATAAAACTTCCAAAGAATTCTCTATCCAGCAAAGTTATCATTTAGAATGGAAGGAAAGAATAAGAGTTTCCCAGATAAGGAAAAGGAAAAGGAGTTCGACAACACTAAACCAGCCCTGTAAAAAATATTAAAAGGACTTCTTTAAAATAAAAAAAATGGTATTAATTAAGAAAACATGCAAAAGTAAAAATCTCACATAAAAGGGTACATATATATTTTAAAGCTAGTGGAACAATTACTTGTAAAGAAAGCATGAAAGTTAGAAGACAAAAGTGGTAAAAGTAATTAAACTTACATTAATCAGTTAAGGAGTATAAAATAAAAAGATGGAGCATGTGATCAAAAGTTTAAGATGTGGGACAGGGGAGTAAACAGGTGAAAATCTGGGCTGTATTGTATTCAAGTTGCTACCAACTTAAAACAGATTGTTATTTACATGGAATGTTGTATGTGAACCTAACAGTAGCCACAGGAGAAAATCTGTAAATACACAAAAGGAAATGAGAAAGAAATCCAAACACCAAAGAAAACCATCAAGTCTCCAACCATACCACCCCGAACACGCCCAATCTGGTTTGATCTCAGAAGCTAAGCACGGTCAGGCCTGGTTAGTCCCTGGATGGGAGAAAGCCACCCAACACAAGGGAAAAGGGAAGAAAATAAAGAAATAGAGGGGAACCACAAAAGCATCCAGACAATAATTAATATAATGGCAATTAGGTGGTGCTAGTAGTAAAGTATCCCCATCAATGCAGGAGGCATAAGAGGCATGGGTTCGATCCCTGGATCGGGAAGATCCCCTGGAGGAGGAAATGGCAACCCACTCCAATATTCTTGCCTGGAAAATCTCATGTACGGAGGAGGCTGGTGGGCTACAGTCCACAAGGTCAAAGAGAACACAACTGAAGCAACTTAGCACTCACGCACACACATGCACCTTGTGTCCACTGCAGCATTATTAACAATAGCCAAAATATGTAAACAACCTAAGTGTCCACTGAGATAAAAGGATAAACAAGATACAGTACATCTATATACAATGAAACACAATCAGCTGTAAGAAAAGAATGAAATTCTGTCATTTGGGACAACACGAAAGACAAATACCGTATGATTTCATTCGTATGTGAAATTAAAAATTTAAAACCAACCAACAAATAAAAGTAAACTGATAGATAAGAGAGTAAATTAATGGTTACAAAAGGGGAGAAGAGATTAGGTGTGGACAAAATGGGTGCTTGGGGTCATGGATGGCCATGGATGGTAATTAGACTTACGTGCTAATCATTCTGCAGTGTAAACAGATGTTGAACTATAATTCTGTATACCTGGAAGTTATAATAATTTCTAAAAATTCTATAAATGGCCAATAAACACATGAAAAAGTACTTGTCAGTAGTCATTGGGGTATGAAAATTAACACCAAACTGACATTTCAAACCATTAGAAGGGCTAAAATTTAAAGAACTAAAAATTCCAAGTTTTGGTGAAAATGCAGAGCAATGGGGAACTCGGTAGATACAGTGAAAAAATGGTACAGCAACTTGGAAACCAGTTTGACAGATTCTTATTTAAACACAGACTTATCAAACCATCCAGAAATTTCACTCCTAGGTATCTATTCAAGAGAAACAGAGCACATGCCTATAAAAAGATTATTATTGAAATAAGCACAGCAACTTTATTTGTAAAGGCTTGGAAAACAATCCAAATCACTATCTACAGTAAAATGAGTAAATATTTTTGAGCATATCCATAAAATAGAATCTTAGCAATATAAAGAAACACACTGATACAGAGGACAACAACGTGAATTAATCTAAATACATTATCCTAAGTGAGATTATCCAGGTACAAAAGACATGTCTAGGAACTTGTAGAAACCAGCAAAATGGATATATGGTGATAGAAATCACATCAGTGATTGTCAAGGAGTCATAAGGAGGAGAGAGGAGGTTGTGAAGTACCACAAGGGAATTCTCTGAGGAGATGGAACTATTCCACATCTTGACTGGAGAGGCTGTTATATGATACACATACATTTATGTATATATATATGTGTGTGTGTGTATGTATGCATATATATATATAGTTATCAATTGTCATCAAATGGTATACTTACAAATGGAATACTAATATGCAACTTATGATAAATCTTATTTTTAAGTGTATAGGCACAATATTAAATATGTTGTTACATGTATATGAATTTAATCAGAAATACACATCAAAATTTATATTCAAAGGCCGAGAGAGATTGACTTAGTAGATCAAAACTTAAGACCTAATAGAGACCTATATATAATTGCCTATATGAAGCCCACACTAAATACAAAGACACATGTAGATTAAAAGTAAATGGATGAGCAAAGATACACTATGTCAACACCACTGAAAAGAAAGTGAGAGTAGCCATACTAACTTCAGACAAAGCATACTTCAGAGCAGAAAAGTTATCAGGGACAAAGACATTACATAATAATATAGGTATCAATTCATCAAGAATAGCAATCCTGAATGTGTTCAGTGCCTCACAACAGAACACCAAAATACAGGAGGTAAAATCTAGTAGAACTGCATGGAGAAATAGATGGATCCACTAATATAGCTGGAGATCTCCAGAACCCTGAATCAGAAATAGACAGATCCATCCAGAAAATCAGTAAGGACAGCCTTGAACGCAGCACC
This sequence comes from Tragulus kanchil, assembly GCA_022376925.1. Taxonomy (NCBI): domain Eukaryota; kingdom Metazoa; phylum Chordata; class Mammalia; order Artiodactyla; family Tragulidae; genus Tragulus; species Tragulus kanchil. Next base: position 265,028,368 of record JAIOJX010000004.1, on the reverse strand, counting down.
ACCATCATAATGGACTACTTCATCCAATGACAGCAGGTACACATTCTTCTCAAGTTCACCTGCAACACTGATCAAGAAAAGACCGAAGTCCTAACTAAATGCAAAAATGTATCAAAAGTTGTGGGTGGTAATGAAAGCGGTCCTTTGGGAGAAATTTGCAGCACTGAATGCATGTGTTAGTAAAGAAGAAAGGTTTAAATCATCCACCTGGGATTCCACCTCAGGAAGCGAGGAAAAGAAGAGCAAATTAAATCCAAAGAGAGGTAAGAAAAGAAACGGTCAAAAGTGAAGCAAAAATCCATGAAATCGAAGAGAGTAAATCAACAGAGAAAAACAATGAAATCAAAAGCTGGTTCTTTGGAAAGATCACTAAAATCAATAACCCTGTACCCAGGCTGAGAAAAAAAGAGGACACAAAATTACTCATAACAGAAGTGAAAAAAACAATGTTATCATGATCATACGGACCTTAAAGAGGGTAATTAAAGAATGCCATGAAAGAGCAAAAGTATATCATGAACAATTCTATGACCAAAAGTTTGATAACCTACATGAAATGGACCAATTCCTTGAATGGGACAAGAGGCCAAAACTCACATAAGAAACAGACAGTCTGCATAGGCTCATGTCTACTTTAAAATCGGAATCAATGTTTTCCCACTTTCTTACCCTTGTGCAGGTGGTACTCACAACTAAAGAGACAGCTGGGCTTCGACACCCACTGTCTATGGTTAGGTATCAGAGCAAAGCACAATTGCCTTGGAGAACCCTGAATTCATAGGCACCATGTCAGGAGCAATTCAGGGACCACACACCACTGAAAGCACAGAACCCTCATGCATCAGATGCGGTCATCTCCCATACTGCTCCAGTCGCCTGAGAAATCTCAGTCTTCCTAGGTTTGCTGATTCTGGGTCGCCTGAGTTGAATATACCTTCACAGATGAAGGATGAAGGAGATAAGAGGCCTTCATCTGAGGGCCAATCTGTGTCACCTGAGGTTTTCTTATATTTGATAAAAGCGTTATGGTCCTTTACCAGGCAGCTTGGGTTTTAAGTATGAGTCATCACGAATCAGAATTTTTGTTTTGATCTAGTTCAGCAGTTATGTCTCTTAAAGTCCCAGGTGGACACCTGGAGGCACCCAGCACACTGCCAGATGGCAAATCATGTTGCAGAGGGAAATTCTACAAATCATTCTCGGACTGGCCCCTAAAAGGAAGAGGTAAACAGGATTATACAGCATTTAGTGTCACCATTGAGCAAAGTCATGGGTCTGAACCAGTCATTCCAAAACTGAATATCCACAGACTCAAGGGCAAGTGGGCTCTTTTGATTACTTGGGAATAACAGGCCTCAGGGAAGCGACTGCTCTCCGCCTTGTGATCTGAGCAAGGTTCAGGAGCTGGAGCAGTTTTGGCTGAGTCACAAATGGCTGCATGACCCCACACACATCACCTGACCGCCACATGCTGCAGCTGGCCTGGCTGCAGAGATGAGTAACCGCCGCCCAGAAGGCCCTGACGGGAGACAGCCTTCTGCACACGATTGCCCTGGGGCAGCTTCGGGAGGTGTGGGTTAGATCTGTTAGGAGGGCCTAAGGGGGAGGTTAAACCAATTCTGTTTGATTTTCTTTCAGTGAATTTATTCTTTAGAAAATAATCCCTTCCAAACAAGGAATGCCATGAAAGAGCAAAAGTATATCATGAACAATTCTATGACCAAAAGTTTGATAACCTACATGAAATGGACCAATTCCTTGAATGGGACAAGAGGCCAAAACTCACATAAGAAACAGACAGTCTGCATAGGCTCATGTCTACTTTAAAATCGGAATCAATGTTTTCCCACTTTCTTACCCTTGTGCAGGTGGTACTCACAACTAAAGAGACAGCTGGGCTTCGACACCCACTGTCTATGGTTAGGTATCAGAGCAAAGCACAATTGCCTTGGAGAACCCTGAATTCATAGGCACCATGTCAGGGAGCAATTCAGGGACCACACACCACTGAAAGCACAGAACCCTCATGCATCAGATGCGGTCATCTCCCATACTGCTCCAGTCGCCTGAGAAATCTCAGTCTTCCTAGGTTTGCTGATTCTGGGTCGCCTGAGTTGAATATACCTTCACAGATGAAGGATGAAGGAGATAAGAGGCCTTCATCTGAGGGCCAATCTGTGTCACCTGAGGTTTTCTTATATTTGATAAAAGCGTTATGGTCCTTTACCAGGCAGCTTGGGTTTTAAGTATGAGTCATCACGAATCAGAATTTTGTTTTGATCTAGTTCAGCAGTTATGTCTCTTAAAGTCCCAGGTGGACACCTGGAGGCACCCAGCACACTGCCAGATGGCAAATCATGTTGCAGAGGGAAATTCTACAAATCATTCTCGGACTGGCCCCTAAAAGGAAGAGGTAAACAGGATTATACAGCATTTAGTGTCACCATTGAGCAAAGTCATGGGTCTGAACCAGTCATTCCAAAACTGAATATCCACAGACTCAAGGGCAAGTGGGCTCTTTTGATTACTTGGGAATAACAGGCCTCAGGGAAGCGACTGCTCTCCGCCTTGTGATCTGAGCAAGGTTCAGGAGCTGGAGCAGTTTTGGCTGAGTCACAAATGGCTGCATGACCCCACACACATCACCTGACCGCCACATGCTGCAGCTGGCCTGGCTGCAGAGATGAGTAACCGCCGCCCAGAAGGCCCTGACGGGAGAGACAGCCTTCTGCACACGATTGCCCTGGGGCAGCTTCGGGAGGTGTGGGTTAGATCTGTTAGGAGGGCCTAAGAGGGATCCCAGAGTAGCCTCATTCCAAAGCTTCATATATTTTGACTGTTTGATTTTCTTTCAGTGAATTTATTCTTAGAAAATAATCATCAATGCACACAAACATTAATGTCCAACAGTGTTCATCACAGCATTGCCTTTAATGACGGAAAACTAGAAATTATCTAAATGTTAAACTGTAAAGCGTTATTAAATAAAATACGGTACTTCTATATTTTGGAATAGTGGACAGCTATTCAAAAAATCACTATAGCAGAATAATTAATAACCTGAGAAAATGTCCACAATAAAAGAGTAAGTAGAAAAAGATTATCAAATAATGTGATAATAATTCAACTGATTTAAAACTATATATACTCTCACACAGGCTTCCCTGGTGGCTCAGATGGTGAAGAACCTTCCTGCACGGCAGGAGACCTGGGTATGATCTCTGGGTTGGGAAGATCCCCTGCGGGAGGGCATGGCAACCCATTCCAGTCTTCTTGCCTGGAGAATCCCCAGGAACAGAGAAGCCTGGTGGGCAACAGTCCATGGGGTTGCACAGAGTTGGACACGACTAAGCGCAGCACAGCACAGCACAAAGTCTCACACATATAGTAAATGGCTAGAAGCATATACACTAAATTGTTAACAGTGCTTAGTTTCTGAGCCTTAGAATTATGAGTCCCTTTTTATTCATACTGTGTTTTTCACAAATGTTTTTCCCCCACACATATAGTAAATTCTAAAGTTCACCATTGAGCAAAGTCATGGGTCTGAACCAGTCATTCCAAAACTGAATATCCACAGACTCAAGGGCAAGTGGGCTCTTTTGATTACTTGGGAATAACAGGCCTCAGGGAAGCGACTGCTCTCCGCCTTGTGATCTGAGCAAGGTTCAGGAGCTGGAGCAGTTTTGGCTGAGTCACAAATGGCTGCATGACCCCACACACATCACCTGACCGCCACATGCTGCAGCTGGCCTGGCTGCAGAGATGAGTAACCGCCGCCCAGAAGGCCCTGACGGAGAGACAGCCTTCTGCACACGATTGCCCTGGGGCAGCTTCGGGAGGTGTGGGTTAGATCTGTTAGGAGGGCCTAAGAGGGATCCCAGAGTAGCCTCATTCCAAAGCTTCATATATTTTGACTGTTTGATTTTCTTTCAGTGAATTTATTCTTAGAAAATAATCATCAATGCACACAAACATTAATGTCCAACAGTGTTCATCACAGCATTGCCTTTAATGACGGAAAACTAGAAATTATCTAAATGTTAAACTGTAAAGCGTTATTAAATAAAATACGGTACTTCTATATTTTGGAATAGTGGACAGCTATTCAAAAAATCACTATAGCAGAATAATTAATAACCTGAGAAAATGTCCACAATAAAAGAGTAAGTAGAAAAAGATTATCAAATAATGTGATAATAATTCAACTGATTTAAAACTATATATACTCTCACACAGGCTTCCCTGGTGGCTCAGATGGTGAAGAACCTTCCTGCACGGCAGGAGACCTGGGTATGATCTCTGGGTTGGGAAGATCCCCTGCGGGAGGGCATGGCAACCCATTCCAGTCTTCTTGCCTGGAGAATCCCCAGGAACAGAGAAGCCTGGTGGGCAACAGTCCATGGGGTTGCACAGAGTTGGACACGACTAAGCGCAGCACAGCACAGCACAAAGTCTCACACATATAGTAAATGGCTAGAAGCATATACACTAAATTGTTAACAGTGCTTAGTTTCTGAGCCTTAGAATTATGAGTCCCTTTTTTATTCATACTGTGTTCCTGAAGTTCCAAAAATTTCACAATGAACATGTGTTCTTTTTCCCATAAACATCAAGTTTCTGTTCACTGGGACTCTCATGCATGGGGCCAACCTGCACGCATACCTTTGGAGCAGATGAATACAGTGACAGGTCTGTGAACGAAGACTTGAGCAACTCCAGCCCTGGAGGCTCTGCGGCCTGGGAACAGAGTGGGATTTTTGTCTGAGGAGCCTGAGCTGGGAAAAATGATGACTCTGTGGGTGGTTTCATAGATCCTCCGTGCACGTGGCTTCCAGCCCTGACTCTGCCCTAAAATTCTGGCTTGCTGACCCAAACTGAACAGTGAGTTTGTCTAGGCAGTTAAATACCCTGCGTAAGCCCAGGGTTTACTCTGTATATATTTAATATCAATTAAGCAACACCTGATCCTGCTCACCAGGAAGTATGTTCAAAGGAAAGCTTTCTTTTCAAGTTAAGCAAACATCCTTGGTCAGGAGCCTTAACAGCTGGGAATCAGTTAACTTCCTCAGTATCAAGACTACCTGAACGTCCTGAGCCGCAATTCCATGGTTAGCTGGATGGTAATCTCATTGGGAGGCACCCTGTGTGGGAACAAAACAGTCAAATGGCACATCTTCCTGTAAGAAGAAAGCCGTCTCCTTCCTAATTAATACTGGAAAGAAAACAGGTCATTGATGGGACAATCAAAGCCCATCATGCATCAAGCTTTCAAGATGATATCCTGAAGCTACAAGGTCATCCCTAATCTTTACCAAAGCCAAGAGGCTGGGGCAGTAGATAATCTCAGCATTCCTGATATCTCGCTTGAGATGGCTTGCTTAGGGCCACAGTGAACATGTGTCTTCCATAATAAACTTTAAAAAAATTATATTAAATTAAAATTGTTTTAATACACTTTTAAAATTAGGTAGTTACTTTATTGTGTGGCTTTGCCACACAGGAACATGAAGCGCAGCACAGCACAGCACAAAGTCTCACACATATAGTAAATGGCTAGAAGCATATACACTAAATTGTTAACAGTGCTTAGTTTCTGAGCCTTAGAATTATGAGTCCCTTTTTTATTCATACTGTGTTCCTGAAGTTCCAAAAATTTCACAATGAACATGTGTTCTTTTTCCCATAAACATCAAGTTTCTGTTCACTGGGACTCTCATGCATGGGGCCAACCTGCACGCATACCTTTGGAGCAGATGAATACAGTGACAGGTCTGTGAACGAAGACTTGAGCAACTCCAGCCCTGGAGGCTCTGCGGCCTGGGAACAGAGTGGGATTTTTGTCTGAGGAGCCTGAGCTGGGAAAAATGATGACTCTGTGGGTGGTTTCATAGATCCTCCGTGCACGTGGCTTCCAGCCCTGACTCTGCCCTAAAATTCTGGCTTGCTGACCCAAACTGAACAGTGAGTTTGTCTAGGCAGTTAAATACCCTGCGTAAGCCCAGGGTTTACTCTGTATATATTTAATATCAATTAAGCAACACCTGATCCTGCTCACCAGGAAGTATGTTCAAAGGAAAGCTTTCTTTTCAAGTTAAGCAAACATCCTTGGTCAGGAGCCTTAACAGCTGGGAATCAGTTAACTTCCTCAGTATCAAGACTACCTGAACGTCCTGAGCCGCAATTCCATGGTTAGCTGGATGGTAATCTCATTGGGAGGCACCCTGTGTGGGAACAAAACAGTCAAATGGCACATCTTCCTGTAAGAAGAAAGCCGTCTCCTTCCTAATTAATACTGGAAAGAAAACAGGTCATTGATGGGACAATCAAAGCCCATCATGCATCAAGCTTTCAAGATGATATCCTGAAGCTACAAGGTCATCCCTAATCTTTACCAAAGCCAAGAGGCTGGGGCAGTAGATAATCTCAGCATTCCTGATATCTCGCTTGAGATGGCTTGCTTAGGGCCACAGTGAACATGTGTCTTCCATAATAAACTTTAAAAAAATTATATTAAATTAAAATTGTTTTAATACACTATTAATTTAATTATAGGGTAGTTACTTTATTGTGTGGCTTTGCCACACAGGAACATGAATCGGCCATAGGGGTACATGTGTCCTCTCCCCTGGTATGTCCCTCCCACCGTCCACCCGCTCCCACCGCGTGCCCTCCCACCCCTCCAGGCTGTCACAGAGCACCAGCTGTGGGTTCCCTGTATCATACTGCAAGCTCCCACTGGCCTTCTATTTTACATCTGGTACTGTGTATCTTTCAGTGCTATTTTCTCAAAGTATTCCACCCTCTCCTTCTCGCATGGTATCTAAAAGTGTGTTCTTTCTGTGTTTTCTTTACTGCCTTGCACGTAGGATCATCAGTACTACTTTCTAGATTCCATATATATGCATTAATATATGATATTTGTCTTTCTCTTTCTGACTTTGCTCTGTATAATAAGCTCCAGGTTCACCCACCACATTAGAACTGACTCAAATGTGTTCCTTGTTACAGTTGAGCAATACTCTGTTGTACGTATGGTACCACAGCTTCTTTATCCATTTACTTGTCAGTGGGCATCTAGGTTGCTTCCATGTCCTTGCTATTGTAAACAGTGCTACAGTGAAGTCTGGGGCACATGTGTCTTTTTTTTTTAATTTTGGCCTCTTTTATTTTTTTTTTTTTTAACCTTTTTTGGCCTCTTTTCATTGGTTATTTATTTTCATCCATGTTAATTCTTTGGCCTGTGTAGGCCTCCCAACACAGTGGCCTCTCTCCTTGCAGAGTACCAGCTCCGGGTGCATGCGCTCCAGAGCGAAGGCTCGTAATTAGACACACGGGTCTAGCCGCAGCGCGGCACGTGGGATCCTCCCGGGTCAGAGATCAAACCGGTGCCCCTTGCACTGCAAGGCAGACTCTTTACCCACTGGGCCCCCAGGGGAGTCCCACATGTGTCTTTTTCAGTTATGGTTTCCTCTGGGTATGTGCCTAGTAGTGAGGTTGCTGGCTCATACGGTGGTTCTATTCCTAGTTTTTAAAGGAATCTTCATACTGTTCTTCATAGTGTTTGTATCAATTTGCATTCCCACCAACAGTGTAAGAGGGTTTCCTTTTCTCCACACCTTTTCTAGTATTTATTGGTTTTTTAAAATAATTTTAAAAAATTTTGGCCTCTTTTCATTGGTTCTTTCTTTATTTTTCATCCATCTTTATTCTTCGGCCTGTGTGGGCCTCCAGTTGCAGAGGCCTCTCTCGTTGCTGAGCACTGGGTCTGGGTGCATGTTCTCCAGAGCACTAGCTTGTAACTGGACACACCAGGCCAGCTGCTCCGTGGCACGTGGGATCCTCCTGGGTCAGGGATCCAACTGGTGCCCCTTGCACCACAAAGCGGGCTCTACCCACTGGACCACCAGGGAATCCCTGCATTTACTGTTTGTAGACTTTTTGGTGATGGCCATTCTTCTGACCTGTGTGAGATGATACCTCACTGTAGTTTTGATTAGCATTTCTCTAATAATGAGTGATGTTGAGTATCTTTTCATATGTTTATTAGCCATCTGCCTGTCTTCTTTGGAAACACATCTGTTTAGGTCTTCTGCCCACTTTGACTAGGTTGTTTTTCTGGTATTGAGCTGCATGAGCTACTTGTGTATTTTGGAGATTAATATTTCGTCAGTTGTTTCATTTGCTACTATTTTCTCCTATTTTGAGGGTTATCTTTTCACCTTGCTTATAGTTTCCTTAATTGTGTAAAAGCTTTTAAGTTCAATCAGGTCCCAGAAATTAAGCCTTTGGTAAATTTTTAAAAACTGAAATCATTTCAAGTATCTTCTCTGATCACAGTGCTGTAAGATTAGGTATCAACCACAGGAAATAAATTATGAAAAACACAAACACATAGACGCTAACCTGCTTCTGAGTAACCAACAGATCACTGAAAACATCTAAAACTAAATAAAAATATGCCTAGAAACAAATGACAGTGAAAACACGACACCTCAAAGCCTATGGGATGCAGTAAAAGCAGTGCTAAAAGGGAAGTTTATCACAGTACAAGCTCATCTTAAGAAACAGAAGAGACATCAAATAAACAGCCTAACTTTACATATAAAGCAACTAGAAAAAGAAGAACAAAACCTCAAAAGTTAGTACAAGGAAAGAAATCATACCTATCAGAGCAAAAATAAATGAAAAATAAGTGCAGACTACAGCAAAGATCAATACAACTAAAAGGTGGTTCTGTGATTAGCTAAAATTGACAAACTGTTAGCCAGACTCATCAAGAAAAAAGGTGGAAGACTCAAATCAGTAAGATTAGAAATGAAAAAGGAAGAATTACACAGACAGCACAGAAATATCAAGGATCGTAAGAGACTACTATGAGCGACTATATGCCAATAAAATGAACAACTTGGAAGAAATGGACAATATGAACAGACCAATCACAAGCATGAAAATTGAGACTAATTAAAAATCTCCCAACAAACAAAAACCCACGGCCAGATGGTTTCACAGATACACTCTATCAAACTTATACTCTTTTAAAGAGTTTTTTCACGTGGCCCATTTAAAAAGTCTTTATTAAATTTGTTATGACATCCCCAATGGCTTATTAGATAAAGATTCTGCTGGCAATAGAGGAGACATAGGAGATGCAGGTTCGATCCCTGGGTTGGGAAGATCCCCTGGAGAAGGAAATGGCAACCCACTCCAGTATTCGTGCCTGGGAATCCCATTGGAAGAGGAGCCCGGCAGGCTATAGTCCATGGGGTCACAGAGTCAAACATGACAACTGAGCACAATGAATTTATTACAATATTGTTTCTGTTTTATGTTTTGGATTTTTGACCTTAATGCATGTGGGATCTTGGCCCCCCAGGCAGGGATTGAACCTACACCCCGTGCACTGGAAATACAAAGTCTTAAGCACTGGACCACCAGGAAAGTTCTTGCTAAGAAAATGTGCTGAAGATGGCCCAGAGGCATGCCCAGCAAAGAGGGAAGGCAGTTGGAAGTATATTTTAATATTGTTCTGGATAAATCGAAGCTTCCCTGGTGGCTCAGTTGGTAAAGAATCTGCCTGCAATGCTGGAGACTTGGGTTTGATCCCTGGGTGTAGAAGATCCCCTGAAGGAGGGCACGGAAACCCACTTGAGTATTCTTACCTGGAGAATCCCTTGGAAAGAGGAGCCTGGAGGGCTACAGTCCATAGGGTTGCAAAGAGCTGGACACAACTGAAGTGACTGAGTGTGCACTGATAAATCATGGTATGAAATAGGAATCATATTATCTCCATTTGCATGGAAAAGAAATTGAAGAATCAACCAAAATCCTAATTTATTTAGCACCTACTTTCTGTCAGGTACTGTTTTTAGGCACTGAACAGAAGTAAGCATAACAGGTAAAGTTCTTGCCCTCAAAAAACTTACATTCTATTGAGACAAAACATTAAACAGATGTATACTATATTGAATGATAACTGATACGAATAAAAATAAGGCAGAGGATTTCTGTGGTGGTCCAGTGAGTTAAAATCTGCCTGCCAATGCAGGGTACACAGGTTCCATCCCTGGTTTGGGAGGATTCCACATGTCATGGGGCAAATAAGCCCAAGTAGTATAACTTGAGCCCATGCTCTGAAGCCAGAGAGCCACACCTGGTGAAGCCAGGACACCCTAGAACCTGTGCACCTCAACAAGAGAAGACAGCACAATGAGAAGTCCATGCACCACAACTAGAGAGCAATCCCACTTACCACAACTAGAGAAGGCCCATGTGCAGAGCAACTAGAGAAGGTCCATGGGCAGCAATCTTCATTGCTAGTATGGCCATAAATAAATAAATACAATTAAAAAAAAAAGAAAAAGGCAGGGAAAAGGAGAGATATAGAGGGAGGTACAATTATTCATGGAGTACTATCAAGGGGGTCTCTCTCTGATAGGTTGACATTTGAGGAGAGACACAAAGCACGAGACACATGAATCCTTGCAGAATGAATGTTTGAAGAAAAGGGCGAAAGTGAAAGGTCGAGGAGTAAGCATATCATGATGTGTTAGAGGATCAGTCGAGACCATAGTGTAGTTGAAAGCCATGGTAAGACTCTGGCTTTTGCTCTGAATATGGTGAGAAGTTACTGCAAGGTTCTCAACAGACAAGAGACACCCTCTCACCTGAATGCAAGGAGTGGGCATGGTCATGGATAAGAACAGGGTAACCAATTAGGATGCCATTACCATCAATATGGTGACCACAGTTTGGACCAGGCTCAAAAAAATGAAGGTGTAAGAAGTGGAGCAATTTCAAAGAAAGCTACAAAAGGACTGGTTGATTGCAGTTGAAAGGTGAGAGGAAAAGATCAACAAAGGCAATTGACTGGTCCAAGCAACTAGAGCACCAAGTTATTTTCTGAGATAAAGGATAGGGTGGAAGAAATTTGCAGCTAAGTTTGGATATACAGTCGATTCTGCGTATTCACAATAGCTATATTCTACAAAGTCACCATGAACACTGAGTTAATGAATACTGAACCCTTGTCCCTAGGAGAAATATAGGGTTAGCTTCCAGCAAGTCCCTGACTACAATGATTTTGTTAACTGGTCAATATATGACCTTCTTTTACATATGCACCTATTTAAAGACACATTACTTAATATGTTGTGTTTGCCCTTGTCATTGAACTCATTGCCAATGCAGGGTACACAGGTTCCATCCCTGGTTTGGGAGGATTCCACATGTCATGGGGCAAATAAGCCCAAGTAGTATAACTTGAGCCCATGCTCTGAAGCCAGAGAGCCACACCTGGTGAAGCCAGGACACCCTAGAACCTGTGCACCTCAACAAGAGAAGACAGCACAATGAGAAGTCCATGCACCACAACTAGAGAGCAATCCCACTTACCACAACTAGAGAAGGCCCATGTGCAGAGCAACTAGAGAAGGTCCATGGGCAGCAATCTTCATTGCTAGTATGGCCATAAATAAATAAATACAATTAAAAAAAAAAGAAAAAGGCAGGGAAAAGGAGAGATATAGAGGGAGGTACAATTATTCATGGAGTACTATCAAGGGGGTCTCTCTCTGATAGGTTGACATTTGAGGAGAGACACAAAGCACGAGACACATGAATCCTTGCAGAATGAATGTTTGAAGAAAAGGGCGAAAGTGAAAGGTCGAGGAGTAAGCATATCATGATGTGTTAGAGGATCAGTCGAGACCATAGTGTAGTTGAAAGCCATGGTAAGACTCTGGCTTTTGCTCTGAATATGGTGAGAAGTTACTGCAAGGTTCTCAACAGACAAGAGACACCCTCTCACCTGAATGCAAGGAGTGGGCATGGTCATGGATAAGAACAGGGTAACCAATTAGGATGCCATTACCATCAATATGGTGACCACAGTTTGGACCAGGCTCAAAAAAATGAAGGTGTAAGAAGTGGAGCAATTTCAAAGAAAGCTACAAAAGGACTGGTTGATTGCAGTTGAAAGGTGAGAGGAAAAGATCAACAAAGGCAATTGACTGGTCCAAGCAACTAGAGCACCAAGTTATTTTCTGAGATAAAGGATAGGGTGGAAGAAATTTGCAGCTAAGTTTGGATATACAGTCGATTCTGCGTATTCACAATAGCTATATTCTACAAAGTCACCATGAACACTGAGTTAATGAATACTGAACCCTTGTCCCTAGGAGAAATATAGGGTTAGCTTCCAGCAAGTCCCTGACTACAATGATTTTGTTAACTGGTCAATATATGACCTTCTTTTACATATGCACCTATTTAAAGACACATTACTTAATATGTTGTGTTTGCTCATTGTCATTGAACTCATTGCCAATTGAATGATAACTCATCCTGAATGAAGCTTATGTAACACATGTACTTCCTCCATAAGGCACATCACAGCCATCTTGCACTGAGGAGTGCTAGACAGTCCTTCAGCACAATGCCAAAGAATCATTTTAAACAATGAAATCACTGAAGGAAATACAAAAGATTTTTTAAAATACGGTACTAAAAAGATCACTGTGCTGTGTTTAGTCACTCAATCATGTCCGGCTCTTTGTGACCCTATGGCCTGAAGCTCTCCAGGCTCCTCTGTCCACAGGATTCTCCAGGTAAGAATACTGGAGTGGGCAAGTCATTCCTTTCTCTAGGGGATCTTCCTGACCCAGGAATCCAGCCAGCGTCTCCTTCATTGCAGGCGGATTTCATGTGGTCCTCTCTGTAATCGTAATAACTCATTTAACGTCACATTAATTGTATGTGGTCAGTATTATCACAATGATGAGAAAAATGAGGTACAGGAAGGCCAATTACTTGTTCATGGTCATTCAGTGAGTGACAGAAGCAGGATGCCAACTAGGGCCTTCTAGAATAATGTGTGTGCACATGCTCAGTTGTGTCTGATTCTTGGCAACTTCATGGACTGTAGCCTGCCTGGCTTCTCTGTCCATGGGGTTTTCCAGGCAAGAATACTGGAGTGAGTTCCATTTCCTTCTCAAGGGATCTTCCTGACCCAGGGGTTGAACTCAAACTCCTACATTGGCAGGAGATCCTTCTAGAATGTGTTTTACAGCGGTGCAACTTTAATTTGAATCAATTTACATATATTGATTACTTTGTATCAAGCAGTCACCAACCAAAGCTGAATCCAGAGAGGAAGAAAGAGTGAAAACCCAGACTTGTGCCTCTCCACTCACCACACTTTTGGAAACTTCACGTTTTTTGCTCACAGGCAAGCGAGGAAAATGGGGCTGCTGCAGTTTAGGGGAAAGCCATGAAGTCTAGGTCACTGCTCATACCTGATGCTGCTGGAACGTGTCTCACCTTCAGAAATGCTACGAGGTCAATTTTGCAGCACATGGGAAATAAAATTCATTCCTTCGGGTCATTCCCAAGTCAGGAATTTAATTAATCTTCTCATAAACTTCCCCAGCTCTTAGCTTGGTCCCATATGAGAGATTTCTGAGAAAATAGCTCAGCTATTCCCCAAATGTATGCAGCTTGGCATCCCTTGGACCCTGTCTACTGCCATTAAATAAATCACTTGTTGCTAAAAAGAGCAATTTATTCCCCTGACATCTACATGGCCCTCTTGGTTTATTTTAAAATATATCAACTAACTTGCCACAACTGCCATTGCTTATAATGCATCTGACACATCCAATTTCAATAGCCCAATGAAAATGTCCTGTAATAAAACAGAGAGAGGTGGGCAAGGAGGGTGAGGAGCTGGTGATAGACACATCCCTGGAAAATGAGCAATGAAAAGGCTTATTCAGGTGGGATTCAGGAAAGGGTCTTCCTGCCAGCAGCATGGGAAATTAATTTGATTACGCAGAAATATATCTTTTTGCATATTCTCTTTACAGCATGAATTCCTCACGTGTTATTTTGTTATTTTAGCTAATCGAATCTACCCTCTCTCCCAAGTTTTTTTCACAAAAAGTAACACCTGCCTGATACTTTAACTTTTCTTTTTAAATAAATGCATTTATTTATTGGCTGTGCTAGGGACACTCTGTAGGTGTGACGAACAGGGGTTCCTCTCTAGTTGTGCTGTGCAGGCTTCTCACCGAGGTGGCTTCTCTTGTTGCTGAACACTGGCTCAAGGGCATGCTGGCTCTGTGGCTGTGGCTCAGGAGCTTAGGGGATCCACGGCATGCGGATATTCCCTGACCCAGGGTTGAACTCAAACTTACATTGGCAGGAGATCCTTCTAGAATGTGTTTTACAGCGGTGCAACTTTAATTTGAATCAATTTACATATATTGATTACTTTGTATCAAGCAGTCACCAACCAAAGCTGAATCCAGAGAGGAAGAAAGAGTGAAAACCCAGACTTGTGCCTCTCCACTCACCACACTTTTGGAAACTTCACGTTTTATGCTCACAGGCAAGCGAGGAAAATGGGGCTGCTGCAGTTTAGGGGAAAGCCATGAAGTCTAGGTCACTGCTCATACCTGATGCTGCTGGAACGTGTCTCACCTTCAGAAATGCTACGAGGTCAATTTTGCAGCACATGGGAAATAAAATTCATTCCTTCGGGTCATTCCCAAGTCAGGAATTTAATTAATCTTCTCATAAACTTCCCCAGCTCTTAGCTTGGTCCCATATGAGAGATTTCTGAGAAAATAGCTCAGCTATTCCCCAAATGTATGCAGCTTGGCATCCCTTGGACCCTGTCTACTGCCATTAAATAAATCACTTGTTGCTAAAAAGAGCAATTTATTCCCCTGACATCTACATGGCCCTCTTGGTTTATTTTAAAATATATCAACTAACTTGCCACAACTGCCATTGCTTATAATGCATCTGACACATCCAATTTCAATAGCCCAATGAAAATGTCCTGTAATAAAACAGAGAGAGGTGGGCAAGGAGGGTGAGGAGCTGGTGATAGACACATCCCTGGAAAATGAGCAATGAAAAGGCTTATTCAGGTGGGATTCAGGAAAGGGTCTTCCTGCCAGCAGCATGGGAAATTAATTTGATTACGCAGAAATATATCTTTTTGCATATTCTCTTTACAGCATGAATTCCTCACGTGTTATTTTGTTATTTTAGCTAATCGAATCTACCCTCTCTCCCAAGTTTTTTTCACAAAAAGTAACACCTGCCTGATACTTTAACTTTTCTTTTTAAATAAATGCATTTATTTATTGGCTGTGCTAGGGACACTCTGTAGGTGTGACGAACAGGGGTTCCTCTCTAGTTGTGCTGTGCAGGCTTCTCACCGAGGTGGCTTCTCTTGTTGCTGAACACTGGCTCAAGGGCATGCTGGCTCTGTGGCTGTGGCTCAGGAGCTTAGGGGATCCACGGCATGCGGGATATTCCCAGACCAAGGATGAAGCCCGTGTCCCCTGCATTGGTGGGTGGTTTCTCAACCACTGCACCACCAGGGGAAATCCTCTAACTTTTAATTTCCATGGAAACAGTTATTCAGAAATGTAACCCCGTTAGGTAACAAAGAAAAGAATTTTAGAACTGTGCCATCCATGTCTTCATTCTGCAAATGAATGAATCAAGTACTGTGGTGCTGTCACACACCAGGCGCTGTGACAGACAACCAGAATTACCACAACTATCAAGACCAGGTCTGATTTCCATGACTTTGATTTCAATTCCGCAAAAGGGGAAGGATATTAAATATCTACCTGTAGGATTGTTGGGAGGAGGTGTTAAAAGTAAGACTGTATGTTAAAGCAGCATAAAACTTGATGCAAATCTTGGTTCTTCTTAACTGAACTCAAAATATGCTCAATTATGGTGGCTCTATCTCTTTATTGCAGTTCACTCGCCCAATCATGTCTGACTCTGTGACCCCATGGACTGCAGCACGCCATGCTTCCCTGTCCTTCACCATCTCCCAGAGTTTGCTCAAACTCAGGTCCATTGTGTTAATGATGCCACTCAACCTTCTCCTCTTGCCCTCAATCTTTCCCAGCATCAGGGCTGTTTGCAATGAGTTGGCTCTTTGGATGAGGTGGCCAAAGTACTGGAGCTTCAGTTTCAGCTTCAGCATCAATCCTTCCAATGATTATTCAGGGTTGCTTTCCTTTAGGATGAACTGGTCTGATTTTTGCCAGCAGCATGGGAAATTAATTTGATTACGCAGAAATATATCTTTTTGCATATTCTCTTTACAGCATGAATTCCTCACGTGTTATTTTGTTATTTTAGCTAATCGAATCTACCCTCTCTCCCAAGTTTTTTTCACAAAAAGTAACACCTGCCTGATACTTTAACTTTTCTTTTTAAATAAATGCATTTATTTATTGGCTGTGCTAGGGACACTCTGTAGGTGTGACGAACAGGGGTTCCTCTCTAGTTGTGCTGTGCAGGCTTCTCACCGAGGTGGCTTCTCTTGTTGCTGAACACTGGCTCAAGGGCATGCTGGCTCTGTGGCTGTGGCTCAGGAGCTTAGGGGATCCACGGCATGCGGGATATTCCCAGACCAAGGATGAAGCCCGTGTCCCCTGCATTGGTGGGTGGTTTCTCAACCACTGCACCACCAGGGAAGTCCCTCTAACTTTTAATTTCCATGGAAACAGTTATTCAGAAATGTAACCCCGTTAGGTAACAAAGAAAAGAATTTTAGAACTGTGCCATCCATGTCTTCATTCTGCAAATGAATGAATCAAGTACTGTGGTGCTGTCACACACCAGGCGCTGTGACAGACAACCAGAATTACCACAACTATCAAGACCAGGTCTGATTTCCATGACTTTGATTTCAATTCCGCAAAAGGGGAAGGATATTAAATATCTACCTGTAGGATTGTTGGGAGGAGGTGTTAAAAGTAAGACTGTATGTTAAAGCAGCATAAAACTTGATGCAAATCTTGGTTCTTCTTAACTGAACTCAAAATATGCTCAATTATGGTGGCTCTATCTCTTTATTGCAGTTCACTCGCCCAATCATGTCTGACTCTGTGACCCCATGGACTGCAGCACGCCATGCTTCCCTGTCCTTCACCATCTCCCAGAGTTTGCTCAAACTCAGGTCCATTGTGTTAATGATGCCACTCAACCTTCTCCTCTTGCCCTCAATCTTTCCCAGCATCAGGGCTGTTTGCAATGAGTTGGCTCTTTGGATGAGGTGGCCAAAGTACTGGAGCTTCAGTTTCAGCTTCAGCATCAATCCTTCCAATGATTATTCAGGGTTGCTTTCCTTTAGGATGAACTGGTCTGATCTTTCTGTCCAAGGATCTCTCAATAGTCTCTTCCAGCACCACAGTTTGAAAACATCAGTTCTTTGGTGCTCAGCCTTATTTATGGCCCAGTTCTCACATCTGTACATGACTACTGGAAAAACCATGTGTGTGTGCATTCTAAGTCACTTAAGTCATGTCTGACTCTTTGCAACCCTATGGGCTGTGGCTTTCCAGGCCCCTCTGTCTATGGGATTTCCCAGGCAAAAATACTGCAGCGGGCTGCCATTTCCTGCTCCAGGGGAACTTCTCAACCCAGGGATCAAACCCACATCTCTTGTGTCTCCTGCACTGGCAGGCGGGTTCTTTAGAACCACCTGGGAAGCCTAGAGAAACCATAGCTTTGACTTACAGCCCTCTGTCACCAAAATGATGTCTCTGCTTTTTAATACACTGTCTAGCATTCAGGAAACTGATTCACTTTCCAACTATGTATGATTGGTTACTAATGTTTTTATAGGAAGTTACATAGCATTGAAAATAAGGTCACAAAATAGGCAACAATGATGGTATTATTTTTCCTCAATAATGATAGAGTCCACTATAATATTCATCTGGATGCCTGGAAGATTCCTCAAACTCAATAGTTCACAAACATACCCATTGTGAAGAATTTTATCACTCTAATGGACCTCTGCCCTCTTTCCCAAATTAGAAGCTTAAGATAATCCTGAAGAACTAGTCCCTCTGTTGGTCTAAAATCCTGGACCTCCACCTCACTGCAGTCTTTTAAGCCTGTCCATGCATCTTTGTAGAACACCAGTGCTCTGGCACAGGCCTTCTCTTGGGTAATTTTTGCAACAGCCTTTGTAACTGAATTCAGCTGTAACTGAATTGGCCTTCCTGTTGATAACTTTTTCCTCTTCAATCCAGTCCTCACTCTGCCTCTAATTACTTTTCAAAAACTAAACGCCATCATGTTCTGCCTCCTGTATAAAAGCTTTCCCTGGCTCCTCTCCCCTTGCTCCTCAGGACGATAACATGGACAATTTCAAGGTCTGGCTCTTACTCCTCCTCCATGACACAGCAGCCATTGTGACTTCTTCCATTCTATGAACACAGTGTTTTTCCCTTGTCTCTCTTTGCCTTCACTCTTGCTGACACTTCAAATGCCTGTTCTCCCTGAGCTCCTTCCTCGGCCACTTCTAACTTCCCATTCAATCCTGAGTCTTTGAAAACATCAGTTCTTTGGTGCTCAGCCTTATTATGGCCCAGTTCTCACATCTGTACATGACTACTGGAAAAACCATGTGTGTGTGCATTCTAAGTCACTTAAGTCATGTCTGACTCTTTGCAACCCTATGGGCTGTGGCTTTCCAGGCCCCTCTGTCTATGGGATTTCCCAGGCAAAAATACTGCAGCGGGCTGCCATTTCCTGCTCCAGGGGAACTTCTCAACCCAGGGATCAAACCCACATCTCTTGTGTCTCCTGCACTGGCAGGCGGGTTCTTTAGAACCACCTGGGAAGCCTAGAGAAACCATAGCTTTGACTTACAGCCCTCTGTCACCAAAATGATGTCTCTGCTTTTTAATACACTGTCTAGCATTCAGGAAACTGATTCACTTTCCAACTATGTATGATTGGTTACTAATGTTTTTATAGGGAAGTTATCTAGCATTGAAAATAAGGTCACAAAATAGGCAACAATGATGGTATTATTTTTCCTCAATAATGATAGAGTCCACTATAATATTCATCTGGATGCCTGGAAGATTCCTCAAACTCAATAGTTCACAAACATACCCATTGTGAAGAATTTTATCACTCTAATGGACCTCTGCCCTCTTTCCCAAATTAGAAGCTTAAGATAATCCTGAAGAACTAGTCCCTCTGTTGGTCTAAAATCCTGGACCTCCACCTCACTGCAGTCTTTTAAGCCTGTCCATGCATCTTTGTAGAACACCAGTGCTCTGGCACAGGCCTTCTCTTGGGTAATTTTTGCAACAGCCTTTGTAACTGAATTCAGCTGTAACTGAATTGGCCTTCCTGTTGATAACTTTTTCCTCTTCAATCCAGTCCTCACTCTGCCTCTAATTACTTTTCAAAAACTAAACGCCATCATGTTCTGCCTCCTGTATAAAAGCTTTCCCTGGCTCCTCTCCCCTTGCTCCTCAGGACGATAACATGGACAATTTCAAGGTCTGGCTCTTACTCCTCCTCCATGACACAGCAGCCATTGTGACTTCTTCCATTCTATGAACACAGTGTTTTTCCCTTGTCTCTCTTTGCCTTCACTCTTGCTGACACTTCAAATGCCTGTTCTCCCTGAGCTCCTTCCTCGGCCACTTCTAACTTCCCATTCAATTCTTCTGTGTCATTTCCTCTGCGCCACCCCTCTCCACCCATGGGCATGGCACTTTCCATAGTTTTTACTGCTTTGTGTTGAAGTATTCATTGGGCCTTCTCACTCTGGAAATATGAGCTCCTGAAGGATAGTGGCTATATTTTATTTCTGCATTTCCAGTACCCAGTTCAGTGCCTAGAAAGGTGTGCGACCCTGACAGATGTCTGACGGATAAAGAAATGTAAGAAAAGGCAGAGCTTGTCTTCATTTTCTTCCATCCCTCAGGCATTTGTGCTGCCTCTCCATCTTCTGAGAGCTGCCTAGCTTTCCTCCTGCCTCTGCCTCTTCCACTTTTCTTTAATTATTTAACAACACTCCCAACGTTCCCACCTCTCCTCCAGCATGACGTTTCCTATATCTTTTGTTTGTTTTTCAGCCCACGGGATAGCACATGGGCCAGGAGGGAGGACTTAAGAGTCAGATGGTATTGGTTCAGACCGTACAAGTCGCAGGACTTTGGACACATTGCTTAACTTCCCCATGCTTCAGTTTCCTCATTTTTAAGCTAGAGATAATTGTAATACTTATAGGACTACAAGAGAGTTAAATGAGTTAAAACGTGTGCTGCATGCAGCCTCCTTGGTTGAGGGAATGCTGATCGCTACCAGAAGTCGTCAGCTGTGAGTGCCCCAAACATGACTCCTTTCTCCGCAAGCCCCTTCTTCAGGGCTCCATAGTCCACCCCTCTTAGTCACTCCTTCTCCTCCCCTGAGTTCTGTTTTACAGAGCACATTCCATGTCATCTCTCACCCTCTACACACAAAACAATTATGTTTTTAAATTAAAATGATTTTTAGTTTGCTTTGTTTTTAACAACTATTTTTAAAAATGTGACTATTGAGTAACACACAGTTTAAACCAGATAGACAGGGAAGTCTGGACAATCAGCAATGGGCATGGCTCTCACAAAATCAGCTACTGCCCTGTGTTAGACTGGCAGTCCTCATAGCTCCTTCACTGAGCGGGCCCAGCGTCTTTAAAGGTGACCCTAGAGAAGAAGATCGTGCAGGGCACCAAGTCATCTCAGCTTCGTGGTGGAGTGCATTCTCTGATTTGTGCGTTTGTCTATATGCCTGTCCATACATAGTACTGATGGATTATTTTAAACCAGGAGGAGGCACACACTAGAAGGTAAGGGTCAAACCAATTGAACAATGCTGAAACTATTGAAAAGCCAGTCAATTGCCATATGCAGTGATTCTTGAAGAAAACTGGGCCCTGCAATTATGAAGTGAGTTTGAACTAGTGATAGTAATATCCTTCTCACTTAAAATTTCCTGAACTTATGCTTGTGTGTAATTCTTTACGTAACCAAATGAATCAGGGTTTGGATGAAGGATGGAGAGGGAGGTTGGGGTTGGCAGAAGATGGATAAACAACAACATCCTACTGGATAGCACAGAGAACTGTATTAAATATCTTATGATAAGTCATAATGAAAAGGAATATTAAGAATATATATACATATACACACACACATATAACTTAATCATGTTGGTGTACAGTAGAAATTAGCATAACAGTATAAATCAACTATATTTCAATAAAAAATTCAGATGTAGAGAAGGTTCTTCCACCACTTCCTTTTTTGTTCAGCATCCAGTTGCATCTCTATCCTGTGAAAGTTGACTTGGAGTGGAGGCAGGGCTTGTTCCTCAGGGAACGCTGTGCTGTACTAAGCCTACTTCACGCTACCTTCCTGGACCTTCCATCCGCAGTGCTGGCAGAA
This sequence comes from Tragulus kanchil, assembly GCA_022376925.1. Classification (NCBI taxonomy): domain Eukaryota; kingdom Metazoa; phylum Chordata; class Mammalia; order Artiodactyla; family Tragulidae; genus Tragulus; species Tragulus kanchil. Next base: position 265,007,087 of record JAIOJX010000004.1, on the reverse strand, counting down.
GGAGAACATGAGTTTCTTCCGTTAAAAAAATGACTGTTTCTTCCTTCCACTTTTCCTCTCTTGCTTAAGCAGGTTAATACACATGCTGGCAGCCCAAACTGTAGTACCTAGCAAGCAAAGTTCATAGAAATGCTTTCCTTCTACACTGAGTCTTGATTCCAGATTCTCTAGATGCAGCATGTTTATTATTCATTCAATGCACATAAGCATTTCTCCCAGCAACCTTCCAGTCCAGGCTCACAGGAGTTTTCTTCAATTGCGTAGACATGCCAAGATGACCCTTGCATCTCACCTGCCCCATTCGAGTTTCTGTAGAGTTATACACAGAAAGTTTATTTCCAGAGGGAGAACGAGGTTTGATGGTAACAGAAGGGAGAGAGGAAAGCTCGGCATGGGGAATGATGGACTCAGAGCATAGTTCTCCTGTAAAAGGAGATGGCCGCCTATTTTCTTTTTTTTTTTTTTTTAAGAGAGCAAAAATATCCTGGGTTAGGAGTCAATTGTGAGTGTGAGTCAAAGTTTTTTCCAAGTTTCTTTTCCTTCTTTCTTTTAAAAAACAAATTTAAAAAAGAATATTTCTTTCCTTTTGACTGTGTCAAGTCTTCATTGTTCCCAGGTAAAGTCCATCCCCACAGCTCTGCTCACCATTCTAGCTTTCTGACCATGTGGCTACTTTGTCATCCGTCTTATTTGTTTCCCATCTTCTTATCGCCACACTTAAAAATTTTTATTTTTTATTTCAGAAATTGAAATAAATTTTGGTCAGGAAAAAACCAGGCTAGAGACTGAACAACAGGCCAAGGGTATTTTGAGCTTCCCAGGTAGCACAGTGGTAAAGAGTCTGCCTGCCAATGTGGGAGATGTAAAATAATGGGTTTGAGACCTGGGGCAGGAAGATCCCCTGAGCAGGAAATGACAACCCACTCCAGTACTCTTGCCTGGAAAATTCCATAGACAGAGGAGCTTGGCGGGCTACACCCTATGAGATCACAAAGTCAGACCTGACTGGGCAATTGACGTGCACACACACACACCACATGGATATTCTACTGGAATCTGTTAAGTAAAGTTGTTTACTTGCATACATATCTGTACACCTCTGCCTCTCACTGAGGACAAATTTTCTATCTTGTCCATAGGAATACCATGCAACTTTTCTCAAATGTCTTATTGAAATTAATATAAACCATGGCTATAGTATTTACTTAATTTCCAATTCCAAAGAGCCTATAAAACGTAAATGAATTTGGAAAAACTTATTCTTAGAAAACACATGCTGGACTTAATCAACCTTCATTTACTTTTAAAATGTTAGTATTCAGGATTTCCTGGTGGTCCAGTGGGTAAAGACACTGCCTCACAGTGCAAGGTGCCAGTTCAATCCTGGCCTGGGACCATTCGAGTTTCTGTAGAGTTATACACAGAAAGTTTATTTCCAGAGGGAGAACGAGGTTTGATGGTAACAGAAGGGAGAGAGGAAAGCTCGGCATGGGGAATGATGGACTCAGAGCATAGTTCTCCTGTAAAAGGAGATGGCCGCCTATTTTCTTTTTTTTTTTTTAAGAGAGCAAAAATATCCTGGGTTAGGAGTCAATTGTGAGTGTGAGTCAAAGTTTTTTCCAAGTTTCTTTTCCTTCTTTCTTTTAAAAAACAAATTTAAAAAAGAATATTTCTTTCCTTTTGACTGTGTCAAGTCTTCATTGTTCCCAGGTAAAGTCCATCCCCACAGCTCTGCTCACCATTCTAGCTTTCTGACCATGTGGCTACTTTGTCATCCGTCTTATTTGTTTCCCATCTTCTTATCGCCACACTTAAAAATTTTTATTTTTTATTTCAGAAATTGAAATAAATTTTGGTCAGGAAAAAACCAGGCTAGAGACTGAACAACAGGCCAAGGGTATTTTGAGCTTCCCAGGTAGCACAGTGGTAAAGAGTCTGCCTGCCAATGTGGGAGATGTAAAATAATGGGTTTGAGACCTGGGGCAGGAAGATCCCCTGAGCAGGAAATGACAACCCACTCCAGTACTCTTGCCTGGAAAATTCCATAGACAGAGGAGCTTGGCGGGCTACACCCTATGAGATCACAAAGTCAGACCTGACTGGGCAATTGACGTGCACACACACACACCACATGGATATTCTACTGGAATCTGTTAAGTAAAGTTGTTTACTTGCATACATATCTGTACACTTCTGCCTCTCACTGAGGACAAATTTTCTATCTTGTCCATAGGAATACCATGCAACTTTTCTCAAATGTCTTATTGAAATTAATATAAACCATGGCTATAGTATTTACTTAATTTCCAATTCCAAAGAGCCTATAAAACGTAAATGAATTTGGAAAAACTTATTCTTAGAAAACACATGCTGGACTTAATCAACCTTCATTTACTTTTAAAAATGTTAGTATTCAGGATTTCCCTGGTGGTCCAGTGGGTAAAGACACTGCCTCACAGTGCAAGGGGTGCCAGTTCAATCCCTGGCCTGGGAAGATCCCACATGTCACTGAGCGGATAGACCGATGTGTCCAATTACCGAGCCAGCACTCTGGAGCACACATGCCCAGAGCCAGTGCTCTGCAGAGACAGAGGCCATTGCCATGGGAGGCCCACACAGACCAAAGAACAAAGATGGAAATGAAAGACCAATAGAAGTGGCCAAAAAAAAAAAAGAGTTAGTATCCTATAAAAGCAATTTTAAACCATAAAGGCTTAGAAAATGAAAATGGAAAATAACATATAGTCCTATAGCTATTTTAACATAAATATCATTATAGTGTATTTTGTTCAAATCTTTGAGAAACATATTCTTCTATAGTTAATAGTGTACATATAATTTGTAGGCATTTTTAAAGTGTGTTCTGCCCCCTTTTCAATGTTGCCTCAGGTTACATACTTCTGGTGGTTCAGATGGTAAAAAATCTGCCTGCAATGCAGGAAACCCGGGTTCAGTCCCTGAACTGGGGAAATTCCCTGAGAAGAAAATGGCAACCCACTCCGGTATTCCTGCCTCGAGAATTTCATGGACAGATAAGCCAGTCATATACAGTTCATGGGGTCACAAAGAGTTGAACATGACTGAGCAACTAACACTTACCCGACCATACACACACTACTGTCCACCCTATGATTGAGTCAGACATTTTAAAACACATCCAAATTACTGGACTTTTAGACTGCATTCAATTTTTTAATTATAAATAATTAGATTATATATATATATATATATAGAGAGAGAGATTTTTCTTCATATCTTTCTTAGATACATCTCAGGAGTTGTATATTTGAGTCAATTTTCTGGTGCCTAATACATGTGTCTGTATTAGTCAAGAAGACTGTGTTATGCAACAGTTACCCTCACATATAATCTCATTTAACAACAAACAAAACCCTTATGTTTCAGTGACTTAACACAGTTAAGTTCTTTACTCCTATCAATTCTGCTGTGTGTATTAAGGATCTCCAGTGTAGTCCTCTTCAAAGAGCTGACTCAGGGATTCAGGATGGTTCCATTTTAACCTCCATGATTAATGTGGTGGGAAAAGAACTTGAGTTCATGCCAGGACTTTTTTATTGCCTCATCTTGTCAATTGCACTCATAATTCACAGTTTAGAACTAGTTATATCAGTCACAGGCGAAAAAAAAAGAAACACAAAGAAACTTAGAACCACCGTCTCACAACATACACAGAAATCAATTCAAAATAGATTAAAGACTTGAATGTGTGGTCTAAAACTATAAAAATCCTAGAAAAAAGCATAGGCAGTATGCACTCTGACATTGGTCTTTCTAGATACATCTCCTCGGGTATGAAAAGCAAAAATAAACAAATGTGATTATATGAAACTTGAGAGCTTCTGAACAACAAAGGAAACCATCCTCAAAATGAAAAGACAACTTTACTGTATGGGAGAAAATATATCTTATATCTTTATCCAAATCCTTTATCTGATAAGGGATTAAGATCCAAAATATATAAAGAACACATATAACTCAACAACAAAAACACAAACAACCCAATTAAAAATGCATCCAAAGAAATACAAATGACCAATGGGCACATAAAAAGACGTTCAACATCACTAGTTAGGAAATGCAAATCAAAATCACAATGAGCCAAGTGCGTCTGAGGATCTGTCCCTTACTTTAACAGTGCTTGGACGGAACAGACCCAGGGACGCTCCTTGCTCCAGCCTCCAATCACCTCCAACATTTTTTCCAGTCGCAGCTTTTGGAATCAGAAACTCAGCTGTGTGCGAGTACGGGGACCAGCTACGATTTTTTGAGCTTAACTCCTTACTACTGATCAACCACGAGCTCCCAGATTCGTCAGAATTATTCCACCGAAGTGGAGGCCGCCATCAAGCACCTGGTCAACATGCATCTGCGAACCTCCTACACTTACCTTTCTCCCGGCTGCTATTTCAACCGCGACGATGTGGCTCTGAGAGGTGTGAGCCACTTTTTCTCGAATTGGCTAAGGAGAAGCCTGAGGGCGCGGCGCATCTCTTGAAAATGCAAAATCAGCGTGGTGGCCGCACCCTCCTCCTGGACGTGCAGAAGCCATCTCAAAGTGAGTGGGGTAAAACCCAGGACGCTATGGAAGCTGACCCGCTCACAGAGAAGAACCTGAACCAGGCCCTTTTGGATCTGCATGGCCGGTTCTTCCCGCGCAGACCTGCATATCTGTGACTACCTGGAGAAGCACTTCCTAGGTCAGGAGGTGGAACTCATCAAGGTAGAGATCACCTGACCAACCTCCGCAGGCTGGCTGGTCAAATATCTCTTCGAAAGGCTCACTCTCAAGCACGACTAGGAGCGTCCGGAGACCAGCTCCATGAATTGGGGCTGCCTGAAGCCTCTCTCTGCAGCCACTAGGCAGCTTTTATTAGAATGCTCTGGAGCCCTCGCTCAAACCTTGGACCAAGTGGAAACAATAAAGCCTTTTTTGCAGCATCAAAAAAAAAAAAAAAAAAAAACCCACAATGAGACATCACCTCACACCTGTTATCATCAAAATGCAAGGATAACCAATGTTGCAAACAATGGGGAGGAAAGGGAACCTTGGTACATTGTTGATGCAACTGTAAATGGCTGTAGCCACCATGGAAAACAGTATGGAGACTCCTCAAAAAGTTAGGACTAAAATCACCTATGATCCAGCCATCCTATTTCTGGGTATTTATTCAAAGAATATGAATCCACTGATTTGAAAAGATATAGGTAGGCACCATTATGTTCATTATGGCATTATTTACAATAGCCAAGATCTGGAAACAACCTCAGCACCCATGGATAAAGATGTGGAATATATTGACACACAATGGAATACTAATCAATCAACATAAAAAAGATGAAAGACTGCTATCTGTGACAACATGGAAGCACTCCACGATTAGTACTAAGTGAAATAAATCAGATGTTAAAACACCAGATGATTTCACTCATACGGGGAATATAAAAATCAAACAGATAAAATAAATGAACACACTAAACCAAATAAAAACAAACACGTATTTTCAGAGAACAGAGTAGTGGTTACCAGAGGGGTGAAATAGAAAACAGGGATCAACTTGATGGTGATGATAGAAACTAAATTTTTGGTGGTGGGCAAGCTATAGGGTATATATAAACAAATATAACACTGCGTACAAAACATATATAATGTCGTAAACCAAAGCTAACCTCTGTGGAAAATAAATCTAGGGACTTACCTGGCGGTCTAATGGTCAAAATTCTGTGCTTCCTGCAGGGGACACAGGTTTCATCCCTGGATGGAGATCTAAGATCCCATATCCTGTGCAGCGGCCAAAAAACAAAACAAAAACAACCCTTAATAAAATCCTGAAAGAAGAACTAGTAGTGCGTTTCTACCCAGCTGCAATGGCTGCTGGGAAATGTGTCCTCTGTGTGTCTCGTGGAGGGTCTTCCCATTACCTCAACTTAGCTTAGCTGGAACTACATTTCCCAGAATTCCCCTCCCATGAGACTACAGGTTAATTTTGGCCACAGGAAGTATTTCCCTGAGATTTGGAAGGCGGACATAAAACAATAGTTATTAAACTCAGAAGGAGTAGACAACAGGTGCCACGGAAGCCTGATCCCTTGCTTACCATCCTGGTGGGGACAGCAGCCAGGCCGGTTTTCTATCTTCCAGCTCCTTTCAGACCTCCTTCGGCTTCTCCGGGTCCTGGGTCAGATGCACACACAATTCTAATCTAAAGCGAAGAACGCCAGCTTCTTGATGTCACATGAGCCCTGAAGTTTGGAGGTAACGAGAGCTAGACGCAAATCTTAGTTTGTCCTCACAGGCCCTAATTTGTCCTTGCGCTTACACCTAGCGTTTCTTCCTGACCGCCAGCCCCACTGACTTAGAGTTCTGACTCACCACCCACGCAGAGGCAGCAGCCTTTTATCGAATTCTCATCAGCTCTTCACAACAGCTGTGTGTGCCTGCTCAGTTGCTTCAGGTGTGTCTGATTCTTTGCCACCCTATGGACTGTAACCCTCTAGGCTCCTCCATCCATCAGATTCTCCAGGTGAGAATACTGGAGTGGGTTGCGATGCAATACTCCAGGAGTCTTCTTGACCTAGCAACCGAACCTGCATCTCTTATGTTTCCTGCATTGTTGGCAGGTGGGTTCTTAACTAGTGACACCTGGGAAGTTCCCTTCAGTACAACTGCAGGAGGCCAAATCCTTAAAATAAATCTCTCAGTCCATGTCACTCAACCCGGTTTTCCTTTTCCCATAAAACCCTAAATGACATAAAACACATGAATATTTTTAAAAGCAAAGCTCTAATTTTAAGGCATTGTGTTCACAAAATTTTTATTTTGAAGATAACTATTGAAAGGATGCAGATGACACACGAAAATGTGATCCATGCTGAAAGAGAAGGAGCCGGTTACAGTAGACAAAAAGACAAAAAAAAAAGGCAGATACAACTCTCCAGAGTGAAGACAAATACAAACAAGACGGAAAAAGCACAGTTGTCAGAACAGGCAGTGGCCTCAGAAGTAGCTTTTCCCCATGCAAATAGATTTGGGAGGAAGTCCTTCAGTGGACTGCCGAGGAGAGCCACACCTGCGTCCACATTTCCACAGCTGTAAGGAGGGCAATTCTGCCTGGAGCTGATTTTACCCCAAGAGCCAGAGTGAAAAGGGAACAGGTTAATCTAGAGGAAAATCCACACGGACGTGTAATGACCAGAATTTTCTGTTTGAGTCAAACGGAGTTCAGCAACTCATCTCTGTTCTTGTCAGTTTTCTACCTTCATCCAGTTTGTTCTCTGTGTTTGTATGCCATGTGGCAGGTTCCCCTGGGACGTGCCAGCCTCTGCCGTGAGGGAGGGCCACAGGCGAGGTTCGAGTGCACAGATGTCTGGCCTGCAGTTGTGCTCTGACAATGTGCCTTCCTCAGTCATCCTCAAAGCACTGCGGTTGTCAGTTGAAGGCAGTGACTTTCCAATGTCCATCCCCCTCCCCCCCACCACGTGTGGCCTCCCTCTTTGTGCCAGATTTTCCACTGGAAGAGGAACTCATTGTTTAATTTCCCTCCCCAAACCTTTCCTCGGATCTCAAACAAAACAAAACAAACAAAACGATTCTTGTCACCCAGCTTCAAGGATACTGCAAAATGCCCATGTGAGCCGAGAATTCTCTCCGTGGTTTGCATGTGATTCATGCAAGTGTTTTTGATTTGAGCTGTCCCATGCTCTGGGGGTTAAAAACCAGGAAATCCTGGATGACCAAATGACCTGTGCTCACGACCTCATGCTGGCCGTCAGCACAATGTAGACTCACCAGTAGGTGTTGGCCAATTGGAAATCTAGCCAGTTCCCCATAAGCACTGGGCACAATGGCTCATTTGCACTAGCTCACCAGTGTGGTCCAAGTTGCCACAGTTTTGTCCCCCAAGCCTCACTAGGTAAAGCAGCAGTAATAATGATTTTTATACCAATAGATACATTATTTAGAAACATTAAGAAATGATAAAGCACTAAAAGTATCACACATTAAGAAGTTTCACAAATTCAACTTTATTAATAATAATTTATAAGTTATATTTATCTAGTCGACATATATTAGAATCATGTTTTTTGAGCACATACAGCAATCTCTACTGCAGGGGGAAAAAAAAGATGGTGAAATGAGAACTGGCTAGATACTTTTATAAATTATTCAAGTCTGTGGAAACACTCCAGTTCAGAGGTGAAACCTGGATTTGTTTTCAGATTTCTCAAGTTTCACATGCATTTTAGCTGCTCTGCTCAGTTTTGGTATAGTGTGCTTTCTCTACTACACAGGGTAGCTTTATCAACAATTCTTTCAGAGATAACAAATGAGTGACTATAGATGGCCTCATCTGGCCTCAGGCATTTTTTTTTCCAAGTGGAATTAGGTGTTAATTTGCAAATAGGAAGCTACCCACATTAGCAGGTGCCAACTAGTGTATATAGAATAGATAAACAAGTTACTACTGTATAGCACAGGGAACTATCTTCAGTATCTTGGGATAAACTATGATGAAAAGAATATGAAAACATGTATGTATATGTATACTGAATCACTTTGCTGGACAGTAGAAATTAACACAACATTGTAAATCAACTATACTTCAATAAAATAAATTAAAAAAAGAAAGCTCCCCAGGGGTTTCCTCTTCCCTACATACAATGCACCCCTCACAACTTGCATGCATTTTTGTTACTTTCCTGGTTCCTATGTGCACCTGTGCTTGCGTTTAAGACACCTGCTGCACCCTCTGTTAGCACTGTATCAAGTGACAGGGCTTTCTGGAACAGGTCTGTGGGTGGGCTGATTTGTGATTCTGGAAAGATTTAAGGACTGCTGGAGGGAACACACCTCTTATGGCTCCTCTCCAGAAAGCCCTGTTCTTTGCATGTTAAAGGGTTATCTCTTGAGATAGGAATCTTTTACATCATTATACCTACGAAGTGTTTACTTACTTATGTCCCAGTCTCCTGGGTCCCTGGAGAGTGAGCCCTGTTCACCCTACAATCTACCCTTTACTTCTTTCCCCTAATCATGCTATGTTATCGCTAGCTTGGTTGTGTCTGACGCTTGGCGACATCATGGACGGTAGCCTGCCAGGCTCCTCTGTCCATGGGATTTCCCAAGTAAGAACACTGGAGTGGGTTGCTATTTCCACCTCCAGGGGATCTTCCAGATCCAGGGTTCAAGCCTGCATCTCCTAAATTGGCAGATGAGTTCTTTACCACTGTGCTACCTGGGAAGCCCTTCCCCTAATGACAGTGAAGTCCTAGTGTGCACCTTCTCTCCTCAAGTCTCCAGATTCTAGTTTCTCTGATCTCAGCCCTGGGGCATGGGGACAAGAGGATGGGTCCTACTACATTACTGTTTCTAATAAAACAGCTACAAACCACAAAGAACAGCTAAGCAAGGAGTTGTGAGCTGAGAAAAGGGAGAAAAGCAAACAGTTATGACCTGAATGGAGTATCTTCCTGATTTATCACTAGTCCACTAGAAACTGCATCCTCATCAACAGGAAAATTTCAGTGTTACAGAAAACAAGCCCTTGTCTAAACAAACTTTTTAAGGGTGAAAATCATGTATGTATATGTATACTGAATCACTTCAAGTAGAAATTAACACAACATTGTAAATCAACTATACTTCAATAAAATAAATTAAAAAAAGAAAGCTCCCCAGGGGTTTCCTCTTCCCTACATACAATGCACCCCTCACAACTTGCATGCATTTTTGTTACTTTCCTGGTTCCTATGTGCACCTGTGCTTGCGTTTAAGACACCTGCTGCACCCTCTGTTAGCACTGTATCAAGTGACAGGGCTTTCTGGAACAGGTCTGTGGGTGGGCTGATTTGTGATTCTGGAAAGATTTAAGGACTGCTGGAGGGAACACACCTCTTATGGCTCCTCTCCAGAAAGCCCTGTTCTTTGCATGTTAAAGGGTTATCTCTTGAGATAGGAATCTTTTACATCATTATACCTCGAAGTGTTTACTTACTTATGTCCCAGTCTCCTGGGTCCCTGGAGAGTGAGCCCTGTTCACCCTACAATCTACCCTTTACTTCTTTCCCCTAATCATGCTATGTTATCGCTAGCTTGGTTGTGTCTGACGCTTGGCGACATCATGGACGGTAGCCTGCCAGGCTCCTCTGTCCATGGGATTTCCCAAGTAAGAACACTGGAGTGGGTTGCTATTTCCACCTCCAGGGGATCTTCCAGATCCAGGGTTCAAGCCTGCATCTCCTAAATTGGCAGATGAGTTCTTTACCACTGTGCTACCTGGGAAGCCCTTCCCCTAATGACAGTGAAGTCCTAGTGTGCACCTTCTCTCCTCAAGTCTCCAGATTCTAGTTTCTCTGATCTCAGCCCTGGGGCATGGGGACAAGAGGATGGGTCCTACTACATTACTGTTTCTAATAAAACAGCTACAAACCACAAAGAACAGCTAAGCAAGGAGTTGTGAGCTGAGAAAAGGGAGAAAAGCAAACAGTTATGACCTGAATGGAGTATCTTCCTGATTTATCACTAGTCCACTAGAAACTGCATCCTCATCAACAGGAAAATTTCAGTGTTACAGAAAACAAGCCCTTGTCTAAACAAACTTTTTTAAGGGGTGAAAATCTGTTAATTTTACACATGTAAAATTTTTTAACTTTATAGCCGTATAACATACCTGCGTGAAACTCTTGGGCTTCAGAATGGAATATGTAAAGGAATCAAATCTTTCTGAAATTAAAAATAGTGTTCAGCAGGAAAAAAAATAATGTTCAGCAGAAACTGATACTTTTGAAGCCAAAATGGGGTTTAATAACAGTAAAACATTTCCCTTAACATCAAAATCAAAGATGATTGTACTTACTTTATTATCACTATATAAATATGAGAATGTGAATTGATACTTGTCTAGGTCAAATATTCCAGTTGCATTAACAAACATATACAAAACAAATATAAATGCATAGCAAATGTCATGATTATCTGCTGCATCATGAATTTAATAGCCTGGAAAATGCCTTTTTTCTTCGCTTTTGTTTATTTTACTTTATAATCTGAAAGTAGTTATGCAAGAAAGAAAGAGTAACACAACTGAGCAATTCTGATTAAATAAAAGTGTGGTTAGTTGCAATCTCTTTTAAATAATTCTCAGAGGAGTAAACACACTGTGGCAATGTGAACTGCCACTCTACAATGGTTGGAAAGGTCAGGCCATTTCTTGATGGTAGTTACATATCCAATGAGTCATTCTCTCTAAGAAAAAAAAGTGTAAGAAAAAAGTAGGTAGTTCATCTGAAAGACAGGTTGTTCTCATGTGTACAAACTAACCTCTTTTCCTGATGGTGGGGCATTCATCAGAAATATACTACTTTGTGCTAAACAGAGATGGCTTCAGACATTGGAATATAGCCAGTATTCATTGCTTTTCTCTTTTTTACCATACAGGTGGAGCTTGCTGCATAGTTAAAATAATTAAAAGGTTTCATTTCATCTAATACTGTTAATAACAATAACAGTCTTTTTTTTTAATGGCTGCCTTGGTCTACATCTTTTGTTTTAAAACCATACAGTTTTGAAGATTTAAGCTGAGAAAAGGGAGAAAAGCAAACAGTTATGACCTGAATGGAGTATCTTCCTGATTTATCACTAGTCCACTAGAAACTGCATCCTCATCAACAGGAAAATTTCAGTGTTACAGAAAACAAGCCCTTGTCTAAACAAACTTTTTTAAGGGGTGAAAATCTGTTAATTTTACACATGTAAAATTTTTTAACTTTATAGCCGTATAACATACCTGCGTGAAACTCTTGGGCTTCAGAATGGAATATGTAAAGGAATCAAATCTTTCTGAAATTAAAAATAGTGTTCAGCAGGAAAAAAAAATAATGTTCAGCAGAAACTGATACTTTTGAAGCCAAAATGGGGTTTAATAACAGTAAAACATTTCCCTTAACATCAAAATCAAAGATGATTGTACTTACTTTATTATCACTATATAAATATGAGAATGTGAATTGATACTTGTCTAGGTCAAATATTCCAGTTGCATTAACAAACATATACAAAACAAATATAAATGCATAGCAAATGTCATGATTATCTGCTGCATCATGAATTTAATAGCCTGGAAAATGCCTTTTTTCTTCGCTTTTGTTTATTTTACTTTATAATCTGAAAGTAGTTATGCAAGAAAGAAAGAGTAACACAACTGAGCAATTCTGATTAAATAAAAGTGTGGTTAGTTGCAATCTCTTTTAAATAATTCTCAGAGGAGTAAACACACTGTGGCAATGTGAACTGCCACTCTACAATGGTTGGAAAGGTCAGGCCATTTCTTGATGGTAGTTACATATCCAATGAGTCATTCTCTCTAAGAAAAAAAAGTGTAAGAAAAAAGTAGGTAGTTCATCTGAAAGACAGGTTGTTCTCATGTGTACAAACTAACCTCTTTTCCTGATGGTGGGGCATTCATCAGAAATATACTACTTTGTGCTAAACAGAGATGGCTTCAGACATTGGAATATAGCCAGTATTCATTGCTTTTCTCTTTTTTACCATACAGGTGGAGCTTGCTGCATAGTTAAAATAATTAAAAGGTTTCATTTCATCTAATACTGTTAATAACAATAACAGTCTTTTTTTTTTTTTTAATGGCTGCCTTGGTCTACATCAGTTTTGGTGAAGACATTTTCAACAAATCAAATATGTCATATACAGTTTTAGAGATGATTTAAGATGGAATGTCAGTGGAATTTCTCATATATTTACTGATTGCCTAGTAGGTTCCAGGTTCTGTGTCACATACAGTGAGTATCCCTGGATCGTGGTCCTGCAGTGACTGGTCTGGAGAAATATTACCATATCAGAGTGAGGAATTCCTAATGCGGGGACGTATTTGGAGCGGGATGCACCAACAGATTCAGTTCAAACACTGACTGCTTGGTTCAACAGCTTTCCTCCGAGTCTACATCTTAATGGGGCGTGAAAGAAGGAGCCATTTGTGGATCCCTGACCATCTACCTAGACCTGTGATTTGAGAATTTCAGGAGCCAATAGCTTAAGCTACATTAAAATGATCCCAAAGCTTTAACAATGGTCATAGCAAATACTATCCAGACTTTAAACCTCGCTGGTAATGAGAGTTTAAACAGGCAATTTTTTGTCCTTTCTGGGGGCAGGGGCCAGCAAAGGTGAGCCGGCAGAGCACGCCTGGGGTCTGGCATCACTTGTTCTCCTCCACACAGCAGTTCTAACACTTTGATGATCTGAATTTTGCTTTAGCATTCTAGAAGCACAGTCTCCAAGAATAACAGCATGGCAGGTTATTTTCTCCCACCACAAATTCTGGTTGCATAATTTAACATAAAAACCATTTGAGGAAGAGATTATTATCTTTCTACCTTTTGCAAAGCTCTGACTGATAGAGTTTAAACTATGCAATTGAGACGCTGCAGTTTCAGGAGTATTCAGTGTAAGAAAAAGTAGGTAGTTCATCTGAAAGACAGGTGTTCTCATGTGTACAAACTAACCTCTTTTCCTGATGGTGGGGCATTCATCAGAAATATACTACTTTGTGCTAAACAGAGATGGCTTCAGACATTGGAATATAGCCAGTATTCATTGCTTTTCTCTTTTTTACCATACAGGTGGAGCTTGCTGCATAGTTAAAATAATTAAAAGGTTTCATTTCATCTAATACTGTTAATAACAATAACAGTCTTTTTTTTTTAATGGCTGCCTTGGTCTACATCAGTTTTGGTGAAGACATTTTCAACAAATCAAATATGTCATATACAGTTTTAGAGATGATTTAAGATGGAATGTCAGTGGAATTTCTCATATATTTACTGATTGCCTAGTAGGTTCCAGGTTCTGTGTCACATACAGTGAGTATCCCTGGATCGTGGTCCTGCAGTGACTGGTCTGGAGAAATATTACCATATCAGAGTGAGGAATTCCTAATGCGGGGACGTATTTGGAGCGGGATGCACCAACAGATTCAGTTCAAACACTGACTGCTTGGTTCAACAGCTTTCCTCCGAGTCTACATCTTAATGGGGCGTGAAAGAAGGAGCCATTTGTGGATCCCTGACCATCTACCTAGACCTGTGATTTGAGAATTTCAGGAGCCAATAGCTTAAGCTACATTAAAATGATCCCAAAGCTTTAACAATGGTCATAGCAAATACTATCCAGACTTTAAACCTCGCTGGTAATGAGAGTTTAAACAGGCAATTTTTTGTCCTTTCTGGGGGCAGGGGCCAGCAAAGGTGAGCCGGCAGAGCACGCCTGGGGTCTGGCATCACTTGTTCTCCTCCACACAGCAGTTCTAACACTTTGATGATCTGAATTTTGCTTTAGCATTCTAGAAGCACAGTCTCCAAGAATAACAGCATGGCAGGTTATTTTCTCCCACCACAAATTCTGGTTGCATAATTTAACATAAAAACCATTTGAGGAAGAGATTATTATCTTTCTACCTTTTGCAAAGCTCTGACTGATAGAGTTTAACATATGCAATTGAAACGCTGCATTTTCTTGAGTATTCAGTACATTGCTTAGATTTTTTCCCCCTAACTGCAGGAATAGGATAAATAAAACCACTCAGTTCTTAAGCACAGCAAACATAAATCAAAGAGCTTTTACTCCACATTTATAAAAGGCAAGGCCACCATCATAAGCTTCTCTATATTTTCTGTCACCTTTAAGCATTTTCATTTATTCATCTCAATGTATTTTAATAGCTTACATATGTTCTCAAAAACTTCTTCTTTAGAGCTCAGTGTCAGCATTTCCCCCCCCCCCAAATTTTTAAAGTCTTAGCCTCTACATGATTTGTAACGTGTTTTTAACAAGTTATATGAAAGCCTTTTTGTGCTCTGCATTGACAAGAGTCCCTGTGCATCTGGGAAAAGGCAATCATATTCCAGTCCTGTTGTCTGCCTGAGGGCTATAAGCTCCAAAGCACTAGTTCCTAGAGCCGTAAATCCACTGTGTTCCCTCTTATAAACAAGGAAATTGCCCAGTGATGGCTGTGGTTTGGAAGCACCACGTTTTTTCTTTGCACCTCTTATTTTGAATCTTCTCAGTTATTTCCCTTAGTAAAACGTAGCCACCAAACTATGCCTTCCTGTATCACGGACCCAGAGTCCGTAATTAAAAGAAACACATTCCAGCCAACCATGACCAAGGCTGCAGTGAGCATTAAGGACAAAATGGACTCTTATGGATTCAGCCAAAGGTAGCTCTCTCTGCCCTGCCTCCCCCACCCCTCTCAGTCCATTTGAGCAAGCGACTTCACTTTGCCTTAAGAATGCCTGATGAGTGCTTCCTAGCGGCTGCATTTTAAGTTTGGTCTTCTCAACCATGAAAACACAGTTATAAATTGTTCTCAGAGCAGAACCACTCCACGTCTCGGGCACTTGGTTGTTTTTAACTTTTCAACAATAGGCACTGTTCACTCCTCCGTCTCAGTTCTTTATTCAGTGATCAGCCAGGACACTGATGAAAGGCTAGCAGGCTGCGCCCTGGTATCAGTGCGGTGGCATGTGATGATTCACGTGGGGCGTGTTTGATCCGAGAAAGCCCAGTCTCTGCTTATTCTTCCTTTGTTCTGTCATCTGGGGGGAGGGGGGAGGAAGAGAGCGTGTGTTAAGCTGATTTTCTTCACTCTTTCCCAGCACCGGTGGACCCGCCGTGTTGGGTGAACGTTTCCCACTTTGTCCAGCACCACAGAAACTGCATTTATCAAAAAAGGGGAAGTATCTCATACATGAATTTCCATAGGCAGAGCAACAGAGCAGACCCTCCTTTGTGGTTGACAGAGAGGGACCGTGGTTCTTCTAAAGTGGCCCATGTAGGTCCCATGCCATCACGGCCACCGCCTTGGTCATTTTAAGAGCTACCACAGTTGCTTCTGATGCTACGTTTACTGATGCTAACAATCTCACATGATGAAGGGGCTGACTGAAGCAACAAAATGAAAGATACTGAGGACCATCTGCGTTTCTGGTGCATTTAGTAATTGCTGTGATGGCCGGAAATACGATGGTCTATCAAAGAGGTCCAAAGTGGTCCTTATCCTTGGCATGCGCTCTTTCCTGCCCCGTCCCACAGAGAAGCGTCACCCAAGATGGGGAGGTGGGACAAGCAGAAGCAGCCTCTGCTTGCCGAGATGTGATTCTTACAGCACACCGTGGGCTCTCCTTATTGCAATCCTCGGTGGACAACAATCTTGCTCCCAGGAGGGAGTCTCCAGTCTCCCCGACTCACAGTGGCCAGTGATTTCACATTGAACCTCCCCGCCACCGACCTCCTGAGGGCACGCACCTGCTCCCTGAGCTCTGCCAGCTGACCGGACAGCTGTTTGACCAGACTCATGGTCGACTCCAGCTTCTCCTGCAGGTTCCGAATCTCATTTTGTTCACTGTCACCTTCATTGCTAACAAGGGACATGGCTCGCATCCGAGGAAACCAGTCCAAATTCTTCTCCTAAAAGCAAATATAGATGCAGGAACAAGGGAATAAATATGGAAGGGAGCCTGAAGGTATGTAAACAATGTTTGTAAGTGTTAGTTCGTATTAACATTATGGAAAAAGAAATGGCAGTCCACTCCAGTATTCTTGCCTGGAAAATCCTATGGACAAAGGAGGCTGGTGGGCTACCATTCATGGGGTTTCTAACAGCTGGACATGGCTGAGCAACCAAGCACATTATTAACATTTATTTCAAAGTTTCTTAGCACTTTCAAAGCAAAAGGTACTCTTTCTGGCCAGGGGTGGGGAGAGGCTGAGGGTGGGCATGATGTGAGGATTCAATACAGGTCTTTTCGAGCTGAGGGAAGATGTTCAGTATTGGAATGAACTGCTTCTGGCCTCCCAGGGAGGTGTGGGTAAAGCATGTAGAACAGTGCCCTGAACCCTGTGGACAATCCGTGAGTCTTGATGAAAGATGAGCCGGGGTCTGAGGCTGAGGAGAGCAGATGCAAATGTGCGTCGTACAGTAAAGGCAGGAGTGGAAGAATAGGAGGTGGTAAAAGAAACGTTTCCCTTCCAGCTGCCCACGCCCCTTTACCTCCCACTTCCCCAACACAGGCTCCGGGAAGAGGGAAGTGGGAGGGCATGGCCTTGGGTGACCCTGTCTGCTCCCTTTGGAAATATTCTATTACAGCGGAGACAGGATTTTAGACTTAGACATCCCCAGAGGGCAAGAGCTGGTGCCACTTTGGTTTTTCCAGGCAGACAGAGAGTGTAGGGGTGTGTGTGTACACGTGTGTGTGTGTGTGTGCGCGTGCACACGCGTGCGTGCCCTCCATTGTGGCAGAAACACACAGCAACTGAGATACCTTCATCTCTTGAAAATGCTTCCTGATTGCCCAACATCACAGAACCCCTGTGAATAACTTACATCCCATCTTTCAATCCTCCAAAGAGTTTGCAAGGTTGTCTCTATTTTACAGATGAGGAATCAAGTGGTCCCCGGAGTTTAATTATCCTCATCACAAGCTAGGAAGTGGCAGAGCTAGGATATCAGGCTGGGTTTCCCGAGTGACTCAATGGTGAAGAATCCACTTGTGATGCAAGAGACCCAGGTTCGATCCCTGGACAGGGAAGATCCGCTGGAGGAAGGAATGGCAACCCACTCCAGTATTCTTGCCTAGACAATGCCATGGACAGAGGAGTCTGGTGGGCTACGGCCCATGGGGTTGCAGAGCCCAACACAACTGAGCATACAAACTAGCCTCGTGACTAATCAGGCATGTCAGTCTATATTTACCTATTTCTCTAAATCACCTCCTCTCAGTATCCCTAGAGAAGGATGACTTTCCTGCTTAATATTCGTTCCACTCCAGAAAAGCCCACTGCAGTGGCTACGGAGACGTCTGCCTAGCTGACACCTACTACAAAATCAGAAGAATTCTTTCTTTCCCTAAGGGGAAAGGGGAACGGTCCAACCTCCATATCTCTGATATTGCTGCTGCTTTATCACATCAGTCATGTCCAACTCTGTGTGACCCCATGGACTGAAGCCTGTCAGGCTCCTCTGTCCATGGGATTCTCCAGGCAAGAATACTGGAGTGGGTTTCCATGCCCTCCTCCAGGGGATCTTCCCAACCAAGAGATGGAACCCGGGTCTCCTGCACTGCAGGAGGTTCCTCACCACTGAGCCATCAGGAAAGCCCCATATATATTTGAGACTCCATGGACTGTAGCCCACCAGGCTTCTCCATCCGTGGAATGGGTTCTTCTCCACCACATCTCTACACTTCTGTCTAACCTTCATCTGGCCCTTGGGTTGGTTTCTTTGGTAGTTGTTAGTCAGAGAATAACACATTCTTTATAGTTCCCTACCCCTAATGACAGTGAAAAGGGCACATAAAGGATAGGATAAAACATATTCAAGAGACTGAAGCTGCATTTAAACAGCTGTAGCTAATTAGCATTTCAAAGGAGAATGGTAACTGATTCTGAAATGCAGAGTGACAGCCAATCATTCACTCAGTCCTTCAACATCTACTTCCAGGTATTCAGATAAGACAATCAGATAAGACAAAATGTTTGTTCTCAAGGAGCTTGTGGCTTTCCACAGCCCTCCATGAAAGGCATAGCAGACCTGGCAGTCTATACATCAGAATCCCCTGGGGCTGCTTGTTGAAATAGCAGATTTCAACCCCACCGCCTCTTATGAAATTAGACCTCCTAGGGGACCTGCACGATTCCTAGGTGCACTAAAGTTGAAGAACTCTGATCTATGGAGGCACAGAAGATAAAGGAGAATCGCTGGGGTAGTGGCAGGGTGGGGAGATGGAGTGAAGAGAAAAGTTCTGGAGTGGCCATCGTGAAAAACAGGAAAAGTGAAAAGAGAAAGGGTTAGCCATGCAGTCGTGTCCGAATCTTTACGACCCCAAGAACAGATTCCTCTGTCTGTGGGACTCTCCAGGAAAGAATGCTGGAGTGGGTTACCATTCCCTTCTCCAGAGGACCTTCCTGGCCCAGGGATTGGACCCGGATCTCCTGGACTGCAGGCAGATCCTTTACCACCTATGCCACCAGGGAAGAGGAAGCCCAGTAGGGCCCATTGAATCCTGCACGGCAGAGTGGGAGACCATACCCTGTAATAACTTGAGCAAAGATCACTGCTCAGCAAAAGCCCAGGTGGGTGTGCAGTTGAGGCAAAGGGCTGGGCCTCAAGATGGTGTGTCCCCTGGAATGGGCACCAGAAACACAAAGGTATCGGGAAGCTGGGAATGTCATCCGAGTGGTAGTTGGAGAGAGGAACACTAGCTTGTGGACTGGTAGGAGGGATGGATAAAACAACCCAATCCTTTTGACGATCCAGTGAACTCCAGTTGTCTTACTTATTTAGAATCTGTATTATATACTGCATGATCTCTTATCTGAATTTAACAAAGGCAGACACTGAGGCTAGCAAATTGTTTAGCTGGAACCCCTACCCAGACCTGTCTGCAGGCAGGCCTCCTGACCAGAAAGGAGACGGTGGACAGAAAGTGGGATAATGATAATAATGTAGGAAAAATTCAGGAAATAAAAATTGCTGCATGAGAAGGCCTGAAATCTGATAAAATGTCAGTGAGCTGAGGGAACTAGTATACCATGGGTACAGAATTTTAGCTGAAGATGAAAGGCCTCTCTGGATGGTAGTGGTGGTTGCATAATGACGGGAATGGACTGAACACCACAAAACTCCACACGTCAAATGGATAAAATCCCTGGTGGTCCAGTGCTAAGACTCTGTGCTCCCAATGCAGGGGGCTCGGGTTCAATCCCTGGTTAGGGAAGTAGTTCCCACACACTGCAACTAAAAGCTCTCCCATGCCTCAACTAAAAAAGATTCTGCATGCCACAGTGAAGATTGAAGATTCTGTGTGCCACAACTAAGATCCAGTGCAGCCAAATAAAAAAAAAGTAAATAGTATGCATTGTATGTACTTAGTCACTTAGTCATGTCATACTCTTTGTGATCACCAGGTTCCTCTGTCCATGGGAGTTTCCAGGCAAGAATACTAGAGTGGGTTGCCGTTTCCTCCTCCAAGGGATCTGCCTGACCCAGGGATCAAACCAGTGTCTTTGGCAGCTCCTGCATTAGCAGGTGGATTCTTTACCACTAGTGCCATCTGGGAAGCCCACAATGGAACAGAAGGGTTTGAAAGCCTCAGACAGCTGGGGTCTGCCTGAGAAGGTACCAGGAGACTCGGTGCTAGCCATGGTGGAAATGGCAAAAACCTCAACTTTCAGGACATTTCCTACAGGAACAGAGACAAAACACTGTCCTAATGCTCAGCAACACCAGGGCTTCCCTGGTGGCTCATACAGTCAAGAATCCACCTGAAATGCAGGAGACCTGGGTTCGATTCCTGGGTTGGGAAGATCCTCTGGAGAAGGGAAAGGCTACCCACTCTAATATTCTTGCCTGGAGAATTCCATGGCTTTTTCAGGGGTCACGAAGAGTCAGGACTGAGTGACTTTCCTTCAATGCTTAGCAAAGACAACATGAGTGAGACTGTGAAAATGCCGACAAAGAAATGCTATCCTAGGCATCCCAGGGGCCAGGTCACCCCAGTCCACAGTCTCTGGCTTTTGAAGAAACAACAGCCGTTCTCAGGGGACTGCTGACCCAGCCAGTTGGGTCACGGGATTCTTTCCTTACACGTTCTTTCCTCCCTTGTTGCTTTGTTCATCTGTCAGTGCTAGGCACAGGGAAACAATAGGGAGCCAAACCACTAGGATCCTTGCGCTGGAGGAACTGACAGTGATGGTCTAGGTGCAGAAGAAGGCTTCGTCAAAGAGGATGAAAACAGCCACCAGCCGAACTTACAGGCGGTGAGGAAGGTCACCTGGCTCCACCGTGCTCTCTCCTACTTCCTAAAAATCCTCCTCTCTCCCAGTCCTCTTCTGGTTTCTCTCCTCTTTCTTCCTGTCACTGCCTGTATCTTTCTCTGTGTTCATTTGCCTGGTTCTCAGCCTTTTCTCTCATTTCATGCTTTTTGCTTCATTCTTCTTTTTCTCTCTATATCAACTGACCATAATCTGAAACTAAAATATAATGTGGCATTAAGATTTGTTCTCAATTTTGAATGCATTCTGGTTCCTTTTCTTAATTTTTAGGCACTTGGCTTGAATGCCTTGCCTCTCACTAAAGTGGCAAAAAATAAGCCCCCCTACACTGACTGTCTTTTGTCCTCTTTTTACAAAAAAAGGGCCAGCCTTTTAAAAATAAATTGTCACAATGGATTTCTCCAAGTTAGTGCAGAAAGTATATTCTTTTCACCAAAGTCAACTCAAATCCAACAGAATTCTTAGACTAAATGCTTCACATGTTTTTTGTTGTTTTTTCACGGAAAAGAGTTTCTGATGAAATACTACAGGTTCCTCTTTCTGCTCCACTGTTACAAAGAGCGGCTTCCACGAAAAGTTCTGCTTGAGCAGAGTGAGAAAGGAAAACCTGGACTTTAGCCTGAGCCAGAACCACAGGACAGACACCCAGAGTGCTGGCTGGTTAACAGGACACCTCGGCAACTTGTAATGTGTCCACCATCTAACAAAGCAGTATGATTTGATTTATTGTTTCTCAGTTACTCACATATGTTATGTCCGTGATCATGCTCATGATTAGCAGATTCCCATGGTGACTTTGGTTAGTCAATATGACATCATTTCCTTATTTCACCAGGAATGAAAATGTTTGACCGCAGGGTAGTATAAAGTTGGGAAGCTGCAGATTAACTGTTAGAGTCTGAGGGTACAATGTATGATCCAAGAAACGTGGTGCGTGGAAAGTCATAGCTTTTCAAGGTTTCTAAGATGCAAATCCCAGAGATGAAGGGACAGAGAGCACTCCAGACATGATCCTCCTGCAATCCCTAAGTTCTAAATTCTAATAATCATGGCTCTTTCCAGATGACCAGAAGGTCAATAGACAGAAGTGTGAAAACCTTTCAAATAGTCCTTTCAACACTCAGATCAATTTGACTTACTTGATTTTGCAGTTATTCAGTACATGATTAGGTCACCAGAGTCAGAACTAAGCGGTGCTGTCTTTATATTTTGTTCTTAAATGTGACACTTCATTGGCAGGAAAGGGGCTGCACGATCACAAGGAAAGAGTACTGATCAAGGCGTCATGACACCTCGGTTCTCGTTTTAGTTGAACCAAAAACGAGCTATATGATACAAGGGTGTGTAATGCTCAGTTGCTTCAGTCATGCCCGACTCTGTGCAATCCCATGGACTGTAGCCCACCAGGCTCCTCTGTCCATGAATTCTCTAGGCAAGAATATGGGAGTGGGTTGCCATGCCATCCTCCAGGGGATCTTCCCGACCCAGGGATCAAACCCGTATCTCCCACATTGCCAGGGTGGGGGAACCTTATTCTCGGAGTCCTAGTTTCCTCATCTGTAAAACTAGAATGTTACCGTAGGTGGTCTCAATGTCTATTCCCAGCTCGTCATTCTGTGAGTTGTGAATTCAAAGTTTTAAAAATCACACTGCTGAGACAAGCCCCAAGTTTGCCAAGTGAGCAAATAGAAACATAGCATTTCAGCTAGAAGCAACCTTGAGACCACAGAACCCAAGCTCCGTGTATTACAAACTCCCAGTCTGAAACCTAGAAAGTTTAGGCTTCCTTGATGCCTCCCAGCTGCTTCCCTGCACTTGGCTTCCGGTTCTGGACAAGTCCTTCTATATAGCACAGTGAAACAGCTCTTATACAACATAATCTAGCCCTGCTGATGCTTAATTGGTGACAGGCTCGCGAAAACATAAAGATTGTAATGATTTCTCTCCACATCACAATGAGATTGAAAAGTCAAATAAGACTGCAGTCAGTGAGCCAAACACTGGAGAAATTGTCTTGTATCTTTTTAGCTCGACTAGGTACATGTTAAAAGTTGCGCAGGATAAATGAGGAGTTTGGAATTAATAGATATATGCTATTAAATATAAGCTAGATAAACAAGGACTTACTGTATAGCACAGAAAACTATATTCAACAACTTATGATAACCTATAATGGAAAAGAATCTGAAAAACAAAATATACATATATGTTTGTGTATGTATATGTGTGTGTGTGTGTATATATATATATATATGTAAAACTGAATCACTCTGCTGTATACTTGAAGCAATATAAATCAACTATATTCAATTTTTAAAAAGGGGGAAACAAAGTTGCCTGCATGGAAGTTAAAAAGAATGCAAGCACTGTAGTTCCATATCATAGTCATAATCCCATTCCTTGACTTCCTGACAAGTGTCAGGCACATTAATCTTGCTATGGCCAAGCCCTCAACAATCCCACAAGGTTGAGACTGCATCCCCAGTTTACAGAAGACAACACTGAGACAGGAAGAATATGGGAGTGGGTTGCCATGCCATCCTCCAGGGATCTTCCGACCCAGGGATCAAACCCGTATCTCCCACATTGCCAGGGTGGGGAACCTTATTCTCGGAGTCCTAGTTTCCTCATCTGTAAAACTAGAATGTTACCGTAGGTGGTCTCAATGTCTATTCCCAGCTCGTCATTCTGTGAGTTGTGAATTCAAAGTTTTAAAAATCACACTGCTGAGACAAGCCCCAAGTTTGCCAAGTGAGCAAATAGAAACATAGCATTTCAGCTAGAAGCAACCTTGAGACCACAGAACCCAAGCTCCGTGTATTACAAACTCCCAGTCTGAAACCTAGAAAGTTTAGGCTTCCTTGATGCCTCCCAGCTGCTTCCCTGCACTTGGCTTCCGGTTCTGGACAAGTCCTTCTATATAGCACAGTGAAACAGCTCTTATACAACATAATCTAGCCCTGCTGATGCTTAATTGGTGACAGGCTCGCGAAAACATAAAGATTGTAATGATTTCTCTCCACATCACAATGAGATTGAAAAGTCAAATAAGACTGCAGTCAGTGAGCCAAACACTGGAGAAATTGTCTTGTATCTTTTTAGCTCGACTAGGTACATGTTAAAAGTTGCGCAGGATAAATGAGGAGTTTGGAATTAATAGATATATGCTATTAAATATAAGCTAGATAAACAAGGACTTACTGTATAGCACAGAAAACTATATTCAACAACTTATGATAACCTATAATGGAAAAGAATCTGAAAAACAAAATATACATATATGTTTGTGTATGTATATGTGTGTGTGTGTGTATATATATATATATATGTAAAACTGAATCACTCTGCTGTATACTTGAAGCAATATAAATCAACTATATTCAATTTTTAAAAAGGGGGAAACAAAGTTGCCTGCATGGAAGTTAAAAAGAATGCAAGCACTGTAGTTCCATATCATAGTCATAATCCCATTCCTTGACTTCCTGACAAGTGTCAGGCACATTAATCTTGCTATGGCCAAGCCCTCAACAATCCCACAAGGTTGAGACTGCATCCCCAGTTTACAGAAGACAACACTGAGACAGGAAGAGGATCAGTTGCTTCCCAAGGACACACAGTGGTTATAAGTGGCTGGCTCAGGCTTTGGCCTCCACCCTACGTGCCTGGAAACCTTAGGCTCCCTTCACTACACTGGACTAATTCTCCACATCCAATAGAAATACCAGTGGCTAGCTCTGAACTTGCCAGAGAAAACAGAGACTACCCAACGGCTCGGTGGATAAAGAATCTTCCCACCAATACAGGAGCTGCAGGAGAAGCAGGTTTGATCCCTGGGTGGAGAAGATCCCCTGGAGGAAGGCATGGCAACCCAACCCAGTATTCATGCCTGGAGAATCCCACGGACAGAGGAGCCTGGCAGCTACAGTCGATGGGGTTGCAAAGAGTCAGACGCAATGGAGCAACTGAGCACACAGCATAGTGAGCATACATTTTATAACTTGAATCCCCCTGATACTTTTTCTAGGGTAGGCTAAAGGTTCATTCATTGAAAATGAGAAATAAACGCTTGAGGTATTATATCAAAAATTTAGACGCAGATACTGTGGAAATATGTTGATTGACGCCTGACATTCACAGTAATTTTGCAGAATGCTCTAAAATACTGCTAAGGAGGGGTACCACACTGAACACACCATTGTATTGTGTTGTCCTGGAATATCAATAAACCACTGCACATGTACCGTCAGCCCTGCCTCCAGAAACTCTCTATGCTTAAAGGATGCTGCCAGAAGACCATTTGCAAAGGTTTTTCTTGGTTATCATCCTCTTCTAAGTCTAAAATTGATACTGCACTTTCTATGCCAAAATCGTACTCAAAGCCTCCTAAGCTGACAAGTATAACCATCTCGCCAAAGCCTCAGTGTGACCCACTGTGTTCGCTCTTTGCACTTCAGGTTTGAGGATGTTGGCAGAAATGGCTCTCAAAAGGAACACCAGCCACGCCAATACTGCCTCCTCCTGGAAGCTCCCTGAGGAACACTTGAAGCAATATAAATCAACTATATTCAATTTTAAAAGGAAACAAAGTTGCCTGCATGGAAGTTAAAAAGAATGCAAGCACTGTAGTTCCATATCATAGTCATAATCCCATTCCTTGACTTCCTGACAAGTGTCAGGCACATTAATCTTGCTATGGCCAAGCCCTCAACAATCCCACAAGGTTGAGACTGCATCCCCAGTTTACAGAAGACAACACTGAGACAGGAAGAGGATCAGTTGCTTCCCAAGGACACACAGTGGTTATAAGTGGCTGGCTCAGGCTTTGGCCTCCACCCTACGTGCCTGGAAACCTTAGGCTCCCTTCACTACACTGGACTAATTCTCCACATCCAATAGAAATACCAGTGGCTAGCTCTGAACTTGCCAGAGAAAACAGAGACTACCCAACGGCTCGGTGGATAAAGAATCTTCCCACCAATACAGGAGCTGCAGGAGAAGCAGGTTTGATCCCTGGGTGGAGAAGATCCCCTGGAGGAAGGCATGGCAACCCAACCCAGTATTCATGCCTGGAGAATCCCACGGACAGAGGAGCCTGGCAGCTACAGTCGATGGGGTTGCAAAGAGTCAGACGCAATGGAGCAACTGAGCACACAGCATAGTGAGCATACATTTTATAACTTGAATCCCCCTGATACTTTTTCTAGGGTAGGCTAAAGGTTCATTCATTGAAAATGAGAAATAAACGCTTGAGGTATTATATCAAAAATTTAGACGCAGATACTGTGGAAATATGTTGATTGACGCCTGACATTCACAGTAATTTTGCAGAATGCTCTAAAATACTGCTAAGGAGGGGTACCACACTGAACACACCATTGTATTGTGTTGTCCTGGAATATCAATAAACCACTGCACATGTACCGTCAGCCCTGCCTCCAGAAACTCTCTATGCTTAAAGGATGCTGCCAGAAGACCATTTGCAAAGGTTTTTCTTGGTTATCATCCTCTTCTAAGTCTAAAATTGATACTGCACTTTCTATGCCAAAATCGTACTCAAAGCCTCCTAAGCTGACAAGTATAACCATCTCGCCAAAGCCTCAGTGTGACCCACTGTGTTCGTCTCTTTGCACTTCAGGTTTGAGGATGTTGGCAGAAATGGCTCTCAAAAGGAACACCAGCCACGCCAATACTGCCTCCTCCCTGGAAGCTCCCTGAGGGAAAGACACCATTCTTGCTTTCCTGGAACTTCAGACCAAGGACAATAGTCTGGAACAAGGATTCTTTCTAACGTCAAAGTAACCGTGCTGGGTAAGGGCAAGTGCATCATGTACCCCATTTCCAGCCTCTGCTCTAGGAAGGAGGGGTATGGCAGGCTTCCCACCCTCAGGCCAACAGGGCAGCATTACTGGCAGGGGATACACTACCTCAAAACCTTCGACGGAACCCATAATACTGGCATCTGGGCTTCTAGCTTTGTTCCTAGTGAACACCCCACAGGCAGGGGTCAAACACCGCTCAGTGTTAACAACAACAAGGCTGATTCTCACAGGGGTCTGGACACAGACTCTGGGTTCTGAGGAAGGAAGGAAAGATGAGCTGGAAAACACACTCTCGTCTGACAAATGCTGGGGACTGACGGTGAGAGAAAGGATCCAGCTGTGTCCTTTGAAGCTAAAACGCTATTCTTGGATTGAAAAATAAATGAGAACCTTGGCAACTCATTGTAAAAAAAAGGGAGGGAATAAGAGTAAAAATTTTGCTGTGTTAGAAAAATAGCACATTCCAGGACTGGAAGATTCATTTGCCACCCTTTATTAACTGTATCTTCCTCCTGCAACTGAATTCCTGCAAATGTGGTAGAATATTGTACTTGGGTGGCTCAAGACATTGAAAAGGTGTGGGTTATCCAAGGCAAACCTAAATGGAATGCTTCTGTAAAGCAACAAATCCCTTCATAGGGTCACAGTCAGGCCTGGAAATATTTTACAAATCTAAATGTGCAGACATCATATTTGCATTGTGTATGTGAAGGTGGCTTGAATCTTACATGGTGGAGATGCAGATGTGTGTGTGCTAAGTCGTGCCCAACTCTGTGCAACCCCATGGACTGTACCCACCAGGCTCCTTTGTCCTTGGGATTCTCCAGGCAAGAATACTGGAAGTATAACCATCTCGCCAAAGCCTCAGTGTGACCCACTGTGTTCGTCTCTTTGCACTTCAGGTTTGAGGATGTTGGCAGAAATGGCTCTCAAAAGGAACACCAGCCACGCCAATACTGCCTCCTCCCTGGAAGCTCCCTGAGGGAAAGACACCATTCTTGCTTTCCTGGAACTTCAGACCAAGGACAATAGTCTGGAACAAGGATTCTTTCTAACGTCAAAGTAACCGTGCTGGGTAAGGGCAAGTGCATCATGTACCCCATTTCCAGCCTCTGCTCTAGGAAGGAGGGGTATGGCAGGCTTCCCACCCTCAGGCCAACAGGGCAGCATTACTGGCAGGGGATACACTACCTCAAAACCTTCGACGGAACCCATAATACTGGCATCTGGGCTTCTAGCTTTGTTCCTAGTGAACACCCCACAGGCAGGGGTCAAACACCGCTCAGTGTTAACAACAACAAGGCTGATTCTCACAGGGGTCTGGACACAGACTCTGGGTTCTGAGGAAGGAAGGAAAGATGAGCTGGAAAACACACTCTCGTCTGACAAATGCTGGGGACTGACGGTGAGAGAAAGGATCCAGCTGTGTCCTTTGAAGCTAAAACGCTATTCTTGGATTGAAAAATAAATGAGAACCTTGGCAACTCATTGTAAAAAAAAAAAAGAAAAAAAAGGGAGGGAAGGAGGGTAAAAATTTTGCTGTGTTAGAAAAACAACACATTCCAGGACTGGAAGATTCATTTGCCACCCTTTATTAACTGTATCTTCCTCCTGCAACTGAATTCCTGCAAATGTGGTAGAATATTGTACTTGGGTGGCTCAAGACATTGAAAAGGTGTGGGTTATCCAAGGCAAACCTAAATGGAATGCTTCTGTAAAGCAACAAATCCCTTCATAGGGTCACAGTCAGGCCTGGAAATATTTTACAAATCTAAATGTGCAGACATCATATTTGCATTGTGTATGTGAAGGTGGCTTGAATCTTACACGGTGGAGATGCAGATGTGTGTGTGCTAAGTCGTGCCCAACTCTGTGCAACCCCATGGACTGTACCCACCAGGCTCCTTTGTCCTTGGGATTCTCCAGGCAAGAATACTGGAAGAAGTGGCTACTTCCTACTCCAGGGGATCTTTCTGGGATTAAACCCATGTCTCCTGCATTGGCAGGTGGGTTCTTTACCACTAGCGCCACCTGGGAAGCCCTGAACCTTAGTAAGTATCGTGCAAATGTTAAAGATCCTTGGGCTGCTGAGCTGACTGCACAGAGGCTGGAGTCTGTCCTTTAGGGGCGTCTAACAAATGATCAAAAAGAAAGAAGCCCTGGTCCCCCTGCGGCGCTCCTACCTAGCCCTTCCCACAGCCCCACCCCCAGGGCATGGCTGGGAAGGGGGCTGCTGGCCCAGGAACCCTCCAGGGACATGGCCTGTTTAATCCAGCCCCTGCTCCAGGGGCAGTGAGAAGGGTAGGTCCAGCAGAAGTGGCAGTCAAGGAGGGCGTGGTGGAATGAAGTAACTTAACAGGCTACTGATCTCGGCAGGGCCCCAGGCTGGCAGTCCGAAGGTCACAGCTGGGAGGGATGGGACACCAGTCTCGCTCTCCAGCCCCCTTGTTTTAGGCAGCGCTGCCGCGGTGGGAGCGGCTGCCCCATGCTCAGCACAGGCGTGCAGGAGGGCATCACTCGCAGCCTGGCAGCCCCGGATTTCGCAGCCGTGAAAGCCTGAAGGCCTGCCTTCTGTGGCTTCCTCATCTTTGAAGCCAGAGCACAGCAGGTGAGCGTGGACCCCCTTTCAGCTGCTAAGAGAATCAAGACAGTTCAACAAACATTTACAGAAGAGTGTCAGAAAAAATGTTGGGCTTTGGAGTTTGACTTACGGGTCGAGATTTCTGTCCTTAAACATTTCAAGATTGGTTTAAAAAAAAAAAAAAGCTAGGTGCTGGTGAAAAAAAAAAAATCAGTCACTCAGTCGTATCTGCCTCTGCGACCCTATGGACTCTATAGCCTGCCAGGCTCCTCTATCCATGGAATCCTCCAAGCTAGAGTACTGGAGTGGGCTGCCACTCCTGCCACTCCCTTCTCCAGGGGATCTTTCCAATCCAGGGATCTAACCCAGGTCTCCCACATTGCAGGCAGATTCTTTACCGTCTGAGCCATCAGGGAAGCCCCAGGTGCCAGTAAAGCCAGACATTCATGGGGACTTCAGCCTCCTGCAACGGGCAAGAGGCACTGTATGTCCTAAGCTGACTGACAAGTCCCGCCTGAGGGTGTCTGCATGCTGGATGGTGGGCTCCAGCATTCAGGTGAGCCCTGAACCTTAGTAAGTATCGTGCAAATGTTAAAGATCCTTGGGCTGCTGAGCTGACTGCACAGAGGCTGGAGTCTGTCCTTTAGGGGCGTCTAACAAATGATCAAAAAGAAAGAAGCCCTGGTCCCCCTGCGGCGCTCCTACCTAGCCCTTCCCACAGCCCCACCCCCAGGGCATGGCTGGGAAGGGGGCTGCTGGCCCAGGAACCCTCCAGGGACATGGCCTGTTTAATCCAGCCCCTGCTCCAGGGGCAGTGAGAAGGGTAGGTCCAGCAGAAGTGGCAGTCAAGGAGGGCGTGGTGGAATGAAGTAACTTAACAGGCTACTGATCTCGGCAGGGCCCCAGGCTGGCAGTCCGAAGGTCACAGCTGGGAGGGATGGGACACCAGTCTCGCTCTCCAGCCCCCTTGTTTTAGGCAGCGCTGCCGCGGTGGGAGCGGCTGCCCCATGCTCAGCACAGGCGTGCAGGAGGGCATCACTCGCAGCCTGGCAGCCCCGGATTTCGCAGCCGTGAAAGCCTGAAGGCCTGCCTTCTGTGGCTTCCTCATCTTTGAAGCCAGAGCACAGCAGGTGAGCGTGGACCCCCTTTCAGCTGCTAAGAGAATCAAGACAGTTCAACAAACATTTACAGAAGAGTGTCAGAAAAAATGTTGGGCTTTGGAGTTTGACTTACGGGTCGAGATTTCTGTCCTTAAACATTTCAAGATTGGTTTAAAAAAAAAAAAAAGCTAGGTGCTGGTGAAAAAAAAAAAATCAGTCACTCAGTCGTATCTGCCTCTGCGACCCTATGGACTCTATAGCCTGCCAGGCTCCTCTATCCATGGAATCCTCCAAGCTAGAGTACTGGAGTGGGCTGCCACTCCTGCCACTCCCTTCTCCAGGGGATCTTTCCAATCCAGGGATCTAACCCAGGTCTCCCACATTGCAGGCAGATTCTTTACCGTCTGAGCCATCAGGGAAGCCCCAGGTGCCAGTAAAGCCAGACATTCATGGGGACTTCAGCCTCCTGCAACGGGCAAGAGGCACTGTATGTCCTAAGCTGACTGACAAGTCCCCGCCTGAGGGTGTCTGCATGCTGGATGGTGGGCTCCAGCTATTTCAGGGTTGAGAGAACCACCACTGCCAAGGTCTACTTATCCCAGCAGCCCAGAAAAATGCACTGATTTTAAAGCAGGCAGTGCTCTCAACAGAATAGGTGACACTACAAAGCTTGTGGCCCTGGGGGTGAGGGGTAAACGTCATCCTCGACAGCTGGATGACCATAAGCAGAGCCCACAGCCCCGGAGCACCCACCTACTTCCTCACCCGATCCTCCTCCCTCCTTCCTTCCCAGTGCTCCTTCTTAGCCACATCCTGTCTGTCCACGAGGGCAGGGCAGTGGCTGCACTCCAAGTGAACCTACTGTGGATTCTCTTTGGTTTCAGTCTTCTCGCCCTGGACGCAGCTCGCCAGGGCCCTTGCGTGTCCACACAGCACATCAGCTACATCTGTAAATGGAGGGATTCTGATCCCCTCCCAGACAGCAGGGCACCCAAGGAAGGAGCTGCGCTGAGCACGGTGCTCCACGGCTGGGGTGGTGAGAGGGCCTGGGCCCAGCACAGCCTAGGGAGCTGGGAGCCACAGTCCTCTCGCCCGTCACTAGCAGGATCGCTGGGGCGGTAACCAGGAACACCAAGAGTCAGAAGGATTCTGGCGGCAGGGGCAGCTGTGCTGTGGTGGGGGCAGGGGTGCTGGACCCTACCTTGGGCAGCACCCAGGTGGACAATCACTCAGAGAGAGGGGCAGGGTCTCCGGCACCCAGGGCTGCTTTATGCCTCGGCCAGCTGATTCCGAGACACTCAGTGGCCCCGGAGGCAGGGACTGAAACAGGCGAAGGTCTGAGGATACAGTGCTGGGAGGCTTGTCTTCCCAATGGCTGGGAACGATCAAGAAATCCAAGGGCCTGCCTGACATTCTCTCAGACTTCTCTTGATGCTTTTCCTACAAAAGTGGGAAGCATTCTGCCACAAAGGTAAAATAAACAAGTAAAGCTTGTGTAACAGAAGATACCATCAGGGACGCTGGGCAGTTCCAAGGTCCCCTCTGCAAGCTTCCTCAGAGCAGGCCATTTCCCTGCTTGTTTGTGGTTTTCTTTTCCTATCAGTTTCTACCTCCACTTCATCTACATTTTTTTTTTCCAAAATTAAAAAATAAAATTGGGGGGTCTTTTTTATTAATTTTTTTTTATATATCTGTTTTTCATCCATCTTTATTCTTCGGCCTGTGTGGGCCTCCCATTGCAGTGGCCTCTCTCATTACAGAGCACTGACTCTGGGTGCATGCACTCCAGAGCACTGGCTCGTAACTGGACACACGGGTCGAGTCGCTCCACGGCATGTGGGATCTTCCCAGGATAGGGATGGAACTGGTGCCCCCTGCACCACAAGGCAGATTCTTTACCCACTGGACCACCAGGGAAGACCTTCATCTACATTTTTATTCTTGAGACTGTAACCCTTTCTTAGTCTCATTGTTTGTTAATGTCCATATTTACTCTCATAAGTTGCTTTCTCTTAGCCTCTTTATCAAGGAATGTAAGTATTTACTTGCTTCTGCACATAATCTCAATTACAAGCATTTGCAGATCTCACTGGGACAGACAAAAAATCGGAGATGTCTTCATGGTAAGACAAGCAGAGAGTGTCCTGCACAGAGTATCGATGCTCCAGCAGTCACCTATCCAACTTCTGGCTGCCTAACATTTGACGGCCTCTTGTGCTTGAGGCTGCCATCCCGGGGATCATGGTGGGAGGCTGGGTCCAGCGTCCTGCTGTGGAAGCTGAAAAGGTTGAAGCCTGTCTATCCTTCGTGAGGCAGCCAGAGTGCAGTCACATGACCTACAACACTTGCTCCTGCTAGAGCTTTTGATGTGGAACACGTGCTACGAAGACTTCTTTTTGTTCACAATTAAACAGTGACGTTTGGTTGTGGTAACACCGCCGGTGTCAGAGCCGACGGTTCCAGGCTGAGTCTGGCTGTTCTAGGGAGGAAAGGAATTTGCGAAAGGAATTCTCAAAATTAAGAGAGAAGCGACAGCCAGGCCTGCCCGGGCAGAATCCAAGCCGAGGGAGTTGGCCAGAAAGACTTCCCTCCGGCAGGCTTGTCCCCAGGTGGGGCTTTCTGGCCAACTCCCTCGGCTTGGATTCTGCCCTGGCGGGCCTGGCTGTCGCTTCTCTCTCAATTTTGAGAATTCCTTTCACAAATTCCTTTCCTGCCTAGGACAGCCAGACTCAGCTGCTATTGTTTAAAGACTGTCAAGGGTGCAAGTGTCAAGGGACTGATTAGACCAGAAGCTAATTTAACTCTGGCAAATTCTGTCTGCAATAAAGATGAGAAAACTTTAGAGTCACTAAGGTCCTTATCTAAGTCATACAGGTAATTATTATATAATAACTGTGTGTAATACTATGCCTGCAATGCAGGAGACCTGAGTTCGATCGCTGAGTCGGGAAGATCCCCTGGAGAAGGGCACGGCAACGTACTCCAGTATTCTTACCTGGAGAATTCCATGCACAGAGGAGCCTGGCAGGCTATATAGTCCATGGGGTTGCAAAGAGTCAGACATGATTAAGTGACTAACACACTAAGAATATCATAGTTATGGGAGAATCATGATCATGCCATAAATAAAATACTGCAATCATATCATAATGTCATGTCAGGTGTAATTAATATTAGCTAATTATGGGATCATCAATTACACAGAAAAGAAAGTCATGAACTGTTTAGTCTATAAGCCCTTTAGAGGGCAGTATTTCTCTCCGATTTCTTCTTGCATCTTCCATTTCTATGTTTTGGCACTTGATACATACCACTGGTGAAATGGATGAATGACCAGGAGGTGTTGTGTGTGCTAAGTCACTTCAGTCAAGTCGGACTGTTAGCGACCTGATGGACTGTAGCCCGCCAGGCTCCTCTATCCATGGGATTTCCCAGGCAGGAATACTGGAATGGGTTGCCATTTACTCCTTCAGGGGACCTTTCCGACCCAGGGGAGGAGTTGTTATATATGGTGCAAGTGAACGTAAGTAAACATAGCAACCTGAATGTTTTGATAAGACATATTATTACTATGAACAAGCTCCTTTCTTTTTGTTCTTTACTAATCCAAAAATGAAAAATACCTCCTTCTTCCCTTTCTTCAGATGTATTTAATGAGCACCTGCTCTGCAGTCGATACCGTTGCAAGCTCTGGCTAAAGCAATGAGCAGCTCAGAAAGGATTCCTTTCCAGTCTAATGGAAGGTGAATGAAGGAGGTAGAATCGGCTTGGATCTGCCTGGGGCTCTCAATTTTGAGAATTCCTTCACAAATTCCTTTCCTGCCTAGGACAGCCAGACTCAGCTGCTATTGTTTAAAGACTGTCAAGGGTGCAAGTGTCAAGGGACTGATTAGACCAGAAGCTAATTTAACTCTGGCAAATTCTGTCTGGAATAAAGATGAGAAAACTTTAGAGTCACTAAGGTCCTTATCTAAGTCATACAGGTAATTATTATATAATAACTGTGTGTAATACTATGCCTGCAATGCAGGAGACCTGAGTTCGATCGCTGAGTCGGGAAGATCCCCTGGAGAAGGGCACGGCAACGTACTCCAGTATTCTTACCTGGAGAATTCCATGCACAGAGGAGCCTGGCAGGCTATATAGTCCATGGGGTTGCAAAGAGTCAGACATGATTAAGTGACTAACACACTAAGAATATCATAGTTATGGGAGAATCATGATCATGCCATAAATAAAATACTGCAATCATATCATAATGTCATGTCAGGTGTAATTAATATTAGCTAATTATGGGATCATCAATTACACAGAAAAGAAAGTCATGAACTGTTTAGTCTATAAGCCCTTTAGAGGGCAGTATTTCTCTCCGATTTCTTCTTGCATCTTCCATTTCTATGTTTTGGCACTTGATACATACCACTGGTGAAATGGATGAATGACCAGGAGGTGTTGTGTGTGCTAAGTCACTTCAGTCAAGTCGGACTGTTAGCGACCTGATGGACTGTAGCCCGCCAGGCTCCTCTATCCATGGGATTTCCCAGGCAGGAATACTGGAATGGGTTGCCATTTACTCCTTCAGGGGACCTTTCCGACCCAGGGGAGGAGTTGTTATATATGGTGCAAGTGAACGTAAGTAAACATAGCAACCTGAATGTTTTGATAAGACATATTATTACTATGAACAAGCTCCTTTCTTTTTGTTCTTTACTAATCCAAAAATGAAAAATACCTCCTTCTTCCCTTTCTTCAGATGTATTTAATGAGCACCTGCTCTGCAGTCGATACCGTTGCAAGCTCTGGCTAAAGCAATGAGCAGCTCAGAAAGGATTCCTTTCCAGTCTAATGGAAGGTGAATGAAGGAGGTAGAAACCATAGCAAATGAAAATAAGTGAAATAATTTCAGACAAGGGTAAGTACTATAAAGAAAATGGTGGTTTGAAACATCACATTATCTTTAGAGGAGAGAGGGCTGCTTGGATAGGCCATAAAGGCTCTTCTGAGGAGGTGATGTCTGGCTTATGAGACAGAAGTAACTCTGCACTGTAGTAATGGGACAGAGTTTCAGGCAGAGGGGACAGTCATCAAAAGGCCTTGAGGCTCAGAATGAGGCTGGCATATTTGAAGCACAAAAAGAAGGCAGATATAACTAGAATGTGGTAACAAGTGAGAGACAGGGAGTGGTAAGAGACAAGGGACCAGAAGCAGACAGGGACCAGTTATGGAGAGGTCTGGAGGCAGTGGGAGCTGAGGAGGGTTTTGGCTCCCAACAGCAGAATGACATTTCCTGGTTTACAGCAACTACATACACATCCACATGTATGCAACACACACACACACAGATAACAGAACACGTCAGCTGCTGCATGAAGAACAGACACGCAAGACTCCCACTTGGAGAGCCCCATCTTCCAGTGGGCATTCATGGGGGTGCTGGCAAGGAAGGCAGGAGTGGAGTGCAGGGAAGTGCCTCCATGGTCGTGTTAGCCCCCAGGGGGACTCTGAAGTCAGCCACTGAGTGTTTGGAAATGCACGCTAGACAGGCAACACCTTTCCTGGAGGATAAGACTGCATTCACAGAACTCAAAGTCCTCAGCTTGCCCGATGAATGTGAACAGTCAGGCTGGCTAATTCAGCCCCTAAATGTGTTACTGGGCCAGAACTCCAAGGCTCCTCTCCCACAGGAGAGAACTGGGTTGTGCCATTGTACCCTTAGTGATGCCAACTTGGCAGCCTGACATCAGTCACGGTGGGAGTAATCACCAGGAAAACGGGCTAATTAATTGACCGGGGTTGTTATATATGGTGCAAGTGAACGTAAGTAAACATAGCAACCTGAATGTTTTGATAAGACATATTATTACTATGAACAAGCTCCTTTCTTTTTGTTCTTTACTAATCCAAAATGAAAATACCTCCTTCTTCCCTTTCTTCAGATGTATTTAATGAGCACCTGCTCTGCAGTCGATACCGTTGCAAGCTCTGGCTAAAGCAATGAGCAGCTCAGAAAGGATTCCTTTCCAGTCTAATGGAAGGTGAATGAAGGAGGTAGAAACCATAGCAAATGAAAATAAGTGAAATAATTTCAGACAAGGGTAAGTACTATAAAGAAAATGGTGGTTTGAAACATCACATTATCTTTAGAGGAGAGAGGGCTGCTTGGATAGGCCATAAAGGCTCTTCTGAGGAGGTGATGTCTGGCTTATGAGACAGAAGTAACTCTGCACTGTAGTAATGGGACAGAGTTTCAGGCAGAGGGGACAGTCATCAAAAGGCCTTGAGGCTCAGAATGAGGCTGGCATATTTGAAGCACAAAAAGAAGGCAGATATAACTAGAATGTGGTAACAAGTGAGAGACAGGGAGTGGTAAGAGACAAGGGACCAGAAGCAGACAGGGACCAGTTATGGAGAGGTCTGGAGGCAGTGGGAGCTGAGGAGGGTTTTGGCTCCCAACAGCAGAATGACATTTCCTGGTTTACAGCAACTACATACACATCCACATGTATGCAACACACACACACACAGATAACAGAACACGTCAGCTGCTGCATGAAGAACAGACACGCAAGACTCCCACTTGGAGAGCCCCATCTTCCAGTGGGCATTCATGGGGGTGCTGGCAAGGAAGGCAGGAGTGGAGTGCAGGGAAGTGCCTCCATGGTCGTGTTAGCCCCCAGGGGGACTCTGAAGTCAGCCACTGAGTGTTTGGAAATGCACGCTAGACAGGCAACACCTTTCCTGGAGGATAAGACTGCATTCACAGAACTCAAAGTCCTCAGCTTGCCCGATGAATGTGAACAGTCAGGCTGGCTAATTCAGCCCCTAAATGTGTTACTGGGCCAGAACTCCAAGGCTCCTCTCCCACAGGAGAGAACTGGGTTGTGCCATTGTACCTTTAGTGATGCCAACTTGGCAGCCTGACATCAGTCACGGTGGGAGTAATCACCAGGAAAACGGGCAATGCAATCACGGTGGCTTTCCTGGTACCCCAAATGGGTGGTTAAACATGAGTGCAGAGCGTCCCTTACTGACACGGAGGAGGAAGCCTTGAAGATAGTTTAAATTAAACCAGTAACCCAAGTCACAAGTCAGAAGATCATGGTAGAACCAAGATGACAACTCCTGGTATTGAGCTGGCCAAAAAGTTTGTCTGGATTTTTCCGTATTATCATACAAAACCCCAAAGCAAACTTTTTGGCTGACCCAATACATCAAAGAAATCCCTCACCTTAAAATTAAAAGTCTCTTGACCTTCAGAGATGTTACCAAATGAATTTCTAGTTTAAGAGTTCGCACAGGTGCCCTTTTTGTTTCCATTATTGACTTTAATTGTAAAGAACAGGATGATCTTAATCTAAACAGGCTTCTCATCATAACTGAGGAGAGTAATATCCAAAGTACATACGTAAATACAGAATAACAAAGATTCAGAAAACAAGATTTGCCTGTGAACCCTGAAACCTAAAAATCAGTTGATGACATCTCCTAAGGTCAAGAGACTTAAGATCAAGTCTCTTGACCTTAAGGTCAGGGGTTTCTTTGATATATTGGGTTGGCCAAAAAGTCTGATTAGGGTTTTAGATGATGTTATAGGAAAACGCTGAATAGCAAGCAGTGACATGAGCAATGAAATGTAAATCAAAGCATATTTTTCTGATATTTTGACAAGACTCTCCTGAAATTTCTCTCAGATTATTATCATCATTCACTCCCACTGAATGTGATTTAATATCAAGAGAACTGACGCCTTAAGAATAATACATCTTTTAATTTTTAAAATAACAGTCTATACTAGTGTTTGGAAATGCACGCTAGACAGGCAACACCTTTCCTGGAGGATAAGACTGCATTCACAGAACTCAAAGTCCTCAGCTTGCCCGATGAATGTGAACAGTCAGGCTGGCTAATTCAGCCCCTAAATGTGTTACTGGGCCAGAACTCCAAGGCTCCTCTCCCACAGGAGAGAACTGGGTTGTGCCATTGTACCTTTAGTGATGCCAACTTGGCAGCCTGACATCAGTCACGGTGGGAGTAATCACCAGGAAAACGGGCAATGCAATCACGGTGGCTTTCCTGGT
Source organism: Tragulus kanchil (assembly GCA_022376925.1). Classification (NCBI taxonomy): domain Eukaryota; kingdom Metazoa; phylum Chordata; class Mammalia; order Artiodactyla; family Tragulidae; genus Tragulus; species Tragulus kanchil. Next base: position 264,968,643 of record JAIOJX010000004.1, on the reverse strand, counting down.
ACCCCAAATGGGTGGTTAAACATGAGTGCAGAGCGTCCCTTACTGACACGGAGGAGGAAGCCTTGAAGATAGTTTAAATTAAACCAGTAACCCAAGTCACAAGTCAGAAGATCATGGTAGAACCAAGATGACAACTCCTGGTATTGAGCTGGCCAAAAAGTTTGTCTGGATTTTTCCGTATTATCATACAAAACCCCAAAGCAAACTTTTTGGCTGACCCAATACATCAAAGAAATCCCTCACCTTAAAATTAAAAGTCTCTTGACCTTCAGAGATGTTACCAAATGAATTTCTAGTTTAAGAGTTCGCACAGGTGCCCTTTTTGTTTCCATTATTGACTTTAATTGTAAAGAACAGGATGATCTTAATCTAAACAGGCTTCTCATCATAACTGAGGAGAGTAATATCCAAAGTACATACGTAAATACAGAATAACAAAGATTCAGAAAACAAGATTTGCCTGTGAACCCTGAAACCTAAAAATCAGTTGATGACATCTCCTAAGGTCAAGAGACTTAAGATCAAGTCTCTTGACCTTAAGGTCAGGGGTTTCTTTGATATATTGGGTTGGCCAAAAAGTCTGATTAGGGTTTTAGATGATGTTATAGGAAAACGCTGAATAGCAAGCAGTGACATGAGCAATGAAATGTAAATCAAAGCATATTTTTCTGATATTTTGACAAGACTCTCCTGAAATTTCTCTCAGATTATTATCATCATTCACTCCCACTGAATGTGATTTAATATCAAGAGAACTGACGCCCTTAAGAATAATACATCTATTTTTAAAATAACAGTCTATAAGTAGAGCTCAGGGAAAATTTTATGGACACACACATCTAAAATGTCTATATAAAAAAATCTATTTCTAGAGAAAAAACATTCCCAGAAATTCTTTTACACCAGAGTCAAATGCAACATAATAATTAATGGAATTAAAATCTGCTTTAGCAACCCCATCTGCTACTGTCTGAACTTTACTATCTTTCATACTTCACATATATGTATATGTGCGTATATATATATGTGTGTGTGTGTGTATGTGTGTGTGTGTATATATATATATATATATATATGTGTATATATATATATACATATATATATATTCTTCCCTGGTGACTCAGAGGTAAAGAATTCACCTGCAAGGCAGGAGATGTGGGTTCGACTCCTGGGTCAGGAAGGTCCCCTGGAGAAGGGCATGGCCACCCACTCCAGTACTCTTGCCTGGAGAATCCCATGGACAATGGAGCCTGGTGGGCTATATAGTCCATGAGGTCACAAAGAGCTGGACATGACTGAAGTGACTGAGTACCACACATGTGTATATATATATATATATATATATATATATATATATAATATATATATATATATATATACAGCACATATAGGTCTGTCTGAAACAAACAGAAAAAAAATGAGTAAATCTTCTGAAAGACTACTTAAATTCCTCCTCTGGAATAATAATAATAAAAGAATGTTCTTTTTTATCCCATGAAAGCAAGCTATTTAATGAACAGTCACCAAATCTCAAAATCACATCTAAAAATCAATGAAGGACGCAGCAATGATCGCGGGCCTCCACCTGTTATAATCAGATTACACGGAGTTTCAGTCCACCAGCTCACCAGCTGACGTCCCTATACTAACCCCTAATAGTAAGACACCTTATCAAATTGTGCTTTTAACTTGCTTGGTGTATTATAAAGTCTTTTCTCCAATTTTCAAAATACTATCCAAGCAGAGGAGAAGAGTTAGTGGTCCTTAAACTGTGTCTGTCCTGGGCTAGCAGCATTAACATCAAATAGGAAACAGAAATGCAGAATCTTAGGCCACATCCCAGACCTGCATAATCAGGTGCTCTAAGGCTGAGGCCTAGTAATCTTGCTTTAACAAGCCCTCTGGATGATGCTGATGTGTACTGAAGTCTGAAAATAATCACTTCAAATAATTCAAGACCTAACCAGGAATAGCTTAACATCACTAAGCACTGGATAAACCTTAGTCATGTCTAAAAATCTATTTCTAGAGAAACATTCCCAGAAATTCTTTTACACCAGAGTCAAATGCAACATAATAATTAATGGAATTAAAATCTGCTTTAGCAACCCCATCTGCTACTGTCTGAACTTTACTATCTTTCATACTTCACATATATGTATATGTGTGTATATATATATGTGTGTGTGTGTGTGTGTGGGTATATATATATATATATATATATATATATATACATATATATATATTCTTCCCTGGTGACTCAGAGGTAAAGAATTCACCTGCAAGGCAGGAGATGTGGGTTCGACTCCTGGGTCAGGAAGGTCCCCTGGAGAAGGGCATGGCCACCCACTCCAGTACTCTTGCCTGGAGAATCCCATGGACAATGGAGCCTGGTGGGCTATATAGTCCATGAGGTCACAAAGAGCTGGACATGACTGAAGTGACTGAGTACCACACATGTGTATATATATATATATATATATATATATATATATATATATATATATATATATATATACACATATATACATATATATATATATACAGCACATATAGGTCTGTCTGAAACAAACAGAAAAAAAATGAGTAAATCTTCTGAAAGACTACTTAAATTCCTCCTCTGGAATAATAATAATAAAAGAATGTTCTTTTTTATCCCATGAAAGCAAGCTATTTAATGAACAGTCACCAAATCTCAAAATCACATCTAAAAATCAATGAAGGACGCAGCAATGATCGCGGGCCTCCACCTGTTATAATCAGATTACACGGAGTTTCAGTCCACCAGCTCACCAGCTGACGTCCCTATACTAACCCCTAATAGTAAGACACCTTATCAAATTGTGCTTTTAACTTGCTTGGTGTATTATAAAGTCTTTTCTCCAATTTTCAAAATACTATCCAAGCAGAGGAGAAGAGTTAGTGGTCCTTAAACTGTGTCTGTCCTGGGCTAGCAGCATTAACATCAAATAGGAAACAGAAATGCAGAATCTTAGGCCACATCCCAGACCTGCATAATCAGGTGCTCTAAGGCTGAGGCCTAGTAATCTTGCTTTAACAAGCCCTCTGGATGATGCTGATGTGTACTGAAGTCTGAAAATAATCACTTCAAATAATTCAAGACCTAACCAGGAATAGCTTAACATCACTAAGCACTGGATAAACCTTAGAGAAAAATCCTTGACTGTATTCCTGTTACATACTGAGTAATCAAACCATTTATAGGCTAAACAGGCACACATTTGGGCTTGAAAGGAGTGCTATTAAATTTTTTGCAGAGACAATGGCATAGCCAGGGTTGTTCCCATCAAAGCTACGGTTCCTCTGGTTTCCGTGAAAACCCAGACTCTCTTCATGGTATCTGGACCAAGTCGTTAGGAGGATGAGTTTCCTATCTGGGCAGCCTTGAGATTAGAAAACTGCATTTATGGGGCTTCCCTGGTGGCTCTGTGGTGAAGACTCCACCTGCCAATGCAGCAGAAATGGGTCTGATCCCTGGTTTGGGAAGATCTCACATGCCACAGAGCAACTAAGCCTGAGCACCACAACTCCTGAGTCTGTGTGACTCCAGCCTGGGTTCTGCAACAAGAGAAGCCATCACATGAGAAGACCACCCACTGCAATGAAGAGTATCCCCTGCACACTGCAACTAGAGAAAGCCTGTATGCAGCAATGAAGACCCAGCATGGCCAAATAAGTAAATAGAATTACATGAAAAAAGCAAACTGCACTGATGTACATAAATTGCTGAAAGGATATCTATTATCTACTATAAGGTCGTATTTAGGTCACTTGTAAACTGCCCATAAAAATGGGCTTCAACCCACTCTCACAGGAGTAGTCCATACTTGCCACTCTTTCATTATTTCCCATTCTCTCTTTTCCTCTTTTAATGTGGTGGACATTAATAATCCCCGGAAACATCTCCCAAAATCTTCAATTTTTCCTTTGCTTTTGTTACTTAATCAGATTACACGGAGTTTCAGTCCACCAGCTCACCAGCTGACGTCCCTATACTAACCCCTAATAGTAAGACACCTTATCAAATTGTGCTTTTAACTTGCTTGGTGTATTATAAAGTCTTTTCTCCAATTTTCAAAATACTATCCAAGCAGAGGAGAAGAGTTAGTGGTCCTTAAACTGTGTCTGTCCTGGGCTAGCAGCATTAACATCAAATAGGAAACAGAAATGCAGAATCTTAGGCCACATCCCAGACCTGCATAATCAGGTGCTCTAAGGCTGAGGCCTAGTAATCTTGCTTTAACAAGCCCTCTGGATGATGCTGATGTGTACTGAAGTCTGAAAATAATCACTTCAAATAATTCAAGACCTAACCAGGAATAGCTTAACATCACTAAGCACTGGATAAACCTTAGAGAAAAATCCTTGACTGTATTCCTGTTACATACTGAGTAATCAAACCATTTATAGGCTAAACAGGCACACATTTGGGCTTGAAAGGAGTGCTATTAAATTTTTTGCAGAGACAATGGCATAGCCAGGGTTGTTCCCATCAAAGCTACGGTTCCTCTGGTTTCCGTGAAAACCCAGACTCTCTTCATGGTATCTGGACCAAGTCGTTAGGAGGATGAGTTTCCTATCTGGGCAGCCTTGAGATTAGAAAACTGCATTTATGGGGCTTCCCTGGTGGCTCTGTGGTGAAGACTCCACCTGCCAATGCAGCAGAAATGGGTCTGATCCCTGGTTTGGGAAGATCTCACATGCCACAGAGCAACTAAGCCTGAGCACCACAACTCCTGAGTCTGTGTGACTCCAGCCTGGGTTCTGCAACAAGAGAAGCCATCACATGAGAAGACCACCCACTGCAATGAAGAGTATCCCCTGCACACTGCAACTAGAGAAAGCCTGTATGCAGCAATGAAGACCCAGCATGGCCAAATAAGTAAATAGAATTACATGAAAAAAGCAAACTGCACTGATGTACATAAATTGCTGAAAGGATATCTATTATCTACTATAAGGTCGTATTTAGGTCACTTGTAAACTGCCCATAAAAATGGGCTTCAACCCACTCTCACAGGAGTAGTCCATACTTGCCACTCTTTCATTATTTCCCATTCTCTCTTTTCCTCTTTTAATGTGGTGGACATTAATAATCCCCGGAAACATCTCCTTGATGCCAGAGAACTTCTAAAAAATACAAATTTGTTCCTTTAGCTTTTATCCTCACTGGCCTCTCTAACAGTCCCAGAATTGTTTCAAAAATCTCTCATGAAGAGCTAGATCATGGTCCCAATCAAGAGCTTGGAGTGGCTGGTCTTAGGCCAGTCTCCCACGGGAGTAGAAATAAAAAAAAACAAAATGGGACTGAATCAAACTTACAAGCTTATGCACAGGAAATGAAAGCATAACAAAATGAAAAGACAACCTACAGAATGAGAAAAAATATTTGCCAATGATGTGACCAACAAGGGCCTAATCTCCTTAATATAAACAGCTCGTACAATTTAACAACAAAAAGAAACCAAACAACCCAATTGAAAAATAGGTAGAAGATCTTAACAGACATTTTTGCAAAGAAACCATACAGATGGCCAATAGGCACATGACAAGATGGTCAACATCACAAAATATTAGAGAGACACAAATTAAAACTATAATGAGGTACCACTTTGCACCAATCCAAATGACCATCACTAAAAAGTCTACAAATAAGAAATGTCGAGAAAAGGGAACCCTCCTACATTGTTGGTGGGAATGTAAGTTGGTACAATTACCATGGAAATCAGTGTGGAAGTTACACAGAAAGCTGAAAATAGAACTTAACCACATGATCCAGAAATCCTACTCCTTGGCATGTATCTGGACAAAACCTAATTCAAAAAGATAATGCACTCCTATATTCATAGCAGTACTCCTCACAATAGCCAAGATACGGAAACAAATGTCCATCGAAAAATGAATGGATAAAAAAGATGTGGTACTTATATACAATGGATATTAAAATAATATTAATATCATTTGCAGCTAGATGCAGCTAGAGATTATCATTCAACTGAAGTAAGTCAAAAAGAGAAGTACAAAGATCACATGATATCATTTCTATGTGGTATCTAAAATATGGCACAAATGAACTTTTCTACAAAACAGCAGACTCACAGACATAGAGGACAGACCTGTGGTGACCAAGGAGGAGGGAGAGGGGATGGACTGGGATTTTGGGGTTGGCAGATGAAAATTATTACCTTTAGAATAGATAAATAACAAGGTTCTACTGTATAGCACAGGAAACTATAGCCAATCTTCTGCAATAAACCACAGTGGAAAAGAATATAAAAAAGAATCCATGGTTGAGTCGCTAAGTCGTGTTCAATTCTTGTGACTCCGTGGACGGTTGCCTGCCAGGCTCCTCTGTCCACGGGATTCTCAGGAAAGAATTCTGGACTGGATCGCACCCCACCTCCAAACACAAAAAAGAATGTAATATGTGTACAACTGAGTCACTTTGCTGTACATCAAAATAACACAACCCTGTAAATCAACTATACTGAAAAAAAAAAAAAAAATCAGAAAATAAAAAAAGATCTGGAGTGTCTCTTTGGGGATTGCACAACACCAAGATCTAAAAATAAATTCAGAGTCAGACCAAGATGATGCACCAGGTTGTACTAAAGAAATCTTACACTCGGATCTAACTTTTTCATTAGCATCAATGAGCTAACATTTCCTCACTAATGAAGGACAACATGTGGACTGAGGCATGCTGAATTAAAAACTCTGAGTTGAGCCAAAACCAAATACATTCTTGGAGACAGGGCCAAGCAGGATATGATGTCAATATGAGACTGAACTCTAAGTCTGACGATAGCTTTGTAGAGTGTAACTCTGACAACTGTCTAGCTGGCTCTGGGACTTAGAAGAACCGGAGGATGGTGTATGGCCTTCCCAGGTGGCGCCAGTGGTAAAGAACCTGCTTGCCAATGCAGGAGACATAAAAGACTCAGGTTCAATCTCTGGATCTGGAAGATCCCCTGGAGGAGGGCATGGCAACCCAATCCAGCATTCTTGCCTGGAGAGTCCCATGGACAGAGGAGCCTGGCAGGCTACCATCCATGGGATATGCAAAGAGTCGGACATGAATGAAGTAACTGAGTTCACACACATGCAGGATGGTACACAGCTAGACCTCGGCGGCCAAGCATCAGTAGCTGGCCAGTTGGGTCGAAGGACAATGTACTCTTGAGCACGTGAGCCTAAGAGCTGTAGGTAATGACACATAACTCTGCCACGCTACAGCTGTTAGGTGTGAGAAGAAATGAGGTAACCTCTAGTGGGATGAACAAGGGAATTTCAAATAACAAAGCAGAACTCTGGGCTGCCCAGGACACAAGTGAAGCCCCAGAAGAGTAGGGCATACTGGGATTCCAGGGGATGGAGGCTCGTTCGGAATAATGACTCCTGGCTGACTGTTATGAGAAAACCCCAAGTCACAAAAGGCACAAGGTCTTGGTGAACAGGAAGAGCCACCATGGGTCATCGAGCAGTGTGGCACGAGGCAATGTGGAAACAATTATTGGTCATGCAGTAGGCGGTGCATGTCTAATTTTTGTGCACGTCCACAAATACACTCCCCATTTTTCCAACTAAGGCTATACAGGTTTTTTATCTTTATGCATTTTTCCGTTTTTTTTTGTTTTTTTTTTTAAAGTTTCTTGGCCACACCTTGCAGTATGCAGGATCCGAGTCCCCCAGCCAGAGATCAAACCCGTGCCCCCTGCAGTGGAACTGTGGAGTCTTAACCACTGGAACAAGGAAAGTCCCCATTGTCCCATTTTTGAAACATTTCCCTAATTATTTGTTTTTTTATGGAATATCAACCTGAAACAAGACACGAAACCTGAAACAGACTCTGAAGCAATGCCTACGTGTAAAACTCATTTCTGACACATGATGGAGCCAGTTGATGAAACACTGTGAGGCTGCTGGTGATTGGCTGCTGCACACGGGTGCTCCGTGGGGATGAGAACGCAGATGCTGTCCTGAGGTGTTTTAGAAGGAATACTGGCTGACTGTAAATTGTCTCCTCAGTTAGGTGGTACGCATCTTAAGAGGTGAAAACACAGATATCTCTCGACGTATGTGTCCCGCTCTCTGCCCCAGCAGGACAGGTAACTGTTCCAACCTCACATTTCTCCTCTGACTTGCTTCTACCCCCACTGCCCTCCTCCTCACTGACCACTTCCCAGGCCTATCCGTTTCCTTGGCTGGGGCACTGTTGTAAAACAAAGAATAAGACTGTTTTCGCTTGGCTCCTAACAGGAGATTCTACTCTCATGTGTAACATGTGTGCAGGCTCAGGTGCTCAATGATAAAGAACCTGCCTGCCAATGCAGATCCAGGTTCAGCCCCTGTGTTTGGGAGATTCCCTGGAGAAGGAAATGGCAACCTATAGAGGGGCTCCCCTGGTGGTCCTGTGGGTAAGGACACCGCCTTGCAGTGCAAGAGGCGCCGGTTCGATCCCTGGCCTGGGAGGATCCCATGTGCCGCGGAGCAGCTGGACCACTGTGTCCGGTTAGGAGCCAGCCGTCTGGAGCGCATGTGCCCAGAGATGGTGCTCTGCAACGAGAGAGGCTGCTGTGATGGGAGGCCCACACAGGCCAAAGAATAAAGATGGATTAAAAATAAATGATGACTTAGAGGCAAAAAAAAAAACAACCCCAAAACCCAAAAAACTGTGGGCATTGAGGCATCCTGGTTGGAGAACACAGTGATGTACAGGATAGATAATACACTCCAGTCCATGAGGAGAGGGTATGGAAGCCCTGTGTTCCCTCCCAGACCTTGTCCAGATCTCATTTTGTTGGCCCTCCTGATTGGCACCCTTTATAATAAAACTACAAACATGAACATAGTGTTTTCCTGAATGCTGTGCATTTCTTTTGAAATTATATGTAATGTGTTGGAAGTGTGGGTAGCCTGGGGACACTCAAAATGCAACTGGTATCTGAAGTCCAGGCAATCTTGATGGGAACCATGCTCTCTAACTCAGAGGGTTTGCATTAGTTTCCGTGGTTAGTGTCAAAATTGGATTGCAGGGCCCTAGACGGAACAATGGGTTTTGAAATAGGGACCAAAACTGTGGGCACAGATGAACGATGTGTCCCGCTCTCTGCCCCAGAATTGTCTCCTCAGTTAGGTGACGCATCTTAAGAGGTGAAAACACAGATATCTCTCGTATGTGTCCCGCTCTCTGCCCCAGCAGGACAGGTAACTGTTCCAACCTCACATTTCTCCTCTGACTTGCTTCTACCCCCACTGCCCTCCTCCTCACTGACCACTTCCCAGGCCTATCCGTTTCCTTGGCTGGGGCACTGTTGTAAAACAAAGAATAAGACTGTTTTCGCTTGGCTCCTAACAGGAGATTCTACTCTCATGTGTAACATGTGTGCAGGCTCAGGTGCTCAATGATAAAGAACCTGCCTGCCAATGCAGATCCAGGTTCAGCCCCTGTGTTTGGGAGATTCCCTGGAGAAGGAAATGGCAACCTATAGAGGCTCCCTGGTGGTCCTGTGGGTAAGGACACCGCCTTGCAGTGCAAGAGGCGCCGGTTCGATCCCTGGCCTGGGAGGATCCCATGTGCCGCGGAGCAGCTGGACCACTGTGTCCGGTTAGGAGCCAGCCGTCTGGAGCGCATGTGCCCAGAGATGGTGCTCTGCACGAGAGAGGCTGCTGTGATGGGAGGCCCACACAGGCCAAAGAATAAAGATGGATTAAAAATAAATGATGACTTAGAGGCAAAAAAAAAAACAACCCCAAAACCCAAAAAACTGTGGGCATTGAGGCATCCTGGTTGGAGAACACAGTGATGTACAGGATAGATAATACACTCCAGTCCATGAGGAGAGGGTATGGAAGCCCTGTGTTCCCTCCCAGACCTTGTCCAGATCTCATTTTGTTGGCCCTCCTGATTGGCACCCTTTATAATAAAACTACAAACATGAACATAGTGTTTTCCTGAATGCTGTGCATTTCTTTTGAAATTATATGTAATGTGTTGGAAGTGTGGGTAGCCTGGGGACACTCAAAATGCAACTGGTATCTGAAGTCCAGGCAATCTTGATGGGAACCATGCTCTCTAACTCAGAGGGTTTGCATTAGTTTCCGGTGGTTAGTGTCAAAATTGGATTGCAGGGCCCCTAGACGGAACAATGGGTTTTGAAATAGGGACCAACCCTGTTCACTGCTTCTGGCTGTGGGCCATGTGGCCACTGCCTGCTGCAGGTGGCCAGAAAGGCAGGGCGCCCTAGAAGCAATGGTCGAGAAGCTGCAGGACAAGCAGTTCAGGTAAACTGGGTTGGCTGAGCATCAGTGTTTGCTAATTGGAGCTGGTCTGAGACCAACACAAAGCAGGTATTTAACTGGACTGTTTTAAAGAGAGTTACCAAAGGACATAATATACCCAGAGACATGCAGCTATATGCATACTTCAGATATGACCACACAAGGCAGAAAGATTTATCCAGGGTGTGTTTATGGAAAAAGAATAAAGCAAAAAGGATGCTGTCAGATTATGATCTTAAATTCTCTCTTTACCCCCCTACCTTCTGCCTGAGGGATTAGGAGCAATTTGAAATCTTACCAGACTGTGAATGTTCTGTAAATTGAACTATTAACCCTCGTATGTTCTACCCATTCCCTTGTCAGGAGTGAATCTGGTGCATGAGAACTAACAGACAATGTTGAATCAGAAAGTGAAAACACTGATAAATTTTTTGGAGTAAACTTTCCTATCAAAAACATAAACTTAAAAAAAAAAAACAAAAACAAAAAAACAACTCCTTTGCCAGCATGATCCGGTCTCTGCCCTCTCCTCTGCTATATCCTCGGCAGCCATCTGCTGTCCTCACTAGCTCTGGCCAGGTGGGCCTCCCTGCCGCTCCTCCCTCATGGCCAGCCCACTGCTGTCAAGGACTTGCACTTGCAAGATCCCTCAGGCTTGACCGATGTACAGGATAGATAATACACTCCAGTCCATGAGGAGAGGGTATGGAAGCCCTGTGTTCCCTCCCAGACCTTGTCCAGATCTCATTTTGTTGGCCCTCCTGATTGGCACCCTTTATAATAAAACTACAAACATGAACATAGTGTTTTCCTGAATGCTGTGCATTTCTTTTGAAATTATATGTAATGTGTTGGAAGTGTGGGTAGCCTGGGGACACTCAAAATGCAACTGGTATCTGAAGTCCAGGCAATCTTGATGGGAACCATGCTCTCTAACTCAGAGGGTTTGCATTAGTTTCCGGTGGTTAGTGTCAAAATTGGATTGCAGGGCCCCTAGACGGAACAATGGGTTTTGAAATAGGGACCAACCCTGTTCACTGCTTCTGGCTGTGGGCCATGTGGCCACTGCCTGCTGCAGGTGGCCAGAAAGGCAGGGCGCCCTAGAAGCAATGGTCGAGAAGCTGCAGGACAAGCAGTTCAGGTAAACTGGGTTGGCTGAGCATCAGTGTTTGCTAATTGGAGCTGGTCTGAGACCAACACAAAGCAGGTATTTAACTGGACTGTTTTAAAGAGAGTTACCAAAGGACATAATATACCCAGAGACATGCAGCTATATGCATACTTCAGATATGACCACACAAGGCAGAAAGATTTATCCAGGGTGTGTTTATGGAAAAAGAATAAAGCAAAAAGGATGCTGTCAGATTATGATCTTAAATTCTCTCTTTACCCCCCTACCTTCTGCCTGAGGGATTAGGAGCAATTTGAAATCTTACCAGACTGTGAATGTTCTGTAAATTGAACTATTAACCCTCGTATGTTCTACCCATTCCCTTGTCAGGAGTGAATCTGGTGCATGAGAACTAACAGACAATGTTGAATCAGAAAGTGAAAACACTGATAAATTTTTTGGAGTAAACTTTCCTATCAAAAACATAAACTTAAAAAAAAAAAACAAAAACAAAAAAACAACTCCTTTGCCAGCATGATCCGGTCTCTGCCCTCTCCTCTGCTATATCCTCGGCAGCCATCTGCTGTCCTCACTAGCTCTGGCCAGGTGGGCCTCCCTGCCGCTCCTCCCTCATGGCCAGCCCACTGCTGTCAAGGACTTGCACTTGCAGATCCCCAGATCCCTCCATGGCTTGCTCACTCACTCCAATAGAATATACTTCCATCCCTCTCTAGTCCTTTAGCTCACTTTGTTTTTTCCTCATCAGTTTATTCAACTCCCATTTATTTTGGCTTTTATTTCTTTTGTATTAGGAGCCGGATCCAAGAAAATATTGCTACAATTTATGTCCAAGAGTATTTCACCTATGTTCTCTTCTAGGGGTCTAATGATTTCAGGTTTCATATTGAGGTAAATCATTTTGAGTTTGTTTTTGTATATGGTCCAAGGGAATGTTCTAATCTCATTGCTTTACATGTAGCTGTCTGGTTTCCCCAGCACCACTTGTTGAAGAGACTGTCTTTTCTCCATTATATATTCTTACCTCCTTTGCCGTAGATCAGTTGGCCACAGGTGCATGGTTTTATTTCTAGGTGCTCTTTTACACTGGTCTATGTGTCTGTTTTTGTGCTAATACCATGCTGTTTTGATCACTGTAGGTTTGTAGGATAGTATGAAGTCTGGGAGGGCCACACATCCAATTTTGCTCTTTTTGTTTTTCCTCAGGAATTGCTTTGGTAATTTGGAGTTTCATAGTTCCATATAAGTTTTAGGATTACTTGTTCTAGCTTTGTGAAAAATGTCCTGGGTATCTTGATAGGGCATTAAATCTATAGGTTGCTTTGGGTAGTATGGTCATTTTAATAATATTAATACTTCCAATCCAAGAGCAGAGCACATCTTTCTGTGATCTTGGAATCATCTTCAATTTTCTCCATCAGTGTTTTATAGTTTTCAGAGTGTAGGCCTTTCGCTGCTATGGTATTTTCTTTGGATACAATTGTAAACAGTTTTTTAAAACAAACTTTCTCTTTATGAAATTTCATTATTTGTGTACAGAAATTCAACATGTTTCTGGATATCAATCTTGTATCCTGAAACCTCACAGAACTCATGTATTAGTCCTAATAGTTTTGGGGTGGAGACTTTAGAGTTGTTTATATGGAGTATTATGTCATCTGTAAATGGTGATAGCTTTACCTTTTCCCTTCCAATTTAAATAGCTTTTTATATTATTATTATTATTATTGCCTGACTGCTGTGGCTAGGACTTCCAATACTACATTGAATAGAAGCAGTGACAGTGGGTGTTCTTGTCATATTCCTGAATTTAGCTGGAAGGCTTTCAGCTTTTCATCACTGAGTGTTATGTTGGCTGTGGGTCTGCTGTAAACGGCCTTTATTAGGTTGAGACATGTTCCCTCTATATCCACTTTGATGAGATTTTTTTAATCATGAATGGATACTGAATTCTGTGACATGCTTTTTTCGTATCTACTGAGATGATCATGTTTTCCTCATCATTTCCTGACACGGCCTCCCTTACGTGGTTATTTGTTTGTTTCTAGTAATAAAATGCACGTTCTAAGAAAGTGAGCATTGTCCAGCTTGTTCTAGAGCCTCTAACAGTGCCTGGCACACAGGAGGCCTTCATTTATGTTGGCTGAAGACATGTAGAGGCTACAAGGGAGGCTGCAGAGGAAGAAGTTGTCTGCCACTGCTCTGATTTTTTTCAATGTCAGAGGTAAGGCATATTCAGCTAAAAGGTGAAGACACTTGTGCTATCCTGGGAAGGTCTGGAATTTCATGTTAATACTAACAAGGGTGAAACCACTTAAGTCAGTCAGTCACCGAATGAGAAAACAGATGAGCAGGGGCCCAGCAAAGCAGGCTGTGATCGAAAAGGCAGGGGTTTGGGAGGCAGTCCTTTCTCTGTCTGAATCCCAGCTTTCCCCTCTATACCTGGGTATTTTCATTTTTTTACCATCGGGGTCTTTCTGTGATCTTGGAATCATCTTCAATTTTCTCCATCAGTGTTTTATAGTTTTCAGAGTGTAGGCCTTTCGCTGCTATGGTATTTTCTTTGGATACAATTGTAAACAGTTTTTTAAAACAAACTTTCTCTTTATGAAATTTCATTATTTGTGTACAGAAATTCAACATGTTTCTGGATATCAATCTTGTATCCTGAAACCTCACAGAACTCATGTATTAGTCCTAATAGTTTTGGGGTGGAGACTTTAGAGTTGTTTATATGGAGTATTATGTCATCTGTAAATGGTGATAGCTTTACCTTTTCCCTTCCAATTTAAATAGCTTTTTATATTATTATTATTATTATTGCCTGACTGCTGTGGCTAGGACTTCCAATACTACATTGAATAGAAGCAGTGACAGTGGGTGTTCTTGTCATATTCCTGAATTTAGCTGGAAGGCTTTCAGCTTTTCATCACTGAGTGTTATGTTGGCTGTGGGTCTGCTGTAAACGGCCTTTATTAGGTTGAGACATGTTCCCTCTATATCCACTTTGATGAGATTTTTTTAATCATGAATGGATACTGAATTCTGTGACATGCTTTTTTCGTATCTACTGAGATGATCATGTTTTCCTCATCATTTCCTGACACGGCCTCCCTTACGTGGTTATTTGTTTGTTTCTAGTAATAAAATGCACGTTCTAAGAAAGTGAGCATTGTCCAGCTTGTTCTAGAGCCTCTAACAGTGCCTGGCACACAGGAGGCCTTCATTTATGTTGGCTGAAGACATGTAGAGGCTACAAGGGAGGCTGCAGAGGAAGAAGTTGTCTGCCACTGCTCTGATTTTTTTCAATGTCAGAGGTAAGGCATATTCAGCTAAAAGGTGAAGACACTTGTGCTATCCTGGGAAGGTCTGGAATTTCATGTTAATACTAACAAGGGTGAAACCACTTAAGTCAGTCAGTCACCGAATGAGAAAACAGATGAGCAGGGGCCCAGCAAAGCAGGCTGTGATCGAAAAGGCAGGGGTTTGGGAGGCAGTCCTTTCTCTGTCTGAATCCCAGCTTTCCCCTCTATAGGTGTGTAATCCGAGAAGATTAATGCTCAAGTTTCACCCTCTGAAAATGGGGATGATAATACCTATCTTTTAGGATTTGTGTCAGGACTTGAAGAAATGAGGTCATGTGCCAGAACTTGAAGAAATGATGTTGTGTGCCAGGATTTGAAGAAATGATGTCATGTATGAGGATTTGAAGAAATGATGTATGTAGTGTGTGAGGACTTGAAAAAATGATGTCGTGTGTCAGGACCTGAAGAAATGATGAACTTGTGGAATGACTTCTGTCTCATGAGGAACAAGAGCTGATATGTGTAACAAGTTCCTGGTGGGAGGAGAGTAAAATGGGACCCAGGAGGAGGTGTAGGTGTTGGGTGTGGAACATGTGGTTGGGGCAAAGAGGACAGAGCGAGTGGGCAGACGGACCTCACTAAAGTCAACAGTTCAGGGCCAAGAACAAGGAGTCATCCTGACACTGAGTTTTAACAGTCCGTCACGTCAAATGCTATTTAGGAGTTTCAGATGGTTTTTCCTCCAATCTGCTGGACCCCGCCCCTGCCCATAAGTAACCCTGTGGGAATGAAGAATCTATTCATTTGTTCCAGATCTCCACATACCATTTTTGCCTATATCTGCCCACTTTTTAAAATGTAAATTTCTCAAGTCACCATGGATTTCAACATCTACTCTTGGAGACTCACTGACACCCAGAGAGAAGAGGAAGGCCACCTCAGAGTGGAAGAGTTCTATTTTTCGTTTCTGTTTCTTTGCCAGAGCAGCCTGTGGTCAGGCTTCCCTGGGGTGGTGCCCATAACGTTAATGGATCTGGACTGTGACTTGGAAAGGAAGCGATAAGGTTTTCTTCCAGGGTATTTTATTTTTTATTTTTATTTTTTAAGTGTAATTTCTTTTTTGAGGAGGTGGAGGTGTGGGGAGGGAGGGAGATGGGTGGGCCACTTCTATTGGTCCTTCATTTCTCTATTTTCATCCGTCTTTGTTCTTTGGCTCCTGCGGGCCTCCCATCGCGGTGGCCTCTGTTGTCACAGAGCGCCGGCTCTGGGCGCACGCACGCCAGAGCTCCGGCTCGGTAATTGGACACATCAGTCCAGCTGCTCCACGGCACGTGGGATCTTCCCAGGCCAGGGATCGAACCGGCATCCCTTGCACTGCAAGGCGGTCCTTACCCTCTGGACCACCAGGGGAAGCCCTCTTTCAGGGTATTTTAGCTTAGTCCTTCCACATTTTGCTAAACACACTATCGATTCTCTTCCACTTCCTCCTCCTGTACTTGTCTCACTGAAGGGGGCACAGAGACACCCTCCCCTTCACACATCAAGTTGATCTCTTCCCTCTGTCTTTCTGACCTCCTTGTCACCTCTCTTCAAGGCTCACTGTTTTAGAGAAAGAAGTGATGCTTGCCTGGCCCCAAAGCACAAGGTCATGCTATGAATTGTGTTGAAGAAGCCTTGCCCTTGGAGCCATACTTGGCTTTGCCTTAACTTTGTGCTTTAAAATGAGATTACAAGAGATGTCTGCACTTTGGCCTGGTTTGTGGTGTCAATATGCTGTCAGTGAATGCATGCCTTCTTAGCTTCTGAGCTGACAAGGCTTTTTAGTGCCCTAACAAACAGGATTTATTTGGATTTAAAATTTATCACTAGGAATGGAAAATTGATGGTTTTGCCAGTGTTAATAGCCAGGACTTCCAAGGTCCTGTTGAACCGAAATGTATCCTTACTTGTTCAACAGATGTTCAGCTATATCCTATACATTCCACCAGGCAGGTATAAACACATATTTTTCTTTCTATGACAACTTTAATGTAATTTGATTACATCTCTGTGTGACAATTAAATACTTTTATAAGACACTGCAGTTGTCCAAAGTTTAATACATTCTTGGAACTTGGCATACTTATTAGAATATAAAAGCATGTTACCAAATAGCCTCACATTTCATTATGTTGTGTTAGGTTGAAAATTAAGGGTTTCTCTGGTGGTTCAAATGGTAAAGAATCTGCCTGCACTGTGGGAGACCTGGGTTTGATCCCTGGGTCAGGAAGATCTCTGGAGAAGGGCATGGCAACTCAGTCCAGTATTATTGTCTGGAGAATCCCATGGACAGAGGAGTCGGGCAGGTTACAGTCCATGGGGTTGCAGGATACAACTGAGCAATTCATACACACACTCACACACACACACACATACACAGGTTAAAAACTGCATGATCTATTGGAATTACAACAACACCTAATCAACATTATTTAAGGTATTTGGTTATAATCTATACCCTTGGTCATGGTTTATGTATCATACAAAATTTAGCATAGTTCCTCCATATTTATGTCCTGCAGGCCAGTCTTTGCACCTCGAACCCCATTGTCTCATAACTCTTTTCTTAATTTGCAGAAAAACGTGTGGAATGATTTGGCAATACAACTATATAATGCACAGTGTTGGTTTAGATTGTGCACAATGATCACCTAGTGGAAAAAAGATCATCTGTTCTAACATAAGATGCATGCATCTTTAGATAGTGTGATATACAAACTTCAGATTTACAAAGCCAAACGAAATAGATTCTTTAGCATTCATCTCATTGTCTTCTTTCCTAAAGGAATAATCACAGGGATTCTTTAGGCAACAACTTTCCCAGGTACATGGGAAGTATGTTTCTATTTTTAACACAAAATTCATTTACATGTGACATTCCATTGACATGTTTAGGGTCAAAGCAAGGGAGAGATTTTTTTTTTTTTTGACATGCATCATCAGATTAAGCAGATAATTTATCATAATCTTATTTACACTGACAGCCATTTTATGAGAAAGTGAAATTTTACAGGAGGAAAGCAGTCAACAAAATACGCAATAGAAAGTTTCTACCAGCCAAATCCCACTTTTTGGAATACAAAATGTGTTAGTTTACTAATCCTACTTTGGTCATACACTGGAAACCTCTTTAATATCTAGAGGCCAGATATTACAAAATTGGGACCCAGTATATACATTTGTCCAGTATGTACAGAATATATAATGTAGAGTTAAATGGAATGCATTCAACATCTAGAGCAATAGTAAGCTGAAATGCTCTGGTACGCACCAGCGAAACCTCTTTTGCGATCTTTCCTCCCACCTCCCTCCACCCAATGAAAAAGTACAGGGTATACTGGTCAGAGAGGAGGTTTAACAGTTGTATTTTTAATGACAGTATTTCCCATCGGTTCTTAAAAGCTATTTAGAAGAAGCATTATTCTACTGCTTCTACTTTTATACGCATCAAGCACTTCTAATATCTAGGAAGACTACATACTTCATACACCAACTTGCTTGTCCTCTATGCACACAACACTGTTAAATAAGGGGCACACATGACAATGCTTATAATGGGCCCGACCCATTTCCTGCCTCACTTTCTTCTCTCCACCACCAATCCACTTTTCTCTGTATATAGTATATATAATGGACAAATGGGTCCTAATTTACAACATCTAGTCTTTCTTTAAAGTGGATGCCACTGTATGACAAAAAAGAGTTAGTAAACAGTACATTCTGTGTTAGAAGTTTCTAGGAAAGACTGTTTTCTGAAAACATGAGCATGACAGCCCTCTGGGCTGTGGAAGGGGGAGGAAAGAGTCTTAGGCTAGAATGCTCATATTTTGAAGATGCTTTCAGGTTATAACTGTTAGCTGTGTACAGTTTATTCAAGACTGATCTGTATAGAGTGGACAAATGAAGTCCTTATTTTAAACACCTAGTCCCCCTAGTGCTTAGAAGTGGCTGACACAGGTTAAATGCAGAGAGAGTGAATGTCCAATGCTAAGCCACCTCTGTGAGCAGTATACAGCTGTCTATGCTTGTTCAGCAGTTGGGAGAAGACGGGAGGGGAAGAATTGCAGAAGGTTCTATGCTAGTGCGTTCATACCTGGACATTTTCGGATGAAACCACCTGTTGTAGATCATATGAATTTTGTTTAGTTGTGTATACAGTGTATGTCACGGACAAATGAGTCCTAATTTTGTGGCATCTAGTTTCTAGATGTAAAAGAAATGGCCAGTGTGTGAGTTAGTTAGTAAAACTAGTGCATTTTGTTCACTTTGTGTTGAAATTTACAGGAACACTTGTCTTCTGGAAATGATTTCTGCATATGAATTTGTCCAACAAGCTCGAGGTGTTACAAATCTCCCTTTTAACACAGTGGCTCCTGTGCTATGGCCTGAGTCAGAGCATCATCACTTTCTCACACAGAATCCCACTGTAATAAAGACACTTGTGATGGCCGGAGCAAGGCAGCGAGGTGTTTCTGATACGCCCCACTTCCAAGTGGCTTGGGATCCTGCAGCTGAAGGTACTGCATTCCCAGCAAGGCTCTTGGCTGCAGTCAGTGTGCTGAAGCTCCATCACACGGGCAAGAGTCGCACATAGCCATGTGGGAAGGTGCACAGAGCAGGGTGTCTGTTGCCTGCTCCAGTTCAACAGCTCTGGACAGACTCTCTCAGAACTGGTCACTGGCCATGTATCTCCAGCCTGAGCTGCAGATCAAACCCAACGCTCACAAGGATGTGTTTTCTCCCAAAAAGAAAAAAATGTACACAGTGTTTCTGGAGCCTAAACACCAACATACCATTTTAGAAAACACATTTTTCCATGCTTTCCTGATGTCACATGCACCTAATGGCCCCTCAGACTTTTCTTTGCTTAGTGCCTAACACACAAGCCCAACAAGCACTCAGATATGTGGGGCTAGACACGCACATGCAAGAACATGGAAACACATTTTACTACCATCATGCCCTGACCTTCGTGGATCACAGCCTTGTTGTGGTGAAGGAGCTGGTGTAACCAATGAAGCTATCAGTCATGCTGTCCAGGGCCACCCAGGACAGACAGGTCACAGTGGAGAGTTCTGATAAACTATGGCCCACTGGAGAAGGAAATGGCAAACCACTCCAGGATTCTTGGACCAAGAACCCCAAGAACAGTATGAAAAGGCAAAAAGACACGATGCCAGAAGATGAGCACCCCCAGGTCAGAAGGTGCCCCATATGCTACTGGGGAAGAGCAGAGGACAATTACTAACAGCTGCAGAAAGACCGAACGGGCTGGGCTAGAGCAGAGATAATGCTCAGGTGTGGATGTGCCTGGGCGTGAAAGGAAAATCCGATGCTGTGAAGAATAATATCGTATACATGAATCTAAGCAAATTCCAAGAAAACAGTGAAGGTCAAAGGAGCATGGTGTGCTGCAGCCCACGGGCTTGCAAAGAGTCAGACATGACTTAGCAAATGCACCACCACAACTCCCTCACCTGTTGTTTTTACTTAGTTGCTGATTAGTTATAATTATACATTTATTTTGATTCTCATCTGACCCTTTTTCTCCACCACAGTGCTGCCAGGATTCCTTTAAATCACCACTGTAAGTTTTTCTTCTGCTTAAACACCATCATTTTCTGACCTGTCACCTTGAAACGTTTGGGTCTCTTGGACATAACATTAAAGCCCAACTACTAGAGACGTCCCTGGTGGTCCACTGGTTAAGAACTTGCCTTCCAATGCAGAGGACACGAGATCAATCCCTAGTCGAGGAACTAATATCCCACATGCCTCGGAGCAACTAAGCCTGTGTGCTGAAACTGGAAAGCCTGTAGAGGAAGCCCTGACTCGCAATGCACCTAAAGACCCAGTGCAGCAAATAAAATAAAATAAGATAAAACAAGAAGCCCAACTACCAGGCAGTGATCCAACCTACCTCACCGACAAGTATTCTTCCTCATATCCTGGTCAGCACTATAACACAGTTGAAAGAATGCACAATGGGGAAACAAGAGATAGGGAACCTACTGGCCACTGAACTTGGTTGAGTACTTTATAGCTACCTGATGCTCTCTTGGGAAAGGAACTCCTGAGTTGGCCTAGAAGGCTAGACTAGTTATTACAGCCCTTGGATTCTCTAAGCTTACACTTTATCATCTCAACTCCTCCTGAGGATTGTGGGCAAAGTATTGGTGCACATCTGAAAGGTAAAGTGAAGGAGAAACCACTGTTTTAACATTGTTAAAATTGGTACTGCTTCAATCACATAATACTTTAAATAGTTCACTGCTCTAAACAGTTGCTTGAAATAGTTCACGTGAACTCTGTGAAGGGCACCTCAAGACACAGGAGAGAACACTAAGGTTCACAGTAGTCATTGCTTACCCAGTGTCAGACAGATGATGGGAGAGTCAGAACTAGAATACAGGCTTTGATTCGTAAGTCCCAAGAGTATTCTCTGAATTGTGATACATGAATCTAAGCAAATTCCAAGAAAACAGTGAAGGTCAAAGGAGCATGGTGTGCTGCAGCCCACGGGCTTGCAAAGAGTCAGACATGACTTAGCAAATGCACCACCACAACTCCCTCACCTGTTGTTTTTACTTAGTTGCTGATTAGTTATAATTATACATTTATTTTGATTCTCATCTGACCCTTTTTCTCCACCACAGTGCTGCCAGGATTCCTTTAAATCACCACTGTAAGTTTTTCTTCTGCTTAAACACCATCATTTTCTGACCTGTCACCTTGAAACGTTTGGGTCTCTTGGACATAACATTAAAGCCCAACTACTAGAGACGTCCCTGGTGGTCCACTGGTTAAGAACTTGCCTTCCAATGCAGAGGACACGAGATCAATCCCTAGTCGAGGAACTAATATCCCACATGCCTCGGAGCAACTAAGCCTGTGTGCTGAAACTGGAAAGCCTGTAGAGGAAGCCCTGACTCGCAATGCACCTAAAGACCCAGTGCAGCAAATAAAATAAAATAAGATAAAACAAGAAGCCCAACTACCAGGCAGTGATCCAACCTACCTCACCGACAAGTATTCTTCCTCATATCCTGGTCAGCACTATAACACAGTTGAAAGAATGCACAATGGGGAAACAAGAGATAGGGAACCTACTGGCCACTGAACTTGGTTGAGTACTTTATAGCTACCTGATGCTCTCTTGGGAAAGGAACTCCTGAGTTGGCCTAGAAGGCTAGACTAGTTATTACAGCCCTTGGATTCTCTAAGCTTACACTTTATCATCTCAACTCCTCCTGAGGATTGTGGGCAAAGTATTGGTGCACATCTGAAAGGTAAAGTGAAGGAGAAACCACTGTTTTAACATTGTTAAAATTGGTACTGCTTCAATCACATAATACTTTAAATAGTTCACTGCTCTAAACAGTTGCTTGAAATAGTTCACGTGAACTCTGTGAAGGGCACCTCAAGACACAGGAGAGAACACTAAGGTTCACAGTAGTCATTGCTTACCCAGTGTCAGACAGATGATGGGAGAGTCAGAACTAGAATACAGGCTTTGATTCGTAAGTCCCAAGAGTATTTCTCTGGAGATTGTGAAACATTAGAATCTTTTTCATGATCTCATCCTACAAATTGTGCAGGTGCCTCTCAAATGCTTGTGTGTGTGTTAGTCGCTTAGCCGCGTCCAATTCCTTGTGACCCCACGGACTGTAGCCCTCAAGACTCCTTTGTCATGGGATTCTCTCGGCGAGAATACTCGAGTGCGGTGCTACTCCCTTCTCCAGGGGATCTCCCCGAACCAGGGATTGAACCCAAATCTCCTGCATTGCAGGCAGATTCTGGACCATCTGAGCCACCAGGGAAGCTCATCAAATGCTTGAAGTTTGACTTAAAAACTAACTTGTGATAAAAGAAATTTGCACTCTGACAACTTAAGGACAGAGTGTCCTCCGGAACAAAGAAAAGACCCACTGTTCATAAATCAATGGAACTGACACATTTAAAGGCAGCTTTGTTGATCACCAGGAAGGTAGTAAGCCTGGGACAAACAGGGCACAAAGCAGCAGAACTGGTATGTGTCGAGCACTCACCTAGGCTCATGGGAGAGAAAGTGAGAGGAGCAGTAATACCAATAATTTAGAATGAAAAACACAAGGCTCTGGGCCCTGCCATATTCACATTCATTATTTCATGTCAGTTAGAACTCTAGGACGTCCCCAGCCATCCGGTGGTTGAGAATCTGCCTGCCGATGCAGGGCACACGGGTTCAACCCCTGGTATAGGAGGATTCCAGGTGCCTCAGAGCAACGGAGCCCTGCGCTGTGAGACTGAAGCCTGTTCACCCTGAGCTCCATGACAAAAGAAGCCACAGCAATGAGAAACCGGCGCACTGCAACCAGAGGGTGGCCCTCAGTCACCACAACTAGAGACAGCCCACGTGCAGCAATAAAGACTCAAAACTAATAAATCAAAGAACTCAAAGACAACTTAAACAGATGGAGAGATATTCCATGTTCCTGGGTCGGTAGAATCAATATTGTGAAAATGACCATACTACCAAATATCATCTGTAGATTCAATGTGATACCGATCAAACTACCAATGACATTCTTCACAGAACTAGACCAAAGAATAACACAGTTCCTATGGAAACACAAAAGACCTCGAATAGCCAAAGCAGTCTTGAGAAAGAAGAATGGAGCTGGAGGGATCAGTCTCCCTAGTTTCAGACTATACTACAAAGCAACAGTCCTCAAGACAGTATGGTACTGGCACAAAAAACAGAAATATAGACCAATGGAACAAAACAGAGAACCCAGAGATAAACCCAGACACATATGAGTACCTTATTTTTGACCAAGGAGGCAAAAATATCAAATGGGACAAAGACAGCCTCTTCAACAAATGGAGCTGGGAAAATTGACAGCTACATGCAAAAAAATGAAGCTGGAACATTCCCTGACACCACACACAGAAATCAACTCAAAATGGATTAAAGACCTAAATGTAAGACCAGAAACCATAAAACTGTTAGAAGAGAATATAGGCAAAATACGCAAGGACATAAATCAAAGCAAGATCTTCTATGACCCGCCTTCTGGAATATCTGAAATAAAAACAAAAATAAACATATGGGACCTAATGAAACTCAAAAGCTTTTGCACAGCAGAAGCAACTACAAAAAAATGTGAACAGACAACCCACAGAATGGGAGAAAATTATAGCAAATGAAACAACAAAGAATTAGTCTCCAAAATCTATCAGCAACTCAGTCAGCTCAGCACTGAAAAAGTAAACAACCCAATCAAAAAATGGGAAAGGGACCTTAAGAGACATCTCTCCAAAGAGGACAAAAGATGGCCAAAAAATATATGAAACAATGCTCAACCTCGCTTATTATTAGAGAAATGCAAATCAAAACTACAATGAGGTATCACCTCACACCAGTCAGAATGGCCATCATCAAAAAATCAGATAATAAAAGCTGATAATAAATGCTGGAGAGGGTGCAGAGAAAAAGGAACACTCTTGCATTGTTGGTGGGAATGTAAATTGATACAGCTGCTATAGAAGACAGTATGGAGATTCCTTAAATAACTAAAAATAGAAGCACCATACAATCCCACTATTAGGCTTATATCCTGATGAAATCAATATTGTGAAAATGACCACCAATAGATCAATGTGATACCGATCAAACTACCAATGACATTCTTCACAGAACTAGACCAAAGAATAACACAGTTCCTATGGAAACACAAAAGACCTCGAATAGCCAAAGCAGTCTTGAGAAAGAAGAATGGAGCTGGAGGGATCAGTCTCCCTAGTTTCAGACTATACTACAAAGCAACAGTCCTCAAGACAGTATGGTACTGGCACAAAAAACAGAAATATAGACCAATGGAACAAAACAGAGAACCCAGAGATAAACCCAGACACATATGAGTACCTTATTTTTGACCAAGGAGGCAAAAATATCAAATGGGACAAAGACAGCCTCTTCAACAAATGGAGCTGGGAAAATTGACAGCTACATGCAAAAAAATGAAGCTGGAACATTCCCTGACACCACACACAGAAATCAACTCAAAATGGATTAAAGACCTAAATGTAAGACCAGAAACCATAAAACTGTTAGAAGAGAATATAGGCAAAATACGCAAGGACATAAATCAAAGCAAGATCTTCTATGACCCGCCTTCTGGAATATCTGAAATAAAAACAAAAATAAACATATGGGACCTAATGAAACTCAAAAGCTTTTGCACAGCAGAAGCAACTACAAAAAAATGTGAACAGACAACCCACAGAATGGGAGAAAATTATAGCAAATGAAACAACAAAGAATTAGTCTCCAAAATCTATCAGCAACTCAGTCAGCTCAGCACTGAAAAAGTAAACAACCCAATCAAAAAATGGGAAAGGGACCTTAAGAGACATCTCTCCAAAGAGGACAAAAGATGGCCAAAAAATATATGAAACAATGCTCAACCTCGCTTATTATTAGAGAAATGCAAATCAAAACTACAATGAGGTATCACCTCACACCAGTCAGAATGGCCATCATCAAAAAATCAGATAATAAAAGCTGATAATAAATGCTGGAGAGGGTGCAGAGAAAAAGGAACACTCTTGCATTGTTGGTGGGAATGTAAATTGATACAGCTGCTATAGAAGACAGTATGGAGATTCCTTAAATAACTAAAAATAGAAGCACCATACAATCCCACTATTAGGCTTATATCCTGATGAAATCAAACTTGAAAGAAGCACCTGTACCCCAATGTTCACTGCAGCACTTTATGTTAATAGCTAGAACATGGAAGCAACCTAAATGTCCATTGATGAATGAATGGATCCAGAAGTTCTGGTACATATATACAATGGAACACTTCTCAGCTGTAAAAGACATGCAGAAGAATCAGTCCTAATGACGTGGATGGATCTAGAACCTATTATGAAAAGTAAGTCAAAAAAGAGAAAGATAAGTAGAGTATACTAACATATATGGAATCTAGTAAGATGGCAATAATAACACACGCAATGAAGCGATGGAAAAACAGACATGGAGAACAGACGTATGGACATTGTGGGGAATGAACAGTGGGTGGGAAGCACAGAGGGAGTAACATGGAAACTAGACTATCATATGTGAAAAAGACAGCTATTGTCATTGCGCTGTGAGAACAGGGGATCCTGCAGGGGTGCTGTGTGACAGCCTGGAGGGCTGGGATGGGTGGGATATACACCTGACTAATCTGGGATTATACATATCTGTAAACAACAAAACTCTGTAAAAGTAAAAAGTAAAATAAAAATAATTATATATAAAAGAACTAATGAATAAACACAGGCACTCCACAGCCCTAGTTCTTTCCCTTCCCCGCTCTATCTTTCTCTGCAGCCTCCACCGCCATCCAGCATGCTGTATTATTCACTGATGCTGCTGATTGCCTGCTGTTAGAAAGGAAATCTCATGATGGTGGGGATTTCTGTCTTGCTCACTGCTGCTTCCCCAGGGCCTAATATAACATCCGGTTCATTAGATGCACTCAATAAACACTTGGTAATGAATAAACAAGTGCATGAGCTTAAACAATAGCCCCCAGGTAGGCACTAGTTCTCTCTCATTTTACAGAGAAGCAGCCTCTTACACGGAGCAACAGTTTCCCAAGGTCACGGAGCTCCTAGGTGGGTAATGCCAGGACTCGCCCACAGGGCTCCCGCTCTCCTTGACACCCCAGGCGGCTGCAGCAGCACGGAGCAATCACTCTGGATCAGCTTACTGCAGTCCGACCCAATAAATATTCAAATCACGCATCCAACGAGCTCCCCTTGCTCTGAACCTCTGCTCATTAGGCACCCTTCTGATTACAGATCTGACTTCTCAGGGAAGAAAAATACACTGACCAGTCAGCATGTGCACCTGTTCTGCTTGAAAATTACAATTTATCTTGTTAAATCCATGCATTGGCGTTCTGCTTTCTCCACAACTCTTTCAACACTGATTAGTATATTCCCAGCCCAATTCATTCTGTGTGTCCTGATGGCATCTAGGATCTGAGGCTGGGAAGCTGAGCACAGGGTCTAGAACTTCTTCACCTGGGAAAGGAGCTCTCCTCTTGAGATACCATCTCACCAGATCTGCTGTAGGTCAACCTCCCCAGCTGGTGGCCCCATATCACTGCATTCACATTTGACTGGGATAAAGCTTTCTGGGCAAACCAGTGTTCTAACTACAGTTATCTGATACAATTTGGGAATGACAGTGATTAACAGGAATCATGAAAGTGTGCTTATTGGTCTCAAGCTAAGAGTATAAAAGTAAGTCACAACTTTATTGCAGAGTTTCCTAGCAAGGTTAAACGGGAAACTCTAAGGAAGTCAGACAATTTTCTATTTGAACACAAAGGACTTCAGGAAAGGAAAATGAACAACGTCACTACATAGAATGTAAATTAAATTTAAAGCTCAGTAATTCCCGTAGCCTGAATCCCTCACAATATTTTGAATATAAGAGAACAACATCGTGCATTCCCCAATCATGCAAGGAGTCAAGAAATCACTCCTGTGACTTTAATTACAGGAATCATTTTTTAAATGAAACTGTTACAATTTTCTTGACATATTGTATCCCCCGACTTAAGACATAGGAATCAGAGGTCATAGATCAAAATTTCCATTATGCACACCTGACACTCTTGATACATAAGATTGTTCATGTTTGTTTACCATTTATACATATATGAGTTGATAGCTTTAAATCCCGAAATAAATGAGCTCATCTGTGCATTTATTCTAGAAGGTGAGAAGATGGAAAATAAATTGCAGAAAACATTTGTCTGCTACTTACAGGAAAAAAATGTTTTGATTAAAAGGGAAATCTATCACCTAAAGAGTTTAAATAGGATGCTTCTTAAAAAACAATTCCATCTGATTAAGATTATGTCAGTGATGAGGGCAGATAAGGAAGGCAGAGCGCTGAAGAACTGATGCTTTCCAACTGTGGTCCTGGAGAAGATGCAAGAGTCTCTTGGACAGTAAGGAGATCAAACCAGCCAATCCTAACGGAAATCAACCCTGAATATTCATTGGAAGGGCTGATGCTGAAGCTGAAGCTCCAATACTTTGGCCACCTGATATGAAGAGCCGACTCACTGGAAAAGACCTTGATGCTGGGAAACACTGAGGGCAAGAGGAGAAGGGGATGACGGAGGACGAGATGTCTGGAGGGCGTCAGCGATTCAATGGATGTGAATTTGGGCAAACTCGGGCAGATGGTGAAGGACAAGGAGACCTGGCATGCTGCTGTCCACAGGGTTGCAGAGTTGGACACAGCTTGGGGAATGAACAACAACGGGCACACGTACAGAACTGAGGGCACAAGAAGAAACCCCCCACAGACCCCAGTCCCACAGCTGCTGCCTGCATTTCTGAATGGAGCATTTTTAGGTAATACAGTGTTATTCTTGCACATTGTCCAATTTACCATGAAAACTATAAAGTATGTTAAACTAGAAAATAAAAATTATACAGAGGATTTCTTTAAAAAGATATCAGAAATCAATTTTAAATTAATTACCAGTTCAATATCCTCTTTCTGCTGCTGACAAGTTTTCGTGTTTGTGCAACAAGTATTCATATTTTGCTATGTTAGTTGGACTCCTGTGACTTTAATTACAGGAATCATTTTTTAAATGAAACTGTTACAATTTTCTTGACATATTGTATCCCCCGACTTAAGACATAGGAATCAGAGGTCATAGATCAAAATTTCCATTACGCACACCTGACACTCTTGATACATAAGATTGTTCATGTTTGTTTACCATTTATACATATATGAGTTGATAGCTTTAAATCCCGAAATAAATGAGCTCATCTGTGCATTTATTCTAGAAGGTGAGAAGATGGAAAATAAATTGCAGAAAACATTTGTCTGCTACTTACAGGAAAAAAATGTTTTGATTAAAAGGGAAATCTATCACCTAAAGAGTTTAAATAGGATGCTTCTTAAAAAACAATTCCATCTGATTAAGATTATGTCAGTGATGAGGGCAGATAAAGAAGGCAGAGCGCTGAAGAACTGATGCTTTCCAACTGTGGTCCTGGAGAAGATGCAAGAGTCTCTCGGACAGTAAGGAGATCAAACCAGCCAATCCTAACGGAAATCAACCCTGAATATTCATTGGAAGGGCTGATGCTGAAGCTGAAGCTCCAATACTTTGGCCACCTGATATGAAGAGCCGACTCACTGGAAAAGACCTTGATGCTGGGAAACACTGAGGGCAAGAGGAGAAGGGGATGACGGAGGACGAGATGTCTGGAGGGCGTCAGCGATTCAATGGATGTGAATTTGGGCAAACTCGGGCAGATGGTGAAGGACAAGGAGACCTGGCATGCTGCTGTCCACAGGGTTGCAGAGTTGGACACAGCTTGGGGAATGAACAACAAGGGGCACACGTACAGAACTGAGGGCACAAGAAGAAACCCCCCACAGACCCCAGTCCCACAGCTGCTGCCTGCATTTCTGAATGGAGCATTTTTAGGTAATACAGTGTTATTCTTGCACATTGTCCAATTTACCATGAAAACTATAAAGTATGTTAAACTAGAAAATAAAAATTATACAGAGGATTTCTTTAAAAAGATATCAGAAATCAATTTTAAATTAATTACCAGTTCAATATCCTCTTTCTGCTGCTGACAAGTTTTCGGTGTTTGTGCAACAAGTATTCATATTTTGCTATGTTAGTTGGACTCTTTATGTAACGGCTTAGGTTGCTTTCCTTGTTCTCTTTGAAGACTTTAAAGACATTGCCCGTGTGATGCAGAACATGTAGTTTCTGCTGGTTTAATGGCTAATTACAGAAACAAGCAAGGAAATGGGAAAATCCAACTAAACTGCAAATAAGTCATGAAGGGCTCTGTGAGCTGTAGCTACAATTTCACACCCTGCTGCAACCGTTTCACACCCTGTTTTAAAATAAAGACTTTGTCGACAATCCTTTTTGTTAATTTTAGTTTGATATGTCAATGTTTATTAAGTACCGGGGTTTTACAGAAAGTGGCTTTGGATTATGCTTATGTTTTTCATTAGCAGGAATGTCTTTATCAGGACCCACTCAACCAGTCCTATCTCTGTTCTCTCTCCAAAACAAGATACAATCTACAATCTGTTGTTGGAGTAGCTTAAATACAATCTACCATGTTCTTCTCTACGATTGCCTTAAAACGCCTTAGGCTAAGTGCACTAAAGAAAACAAGACAAGGGGCTTCCCTGGTGGTCCAGTGGGTAAGGACACCGCCTTGCAGTGTAAGGGGCGCTGGTTCGATCCCTGGCCTGGGAGGATCCCACGTGAAGCGGAGCGGTTGGACTGATGTGTCCAATTGCCAAGCCGGAGCTCTGGAGCGCATGCGCCTAGAGCCGGCGCTCTGTGACGACAGACGCCACCGCGATGGGAGGCCCACAGGAGCCAAAGAACAAAAACGGATGAACATGGAAAAACAAAAGACCAATAGAGGTGGCCCGCCCACTCCCCTCCCTCCCCACCCCACCCCCTCAAATAAATAAATGAATAAATAAATCTTTAAAAAAAGAAAGAAAACAAGACAAGCCCCCTTCTGTGCCACACCCTATGCACATTCATGGCAGGAGGGATGCACGCACTTATCTGAGAGGGTGTATTTTGTTTAAATGTTTCAAGAAACAACAATAAAAACAATCTATTGAGCAGTCACTTTTGGAAAGGAGGCCCATATTGATAGTTGCCATAACCGTAAGGAAATAGAAATCATTTTTCTCATTTTGGAAGAATGCATTTTCTGACTCTAGATGGTCAACACTATGACTATTTTCTCACAGTGAACAGAAATGAGCAACAGGAAATCACCCACATACCATTTTAAAGTAGGGCTTATTAAAAACATGGGTAGTTGACTGTGAACATTAAAGATTATTAAAAATCTCAACTTCAAAATCTCCCCAAATCCCTAAACTATAATGCAATTCTTGATCTATTAAACTCTCTGGGGTCACTGTAATATAATCGAGGCATCTATTACACATAGATTAGATTAACCTAATTTATGAAACTAGATACATACTTTTATATCTGAAGGCCCTTTGAGGCAATTGTGCAGAATACTGTACCAAGAACTGTTGGAAATATTGAAAGATTTCATACTATAAAAACTACATCAATGCAATTTAAAACTGAACAAAATGGTTCCTTCCTTTTCCATATACATTTTAACCATTGTCTCCACAAACTCCTTCAACAAACATTGCATGAAAAAAGCATTTTGCACTTTGCCAACCAGACTGACTTCTTTCTGTGTAGCTCACTTGACTTCTGCATGTTATATATTTTCTCCTTTATTAAAGATGATGTAATCTTAGCTTCTGCCACATTCATACCCACAAGGCCTACTGAGAATAAGAGGCAGATGAAAAGATGAAGATGGGGAAGATAAGATTTCATTAAACAGGTTTGCAACCAAATATAGAAATCTGATAAAAACTCACAGTAAAGATGCAGATGAGTAATGAAACGTTATCTGAAGAGAAGAAATTTGGCCACTGAACCAAACTAAGACACACACCTGGAAAAGATTCAGAACGAGCAGTAGGAAACCAACTATTTATTCTGAGAAGATAATATTACAATGATTGGATCAGATCAAACAATTTGTGTATTGCCAGATGGAGAAACTGCATTCACCTGTGGGTCAGCCCATGTCTCTAAGGCTGTGTCTATCGAGACAGTGCCCTGTCTTCCACTGATGATATAAACAATGTCTCTCCCTTCTTAGGCAGCACTTGATCTGAGGAAGAGTAAGAGAGAAAAGAGATGCTGACATGGGCACTGAGCTAAATCTGACTCCACCTTCAGCTCCATTTTTGTACCATTTCTCTACACAGCCAGAACTAGCAACCTAATCACACCATGACTAAAAGCCAAGCTTTTCAGTGACTGTTTAGTAAGCACTTACTGAGCACCTACTATGTGCCAGCCATGGCTCTGAGTCCCAATGATACAGTAAAGAAAATACAGTTGACACAGGATGACTGCTCAGTGACCATTTGAATGAGCAGAACCTAATGAGAAAGAGAACACCATGACTTTTCTTTAAGGTTGGTGTATGATTCTCTAATCCATCGCTGGCTTCCACGTGTCTAGATTCATGGCTATGGTTATAAAACCAGAGCATATCAGAGCTCAGAGGGTCTTGTGATAGTCAATTCCTTTTTACACATGGAAGAGGAGGTTAAGAAACATGGCTAAGCTCTCTCATGTCTCTTGGTCTCTAATTCAGTCGTCTGTGTCTATGAGGTCTATTTTAGACTTGTTGTATTCTCTGGTGCAAGATTCACCTTGAATGTATGTATATTAGAGAATATTGGGAGGGAACAGTTTCTTAATTATTGGAAGTCTTCAAAGAGTTTTAAGTTTTAAGATAGATAATTTTTTTTTTTTCTTTTTTTCTCTAATAGACGACACTGAGACAGAGAGGTTAGGCACATTGCCTGAAGCCACACAGCGAGGAAGCCGTCAGCCTGGGACATGAGCTCAGTTTAACCCTGTGCTCTTCTCACTATCCTGTCGTGCTCACAAGCCACCGTCTGCTCTACTAGGGAGCTAAGTGAAGCCTTTAGAGACATGTCATTCCTTATTTCTCATTAATTTGCTTGTTCATTCAGTCATCCATCCATTCAGGAAGTTTTTACTGAGCACCTATGAGGTGCCAGCAATGGCTCTGGGTCCTGATGATACATCAATGAATAACAAAGTGTTGCCTTAATGCAGATTATGCTATTCATGTGTGAAGAAGGCATACAGTTAAAAAATAAGTGTAGGGTGCGGAGAAAAGGGAACACTCCTGCATTGTTGGTGGGAATGTAAATTGATACAGCCTCTATGGAAGACAGTCTGGAGATTTCTTAAAAAACTAAAAATAGAAGCACCATACCACCCAGCAATCCCACTCTTAGGCTTATACCCTGATGAAATCCAATCTGAAAGAAGCACCTGTACCCCAATGTTCATTGCAGCTCTCTATACAATAGCTAGAACATGGAAGCAACCTAGATGCCCATCGACAAACGATGGATCCAGAAGCTCTGGTACATATACACAATGGAATACTACACAGCTGTAAAGAGAAATGCAGAAGAATCAGCCCTAATGAGGTGGCTGGATCTAGAACGTATCCTAAAAAGTGAAGTCAGTCAGAAAGAGAAGGACAAATACAGTATATTAACACATATCTATGGAACCTAGTAGGATGGTGATGATGGCACATGCAGTGAAGCGACGGAAAGACAGACATAGACAGTGGACATATGGACATTGTGGGGAAGGAACAGAGGGTGGGAGATGTAAAGGAAGTAGCATGAAGGCCTGTACTATCATAATTGAAGAAAACAGCTATAGTCACTGCTCTGTGAGAAAAGGGGATCCTTTGGGGTGCTGTGTGATGGCTGGGAGGGGTGGGAAGGGAGGGATATACATATGACTAATCTGGGAACATACATATCTGTAAACAACAAAACTCTGTAAAAGTTAAAAGCAAAATAAAGGTTTTTTTTAAAAAAGTGTAAAATATAATGCAGATTGCAATGAGTGTTTGGGAGGAGTCAATGAGAAGGGTAAGAGAATTAAGAATGATACAGTCAGGAGAAGGGGCTCTTTCTAAAAGGATGACAGCCACAGACTCTCTGAGATGGTGACATTTAAGCAGAACCATGCAGAAGGAACAAGTGGAGCGGTGCAGGGCCAGAGACAAACGAATGCCGAGGCCTTCAGGTAGACACGGGCACGCTGTACTGTGGGAAGAGCAAGGTCAGGGTGGCTGGAGCCAAGGAGTGAGGGAGAGGCAGGGATGGCAGGTGTCAGAGTCGACAGGCCTGGACAAGAAGTTTGCATTTTATTCTCTGTACTTTAGATAGCCAGAGGAGGGCTCTAACCAGGGTACTAACATTCTGACTTACATTTTTAAAACCATCACCTTGTTCTCCAAGGAATAATCCAGAAAGGGGCAAGTGTACAAGCAGGAAGGGTGGCATCCGTGACAGTCTCCATCAGCTCCTCTTAGCTTATACCCTGATGAAATCCAATCTGAAAGAAGCACCTGTACCCCAATGTTCATTGCAGCTCTCTATACAATAGCTAGAACATGGAAGCAACCTAGATGCCCATCGACAAACGATGGATCCAGAAGCTCTGGTACATATACACAATGGAATACTACACAGCTGTAAAGAGAAATGCAGAAGAATCAGCCCTAATGAGGTGGCTGGATCTAGAACGTATCCTAAAAAGTGAAGTCAGTCAGAAAGAGAAGGACAAATACAGTATATTAACACATATCTATGGAACCTAGTAGGATGGTGATGATGGCACATGCAGTGAAGCGACGGAAAGACAGACATAGACAGTGGACATATGGACATTGTGGGGAAGGAACAGAGGGTGGGAGATGTAAAGGAAGTAGCATGAAGGCCTGTACTATCATAATTGAAGAAAACAGCTATAGTCACTGCTCTGTGAGAAAAGGGGATCCTTTGGGGTGCTGTGTGATGGCTGGGAGGGGTGGGAAGGGAGGGATATACATATGACTAATCTGGGAACATACATATCTGTAAACAACAAAACTCTGTAAAAGTTAAAAGCAAAATAAAGGTTTTTTTAAAAAAAGTGTAAAATATAATGCAGATTGCAATGAGTGTTTGGGAGGAGTCAATGAGAAGGGTAAGAGAATTAAGAATGATACAGTCAGGAGAAGGGGCTCTTTCTAAAAGGATGACAGCCACAGACTCTCTGAGATGGTGACATTTAAGCAGAACCATGCAGAAGGAACAAGTGGAGCGGTGCAGGGCCAGAGACAAACGAATGCCGAGGCCTTCAGGTAGACACGGGCACGCTGTACTGTGGGAAGAGCAAGGTCAGGGTGGCTGGAGCCAAGGAGTGAGGGAGAGGCAGGGATGGCAGGTGTCAGAGTCGACAGGCCTGGACAAGAAGTTTGCATTTTATTCTCTGTACTTTAGATAGCCAGAGGAGGGCTCTAACCAGGGTACTAACATTCTGACTTACATTTTTAAAACCATCACCTTGTTCTCCAAGGAATAATCCAGAAAGGGGCAAGTGTACAAGCAGAAAGACCAGGTGAGTGGCACGTGCAGCAGTCTAAGTGACAGCAGAAAGTTATTTGAACTAGAGTGGTGGAGTGCTGGGAATAGATTCATATCTATTTCACTAGATCACATAATTTGATGGTGCATGTGTTGCTTATAAGAGGGCGAGGAATAAGGATTCCTAACTTCTAGTTAATTTTTAAAACTCCATTCCAATTAATTGCTATAAATAAAAGCCACAAACACATACACAGAAAGTGGGGAATATGTCTTCTATATAATAAGGGATGTGACTGGTCTTTATCCCTGCTCCGGGAGGGGGAAATTCTAATTTGACAGAAGCATCTCTGCTCTTCATAAGCCCCTTGGGTCACCCCTCAGTGTTTGTTAAGAGACAAGATGACTCGGGATGGGGCTGGTCATAAGAAACGCTAACGGTGAGATTATAGAGTCAGGGCTTTGAGTCAGTCCAGCCTCCAGGGAGGGCAAGAGGACTGGAGATTGAGGCGAAGTCAACCCTGCCCATGAAATGAAATTCCAATGAAAACTCTGGACGCCAAGGCTCCATGAAGCTTCCGGTTTGGTAAACACAGCCCTGGGCCTGGAGGAGAAGGCAGGTTGGCACATGCGGCAAGAGGGTACCGCATCGCAGTGCTGGAAACCCACCCAGAGCTCACCGGCTCCTCTAATCTCTATTATCTTATAATGAAACTGGAATTGTAAGTAGAGTGTGTTTCTGAGTTCTGTGTGTCACTCCAGTGAATGAGCAAACCTGAAGGGCTCGTGGGAAACTCTGAATTTAGAGCCAGTTGGTCAGAAGTGCAGGTGCCCTTCAGTGCAGCGCCGTGCGGTGCAGACGCTCAGTTGTGTCCGACTCTTTGTGACCCCGTGGACTGCAGCCCACCAGGCTTCCCTGTCCTTCACCATCTCCTGGAGTTTGCTCAAAGTCATGTTCATTGACTTAGCCTTCGTTACGGTCCAACTCTCACATTCATACATAACTACTAGAAAAAATCATAGCTTTGACGATATGAACCTTTGTCCGCAAAGTGATGTCTGGTGCTTTTTAATATGCTGTCTAGGCTTGTCATAGCTTTTCTTCCAAGGAGCAAGCGTCTCTTAATTCCATGGCTGCAGTCACCATCCACAGTGATTTTGTAGCCCAAGAAAATAAAGTCTGTCACTGTTTCCATTGTTTCCCCATCTATTTGCCATAAAGTGATGGGATCGGATGCTGATCTTCGCTTTTTTGAATGCTGAGTTGAAGCCAGCTTTTTCGCTCTCCTTTTCCACCTCTATCAAGGGGTTCTTTAATTCCTCTTCACTTTCTGCCATAAGTGTAATGTCATCTGCATATCTGAAGTTACTGATATTTCTCCCAGCAATCTTGATTCCAGGTTGTACTTTATCCAGACCAGCATTTCTCATGATGTACTCTGCATATAAGTTACATATGCAGGGTGACAATATACAACCTTGATGTACTCCTTTCCCAATTTGGAACCAGTCCATTGTTCCATGTCCGGTTCAGACTGTCGCTTTTTGACCTGTACACAGGTTTCTCAGGAGGCAGGTAAGGTGGTCTGATATTCCCATATCTTTCAGAGTTTTCTGTAGTTTATTGTGATTCACAGTCAAAGACTTTAGCATAGTCAATGAAGCAGAAGTAGATGTTTTTCTGAAATTCTCTTGCTCTTTCTATGATCCAACAGATGTTGGCAATTTGATCTCTGGTTCCTCTGCCTTTTTAAAATTCAGTTTGTACATCTGGAAGTTCTCAGCTTACATACTGTTGAAGCCAAGCTTGTGAGTATATGAAATGAACATCACCGTACAGTAGTTTGACATTCTTTGGCATTGGAATGACAACTGACCTTTTCCAGTCCTGTGGCCACTGCTGAATTTTCCAAATTAGGTGGCATATCAGGTGCAGCACTTTCTCAGCATCATCTTGTAGGATTTGAAACAGCTCAGCTGGAATTCCATCACCTCCACTAGCTTTGCTTATAGTTATGCTTCCTAGGGCCCACTGGACTTGACACTCCAGGATGTCTGGCTCTGGGTGAGTGATCACGCCATCATGGTTATCTGGGTGTCCTGGGAATATCCAAAGCGCAGCTGGCTTCTGAAGTCAGGGCCGTCTTATTGGGGACCGTGACTTGTAACCGTGGGGTCTGAGCTAGCTCTGGGTGCCTACCAGCAGAGTGGTAGTGAAGTACAGTGACTGCTGTCAGAACAGCCTTGGGGGCACCACTGCCGCCCAGGACAGAGGGACCTGGGGAGAATGACTTGTACACAGCCAGTACTAATGATGAGGGAGTCCTTCAGTTCTACCACCACTCCATTCTAAACACTGAGTAAATTCATGGAACTGTTACATGTTAACCCCGATTTACCGTGATAAAAGCTCTTAACGGGGCTTCCTCTGGTGGTCCACTGGGTAAGGACACCGCCTTGCAGTGCAAGGGATGCTGGTTCGAGCCCTGGCCTGGGAAGATCCCACGTGCCGCGGAGCGGCTGGACTGATGTGTCCAATTACCGAGCCGGAGCTCTGGAGCGCATGCGCCCAGAGCTGGCGCTCTGCAACGACAGATGCCACTGCGATGGGAGGCCCACAGGAGCCAAAGAACAAAGACGGATGAACACAGAGAAACGAAAGACCAATAGAAGTGGCCCACCTGCTCCCCTCCGTCCCCAATCCGACCCCCGCCCAAAATAAATAAATAAATAAATCTTAAAAAAAAAAAAAAAAGAAAAAAGCTCTTAACGTTCTCCTTTAGGTTATTTGAGGGAAAATGCAGGATCTTCATTTAGACATCAATAGTACCACTAGCAGTTTTAAATCTATCAGTCTTGGTTGCTACCACCAGCTGGCAAGCATGAGCTCTGTAACATCTGCAGTTTGGTCAGTCTACCCTCCTGGACCCCAGTTTTCTTGTCGCAGGGACCATGCAACCATCATCCTCCGGAGTGAGGGTCTATTGTCATCCTACACAGAGTGAGCTGGCAACCACCATTCCTGTCTTCCTGCATGTTTTGGGGGCAGGGTCGAGTATTCTTCTGTCACCCAAACCAGAAGCTTTAATTTTCCTTTCTCTTAAATCCATTGTCACCTAATAGCTTTCTTCTTGGGTGTCACCAGGGGGTCCAAAAATCACATCTGAAAGGACCTCAGAGATGAGCTGTTTATACGTTTATTCAATAGATATTTGTTGAGAGCCTTTTTATTCCAGAAACTGTTCTAGAAAGTCAGGAAACAATGAGCAGGACTTCAGGAGTTTAGTTTCCAGGGAGACAAGGGTCAAAAAA
Organism: Tragulus kanchil; assembly: GCA_022376925.1. NCBI lineage: Eukaryota > Metazoa > Chordata > Mammalia > Artiodactyla > Tragulidae > Tragulus > Tragulus kanchil. Next base: position 264,930,464 of record JAIOJX010000004.1, on the reverse strand, counting down.
ATGTTAGCACATTCAAACGCAAATCATTTCAGATAAATGTGAGGACTTTGTAAAAATATGACCAGGTGCTCTTATCAAGGGCCTGGTGTCTTTGTGGGCTTGGTCAGGAATGAGGATTTTAGTTCCTGAACACAGGCATTCCTCGTGAAGGGAAGAGCAGGAGACAAGGTTGGAAACCTCAGAAAGAAACGCCGGGAAGGTTGGGCATAGGGACAAGACTGCCTGGTTCCTGGGTCGGGGAATAGGACAACAGCCCACCCTTGCTCTGGGCCTCACACCCATCTCACCTCACCCTTTCTTTCCCTTCCAGGTTTTGTCCATTGTATTTCCATCAGAGTGATGCTTATTGGCTTCCCTTCCTCCAGCCTTCTGTCCTTTCACTACATCCTACTATGGATGATACAACACTCCATAAAAAACTTCATTTAAAAAGAGTCATATAATTCCTCTACCTAAAAACTGCCTGTGTCTCTCATTTGTGAGGAAAGCATGATCCTCTCAAGTAACTATACACTGTATCATTTCCAATAAAATAAGCTGTCTTTTCATATATCTGTCGGCACTATGTCTTTGTCTGCCAAAAGGATATTCAAACTGGGCTGAGTGCTCCCAAATGGTACTAGAACCTCAGCTCAAAAAACAGGAAGGTTCAGAGGCTCCACAGCACAGGAGCAGCCCAGGCAGTGGGCATTTCCCACCGGTCAGCTAGAACCACAGTTCAGCTTTCTCAGAGGTGATGCTCCAAGTCTTAGAGGATAATTCATGGTCTGGCCCTCACCAGTGTGGTCCTCCAGGGAATCCCAGCAGCATGAATGCGGACAGCAGACCATCTACCATTTAAAAGCCAAAGTCTAGTAAGGACTGGGACACGGGTCAGTCCTGGAAACAAAATCGGACCACTCCAAACTCCTTTATATCACAACTGCTTCTGGCTCTTAATAGAAAACAAACATTAGCATACTCAAAATTTTATGTTAAAAAGTATTTTAAAGAGAATCACTAGAATTTTGGAATAGGATGAAGAGATTCTGGAAACCCCTTTCTTTGTCAAGATATAAGTATCTCTGTGAATAGACTGAGCTTTGGTAAAGAATCTGACTACAATGCAGGAGACCTGGGTTTAGTCCCTGGGTTGGGAAGATCCCCTGAAGAGGGGAATGGCTACCTACTCCAGCATGCTTGCCTAGAGAATCCCATGGACAAAGGAGCCTGGTGGGCTACAGTCCCTGGAGTTGCAAAGAGTTGGACACAACTGAGCTACTAACACATGAATTTGGCTATTTTTGAATTTCAGATCCTGGTGAACTGGTGTTTTTTTATGTCATCTGTGTTTGAAATGCTAATCAATAATCTCATAGAATGACATGACATTTCGAATCCTTTAAGAGCTAATAATGACAGGAAAGCACCAAAGCAGAAGGGAAGCTAAAGGCAAGATACTTTTTTCTAAAGTGAAATGTGTACTTTATATTAAAACTTGATCATCAAGTGTTGGGAAAGAATAAAAAATGTGATCACATGACTGAAAAATGCTGTTAAGTTCTTCACTTGGAGAAGCCCAAAATGTACTCTTTGGAAATGAAACAGACTTCCTTTGTGGTTCCCACTGGAGAGCCAAGATAGAGGCCAAGTTTTCACCCTTCCTCCATGCCCGCCAAGGGGAACTTGAAGTGAGCCAAAAAAAAATCTGTCCTTCCAGCTCCTTTGTTCTGACTGAGGGAAGCTCCTGGCCCTCCTTCCCATGGCCCTACCCCCAGGGCCTTTCTGAGCCTCTTCTGCAAACTTCACACCATACCTCTCTGTGGTTTTAAGGATCTATTTCTTAAAATCTTGCATAGGGCTTAGAGGATAATTCATGGTCTGGCCCTCACCAGTGTGGTCCTCCAGGGAATCCCAGCAGCATGAATGCGGACAGCAGACCATCTACCATTTAAAAGCCAAAGTCTAGTAAGGACTGGGACACGGGTCAGTCCTGGAAACAAAATCGGACCACTCCAAACTCCTTTATATCACAACTGCTTCTGGCTCTTAATAGAAAACAAACATTAGCATACTCAAAATTTTATGTTAAAAAGTATTTTAAAGAGAATCACTAGAATTTTGGAATAGGATGAAGAGATTCTGGAAACCCCTTTCTTTGTCAAGATATAAGTATCTCTGTGAATAGACTGAGCTTTGGTAAAGAATCTGACTACAATGCAGGAGACCTGGGTTTAGTCCCTGGGTTGGGAAGATCCCCTGAAGAGGGGAATGGCTACCTACTCCAGCATGCTTGCCTAGAGAATCCCATGGACAAAGGAGCCTGGTGGGCTACAGTCCCTGGAGTTGCAAAGAGTTGGACACAACTGAGCTACTAACACATGAATTTGGCTATTTTTGAATTTCAGATCCTGGTGAACTGGTGTTTTTTTATGTCATCTGTGTTTGAAATGCTAATCAATAATCTCATAGAATGACATGACATTTCGAATCCTTTAAGAGCTAATAATGACAGGAAAGCACCAAAGCAGAAGGGAAGCTAAAGGCAAGATACTTTTTTCTAAAGTGAAATGTGTACTTTATATTAAAACTTGATCATCAAGTGTTGGGAAAGAATAAAAAATGTGATCACATGACTGAAAAATGCTGTTAAGTTCTTCACTTGGAGAAGCCCAAAATGTACTCTTTGGAAATGAAACAGACTTCCTTTGTGGTTCCCACTGGAGAGCCAAGATAGAGGCCAAGTTTTCACCCTTCCTCCATGCCCGCCAAGGGGAACTTGAAGTGAGCCAAAAAAAAATCTGTCCTTCCAGCTCCTTTGTTCTGACTGAGGGAAGCTCCTGGCCCTCCTTCCCATGGCCCTACCCCCAGGGCCTTTCTGAGCCTCTTCTGCAAACTTCACACCATACCTCTCTGTGGTTAAGATCTATCCTAAAATCTTGCATAGGGCTCAAGTGACTTCAATGGTTCAAGCAATTTGAGTGAATTCCTGACTTTCAGATTAACAAAGGAACAAAGGTCAACAGGACTTGAGCTTGAGTCAAACTGCAAGATAGGAAAGTCCCTCTGCCCAGCCTGTTCTGATGACAACATTCACTATACAAAAATCATCCTGCCTAGTTTAGGATCTGTCTTCTGCTCTAAAAAAGAAACTCTGAGAGGCTATGTCTGTCCTGCTCTCCTCTGATCGCCTTTCCAGGGGCCAACACAGTGCCTAGAACAGGGTAGGTAGTATTCATTGAACTAATGAAGTTGATCATTGCCTGACCTCTAAGAGCAACACGATGCTGAATCAGCAAAGGGTTTGAACATTAAAAGGCTTAACAATGCCATACATCCCCCAAACTGTATTTAAATGTAGCCACATTATTTGAAAAGCATCTCCTTCTGCTTCATTTGACTAAGATAAAGCCTTTGACTGCGTGGCTCACAACAGACTGTGGAAAATTCTTAAAGAGATGTGACTATCAGACCACCTTACCTATTTCCTGAGATACCCGTATGTGGGTCAAGAAGCAACAGTTAGAACCGGATATGCAACAAAGGACTGGTTCCAAATTGGGAAAGGAGTACGTCAAGGGCCACCCTGCTTATTTAACTTATATGTACAGTACATCATGTGAAATATGGGTCTGGATGAAGCACAAGCTGGAATCAAGATTTCTGGGAGAAATATCAATAACCTCAGATACACAGGTGATATACCACTCTAATGGCAGAAGGTAAAGAGGAACTAAAGAGCCTCTTTTTTTTTTTTGGCCACTTCTATTGGTCTTTGATTTATTCATTTTCATCCGTGTTTGTTCTTTGGCCTGTGTGGGCCTCCCAGCAGACTGGCCTCCCTCGCTGCAGAGCACCGGCTCTGGGTGCATGCGCTCCAGAGCTCCGCCTCGGTAGTTGGCCACATCGGTCCAGCTGTTCCGCAGCACACGGGATCTTCCCAGGCCAGGGATCAAACTGGCGCCCTCTACACTGCAAGGTGGTGTCCTTACCCACTGGACCACCAGGGAAGCCCTAAAGAGCCTCTTGATGAGGGTGAGAGAGGAGAGTGAAAAAGCTGGCTTAAAATTCAACATTAAAAAAACTAAGATCATGACATTTGGGCCTATCACTTCATGGCAAATAGAAGGGAGAAAAGTGGAAACTGACAGATTTTATTTTCTTTGGCTCGAAAATCACTGTAGATGGTGACTGAAGCCATGAAATTAAAAAATACTTGCTCCTTGGAAGAAAAGCTATGACAAATCTAGACAACGTATTAAAAAGCAGAGACATCAACAATGGTCTGCATAGTCAAAGCTATGATTTTTTCTAGTAGTTATGTATAGATGTGAGAATTGGATCGTAAAGAAGCTGATCACTACAAGAATTGATACTTTTGAATTGTGGTGCTAGGGAAGACTCCTGAGAGTCCCTTGGAGAGCAAGGAGATCAAACCAGCCAATCCTAAAGGAAACCAACCCTGAATGTTCACTGGAAGGACTGATGCTGAAGCTGACGCTCCAATCCTCTGACCACCTGATGCGAAGAGCCAACTCATTGGAAAATACCTTGATGCAGAAAAAGATTGAAAGCAGAAGGAGAAATGGGTGATAGAGGATGAGACGGTTGGATGGCATCACCGACTCAATGGACGTGACTCTGAGTGAGCTCCAGGAAATAGTGAGGGACAGGAAAGTCTGGCATATTGCAGTCCACAGGGTTGCAAAGAGTTCAACACGACTTCGTGACTGCGCAACAATATTATTTTAAGAGGCCAATGTTTTCAGTAGAAGTGGGATGATCAAATGTTTTGTGATCAATGACCAGGAGTCAGACGATGTGTTAGGCACAAGGATGTATGTGATATTGTTGAATATGTACAGGAATCCTGATAAAGAGGGGTAGGACCCCATTTACAGGTGAGGGAACAAGATTCAGAGTTGGGATAAATTACCTCAGATGTTGTTATTTCAAAACACCTTGATCGTTAAATCCCCCTAACAGTAACTGATTCCACAAACATGACATTAAGTGACTTGTCTTTGAAATGTAAGTGCTGAATCATCTTTGTAAAGTTCAGGAATTCCCTTAGATAAAACTAGTTCAAAATCCTATGAAAACTAGCTTGCCTGATATCCTTATCTAATGTAAGCGTGGTGCTTCAGCTTAATTGCTGTCTTGACTAATTACTCATACAGGGCACGGGCTAAGCTGGTCTATTAAAAACCATTAGAAGCTGTGTGGCTTTACGGTATATAGTTCTCATTCCCACAACTTACATTTTGATGGCATCTGTTACTTTCTGGAAGAAAGCCAGAATTTCTGAGTAAAATGTATCCATCCTAACAATGTGGACATTATTATTCCAGAAAGCCAAGTGAGAACTGAAGATCTTACGGTAATGATCAGAACTGGGAAACAAGAATTTTCTTCAGCACAGCGGGAAGAAATCTTTTTATTAAGGTTATGAGAATCAGAGATGTGAGCATCCCTTTATAAGTTTCAAATAAATACCTTAGGATGGGCCACAATTTCAAAGTGGCTTGTATGGTTTGAACAAAATCCAAATCACTTTGCTCTCAACATTTGGGTTTGCAGCATAATTCTGTCCTGAAACTTTTCAATCAATGTTGAGTTACAAGACATGCACAAGCTGACCAAAACACTGCTGGGTGTGCTGGGTCAATGGAAAGTTAAATTCATTTTTTGGTGCCCTCCTGTGAAAACAGGTTTTCTCCTTTCTGTTTCCACTTTTTTATGAGTAATATCTGGATTGGTGTCCTAGACATTATCATTAGTTGTTATTTTAAGTTGCAGTTCTGTGTCTGTCTAAGAGCATGTTTCTGTCAATTACTCACTTTGTACAGTCCCCCTTGGAGAAAGAACTTCATCCAAATCTGTGATACCAGTGATGAAATATACTCCAGTGGGGTATAAGCTTCATGGTCATTTAACAAATCTTTACTGAGTATGTACTATATACCAGGTATTGTTCTATGCTCTGGAAATCTTCCCTCTGTGGTAGCTGATCTTTTCTAAGTTCTTGTGGGAACTGAAGACCCATGTCTATTCAGTTTCTTGTTGAACACTTGTATTCAGAACCCCAGATTGTTTCTGTGCCCCGAGGAACACAGAGATTATCACCTCTCCTCAGATGGCCCCCAGGGAACCCCTGGGAGTTGGGTTGGGCCCCTCTGCTCAACCTACCACCTGCAACGACCCAAGGCCAGAGACAGAATGGTCCTTCCTCTTGCCTTCAGCCAGGCTTCTACCTGAATCTTTCCATCCTCATCCCTTCTTCTCAATTCCCAGTGGCATTTCACACCAGTCCCTCTCCCTGCTGCTAGGTAATGAAATCTTTCTAACCTGTGTTGTTTCCCCTTGCTCCAAGATGGCCCCGTTGAATACCTTGCCCATGCTGTCATGGAACCTATTTTCTAAAATGCACATCCGACCTTGTTTGGTTTACTCTGAAGGGCTTACCTTGGCTTTCAGGGTGAAGTCAAGACTTCCAAGCACACAAGGACCTTGTGATCTGGCTCCTGGTTATGCTTCCTCCTGGACAGTTTCCCTCTTTCCCTAGACAGGCCAATCCCTCTACCTGCTCGCTCCGCATTTACTGACTCACTCGAGCAGTCAGGCATGACCTGTGAAGCCTCTCTGCCCAGGCCATCTGCTCTGCAGCAGCTCCACCGCTGCCTTGCACCATCATGGCTCTTTTATTTGATTCCTCTGCCGGCTGTATTTCACCGGAAGCTAGGGTCTCTGCCTGAACCCTGAATCCCTTGGCAGCCCAGGAAGTACTCATTCTGTGAGCCTGTGTTTCCTGGATGAACAGATCTCTTGAAATTTTGCAGTAATATCTGGATTGGTGTCCTAGACATTATCATTAGTTGTTATTTTAAGTTGCAGTTCTGTGTCTGTCTAAGAGCATGTTTCTGTCAATTACTCACTTTGTACAGTCCCCCTTGGAGAAAGAACTTCATCCAAATCTGTGATACCAGTGATGAAATATACTCCAGTGGGGTATAAGCTTCATGGTCATTTAACAAATCTTTACTGAGTATGTACTATATACCAGGTATTGTTCTATGCTCTGGAAATCTTCCCTCTGTGGTAGCTGATCTTTTCTAAGTTCTTGTGGGAACTGAAGACCCATGTCTATTCAGTTTCTTGTTGAACACTTGTATTCAGAACCCCAGATTGTTTCTGTGCCCCGAGGAACACAGAGATTATCACCTCTCCTCAGATGGCCCCCAGGGAACCCCTGGGAGTTGGGTTGGGCCCCTCTGCTCAACCTACCACCTGCAACGACCCAAGGCCAGAGACAGAATGGTCCTTCCTCTTGCCTTCAGCCAGGCTTCTACCTGAATCTTTCCATCCTCATCCCTTCTTCTCAATTCCCAGTGGCATTTCACACCAGTCCCTCTCCCTGCTGCTAGGTAATGAAATCTTTCTAACCTGTGTTGTTTCCCCTTGCTCCAAGATGGCCCCGTTGAATACCTTGCCCATGCTGTCATGGAACCTATTTTCTAAAATGCACATCCGACCTTGTTTGGTTTACTCTGAAGGGCTTACCTTGGCTTTCAGGGTGAAGTCAAGACTTCCAAGCACACAAGGACCTTGTGATCTGGCTCCTGGTTATGCTTCCTCCTGGACAGTTTCCCTCTTTCCCTAGACAGGCCAATCCCTCTACCTGCTCGCTCCGCATTTACTGACTCACTCGAGCAGTCAGGCATGACCTGTGAAGCCTCTCTGCCCAGGCCATCTGCTCTGCAGCAGCTCCACCGCTGCCTTGCACCATCATGGCTCTTTTATTTGATTCCTCTGCCGGCTGTATTTCACCGGAAGCTAGGGTCTCTGCCTGAACCCTGAATCCCTTGGCAGCCCAGGAAGTACTCATTCTGTGAGCCTGTGTTTCCTGGATGAACAGATCTTGAAATGATGAAGAAAGATTTATCAGTCTGCATTTTCAAGACATTTTGGATCATACCTTGACTATTACAGCTTAAAAATGAACTAAGAATTCTAATTTCTTAAAACAACTGTCCCCAATCTTTTTGGCACTAGGGGTCGATTTTCTATAAGACAATTTTCCCACAGACTCGGGTGGGTAGAGGCTGTTTCAGGATGACTCAAGCACGCTACATTTACAGTGCACTTTATTTCTATTATTACTACGTCAGCTCTACCTCAGATCGTCAGGCATCAGGTTCCAGAGGTTGGGGACCCCTGCCGTAACATACATGTTAAAGAAGCAGGAAGAGCCTTCCAAAGAATGTTTTTTCATAGGAGTTTGGATTTTTTTTCCCGCTACCTTTTCTCCAGCACTGAACTTAACATATATTCAACCTTAGTTCTTCTACCTGATTCTTCACTAGGAGATAGCATAGCTAAAGTAAAATCCTATATCTAAGCCCCAGCAAAATGAGTGTTTGGATCCTGGTTTACGTCTTATTGACTAAGCACCTTGGATAAGTAATGAGCTTCTTGGAGCCTCAATTTACAGAGAAAGAGTATAATTAAGATAACATGCAGAGCTGTTGGCACAGAGCATACACCAGATTCATTTTCTTTTTCTCTGCTCACCCTTTCCTCTGGAGCGAATTTATCTCACTTCACCCCTCATTACCACATCTTCCTCATTTTTAAGATCCAACTCTTTCCTCATCTTCTTCACGCAGTTGACCCCAGAGCCTTCAGTCAGAAAGGACTGACCAGTCACAGGCGCCCCAGTGTCTCAATGTCTTACTCCCTTTGTTCCAGAGACCTATGCCGAGTGCCCATCAAGTGTTAGGCATTCATTTAGGGCTGGGAATCAGCAGGGAACAAAACAGATGTGTAAACGCCTATTTTATAGTGGAGAGGAATAAGCATGCTAGTAAGGATAAAGACAATATCAGGTCAGATGAGTACCCAGCACTCTCGTGGGTAACAGGAAAGGAAGTAAGTGGAACAGGGATGTCAGGGAAGGTGCCAGGTATGGAAAGAGCTGGGAGACAACAACTGCAAGTGGAAGGCACCCACAGGCCAAGGCTCCAACCAGGCAAAAATGCGGCATTTTCAAGCATAAGGACAGGGCTGATGTCATTGACCTGCCTTGGGCTAAGGAAGGGAGGATGCAATGGGACTGATGAAACAGGTGTAACAGGCCATGGGGAAGGCCTGCATTTTGTTCTAAGTACCTTTGAAGGGTTTTAATAAAACAGGGACTTCCCTGGTGATCTAGCAGTTAAGACTCTGTGCTTCCAATGGAGGAGGCACGGAAAATAGAATCCTAGATGCTGTGCATTGTGGCCAAAAGCTAAAAATAAATACATAAGTGAATAAATCAGGGGCATACCGGTATCATTTGTTCTAAGATTTCTCCAGCTCCTGTGTGTCTCATATCCACTCTCTCTTGGGGGTTCTGATTTGCACTATAGTTTCTGCTGAATGGCTTCCCTGATAGTTCAGTGTGGTCTGCAATGTGGGGACCCAGGTTCAATCCCTATGGTTGGGAAGATCCACTGGAGTAGGAAATGGCAACCCACTCCAGTATGCCTCCCTGGAGAATTCTGTGGACAGAGGAGCTTGGTGGGCTAAAGTTCACGGGGTCACACAGAATTGGACACAACTGAGTGATTAACACTGTTCTTTCCCATGAATACAGCTGTCCTTTCTATTACACTGTGGTTCTGTAAAGGCAATGATGACGTTTTATTTTTGTTTCCAACAGTGCCTCGTGCATAGTCTTCCCAGTAAATGCTTGTCACATTAAATGAAAAGTCCCAAAGCCTCTTTCTTGTCTGCCACTGGAATAATTGTAGCTGTAGTCTTTCTCATCTTTGCAGAAAGCATGCAGTTGCCAGCCAGCTCTGAACAAGTATGGTCTTCCTATTTGTATTCCTCTCAGACCTTCCTGCCATTGTAGACTTGTCTGCTGACTTCCTGTCTCCCGGTCTGGTTACTCCCAGGCTTGGACCGTGCAGCCACGTTGATGGCTCCCCCTTCTTCTATAAGATGCAATATCAGGTCAGATGAGTACCCAGCACTCGTGGGTAACAGGAAAGGAAGTAAGTGGAACAGGGATGTCAGGGAAGGTGCCAGGTATGGAAAGAGCTGGGAGACAACAACTGCAAGTGGAAGGCACCCACAGGCCAAGGCTCCAACCAGGCAAAAATGCGGCATTTTCAAGCATAAGGACAGGGCTGATGTCATTGACCTGCCTTGGGCTAAGGAAGGGAGGATGCAATGGGACTGATGAAACAGGTGTAACAGGCCATGGGGAAGGCCTGCATTTTGTTCTAAGTACCTTTGAAGGGTTTTAATAAAACAGGGACTTCCCTGGTGATCTAGCAGTTAAGACTCTGTGCTTCCAATGGAGGAGGCACGGAAAATAGAATCCTAGATGCTGTGCATTGTGGCCAAAAGCTAAAAATAAATACATAAGTGAATAAATCAGGGGCATACCGGTATCATTTGTTCTAAGATTTCTCCAGCTCCTGTGTGTCTCATATCCACTCTCTCTTGGGGGTTCTGATTTGCACTATAGTTTCTGCTGAATGGTTTCCCCTGATAGTTCAGTGTGGTCTGCAATGTGGGGACCCAGGTTCAATCCCTATGGTTGGGAAGATCCACTGGAGTAGGAAATGGCAACCCACTCCAGTATGCCTCCCTGGAGAATTCTGTGGACAGAGGAGCTTGGTGGGCTAAAGTTCACGGGGTCACACAGAATTGGACACAACTGAGTGATTAACACTGTTCTTTCCCATGAATACAGCTGTCCTTTCTATTACACTGTGGTTCTGTAAAGGCAATGATGACGTTTTATTTTTGTTTCCAACAGTGCCTCGTGCATAGTCTTCCCAGTAAATGCTTGTCACATTAAATGAAAAGTCCCAAAGCCTCTTTCTTGTCTGCCACTGGAATAATTGTAGCTGTAGTCTTTCTCATCTTTGCAGAAAGCATGCAGTTGCCAGCCAGCTCTGAACAAGTATGGTCTTCCTATTTGTATTCCTCTCAGACCTTCCTGCCATTGTAGACTTGTCTGCTGACTTCCTGTCTCCCGGTCTGGTTACTCCCAGGCTTGGACCGTGCAGCACGTTTGTGGTCCTTCTTCTATAGAGCGTGAGGCTTGCACTGGGCCCCCGCCCTCCCAGGAAGCACCGCTGCTGGCTTTACACAATGAAGAACTTCGCAGCACAGCAGCACGGGAGCTGGCCAACCTCATGTGCCCTGCAGGTGACAGACACAGCATCCCTCCATGCTGGGGGTGTTGTTTGGGGCTAGTGACCAGCCTCTCTAAGCCAAAGCTTCCTACTATGTAGAAGGGGGAGAATCATCACAGATGGCCACCCAGGGCTGAGCTAGGGCCTTTGAAGAGCTCCAGCACGTCAGATACTCTGCACAGCACCGGGCTCACCGTTGCTGTTGTTCAGCTGTCAAGTCGTATCTGACTTTTGCGGTTCCATGGACTGCGGTATGCTAGGCTTCCCTGTCCTTCCCTGTCTCCTGGAGTTTGCCCGAGCTCATGTCCATTGAGTTGGGGATGCCATCCAACCACCTCATCCTCTGTCACCCAGTTCTCCTGCTGCCTTCAATCTTTCACAGCATCAGTGTCTTTTCCAGTGAGTCAGCTATTCATATCAGGTGGGCAAAGTACTGGAGCATCAGCTTAATTGAGCGCACGCACGTGTGTGTGTTAATCTCTCAGTCATGTCTAACTCTTTATGACCCCATGGACTGTAGCCTGCCAGGCTCCTCTGTCCGTGGAATTCTCCAGACAAGAATACTGGAGTGGGTGGGTAGCTGATCCCTTCTCCAGGGGATCTTCCCAACCCAGGAATTGAACTGGGGTCTTCTGCATTGCAGATGGATTCTTTACCAGCTGAGCTACCAGGCAAGTCTCACGGAGCCCAGAGAACTCATCAAATGTTTCTATTAGTGACAGTACTGCTCGTATGCAGGATTTGATTTAATCCTCGTAGCAAGTCTGCAAGGAACATCTTACTATAGACAGGATCAATATTTAGCTGGTTTGCATAGATACGGCCTTACTAGTTGCTAAAACTTTTACAGTATTTCCTAGCTGCCAGATTACCCACTCTCCCAAGTCTTACAAATCCTGTTCCCTTCCTTATGACCTTGAAACCTTCTCTACCTGGGTTCTTTCCTTGAGATCCCTGTCTGCTCCTTCTCCCCATGATCCAGCAGCTAATGGAACAGGGTCCTGCACAGCACAAGGCCTCCAAGATCAGCTGGTTCTATTCTTTTACTTCTTTTGGTTTCATTGCCGCTGCACACGGGCTCTCTCTGGTTGTGGAGTAGAGGCTTCGCTCCAGTCGTGGTGCATGGGCTTCTCATTGTGGTGGCTTCTCTTGACGTGGAGCACAGGGACTCAGTACTTGTGGCCCAGAGGCTTAGTTGCTCCTCAGCATGTGGAATACTCCCCGACCAGGGACTGAACCTTCGTCCCCTGCACCACCAAGGAAGTCCAGCTCGTTCTACTTTGAGTTCTGACTGGCTGATTACGCTTTCTTCAACAACAGGTAAAGTGAAGTGCAGACGGAATCAGTAAAATCATGGATCTTGTATATGGGAATCCTAGAAAGTCAAACTTGAGAATCTGAAGCCCAGCTTCCTTTCCTGGCACTGAGCTCCTCTTTAGAAACTGATTAGAAAAACTAACGAGAGCCACTGTGGCTTCTTGAACCCTGAGACTTACTATCTGGACACCAGAAGATTCAGTTTCTGATCAGTGACATCTGAGAGCCCATGCCTCACCTGCCCCGGTCCTTTCTATGCAGCCCACTTCCACCCCTGAGTCTCATCTAAAACAATTTGACCCAAATCCTTCCACCCTCCCTTCCAGTGCTGAAGACAGTCTTTGAGATGAAAACTCTGTGTGCAGCCACACTGTTGAATATTTACCCTTTCTTTTTCAGTTTTGCAAAATAAGAAGATTAGAAAGACGTTAAGATGTACACAAAAATGTGGTAACTCATGGATCATAGGTATGAATACTAAATAGGAACTTAGGATAGTGCAGCTGATAGGTTCCACCACCAGAATGAAATCCAGAGTTGGGGACTGAAAAAGATCCTCTTAAATGGAAGACACATGTCTGGGTTTACGATGCTAACAGTAGAGGTGGCGCCTCCTGAAGGTAGACATTTATGTCTTAATCGTGCATTCTGACCTTACAGTTTTCCTAGTCCCTTACAAATCCTGTTCCTGCAATTTTAGGGTTCTTTCCTTGAGATCCCTGTCTGCTCCTTCTCCCCATGATCCAGCAGCTAATGGAACAGGGTCCTGCACAGCACAAGGCCTCCAAGATCAGCTGGTTCTATTCTTTTACTTCTTTTGGTTTCATTGCCGCTGCACACGGGCTCTCTCTGGTTGTGGAGTAGAGGCTTCGCTCCAGTCGTGGTGCATGGGCTTCTCATTGTGGTGGCTTCTCTTGACGTGGAGCACAGGGACTCAGTACTTGTGGCCCAGAGGCTTAGTTGCTCCTCAGCATGTGGAATACTCCCCGACCAGGGACTGAACCTTCGTCCCCTGCACCACCAAGGAAGTCCAGCTCGTTCTACTTTGAGTTCTGACTGGCTGATTACGCTTTCTTCAACAACAGGTAAAGTGAAGTGCAGACGGAATCAGTAAAATCATGGATCTTGTATATGGGAATCCTAGAAAGTCAAACTTGAGAATCTGAAGCCCAGCTTCCTTTCCTGGCACTGAGCTCCTCTTTAGAAACTGATTAGAAAAACTAACGAGAGCCACTGTGGCTTCTTGAACCCTGAGACTTACTATCTGGACACCAGAAGATTCAGTTTCTGATCAGTGACATCTGAGAGCCCATGCCTCACCTGCCCCGGTCCTTTCTATGCAGCCCACTTCCACCCCTGAGTCTCATCTAAAACAATTTGACCCAAATCCTTCCACCCTCCCTTCCAGTGCTGAAGACAGTCTTTGAGATGAAAACTCTGTGTGCAGCCACACTGTTGAATATTTACCCTTTCTTTTTCAGTTTTGCAAAATAAGAAGATTAGAAAGACGTTAAGATGTACACAAAAATGTGGTAACTCATGGATCATAGGTATGAATACTAAATAGGAACTTAGGATAGTGCAGCTGATAGGTTCCACCACCAGAATGAAATCCAGAGTTGGGGACTGAAAAAGATCCCTCTTAAATGGAAGACACATGTCTGGGTTTACGATGCTAACAGTAGAGGTGGCGCCTCCCTGAAGGTAGACATTTATGTCTTAATCGTGCATTCTGAAGCTACAACCTCCCACCTCCACCTTCCCTGGAAATGTAAACATTTAAAAAATGTCTTATTATGTTCTAAGGTCTTTAAAATAGACTTTAAAGAGTGAGCAGTTACATAATTGGCTTAATTAGATCCAATTACACAATTAGCGTAAATTGGAAATAATAGAATCAAAACGTATAATTTCATAATTATAACACACGACAATAAAGTAGCAATTAAGTCGGCAAATGCTGCTAATGCAGGAGGGGTGCATATAAATCTTAGAAGACTTGATGTCTTTCATGAGCCCAGCTATGTCCCCCTCCAACAGTTACTGCCCAAAAATACGGTTTAACTAAAAAAGATTAATTTTGAGTTCCAGACACAGGAGACATCTGGAAAATTCTGTGTTCTTTTTCTTCCTTCTGATGACTAGATTTCTTTTCTATCTCATTAAAAGGACGATCCCTTTCTTTCGGAAGTCCTGACAGATTACTCAGGAATTCATCCTGAAAGGTGAATCACGCAGCACAACCCACCAGTGCGCATGCCTGCCCCTCTGCGGGACCCGCACTTCCGGTGCACTCCTGAGGGTTCTGCACATATGGGCGGAGCCAGGCTTGAGAAATACCAGAGCGACCACAGAGGCATTAAATCTCCAGTCTTTCAAGTTGGCCATCTGACACATTTTTTAATATTTATTTTATTTATTTGCTTGTTTGACCGTGCCAGGTCTTAGTTGCGACATGTGGGATCTAGTTCCTGACCAGGGATGGAACCCAGGGCCCCTGCATTGAGAGCACAGAGTCTTAACCACTGGACCACTAGGGAAGTCCCGGCCATCTGATTTTTAATACTGTGTTCATTATACTTTGTTTAGGTGTCATACTCTTCCCTCTTCGTCTTTCTCTTTTAATTTTAAAAGAGGGGAAAGATAACAGTTGCCTAACAAGAAATTCATGTTCTAAATTCGCATCTTTCTGTGAATCATGTCCATAGAGGGCTAAGAAGAAACTGTTATGCCCCTTAATACTGGAAGAACACATTCGGGAAGCTAACAGTAGAGGTGGCGCCTCCTGAAGGTAGACATTTATGTCTTAATCGTGCATTCTGAAGCTACAACCTCCCACCTCCACCTTCCCTGGAAATGTAAACATTTAAAAAATGTCTTATTATGTTCTAAGGTCTTTAAAATAGACTTTAAAGAGTGAGCAGTTACATAATTGGCTTAATTAGATCCAATTACACAATTAGCGTAAATTGGAAATAATAGAATCAAAACGTATAATTTCATAATTATAACACACGACAATAAAGTAGCAATTAAGTCGGCAAATGCTGCTAATGCAGGAGGGGTGCATATAAATCTTAGAAGACTTGATGTCTTTCATGAGCCCAGCTATGTCCCCCTCCAACAGTTACTGCCCAAAAATACGGTTTAACTAAAAAAGATTAATTTTGAGTTCCAGACACAGGAGACATCTGGAAAATTCTGTGTTCTTTTTCTTCCTTCTGATGACTAGATTTCTTTTCTATCTCATTAAAAGGACGATCCCTTTCTTTCGGAAGTCCTGACAGATTACTCAGGAATTCATCCTGAAAGGTGAATCACGCAGCACAACCCACCAGTGCGCATGCCTGCCCCTCTGCGGGACCCGCACTTCCGGTGCACTCCTGAGGGTTCTGCACATATGGGCGGAGCCAGGCTTGAGAAATACCAGAGCGACCACAGAGGCATTAAATCTCCAGTCTTTCAAGTTGGCCATCTGACACATTTTTTAATATTTATTTTATTTATTTGCTTGTTTGACCGTGCCAGGTCTTAGTTGCGACATGTGGGATCTAGTTCCTGACCAGGGATGGAACCCAGGGCCCCTGCATTGAGAGCACAGAGTCTTAACCACTGGACCACTAGGGAAGTCCCGGCCATCTGATTTTTAATACTGTGTTCATTATACTTTGTTTAGGTGTCATACTCTTCCCTCTTCGTCTTTCTCTTTTAATTTTAAAAGAGGGGAAAGATAACAGTTGCCTAACAAGAAATTCATGTTCTAAATTCGCATCTTTCTGTGAATCATGTCCAACTACCAGAGGGCTAAGAAGAAACTGTTCATTTGTTACTTCACTCATTATTTTATGTATTCATTCAATAAAAGTTTTGAGCTTCTTGAGGGAAGATTTTGTGCTTGCGTGCTAAGTCACTTCAGTCATGTCCAACTCTCCTGGGATCCCATGGACTGCAGCCAGCCAGGCTCTTTTGTCCATGGGATTCTCCAGGCAAGAACACTGCAGTGGGCCGCCACGCCCTCCTTCAGGGGATCTTCCTGACCCAGGGATCAAACACACACCTCTTACATCTGCATTGGCAAGTGGGTTCTTTATCACTAGTGCCACCTGGAAAGCCTGAGGAGATTACTTCTTATTTATCCTTATGTATCAAATCCACAACACAGTGGCTTGCATAGAAGAGGAACTGCCTATTGAGTTGTTTTGACTATATATTATAGATATCACCTTCCCTGATCTTCCACAGAACAAAAGCTGCTCTATTCCTACTTGTGGTCTTCAAGAAACTTAAAATTGCTTTTCGGGTCAATTATCGGGACAATTGTCATGTTAACAGAAACATGGTTTAATTGGTATAACCACTACAGAGAACAGTATGGTGGTTCCTTATAAAACTAAAAACCGAACTATTATATGATTGAGCAATCCCTCTCTTGGGCATATATCCACAGAAAACTAATTTGAAAAGATACATGTACCCCAATGTTCAGAGTAGCAGTATTTACAATAGCTAAGACATGGAAGCAACCTAAATATCTATCAACAGAAGAATGGATAATGAAGATGTGGTACATATACACAGTGGAATATTACTCAGCCATGAAAAAGAATGAAATGTTCCCATTTACAGAAGCTTGGATGTAACTAGAGATTGTCATACTAAGTGAACTAAGTCGTGAAATATTCCCATTTACAGAAGCTTGGATGCAACTAGAGATTGTCATACTAAGTGAACTAAGTCAAAGAAAGAAAGACAAATACACGATGATATCTCTTAATACGTGGAACCTATAAAAATGATACAAACGAACTTACAGAACAGAAATAGAGGCACAGATATAAAATATAAACTTAGGGTTGCCAGAAGGGAAAGGGGAGGCAGGGTAAATTGTGGGAGACTGGGATTACCAGATACAAACTACTATATATAATATAGATAACCAACAAGGACCTACAGTTTAGCATAGAGAACTCGACACTCTGTGATGAGCTGTGTGTTTCTGTGTGTGTGTGTGTGTGTGTGTATTGTGTGTATAACCAATTCACTTTGCTGTACAGCAGAAACTAACATAGCATTGTCAATCAATTGTACTCCAATAAAAATTAAGGAAAAAAAAGTCACAACAACACGCGTCCCCCCTCAAAAAAAAAAACCCACGAGTGAAACTGCCTCTGCTGCTATCAACATGATGACCACAAAGAGTTTTTAGTCAAGAGTCAAATAAGCAGAAAGAGCTTAAAGGTGCCATGCACTAAAATGAGGAACTGGTCCCCTCAAAGCCACAACCATGGGGTGCGGCCAGCCAGGGTCTGGGTCGCTACCCAGTACACCAGAACACGTGGGTAGTTCTCTGGGCACACACACTACCTGCCCTTCCACATACCTCTGGTTTCAGACTCACTGTCTGTCACCCCAAGAACTAAATATTCCCAAAGGTCCCTAACATACCTTGGCAAACAAGCAAGTGAAAACCTGAAAATGTCTCCAAAATGTTAGAGAAACCTCTAAAAGCCTTGGGCATTCTTTCCTAATGATCTCTATTTTGTTTGTTCCTCTTCAATATCATCCTTTGGGTAATGACAGAAGCTAAGGGGCTTAGCGAGGCTCACAGACCATTACCAGCACAGGCTGCAGAATTTAGCCTCTTAGGCTCTTTACTCACTAGTGCATTGAATTCTTTTTCATTATTTTTTCTTTCCTGCATGGTCCTTCATTTTCTGACTCGCACTTTCTGTCCCCAATAAACACTAGTTCAAAATATCAGTTCTCTGATAAGAAATAAGAGCTTGTTTGCCAGAAGAAAATATAGTCCCAAAATGCCTTGATCTACTCACATCTCCCCTCAAAGTATCCCAGAAGAGGTTTGTGTTAATTCAAAGACTCGGACAGTTCAGGGAGCAGGGTTTGAAGGAAAGAGTGAGGAGGTTTAAACTTTCTATGAGTATTTCAGAGGCTTGATCCTGTCATTGGATGGACGCAGAGGCACAAATGTATTTCCTAAGATTCCAATGTTAGAAGCAATATATTAATTTTTATAATGCATGTTTCAAGGCATATTAGTATAAACATTCCTTATGTGTGTTGTGTGAGTGCTAAGTCGCCTCAGTTGTGTCCAACTCTCTGCGACCCTATGGAATGATGCCTGCCAGGCTCCTCTGTCCATGGGATTCTCCAGGCAGGAAGACTGGAGTGGGTTGCCATGCCCTCCTCCAGGGGATCTTCTTGACCCAGGGTTGAAACCTTTTATGTCTCCTATCTTGATAGGAGGGTTATTTACCACCTGTGCCACCCAGGGAGTCCCAAAACACTCCTCATGGAGTCTGGTAATAAGGCATAAAGTTGATGCATTGGAGGCGAAAAAATACACAGAGGGGAGAAACAGCCCCAAACTGGGTATATTTTTATATTTCTCACTTCACCAGAAGACAGGAAGCATTTGCTTAAGGGCCTTTAAGTATAAATTGGGCTTACTTATCGTGTAGTAGAATTCAGATGAGTTGTTTCAAGAACAAATATAAGGAACTTCCTTCTTTTATTTTGCATAAATCCTTGAGGGTAAAAGCTGTGCCCATTATGAAGAATGAAAAATGTCTTCTAAAGCTCTATCGATAAATAAGTGCTTATATCAACCTGGTAAATGTACCTATTTTAAAGGACCAAAAATAAAAGTGGTACGAACATGGAAGGTTTCCTACCAGATTGTTAAGAGTGGTTACCTTTGACCTGGGGGGAGAGAAAAGTGTAAGTCCTGAACTGTGCTGCAGACAGGTCGACTTACAGCACAGTCTAACCCCCTCCTCACAGGATCCAGTTTAGGAGGCCATAAGCCCCACAGGGCTTGGAGTCACGATTTTCCAAACAGGGTTTGTCAGCTACAGATTTTTAAAAGTTTTCCAAAGGGGCTATTTCAGTACCTGAACACTCTGAGAGGCAATGACTTTTCATCCTGCCTAGGCTTGGTATCACTCTTCTTTTTCCTGACCATTAAAATCCAGGACCGGTACCTGTCCTCATGGATATGCACTGCTTGGATGAGAATGACACATTTCATGTTTGAATGAGTTCATGGTTCTCCTCCCTCTTGTCCTGGTCCTCGAGAGAGGAGAGGATGGGATGGACAGACACATGGAAATGTATGTCTTAAACATTCAAGTGCAAGAGACTGGCAGGCAAAAGGAAGGCTTTTAGTAGGAAGGCTAGAGATAGGTCAACGTTTCTGCAGCAGTCACTTGGGGATTTCCTTGTCACAAGATCCAAAGGCTTCGACATGTCTCCTCTTTGTATCAGTTGATGCTGTGAACTCTGACATTGAAGTGCTCATCTCTAGGCTCTGACTCACTCCATTCCCTGGTTCTTCTTCTACCCTATTTATTGTATCCTTTTCTATTTATTTTACTTGTCTTCCCCCTTTTTCCTAAAGATGAGATCCCCCAGGTTATGTCTCGGGCTTTCTCTTCTCCTCTTTTCATTTTCCCCTCCTCCCATCTCTCGCTAATTTGATGGTGCCAACTCCTTGCATGTGGATGACCCCAGTGAAAACTGTCAATTACCGAGGACCTCCCAGGAGCTGGACACTTGAGTCTCAGGGAGGTTCGAAGACTCAACGAAGATACCAAGACCACATGGCAGATCTGTGCTAGAGCCAGTGTCTGAGTCCAGATCTTTCTGGCAGGAAGACTCATGCTGCTGATCTCACACCACCTCTCTTAATTCACGACTCAGCCTCTGGTCTTATTTCAAAATCAACAAGTTATCTCCTCTGCCTGGTTCTTCCTCCTCACAGAGACTTTCTGAAACCTATTCGCCACCCACCTCTCTCCCGTGACCAGGCCCAGTGTCCGGTGTCTCTGGCTCATCTCTCAGCCTTCCACCTGCTCCGCCACGCCCCCCACCCCAGCTTCTAATTGTATCATCTGCCAAGTACCACCTCTCACTTCGTCTTTCCCTTCTTCAAACTAGCCTACACACATCTGCATGAATACTCTTCTGGGCCACATTATTTCCTTGGGTAAAACCCTCAGTGGCTTCACTCTGAGAGATAATAATGACCAAACACTCACACTTCTTACTCAAAAGTCCAACCTACATTTTGGGTCATATCTCTCACAACTTCCTTGCCATGTGCTGGTGAAGCCAGGCAGGTAATAACTAATCCCCCAAGTATCTCAACTCCCATTTCTATGTTTTTCTTTAGGCTGCTCCCTCTTACAAAAACTCACACTCAATCCAGCAGGCATTTCTCATCTACACGAACTCTGTCCTGTCTCATGTACACACACACACACACAGACACAGACACAGACACACACACACACACACAAGTCCCCTCCATCACCTTCCAGTTGGTTATCACTCCACATCTTTAAACCTGCAGACATTCGTCTGTTCCACTCGTGGGGGACTTGGCTTGATCTGCTTTGGGTTTGTTATTCCCCTCCTCTTCTTAGGAAGCTCTAAATTCCTTAGTAGAGAAGGAACGTTTCAGACCCTTCAGTGCATTCCCTGAAATCCTATAGTCCAAGGGACATAATGGATGATGGATAAATAGATATTAATGAAATGTATTCAAACAAACTGGCTTCAAGTGGAACCCAATGCTTTTTTTTTTTTGAATGGTGCAAATTTGTGGATGACCCCAGTGAAAACTGTCAATTACCGAGGACCTCCCAGGAGCTGGACACTTGAGTCTCAGGGAGGTTCGAAGACTCAACGAAGATACCAAGACCACATGGCAGATCTGTGCTAGAGCCAGTGTCTGAGTCCAGATCTTTCTGGCAGGAAGACTCATGCTGCTGATCTCACACCACCTCTCTTAATTCACGACTCAGCCTCTGGTCTTATTTCAAAATCAACAAGTTATCTCCTCTGCCTGGTTCTTCCTCCTCACAGAGACTTTCTGAAACCTATTCGCCACCCACCTCTCTCCCGTGACCAGGCCCAGTGTCCGGTGTCTCTGGCTCATCTCTCAGCCTTCCACCTGCTCCGCCACGCCCCCCACCCCAGCTTCTAATTGTATCATCTGCCAAGTACCACCTCTCACTTCGTCTTTCCCTTCTTCAAACTAGCCTACACACATCTGCATGAATACTCTTCTGGGCCACATTATTTCCTTGGGTAAAACCCTCAGTGGCTTCACTCTGAGAGATAATAATGACCAAACACTCACACTTCTTACTCAAAAGTCCAACCTACATTTTGGGTCATATCTCTCACAACTTCCTTGCCATGTGCTGGTGAAGCCAGGCAGGTAATAACTAATCCCCCAAGTATCTCAACTCCCATTTCTATGTTTTTCTTTAGGCTGCTCCCTCTTACAAAAACTCACACTCAATCCAGCAGGCATTTCTCATCTACACGAACTCTGTCCTGTCTCATGTACACACACACACACACAGACACAGACACAGACACACACACACACACAAGTCCCCTCCATCACCTTCCAGTTGGTTATCACTCCACATCTTTAAACCTGCAGACATTCGTCTGTTCCACTCGTGGGGGACTTGGCTTGATCTGCTTTGGGTTTGTTATTCCCCTCCTCTTCTTAGGAAGCTCTAAATTCCTTAGTAGAGAAGGAACGTTTCAGACCCTTCAGTGCATTCCCTGAAATCCTATAGTCCAAGGGACATAATGGATGATGGATAAATAGATATTAATGAAATGTATTCAAACTTTGATAAAACATGGCAGTATAAGGCCTCATTTTTAATGAATGCTTCACATGACTTTTCCCCTGGCAAGAAGAAACAAAATGTTTCACACAAATAGTTTCTGAGCATCTTGAGATCAAGAATATATAAATGACGACCCTGAATGCCTGTCCTCAAAGTGGCTACCTTCTTTCCTACTTTAGAAGGGAGACAGGGCAGAGGATTCATGAAGAAAAAGAAACAGTATTAGGTTCCGCCCACTGTCTTATGAAGAATGGAGACAGATAACTTATAGTAGGAAGTACATCCATGATAAAATAGCATGAAAAATGTGGAACAAAAATTCAATTTACATGGCACTCTCCTTTGACACATAAATATTGTCAGGTAAGGTAAACTACTGCAGTATTAATTTGTAAGATGTTCTGAACAACTAAGTGAGATGTTGGCTTCTAAAAATGTTCATTACTTGTTCTTCTTAAGTGGATGATAAGCTCCCTGAGGGGACAATACAGACCCACTGTTACCTGGTTCTCCTGACATTCTGGTGTTTACTAAATGCTATCCTTGGAACTGGGCTTCCCAGGTTAATGCTAATGGTAAAGAATGCGCCTGCCAGTGCAGGAGATGGAAGAGTGTGGGTTCTATCCCTAGGTCAAGAAGATCCCCTAGAGAATGGCATGGCAACCCACTCCAGTATTCCTGCCTAGAGAATCCCATGGACAGAGGAGCCTGGTGGGCTACAGTGCCTGGGGCTCCAAAGAGCTGGACACAGCTGAGCGACTGAGCACACATGCATCCTTGGGACTGAGCATTACAGAGGGTCATATCTCTTCTAAGACCTCATTTTCAAATAGTTTTTAAGTAGTTTTGGAGAATGATTTTTTGAGGCAAAATCCAATATATGGGGCTTCCCTGGTGGTCCAGTGGGTAAGGACACCACCTTGCAGTGCAAGGGGCACCGGTTCAATCCCTGGCCTGAGAAGATCCCACGTGTCACAGAGTGGCTGGACCGATGTGTCCAATTACCGAGCCAGAGCTCTGGAGTGCATGCGCCCAGAGCCAGTGCTCTGTGACAACAGAGGCCACTGTGATGGGAGGCCCACACGGGCCAAAGAACAAAGATGGATGAAAACAGACAAATGAAAGACCAACAGAAGTGGCCCACCCACCCCTCTCCCTCCCTAACCTGCCCCCTGCCTCCCCCAAAAAATTTTTAAAAATAGTTAACAAAATAACTGCTACAACTTTTGCATTATGGGAGAAAGGAAAGGTAGGGAAGGGGGGAACATACCGCATGGAGTATAGTCAGAAATCCAAGCCCTCTCCCCACTCACCACAATCATTTGAGCCACGTAACTTTCTGGTCCTGTGTATTCAGTTGGGTCTTTCACCTTCACCAGAACGAGGAAGTACAAATAATGCCACATATTGTGTTCTGACTTGATATGCTCCTCGAAAGAAACCGTTTTATTATCAAACTTGTCCCTCTCGAGTCCTGCAAAACACAGGAGCCACAATGTATGCAATGTACCACTTAATCAGCACTGCTTCTTGGCTTAAAAATGTTCATTACTTGTTCTTCTTAAGTGGATGATAAGCTCCCTGAGGGACAATACAGACCCACTGTTACTTGTTTCTCCTGACATTCTGGTGTTTACTAAATGCTATCCTTGGAACTGGGCTTCCCAGGTTAATGCTAATGGTAAAGAATGCGCCTGCCAGTGCAGGAGATGGAAGAGTGTGGGTTCTATCCCTAGGTCAAGAAGATCCCCTAGAGAATGGCATGGCAACCCACTCCAGTATTCCTGCCTAGAGAATCCCATGGACAGAGGAGCCTGGTGGGCTACAGTGCCTGGGGCTCCAAAGAGCTGGACACAGCTGAGCGACTGAGCACACATGCATCCTTGGGACTGAGCATTACAGAGGGTCATATCTCTTCTAAGACCTCATTTTCAAATAGTTTTTAAGTAGTTTTGGAGAATGATTTTTTGAGGCAAAATCCAATATATGGGGCTTCCCTGGTGGTCCAGTGGGTAAGGACACCACCTTGCAGTGCAAGGGGCACCGGTTCAATCCCTGGCCTGAGAAGATCCCACGTGTCACAGAGTGGCTGGACCGATGTGTCCAATTACCGAGCCAGAGCTCTGGAGTGCATGCGCCCAGAGCCAGTGCTCTGTGACAACAGAGGCCACTGTGATGGGAGGCCCACACGGGCCAAAGAACAAAGATGGATGAAAACAGACAAATGAAAGACCAATAGAAGTGGCCCACCCACCCCTCTCCCTCCCCCACCTGCCCCTGCCTCCCCAAAAATTTTTAAAATAGTTAACAAAATAACTGCTACAACTTTTGCATTATGGGAGAAAGGAAAGGTAGGGAAGGGGGGAACATACCGCATGGAGTATAGTCAGAAATCCAAGCCCTCTCCCCACTCACCACAATCATTTGAGCCACGTAACTTTCTGGTCCTGTGTATTCAGTTGGGTCTTTCACCTTCACCAGAACGAGGAAGTACAAATAATGCCACATATTGTGTTCTGACTTGATATGCTCCTCGAAAGAAACCGTTTTATTATCAAACTTGTCCCTCTCGAGTCCTGCAAAACACAGGAGCCACAATGTATGCAATGTACCACTTAATCAGCACTGCTTCTTGGCATAAAAACATAATCATTACTGTGAAAAAACATTTTCTGAAAGAGCATGGCAATTTAAAACGTTATGATTAAAAACAATGCTGTACCCAAGACCTCCAGAAAAAAATGCCAGAGTTTTTCATTTCTTCCCTGTGGATCCTGGGAAGTGTGCAGTCATATTGTAGATGTAAAATTTGCAGACAATTTTAAATATAACCAAATCAAAATTGTCAAATGATAATAAAACAGACCACAAGTCTAAGAAAGATAAATCAAAATGATTGTGCAAAAAAACACAGCACGTTTGCTAATCAGGGTAGGAAAAAAATGTCATTTTATCTAGGAACTTGGGTAAAAAGAGAAAAACAGGCAGCTAACAGTCATCTCTCTTCAAAACCACTTGTAATCAGTGAAGGGCAAAAGAATGTCCACAGAGATCTGGGCTCTCATTGCAGTAAGGGCTCACTGCCTCGTTCCACCCATAGACTGACTACTGTGTTCCAGGCATTTTGGGGAGGGGAAGGTCTGATCAATCTCCAGGGCATATTTTTAGCTTCTGGAAGAACACTGAGCAGAGGAGATCTGGGTAGTAAGATGCTTTTCTCTCAAAGGTTGAAGGGTAGATGAAAGGAAATGAATGGAGATGAAGAAAAATGTCAATGGAAAAATGAATTAGACTGCCAAGTAAAATGGGGTGTCGGAATTTGGTGTGGTTTCACAGTCCAGATACTGGAGAAGAAATCTGAAAATTTGTGTGCCAAATCTGGCTATTATTTTCCTAAGCAGATATTTCTTTGAAGGCCATTTGGCCATTTAGGGATGCAGACGACCCTTTAACCAGTTAGATAGAAAGTAGAGTAAGTCAAAAAACTCCGTCCCCAATGAAGATGTGACCTTTTAAATTAACTTATTGGATATTTTTATGGGAAATACCATAAAATTTCGCTGGCTGATGGCTCTGCCTTGTCTTACTTGACCTATCATCAGTTTAACATGCTTCAAATAAAAATCCAGTCCTCTCCCTCAAACCTGCTCCACCCACGTCCTTCTTTCATTCCATGGCAACTCCAGTCTTTCAGTTTTCAAGCCAAAAGCCCAGAGTCATCCCTGAATCCTCTCTCTCTTTCTCACATGCCACATCCAATTCTATTGAATTCTTTTGGTACTTTTTCAATCTGTCTCACCCTCACCTTCCCCTGCTGCATCCACAAGTCCATTCTCTCCTAGGCTCATCAATACCATTGTTCTAGATTCCATATATATGCCTTAACACACGATACTTGTTTCTCTCCTTTGGACTTACTTCACTCTGTATAAGAAGCTCTAGGTTCATCTAGCTCGCTATAACTGACTCAAAGTCACTTCTTTTTATGGCTGAGTAATATTCCATTGCATAAATGTACTACAACTTCTTTATCAATTCATCTGTTGATGTCTATCTAGGTTTGTTCCATGTCCTGGCTACAGTAAAGATTGCTGGAAAGAAGACAGGGATACGTGTACCTTTTAGGATTGTGTTTTCTCACATTATATGCCCAGGATTGGGATTCTGTGTCATATGTTAGATTCATTCCTAGTTTTTTCTAAGGCATCTCCATACTGTTTTCCATAATGGCTATATCAGTTTACATTTCCACCAACAGTGCAGGATGAAGAAGAGAGAATCTGGGTAGTAAGATGCTTTTCTCTCAAAGGTTGAAGGGTAGATGAAAGGAAATGAATGGAGATGAAGAAAAATGTCAATGGAAAAATGAATTAGACTGCCAAGTAAAATGGGGTGTCGGAATTTGGTGTGGTTTCACAGTCCAGATACTGGAGAAGAAATCTGAAAATTTGTGTGCCAAATCTGGCTATTATTTTCCTAAGCAGATATTTCTTTGAAGGCCATTTGGCCATTTAGGGATGCAGACGACCCTTTAACCAGTTAGATAGAAAGTAGAGTAAGTCAAAAAACTCCGTCCCCAATGAAGATGTGACCTTTTAAATTAACTTATTGGATATTTTTATGGGAAATACCATAAAATTTCGCTGGCTGATGGCTCTGCCTTGTCTTACTTGACCTATCATCAGTTTAACATGCTTCAAATAAAAATCCAGTCCTCTCCCTCAAACCTGCTCCACCCACGTCCTTCTTTCATTCCATGGCAACTCCAGTCTTTCAGTTTTCAAGCCAAAAGCCCAGAGTCATCCCTGAATCCTCTGTCTCTTCTCACATGCCACATCCAATTCTATTGAATTCTTTTGGTACTTTTTCAATCTGTCTCACCCTCACCTTCCCCTGCTGCATCCACAAGTCCATTCTCTCCTAGGCTCATCAATACCATTGTTCTAGATTCCATATATATGCCTTAACACACGATACTTGTTTCTCTCCTTTGGACTTACTTCACTCTGTATAAGAAGCTCTAGGTTCATCTAGCTCGCTATAACTGACTCAAAGTCACTTCTTTTTATGGCTGAGTAATATTCCATTGCATAAATGTACTACAACTTCTTTATCAATTCATCTGTTGATGTCTATCTAGGTTTGTTCCATGTCCTGGCTACAGTAAAGATTGCTGGAAAGAAGACAGGGATACGTGTACCTTTTAGGATTGTGTTTTCTCACATTATATGCCCAGGATTGGGATTCTGTGTCATATGTTAGATTCATTCCTAGTTTTTTCTAAGGCATCTCCATACTGTTTTCCATAATGGCTATATCAGTTTACATTTCCACCAACAGTGCAGGAGGGCTCCTTTTTCTGTGCATCCTCTGCAGCATTTATTGTTTGTATATTTTTTGATGATGGCCATTCTTACTGGTGTGAGATGATATCTTATTGTAGCTTTGATTTGCATTTCTCTAATAATTGAGAAAGTAGATCTGGCATACATACACTATCATGTGTAAAACAGATAGTTAATGGAAAATTACTAAAGCACACAGGGAGCCCAACCTGGCAACCTGGGATGACCTAGAGAGGTGGGATGGGGGGGAGGGGAAGGGAGTTATATATAATTTGTGACTGATTCACATTGCTGTATGGCAGAAACACTGTAAAGTGATTTTGCCACCAATTAAAACATTTTTAAAAAAAGAAATTATTTTGGCCCTACTTTCAGCATACACTCAGAATCTTATCACCTCTCATTCTTCCTAGGCTACTGTGCTGGTCTAAGCCATGATGGCCACTCATCTGGATTACTCAAATAACTCCCGGGCCTCCTTGCTTGTTCACACTCTCTGGCTTGTTCTCAACATAGTAGCCAGAGTTACCCTTTAAAAAACCCGAGTAGGATGGCGTTTCTCCTTTGTTCTAAACCCTGCAGTGCCTCCTCATCTCCTCATACTAATGATCAGAGTTCTTACAGTGGTGTACGAGTAGGGTTGGCAGGGAAAACTCATGAAACCCAGTTAAGGTCAAAGTTTGAAAAAGCAATGAATAATTGTGGAGTTTAAGTATATCCCACGCAATCTGTTTGCTAAACCCTAAATGATCAGGCCATCCAGCTGCTCTAACCATTAACACACGATACTTGTTTCTCTCCTTTGGACTTACTTCACTCTGTATAAGAAGCTCTAGGTTCATCTAGCTCGCTATAACTGACTCAAAGTCACTTCTTTTTATGGCTGAGTAATATTCCATTGCATAAATGTACTACAACTTCTTTATCAATTCATCTGTTGATGTCTATCTAGGTTTGTTCCATGTCCTGGCTACAGTAAAGATTGCTGGAAAGAAGACAGGGATACGTGTACCTTTTAGGATTGTGTTTTCTCACATTATATGCCCAGGATTGGGATTCTGTGTCATATGTTAGATTCATTCCTAGTTTTTTCTAAGGCATCTCCATACTGTTTTCCATAATGGCTATATCAGTTTACATTTCCACCAACAGTGCAGGAGGGCTCCTTTTTCTGTGCATCCTCTGCAGCATTTATTGTTTGTATATTTTTTGATGATGGCCATTCTTACTGGTGTGAGATGATATCTTATTGTAGCTTTGATTTGCATTTCTCTAATAATTGAGAAAGTAGATCTGGCATACATACACTATCATGTGTAAAACAGATAGTTAATGGAAAATTACTAAAGCACACAGGGAGCCCAACCTGGCAACCTGGGATGACCTAGAGAGGTGGGATGGGGGGGAGGGGAAGGGAGTTATATATAATTTGTGACTGATTCACATTGCTGTATGGCAGAAACACTGTAAAGTGATTTTGCCACCAATTAAAACATTTTTAAAAAAAGAAATTATTTTGGCCCTACTTTCAGCATACACTCAGAATCTTATCACCTCTCATTCTTCCTAGGCTACTGTGCTGGTCTAAGCCATGATGGCCACTCATCTGGATTACTCAAATAACTCCCGGGCCTCCTTGCTTGTTCACACTCTCTGGCTTGTTCTCAACATAGTAGCCAGAGTTACCCTTTAAAAACCTGAGTAGGATGGCGTTTCTCCTTTGTTCTAAACCCTGCAGTGCCTCCTCATCTCCTCATACTAATGATCAGAGTTCTTACAGTGGTGTACGAGTAGGGTTGGCAGGGAAAACTCATGAAACCCAGTTAAGGTCAAAGTTTGAAAAAGCAATGAATAATTGTGGAGTTTAAGTATATCCCACGCAATCTGTTTGCTAAACCCTAAATGATCAGGCCATCCAGCTGCTCTAACCATATCTTCCACCTCCTCTCCCTTGCTAACTCTGATCCAGTCACGATGCATCTCTGCTGTTCCTTGCACCCAAATCCCTGTCTCAGGACCTTTGACCCAGCTATTTCCTCTCCCCACAATCCTCTTGTATATGATATCTTTTGGGCTAACTCACTTACCTTCTAGCTTTTCTCAAACCTCACTTCTTCAATGTGACTTAACTTGATCACCTTATCCTGTAGCCTGTTCCCTCCCTTTCTACTCTTTCCTTTTTCCTAGAGTGCTTTTCACCTCTGAACAGACTGAATATAGCCATACCAAAGGTATTCTGGACCATAAGTCTCAGATATATGGGAAGAAAAATCCAGCTTGCTAATTAGCACAGAAGAAAGGAATATCATTTTACCCAGGAGCTTTGATACGAGCTCATCATGTTGATTATTTATTGTATGTCCATAGGCAGATATGTGTGTCTCTTTCCTTCACTAATGGTTCCGGCAGTTTAGAACACTGCCTGGTACATTGTCAGCATTGAATAAAATATTAACTGAGTGAATTAAAAATGTCACCAAGACTGAAACAGAATTGAAGAGATGCAGGAAAGAGCAGACTATAATCAGAAAGCAATAAGGCAACATAAGCTGTAGCCCAACAGAAACCTGGAGGCAGAGCAGCAAGTAAAGAGAGGCAACGAGAATGGCCCTAGTAAAGACAGAAAGGGGAGGCCAAGCAAAAACCTGGGTGATAGTGTATGGGAGGGCTGTGGGTCGTGCTTTAGTTTCATGCACAGCATCTGGCTCTCCATGGCAGCTCGTCTGCTTACTGCATCTGCTATCCTAAATTGCTCATGTGTCGTTTCCATAAATGCTCATTACTTTAAGAAAAAAGAATATGTCACTTATACATATTGTTCCACGAGGATGCATATAATCAAAACCAGATAACAGCCATGTTGATGATGACATGGATAAACTGGAACCCTTCTACACTTTGAAAATAGTTCAGCAGTTCCTCCAACATTGAACACAGAGTTACCATGTTACCAGCAACTCCACTCCTAGATATATACACAACAGAAAAATCTATGTCCACACAGAAGTGTGCACATGAATGTCTGCAGCAGCATTATTCATAATAGCCCAAAGCAGAAACAACCCAAATATCCATCACTGACAAAAAGATAAACAAAACATGGCATATCCATACAATCAATATTTTTTTTCCAATAAGAAAGTAAGTACTGATACATGCTAATATGAACCTTGACAACAAACTAAGTGAAAGAAGCAAGCCACAGAAGACCACGTATTCTACGATTCCATTTATATGAAATGCTCAGAATAGGCGAATCTATAGTGGCAGAAAGGAGACCCATGGTGGCCTACAGCTGAGGAGGATGGACAGTTTGATGGGAAGGAAGGAAGGCAGCAGTGATGGTTAAAGGGTAGGGAGTTTCTTTTGAGGGCAACGAAAATGTCCTAAAATTATGATCATGGATACACAACTCTGAGCATATCAAACCCATCAAAAATGTATACTTTAAATGAATCAATCATAAGGTATGTAAATTGTATCTCAATAGAGCCACTACAAAAAAAAAGGAGAAAAATTTTACGTAGCTTTCTCCTAGAATTTAATTCAAACAATCACCTGCCTAATGTACCTGTTGCAAGGTACATAGGACTATAAAGATAGAGAGATAATGTCTACCATCAATTAATCTGTAATAGAGTAAAGGAAACAGATACGTTGTGTTATGTTCTGAAGTGGTATAAACTGCCAAGGAAACACAAAACAGGGCAAAATGAATTCTGACCAGGTCCATTTCAAAAGGTTTCAACGAGGCATAAAGCTTTAAACATCTGACCTATGGGAACATGGCCATGGCAAGTTGAGAAGAGCTGAATAGTAGGAAAGGGTACGTAATTTTCACTGAGCATCTATTTATGCTGACAGCTATAAAGATGTCTAAATATGCTCTAATAATGACAATAATCAATCTGGCTAAATCAAAATATGATGAAAAAGAATATGTCACTTATACATATTGTTCCACGAGGATGCATATAATCAAAACCAGATAACAGCCATGTTGATGATGACATGGATAAACTGGAACCCTTCTACACTTTGAAAATAGTTCAGCAGTTCCTCCAACATTGAACACAGAGTTACCATGTTACCAGCAACTCCACTCCTAGATATATACACAACAGAAAAATCTATGTCCACACAGAAGTGTGCACATGAATGTCTGCAGCAGCATTATTCATAATAGCCCAAAGCAGAAACAACCCAAATATCCATCACTGACAAAAAGATAAACAAAACATGGCATATCCATACAATCAATATTTTTTTTCCAATAAGAAAGTAAGTACTGATACATGCTAATATGAACCTTGACAACAAACTAAGTAAAAGAAGCAAGCCACAGAAGACCACGTATTCTACGATTCCATTTATATGAAATGCTCAGAATAGGCGAATCTATAGTGGCAGAAAGGAGACCCATGGTGGCCTACAGCTGAGGAGGATGGACAGTTTGATGGGAAGGAAGGAAGGCAGCAGTGATGGTTAAAGGGTAGGGAGTTTCTTTTGAGGGCAACGAAAATGTCCTAAAATTATGATCATGGATACACAACTCTGAGCATATCAAACCCATCAAAAATGTATACTTTAAATGAATCAATCATAAGGTATGTAAATTGTATCTCAATAGAGCCACTACAAAAAAAAAGGAGAAAAATTTTACGTAGCTTTCTCCTAGAATTTAATTCAAACAATCACCTGCCTAATGTACCTGTTGCAAGGTACATAGGACTATAAAGATAGAGAGATAATGTCTACCATCAATTAATCTGTAATAGAGTAAAGGAAACAGATACGTTGTGTTATGTTCTGAAGTGGTATAAACTGCCAAGGAAACACAAAACAGGGCAAAATGAATTCTGACCAGGTCCATTTCAAAAGGTTTCAACGAGGCATAAAGCTTTAAACATCTGACCTATGGGAACATGGCCATGGCAAGTTGAGAAGAGCTGAATAGTAGGAAAGGGTACGTAATTTTCACTGAGCATCTATTTATGCTGACAGCTATAAAGATGTCTAAATATGCTCTAATAATGACAATAATCAATCTGACCTTTTAGCATGTGAGAAAGATTCAGAGGGATTCACTGAATTGCTCAAGTTAACACCTCTGCTTAATGGAAAAGTCAGCCAGCATTTAAATAAAAATATTCCTGACTCCAAATTCATATTCTTTTGCCTCTGGGCAGAGGAAATAGCACAGCAAAGCTAGAGATGAAAGCACATGCCCTGTTTAGGGGACTGTAAATTCTTCTCGTGTGGCCAGCAGAGAACATTCAGAAATGAAGATGAAATGGTACATTTGGCACAAGCCATGAAAAGCTTTGATACACAAAGCTAAGGAGTCTGCACTTTACTCTAAAGGCTTCTTCGGAGTGGAGCCTCGCACACAGTGTGCTGTGCTTTACGTCACTTCCGATGGCGAGAGACGACGACAGGGTGGGAGTCCAGGCGCCTGGGCGGGAAGCAGGGATGTGACGCAGGGAAACTGGCTGTCATTTATCTTCCCTGAGTTGGGCTCTCTACGCATTCCTGTCCATCCACATGGCTTCATCCATCATCACACTGGTGATTTCTCAATCTTTATTCCCAGTACCGACACATTCCCTTTTCAACTTTAGATTTCATTTCCAGCTGCCTCCTGGATAACTTTACAGGCATGTCAAATTCAACTCATCAAAGATTTGTTTCTTTAGCCGTTCCTCTCTATTAATGGCATCTCTGTCCACCAGCGAAATGGAAGTTGCTCTCAGACTCTTGCCCTGACCATCCACTCTGCACATGTCCCTGGTCACCCTGGCTTTCTCACCATTCTCAAAACATACCAAATCCTTTGAAAACTCTATGTCTCTATCTAGTTTCTTTCTGCTTTACAGGAATCTCTTGTCCAAAAGCCAGCTCAAGCACTGCCCCCAGTCTAACCCCCTTGGTTGATCCTCTCTGTGTCTATATGTGAAAATTTGTTTCTGTTGATACCTTAGGCTCTACTATTTTATTGTCTGATATATTTTTTGTATTACTGGCACCTGGCGTAGTAACTGGGAAACAGTAGACAACTAGCATTGAGAGAATAATGAATATATGAAAATAAGAGATTGAAGAGGACTCTCGAGGGAAACCTGAAGAGGGGTTGGTGTCCAATTAGAAACAGAAATTTAACAGGAATGAAGAATGACTGAATATTCTGACTTGGATGACTGAATTTAGGTGATACATCCAAATCAAGAGGATAAAAATAGAAGGAAGAGATTTTAAAGGGAGGATATATTTGATTTGGGATGTGTGGAGCTTATGATGGCTATAGAACATGTTGGGAGGCTAGGAAGGATGCTGGGAATTCCAAACAAGAGCATTCAAGAGGTAACTCTACTAGTTCAAGGATAAAAATGAAAGTGAAAGTTGCTTAGTCATATCTGACTCTTTGCAACCCACGGATTAGCCATGGAATTCTCCAGGCCAGAATACTGGAGTCGGTAGCCTTTCTCTTCTCCAAGGGATCTTCCTGACTCAGGAATTGAACCAGAGGCTCCTGCACTGCAGGCAGATTCTTTACAAGCTGAACTACAAGGGATAAATGATGTATAATCAACAATGAAAGAGCACTGGATGAGACGACTAAAGGAGAAAGCAATAAGAAGAGCTCTGTGGACTTAATGCAGACTTCCCTGGAAAAAGTGATAAGACTACACTTATACCATGTATCCCACCCAGTACGACTGAGGTAAGGGCACCTACCCACCCATTCACCTGACATTCGTATTCCTCTTCTATGCTCTATTTTTTTATATTTTGGGGGTGGGAGAGAGGAGGCGGGTGGGCCGCTTCTCAGACTCTTGCCCTGACCATCCACTCTGCACATGTCCCTGGTCACCCTGGCTTTCTCACCATTCTCAAAACATACCAAATCCTTTGAAAACTCTATGTCTCTATCTAGTTTCTTTCTGCTTTACAGGAATCTCTTGTCCAAAAGCCAGCTCAAGCACTGCCCCCAGTCTAACCCCCTTGGTTGATCCTCTCTGTGTCTATATGTGAAAATTTGTTTCTGTTGATACCTTAGGCTCTACTATTTTATTGTCTGATATATTTTTTGTATTACTGGCACCTGGCGTAGTAACTGGGAAACAGTAGACAACTAGCATTGAGAGAATAATGAATATATGAAAATAAGAGATTGAAGAGGACTCTCGAGGGAAACCTGAAGAGGGGTTGGTGTCCAATTAGAAACAGAAATTTAACAGGAATGAAGAATGACTGAATATTCTGACTTGGATGACTGAATTTAGGTGATACATCCAAATCAAGAGGATAAAAATAGAAGGAAGAGATTTTAAAGGGAGGATATATTTGATTTGGGATGTGTGGAGCTTATGATGGCTATAGAACATGTTGGGAGGCTAGGAAGGATGCTGGGAATTCCAAACAAGAGCATTCAAGAGGTAACTCTACTAGTTCAAGGATAAAAATGAAAGTGAAAGTTGCTTAGTCATATCTGACTCTTTGCAACCCACGGATTAGCCATGGAATTCTCCAGGCCAGAATACTGGAGTCGGTAGCCTTTCTCTTCTCCAAGGGATCTTCCTGACTCAGGAATTGAACCAGAGGCTCCTGCACTGCAGGCAGATTCTTTACAAGCTGAACTACAAGGGATAAATGATGTATAATCAACAATGAAAGAGCACTGGATGAGACGACTAAAGGAGAAAGCAATAAGAAGAGCTCTGTGGACTTAATGCAGACTTCCCTGGAAAAAGTGATAAGACTACACTTATACCATGTATCCCACCCAGTACGACTGAGGTAAGGGCACCTACCCACCCATTCACCTGACATTCGTATTCCTCTTCTATGCTCTATTTTTTTTTTTTTATTTTGGGGGGGGTGGGGAGAGAGGAGGGCGGGTGGGCCGCTTCTATTGGTCTTTCATTTATCTATTTTCATCCATCTTTGTTCTTTGGCCCATGTGGGCCTCCCATCACGGTGGCCTCTATTGTCACAGAGCACTGGCTGTGGGCGCATGCACTCCAGAGCTCCGACTCGGTAATTGGACACATCGGTCCAGCTGTTCTGCGGCACGTGGGATCTTCCCAGGCCAGGGATCGAACCGGTGTCCCTTGCACTGCAAGGTGGTGTCCTTACCCACTGGACCACCAGGGAAGCCCTATGCTCTATTTTTCTCCTAGTCTTTGTCATCACCTGACCTCCTGTGCATGTTGAAAAATAAGTTCCATGATGGCAGTGTTTTTTTTTCTGTTTCATTCACTGAGATACCCTAGCACATAGTGGATATAACTGCTAAACAAATGAATGACTTTGAGGCCTAAGTATAGAGAATAAGAGAATAAAATAATGCATAAGGTATAGAGAAGGAACTATTTAATATCTGAGAGAAGAATGCAGATGCTCCTCTCACAATATAGCCTTTATTTCCTAGTAAAGCATAAGATCATTCATTCCAGGGACCTGACTCTCTTTATGATAGGAATTCTGACTTGTCACGAGGTCTTTCTCCTTTTTGTCATTCTGTTGCACCCGGTCTGTCAACATCTCCTTTCACTGGATTTCAGCCTCTAGTAATTCAAAATGAATAACTTATGTGGACACCAGAGCCAACTGTTGCCAGGCCTACTGCTTCAGTTCTGTCATCTGCCCATCATCAGCCTATCACGACAGCCTTCTCGATCACCAGCAATGGCTTTCTCCCAGGACAGAGGTGATAAGACTTACAAGCTGAAAAGGAAAATTAATCAACAATGAAAGAGCACTGGATGAGACGACTAAAGGAGAAAGCAATAAGAAGAGCTCTGTGGACTTAATGCAGACTTCCCTGGAAAAAGTGATAAGACTACACTTATACCATGTATCCCACCCAGTACGACTGAGGTAAGGGCACCTACCCACCCATTCACCTGACATTCGTATTCCTCTTCTATGCTCTATTTTTTTTTTTTTATTTTGGGGGGGATGGGGAGAGAGGAGGGCGGGTGGGCCGCTTCTATTGGTCTTTCATTTATCTATTTTCATCCATCTTTGTTCTTTGGCCCATGTGGGCCTCCCATCACGGTGGCCTCTATTGTCACAGAGCACTGGCTGTGGGCGCATGCACTCCAGAGCTCCGACTCGGTAATTGGACACATCGGTCCAGCTGTTCTGCGGCACGTGGGATCTTCCCAGGCCAGGGATCGAACCGGTGTCCCTTGCACTGCAAGGTGGTGTCCTTACCCACTGGACCACCAGGGAAGCCCTATGCTCTATTTTTCTCCTAGTCTTTGTCATCACCTGACCTCCTGTGCATGTTGAAAAATAAGTTCCATGATGGCAGTGTTTTTTTTTCTGTTTCATTCACTGAGATACCCTAGCACATAGTGGATATAACTGCTAAACAAATGAATGACTTTGAGGCCTAAGTATAGAGAATAAGAGAATAAAATAATGCATAAGGTATAGAGAAGGAACTATTTAATATCTGAGAGAAGAATGCAGATGCTCCTCTCACAATATAGCCTTTATTTCCTAGTAAAGCATAAGATCATTCATTCCAGGGACCTGACTCTCTTTATGATAGGAATTCTGACTTGTCACGAGGTCTTTCTCCTTTTTGTCATTCTGTTGCACCCGGTCTGTCAACATCTCCTTTCACTGGATTTCAGCCTCTAGTAATTCAAAATGAATAACTTATGTGGACACCAGAGCCAACTGTTGCCAGGCCTACTGCTTCAGTTCTGTCATCTGCCCATCATCAGCCTATCACGACAGCCTTCTGGATCACCAGCAATGGCTTTCTGAATCATAACTCTGAAACATCTGGTCATTGTCTTCAAGGCTAGGAAGTCCCATCTGCTCTCCCTGTAAGTAACAGTATCTATATCTTCGGTAAATGCTACTATGAGTATCCTTGGAATATTCCTGGAGCCAATTCCTACTTCGAATTGCAATCTTCTGTTATTTGATACCATACCCCACTTTGGATCACAACACCAAACTCTTCCAAAAACCATTTCTAGATTAATCACAACTGTTTTATAGCCCACTAATACAACCTACAAATATCACAAATGTTTAAGTCATTCTTGGAAGTTACAATATTATAATATATGGTATACATTAGATCTTATATGTAATGAGCAATTCTAAGAATGAAGACATACTCAGATACACAAGATCACAACACTTTTTACATGTTTCTGCCTTTTGAGGCCAGAGGATAAAGACCTTTATGTTACAGAGGTTACAGGGATTAGCAGCTAGAAGAGCTTGGAAACACTTCTCAATATTTAAGTAAGTTTCTATTTTATTTTAAATATTCACACTAAATTTATTCTACTTTACAGAGCATTTGTTCTAATACAAAAATATTATCTAAATGTGCTCTGAGGTTAACTTATATAAATGGTCTCTCAAATTTTTGAATAAATGTGAAGCTTCTGAAAAAAAATATACCACATGATCTAATACTTCTTGATATTTCACCCTATATATCCCTGTGGATATGTGCATGACACAGAAACTATGCCCTACATGTGACAAAACTTGGAACGGCTTGAAATTTGTGTGATTTGAGGTTTTTGTCTGTGGTATACAGTAATTTAGGACGTACTTGCTTTATCTTCCTTTTATCAGTAAGGAGCCACGTAAGAATAGAGACAATGTTAATTTGGAGGTGACTAATTGGATAATCATTCATTAAGCACATATTTATGAATAATCCCTAACACAAACTGAGTTGGCCAAAAAGTTCATTCAGGTTTTGCCATTACACCTTACAGAAAAACTAAAATGAAATTTCTGACCAACCCAACAATATGTAAGCATAAAAATGACTAAGATGTAGATACTGAAGTTATTGCGTATTGAGAGCTTACTCTCAGCTAAGCTCTGAGCTAGGAATTTTTACATACAGGATTTCATTTAGACCCCTCCCCCAAACATGGCAGCACATGCCTGACTTTCAAAGTGAAAGAAGACTTGGCTAAGATCACAAGGCCAGGACACGGAGCCAATGTAGACCCATATCTATTTGACTATAAAGCTCATCTACTTTCTATAATATGGCAATGCATAGTCTCCAGCAGAAGAGATATGACAATGAAACACGTGTACAGTGCCCTAGAGCTAACTGTGACTGACAAATTTAGGAGCAGATGTGTTTGCTTCTGATTAGTGAGACCAGAGAAAGCTGAACTCATGCAATAATGACTTTAGATCTGGGTGGCAGAGAAGGCAGTCGTGCAGCAGCTTAGGTGTTTGGGCATTCTGAACAGAAACACCATGACTGAGAACACATGGAGAGAGTTCAACATGAGTCATGCAGTTGAACCAGAACATGAGCTATAAATGGGAGAACAGTGGATGAAAAGAGAACAGAGTCAATGGTGGGGCACCTCACCTGCCAGAAGATCAGAATGCTTGAGTTACAGACCATACAGTGCTATGGATAGCCTTGTGAATAAGGACATGAGGAGCTCAACGTGGGAAAATTGGTCTGGCAGCCCTGAAGAGTCCCTTTGGGAGCAGGAGCCAGGGTAAGCCTGTAAAACCTTGCTGCGGCTATGGGGATATGTGGAAGGCAGTGGGTGAGACTGTGAAAGCAGGTTCATCAGTGCATGGCAGCTAGTGCACCTGGAAGAGGGAAAAGTGGATGCTTAGAATGACCGGGAACCTGTTGGTCCAGGGGGCATCCTTAGCTACAATACGAAAGTCAGGACAAGCTGCTGGGTTACAGGAAGAAGGTGGAGAGGCATGACAGAGTGGTTTGCAGGCGTGGTAAAGTTGGTTGCAAGGAAGTCACACCTTTTGAAATGTCAGTCAGCCATGGAAAAGAAAGGATGAAAGCCTGGACAGAGGCTGGAGCCCTGGCTAGATCTTTGGTGATAATCTTCCTACAGTGGTGTTAAAGAGGACAGCAGAGGGAAGACACAGGGAGTCAATGATAAAATCAGGGGTTGGGAAGGGTCTGGGACCATGTGATGGACCCAGAGACTGTGCAGACTGAAAGAGAAGAAAAGGGCAGCAGGAAATTCATGATGAGATCTAAGACAAACACTTTGATTTGGTAATGAAGGCTATTGTGATATTTTAAGGAATTTATAGGTTACAGTCTATTTGATAACTCTGAAGAGCCAGGGAGAATTGTTGATACTGGGAAGGGGTAATTTTTTTTTGACATAAAGCTCATCACCAAAAGCAATGAAGCCCAAAGATATGACAATGAAACACGTGTACAGTGCCCTAGAGCTAACTGTGACTGACAAATTTAGGAGCAGATGTGTTTGCTTCTGATTAGTGAGACCAGAGAAAGCTGAACTCATGCAATAATGACTTTAGATCTGGGCGGCAGGGAAGGCAGTCGGGCAGCAGCTTAGGTGTTTGGGCATTCTGAACAGAAACACCATGACTGAGAACACATGGAGAGAGTTCAACATGAGTCATGCAGTTGAACCAGAACATGAGCTATAAATGGGAGAACAGT
The DNA here is from genome assembly GCA_022376925.1 of Tragulus kanchil. Taxonomy (NCBI): domain Eukaryota; kingdom Metazoa; phylum Chordata; class Mammalia; order Artiodactyla; family Tragulidae; genus Tragulus; species Tragulus kanchil. Next base: position 264,890,491 of record JAIOJX010000004.1, on the reverse strand, counting down.
GGATGAAAAGAGAACAGAGTCAATGGTGGGGCACCTCACCTGCCAGAAGATCAGAATGCTTGAGTTACAGACCATACAGTGCTATGGATAGCCTTGTGAATAAGGACATGAGGAGCTCAACGTGGGAAAATTGGTCTGGCAGCCCTGAAGAGTCCCTTTGGGAGCAGGAGCCAGGGTAAGCCTGTAAAACCTTGCTGCGGCTATGGGGATATGTGGAAGGCAGTGGGTGAGACTGTGAAAGCAGGTTCATCAGTGCATGGCAGCTAGTGCACCTGGAAGAGGGAAAAGTGGATGCTTAGAATGACCGGGAACCTGTTGGTCCAGGGGGCATCCTTAGCTACAATACGAAAGTCAGGACAAGCTGCTGGGTTACAGGAAGAAGGTGGAGAGGCATGACAGAGTGGTTTGCAGGCGTGGTAAAGTTGGTTGCAAGGAAGTCACACCTTTTGAAATGTCAGTCAGCCATGGAAAAGAAAGGATGAAAGCCTGGACAGAGGCTGGAGCCCTGGCTAGATCTTTGGTGATAATCTTCCTACAGTGGTGTTAAAGAGGACAGCAGAGGGAAGACACAGGGAGTCAATGATAAAATCAGGGGTTGGGAAGGGTCTGGGACCATGTGATGGACCCAGAGACTGTGCAGACTGAAAGAGAAGAAAAGGGCAGCAGGAAATTCATGATGAGATCTAAGACAAACACTTTGATTTGGTAATGAAGGCTATTGTGATATTTTAAGGAATTTATAGGTTACAGTCTATTTGATAACTCTGAAGAGCCAGGGAGAATTTTGATACTGAAGGGGAAGCTCAGAGGAACAGGAACTGGGGTGAAGTGATGAGCTTATTCTGCTGTTCATGTTTTTTGTTGTTGAAACAACAGGAACATGTCTTAAGCTGAGGTTCACGTTCTACTGATTTCCCAAAGAACTCATGTTTTTGGAGTCAGTGTTCTGACACGATAGTCATCATGATTGGGAAATGAAAGGCTTTGAGGAAGCAACATAAAGGCAAGACCATGAGACACAGGAAGCTCTTCAAGGGCAGTGCCTTTCTTCCTCCGTGAGGCTTACCCTTCTATTAACATGTAAGATCTCTCTTCCCAAATCCCCCTGTTATTCTATGGCACCTTCCTGGTGCTAAGCCAATCCTGCGTTCCTCCACTGAATCTAGACATAGAAAGACAAGACTCTTCTTTCTGCATCATTTCCTTCCAGCAAGTCCCTCCTCAGCATTGTGCCATCTGGTTCCCTCCTTCATCCTCACATTAACTCCTCCAAAATCTCCTACACAAGAAAGCCAAAGGCTCTGTTTCAGTTCATGTTCCTGGCCTCCTCTGCTTGGACCCAGTGGATAATAAGCCATTTTCTTCCCAAGGCTGTTTCCTCTGTTCACTTCCATGTACCACACACACCTGGTTGTCCTTACACCATTTGTTCTGGACCGTTCTTGTGTGTACCCGATCCCCTTTCTCTTTCAGCTTTTCAATGTGATGTTTTCCACTTGAACCCCATGATCCACTCCTCTTACTCGGAAGCCTTCCCCCAGCTTTTTCTATCCCACACAGGCTGAGGACTCCCCAATACTGTCTTGTTCTGTGAGGTTCAGACATGTATGTTGACCTCTGTGCTGGGTGTATCCCACCAAGGTGTTCAGTACATACCTCAATTTCAGGACTTCCAAAGGCAAAGTTAACATATGTCTACCAAAAATTCTTTTTCTTCTTCTATTCTAAACTCAACTTTTGGGACTATGGTCCACCCAGGCACTCACATTATTTCATATCCATGACAGCCATTGAGATTTAAGGATTCAGTGTGTGCGTGCATATGAGCACTAAGCTGTGTCTGACTCTGCCACCTCATGGACTGTAGCCCTCCAGGCTCTTCTGTCTGTAGAATTCTCCAGGCAAGAATACTGGAGTGGGTTGCCATTGCCTCCTCTAGGACAGCTTCCAGATCCAAGGATTGCACTCACGTATCTTGAATCTTCTGTGTTGGCAGGCACCTACCTCTCTAATATTTCTTAACTCTGTCCTTTACCCTGCACTGCCACCATGACCTCTCCTGGATCAAGGTTTTGTTATCTCTCACGGACAATGTCAATAACCTTCTGCCTTGTTTCTTTGCCTCCAATATTATTCCCCAATGAACAGCTTCCCACAGCTGCCACAGTGCTAGAAAATAAAAATTAGATCTTGTATCTTCTACTTGAAATTCTTTAATGATGTGCCACTTTCTCCATAAGGATAAAGTCCAAGTTTTTTAATATAAAAGGTCACATATGATCTGGCCAATCTCTTTTGCTGGCATGCTCTGAAATCTATATTCTAGGAATACTGGGCTGTTTACAGGAAATATGATTCTCCTTTTGCTGTTCTCTCCTCCATGCTTTTCCTTACGCTGCCCACTCTGCTTCTGCCCACTTTGTTGTGGCTCTCTCCCTTCTGCCTTCCACCATCAGCTCCATGACTGTGTCTTCCAGGAAACCTTTCCTGACTTTCTCACCTGCCCCCTACCACAACCCAATGAAATGTTAACAACCTGTAAACTTCTCTGTCATTTCCCTTAATGCATTAGACTGCAAGTATTCTACAACAGATCATGGACACCCTGAAGAGAGGCATGTTGAATTTGTGTTTGTTTCCTTGGAATAGAGCTCATGATTACAGTTTGATATTTGGCACACTTTCACCTGTTGGAGGGACATTGGAAAAGCTTGGAAGAGCCATTCAGGGAAATGTGACAGTTGACAAAAGGTGAACTGAGGAAGGAAGGGGATAACTGAGGGTCCAGTTTAACTGAGGAATGCTGAAGTCCTTAGGCTTATTTCGTGACTTCAGCCCTATATGGAAAAATAGATGGTGAGTCCGTTGTGAATTCGGGACTATGGTCCACCCAGGCACTCACATTATTTCATATCCATGACAGCCATTGAGATTTAAGGATTCAGTGTGCGTGCATATGAGCACTAAGCTGTGTCTGACTCTGCCACCTCATGGACTGTAGCCCTCCAGGCTCTTCTGTCTGTAGAATTCTCCAGGCAAGAATACTGGAGTGGGTTGCCATTGCCTCCTCTAGGACAGCTTCCAGATCCAAGGATTGCACTCACGTATCTTGAATCTTCTGTGTTGGCAGGCACCTACCTCTCTAATATTTCTTAACTCTGTCCTTTACCCTGCACTGCCACCATGACCTCTCCTGGATCAAGGTTTTGTTATCTCTCACGGACAATGTCAATAACCTTCTGCCTTGTTTCTTTGCCTCCAATATTATTCCCCAATGAACAGCTTCCCACAGCTGCCACAGTGCTAGAAAATAAAAATTAGATCTTGTATCTTCTACTTGAAATTCTTTAATGATGTGCCACTTTCTCCATAAGGATAAAGTCCAAGTTTTTTAATATAAAAGGTCACATATGATCTGGCCAATCTCTTTTGCTGGCATGCTCTGAAATCTATATTCTAGGAATACTGGGCTGTTTACAGGAAATATGATTCTCCTTTTGCTGTTCTCTCCTCCATGCTTTTCCTTACGCTGCCCACTCTGCTTCTGCCCACTTTGTTGTGGCTCTCTCCCTTCTGCCTTCCACCATCAGCTCCATGACTGTGTCTTCCAGGAAACCTTTCCTGACTTTCTCACCTGCCCCCTACCACAACCCAATGAAATGTTAACAACCTGTAAACTTCTCTGTCATTTCCCTTAATGCATTAGACTGCAAGTATTCTACAACAGATCATGGACACCCTGAAGAGAGGCATGTTGAATTTGTGTTTGTTTCCTTGGAATAGAGCTCATGATTACAGTTTGATATTTGGCACACTTTCACCTGTTGGAGGGACATTGGAAAAGCTTGGAAGAGCCATTCAGGGAAATGTGACAGTTGACAAAAGGTGAACTGAGGAAGGAAGGGGATAACTGAGGGTCCAGTTTAAGTCATAGAAGAAATGTATGATATATATTGAATGCTGAAGTCCTTAGGCTTATTTCGTGACTTCAGCCCTATATGGAAAAATAGATGGTGAGCATCGCCAAGTGTTGGTGATTATTCAAGGAGAGGGAAAGGGGACCTCCCTACAGTCCAGTGATTAAGACTATGTGCTTCCTCTGGAGGGGGCGTGGGCCTAATCTCTGGTTGCGGAAATAACATCCTGCATGCCAAATAGTGCAGCAACAAAACAGAATGAAGCAGAGCTATATTCATGCTATGGCTTCCATAGGGACAAAGGAGGGGAGAGGATCCTAGGGTGCCTAAGCCAGCTATAGAGACAACTAAGGCCAGAAAGAGCTGAGGTCTATGGAGCACAGGGTAGAGCCAAAGGAAATACTGAGGACACAGAGAAGGCTGGGTGGGTCTGAGAGAGCTAACGACTGAAGAGGAGGAGGACAGGGTGTGAGAGAGACAGGGAGAGAGAGAAAGTGAGAGAAAGCATAGTTCAGAATCGAAAACACAGTGCTGCCAGTGAGTAGAAGGTCAAGTTGCTGGAAAAATCCTCTGTGGATTTATAATCTAACAAAATAAAATAAAAGTCATTCTATTGTTTAATCAATATGTTATTGTGATGAAAAATCTGTGTGCCAGTTGGTGGCACCTTCTGGCATTTTGCAACACATGCTATTGTCAGAGAATCATATAAATGGCAGAAATAATGACAAGATAGCTTCGGGATATAATGCTTCTATTTCTGGAAGGAGAGTATCCCGGTCCAATGCTCAGTTACATAATCTGCATTCTGTCCAAGCTTTCATTTTGAAGTAATTTTTTCCCAGAGCATGACAAACAAAAAATCCTCGCAGTCCCTCCTTTCTAGCGGGCAGTTTCTTCCTCTCTTATTTTAGTCTCTTGAGAACACTTACCACAGATGAAGCAAGTGGTCTTTAGAATTTCTTCTTTTTTCTGTTTCTCACTTCTGAGATCAGCAAAAGTATCAATGATCACCCCAAAAATCAAGTTCAGAACGATAATGATGACAATGAAATAAAAAAGAAGGTCATACACCACTCGGGCAGCAAACAAGGGCTCCTGAAATACAAAGTTTTAAACACTAACAAAAACCCTGTCGTGTATACACACACATTTTCAAGGCATGTTGATTTAGCATCTTGTCTAGCAGAAAGTATAAATTCAAAATTGTTTGCTAAATGAGTGTTGTTAGGAAAACTTTCCAGTCTGCTCATAGACTCCTTCCATGCCCTGGCACTTCCACTTTTCCTGTCCTCATGTATTCAAAACCACTTTATATGTCATGATGCTCAATGCATTTTGGTACAGCGGACTCCTATCCCAGGAGCTTCCCTAAAGGTAAACAAACCCCAGTCCCAAAGGTCAGAAAGACTGGAGATTTGAGGAGCATCTAACGATCTGCCTATTTCTGAAGGAGATTCTATTCTTGCAAGGTAGAGCCAAAGGAAATACTGAGGACACAGAGAAGGCTGGGTGGGTCTGAGAGAGCTAACGACTGAAGAGGAGGAGGACAGGGTGTGAGAGAGACAGGGAGAGAGAAAGTGAGAGAAAGCATAGTTCAGAATCGAAAACACAGTGCTGCCAGTGAGTAGAAGGTCAAGTTGCTGGAAAAATCCTCTGTGGATTTATAATCTAACAAAATAAAATAAAAGTCATTCTATTGTTTAATCAATATGTTATTGTGATGAAAAATCTGTGTGCCAGTTGGTGGCACCTTCTGGCATTTTGCAACACATGCTATTGTCAGAGAATCATATAATCATATAAATGGCAGAAATAATGACAAGATAGCTTCGGGATATAATGCTTCTATTTCTGGAAGGAGAGTATCCCGGTCCAATGCTCAGTTACATAATCTGCATTCTGTCCAAGCTTTCATTTTGAAGTAATTTTTTCCCAGAGCATGACAAACAAAAAATCCTCGCAGTCCCTCCTTTCTAGCGGGCAGTTTCTTCCTCTCTTATTTTAGTCTCTTGAGAACACTTACCACAGATGAAGCAAGTGGTCTTTAGAATTTCTTCTTTTTTCTGTTTCTCACTTCTGAGATCAGCAAAAGTATCAATGATCACCCCAAAAATCAAGTTCAGAACGATAATGATGACAATGAAATAAAAAAGAAGGTCATACACCACTCGGGCAGCAAACAAGGGCTCCTGAAATACAAAGTTTTAAACACTAACAAAAACCCTGTCGTGTATACACACACATTTTCAAGGCATGTTGATTTAGCATCTTGTCTAGCAGAAAGTATAAATTCAAAATTGTTTGCTAAATGAGTGTTGTTAGGAAAACTTTCCAGTCTGCTCATAGACTCCTTCCATGCCCTGGCACTTCCACTTTTCCTGTCCTCATGTATTCAAAACCACTTTATATGTCATGATGCTCAATGCATTTTGGTACAGCGGACTCCTATCCCAGGAGCTTCCCTAAAGGTAAACAAACCCCAGTCCCAAAGGTCAGAAAGACTGGAGATTTGAGGAGCATCTAACGATCTGCCTATTTCTGAAGGAGATTCTATTCTTGACCTTTTAGGGTCAAGCACATTCAACTCAAGTGAATTTCTACGTGACAGATGGCATCAAAATACACATTAGAGATCAGATAGTCTAGGTGTTTCACAGATGAAGAAACATGAGCAGACTGGACAAGGGGATACTGCCGGGGATTCGGTGCTGTTCAAGGACTGAGCTCATTCAAGCTCCCAGTCGCACCTGAGAGGCTGCAACCAATGAGAAGTTTTTCAGCCTTGCCATTTTAATATACAATATCCTGTTAGAATCTCTCCAGATTTGATATTCCTTGTGGATAAATAATGGAGGCGGTTCCTATTCGAAGGTAAAAAGTAAATCTCCATGCCTGTTAACACTGAGAGACAAGAGGCAGCCTGGCTTTGGTCATTTATGTAATAGTTGACTCCTCCATAAAATCTGTAATCATGATTTTGTTGCTGTCATACAACATGCCATTCAAAGTTGGGATGATTTCATGACCCAGTAACATACATAGATTTTTAGGAGGCTAGCTATTTCCATGTAATTCCAGGATACAGTGGATTGGTGTCAAGGGTGCCTCTTATACTTTTGAATCAAATATTATAATATAGAGCACTGTGAAAACAAAAACTGTGTGGTAAATGATGTTAAGAAACATTAAAAAAAAATCATGTGCTTTCTGAAAAACTATTCTTCTCCAGCTTACATCTTTTGATGGTCTTCTCAGGACGTCCCCCACGCCGCCACCATTCCTGAGGCCCTGGTTCAGGACAGTCACGATGCACATGAGGAGGGTGTCACAGGTTCGTTCAATTCCATCTTCATACTCCTCACCAGCTATAGAAATACACAAGTCAAACACTACGGCAAGTTCACGTTTTTAAAACAAACACTTACCTACTTCTAAAGATCTACATCTTCATAACTGTCCCAGAAAACATGATTCTGAAGTCAATATTAATAACATATTTTCTATGCAGCATCCCATGACTGACATAGACCAATAAAGCCACATAAATAATATCCCCAAATCATTTTTTTTCCATCAGTGGAAAATGACCATATGAAAAGACAAAACAAAATAAAGTTACTATCCATTGTGCATTGCTGTAGGTGAGGAGAGTTCCCCACATGTAAATCCTTTCTGAAAACACAGTCCACTCACCCTGGAAGCAAGAATATTCCAGGGGAAAGAGCATGTACAAGGAACCTAGGCAAGTCCAGCTACAAATTCTACTCTGTCCCAGAACTGACTCTTAACCTCACAGGCAAGTTACTTAAACTCAATGCTCCCATCTGTAAAACAGGGAGATCTGTTTAAGGATTCAACCCTTCAGAGGGCTATTTAAGGATTTTATTTAAGGGATGTAAAACACTTTGCCCAGAGACTGGCATATCCATAGTAAGTAGTGCTAATCGCTCAGTCATGTCTGGCTCCTTGCAACCCAAAAGACTGTAGCCCACCAGGCTCCTCTGTCCATGGAATTATCCTATCATCCATGCCTGTTAACACTGAGAGACAAGAGGCAGCCTGGCTTTGGTCATTTATGTAATAGTTGACTCCTCCATAAAATCTGTAATCATGATTTTGTTGCTGTCATACAACATGCCATTCAAAGTTGGGATGATTTCATGACCCAGTAACATACATAGATTTTTAGGAGGCTAGCTATTTCCATGTAATTCCAGGATACAGTGGATTGGTGTCAAGGGTGCCTCTTATACTTTTGAATCAAATATTATAATATAGAGCACTGTGAAAACAAAAACTGTGTGGTAAATGATGTTAAGAAACCTTAAAAAATCATGTGCTTTCTGAAAAACTATTCTTCTCCAGCTTACATCTTTTGATGGTCTTCTCAGGACGTCCCCCACGCCGCCACCATTCCTGAGGCCCTGGTTCAGGACAGTCACGATGCACATGAGGAGGGTGTCACAGGTTCGTTCAATTCCATCTTCATACTCCTCACCAGCTATAGAAATACACAAGTCAAACACTACGGCAAGTTCACGTTTTTAAAACAAACACTTACCTACTTCTAAAGATCTACATCTTCATAACTGTCCCAGAAAACATGATTCTGAAGTCAATATTAATAACATATTTTCTATGCAGCATCCCATGACTGACATAGACCAATAAAGCCACATAAATAATATCCCCAAATCATTTTTTTTCCATCAGTGGAAAATGACCATATGAAAAGACAAAACAAAATAAAGTTACTATCCATTGTGCATTGCTGTAGGTGAGGAGAGTTCCCCACATGTAAATCCTTTCTGAAAACACAGTCCACTCACCCTGGAAGCAAGAATATTCCAGGGGAAAGAGCATGTACAAGGAACCTAGGCAAGTCCAGCTACAAATTCTACTATGTCCCAGAACTGACTCTTAACCTCACAGGCAAGTTACTTAAACTCAATGCTCCCATCTGTAAAACAGGGAGATCTGTTTAAGGATTCAACCCTTCAGAGGGCTATTTAAGGATTTTATTTAAGGGATGTAAAACACTTTGCCCAGAGACTGGCATATCCATAGTAAGTAGTGCTAATCGCTCAGTCATGTCTGGCTCCTTGCAACCCAAAGGACTGTAGCCCACCAGGCTCCTCTGTCCATGGAATTCTCCAGGCAAGAATCCTGGAGTGGGTAGCCATTTCCTTCTCCAGGGGATCTTCCTGACCCAGGGATCAAACCTGGATCTTTTGCATTGCAGGAAGATTCTTTTTAATGCCTGTTTTTATTTTTCGTTTCTTTTTTTTTTTCATTTATTGTTGCTGCAGGCAGATTCTTTACCATCTGAGCCACCAGGGAAGCCCACCCCCACCCAACCCCAGAGTAAGTAAGTGCTTATAAATTGAGGGCAGATACTATTTCCTTACTTTGGTATGTGTCTATGCTTTCTGAATGACTAGCGTGGAGCTTACAGAGAGAAAGTGTGATGCATTTATGTGAACAATTTATTTCATATGAATAATTTATTTTATGTGAATGTCTTTACGTGAAATTTTTTAGGGAAAATAGAGAGAGAGGGAAAAATACAATGTGACAGAAAAAGTCCTAGTCTTATTTTGTTTAAAGATTTACCAAATTTAGTAGTAATTTCTCAGTCATTGAAAATAATAAAAAGTTCACAGCAAATTGGATATGAGAACCAGGCTTTCCTAAATTGAGAAGTGAGCAGAAATGTATTTTTCTTGTTTGAAGATTAAAGAACTGTAGTGATAATGAATTTTGGAATTGTGTAGCCAGTCTGCCTGGCAAGGCATGAGTGTGAAAACAACCACCGCCAAAGGAAAAAGAAAAAGGATCCTTCTAATTCTGTGTACATGATCTATTACAGATAGCTTGTTTGGTACTTTGTTATGAGGTTGATTTTCTTCTTGTTAGCTGACTTTAACATCACATGGATGAACATTCTGGCATTATCTGCTATTCACAGCTGCTTCTTTCTAAAACATACATCTCATAGTATATACCCAGTAATGGGGTTGCTGGGTTATAGGATAGTTTTGTTCCTAGTTTTCAAAGGTCTCTCCATACTGTTTTCCATAGAAGAATGCTAGTTGTTGTTATTTTTATGATTTTTTTAAATCAGTTACACAGTGAAATTCAAAATTGGAAAGGCTAGAAAAAAAATATATAGCAAAATATTCTGAAATGGAACTAATGGAAAAATATGATTTCCTTCAAAACTAAATATTTTCACATCTCACTGCTCACCATTTATTCTAATTCTGACCTATCTCATGGTTAAGAAAAAAATCTATAAAGCAGAGAATCCCAGATTTATCAATAGCATTGATTAGGAACAATAAATGAGTTTGATATGAATAGCAAATAATAAAAAAAAAATAAAATAGAACTTACACCTTGAGAGAAGTGCAGAAGTCAGAGATGGGCAAGCACCAAATGCAGCATCCAAGATATGGGCAGAGCCTCTGCTGGACCACTTACTGCAGAGGTGAGCACCAAGGCACACTCTGACTTAGAAGGAGAAGAAAGAAAACTGCTTTTGGAGACAGGAGAAATATGGAGGAGGGGAAACGTTGGGCAGCAGCAGTCAGAACAGCAGAAGAGGCAAGTCAGGCAGAGAAGACAGGGAGAGCTCAGTTCTGTAAAGTGTTTAGTTAGGTCCTGGCCCCTGGTCACGGTGATGGCAAGAAGAATGGGAAAGAAAACAGACATGTGTGAAAGAGGGAAAGGGACCTTTGAAGAGAAACAGTTTTCCAGCAATGCAGCCATGTGTAGTATGTCTTACACTACGTTGCTATGGTTAAACTTTCAAACAGCCTTCTATCGAGGGGCATTTATTTATCTCATCAGCAACTGCCTGATCATTTGACACCAAAAACCATGCCCGAATCATCAGCTCGTAGAAGCCACAGGAAAGTGTGTCTGTCTCTCCCCAGTCATTGAGAAGTGAGCTTGTTTGTTCTTTAGAGGCGAGCTAGTGAAATCCACACGAAACTCACGTGAGGAGCCATTGTGAAATAAGACAGATTGGCCACAAACTCATGAGAATTGGCTTTCTGTGTGACAAGTCAATGAGGGCAGGGTGCCCAGGTCAGGGGCAATGGCAGCAACAGTCCAGTCTGCCCACTCTGTAACCAGTGTTTGGGCATGCTGGTTTCAGACAGTAGCCTCAGTGAGTCTGGGTAATAAGGTTCTACCTTGGTGAGACGGATCTACTCACAATACGGTAAGCCAGGTTCCCAGGCCTTCAGGCTGAGAGTCATGCCCTGAGTCATGGTGAATTCACCTTAGTAAATGCCACCTGGTGGAGACTTACCTACATAACCACTCGGTTTTCCCCATACAAGGCCTCACCCATTTGACTTCCTCAAGAGCCCTGAGCTAGGTGCTGGAAATGCAGGTGGGAAATGAAAGTGCTGCAGCCCCCAGGAAACTCAAGGTCCCCTGGGAGATGCAGGTCAGCAGAGGCAACACTTGGGTACCGAGGAAGCAGGACGGATACGTCATCTTATAGACTGGGGTGTCAGGGGCAGTGTCCTAAAGAAGGTGGCACCCTGGTTGACTATTGAAAGAGGGTCATCCTTGGCCAGTAAGATCCATGAAGACTTTCCAGGCAGATCAAATGGGATGAGCAAAGGTAAGCAGGCAGGAAAGCATGTGAAGTGTTTGGAGAATGGCAGGTGAATGAGGATGGGGACTTCCCTGGCAGTTCAGTGATTAAGACACCATGCTTTCCATGCAGAGGATGTGGATTCAATTCCTTGTCACGGAACTAAGATCCCACATGCTGCAGGGGGAGCAGCCAAAATAAGAAAAAAAAAAAAGTAGACCTGGAATGGCTAGGCCTTTAGGGTATACAGATGTGTGTGGGGGGATGTAGGAAGAGACGCAGGTAGGGCCAGATTATGGGGAGAATCACGCACCCAAGTGAAGAGTTGAAACTTTATCCTGAAAGCTATGAGAAACCACTGGAGAAGGTGGTTTATATGGAAAGAAGGTGATTTGCCATCCAGTTGGCAAAATAATATGAAATAAAACATGCCCTTAAATAACCAGACAAATTAACACACAATAAAAGCCACAGGAGTATTGCAAAGCGATCAGAACAGAAAGTAAGCTTTTACTACTAAGGATAATGAGAGGACAGCCCTTCTGATTAGTGCAGACTCCAAGTCTGCCCTGACTATCCAATGGAAGAAGACAGCAGGAGGCTGGCATTTCACAAGGCGTGGACAGAGAGCCCCAGAGTTTCATAAAAAATTGCTTGATGGTGAACAGCAGTATGAAGAGGAGTGCAAGACATGGCTGCAGATAAAATGGCTGTTTTTGTTCAGTCGCTACAGTGTGTTTTGACTCTTTGCAACCCCAAAGACTGTAGCCCACCAGGCTCCTCTGTCCATGGGATTTTCCAGGCAAGAACACTGGAGTGGGTTGCCATTCCCTTCTCCAGGGGATCTTCCTGACCCAGGGATCAAACCACTGTCTCCTGCATTGGCAGGTGGATTCTCCACCCCTGAGCCACCTGGGAAGCCCAGAGATAAACTGGGAGCTCTCTGAAAAGCTCTAAGGAGTATGGATTTTAGTTGGCAGGCAAGGGAGCATCGTGGAGATCTTGAGGTGGCGCAGGGAGCAAACATTCAAAGCAGTGATTTTCGACAAAAGGCACAATACAGTGAGTGAACTGAAAAGCAGAGAATGACCGGAGGGAGGAAGACCACCTAGGAGGCAGTGGCAGTAATTCAGGCATGAAGTGTGAGCCTCAATCAGAGTAATGGTTGTGAGAAAGGATGGAAGAACGGGATCATGGGACTTGGCTGGAAGGAGACAGCAATGTTGAATATCAGACTGAAATTTCCATCCAGCAGTGACTTGGGGAAGGATGGTCTCATTAGACACAGAAACAGACTATTTGGAAGGATGAAATGTATACTGGTGATTTTTTCTTTTTAATTTGGTTTCTTTTATTGTTTTTTAATTTATTTTCATCCATCTTAATTCTTTGGTCTGTGTGGGCCTCCTATGGCAGTGGCCTCTCTCCTTGCAGAGCACCGGCTCTGGATGAATGTGCTCCAGAGTGCTGACTTGTAACTGGACACACTGGTCCAGCCGTTTTGAGGCATGTGGGATCTTCCCGGGCCAGGGATGAAACCAGTGCCTCTTGCATTGCAAGGCGGACTCTTTACCCACTGGACCACTGGTGAAGCCCTATGCTGGTGTTCTGATGAAGACAAGGAAAGAATCTCAGATGATTTTTATGTTTACAGGATATGAAGAAAAGAAAACATTTTAAAAGGCTATAGAGGGGCTTCCCTGGTGGTCCAGTGGGTAAGGACACCTCCTTGCAATGCAAGAGGCGCCAGTTTGAATCCCTGGCCTGGGAAGATCTCACGTGCCATGGAGCGACTGGACCGATGCGTCCAATTACTGAGCCGGAGCTCTGTAGCCCATGTGCCCAAAGCTGGTGCTCTGCAGCGAGGGAGGCCTCTGGGATGGGAGGCCCACACAGGCCAAGGAACAAAAAAGATAAGTTAATGAAAGATCAATAGAAGTGGCCAGAAAAAAAAAAAAGAATAAAAAGGTTATAGAGGACAAGTGAGGGGGAGTGTGCTGTGATCCAAAATTAACAAAGACAATAATTCAAAGATGAAGGGAGTATCAAAACCCCTCAAAATTACAGAAGGGTCAAAGGCAATGAGAAACAGGTAAAGGTCACTGGATTTAATGATTAGGTCATCAGGAAATTACAGAAGATGGTAAGGAGTGAAAGAGATGATGGCTGATTCAGAAATCGAAGGAGAAAGTGTAGGTCAATTGGTTTACAGAGAAGTTTTGTAGTTAAAGGAGGGAGATAAAGAGGATATTGGTTTTGGGGAGACACGCAAAGACAGGAGAAGGTTCAACTAGGATCCAACAGGGTTTATAAGAAAGAGAACAGACAGTAGCAGGGAAAAGATTTCAACTGCAAGGACAATGACCAAGGTAATGGTGGCAAAGGGGAAGTGACAAAGAATAGAGACGGTTCTGAAAGAAGCGAGAGAACATAGCTGTTCACAGGCAGCAAGGAAGGCTTTCATGAGGAGACATTTTAAAGCACTAAGTATATGCACATAAGTAATTCAGAACACTGCTTGGCATGTATTTAGGGTGTAATAAGTCTAGCCGTCATAATTAGCATTCTTATTGACAGGTGGCTGTCAAATCTCATGCAAAGTTATGGTTTTAATATAACCACCAAATTCTGTACTTGAACAGTGTAAGGTTAAATTATCCTCATTTTCAGTTTAGTAATATTAGAAAGGATTTTTTTTTCTTAATTCCTAATAGGAATGTTTCATATGAAGAAAGAAATAAAAATACATTCCGTTGACTATGAAATATTTCCCCTGATCTGATGTGTTATTCTGTAATTTTTAATACTAGACATACTTGAATAAGAGTTTTATTAATGCTTCTTTTTCTGCTTTAACAATTAAGGTATTTCTTTCTTATGGTTTCTTAGAAAGCAATAGATTGTCGTTGAGATATGTTTGAAATTCTGAGCACAACTGAGAACCTCTTGTGTGTTGGCCTTAAACTTTAATCGCAGTCAACCCAATGTGGAATTGATGATTAAAAAAAAAAAAAAAACTTCAGAGAAAAAAAAACCCAGAAACACTGGGTACCCAGGAGGAAGCCAAAATGCAGAGTGACATAAAGATTGACTGGTTTCTGCCAGTCATCCATCTTTTTCATTAAAGTCAAATACCAAAGTATATTCAACTTGACTCACTCTGCTAACTTCCCCTCTTTCCTGTTTATTCCATGAGCAGTATATGATTAGTCACATTCACACATACATGGATGCACGCTAAGTCAAGTCACTTCAGTCATGTCTGACTCTTTGTGACCCTGTGGACTGTAGGCCGCCAGGCTCCTCTGTCCATGGGATTTTCCAGGTAAGATGACTGGAGTGGGTAGCCATTTCTTCCTCCAGGCCATCTCCCCTACCCAGGGATCCAACCAACATTTCTCCCATCTACTTGCATTGTCAGGTGGATTCTTTACCATTGCATCACAAAGTGCCTCTAAAAAGCCTTACTTTTTTAGAAAACCAGTTTGATTTTTTAAGAGAATATTTTCTAGGCAGTCAGGATGTAAGGCAAAGGAGGGGGTTCTGAAAGAAGCGAGAGAACATAGCTGTTCACAGGCAGCAAGGAAGGCTTTCATGAGGAGACATTTTAAAGCACTAAGTATATGCACATAAGTAATTCAGAACACTGCTTGGCATGTATTTAGGGTGTAATAAGTCTAGCCGTCATAATTAGCATTCTTATTGACAGGTGGCTGTCAAATCTCATGCAAAGTTATGGTTTTAATATAACCACCAAATTCTGTACTTGAACAGTGTAAGGTTAAATTATCCTCATTTTCAGTTTAGTAATATTAGAAAGGATTTTTTTTTCTTAATTCCTAATAGGAATGTTTCATATGAAGAAAGAAATAAAAATACATTCCGTTGACTATGAAATATTTCCCCTGATCTGATGTGTTATTCTGTAATTTTTAATACTAGACATACTTGAATAAGAGTTTTATTAATGCTTCTTTTTCTGCTTTAACAATTAAGGTATTTCTTTCTTATGGTTTCTTAGAAAGCAATAGATTGTCGTTGAGATATGTTTGAAATTCTGAGCACAACTGAGAACCTCTTGTGTGTTGGCCTTAAACTTTAATCGCAGTCAACCCAATGTGGAATTGATGATTAAAAAAAAAAAAAAAACTTCAGAGAAAAAAAAACCCAGAAACACTGGGTACCCAGGAGGAAGCCAAAATGCAGAGTGACATAAAGATTGACTGGTTTCTGCCAGTCATCCATCTTTTTCATTAAAGTCAAATACCAAAGTATATTCAACTTGACTCACTCTGCTAACTTCCCCTCTTTCCTGTTTATTCCATGAGCAGTATATGATTAGTCACATTCACACATACATGGATGCACGCTAAGTCAAGTCACTTCAGTCATGTCTGACTCTTTGTGACCCTGTGGACTGTAGGCCGCCAGGCTCCTCTGTCCATGGGATTTTCCAGGTAAGATGACTGGAGTGGGTAGCCATTTCTTCCTCCAGGCCATCTCCCCTACCCAGGGATCCAACCAACATTTCTCCCATCTACTTGCATTGTCAGGTGGATTCTTTACCATTGCATCACAAAGTGCCTCTAAAAAGCCTTACTTTTTTAGAAAACCAGTTTGATTTTTTTTTTAAGAGAATATTTTTCTCTAGGCAGTCAGGGAGGTCTGCAGTGAATAAAAGTTTTTTGTTTTTCATTCAGCCACAGCTGGTTGTCAGCTGCCATGAGAATTTGCTGCCTCTGTGACCCTACCCACAGCCATGCAGCTTCCTCAGGAGCGGGTGGCTCAGCCTCCCACGCCCCACAAGGCTTGTTTTCATGTTCCTGTGTGTGTCCAAGCCTTGTGTAATGTGCAGCTGCTGTCCACTAGGTAACAAATCAAAGCCTTCACAAGAGCACACAAGGGAGTGCAAATTAAAATTTCATCCTGGTCTTAGACATAGCAAAGTTATTTTTAAATCTAAGTGACACACACTGCACCCAGGTTCTAGCTTTCATTCTACCTCTGCAGTTTAAACACATGAGGCCAAAATTTAAAGGTGGCAAGGGCTGCAAGATCAATCCACTTTCAATCAAATGGATTTCATTGCTTACCATGTCAAATGTACAAAGGACATGTGAGAAAGAGCAGGTTAAAATGGGCTTTCCTGTAGCTTTTAATCCTGATTTAGGAATGATCCCTATGGCCACCAACTCCAGCTCCCACCGGCATCTCTGTCGCTGAAATTCCTCCAGGATTCTTTCCTCCCTACTCTGGGTGCTTCCCTTGCAAAATCATACCCACTTTTCCCCACAACTTCCAGTTCAGGTCCAGCCTTAAACAACAACAACAACAACAACAAAGAAGACTTTGCCCCTAGGGCATTATGTCTGGAAAACATGTCCCTATTTGTCCAAAGGAAAAAAGGGAAGTTCTGTTCTGTGTGTAACGTATTTGGTAAAAGCAATGGGTTATAGTGGTATTATGGCAAGTCTTTTTTTGCATGTGCATTCAGAGCTGTTGTATAAACCAATATCTACACAGGCTTTGTGACAGAACGCAGCTTCTCGTCTCAACACTACTGACACTGTGCTGTATCCAGTTGTGTCCAACTCTTTGTGAGCCCATAGACTGTAGCTCATTGGACTCCTCTGTCCATGGAATTTTCCAGGCAAGAATACTAGAGTGGGCTGCCATTTCCTCCTCTAGAGGATCTTCCAGTCCCAGGAACTATACCCACAACTCTCGCATATTCTGTGTGGGCAGGAGAATTCCTTACCCCTGTGCACTGGCATGTGGGCTGGACAACTCTTTGCTATGGGAACTGTCCTGTGCCTGGCGGGCTGCTTAGCAGCATCCTTCGTCCCTACTCTCTACAAGCCAGGAGGACTTGTTCCAGAGTCACGACCACTAAAATGTCTCCCGACATTGCTACGTGTTCCCAGAGCAGGGGAGAGAGAAGAATCAACTCCAGTTGATAAATACATAAAAGAGAAGATTATTCTAGAATTGCCAGCCTTGTGTAATGTGCAGCTGCTGTCCACTAGGTAACAAATCAAAGCCTTCACAAGAGCACACAAGGGAGTGCAAATTAAAATTTCATCCTGGTCTTAGACATAGCAAAGTTATTTTTAAATCTAAGTGACACACACTGCACCCAGGTTCTAGCTTTCATTCTACCTCTGCAGTTTAAACACATGAGGCCAAAATTTAAAGGTGGCAAGGGCTGCAAGATCAATCCACTTTCAATCAAATGGATTTCATTGCTTACCATGTCAAATGTACAAAGGACATGTGAGAAAGAGCAGGTTAAAATGGGCTTTCCTGTAGCTTTTAATCCTGATTTAGGAATGATCCCTATGGCCACCAACTCCAGCTCCCACCGGCATCTCTGTCGCTGAAATTCCTCCAGGATTCTTTCCTCCCTACTCTGGGTGCTTCCCTTGCAAAATCATACCCACTTTTCCCCACAACTTCCAGTTCAGGTCCAGCCTTAAACAACAACAACAACAACAACAAAGAAGACTTTGCCCCTAGGGCATTATGTCTGGAAGACATGTCCCTATTTGTCCACAGGAAAAAAGGGAAGTTCTGTTCTGTGTGTAACGTATTTGGTAAAAGCAATGGGTTATAGTGGTATTATGGCAAGTCTTTTTTTGCATGTGCATTCAGAGCTGTTGTATAAACCAATATCTACACAGGCTTTGTGACAGAACGCAGCTTCTCGTCTCAACACTACTGACACTGTGCTGTATCCAGTTGTGTCCAACTCTTTGTGAGCCCATAGACTGTAGCTCATTGGACTCCTCTGTCCATGGAATTTTCCAGGCAAGAATACTAGAGTGGGCTGCCATTTCCTCCTCTAGAGGATCTTCCAGTCCCAGGAACTATACCCACAACTCTCGCATATTCTGTGTGGGCAGGAGAATTCCTTACCCCTGTGCACTGGCATGTGGGCTGGACAACTCTTTGCTATGGGAACTGTCCTGTGCCTGGCGGGCTGCTTAGCAGCATCCTTCGTCCCTACTCTCTACAAGCCAGGAGGACTTGTTCCAGAGTCACGACCACTAAAAATGTCTCCCGACATTGCTACGTGTTCCCAGAGCAGGGGGAGAGAGAGAAGAATCAACTCCAGTTGATAAATACATAAAAGAGAAGATTTATTTCTAAGAAATTGCCTCAGAAAACAACATGCATAAAGAAAATCTATCTAAGCATTCTAAGGGAAAGGCAATACCATAGGTAGAATTTGAACAACCTCTAAATTTACATTAGGGAAGAAATAATTTGTATAGATGAATCCCTTTAATCAGGAGGCAATAGAATTTAGAAGGCTGGAGCTCAGGCCTTGAGTTAGAGATGCAGACAGATTTACTAGCTGGGATCTTACTGAACGTCCCCATCCTTCAGTGTTTCTACCTGTCACGTGAGGATGGTAAGAGCGCTTTTCTGTCCTTGAACGTGTCCAAGGGCCTTCAGCCCTGCAGTTACCCGCATCCAGAATGGCTGCTTCTTCCTCTTGCCTGACTGGCCCCCTTTTATCCTCCAAATTTCAGGTGTGAATAATCCTTCCCTCAGAAGGGCTCCTCTGTCTACCAATAGCCAGGCTCTCTGGTGATTACCTATCCCAGCATCATATGCTGGACCATATTTTTGCAACTTTTTATGTTTCCCTCGCTATTCTATAAATTCTATAATGGCCTGGATTATCTTATTCAACACTGTCCTGAAGACCCAGCATGATGCTGGCCCATATCAGGGGCTCAACAAATACGGCTGTGTGAATAAAGGAATGAATACACAGGTTTTCATAATTATTAATATCATCATCATCATCATCATCATCATGGTGGATCTATACTGATGTAATTTCAATTTTACAAAGATACGTCGGTGTGTTAAATGTTAAGGTAAAGTGCCACAATTGCTAAGAACATATGAAACGGTGATAACTACCTGGTTAAACATCAACAACAAGGCCTGGGAAACTATAAAGCCTGAGACTTGCAAACGTGCACAGAGCTGGGCAGCCGCATCCTGGGATGTATGCACATGCATATAACCTAGAGGACCTCATTCTCGGAGAGGGGGCTCCCACGGCTCCCTCAGTGTCCCTTAGTGCTTCTCAATGTTGCGCTGTGGATGAGAATCACTGACGCTCAGCTGCTGTGCGGGGCCCCGGGGTCAGCTGCCTTTACAGACTCTGGCTGGAGGAACACTAGCTTTTCTGTTGGTTCACTCATAAACCAATATTTTGTTCCTAAAATCAAACCACTCTTACAGGATATTTGTTTTTCAAAAAGAGATTTTTTTTTTCCCCTTTTTTCTAGAGGAAATCAACCCTGACTACTCATTGGAAGGACTGTCACTGGAGCATCAATACATCGGTCACCTGATGCAAACAGCCGACTCATTGGAAAAGACCCTGATGCTGGGAAAGACTGAGGGCAGAAGGAGAAGAAGGTGACAGAGGATCAGATGGTTAGATAGCATCACCTGTACAATGGACATGAATTTGATGAGGGACAGGGAGGCCTGGCGTGCTGCAGTCCATGGGGTTGCAAAGAGCTGGACACAATCTGGCAACTGAACAACAACAAGGCAGGAACGACACTGAGACCATGTTGCTAAAATACTCTTGCTAGCAAGAAAGTAAAATTTTTAAAAGACTTTTCATACGCCGTCAAGGAGAAAGAATGTTGAATTAAAAAGGTGATAACAAGTACTTATGACAATAAGCTGATGTTCAAGGTGGCTGGAAGATCCTAAAAGCTATTTGAATTTAGCCAGCTACTGAAACTAGATCTGTGCTTTTGAAATAGCCTCTGTGATTTTCTGGATCATGTATAATGGGAAGAGGACAGAAATATCTGTAGACCTGAATTTGATATTATGATAAACTCTGCAAACTGATGACAAGTGAGATTACTGCTGATTCCCCAGATAGGACATGCAATTAAAGGGATGGTGTGGGAAGGAGTCAGGATCAAGAGAAGACAGTATGGGTTCAGGCTAACCTCAAATTGGGAATATTGGCAGACGTGAGGTATCGGGGCTTTGGCAAAGAGGCATTAAGAAGGAGCCTCATGATGTATTTTTTTTTTTTAAAGATAAAGGACCATGGGTTAAATGGTAGTTTATTCAAGGCAGATTTCTTTGTGGGTGAAAGCATGGTTTCCAGTGGCCACATGCCAAAGGACTCCGTTCTGAGCACTATCTCCATATAATATTTCTAGCACCTTTAATGAAAAACCTCTAGAGACTGGCAAAACTTTTTTTTTGTAAAGAGCCAGATGGCAAGTATTTTAGGCTTTGTGGGTTACAGAGAGTCTCCAATCTTTGTCTTTAAGGGGAAAAAGTCTTTAAAAAATCACTGCAACCATTGAAACCATTCTTAGCCAGAGAGCTGTTGAAAACCATTCACCGGCCAGTTTGTCACTGGAGCATCAATACATCGGTCACCTGATGCAAACAGCCGACTCATTGGAAAAGACCCTGATGCTGGGAAAGACTGAGGGCAGAAGGAGAAGAAGGTGACAGAGGATCAGATGGTTAGATAGCATCACCTGTACAATGGACATGAATTTGATGAGGGACAGGGAGGCCTGGCGTGCTGCAGTCCATGGGGTTGCAAAGAGCTGGACACAATCTGGCAACTGAACAACAACAAGGCAGGAACGACACTGAGACCATGTTGCTAAAATACTCTTGCTAGCAAGAAAGTAAAATTTTTAAAAGACTTTTCATACGCGTCAAGGAGAAAGAATGTTGAATTAAAAAGGTGATAACAAGTACTTATGACAATAAGCTGATGTTCAAGGTGGCTGGAAGATCCTAAAAGCTATTTGAATTTAGCCAGCTACTGAAACTAGATCTGTGCTTTTGAAATAGCCTCTGTGATTTTCTGGATCATGTATAATGGGAAGAGGACAGAAATATCTGTAGACCTGAATTTGATATTATGATAAACTCTGCAAACTGATGACAAGTGAGATTACTGCTGATTCCCCAGATAGGACATGCAATTAAAGGGATGGTGTGGAAAGGAGTCAGGATCAAGAGAAGACAGTATGGGTTCAGGCTAACCTCAAATTGGGAATATTGGCAGACGTGAGGTATCGGGGCTTTGGCAAAGAGGCATTAAGAAGGAGCCTCATGATGTATTTTTTTTTTTTTAAAGATAAAGGACCATGGGTTAAATGGTAGTTTATTCAAGGCAGATTTCTTTGTGGGTGAAAGCATGGTTTCCAGTGGCCACATGCCAAAGGACTCCGTTCTGAGCACTATCTCCATATAATATTTCTAGCACCTTTAATGAAAAACCTCTAGAGACTGGCAAAACTTTTTTTTTGTAAAGAGCCAGATGGCAAGTATTTTAGGCTTTGTGGGTTACAGAGAGTCTCCAATCTTTGTCTTTAAGGGGAAAAAGTCTTTAAAAAATCACTGCAACCATTGAAACCATTCTTAGCCAGAGAGCTGTATAGAAACAAATGACAATTCAGATTCACCCAGGGGCCAAGTTTGCTGACCCCTGTTCTAGAGCTTATCAAACCTGAGGATGACGTGAGAGAGAAGACTATACTATACTGCTGAACAGACTTAGGACTCATAAAGACCACATGAGCCTCATGTCAGGTGGGCACCAAAAGAAACCGAAACCTAGAGATCATCTGGTCAAGAAGCCCCTCCTCTGTTCACAGGACAAACTGGGACAGTGTGGGCTTATGGGTTGGAAGAAATATATAGATATAAACGCATGGTTTTATACTTAAAATCCCAAACTCCCAATTACGTGAGTACAGAATAGGCATTGATGGCTTGATAGCTGAACCAGGGCAGAATGGCATTCTAGCTGAGAGTCAGTCACATATGGGTCAAGAGCATCGTGCAACTGCAAACTGCACTACCCTGAACACGGACACCCCACTCCACCTCTCAACTAGGTGTGCTACAGGAAGCATCACGGCCATAATACTTAAGGAAGAATGAATAAATTGGAGGTGTATAAGCCAGAGGATGCGGGTACTGCAGAGCTCAGGAAAACTGCACAAGGAGAGAACGAGCTGGTTTGTGGTTTATACACAAACAAGGAGGGCCCCCAACTTGTCAGGGAGGAAAGTCTTAGTAGACTCTGCTCCCCGTGCCTAGAACAGATGGTACGTGGAAACGGAACATATGCGAGTGTGTGTGCTTAGTCGTGCCTGACTCTTTCCGACCCTATGGACTGTAGCCCACCAGGCTCCAGTGTCCATGGGATTTTCTAGGCAAGAATACTGAAATGAAATGCCACTTCTTCCTCCAGGGAATCTTTCTGACCCACGGATGTAACCTGTATCTCCTGTGTCTCCTGCATTGGTAGGCAGACTTTTTAACCACCCAACTAGGAATCCCAATGGATTAACGGCTGAACAACAGCAACAACTCTCCATTCTATTTCAACCCACCAAGAAATTTTTAGAGCAACTCCAGGGGATCTTTCCAATCCTAGGAACTAACATGGGCTTCCTGCATTGCAGGTAGATTCTTCGCCGACTGAGCCACTAGGGAAGCCCCATTTTGCAACCATTGAAACCATTCTTAGCCAGAGAGCTGTATAGAAACAAATGACAATTCAGATTCACCCAGGGGCCAAGTTTGCTGACCCCTGTTCTAGAGCTTATCAAACCTGAGGATGACGTGAGAGAGAAGACTATACTATACTGCTGAACAGACTTAGGACTCATAAAGACCACATGAGCCTCATGTCAGGTGGGCACCAAAAGAAACCGAAACCTAGAGATCATCTGGTCAAGAAGCCCCTCCTCTGTTCACAGGACAAACTGGGACAGTGTGGGCTTATGGGTTGGAAGAAATATATAGATATAAACGCATGGTTTTATACTTGAAATCCCAAACTCCCAATTACGTGAGTACAGAATAGGCATTGATGGCTTGATAGCTGAACCAGGGCAGAATGGCATTCTAGCTGAGAGTCAGTCACATATGGGTCAAGAGCATCGTGCAACTGCAAACTGCACTACCCTGAACACGGACACCCCACTCCACCTCTCAACTAGGTGTGCTACAGGAAGCATCACGGCCATAATACTTAAGGAAGAATGAATAAATTGGAGGTGTATAAGCCAGAGGATGCGGGTACTGCAGAGCTCAGGAAAACTGCACAAGGAGAGAACGAGCTGGTTTGTGGTTTATACACAAACAAGGAGGGCCCCCAACTTGTCAGGGAGGAAAGTCTTAGTAGACTCTGCTCCCCGTGCCTAGAACAGATGGTACGTGGAAACGGAACATATGCGAGTGTGTGTGCTTAGTCGTGCCTGACTCTTTCCGACCCTATGGACTGTAGCCCACCAGGCTCCAGTGTCCATGGGATTTTCTAGGCAAGAATACTGAAATGAAATGCCACTTCTTCCTCCAGGGAATCTTTCTGACCCACGGATGTAACCTGTATCTCCTGTGTCTCCTGCATTGGTAGGCAGACTTTTTAACCACCCAACTAGGAATCCCAATGGATTAACGGCTGAACAACAGCAACAACTCTCCATTCTATTTCAACCCACCAAGAAATTTTTAGAGCAACTCCAGGGGATCTTTCCAATCCTAGGAACTAACATGGGCTTCCTGCATTGCAGGTAGATTCTTCGCCGACTGAGCCACTAGGGAAGCCCCAAGCTGTAGTAACTTTAGTCAACTAAACATAACTTGAGAATCATCAAGTTCATGCTGTCCTGGGGCCCCTTTTACGAACCTGTATTTGAAGCTGGTATTGTGGCCGAGCAGTTGTCCTTTTCGCATGTGCTCAGGATTGAAGTTAAACTCATAGCAGAAATTGCACTGCTGCCTGAGAACACACAATGGAGACATGAGACAGAGATGAACGTGCAAGGGACAAGAGCAGAGACTTACCAAGGCACATACCTACAAGGCGCTATTACTCCAAATTAGTCATAAAGGTTTCAGTTAAGTTGCTATGGAACTCCGAGTACAGTTTTGCCTATTAAAGCAATTTTATAAATAGAGAATAGGTTCATGGGCCAACCCACTAAAAGCCTTTTCTATCTTCTAAGTGGCTGAGATAAAGTATTAATAATCCTGTAGGCGCTAACCACCATGTGTAACAATGCTCCCATGGCCAAATGTATTCAGGGCTGTGGCTTAGAAAAGCCAGAAACACGGTGCCCCAGTGTTGCTGACATGCTGTAAGCTGTCAGCCCCTGGTGCCCATAGCCACGGCAGAGCTGGCCTGAGGAGGCAGTGGCTCTGACAGTCAGGGGTGAGCTCCTGGGAACAGGCATGAAAGCATCTCACAGAAGCAAGATACTCTGGCGGATTTCTGATCAGGATCTTTCTTTTCTTCCTTAGTCCCCAAGGATCCATCCGCTTACTGGGTTATCACCTATCTCCCTGGCCCAGATGAAACAGAAAATAGAAAACTTCTTCTAAGTGGAACAGTTTCATATAAAAAAGTTTGTTGTTAACAAAGTGAAGAGGTCCATGACTCTCAAATCTGTTTATCACACGGAGTCACTAAAGAATGTCCAGAAGATAGAGGAAGAGGATTTGGTTCGCTTTTTTTCTTTAAACACATTTCATTTACTGTCTTCTTTGTTGCTGTTGTTTAGTTGCTAAGTTGTGTCTGATGCTTTGTGACCCCATGGACCGTCCATGGGATTCTCCAGGCAAGAATGCTGGAGTAGGTTGCTATTCCTCTCTCCGGGGATCTTCTCGACCCAGGGATCGCACCAGAGAGTAAGAGCATTACCTGTAACAGGAGTTCTGTTTTTCAGCCTATCCACCTCCATGGTGAAGTCATCCTTCAGAAAAAGGAACCCAATGATGGAAAACAGGTAGACAAGGATGAGGGCAAGAACCGCAGTTAGAATAATGGAGCGGCCATTCCGTGTGACACTTTTTATAACATTGAGCAGAGTCTCTTCTCTATATACTAAATCAAAAAGCTACAAAAATAAAACAAAGACGGGGGAAAATCTAATGAAGCAACATGAATAAATACAAAGATAATCACAAATACAAATGAGGCATTTAAGTTTATTTTTGAAAAAATAACAACATAAATAACACCTTAAAATGAACCAAAATATGTATTTATTTTCCAGTCAGAATGTATTAATAAATTGTTTTTCCATGAAGATAACTCTAACATAATATATAATATGCATTTGTTGGTTTCCTAGCCAACATAATATCAATTTTTCAAGACATGGAAATAGCAAATTCAAATTTGAATTTAGAAAAATTATAATATTATATGTAACCAACTTAGCTACTTATTCCCTATTTTTAGTCTTTCTGATATTCTGCAGTTGCCTTTGGAATATGTAAAATAGCTAACATGAGAATGCTGAATAAGGTTCACAAAGTTATGAATAATTGGCAGATTCAATGTATTGTTTAATTATAGGGTCAGAGATGAATTCAATTTTATGAGTTCACTATAATATTAATAGAAAAGTACGAATGTAAAAATATTTGAGAAATATAAACATCTTTCTCTCTTAAACAGGCAGAATCAGGGCAAAATCTATTACTTTAGTGTGTACTTTTGGAAACACGCATAAATAAAAACACACAACACATTGTTAATTCATTTCCTCTAATGGCTTACTATCAATTTTGTATTTAGCAGTAGAAAATCTATTTGCTAATCAAGAACCTAGGTATGTGTTTGTTATCTGTAGTCAACACTAATGACAATTTTATTTATTGTTTTATTATAAAGGAAGTTGCTAAGTTGTGTCTGATGCTTTGTGACCCCATGGACCGTCCATGGGATTCTCCAGGCAAGAATGCTGGAGTAGGTTGCTATTCCTCTCTCCGGGGATCTTCTCGACCCAGGGATCGCACCAGAGAGTAAGAGCATTACCTGTAACAGGAGTTCTGTTTTTCAGCCTATCCACCTCCATGGTGAAGTCATCCTTCAGAAAAAGGAACCCAATGATGGAAAACAGGTAGACAAGGATGAGGGCAAGAACCGCAGTTAGAATAATGGAGCGGCCATTCCGTGTGACACTTTTTATAACATTGAGCAGAGTCTCTTCTCTATATACTAAATCAAAAAGCTACAAAAATAAAACAAAGACGGGGGAAAATCTAATGAAGCAACATGAATAAATACAAAGATAATCACAAATACAAATGAGGCATTTAAGTTTATTTTTGAAAAAATAACAACATAAATAACACCTTAAAATGAACCAAAATATGTATTTATTTTCCAGTCAGAATGTATTAATAAATTGTTTTTCCATGAAGATAACTCTAACATAATATATAATATGCATTTGTTGGTTTCCTAGCCAACATAATATCAATTTTTCAAGACATGGAAATAGCAAATTCAAATTTGAATTTAGAAAAATTATAATATTATATGTAACCAACTTAGCTACTTATTCCCTATTTTTAGTCTTTCTGATATTCTGCAGTTGCCTTTGGAATATGTAAAATAGCTAACATGAGAATGCTGAATAAGGTTCACAAAGTTATGAATAATTGGCAGATTCAATGTATTGTTTAATTATAGGGTCAGAGATGAATTCAATTTTATGAGTCCACTATAATATTAATAGAAAAGTACGCAATGTAAAAATATTTGAGAAATATAAACATCTTTCTCTCTTAAACAGGCAGAATCAGGGCAAAATCTATTACTTTAGTGTGTACTTTTGGAAACACGCATAAATAAAAACACACAACACATTGTTAATTCATTTCCTCTAATGGCTTACTATCAATTTTGTATTTAGCAGTAGAAAATCTATTTGCTAATCAAGAACCTAGGTATGTGTTTGTTATCTGTAGTCAACACTAATGACAATTTTATTTATTGTTTTATTATAAAGGAAGGACTGCTGCTGAAGCTGAAGTTCCAATACTCTGTTCACCTGATGCGAAGAGCTGACTCACTGGGGAAGACTGAGGGCAAGAGGAGAAGGTGGTGACAGATGATGAGATGGTTAGATGGTATCACTGACTCAATGGACATGAGTTAGAGCAAACTTAGGGAGACAGTGAAGGACAGGGAAGCCTGGCGTGCTGCAGTCCATGGGGTTACAGGGTTGAACACAACCTAACAATAATAATATTATAATGTTGAAATTATGCACTAGAAAGTACCTGAAATTATGCACTAGAAAGTTTTATTACCAAAAGCTGGTTAAAAAGTAATAAATTAACATTCACTTTAAAGAAGGCATGAACAGCAGTTTGGAAATGAATAGTGTTTTTAATACTGGAATAACTGGGGTTTATCTTTTGCTATCTGTGGGCATGATTAGAATTTCTGAACCGGTTGAAATGATCAATTAACACTGTCACTCCTCCTATCAGAAACACCAGGGCCTTGCACTTCGTTCTTCTGAGTGCTGAGGCTCATGTGTTTACTTGTCAATTTAATTGCAGCCATGCAAATAATTGCTTGTAAAGATATTAACTTGTTTGCTTATCTTAGGAGACTGATATTTTATGATGGTCAAATACAAAAACATGGGTGTAACTCTTTTGTTATCTGTTTATCTCTGGACAGGGCACCACTCTTTAGAAGTCAAGTCCCTATTCTTCCATAAACACAAAGTAAGCAATGCAAATTCAGCTTTCAAATGATTGACTTGGCTTATTTAACTTATTTAAACATTTAGCTGACATTTAGAAAGGAGATTTTCCCTCAGCTGAACAGTGGCTTATAGAAAACGTCTGATAAATCATCCAGCTCATTTCTGGATAGTTCCTGAAAGTCTGTAGTTTTCAGAAGCCAATGGGATGCTTGCTAAAAATATGTATAACTCAACCTCACCCCATATCCATGGAATCAGAAGCTTGAGAATGCAAAGGCATTGACATCGGACAGGTGAATGCTTCCTTCTGTTTATTTCTAGAGTTGTTTTTTATCACTGGTTAAGGGGCTGGCATTTGTGGACACAGAGTGCATATTCATATATTTTTACCATAAAAATACTTAAAAATGCATTTAAATACCATTTTGGCATTATGTTCATTAAAATGTACTCTAGTTCTCTGAATGTGAAAGTGGAATATATTCCTTTATAATCAACCCAATTAAGACAAATTAGCATTAGTGTTGTACAATTTGAAAAATAAAAGATGAGGGACATGCAACTAGAAAATCAGGTTAACATAAATTAAATGTAACATTGCTATTAATAACTCATACAATAAATCAAACACACCTTTATTTTGTCCAAACCATCCCTTAAATAACACAGACTCACATATGTCATGTCACATGTTCTTCATATTTCTTTAATGGGTCTTCATATTACTAGTTTCTCATACTAACCAATTTTATCATACTAAATATTTTATAGACAAGGAAGCTGAAGCACAAAAACACTGTAATAAATAGTATATATTATAGTCAGGTAAAAGTGTTGGCTATAACCTATTATATCATATGTGACATATTATGTATCATAGGCAGATTTCCTTAAAATGGAATCTTTGTGGTGAACCAAAGCAGAGAAGGAATTTGTTAGGGTCCCTGGATCAGGAAAAAAATTTTAAAAAACTACTTTTGATTGCTGAATACTAATCTAATTTAACTGCTTGGCAGACTCTTTTGTATCTTTTGTTGACAAGGGACAAATCTACTCTTCACTGTAGCTTTCAATTGCTTTCAGTTCAGTTCAGTTGCTCAGTCCTGTCCAACTCTTTGCGACCACATGGACTGCAACATGTCAGGCTTCCTTGTCCTTCACCATCTCCCGGAGCTTGCTCAAACTCATGTCCATTGAGTCAAGGGTAAATGAAAATGTAGCCTCTTAAAGTTCCAACATGGGTGCTGAATCACAGGGGAGCAGGAGGCTCCTCATGACTAAGCAAACCAGTTAGCATGTTTTTAGATCTTCAGGAATTATAATAGTTTTCAGGAATTATTTTATTGGGTAGAGCTCTCCTCTGCCTATCAGCTATGAGCTGAAGATATAAATAGATTGCTTCTATGGAATCATGATGCTAACCTGGTAAGGCTCTAAGGTTCAAAACATGACCATATACTTGCATTAACTACTCTCTTGCGTTATGGCTAGAGAACATGTGTGTAGGAAGGAAGACTGATAACCAGCAAAAAGAAAAACAAAACCAAAACCAAAACCAAAATACAACTTTAGGAGAAACCTAGAAATCCATTTAACGAATAGATATATGTAAATAAGTTTAACAACAATGACATATTAAATATGAAACTATAAGACTGTCCTTAAAAGAGCTGTCTTTTTTGCTAAGTTGGCTTTTCCTCTCATTTTATTCATACACCATTCTAAACATACACACAATATTTGGGATTATAAATAAATACAATGAATTCAGTACCAAGAAAAGAAAATCCTTTTCCTTGTCAAAGTATCTCTAGGGTAAGTATGATTTGGCTAAGACCCAGAGCAGCCTGCTACATGAAGAGGTCAAGAGGTAGGTCTCAGAGAGTAAATAAAGAATGGTACCCCTAGGAAGTTATCTCAGAGAAAAAGAATAAAAATAATAACAACACATGATTTTCCTAGGCAAGCCTAAAAATAACATAATTTGTCCTCAATGCCAGACCTTGCTTACAAAAAAATCAAAGACAGAAGCATAAGAAGTAGCAGCATTGTGCCTGTTTTTCTGCAGTGACTGTCCACATAGAGCTGTACTCACCAGGAAGCTATAGAAGAATTCATGGACAAAGAGCCCCAGCATGCAAACCAGGACATACGCCACGTGGTAGAGAAAGGCCATATCCAGGATGACCGCTCGGTAGCCTCGGGTGAATGTGCCGCGGTTTCCAACAAAACTCACCAGAAACACTATTTTGTTACAAAGCTAAAGGACAGAAAAGATTACATTTTACTAACTTGTCTGAAAGTTCACAAAAACAGCTGGTCACTGACAAAAGCTATTATTCACAAAGTCTGTGGTTTTCTTTATGATTTCTCATTTTGTAATCTTTCAACCCTGCTTATATAGCTGCACGGAAACACCATACCAACAGACCTTGTATTCTTTGCCATTCCAGGAAAAGACACAAAAGAGTGATTAAGCACCCCAGCTCTGCCATCAAGACAGACCAGAATTTAAATCCTGGCTTTCCCACTACTACTCTCTGATTCAGGCCCTGTAGGTCTTGGCTGTTTTCTTCTGAAAAATCAGAATAAAGGAAATCCCACCTCATAGAACTCTTCAAAGAATTAAGCCATTCATAATGCATATGAAGCTCTTAGTATGATGACTTTTGAAATATTACTCATTGTATTTTCCATATTAAAAGTAATATATGTAATGTTTTAATTATACTGTAAATGAAGCTGAAAATACATTCTCTGGAAGGAACCAGAGACTTGTCCTGGACTTGTTTATCCTGGACTTTCTCCTCTGAATATTATTTTAAACAAATAAGTCACTAAAATTATTTTTGTATTTAATTTACTCTGCATTCATAAAAATATAAGAGAACTTATCCACCTAGATTAAAATAAATACAATACTTGCATGTGCCTTCCAAGCTTTATGTATGGTCATTATTCAGTAATCATTTTGAAATGTTTATTATTGCTATGGAAAATTAGAGGTCAAGAGGTAGGTCTCAGAGAGTAAATAAAGAATGGTACCCCTAGGAAGTTATCTCAGAGAAAAAGAATAAAAATAATAACAACACATGATTTTCCTAGGCAAGCCTAAAAATAACATAATTTGTCCTCAATGCCAGACCTTGCTTACAAAAAAATCAAAGACAGAAGCATAAGAAGTAGCAGCATTGTGCCTGTTTTTCTGCAGTGACTGTCCACATAGAGCTGTACTCACCAGGAAGCTATAGAAGAATTCATGGACAAAGAGCCCCAGCATGCAAACCAGGACATACGCCACGTGGTAGAGAAAGGCCATATCCAGGATGACCGCTCGGTAGCCTCGGGTGAATGTGCCGCGGTTTCCAACAAAACTCACCAGAAACACTATTTTGTTACAAAGCTAAAGGACAGAAAAGATTACATTTTACTAACTTGTCTGAAAGTTCACAAAAACAGCTGGTCACTGACAAAAGCTATTATTCACAAAGTCTGTGGTTTTCTTTATGATTTCTCATTTTGTAATCTTTCAACCCTGCTTATATAGCTGCACGGAAACACCATACCAACAGACCTTGTATTCTTTGCCATTCCAGGAAAAGACACAAAAGAGTGATTAAGCACCCCAGCTCTGCCATCAAGACAGACCAGAATTTAAATCCTGGCTTTCCCACTACTACTCTCTGATTCAGGCCCTGTAGGTCTTGGCTGTTTTCTTCTGAAAAATCAGAATAAAGGAAATCCCACCTCATAGAACTCTTCAAAGAATTAAGCCATTCATAATGCATATGAAGCTCTTAGTATGATGACTTTTGAAATATTACTCATTGTATTTTCCATATTAAAAGTAATATATGTAATGTTTTAATTATACTGTAAATGAAGCTGAAAATACATTCTCTGGAAGGAACCAGAGACTTGTCCTGGACTTGTTTATCCTGGACTTTCTCCTCTGAATATTATTTTAAACAAATAAGTCACTAAAATTATTTTTGTATTTAATTTACTCTGCATTCATAAAAATATAAGAGAACTTATCCACCTAGATTAAAATAAATACAATACTTGCATGTGCCTTCCAAGCTTTATGTATGGTCATTATTCAGTAATCATTTTGGAGTGTTTATTATGCTTGGTACCACACAGCATATTTAAATTCAAACTACATTTAAAATTGTTTTTTGTGGCATAATTTTAGAATATAGAAATTCAGTCTGAGGTTCTTAGTAACAATGGCCTACACATTGATTTCTAAAGGACACGGCTATCATAAACGTCGGGCCATCTATTTGGTTCTAGCATCACTGGATTATTTATCAACTGAAGGGCTAATTTTTCCATTTAGTCATCAAGGAATTACAGGTTTCAAAATTTCAGTCAGCTCTTCCACATCATTCCCTGAGTCCTTCAGGCTTTCCAACAGCACTGTGTTTGTCTTTATGTGTTCAAATCTAACCCGGGGAAGGTATGGCGCTGCTCGCTCTTTGCAACACCATAGATTTTTTTGATGTCTATAAAAGAAATTGTCTTAGGGAAGGATTTTAGATAACATAGGAAGGAGTATAAATAACGCTTTGGGCAGAAGTAAAATTTGTGAAGCTGAAAAAATCTTTTCCATCAATTTTCTGAAGTCCATATCAACAGAGATAAAATGAGAAATGTGAAGATAACCAAACCAAATCAACAGCAAAGCAATGAAAAAATTCAAGCCTTTACTAAGTTTGCCCCATGTTAATTAAATATCCTCTCATAAATGACATTACCAACTTCATCATCTTGCTAACCACCTGAATAATGTTAAATAGGAAGTTTTACTTCACTAATTAGTGTTATATAATCATATCTTTACATTACTATTAAATATAGCTACAGTATTAATGGACATCTTTACATTTACTGTCAAAGAGCAAGTTTAATTCATTCACCCATATCATCAATATGAACTAGATATAAATTCTACAAAAGTAAAATTAAAGCAGTATAGTCATGGTGTCTCAGATATATTACATTTCATTGATATATCTTGGCAAAACTTTTTTATTATTTTAAACAAATAAGTCACTAAAATTATTTTTGTATTTAATTTACTCTGCATTCATAAAAATATAAGAGAACTTATCCACCTAGATTAAAATAAATACAATACTTGCATGTGCCTTCCAAGCTTTATGTATGGTCATTATTCAGTAATCATTTTGGAGTGTTTATTATGCTTGGTACCACACAGCATATTTAAATTCAAACTACATTTAAAATTGTTTTTTGTGGCATAATTTTAGAATATAGAAATTCAGTCTGAGGTTCTTAGTAACAATGGCCTACACATTGATTTCTAAAGGACACGGCTATCATAAACGTAGGGCCATCTATTTGGTTCTAGCATCACTGGATTATTTATCAACTGAAGGGCTAATTTTTCCATTTAGTCATCAAGGAATTACAGGTTTCAAAATTTCAGTCAGCTCTTCCACATCATTCCCTGAGTCCTTCAGGCTTTCCAACAGCACTGTGTTTGTCTTTATGTGTTCAAATCTAACCCGGGGAAGGTATGGCGCTGCTCGCTCTTTGCAACACCATAGATTTTTTTGATGTCTATAAAAGAAATTGTCTTAGGGAAGGATTTTAGATAACATAGGAAGGAGTATAAATAACGCTTTGGGCAGAAGTAAAATTTGTGAAGCTGAAAAAATCTTTTCCATCAATTTTCTGAAGTCCATATCAACAGAGATAAAATGAGAAATGTGAAGATAACCAAACCAAATCAACAGCAAAGCAATGAAAAAATTCAAGCCTTTACTAAGTTTGCCCCATGTTAATTAAATATCCTCTCATAAATGACATTACCAACTTCATCATCTTGCTAACCACCTGAATAATGTTAAATAGGAAGTTTTACTTCACTAATTAGTGTTATATAATCATATCTTTACATTACTATTAAATATAGCTACAGTATTAATGGACATCTTTACATTTACTGTCAAAGAGCAAGTTTAATTCATTCACCCATATCATCAATATGAACTAGATATAAATTCTACAAAAGTAAAATTAAAGCAGTATAGTCATGGTGTCTCAGATATATTACATTTCATTGATATATCTTGGCAAAACTTTTTTTTTTTTATTCTTTATTTTAAAGGTTTTACAGAGTTTTGTTGTTCACATACATGTATGTTCCCAGATCAGTCATATGCATATCCCTGGTCCACATCCGCCCAGTTCTCCCCATCCCACCCCTCCAGACCTTCGCCCCAAGCCATTGTAAGCACTCCTATTCCCTTAGCACCATGACACTAGCTATCTTTTCCACACATAACACTATAGGTTTCCTTGTTACTTCCTCCATGCTTCCCCCTCCCTATTTATTCGCCACGATGTCCCTATGTCTATGCTCTGTCTTTTTTTATCATGAGTGTGTGATATCAAGACCGTCCTTGGCAAAACTTTTAACAGCACAGTATAATGGAAAGATCCTGGCTTAGAATCTGAGGCATTTGGTTTCCAGTCTTGTCTCTGTCACTAATTACTTTGGTAAATCCTCCTGGTCTCTATAGGATGTGTATATTCATTTCTAAAATGAAATGGCTAGTAAGGATAAACCTGAAGGTGCCTCCCAGCTCTAGAATTCTATGTGGTATTCTATAAATTTTGCTATTTTATGGGATCACAGAAACTTACAGCTGCCTTTCTATTATCCTATTTGCTATTGGATTCTATATTCCTGGTCAGCGATTCTATCCCCTTCTTACATTGTTCCTATCTATTTCCCAGGAATAAATTATAGTAAAAGAAGGTTGTCTACTGTTTATTGAAAAGCTAAACTAAATTGATTGTCTTTGAATATTTTAAAACCAAATCAACAGCAAAGCAATGAAAAAATTCAAGCCTTTACTAAGTTTGCCCCATGTTAATTAAATATCCTCTCATAAATGACATTACCAACTTCATCATCTTGCTAACCACCTGAATAATGTTAAATAGGAAGTTTTACTTCACTAATTAGTGTTATATAATCATATCTTTACATTACTATTAAATATAGCTACAGTATTAATGGACATCTTTACATTTACTGTCAAAGAGCAAGTTTAATTCATTCACCCATATCATCAATATGAACTAGATATAAATTCTACAAAAGTAAAATTAAAGCAGTATAGTCATGGTGTCTCAGATATATTACATTTCATTGATATATCTTGGCAAAACTTTTTTTTTTTTATTCTTTATTTTAAAGGTTTTACAGAGTTTTGTTGTTCACATACATGTATGTTCCCAGATCAGTCATATGCATATCCCTGGTCCACATCCGCCCAGTTCTCCCATCCCACCCCTCCAGACCTTCGCCCCAAGCCATTGTAAGCACTCCTATTCCCTTAGCACCATGACACTAGCTATCTTTTCCACACATAACACTATAGGTTTCCTTGTTACTTCCTCCATGCTTCCCCCTCCCTATTTATTCGCCACGATGTCCCTATGTCTATGCTCTGTCTTTTTTTATCATGAGTGTGTGATATCAAGACCGTCCTTGGCAAAACTTTTAACAGCACAGTATAATGGAAAGATCCTGGCTTAGAATCTGAGGCATTTGGTTTCCAGTCTTGTCTCTGTCACTAATTACTTTGGTAAATCCTCCTGGTCTCTATAGGATGTGTATATTCATTTCTAAAATGAAATGGCTAGTAAGGATAAACCTGAAGGTGCCTCCCAGCTCTAGAATTCTATGTGGTATTCTATAAATTTTGCTATTTTATGGGATCACAGAAACTTACAGCTGCCTTTCTATTATCCTATTTGCTATTGGATTCTATATTCCTGGTCAGCGATTCTATCCCCTTCTTACATTGTTCCTATCTATTTCCCAGGAATAAATTATAGTAAAAGAAGGTTGTCTACTGTTTATTGAAAAGCTAAACTAAATTGATTGTCTTGAACTGTAGTTCAACGATATGATCATATATTCATCAACCGTCAACTTTCCAACTAAAAACGATATTATTTGATTCAAAAATTTTGATTTCAGTGATGTTACATGTTGGGTAGGAGAAGACTCCACAGTTGTCAAAGCTCAAGGCAAAATTGTCATGTCATCAAAATTACACAAGAAAACTTTGAAATTGTCAACCAACCAGTACAGTAAACAAGGGTAGTGTAAACTGTCGTGTTTCTTACTAAATTCAACACAGGCTATTAACAGTATTCTCCCAGCCCTTGAGCAGTTTTCTGCTTCTGCAACTGAATGTCAGAAGTGGACGCCTCAATGAATATCTATGAAAAAAGTGTGTGTATATGTGTGTGAGAGAGGGGAAGAGAATATGAATGTTTTAAATCAGACTACATTTTCCACAGGTATTTATTGTTATTAGAATTTATTATAAAAATATCTAAAACCTAAACAATAGGAATTAGTAGAATGGTTAAATAAATTATATAACGTCTGTACAACTTACTCATTATCATTACTAAAAAGAGGTTTTGGTAAACATTTTTTGTAATAAGGTTAATGGTATGAAAAAATATTAAATGAACCCAAATTGTTAAAAAGTGCAAGAAGAGTTTATATTTGCCAAAATGATGCTAATTTTCCTCACCAAGAGCTGAAATTGTAATGCAGAGGGTAGGAAGAAAACTGTGCTGGGTTGTAAGATATGTTTTTGTAACAGAGAAACCCATGTGAATTTTTTAAACAACTCAACTATGGAGATGATGCCCATGACATGACAGAGAAGCTAGCTGCAAGCTACAGAAAACTTTAATTTTTAGAAACTAGTAAAGACAATAAACATGAAGCATCATGATAAGTAGAAACTGATAATATGAAGTGTTCAGAACACACATTGAGGTTTTTCCTCCCACTCGACTTCTTTTCTAAAAACGGGGCTTTCTGTATTTGCTTAAAACTGTGAAAGACATTGAGTCACAAACAAACAAGTCCCCTGAACCAAAACACAAATACTTTTATGATCTTGACAGCAATGTTTTACAACTGAATCCTACTTCACAGAAGGTACCTGGTAAACACTAGCCTTTATAGCTGTTATCCCGTTATTCCTGTTGCTGTTTCCTTCTAAACCCTCACAC
This sequence comes from Tragulus kanchil, assembly GCA_022376925.1. Classification (NCBI taxonomy): domain Eukaryota; kingdom Metazoa; phylum Chordata; class Mammalia; order Artiodactyla; family Tragulidae; genus Tragulus; species Tragulus kanchil. Next base: position 264,853,322 of record JAIOJX010000004.1, on the reverse strand, counting down.
TAATCTTCTGAACTGCTCTTCTCAACAACCCAGTGAGGACCGACCAGGCTTTCATATCTTCATTCTACTGATGAGAAGAATGAAATTCAAAGGCTTGCTATTTGCAGGTCTGGAATTTTGATTCTCATTAAGGCTTAAGTAGACATTCTTTCTGTTTCTGATACCTATCACTCTAGCAATTCCACCTGTTATACAATGCAAAGGTTTTTTTATTGGCATTCTCTTTATTTATTTTTCATCCATCTTTGTTCTTTGGCCCGTGTGGGCCTCCCACTGCAGTAGCCTCTCTCATTGCAGAGCACCAGCTCTGGGCGCGGCCCAGAGTGCTGGCTTGTAACTGGACACACTGGTCCAGCCACTCTGCTGCACGGTTGGGGAACATAAAAATAACTAAAACCTAAACAATAGGAATTAGTAGAATGGTTAAATAAATTATATAACGTCTGTACAACTTACTCATTATCATTACTAAAAAGAGGTTTTGGTAAACATTTTTTGTAATAAGGTTAATGGTATGAAAAAATATTAAATGAACCCAAATTGTTAAAAAGTGCAAGAAGAGTTTATATTTGCCAAAATGATGCTAATTTTCCTCACCAAGAGCTGAAATTGTAATGCAGAGGGTAGGAAGAAAACTGTGCTGGGTTGTAAGATATGTTTTTGTAACAGAGAAACCCATGTGAATTTTTTAAACAACTCAACTATGGAGATGATGCCCATGACATGACAGAGAAGCTAGCTGCAAGCTACAGAAAACTTTAATTTTTAGAAACTAGTAAAGACAATAAACATGAAGCATCATGATAAGTAGAAACTGATAATATGAAGTGTTCAGAACACACATTGAGGTTTTTCCTCCCACTCGACTTCTTTTCTAAAAACGGGGCTTTCTGTATTTGCTTAAAACTGTGAAAGACATTGAGTCACAAACAAACAAGTCCCCTGAACCAAAACACAAATACTTTTATGATCTTGACAGCAATGTTTTACAACTGAATCCTACTTCACAGAAGGTACCTGGTAAACACTAGCCTTTATAGCTGTTATCCCGTTATTCCTGTTGCTGTTTCCTTCTAAACCCTCACACTAATCTTCTGAACTGCTCTTCTCAACAACCCAGTGAGGACCGACCAGGCTTTCATATCTTCATTCTACTGATGAGAAGAATGAAATTCAAAGGCTTGCTATTTGCAGGTCTGGAATTTTGATTCTCATTAAGGCTTAAGTAGACATTCTTTCTGTTTCTGATACCTATCACTCTAGCAATTCCACCTGTTATACAATGCAAAGGTTTTTTTATTGGCATTCTCTTTATTTATTTTTCATCCATCTTTGTTCTTTGGCCCGTGTGGGCCTCCCACTGCAGTAGCCTCTCTCATTGCAGAGCACCAGCTCTGGGCGTACGCGCTCCAGAGTGCTGGCTTGTAACTGGACACACTGGTCCAGCCACTCTGCTGCACGTGGGATCTTCCTGGGCCAGGGATCGAACTGGTGGCCCTTGCATTGCAATGTGGACTCTTTACCCACTGGACCACCAGGGAAGCCCCGAATGCAAAGTTTTAAGCATAAATTAAGTAAGTAAACATACTAAAATCGATGATAAAAACATAGTTGATTTATGTTTTCTTGTATCCCTCTACCTCCTAGGAAATGGTTTAAGTAAACCACAGCTAGCCTGTATGCTAAATGTTATGGTGAATGATATTCACTAAAACATTTTTTCTCCTCATAAAGATATAAAGAGTACAAAACTTGGCATTCATACAAACAGTCGTTTCATATGGTTGAACTATTTACACCAAACTAAGCAGAAGTTATCTTTTTTCCTGTCCTCTGAGGGAGAAAATATTCCCAATGCTTTTGGTTTTCTCAGTATATATTAAAGTGTTCTTCCTTAGCTCTTCAGATATTCCTGAAGCTTTGGGATGGCAAGAGCCACAGATCCTCTATTATTATCAGTGTCTGTTAGATAACAGAGATCCAACAGATGCTATTATTTCGTGCCTAACTCTGTCTAGCTATTACTTCATGGATCAAATTGGAATTTTCTCATTTGGATGAATGTCTTCTTGAGGATCAGCTATTAGTTTATGAACATTATTTGCTTCTTCAAATAACAGGGTTCAATAATCATTGTATTTGTTAAAGAAAAAAATTGTAAGTTAGATGCAATAATAGGCTTAGGAAAAAAATTATACAAATCCATGAAGATCCGGGGACCTATCTGATTGAAAATATCACAGAATTAGCTTATTTCCAAAGCACCAAATGTCCAAATTCAGTTTATGAAACCATTTCTGAATGCTTGCAAGTTAGGTATTAAGGTACAGGAAAATGGGGGTAAGGAAGGAGTGAGGTGGACAAGATTATATCTATGCATGTGACGACCTCTGTCCTCAAGAAACTTACAGAGCAATATGTTTGGCACTTCACAGAATCCTTTACAGATAAAACTGTTTCTATGTATAGTATGCTTCGCTTTATTCACAGTAATGAGTAAGAATTTGTATTATGGTGACTTCAATGTTCTGGTTTAACATATCTAAACATAAACATATTTGTCATATATATATATATATATATATATATATACACATACACACACACATACCCATCACATACATATGTATGTATCTGCCATATATATCATGTTCAACTTTTGAAGAGTTATACTAGGGGTCAGAAACACAGATTTGGCTGTCCTAGGTCAGGTTTATAATTCTCAAAATTTGGTTGATTATTTCATTTACTCATTTTCAATACATATTTGCCACAGTTTCTATGTGCAAGGCACTGTGAATGTGTAAAAATACAAAATTAATCTTTCACTCATTACTCACTCATTAGTTAATTTACTTAAGAAACATTTGTTGAGAACCAATGCTGTTTCAGACATAGAATGATCAATCATTATTCTTAAGGATGATATAGTAGAGGAAACACCAGACAGAGACACACAGATACCAGAATATAGGACATTGTGTCAGGAACCCAGTTAAAAATATAGAAGGTGCTTAAGTATTCAGCAGACATATTAGTAAGGCTTATTTGCCTACCTGGAAATTTGCTCTTTCATCAATCTGGTGATTTACCATTTTTTAATATCCCTTTTTAGCTAGTCCATGCCAAAAGCTGTCTAGTCCCTTTAAGATTTTATGGCTTGGGCAAAACTACTGCTATTTGCAATAGCCATCTGGCTTACTTATTCTAAACTTACCTAGCTCAGGTGGTGAAATGTGCTCCCTTGTTCTAGTATTTTAAAATTTAATGAAAAAAAAAAAAAATTTAATCTCATCTATGCCTTTCACAAGTTAATCGGTTTTGTTCAAGAGCCCAATTTCATATTTTCTCTTACAGTAACTCTTTTCCTTTGGTCATTTTATAAAAGATACTCACTTCTAAAATTCTCCTGAATATAATTTAATCTTTCTTGGATGACCTAGGAGTTACTTTAGGATGTTAACTGCGGCTCAGAGTCATTTCTGTCAATAGCTGCCCATATAGGATGCCAAAAGCATTAAAATCGGATTGGGTTAAATTGACTGCTGAACTAGGTCATGCTCCAAGTGCTACCATCTTAAATAGATAAAATTTTCACTTACCAATTTTCTTTCTCCCATAAGTCAGTAAAGAAAGTACACATTAAACCTGGTTGCTTTGGATTTACCATAAATTAGAACTTATATACAGAGTTAAAGCATAGTTACAATTTTATATTTAGCATACTTTTAATTAATCCAGAACAGTACAAAACTAAAAGTACTTACATTAGCTGCACCAAGAAGGATTAACGTAGGCCCAAGACCTATTGTATATATTGATCTGAGCATTACTGACACAAGGAACGGCCGGATACCCACGGGCTTGGAGAAGAAAAACAGCATAGACGTGCAGATCGCCACTGCTATCCAGAGCAGCACCGAGAAGAGCGGTGAAAGCGTACCTGTAAAATGTGGAAGACGTTTCTTTTTACTAAGAACAAAACTAGAACATGTGGAAGTATTTGCCACTGTATGCAATACAGCAGTGGAGAAGGAAATGGCAACCCACTCTAGTATTTTTGCCTGGAGAATTCCACAGATATAGGAGGCTGGCCAGCAACAGTCCATGGGGTCACCAAGAGTTGGACACGACTGAACAACTTATAGGATAATACACCAAGACAAGCCAAAACACACAGACTTTCAAAATAACCCATAATATTATAATAGGCTAATACTGGGTTAATATTATGATGACTTAATAATATTCCTCTGTATATTAAGAGGAAATGTCTTTGTACACATTATTTATTACCACCTGTGCTCAGATGATTACTCGTGTTTGACTCTTTGTGACCTCGTGGACTGCAGCCCACCAGGCTCCTCAGTCCATGGGATTTTCCGGGCAAGAATACTGGAGTGGGTTCCCATGCCCTCCTCCAGGGGAGCTTTTCAACTCAGGGATGCAACCTACTCCTCTTATGTCTGCCTCCTGCACTGGAAGGCAGGTTCTCTATCACTAGCGCCACCTGGAAAGTCCCAATATTTGATGACTAAATGAATAAACAAAAACCATAATCTGTGGGCCTGTTTTGAGTAAGTTTCCAGTTAAAAATTCTTGAGGTTGTGGATCTTCACTCTTAAGTTCACTCAACTGCCAACATCTTTCCACACTTAATTCTCAGTCAGTCACTGGACTCTTTAGTATAATTCAGAAGCAATGACTTGGTGTGACATTCTTATTTTAAAGGTCTCAGCTTTGGCACTGAGAGTCACCCAGAGCATTGTCACTAACGCCTGATCAGCTAACCACCTCTTGGCCACTCTTTCTCAGACAGTACCTGGCTTGCTCAGATTTCCTCTTGATCCAGTAAGAAATTATAGCCATGAACATAAAACCTGGACATTGAATCCCTTTGGGGCCTAGGAGCATTACTGACACAAGGAACGGCCGGATACCCACGGGCTTGGAGAAGAAAACAGCATAGCGTGCAGATCGCCACTGCTATCCAGAGCAGCACCGAGAAGAGCGGTGAAAGCGTACCTGTAAAATGTGGAAGACGTTTCTTTTTACTAAGAACAAAACTAGAACATGTGGAAGTATTTGCCACTGTATGCAATACAGCAGTGGAGAAGGAAATGGCAACCCACTCTAGTATTTTTGCCTGGAGAATTCCACAGATATAGGAGGCTGGCCAGCAACAGTCCATGGGGTCACCAAGAGTTGGACACGACTGAACAACTTATAGGATAATACACCAAGACAAGCCAAAACACACAGACTTTCAAAATAACCCATAATATTATAATAGGCTAATACTGGGTTAATATTATGATGACTTAATAATATTCCTCTGTATATTAAGAGGAAATGTCTTTGTACACATTATTTATTACCACCTGTGCTCAGATGATTACTCGTGTTTGACTCTTTGTGACCTCGTGGACTGCAGCCCACCAGGCTCCTCAGTCCATGGGATTTTCCGGGCAAGAATACTGGAGTGGGTTCCCATGCCCTCCTCCAGGGGAGCTTTTCAACTCAGGGATGCAACCTACTCCTCTTATGTCTGCCTCCTGCACTGGAAGGCAGGTTCTCTATCACTAGCGCCACCTGGAAAGTCCCAATATTTGATGACTAAATGAATAAACAAAAACCATAATCTGTGGGCCTGTTTTGAGTAAGTTTCCAGTTAAAAATTCTTGAGGTTGTGGATCTTCACTCTTAAGTTCACTCAACTGCCAACATCTTTCCACACTTAATTCTCAGTCAGTCACTGGACTCTTTAGTATAATTCAGAAGCAATGACTTGGTGTGACATTCTTATTTTAAAGGTCTCAGCTTTGGCACTGAGAGTCACCCAGAGCATTGTCACTAACGCCTGATCAGCTAACCACCTCTTGGCCACTCTTTCTCAGACAGTACCTGGCTTGCTCAGATTTCCTCTTGATCCAGTAAGAAATTATAGCCATGAACATAAAACCTGGACATTGAATCCCTTTGCAGAGAGAACTCAAATAGTCTCTAGCCTAGTACCCTGCACATAGTTGGATGTTAAATGTTTCCTTGTGAAGAGTAAATAAATTTAAAAGTTATTTAAATGGCTATTTCTAGTATTGTCAATTGACAACAATTTTTTTGGGGGGGAGGGCGGGGGTCGGGTTGGGGAGGGAAGGGGGCAGGCGGGCCACTTCTATTGGTCTTTCATTTATCTATTTTCAGCCATCTTTGTTCTTTTTGGCCCGTGTGGGCCTCCCATCGCAGTGGCCTCTGTTGCCGCAGAGCACTGGCTCTGGGTGCATGCGCTCCAGAGCTCTGGCTCGGTAATTGGACACATTGGTCCAGCAGCTCCACAGCACGTGGGATCTTCCCAGGCCAGGGATCAAACCGGTGCCCCCTGCACTGCAAGGCGGTGTCCTGTGTCCTGACCCACTGGACCACCAGGAAAGCCCAATAATTTTTAATTATATTTTGTAAGATTGATCATATGGATTTTTAGCTGGTGATGTGATGTTAAAAAAAACTAAACTGAAATCCTCTGACAAATTCCAGAAAAGCCAGTACAGACTGTCAAAGCTATTGTTTTTAATCCACTAAATGGTGAAATGGGAGGTGGGTATTTGTACAAATTTTCTATAATAAGCACGTATTACTTCACAATAGAAAAATGTTTAGAATTTACTCCATACATTTTAAAATATTAGAGTACAACATTTGTTTTTAATAAAAGAAAATTCAAATAGAAATACTAGAAAGTTCAATTCTACTCTCCTATTTACTTCACAATGACTTGTTTTAAGTTTACTTATAGAAGGCATCTCCAGCCCTTGGGCCACACACCAGCACTGGGTGAGTGAAGCTTCATCTGCACTGACAGCGGCTCTCCGTAGCTCGCCCCCTATACCCACCCCCAGTCCATGGAAGAATTGTCCTCCATGAAACTGGTCCTGGTGCCAAAAAGACTAGGGACGGCTGACCTACAGAACCTGTTGCTCTTGCTCCCCTCTCTCCATTCCTCTGCCTCCTGCAGAGCTGCAGAAGAATCTCCTGTCTCCCCCACCTCAGTCAGCCAACACAGACCAGATGGTGGGTGTTCTTTACTACTGTGCCTCGCTCCATTCTTCATCCCTTAACCTGAGGACAAGGTCAGCTCTGCCAGCTTTCGTATCTCTAGGCCCAGCACAGTGCCTGGCATCCAGCCGCACGCCAGCAAAGGCTGTTATTAAAATGAATGCATCAACATTACCTTGAAAATCTTACTTCTTTTCACATACAGCACTTGAGAAAAAAAAGAATGGCATCTCAAATTTGAACACAGCATTTTTTAAAAAATCACATGCTATCCAGATAAAGAAAGCACTAATTTCTGCTAACAGATCTGCCTTTGCCAAATTAGGCAGGGATGGGCGGGCGTGGCAATGCTCAGCTTCTGAGTGGACATCGCGGCGACTCCCTAACGTCAACAGCTGTGGCTTCAACCACAACCAGCATAACTGCATTCCCTAACGTTGGCTCAAGTTTCTTTTTTAGAGAAACACATGTTAAGCATATCAACCAATCAACCAAACAAGGAAACCCACACCCTAACTTACAGCCACTCAAGTCCTGGATTCTTAAAGAAATTCAGAGCTCTGCCAAGTCTAGCAATGGAAGAAGATTCCCCGCAGGAGGGGCTGGGAGGTGGAGGTCTTATGGCTGGTGCCCTGAGAATGACTTTATCGTACACTACTACCCTGGTTGGAAGGACACACTGTGCTCACAGCTAATGTTAAAACCAGACGTGAACCAGATATTTGGCACAAGTGATTCCCAGAAGCTCACGTGTGGTCAAGCTGGAAAATACCCTTGGAGTAAGCATACAGTCACTTCCTCTGCCAGTCGCTCTTGTCCTCACCTGACACATCAGCCAAAGTGACTCCAGAGCAGCTAGTATTAGGTTCTGGGACTTGAAAAGGTGGCCCCTTTTGACCACAGGTCTTTTTTGGGCTCAGTGATTCATGATTTTGTGATCAACTGTGATACCCAGAATCCAGAAACTGCAGAGTTGGACGGAATCCTAATATTTACTTATTTTTTTCTTTCTTAACTTTTAATTTCAGAACTCTTTCTGACTAATGTTACAGTTGCAAAAGCCTCACTCCCCAAATATTGACACCTTATGTAATCACATTACAATGATCAATGTCCAGAAATTAATATATCACTTTAATTGAGTTGGACGATAAAGTAGGCTGAGCTCCACAGGATTGATGTTTTTGAACTGTGGTGCTGGAAAAGATTCTTGAGAGTCCGCTGGACTGCAAGAAAATCAAACCAGTCAATTCTAAAGGAAAGCAACCCTGAATATTTATTGGAAGAAGGGATGCTAAAGATGAAGCTCCAATACTTGGGCCACCTGATGCAAAGAGCTAACTCACTGGAAAAGACCCTGATGCTGGGAAAGACTGAGGGCAGGAGGAGGTGGGGCGACAGAGGATGAGATGGCTGGATGGCATCATAGACTCTATGACATGAATTTGAGCAAACTCTGGGGGATGGTGAAGGACAGGGAAGGCTGGTGTGCTGCAGTCCATGGCTTGCAGAATTGAACACAACTCAGGTGACTGAACAATAACCACCACCACAAATGATGCTATATCCTGGTCAGTATACCAGGTCAAGGGGCATCTGATGTTGCTGTGTCTCATGACTGGTGATATTAACACTGATCACAGAAAGTGCTTTCTCCACTTTAAAGTCACTCTTCTCTCTTTTATCATAGGTATATTATGAGGAAATACTTTGACTACATCAATATCCTGTTTCTCATTATAGTTTTTGATCTGCCAGTCATCTATTAATTTTAGCATCCACTGATGATTCCACTGCATGATGTTTGCCAAACAGTGACTTTCTATTGCCATTATTCTTTCTACACTGACTAACTGTTGTCGGGAAGAGCTTTCTCTTCTACCAATATGGACTCCTGATTCTTATTTTATTCTACGGGTTATTATGTGCTACTGTCACTATATTTTCTCTCAGAATTCCCAAAGACTTGGACACTGGGAGACCTTTCAAGTCGAATCCTGTGTCCCTAGTCATCTTTCCAGCATTTTATTTATTTATTTATATCTCCAGCATTTTTTTTTCTACTTAAAAAAATTTTTTTTAACATTTATTTTTTATTTATTTATCTTTTGGGGGGTGGGGTAGGAAGAGAGGGGGTGGGCAGGTGGGCCACTTCTATTGGTCTTTCATTTATCTTTTCATCTGTCTTTGTTCTTTGGCTCCTGAGGGCCTCCCATCATGGAGGCCTCTGTTGTTGCAGAGCACCGGCTCTGGGCGCATGCACTCCAGAGCTCTGGCTCGTTGATTGGACACATCGGTCCAGCCGCTCTGCGGCACGTGGGATCTTCCCAGGCCAGGGATGGAACCGGCGCCCCTTGCACTGCAAGGCGGTGTCCTTACCCACTGGACCACCAGGGGAAGCCCTTTCCAGCATTTTTTATAGCACTTTTTGGAAGGAATCTCAACAGTCAATGAATTCCTCTTTAAATCACCACAAAGTGACCCAGCCAAGGAATCATCCAGCCCATGCCTGACAAAATCCAGCGTTAGAGACATACAGCACAGAATTTACCTTCTCCAGCCAGTATGGATGGCCAAGTATGCTAATCAGTGTTAATTTTGCTTTCTCAGCCTTCCCAGCATGCACAGCATGTAACTGAAAGTTGGACGTTCAGCTAATCCTGACCAAAATTGTAACCTTACCCATGAAGCTATCATTGAATAACACCTCTAGAACTGTAATCAGATTACCCAAGCATACCCTTGAGATTCCATTTTGCCAAAATGGCAGCTTATGCTTTCCCTTCCTCCTTAGTGCCATACCCACAGTGAGCCTCCCCCTGGACACTACTGTTAGCTTCTGTTCAGTCACTTTGGAAGAGTAAAGTCCATACCTGGACCTGATGAGGACACACCATGTTTTCCTGCCTCGTTTCTGTTGGCCTTATTTCTTTCTGAGACTGGAGCTTTGTATACGTGGTTTCAAGTTCTTGTTCAACGACCAGGTGTTTAGTGACACCTCAGGAACTTGTTAAAAAAATACATATTTGTAGAATCTACTCCCGAATTATTGGTCAAATCTTCCAAAGTCTCATGTTCTTCACCCAGAAAGATGAAGTACTTACTCTCCAGAATTGTCAGGAAGAAATTAAATTAAATTCAAAGAAATTAAATGAAATTAAGTACGTGATGTACTTAGCATTTTGCCTGATCCAATCTAACGGGTAAACAACAGCAGTTGCTATGATCACCATCAGTGTTACTATAACTGTTATCAGTGAGGCAAGTCTGAAAAAAACCTATGAGGCGTTTGACTTTCTCCCGCGTGAGTAAAGAGCTGACATCCAGAGGGGTAGCAGTGCCCATCAGTATTATATTTCACGCACAACAGGTGGCAGCAGACGCTCTATACTCTGGCTCTGGCAGTCTCTGGTGAGGGCTATCATGGAAGAGAACTCAGGGAAGATGAGGTCCCTTTAGAAAGGGGCACCTGTTATCAACATGTTTCCAACCTAACCAACCAGGCAGAAGAGTCCAAGAGCACAAACAGAAGCGTTAACCTTCTGCTCTGAGATCTGCTCTGTTTCTCTGGGCTTCCATTTCTTAGGTGCCAGTGATGATTTGATATTAGATGATCTCCAAGCTGCTTCTATACCTAAGACTATGCTTCTATTAATCCAGATGTGACCATTGACTCAGCATTCCATGTGCAGATGATGCTAATTTATCATTTCAGGGTGGACCTCTCCTTACAAGAGTTACGCTGTTCTGTGCCAAGAGGACTCTCATCACTAAATGAGACTAAACACAGTGAAGAGAAAGCTGCTTGCACTTCCTGCTGCATTTGCAACCTCCCCACAGTGGGCGGCCAAATATTTGCTATGCTTTCACGGCTATTTAGCTCACACAACCTACACCCTAGCCAAATATTCTTTTATTAGCACTGGCGGACCTTCTAAAACTTCAAACCTTTCTATGACCACTCAGATCATCCCCAAAGGCTAGAACTTTGCCATCTCCCATCTGTAACAGGTCTTTGAAATAGTACATTGTTTCTGCACTCCCATTTCCCTTCCCGTGCACCGCCAGTTCTTCTGAAACAGGCTTAAACACCTCTTGGTCTCATGCCATCCTCTTCACTGAGCTTTCCTTTGTAGTATTAATATCTACCTGGTAACAACAGCCACATCAACAACTAAGTTTTATCGAATGACTACTGGCCGCCCTTCTACTCAGAAGATGCTTTACCTACAGCATCTCATTAAATTAAGTACGTGATGTACTTAGCATTTTGCCTGATCCAATCTAACGGGTAAACAACAGCAGTTGCTATGATCACCATCAGTGTTACTATAACTGTTATCAGTGAGGCAAGTCTGAAAAAAACCTATGAGGCGTTTGACTTTCTCCCGCGTGAGTAAAGAGCTGACATCCAGAGGGGTAGCAGTGCCCATCAGTATTATATTTCACGCACAACAGGTGGCAGCAGACGCTCTATACTCTGGCTCTGGCAGTCTCTGGTGAGGGCTATCATGGAAGAGAACTCAGGGAAGATGAGGTCCCTTTAGAAAGGGGCACCTGTTATCAACATGTTTCCAACCTAACCAACCAGGCAGAAGAGTCCAAGAGCACAAACAGAAGCGTTAACCTTCTGCTCTGAGATCTGCTCTGTTTCTCTGGGCTTCCATTTCTTAGGTGCCAGTGATGATTTGATATTAGATGATCTCCAAGCTGCTTCTATACCTAAGACTATGCTTCTATTAATCCAGATGTGACCATTGACTCAGCATTCCATGTGCAGATGATGCTAATTTATCATTTCAGGGTGGACCTCTCCTTACAAGAGTTACGCTGTTCTGTGCCAAGAGGACTCTCATCACTAAATGAGACTAAACACAGTGAAGAGAAAGCTGCTTGCACTTCCTGCTGCATTTGCAACCTCCCCACAGTGGGCGGCCAAATATTTGCTATGCTTTCACGGCTATTTAGCTCACACAACCTACACCCTAGCCAAATATTCTTTTATTAGCACTGGCGGACCTTCTAAAACTTCAAACCTTTCTATGACCACTCAGATCATCCCCAAAGGCTAGAACTTTGCCATCTCCCATCTGTAACAGGTCTTTGAAATAGTACATTGTTTCTGCACTCCCATTTCCCTTCCCGTGCACCGCCAGTTCTTCTGAAACAGGCTTAAACACCTCTTGGTCTCATGCCATCCTCTTCACTGAGCTTTCCTTTGTAGTATTAATATCTACCTGGTAACAACAGCCACATCAACAACTAAGTTTTATCGAATGACTACTGGCCGCCCTTCTACTCAGAAGATGCTTTACCTACAGCATCTCATTAAATTCTCACATAATCCTAGGAGCAAATGAGATACAAAAACACGTTGTGGTTATTCTTTGCTGGTATCTCTCATCTTGTCCTCTGAACCGCTCTTTCAATGCCCATTCCAAAGTTTATCTACCTGATTTCTGTTTTGTGACATATTCTCCCACGTTCTTTTGCCAGACTGAAACAAAACTTAACTTCCACAGCCCTACCCTCCAGTGCACCTCTCCTATCATTTCCCATCTCACTTATCATGAGAAAATTTCTCTTGTATTTGCTTTCGCTGAACTTCATGTATCAAAATTTAGTAATATGAACTTTACGGTCAGTATCCGTTATGTTTTATTATTATAATTTGCCTTATGCTGTACATTTAAAATTATTTTTCAAATCACTTGTAGGCTCTTTTTCTTTTGTTTTTTAAATTTTTTTTTGGTGGGGGGGGTGGGTTGGAGAGGGAGGCGGGCAGGCCACTTCTATTGGTCTTTCATTTATCTATTTTCAACCATCTTTGTTCTTTGGCCCGTGTGGGCCTCCCACTGCAGTGGCCTCCGTTGTTGCAGAGCTCTGGCTCTGGGCGCATGCGCTCCAGAGCTCTGGCTTGGTAATTGGACACATTGGTCTAGCCGCTACGTGGCACATGGTATCTTCCCAGGCCAGGGATTGAACTGGCACCGCTTGCACTGCAAGACGGTGTCCTTACCCACTGGACCATCAGGGAAGCCCCTGTAGGCTCTTCATAGAAACTTTAAATATCAAAAGCAAAGAGAACAGAATAAAATAGATATTCTTCTATTTAAGGTAATCACAACCAACATTTTAGCATACATATCTCCTTTGTCTATATATTTATATGATGGAGATGATACTTAAAAATACTTTTGGAGAAAAATAAGGTAAGAAATGAAAAATTTTGCTCCCATTTCCCTTCCCGTGCACCGCCAGTTCTTCTGAAACAGGCTTAAACACCTCTTGGTCTCATGCCATCCTCTTCACTGAGCTTTCCTTTGTAGTATTAATATCTACCTGGTAACAACAGCCACATCAACAACTAAGTTTTATCGAATGACTACTGGCCGCCCTTCTACTCAGAAGATGCTTTACCTACAGCATCTCATTAAATTCTCACATAATCCTAGGAGCAAATGAGATACAAAAACACGTTGTGGTTATTCTTTGCTGGTATCTCTCATCTTGTCCTCTGAACCGCTCTTTCAATGCCCATTCCAAAGTTTATCTACCTGATTTCTGTTTTGTGACATATTCTCCCACGTTCTTTTGCCAGACTGAAACAAAACTTAACTTCCACAGCCCTACCCTCCAGTGCACCTCTCCTATCATTTCCCATCTCACTTATCATGAGAAAATTTCTCTTGTATTTGCTTTCGCTGAACTTCATGTATCAAAATTTAGTAATATGAACTTTACGGTCAGTATCCGTTATGTTTTATTATTATAATTTGCCTTATGCTGTACATTTAAAATTATTTTTCAAATCACTTGTAGGCTCTTTTTCTTTTGTTTTTTAAATTTTTTTTTGGTGGGGGGGGTGGGTTGGAGAGGGAGGGGGCGGGCAGGCCACTTCTATTGGTCTTTCATTTATCTATTTTCAACCATCTTTGTTCTTTGGCCCGTGTGGGCCTCCCACTGCAGTGGCCTCCGTTGTTGCAGAGCTCTGGCTCTGGGCGCATGCGCTCCAGAGCTCTGGCTTGGTAATTGGACACATTGGTCTAGCCGCTACGTGGCACATGGTATCTTCCCAGGCCAGGGATTGAACTGGCACCGCTTGCACTGCAAGACGGTGTCCTTACCCACTGGACCATCAGGGAAGCCCCTGTAGGCTCTTCATAGAAACTTTAAATATCAAAAGCAAAGAGAACAGAATAAAATAGATATTCTTCTATTTAAGGTAATCACAACCAACATTTTAGCATACATATCTCCTTTGTCTATATATTTATATGATGGAGATGATACTTAAAAATACTTTTGGTCAGAAAAATAAGGCAGAAATGATTTTTTCATGCCCTATCTGTCAATATATAATACAGCTCTTTTAGCTCTTTGGTATATGAACTTTTTGAAAAATATTTATATTGACCATCATTTTCGGCCTACTCTACAATCATTCTGTTTCCAATGAACAAAGAAAACCTTTTTGACGAGAAGAAAATTATTGTAATTGGAAAGGTCTGAATAGTTAAGGTATGCATCAAGAGCATTGATCTGAAGACTCTAAAATATTTATCAGTTAAATACAGACAAGTACTTGCCTTCATCTCCATCATCCCCGAACGGGTAGAAGAGAGCCACCGCTAAGTTGATGAACACGGCCAGGTTGAAGGAGATGCTCCCCCACAGCGAAATGTGCCTTGAGAACCAGAACAGCGCGGGGTTACCTGGTGGGAAAGGAGTACAGGGGACAGAACAGAAATGAACGTTGATTTCAACACCTACTGCAGTAACACCTTACTGAATGCATTTGTGCCAACCACAGTAACAGCATAATTCAATAAACATTTAATACAACTTATTTCAGAACATTTATGATTAATCCCATAAAGGAGTTTTTGATTTGGTTCTCTCCTATAGCCGGTTTACACCAAAGCCCTTGTAGAAGGGCAAGTAATTTTGCAACTACTAATTCTGGTCAGAAAGGGTGATACTACTAACTCTCTTTAATATATTTCTAGGGCAGATTTTATTTTCTGGGGCTCCAAAATCACTGCAGGCAATCACTGCAGACATGAAATTAAAAGATGCCTGCTCCTTGGGAGAAAAGCTGTGACAAACCTAGACAATGTATTAAAAAGCACAGACATCACTTTGGACAAACCAGTCAATCCCAAAGGAAGTCAACCCTGCATATTCACTGGAAGGATTGATGCTGAAGCTGAAGCTCCAATACTCTGGCCACGTGATGCGAAGAGCTGACTCACTGGAAAGACCCTGATGCTGGGAAAGATTGAGAGCAGGAGGACAAGGGGGTAACAGAGGAGATGGTTGGATAGCATCATTGACTCAATGGACATGAGTCTGAGCAAACTCTTGGACATAGGAAAGGACAGGAGGCCTGGTGTGTTGCAATCCATGGGGTCGCAAAGCATCAAACACGATGTAGTGACTGAACAACAGAAAGAGTAGATCAGAAGGAAGACAGTTTAGCAGTCACCTGGGCCCCTTTTAATGGAATGGTATACATTGCTGTGTAATTTAGTAATATTGATAAATTAGTCTCACTCCCCTGTCTTAAAGTAAACCCCCACCCTAGCACAGACATACCTCTAGTGAAAGTTTCAAATTATAGTTACAGTTACCTAAATTCTGAAACTTAATAGCATAGCACTGCTTACTGGGAACCAGTGACTCATAATACTACCCAAGGTTTATGCCTTTAATGTGCCCTAAGAATTTGTTGGGTCAGCAACAGCAGAAGTAAATGAAACATACAATAAGAACTACCACTAAGTGGGAAAGGCTCTGCTGAATATTTTCACAAACGGGACTCTGTATCTGTCACCACAAATGAATTAGCAGATGCATCTACTGAATACAATGTACATTTACATAAAGCAAAATTCAGTTTCTTTCACTTCTCCATAAAAACTGAACAGACATGTCAGGCATATAAGTTGGAGACATGATTTATTCAGGTCTTGTTCATTCTCTTAACTCTTAATAGCTTAACATTAGATTTAAAATATTAAAATCAATCAAGGGGAAAAAGACATCTTGATTTATGAATAGAAATTTTAAGCTTTTCAAATTATGTTCTGTGAATTCCAATCTCAAGTCTGCTGCTTCCGTATAAACTATGCTTCCCTTCAGTACATCCTGTTTTCTCTCTCTTAGAATGGAGCATTCCAACACTGGAGTAGGCTATGATTAGCTACCACATTTAGTTAGTTAATGTGTCATAAACTGTACGCATCTGCATTTTCATCGTTCCTGAATTAGGAGTCCTCATTTTAAAAAGCAGAATATTAAGACAAAATTAGAAGATGGTAATGTCTACCTAAGTAACAACAAATCCATCAAATGAATTAGAGTCTGTTGTAAGTTCATCATAAGCTGCTTCCAAATTTTAAGAGTAAACTCTTGGACATAGGAAAGGACAGGAGGCCTGGTGTGTTGCAATCCATGGGGTCGCAAAGCATCAAACACGATGTAGTGACTGAACAACAGAAAGAGTAGATCAGAAGGAAGACAGTTTAGCAGTCACCTGGGCCCCTTTTAATGGAATGGTATACATTGCTGTGTAATTTAGTAATATTGATAAATTAGTCTCACTCCCCTGTCTTAAAGTAAACCCCCACCCTAGCACAGACATACCTCTAGTGAAAGTTTCAAATTATAGTTACAGTTACCTAAATTCTGAAACTTAATAGCATAGCACTGCTTACTGGGAACCAGTGACTCATAATACTACCCAAGGTTTATGCCTTTAATGTGCCCTAAGAATTTGTTGGGTCTGCAACAGCAGAAGTAAATGAAACATACAATAAGAACTACCACTAAGTGGGAAAGGCTCTGCTGAATATTTTCACAAACGGGACTCTGTATCTGTCACCACAAATGAATTAGCAGATGCATCTACTGAATACAATGTACATTTACATAAAGCAAAATTCAGTTTCTTTCACTTCTCCATAAAAACTGAACAGACATGTCAGGCATATAAGTTGGAGACATGATTTATTCAGGTCTTGTTCATTCTCTTAACTCTTAATAGCTTAACATTAGATTTAAAATATTAAAATCAATCAAGGGGAAAAAGACATCTTGATTTATGAATAGAAATTTTAAGCTTTTCAAATTATGTTCTGTGAATTCCAATCTCAAGTCTGCTGCTTCCGTATAAACTATGCTTCCCTTCAGTACATCCTGTTTTCTCTCTTAGAATGGAGCATTCCAACACTGGAGTAGGCTATGATTAGCTACCACATTTAGTTAGTTAATGTGTCATAAACTGTACGCATCTGCATTTTCATCGTTCCTGAATTAGGAGTCCTCATTTTAAAAAGCAGAATATTAAGACAAAATTAGAAGATGGTAATGTCTACCTAAGTAACAACAAATCCATCAAATGAATTAGAGTCTGTCTGTAAGTTCATCATAAGCTGCTTCCAAATTTTAAGAGTAAACTGTAGACTGGAAATTATTTTAAGGTTTGGTGTTTTTTTTGACAAATGACAAAATACTTATCTAAAAAAACACAGAACCTACAGCACTAGATCATTATCCAGTTCACTTTTGGTCAGGAATAAAATGAGTGATTTTCAAATTGAGTGTCTGCTATGTATGCTGGATACCCTGAAGTCTCTCTGAGCTCCGTAAGGTTCTACATGGAAAAATGTTAAGGGAGACTACTTTCTGTATTCTCTCCAATATCCTGCTAAGAAAGCCTTTCAATGCATGCTACAATCTTTATTCAAGGATGGTATGTTTCTAGCTCAGCCAATTCATAAACCATAATCACAAGGAAGTTCCTAGGAAACTAAAATGATGTGGCACTGTTGAATACAAGTATTGAGAACATAGGTCTGCTTATCTGCAAAACCTCTCCAAAGTCAGAAAAGACCTAATCAAAAGTTTTCCCCTATCCATTTTTATTTACAAACTCATGATATTTCTTATCTGGGAAAATAAAGTTTACTTTAAATTTGAACGTTTTTTGTAACCTTATTAAAAAAGCTTTTCATTTTATGTTGGAGTATAGTTGATTAACAGGTTGTGTTGATTTCAGGTGAACAGCAAAGTGATTCAGTTATACATATACATGCACTGATTTTTTTCAAACTGTTTTCCTAATTAGGCTGTTATATAATATCTCCAGATAGACTTGAGACCTGAGAAATAAGTAACGGATCTGTATTATGGTAACTTTTAAGTGTAACATTATAACCTTGCCCAATTTGAGTATGTGTGTGTTATATATCTATATATACATATACATGGATTTATTTATTTACTTTGTACAGTTTTTACTTTGACTTGGTGAGATTCAGATACGTTGAAAAAAAGAGGATGATTTTCAAAAAAAAAATAAATAAAGAGTCTACCAGATCACAAGACCACAGACACAGGACAAGCGTGCCTGAGTTAGCGGCTCTCCGACCCAGTCACTGAGTGTAGAGGCCCGTCAGGGCCTATTCCAACCTGCAGCTGCTCCGCGGCTGAAACACACAGCTGCAATCCTGGATGTCATAATATTTATAAAACTATCGATCAATACTAAAAGACAACCTAATGAGTCAGAACGTTCTTTTTTCCTCAAGCCACAGGTGTCTGGGCTCTAGTTGTAGATGGAGCTTACAATGCTGAAGCTCCTAAGTGATCTCAGTAACATCAGATGGCAAGAAATTAAGAACCAATGGAAACCAATGCTGTCATGTATCCCCAAGAACCAATGGTATCTATCATTCTGCTCAAAACATCTTCATTCTGCTCAAAACCACTTCAGTTTGTTGTACTTACTCCTGATTTTCTTCTGCCACTTCATCTCATTGTAGAGATCTTCTGTTTGCTGGAAAAAGTCATTCACTTTACTTCCTTGCTCGTCCCTCTCCGTGGTATTGAATACGCGGTACTTGGATTCTCGAGTGAGGTATTCACATATATTGGGGACAGGAAACACAATTTGTTCCATGGTCCTATCATGCCGAACAATCTGAAAAACATGAATTTGCATTTGTTTTAACCTTTGGAGAATCTTAAACTATTTTCTGTTTTTAGCATGACTTTAATGATGATATTTTATGAATTAAGCTAGGAAAAATTTGCCAACTTGAAGGATCTGAAATAGTCCTGTACATTATTCTCTTGAAATGAGAGAAATTAACTGGACTGATAGAAGTAGTGTACTTGGTCATAAGTAACAAAACTCCAAATCAATTCTTTCTGGATTAGCATTAAATTCTTGCCACCCATTTTTATTTGCATGAAGTACATCAGAAAGCTAAGAGGGTCTTAAATGGGAAATGGCTGGCTACGTAACCTTAAGCACAATACCGGGTGAACTTTTATCTTGCTCTTGGAAAGATATGCATAAAAATGGCTGTCGGGGAACAACATGATATGCCCTGAGTTCTACAGAGAAAATGCTTTGTGTCATTAAAATGTTTTCCTGATCATGTCAAAACATATTTTTATAGGTATAACATTCATTCAAGCATATACCCTGATGTCAATATTTGTTGTTTTGAACTTCTCTGATTTGATATTAGTAACAGTTTGTTGTTCTTGTTCTTGTTGTTGCTGAGTCATATCTGATTTTTTGTGACCCCCTGGACTGTAGCCCACCAGACTCTGCCCATGGGGTTCTCAGGCAAGAATACTGAACTGGGGCTTCCCCTGGTGGTCCAGTGGGTAAGGACACTGCCTTGCAGTGCAGGGGACGCCGGTTCGAGCCCTGGCCTGGGAAGATCCCACGTGCCGCGGAGCGGCTGGACCCATGTGTCCAATCACCGAGCCGGAGCTCTGGAGTGCCTGCGCCCAGAGCCAGCGCTCTGCAGCGACAGACGCCACCGCAATGGGAGGCCCACAGGAGCCAAAGAGTGAAGACGAACGAAAATAGAGAAATGAAAGACCAATAGAAGTGGCCCACCCACTTCCCTCCCTCCCCAACCCGACCCCCACCCAAAGTAAATAAATAAATAAATAAAAGAATACTGAACTGACTTGCCATTTTCTTTTCCAGGGAATCTTCCCAGACTAGGGATCAACCCTGAGTCTCCTGTATTGGCAGGCAGATTCTTTACCACTAAGCCACCTTGGAAGCCCTAATCACAGTTGAGCTTTAGACAACAACAACAATAAACAAGTTAAATGTTTTCATACAGGGTTCCTTGTCACAAGGGTTCATGTAGACAAAGTCTCAAGGTTCATATTTATATATTCTATCTGGCTCTCAGACAGCAAGGAGATCAAGCCAGTCAATCCTAAAAGAAATCAACCCTGAATATTCACAGGGAGGACTGATGTGGGAAAATAAAGTTTACTTTAAGCTGATGCTCCAATACTTTGGCCACCTGATGCAAAGAGCTGACTCATTGGAAAAGACCTCGATGCTGGGAAAAACTGAGGACGAGAAGGGGGTGACAAAGGATGAGATGGTTGGATGGCATCACTGACAATAGATATGAGTTTGAGGAAACTCTGGGAGATGGTGATACACAGAGACACCTGGCATGCAGTCCACGGGGTCAAAAAGAGTCGGACACAACTTAGCGACTGAACAACAACAACAACAATCTAGCCCTTAAGAATGAATCACTGTAAACTGGATTATGATGAAGACGCCAGTGCAATGCTGAAGGAAGTTTAACCAAGTGCCCAGAACACTGCTGAGCATCAGAGAAAGTATAAGCAAAAACGTGAAGACCGCGAGATCAATGGAATAGAAAGGATTAAGAAGGCCCCAGAAGGAAGAACATCTGAGACAGAGAAAGAGAAAAAGAAAGAGAGAGAGAAACAGAGACAGAGAGAACAAGAGCATGCCCAGAGGGAGAATGATCAGAATCTCAGCGTAGCTCTTTTCCAGGCGGCCTTCCTGGGGGTGTGCCTGGAATGCTGGGCATGCCTGGGCTCAGTGAAATTCTTAGTGATCCAAAGGTCCCCGCAGCCATGCAGGATCCAGAAGGGATGTTGGCTTTCCAGTATGTGGCCCAGAACCCAAATATGTCAACATAACAGAGCAACCCAAAGGTTATGCATCTCATCAATAAATTTTTGGCCAAATTTGGAGGTCAAGCATAATGCCCTTCTGACATACAAAGCCCCTGCTGGAGGAAAAGCAGCTTAGATCACTTAATGGATGTTGCTGTAATACAAATCAGTGTACTTCGCACCTTCTCATGAAGAAAGCTGGGGGACTTTGAAGAGAATTCCTACCTCTCTGCCTCAAATGCAGCTGAGAACATTTTACCAGGGTTTGCCATTAGGGTATTCTTTCAGATTATGTTTTCCTACTAGGAATTAAAAGCTTCAAACAATTAAAGTTGTTTAAAAACCTTAAAAATATTTAGAAAAAATTAAAAAGTTTTTTTAATCCCTACATTTTTCTTTACTAATCATTTTGATCTTTCCTTTGAATTAATTAGGCAAAGAAGATTACCTCAGTATGGAAGACTTACTGTTCAAGTTTGAGTGAAATAAAGATGTATTAGTGGGAGGCAAATATAACATTTAAATAGATGAAGTTTGAGTTGGACATAGGGTTACTGAGGGATTTTAATTTTTCTGTTCAGTTGCTTTGTTGTTATTAGTTTTAATTATTCACTTCTGTAAAACTCTTGGGATCACCTGTGTTGCCATAGAACCTGGGCAGGGACTAGAAGTACTTAACCTGCTGCAGTAGAACTGGACTATTTAGCTCTGTTCTTGTCTGACATCTAAAATAAACATTTCATATTTCCACATAGGAAAAAAAGAATGAATCACGAATTAGCCTAAGCTGAAAGAGTCATTCTGTTTCCCTTCACTACTGACTGGAACGGTGATGAGCACCTGACCTAGTTCTGGAAAACGAGGCATACGGTGAGATACCCTAGGGTTGGAGGTTTGGTTTCCAGAAAAGTCAGAAAGCTATATGAGACAAACAAAAACTCAAGTATATAACACAAAAGTCTTTTTCATCAGTACCCTCTTTCTTCCTGCTTAGAAGCCAACATGATGATGATACTTAACTTTTGGGCAGTTGTTTTGCAGCCATGAGGTAAGACAGCACCTGCCTAATAAGGAAGGGTTGGCAGAAAAGATGGAAAAGGTCTGTTTGAGTGTTTGAGTGTTTGAAGACACTGATGAATCACTGAATCAATTACAGAACTGCTGGTACCTTTAGACTTTCCATTATGAGGGAGAATCAAATATTTTTATTGTTCAAAACTTGTCAGTCTGGTATTGTTAGTTTAACTGAAACTATCCTAAATGGCATGTTATACATACAAACCACATACTAGAATACTATTATAAAATAGAAGAAATTTGCAGTGGTAGGAAAAATTCTTGAACATAGGTTAAAAAAAATCGATCACACACAAGAAAAATTGAAACTACTTGGTATGGTAAGCAACTATGTGGGGGGAAAATGGTACACTTGTTTCAACAGTGTCAAACATTAAAAAAAAACCACAGGGTGCATTTAAGATATAATGTCCTGATGACTACAATCACGCTTTTCAGTCCCTTTGTGACATGCTATGTTTGACCTTGGCTGTTACATTTTACAAGGGGCACGGACAAACTGGAGCGATTATGGAAACAGATGCGGATGCATTAACTGCAAAAATCCAAAAATGGATACATTTTTCAATATGCGAACACAACAAATGCTTATTCAGGCCTGAGGTGAGGAGTCCTGGGAAATTCAAAGTGAAAAAGCATGAACCGACAAAGGCGTGTAGCTTTCTAATCACGGTGGCCCAATGTCAGAGCCAAGTGGTTTATACATGGGTAAGGGATTTTAATTTTTCTGTTCAGTTGCTTTGTTGTTATTAGTTTTAATTATTCACTTCTGTAAAACTCTTGGGATCACCTGTGTTGCCATAGAACCTGGGCAGGGACTAGAAGTACTTAACCTGCTGCAGTAGAACTGGACTATTTAGCTCTGTTCTTGTCTGACATCTAAAATAAACATTTCATATTTCCACATAGGAAAAAAGAATGAATCACGAATTAGCCTAAGCTGAAAGAGTCATTCTGTTTCCCTTCACTACTGACTGGAACGGTGATGAGCACCTGACCTAGTTCTGGAAAACGAGGCATACGGTGAGATACCCTAGGGTTGGAGGTTTGGTTTCCAGAAAAGTCAGAAAGCTATATGAGACAAACAAAAACTCAAGTATATAACACAAAAGTCTTTTTCATCAGTACCCTCTTTCTTCCTGCTTAGAAGCCAACATGATGATGATACTTAACTTTTGGGCAGTTGTTTTGCAGCCATGAGGTAAGACAGCACCTGCCTAATAAGGAAGGGTTGGCAGAAAAGATGGAAAAGGTCTGAGTGTTTGAAGACACTGATGAATCACTGAATCAATTACAGAACTGCTGGTACCTTTAGACTTTCCATTATGAGGGAGAATCAAATATTTTTATTGTTCAAAACTTGTCAGTCTGGTATTGTTAGTTTAACTGAAACTATCCTAAATGGCATGTTATACATACAAACCACATACTAGAATACTATTATAAAATAGAAGAAATTTGCAGTGGTAGGAAAAATTCTTGAACATAGGTTAAAAAAAATCGATCACACACAAGAAAAATTGAAACTACTTGGTATGGTAAGCAACTATGTGGGGGGAAAATGGTACACTTGTTTCAACAGTGTCAAACATTAAAAAAAAACCACAGGGTGCATTTAAGATATAATGTCCTGATGACTACAATCACGCTTTTCAGTCCCTTTGTGACATGCTATGTTTGACCTTGGCTGTTACATTTTACAAGGGGCACGGACAAACTGGAGCGATTATGGAAACAGATGCGGATGCATTAACTGCAAAAATCCAAAAATGGATACATTTTTCAATATGCGAACACAACAAATGCTTATTCAGGCCTGAGGTGAGGAGTCCTGGGAAATTCAAAGTGAAAAAGCATGAACCGACAAAGGCGTGTAGCTTTCTAATCACGGTGGCTTCTCAAATGTCAGAGCCAAGTGATCATGGTGACAGGGGAGCAAATACTCTGAACAGTGGGCAAACATGAAAGAGGGCCAAAGTGCATGAGTTATCAAAACTAACTCTCTACTTATTATTCCAAATCAGATGTTTCCTCTGGAAGTAGTGAGATCATGACCACAGGAAGAATTTAAAGCAGAAACAGAATCGTTACAAAGCAATTCCTCCTTGGACTGGTGAACAGATTAGGTAACACACAAGGCCTTTCCTATTTCCCGGAGTCTTTGAGGCTACCATCTATAGGCAAACTATCATTTCCACAGTGTTCATCATTCTGAAGCTGTGCTCTAAGAACAGTGCTCAGTTTTGGAAATAAAAGGATGATTTAGGGCAGTCTCTGCCTCAAGTGGGGGTCCAGAGACCTGGAAGAAGCTATGGATACTCCAACATGACACCCTTAAACCAACAGGATGATCAGACTGCTGTGGGCGCTTGGTGGGATGAACTGAATGAAAGCCTGGAGGAAGGAGGGGGTTGTCTCTGAAGGCATCACACAGGCTGGTCTTTGACCAAGCAGGGTTGGTCAACATGAAGAATTTAGGTCACCAGTCCAGACTGCTCCTTTGAACCCCTGACTTCTATATTCAACCTCAAGTCACTTCAAATTCAATTTATCCAAGAATCAACCAATGATCTTCCTGTACATTTTAAATGCCAAAGCTAGGATCCTCATGCATAACACCACTGTTTGGGCATTTATTCAAACCAGAAGCCCAGGGGGTATCCTTTGCCCCAGTATTTTGCTCACCTTACGTGCAGAATCCAGCCTTAAGCATCAAGCCCTGTGTATATGTATATGTATATGTATATATGTGTACTCAGTCCTGTCTCTTTGTGACTTCATGGACTGGAGCCCACCAGACTCCTCTGTCTATAGAATTTTCCAGGCAAGAATACTGCAGTGTGCTGCCATTTCCTCCTCCAATGTATATATGTATATGTATATGTATATATGTATGTTATAAAATATATATGTCTGTTTTCTCCAATCATCTTTGATACCGTCACCTCGCCCTTGTCTATCTTCCTGCCTCACCTACCTGCATTCCTTGTCTCATTCCCATCCTTGCTCTAAACAGCAACTTGAAGGATCTTTTGAAGAGTCATTCCACTCCCTATAACCTTGTTGCTTCCTTTCATTTAACTCCATCTATTAACTCCATGCCCAAACTTTAATAGAAAGGAATCTCTACTCAGTCTTTAATATATTTTATTACAATCTTTTCTGCGAAATCTATCCTGAAATTCCCCAGGCACTACTATTTTCTCTAAAATTTTTTGGCCTTTGTTTACACAATTCCTACACAGAACAATTTTCTCTATGCGTATGCAACTGGTCGGGACTAAAGGCTCAGTAAACATTTACTGAATGTATGGATTCATAGCTAAATCTCTCCTCACTGCTGAGAACCGACAAAAGTCCAACTTCAACCACTACCCCCGTCTCTCCCATAAAAGTATTAATTCAACCCCTATCTCTGGCCCACCTGCTATTCCATCTATTCCTGACACTCTCTCCTAATTATGAAGCCTATACTTTGGCCTCTGTGACCTTCTTTAGGTGCTTTGATGATGTATTCACACCCATTTCTCTGGATTCCTGACTTTGCCAGTTCCCCAGCTCCTAAACACTTGAGGTAGTGAGCAATGACTTTGCTGCCAGTCCAGCTCATGACCTGCAGCTAGGTCAAGCCTCCCATTAAGGCTATTGATGTATATAAACATGCGTAAGGGATCGATTTTGTGACCCGAATTAATAATGCTCATTATTAAAATTTTTGACAACAGTAAACAAGAAGATATAGGGATTATGTACCTCGAGAATTAAGATCAGGGATGTCATTGTCAACTCTGCTGAAAGCTGAATAATATCTGCCAAAGTGGATGAATGTGTGAATGTAAATTACATTGACAGCCATCAACTCTTCTGCTCACTTCTACCTGATTAGCTCTGCCAACCGGTGTCAGGACGATACCACAGCTAGTAAATGACAGCCAGATGGCTCTCACCACACATGATGACTAAGGCCATGTTGACCATACCTCTTAACTGCCACCAGCCCTTAAAAAGGTCTCATTTATGGGGATGGGGCTTGATTGCTCCCAAGTGAAATGGAAACTGTTAAATTATTTCAAGGGCATGGAAAGTTTACCTGTGCCTTCCATTTTTCCCACCCTTCTGAACACTTTCTTATACAGACTCTCCTTTAATAAGCCTTCCATAGCTTTTAAAAAGAAACAATTCTTGAATGATAGAGTCTATTATAATAATCTCATCTCTAAACTATCTCCCAGGACCCAATGAAAACAAAAAAAACCTTATTAATTACAAGAGAATTTACATATAGTTCTGGCCAAGAAATAAAGACGATTCTGAAAGGTGTGCCCCATTATGATAATCTCATCTTTAAAATGTCTTCCAGGACCCAAAGAATACAAAAATAAATTTATTAATTACAAGAGAATTTACATATAGTTCTGGTCAAGAAATAAAGACAATTTTGAAAGACATGCCCATCGATTTCTTATAGACCCCTCCTCACGTCTCCTTTATCGATATATATATGGATACTTTCACAGATGACATCACTCAATTCCACTTCGTGGTTCTAGGAGACAGTTATGAAAATGGTCCATAAGAGAGACTAAGCATGTTTTTCACAGCTGGTTCCTTCAAGAAGTAAGGGTAGGTTACCTCGATCTGTGCAGTGTGGTTGGCATAATACTTCAAGGCTTCATCTCCATCATCTGGATCCGATCCTGGTTTAAGCACTTGAGGTAGTGAGCAATGACTTTGCTGCCAGTCCAGCTCATGACCTGCAGCTAGGTCAAGCCTCCCATTAAGGCTATTGATGTATATAAACATGCGTAAGGGATCGATTTTGTGACCCAATTAATAATGCTCATTATTAAAATTTTTGACAACAGTAAACAAGAAGATATAGGGATTATGTACCTCGAGAATTAAGATCAGGGATGTCATTGTCAACTCTGCTGAAAGCTGAATAATATCTGCCAAAGTGGATGAATGTGTGAATGTAAATTACATTGACAGCCATCAACTCTTCTGCTCACTTCTACCTGATTAGCTCTGCCAACCGGTGTCAGGACGATACCACAGCTAGTAAATGACAGCCAGATGGCTCTCACCACACATGATGACTAAGGCCATGTTGACCATACCTCTTAACTGCCACCAGCCCTTAAAAAGGTCTCATTTATGGGGATGGGGCTTGATTGCTCCCAAGTGAAATGGAAACTGTTAAATTATTTCAAGGGCATGGAAAGTTTACCTGTGCCTTCCATTTTTCCCACCCTTCTGAACACTTTCTTATACAGACTCTCCTTTAATAAGCCTTCCATAGCTTTTAAAAAGAAACAATTCTTGAATGATAGAGTCTATTATAATAATCTCATCTCTAAACTATCTCCCAGGACCCAATGAAAACAAAAAAAACCTTATTAATTACAAGAGAATTTACATATAGTTCTGGCCAAGAAATAAAGACGATTCTGAAAGGTGTGCCCCATTATGATAATCTCATCTTTAAAATGTCTTCCAGGACCCAAAGAATACAAAAATAAATTTATTAATTACAAGAGAATTTACATATAGTTCTGGTCAAGAAATAAAGACAATTTTGAAAGACATGCCCATCGATTTCTTATAGACCCCTCCTCACGTCTCCTTTATCGATATATATATGGATACTTTCACAGATGACATCACTCAATTCCACTTCGTGGTTCTAGGAGACAGTTATGAAAATGGTCCATAAGAGAGACTAAGCATGTTTTTCACAGCTGGTTCCCTTCAAGAAGTAAGGGTAGGTTACCTCGATCTGTGCAGTGTGGTTGGCATAATACTTCAAGGCTTCATCTCCATCATCTGGATCCGATCCTGGTTTAAGCATCTGCTGTAAGAGTTTGTTGTGGCGGGCCAACTAAGGGTAAAAGTGAGAAAAATGTTTTAGGTCTTTATTCTTCCTTTTTGGGAACAGACTTTGAAAATTCTTTGTCTACTTGAATAGAAACCTTCACAGTTATGAGACTAGTGGCCATTAATTCCATTTCAGGAGAGCTTGTCCACTGAAAGGCATAAACAATAATATTAAGATAGCAATCTTGCATTTTTATCTGGAAATATAGGTTCTTAGCAAGGACTGCCCACATGGCACAGTGGTAAAGAATTCGCCTGTGGACGCAGGAGACACAAGAGACATGGGTTCCATCCCTAGGTTGGGAGGATCCCCTGGAGTAGAAAATGGCAACCCACTCCAGTGTTCTTGTCTGGAGAACCCAACGGACAGAGGAGCCTGATGGGTTACAATCCATCGGGCCGCAAAGAGTCAGACACGACTGAGCAGGCACGGACGCACACACGCATGTTCTTAGCACAAGAAGACTGTCTTGACTAGAATAGATATTCAATTATTATCGCTGATTAAACATATATTTTCAGTAAATGTGTAATTGTGCCAAGAAGAAGAAAAGCCCACAATGGTATATAATTGATCTTCCTTATAATAGATTCAGGCTACATGGACACATAAAATAACTTGATGAACACTATAACAGGTCAGTGGGTAGTGGTACCAATACAAATGGCAGCTTCTTACAGGTACATAAATAGGTATCTCTATTTCCTGCAGCATCTGATCTAAGCTCGACAATTAGCAGTTTGGACTAAAATCCTGTGCCTTTGCATATTCATATGTCAAAATTAGTGCTTTATGAGTATAGATCTCAGTTTTATTATAGTACAAATCACAAATTTAAAACACAAAAATTTATCAATTTTGAAAGACATGCCCATCGATTTCTTATAGCCCCCTCCTCACGTCTCCTATATCGATATATATATGGATACTTTCACAGATGACATCACTCAATTCCACTTCGTGGTTCTAGGAGACAGTTATGAAAATGGTCCATAAGAGAGACTAAGCATGTTTTTCACAGCTGGTTCCCTTCAAGAAGTAAGGGTAGGTTACCTCGATCTGTGCAGTGTGGTTGGCATAATACTTCAAGGCTTCATCTCCATCATCTGGATCCGATCCTGGTTTAAGCATCTGCTGTAAGAGTTTGTTGTGGCGGGCCAACTAAGGGTAAAAGTGAGAAAAATGTTTTAGGTCTTTATTCTTCCTTTTTGGGAACAGACTTTGAAAATTCTTTGTCTACTTGAATAGAAACCTTCACAGTTATGAGACTAGTGGCCATTAATTCCATTTCAGGAGAGCTTGTCCACTGAAAGGCATAAACAATAATATTAAGATAGCAATCTTGCATTTTTATCTGGAAATATAGGTTCTTAGCAAGGACTGCCCACATGGCACAGTGGTAAAGAATTCGCCTGTGGACGCAGGAGACACAAGAGACATGGGTTCCATCCCTAGGTTGGGAGGATCCCCTGGAGTAGAAAATGGCAACCCACTCCAGTGTTCTTGTCTGGAGAACCCAACGGACAGAGGAGCCTGATGGGTTACAATCCATCGGGCCGCAAAGAGTCAGACACGACTGAGCAGGCACGGACGCACACACGCATGTTCTTAGCACAAGAAGACTGTCTTGACTAGAATAGATATTCAATTATTATCGCTGATTAAACATATATTTTCAGTAAATGTGTAATTGTGCCAAGAAGAAGAAAAGCCCACAATGGTATATAATTGATCTTCCTTATAATAGATTCAGGCTACATGGACACATAAAATAACTTGATGAACACTATAACAGGTCAGTGGGTAGTGGTACCAATACAAATGGCAGCTTCTTACAGGTACATAAATAGGCATCTCTATTTCCTGCAGCATCTGATCTAAGCTCGACAATTAGCAGTTTGGACTAAAATCCTGTGCCTTTGCATATTCATATGTCAAAATTAGTGCTTTATGAGTATAGATCTCAGTTTTATTATAGTTAAAATCAAACATTTAAAACACAAAAATTTCATCATAAATTATCTTAAATGGCTGTTGATAGAACTAATCCTTCTCTTTCATTTGAATATCTATGGCATTTGTTGGCTAGTTCTCTCACATTGTAGATAACTAATACCTATCGCCTTCAGATACCTCTTTCATATTATCTTGAACAATCTGTAAGATCTCATAATATCTTTAACCTTTTAGATTTTCTATTAAGCCCCAGGTTTTCTGAGGGTTTCTGATAACAAAGAATCTGCTATATAATTCTTTTATTCCTAGTATCATTTCTGTCTCTTACTCTATGCAAGGCACTATCCCTAAACTTAAGTACACGAAACACAGTTTGATCCTAGTGAAAAATCCTGGAGGGGTGGGTAAGCACTCTTATTATCTCCATTTTATGGCCAAGAAAACTGAGGCACAGACCATTAAAAAACCTGTGAGAGGGCTTCCTCTGGTGGTCCAGTGGGTAAGGACACTGCCTTGCAGTGCAAGGGGCGCCGGTTCGAGCCCTGGCCTGGGAAGATCCCACGTGCCGCGGAGCGGCTGGACTGATGTGTCCAATTACCGAGCCGGAGTTCTGGAGTGCCTGCGCCCAGAGCCAGCATTCTGCAACAACAGATGCCACCGCGATGGGAGGCCCACAGGAGCCAAAGAACAAAGACGGACGAAGATAGAGAAATGAAAGACCAATAGAAGTGGCCTGCCTGCTCCCCCCCCTCCTCAACCCGACCTCCGCCCCAAATAAACAAATAAATAAATCTTAAAAAAAAAAAATATCTTGTGAGAACATAGCTTTCTAGCTAATGATAGACCCAGTGCTGAACTCAAACCATTGGGTTCCAGAGTCAATCAACACTGAAGAACAATAAATGTCTTTCTATTATGCATTAAATTTTCTTATAAACTGTGAGCATAAAGAACAGAAATAAATTTTAAACAATAATCTGAGCCTATGAAACTAAATAAGCATCATCCTTGTTAGTGATAATCTGGTAAGTTAAATATTTATTCCATTGATGCTGCTCCTCATTTTTGAAACTATTGTTTTAGAATTGGCTTTCAGGGATATTTAAAAATCACTCAAGAAAGCCATTTCCTGTCTTATATTTTATATTTGACTGAAATATGAATTATACAGATTTTATTACAAACCATAGTCATAAAACTTGTTGTGACTTGTAGGTGTTTTTCAAACTCTAAATGAGTTTCAGAAGATAAAATTATGGTAATCATTTATACACATTAGCATATGCTCTAAGAAATGGCCAGTTCTTGAAGGCATGAACTGACATGATTTGCTAACAGATCGAATCTGAGGCATGAGAATAAAAGAGAGTTAAAGATGACTCCCAAATTATTGACGTAAGTGACTAGAAGTTTAGAAATGTCCTTCACTAAGGAAAAGGGCAGGAGGAACATGTTTTGGGGGCATCTGCACTTTGGTTTTGGATACATGAAGTTTGAAACATCATCCAAAAAGAGACAGTGAGCTGTTGATGTTTTTCAGGAGTTCTGGGCAGAGATTGGGGCTGAAGCTGTATGTTAGGGTTTGTCAGTATATAGTTGATGCTTTAAACCATGACACTTAGTGAGATCACCCATAGTAAGCTTAGAAAGAGAAAGGAGACCTCAGGAACAGAGGCTAGAAAGATAAGAGGCATCAGAAAAGTAGACTGAGAAAGCTGGGTCAGTGAAATAGAAACAAAACCAGTGAAATCAGGTGTCCTGGCAGCCAAATGAAGAAGACTTCAAAAATGGAGGTAGTCAAATCAGATGAGGACAGGAAAGGGGTCAATGTTGGTTTACCAACTTGAAGGCACCAGGAATCTTGACAGGGGCAGTTCAGGTAGTGGTGGGTCCCAACACCTAACCCAAGTGAATTTCAGTAAGAATGAGAGTACAGAGAAGGAGTGTAGGTAGAGCCTGAAGAGTGCAGCTATAAGGGGAGCCAAGAAGTAGGGAGGTAGCTAGAGAAAGGGAATTATAATAAGAGTTACACAATGAATGAGATTGTGGCTTTGCTGGGTTAACAATATGCAAAAAAGAGTGAGGAGGAATTTAAAACTCTGTGAAAGGAATGCATGTTGCTGTTGTTCAGTCACTCAGTCATATTTGACTTTTTGTGATCTCACGGACTGCAGCATACCAGGCTTTCCTGTCCTTCACTATCTCTCACAGTTTGCTCAAACTCCTGTCCATGGAGTTGATGATGCCATCCAACCATGGAATCTAAGCTGACTCTTGAACTGAGTCCTTTATGAAGCAAGGATGGCATCCTACTACACAGACAAAAAACAGAAGAAGTAGGGTCTCGATGATTCTGACATGTGTGAAAATGACTGGTATCAATGTAGCGCTCTCTTGGTCCAAATTTTTAATTTACTAAAAGCACAGTACAAATTCTCAGAGACCAATGAACACACACCTAATTTTTTTTAAAGGAAGACTTAGTCTCCTATTTATATCATTCAATCAAAAATGCACTGTAGAATGGCTACACTGCCAGCTAGGGACATGAGTTTTTCCTTAGAGATGGCCTCTTCACTCCAGCCACATTTTGTGCACTCTACATGCTATGTACCTTTTCCTAAGACATAAATAAAGAAGGACAACCCCAGCATCCAAAGATGCAATGGCATTATTTAGTGTAATGTGCTTTGAAAACCAAAGGTGCAAACACTTGCCAAGTTTCTAGACAAGCAGGGCATGTCTGTCAAGAGCCATCACGGTAAGAAATCTAACTGAATTCCTAATGAAAACCTGGAAAGAGGTTAATTGAAATAATCAAGGACAGACATCTTACGATAGCCAGCTTTCCTTGACAGAGACCCTCACCTCAGCACTCAGAATCTGCTAATGTCAGGACACCGAAGAAGACTTCAAAAATGGAGGTAGTCAAATCAGATGAGGACAGGAAAGGGGTCAATGTTGGTTTACCAACTTGAAGGCACCAGGAATCTTGACAGGGGCAGTTCAGGTAGTGGTGGGTCCCAACACCTAACCCAAGTGAATTTCAGTAAGAATGAGAGTACAGAGAAGGAGTGTAGGTAGAGCCTGAAGAGTGCAGCTATAAGGGGAGCCAAGAAGTAGGGAGGTAGCTAGAGAAAGGGAATTATAATAAGAGTTACACAATGAATGAGATTGTGGCTTTGCTGGGTTAACAATATGCAAAAAAGAGTGAGGAGGAATTTAAAACTCTGTGAAAGGAATGCATGTTGCTGTTGTTCAGTCACTCAGTCATATTTGACTTTTTGTGATCTCACGGACTGCAGCATACCAGGCTTTCCTGTCCTTCACTATCTCTCACAGTTTGCTCAAACTCCTGTCCATGGAGTTGATGATGCCATCCAACCATGGAATCTAAGCTGACTCTTGAACTGAGTCCTTTATGAAGCAAGGATGGCATCCTACTACACAGACAAAAAACAGAAGAAGTAGGGTCTCGATGATTCTGACATGTGTGAAAATGACTGGTATCAATGTAGCGCTCTCTTGGTCCAAATTTTTAATTTACTAAAAGCACAGTACAAATTCTCAGAGACCAATGAACACACACCTAATTTTTTTTAAAGGAAGACTTAGTCTCCTATTTATATCATTCAATCAAAAATGCACTGTAGAATGGCTACACTGCCAGCTAGGGACATGAGTTTTTCCTTAGAGATGGCCTCTTCACTCCAGCCACATTTTGTGCACTCTACATGCTATGTACCTTTTCCTAAGACATAAATAAAGAAGGACAACCCCAGCATCCAAAGATGCAATGGCATTATTTAGTGTAATGTGCTTTGAAAACCAAAGGTGCAAACACTTGCCAAGTTTCTAGACAAGCAGGGCATGTCTGTCAAGAGCCATCACGGTAAGAAATCTAACTGAATTCCTAATGAAAACCTGGAAAGAGGTTAATTGAAATAATCAAGGACAGACATCTTACGATAGCCAGCTTTCCTTGACAGAGACCCTCACCTCAGCACTCAGAATCTGCTAATGTCAGGACACCATGGTCTGGAAAACCAGCCAACAATCAATATTAGTGACAACGAGAATCTGAACATGGGCAACAGCAGTGGATGCTAACAGGGGAGGGTGTCATAGGAGGGCAATCTCTGGGTCCCAGAAAAACTTGTAATCCACAACAATTTTTTAACAATATTTATTCATTTATTAGTCTCAGTTGCAGCATGCACAATCTTTTCTTTTTGTTGTTGAGGCAGGAGGGTTTAGTTGCCCCGAGTCATGTGGGATCGTAGTTCCCCAAGCAGGAATCGAATCTGTGTGCTCCACCATTGGAAGACATATTCTTTAACCACTGGACTACAGGGAAGTCCCCACAACAATTTTTGAGAGGCAAAATAGTAACATTTGTTTTATATATGAGGTAGACATGGGATTTCCATTTGTCATACCTGCTTAGTAAGTGACACCTAAATAAAAGTACCAGTAAACAACTCTTACTAGCTCATTATTACAAACAGAAACACTAGCCATGGGATAATTTGTTCTATAATAATGTGAAGTTTTAAAACAAACTGCAACATAACCACAGGGATATATATGCATATATATTAGTGAGAAAGGGACCCATAGCTTTAGTAGATAGTTAGCCTCATTTAAAAAAAAAAAAAGACATTCGTCATAACAAGACTGCCAAGCAAGGCTAGGATTCTTTCACCATATGTTGAAGGGCAAAACAAAAGTTGTGTACCTCAATAATAATTCTGGAATTTGTAATTTAGTTAAATATATATGCAACACTGAACAGAAATTAAAATATGTATATGCATATATACATACTTATAAATACAAAACTTACACATAAACACATATAAACCTATAGCAGCATCTTTCACTGATACTATGCAGTTTTAAAAATCCAAGATTGAGGAATAAGGATGATAGATTTGGGAGAGGCAGAGCCAGAGGATCATGCAGCAGAGAGGCAGAACCAGTGGACCAGCACAGCCAGCGGACTGCACGGTGGTAAAGAGAAGTGCAGCACCAGGTGGAATCTCTCCACACACTGGCCAAAGACCAATCCTAGGAATCCCGAGAGAAAACACCGACGACAGGACTCAAACATAAAACATCCCAAAACACGTAATTGTGAAAAGACAAAGAAATAACACACAAATGAAGGAACAAATTATGAACATAGAGATCCAAATGACTGAAGAAGAAACAGACAAACTATCATAAAAAGAATTCAAAAGAGTGATAGCAAGGATGATTCAAAATCTGAAAATAGAATGACAGAATTGACACACTGGAGAAACACATGCAGGAAATTAAGAAAAAACTTAAAGAGA
This sequence comes from Tragulus kanchil, assembly GCA_022376925.1. NCBI lineage: Eukaryota > Metazoa > Chordata > Mammalia > Artiodactyla > Tragulidae > Tragulus > Tragulus kanchil. The sequence goes on along the minus strand of JAIOJX010000004.1, from coordinate 264,818,039 downwards.
CAAACAGCTCAATTGATGAACTTAAAAAACAACAAATAGAGACAAATAACTCACTTGATGAATTTAAAAATACTATAGAAGGACTCAATCCTAGAGTATCTAAGGCAGAAGAAAGGCTAAGTGAGCTGGAAGACAAAATGGTGGAAATAATGGCTAAAGAACAGAAAAAAGAGCAAAGAATGAAAAGAACTGAGGACAGTCTCAGAGACCTCTGGGACAATATCAAATGCACAAATATTTGAATAATAGGGATCCCAGAAGAAGAAGAGAAAAAGAAAGGCTATGAAAAAAATTTTGAAGAGATTATAGCAGAAAACTTCCCCAACATGGGAAAGGAAATAGTCAATCAGGTCCAAGAAGCACAAAGAGCCCCATATGGGATAAATCCTAGGAGAAACACGCCAAGACACATATTAATCAAGCTAACACAGACTAAACACAAAGAGAGAATACTTAAAGCACCAAGGGAAAAACAACAGGTAACATATATGGGAAATCCTATACATTTAACTGCTGACCTCTCAACAGAAACCTTGCAGGCCAGAAGAGAATGGCAAGATACATTTAAAGCACTGAAAGAGAAAAATCTACAACCGAGAATATTCTACCCAGCAAGCATCTCATTCAGAATTGATGGAGAGGTCAAAAGCTTCACAGACAAGCAAAAGCTAAAAGAATTTTGCACCACGAAACCAGCCTCACAACAAGTGTTAAAGAGCCTGATATAGCCAATAAATACAAGAGTAGGAGAAGGCCTACAAATCAAACTCCTAACATCTAGGAAGATGACAATAGGAACATTCATATCAATAAGTAATTTGAATGTAAACAGATTAAATGCTCCAACCAAAAGACACAGACTGGCTGCATAGATACAAAAGCAAGACTCAAACATAAAACATCCCAAAACACGAATTGTGAAAAGACAAAGAAATAACACACAAATGAAGGAACAAATTATGAACATAGAGATCCAAATGACTGAAGAAGAAACAGACAAACTATCATAAAAAGAATTCAAAAGAGTGATAGCAAGGATGATTCAAAATCTGAAAATAGAATGACAGAATTGACACACTGGAGAAACACATGCAGGAAATTAAGAAAAAACTTAAAGAGACAAACAGCTCAATTGATGAACTTAAAAAACAACAAATAGAGACAAATAACTCACTTGATGAATTTAAAAATACTATAGAAGGACTCAATCCTAGAGTATCTAAGGCAGAGGAAAGGCTAAGTGAGCTGGAAGACAAAATGGTGGAAATAATGGCTAAAGAACAGAAAAAAGAGCAAAGAATGAAAAGAACTGAGGACAGTCTCAGAGACCTCTGGGACAATATCAAATGCACCAATATTTGAATAATAGGGATCCCAGAAGAAGAAGAGAAAAAGAAAGGCTATGAAAAAAATTTTGAAGAGATTATAGCAGAAAACTTCCCCAACATGGGAAAGGAAATAGTCAATCAGGTCCAAGAAGCACAAAGAGCCCCATATGGGATAAATCCTAGGAGAAACACGCCAAGACACATATTAATCAAGCTAACACAGACTAAACACAAAGAGAGAATACTTAAAGCACCAAGGGAAAAACAACAGGTAACATATATGGGAAATCCTATACATTTAACTGCTGACCTCTCAACAGAAACCTTGCAGGCCAGAAGAGAATGGCAAGATACATTTAAAGCACTGAAAGAGAAAAATCTACAACCGAGAATATTCTACCCAGCAAGCATCTCATTCAGAATTGATGGAGAGGTCAAAAGCTTCACAGACAAGCAAAAGCTAAAAGAATTTTGCACCACGAAACCAGCCTCACAACAAGTGTTAAAGAGCCTGATATAGCCAATAAATACAAGAGTAGGAGAAGGCCTACAAATCAAACTCCTAACATCTAGGAAGATGACAATAGGAACATTCATATCAATAAGCAATTTGAATGTAAACAGATTAAATGCTCCAACCAAAAGACACAGACTGGCTGCATAGATACAAAAGCAAGACCCATATACATATGCTGCTTACAAGAAACCCACTTCAGACCTAGAGACACTCACAGACTGAAAGTGAGAGGATGGAAAAAGATATTTCATGCAAATGGAAATCAAAAGAAAGCTAGAGCAGCAATCCTCATATCTCACAAAATAGACATTAAAATAAAGAAGATTATAACAGACAAGGCAGGTCATACAAGAAACCCACTTCAGACCTAGAGACACTCACAGACTGAAAGTGAGAGGATGGAAAAAGATATTTCATGCAAATGGAAATCAAAAGAAAGCTAGAGCAGCAATCCTCATATCTCACAAAATAGACATTAAAATAAAGAAGATTATAACAGACAAGGCAGGTCATACAAGAAACCCACTTCAGACCTAGAGACACTCACAGACTGAAAGTGAGAGGATGGAAAAAGATATTTCATGCAAATGGAAATCAAAAGAAAGCTAGAGCAGCAATCCTCATATCTCACAAAATAGACATTAAAATAAAGAAGATTATAACAGACAAGGCAGGTCATACAAGAAACCCACTTCAGACCTAGAGACACTCACAGACTGAAAGTGAGAGGATGGAAAAAGATATTTCATGCAAATGGAAATCAAAAGAAAGCTAGAGCAGCAATCCTCATATCTCACAAAATAGACATTAAAATAAAGAAGATTATAACAGACAAGGCAGGTCATACAAGAAACCCACTTCAGACCTAGAGACACTCACAGACTGAAAGTGAGAGGATGGAAAAAGATATTTCATGCAAATGGAAATCAAAAGAAAGCTAGAGTAGCAATCCTCATATCTCACAAAATAGACATTAAAATAAAGAAGATTATAACAGACAAGGCAGGTCACTACATAATGATCAAGGGCCTGATCCAAGAGGAAGACATAACAATCATAAATATCTATGCACCCAACACAGGAGCACCCCAATACACAAGACAAACCCATTAGACATAAAAGAGGACATCAACAATAACACAATAATAGTAGGAGACTTTAACACTCCTCTCACACCAATGGACAGATTATTAAAACAGAAAATTAATAAAGAAACACAAGCCTTAAATGCCACACAGGAAGAGACGGACCTCATAGATACCTTTAGGACCTTCCATCCAAAAGCAGAATACACTTTCTTCTCAAGTGTCCATGGAACATTCTCCAAGATAGACCATATCGTGGGCCAAAAATCAAACCTCAGTCAATTCAAGAAAACTGAAATTATATCAACCATCTTCTCGGACCACAATGCAATGAGATTAGAGATCAACTGCAGGGAAAAAAAATGCTAAAAGTACAAGCACATGGATATTGAACAACACATACCTAACAAACAAACTGATTACCGAGCAAATCAAAGGAGAAATAAAAAAATTCCTAGAAGAAAATGACAATGAACACATGACACTGAAAAACCTACAGGATACCACAAAAGCAGTTCTAAGAAGGAAATTTATAACAATACAATCCTACCTCAAAAAACAAGAAAAATATCAAACAGATGACCTAACCCTATGCTTAAAACAACTGGAGATAGAAAAATAAAAACACCCCAAAGTCAGCAGAAGAAGAAAAATCATAAAGATCCGAGCAGAAATAAATGAAAAAGAAACAATAGTAAAGATAAATAAAACAAGAAGCTGGTTCTTCGAAAAGATAAACAAAATTGACAAACTGCTGGACAGACTCATCAAGAAAAAAACAGAGAAGAATGAGGTCCACAAAATCAAAAATGAAAAAGGAGGGATTACAACAGATAATGCAGAAATACAAAGGATTATAAGAGACTATTATGAACAACTCTATGGCAACAAACTGGACAACCTGGAAGAAATGGACAGTTTCTTAGAGAAGATTAATCTTCTAAGAGTGAACCAGGAAGAAACAAAAACCATGAACAACCCAATCACAAGCTCAGAAATCAAATTTGTGATTAAAAATCTACATAAAAATAAAAGCCCAGGGCCAGATGGCTTCACAGGCAAATTCTACCAAACATTTAAAGAAGAGCTAATAATGCCTGTCCTTCTAAAACTCTTCCCAAAAAGTGCACGAGAAGGAACACTTCCAAACACATTCTACGAGGCCGCGATCACCCTGATACCAAAACCAGACAAAGACAACACAAAAAAAGAAAATTATAGACCAATTTCACTGATGAATTTGGATGTCAAAATCTTCAGCAAAATCCTAGCAAACAGAATTCGACATCACATCAAAAAACTCATACATCATGACAAAGTTCGGTTCATCCCAGGCATACAAGGATTCTTCAATATCCACAAATCAATCAATGTGATATACAATATCAACAAATTGAGAGGCAAAAAGCACATGATAATCTCAATAGATGCAGAAAAAGCCTTCGACAAAGTACAACATCCATTTATGATAAAAACTCTTCAAAAAATGGGCACAAATGGAACCTGTCTCAACATAGTGAAAGTCATATGTAAGAAGCCCACAGTGAACATTATCCTCAATGGTGAAAAACTGAAAGCATTCCCTCTAAGATCAGGAATAAGACAGGGGTGTCCACTTTCACCACAATTATTCAACATAGTCCTAGAAGTTCTAGCAACAGCAATAAGAGAAGAGAAAGGAAGAAAAGGAATCCAGATTGGAAAAGAAGTAAAACTCTCTCTATTTGCAGATGATATGATACTATACATAGAAAACCCCAAAGACACTATTAGAAAACTACTAGAGCTAATCAACAAATTCAGCAAAATTGCGGGATACAAAATCAATATACAGAAATCACTGGCCTTCCTATATACAAACAATGAAAAATCAAAAAACAAAATCAAAGATGCAATCCCCTTCACCAGTGCATCCAAAAGAATTAAATATGTAGGAATGAAACTACCCAAAGAACAAAAGAACTGTACACAGAAAATTATAAGACACTCATGAAAGAAATCAAAGAAGATTTAAACAGATGGAGAGATATTCCATGTTCCCGGGCTGGAAGAATCAGTATTGTGAAAATGAACATACTACCAAGTATCATCTACAGATTCAATGTGATCCCTATCAAACTACCAATGACATTCTTCACAAAACTAGGCCAAAGAATAACACAGTTCATATGGAAACACAAAAGACCTTGAATAGCCAAAGTAATCCTGAGAAAGAAGAATGGAGCTGGAGGGATCAGCCTCCCTAACTTCAGACTATGCTACAAAGCAACAGTCATCGAGACAGTATGGTACTGGCACAAAAACAGAACTTTAGACCAATGGAACAAGACAGAGAACCCAGAGATACACCCAAACACATATGGGTACCTTATTTTTGACAAAGGAGGCGAAACTATAAAACGAGACAAAGACAGCCTCTTCAACAAATGGAGCTGGGAAAATTGGACAGCTTCATGCAAAATATGTAGCTGGAACATTCCCTGACACCATACACAAAGATCAACTCAAAATGGATTAAAGACCTAAATATAAGACCAGAAACCATCAAACCATTAGAGGAGAAAATAGGGAAAACACTCAGTGATGTAAATCATGGCAAGATCTTCTCTGACCCACCTACTAGAACAGCAGAACTAAAAAGAAAAATGAACATGTGGAACCTAATGAAACTTAAAAGTTCTTGGACAGTAAAAGAAACTACGAAAAACGTGAATAGACAACCCACAGAGTGGGAGAAAATCATAGCAAATGAAACAACGGACAAAGAATTAATCTCCAAAATCTACAAGTAACTTAGACAACTCAGCACCGGAAAAGTAAACAACCCAATCAAAAAGTGGGAAAGGGACCTTAAGAGACATCTCTCCAAAGAGGACATACAGATGGCCAAAAATAACATGAAACGATGCTCAACCTCACTTATTATTAGAGATATGCAAATCAAAACTACAATGAGGTATCACCTCACACCAGTCAGAATGGCCATCATCAAAAAATCTACAGATAATAGGGCTTCCTTGGTGGTCCAGTGGGTAAGGACACCACCTTGCAGTGCAAGGGGCGCCGGTTCAATCCCTGGCCTGAGAAGATCCCACGTGCCACAGATCAGCTGAACCGATGTGTCCAATTACCAAGTTGGACCTCCGGAGTACATGCACCCAAAGCTGGTGCTCTGTGACAACAGAGGCCACTGCAATGGGAGGCCCAAACAGGCCAAAGAACAAAGATGGATGAAAATAAACAAATGAAAGACCAATAAAAGAGGCCCGCCCAACCCCCTCCTCCCCAACCCGTCACCCCCACGCCCCAAAAAAAAAAATCTACAGATAATAAATGCTGGAGAGGGTGCAGAGAAAAGGAAACACTCTTGCATTGCTGGTGGGAATGTAAATTGATCCAGCCTCTATGGAAGACAGTATGGAGATTCCTTAAAAAACTAAAAATAGAAGTACCATATGACCCAGCAATCCCATTATTAGGCTTATACTCTGATGAAATCAAACCTGAAAGAGGCACCTGTACCCCAGTGTTCACTGCAGTACTCTATACAATAGGTAGAACATGGAAGCAACTTAGATGTCCATCGATGAATGAATGGATAAAAAAGCTCTGGTACATATAAACAATTGAGTACTACTCAGCTGCAAAAAGAAGTACAGAAGAATCAGTCCTAATGAGGTGGATGGAGCTACAGCCTATTATAAAAAGTGAAGTAAGTCAAAAAGAGAAAGACAAGTATAGTATACTAACACATACATATGGAATCTAGTAAGAGGGTAATGATAACACACTCAGTGAAGCATTGGAAAAACAAACATAGAGAACAGACGTATGGACATTGTGGGGAATGAACAGTGGGTGGGAGGCATAAAGGGAGTAACATGGAAACCTGTACTATCATATGTGACAAAGATAGCTATTGTTATTGCACTGTGGGAATAGGGGATCCTGTAGGGGTTCTGTGAGATGGCCTGGAGGGATGGGACGATGATGGGGCTTGGAGAGGGGTGGAGGAGGGATGGTTGCCAGGGATATACATATGACTAATCTGGGATTATACATATCTATAAACAAAACACTGTAAAAGTCAAAAGCAAAATAAAATTAAAAAAATAAGAAGATTCAAGACAATAACCAAAAATAAAAACTAAATTGCATGACATATACATGCAGATAGCATGACCTATATTAAAAAAAACGATAGATTTGGGTTTTTCACTTTTAGCAGCATCCCTTATAAAAGCACTTCACATTTGCCTTTTTATCATTAGGACTTAGTGCTCATTTTAGTTTGGGGCCAAGTAGGGATGAAGTAAAATATCAAGCAATTGCACTTGAATGCTCTTCAACAAGAATTATACTTTGGGGCTTCCCTGGTGGTCCAGTGGGTGGAGAGTCTGCCTTGCAGTGCTAGGGGCACTGGTTCGATCCCTGTCCTAGGAAGATCCCACGTGCCGCAGAGTGACTGGACCGGCGTATTCAATTGTGAGCCAGTGCTTTGGAGCACATGCGCCCAGAGCAGGTGCTCTGCAACCAGAGAGGCCACTGCAATGTGAGACCCAAAGAATAAAGATGGATGAAAAATAAACAAATGAAAAACCAATAAAAGAGACCCCTAAAAAAATTTTTTTTAAAGAATTATACTTTGGCTTCTCTCATCTGTGAACTTTTTCATATAGGTTCCATTTTTATTAATTGGTAAAACTGACACAGCTATCCAAAGATCACAAAGTGAGCTAGAGCCTGAAGTCAGAATAACTGCCTTATCTGCTTAGGTTTGGTACACTGCTTTTACACCAAAAAACTCTTCTTGTTTGAGGCAGAGAGAAGTCCGCAGAAGAGAGTATAAGCTAAAGTTTTACCTATGCTAACATGCTTAAAATACACAAGCCCTATCGTTTCAAAATAACTATTTTTCTCTGATTTTGTGGTTCTACTATGTGCCAAACAGAGAACTACTGTGCGATTCTAGAGGTAAGTACAACACTATTCTTTTAAGCAACCTACTTTCTAGTTGGTAGAATTAAAATGATTACAGGAATATAATTAAAAGAGGGAACACGGGGCAGAAATACAAGGAATGCCACTTGAGTAGGGGTCCTGGGAAAGGAATCATGTACAAAATGCATCTGATAAAGATTTAAAGAGTAGACAAAATGATGAAAGAGAAGGTGAGGCTGGAATGAGGAAGTCGTTCTATGTAGAGAGGGATCCAAGGGAACAAAGTCACAGATGATGGGTAGCAGAAGATGGGACTTAGAATTTGGAGCCACACTAAATACCCATGTGAGGAGCCTAGAGAGAGAGTACAGCTGTGGACTGAACTATGTCCACCAACGTGATATATTCAAGGTTTAACCCCCAGGACCTGTGAAAGGGACCTTATTTGGAAACAGTTAGTTCCACTACATTCTGAGAGCGGGTTCGTCAGGTCCAATTTATCCATACGTCCAACGAAGTTGGCTTAGATAGCCAGTTAACACAGTCAGTTACATAGTACTGTACTGTACTGTTTTAGGTCTACAATGTTGTTCACACAAAGAATACATAAAAAATAAACACAAAAAACAAAGAAAGCACTTTCAATCTTACAGCAGAGCACCTTGAAAAGTACAGAAGTACCTGCTATCTTACTGACACTTTTACGCTTGCTTCTGGCCATCCTGGGGTTGAAATAAACACACTGTACTACTGTGTTCTATATGATTGGGCATGTGAACACACACTTGCATCTTTGCAAGTTCATGACCTTATGGTTCATATATAAGGGACTGACTATAAGGTCTTTGCAGATAAAATTAAGTCATACTGGATATTGGTGGGCCCTAGTTCACTCACTAGTGTCCTTACAAGAAGAAGGAAATTTGGATACACGCACACACAAGACACAGGAGTGATACAAGCTAAGGAATACCAAGGGCTGCCGGCAACCGCTAGAAAGAGAGACAGCAGGAAGGAGGGCGGGATCTGAAGGCACTTTGATTTAGGACTTCCAGCCCCAGAACAGGGAGAGAATAAACCCTGCTGTTTTAAGCTATCAAGTTTGTGGTAATTTATTACAACACCCCAAGGAGGCTGTCTTAGTTTGTTCAGGCTACTATAACAAAAATACCATAGACTAGGCAGCTTATAAACAAAAACTGATTTCTCACATTCCTGGTCCCTGGGAGGCCCAAGAGAAAGGACCAGCAGGTTCGACGTCTAAGGAGAGTTCCCTTCCTCAGTCAGATGTCTTCTCATGATAACCTCACTGGTAGAAAGGGCAAGCGATCCAGGCCTCTTTTACACACAAGGGCACTAATCCTTTCATAAGGGCTCCACCATCAAGACCTAGTCACCTCCCAAAGGCCCCGCCTCCTGTTACCATCACATCAGGCATTGACAGCAGTTGCTCAGTTAACTCTTTGCAGCCCTATGGACTGTAGCCTGCCAGGCTCCTCTGTTCATGGGATTCTCCAGGCAAGAATACTGGAGTGGGTTGCCATGCCCTTCTCCAGGGGATCTTCCCAGCCTAGGGACTGAACCTGAGTCTCCTGCATTGCAGGCAGGTTCTTTATCATCTGAGCCACCAGGGAAGCCTGCATATTAGGCATTAGGATTCAACGTAAGAACTTTGGGGGAAAAGTTACATACATACACACTAAAAGAACAGAAACAAAACAAAACAAAAATTTACAAAAAATGCAAGGAAATCTCAGGCAAGTATAACCCTTTTCATCAGTGAATTCCTTTTCACTTCATCTTAACAGCACTACTCTTCCCAGCCAGTTGATTCCCCGCCCCCGACTGTAGCAGGGGAGTGGCTGTGGATGTATCTCCCTGGGTCACAAAAAGGTAAAAAGTAAGGAATAGAAACAAACTAGATTTTAGAAAGCAAGACAATGGTACACCTGAGGACTGGGAATGGGATCCATAAGGAATTTTATCATTAATTTTTTTCACATACCATTTCAGTTTGGAAGCAATTATAGCACAATTTATAGCAATAGATATTCATTCGGTACAAATAACTCTGACTTAAGACTATGAAGTTTAAATCCCTATAACTAGGCTGAAACACATCTTTATTAATCCAAATAGAAACCATTGCAATCAACACATTTTTGCCAAAGAGACGTAAGTTTCACAATCCTTCCTTGTATAGCAGAAACTAACACCAACCATAAAGGAATTTTTCTCTCATCTGTGGCCAGATAAATTGAGAGTCTTACCTACTCTTTTTGATTCTACTAGAAATGGACTGGGAGAGCTTAGAGAGAAGCCATTTGGGAGCGGTGGCATCTGCCCAGGGCCACTCTCAGGGCTGCAAGGTCCTTTATAAAGAAAATAGACCAAAGAAGAAATTTTCTCCAGGCCTCTTTACACACAAGGGCACTAATCCTTTCATAAGGGCTCCACCATCAAGACCTAGTCACCTCCCAAAGGCCCCGCCTCCTGTTACCATCACATCAGGCATTGACAGCAGTTGCTCAGTTAACTCTTTGCAGCCCTATGGACTGTAGCCTGCCAGGCTCCTCTGTTCATGGGATTCTCCAGGCAAGAATACTGGAGTGGGTTGCCATGCCCTTCTCCAGGGGATCTTCCCAGCCTAGGGACTGAACCTGAGTCTCCTGCATTGCAGGCAGGTTCTTTATCATCTGAGCCACCAGGGAAGCCTGCATATTAGGCATTAGGATTCAACGTAAGAACTTTGGGGGAAAAGTTACATACATACACACTAAAAGAACAGAAACAAAACAAAACAAAAATTTACAAAAAATGCAAGGAAATCTCAGGCAAGTATAACCCTTTTCATCAGTGAATTCCTTTTCACTTCATCTTAACAGCACTACTCTTCCCAGCCAGTTGATTCCCCGCCCCCGACTGTAGCAGGGGAGTGGCTGTGGATGTATCTCCCTGGGTCACAAAAAGGTAAAAAGTAAGGAATAGAAACAAACTAGATTTTAGAAAGCAAGACAATGGTACACCTGAGGACTGGGAATGGGATCCATAAGGAATTTTATCATTAATTTTTTCACATACCATTTCAGTTTGGAAGCAATTATAGCACAATTTATAGCAATAGATATTCATTCGGTACAAATAACTCTGACTTAAGACTATGAAGTTTAAATCCCTATAACTAGGCTGAAACACATCTTTATTAATCCAAATAGAAACCATTGCAATCAACACATTTTTGCCAAAGAGACGTAAGTTTCACAATCCTTCCTTGTATAGCAGAAACTAACACCAACCATAAAGGAATTTTTCTCTCATCTGTGGCCAGATAAATTGAGAGTCTTACCTACTCTTTTTGATTCTACTAGAAATGGACTGGGAGAGCTTAGAGAGAAGCCATTTGGGAGCGGTGGCATCTGCCCAGGGCCACTCTCAGGGCTGCAAGGTCCTTTATAAAGAAAATAGACCAAAGAAGAAATCTCTCTTCCTCTAGCACATGCCCGTCAGGATTGTTACTCTGTTACAACAGAGTCAAGGCCATGGTAAGAAAAAGAAAAGCTTTTCTCACAGGAGGCAGCTCAGCCGTGAGGTCTCGGCAAGAAAAGGGTCCTGTCCCCATGGTGGGATGTGTTGGCACTAAGACACACAGAGAGCCAGTACCAAGCCCTCCAGGCAGACAAGGCACTCCCTCCCCACCTCGGGCGCAGAGCCCAGGGCACAGGAACCGCCCCCTTGATATTCAGCTCATGTCTGAGGTTAGGGAGTGAAGGCCTCCTTTCCTGAGGAGGACATGGTGGCTTTCCCCCAAGGAGGAAGGGACAACAGGAGAGCCTGGGGGAGGGGGAGGGTGAGAAGAAGAGCAAGTGGGAAGCACACAGGTGGGCCCTGCAAAGCCGAGGAAAGTCCGGGCTCACCACCGAGGAAAGTCCGGGCTCACCACCAGAGAAATGGAATGGATTGGCAGGGGAAAGTAACAAATCTCAGTCTTTCTTAAAACGTTAATTCAAAAGTTCCTTTTTCCTGTTCTCAGGCTTTCCTGTATCTTAGTCAAATACAGTTGTCCCTATTGCCTTGAGCAGAATTTGGACTGTAAAGAAAGAGAGAAAAAGGCAATATTTATTTTTCTGGAATTCTGAATAGGCCGTTGGGAATCCGAAGAGAAAGCCCCAAAGAAAGCACAATAGAGAAGGCAGCTGGGAATGGAGGGGAGAGAGTAGAGGGGGTGATTATTCTGAGAAATACGGTTTGCCACCTTGAGGGAGAGATAGGGTAAACTCCTTAGCACCTTCCCAGGCCGCTGTGAAGGATTCCTGGATCACCAGCCTCGAAGGACCCAGGACCTAGGAAAGCATGAGATCTCACCAGTGTTTCTCTCACCTCTGCCACACACACACAACCACAAGGAAGTAAAGAGTAACTAGGAGTTTTTTTTCTTTTTTTTTTTTGTAGAACTGAGGAAAGAGACATTTCTTCAGACTCTATTTCTTTGAAATTTCCGGGTCTTACTCTTCCCCTAAAAGAAGTAATGCATTTCTTCAGACTCAGAGAAAAAAGGATAATAACAATACATTAGTAGCTTTTTCAAGCATCTATAAATAAGTTAGTTGGATATTTACCATCATGTCTTCTCCCTGATGAGTTTTCAAATGTGTTTTGGGAAGCACTAGCTGCACAGAAGATAATTAAAATAATGAAATGTGAGTGTGAATTATCATTTATCTGATGTAGTATATCTCCCTCACCTAGAGTCTAAGTCCTGGGAGGCCTGGAATTTTGTTTTGTTCATGATTGTGTCCCATGTAGCAACAGAGTCCAACATACAAAAGCTCCTGAATGTATATTATTGGATAGATGGGTGGATGGAAGGCATGAAGCGTTTTTGTTTGTTCAGTTTTTAATGGTAATTGTGTTTAATTTTCCAAAAGAGACTGATGTTTAGAAAATACTGACTCACAATTTGTAAATGTGAAAGATGATTTAATTCCTATTTCTGGAGCAAAAGTTCATAAAGAAATTATGAATTAGAGCACTGCTTATGTCTTCAAAAGTATTCTGACTCACTCACAGCTTCTAGTGATTCTTCCCTCTCCCACCCTGCTCCCAAGCAGAGCATCAAGAGACAAAGAAAGCCATCTTTTTAAAGTCTTTGACCATAATAAATTGGGTCTAATGGCTGGCAAAACTTAGAGAATCTTTGCTCTCAAAATAACTGTTGGAGTGAAGGGGGCTTATTATCCACATTGAGGGACAATCTCTGGCTCTGCCCCGACCTTTCATGGGAACACGTACAATTACTTGACTTTTCCATGTCTAATTTACCTGGCTGTGAAGTAACAATAATACTTACAATATCCTATCAAAGAGAATTACTGGAGAATCTATGTTTCTAATGCCCCTGACATTCCTCAACCAATCAGGCTTAGTGAAATGCACACTATTACTATTCTACTCTCTATTATGATAAATCTCATCTAAGAATGAGTCAATTGCTTTTCTCTTGCTCATCGCCGTGACAATGCCATTTGAAAGTGGCCTAATTAAAGGCTTGGAGTCCTAAGGAGGAACTCTGCAACAGTCCTGCCATTGCCAGTGTGCTCAAGAATCCCATCTGAAGTGCCCAAATGAGTCAAATGTAAAATCGGGGTGGAATGTGGGGACCTGAGAAGAACCACCACGAAATAATTTTCAGGAACTTTAAGACCAATTGCTTGAAAGCATTTCAACCTCAGGTTTCTGCAGCTTCCTATTTCTGAGTTACAACAGACAGAAATACCATACTACCATCCCTTATGTTCAACTGTCTAATCAACAGCTGCCTAAAAAAAAAAGAAGAAGAAGAAGAAAAGGTCAACTTTTGTTAGATAGAGTGGTTCTCAAAAGTGAGAGAATTATTGCTCAAGCGAACTTCTGCATTTCAAAGGCAAACCTAATAAAGGAAGAAATGAGGTGGCAAGGTGGATTTCAACTCTAAGTCAGGATTCAGATCAGTTGAATCAAACTGAAAAGAGACAAAGCATTTCAAACAGATGTATTTTGTGGCTTGTTCATTCTGTGATACCCAACATCTTTGAAAGGTTATCTAGTCATTCAGAAGTTAAATTACCCAGGCTGCAAATGAAGAGACAAAGAGAGGACATGCAAAGAAAAGAGAAAAGGAGGAAAAAATTTCAGCGACAAACTCATTTACAAAGATTTGTTCTCCTATCTTAAAAAAAACCACAGTTGATATCTAAGGATACAGGCGTTAAACAAAAATATATAGATACTACAGATGATGTTATTCTCTGCATTTTAAGCTTCTTTGGTATTACATAATGAGGTCATGAGTTATCCATAAATGAAACAACACTGTTCGAGCCACAGAGCACATTATATGCCATTTTAATATAAAAGGGACCCACTTATCCCAATCCAAAACAATAACAAAATTCTCTTCATAAGGTAAACAATCATAACCTAAAATACTATGATTGATATGTGCCTTCTGTGTTCATTCTGAAATGTTTCATGAAACTGCTGTGCACTTAGCAATTCTCTAAGCATAGGGAGTAGGTACAATACTGAGCACAACAAATTTCTTGCCCTTCTGGAGTGCTTTTTTGGTCAAGGGAGAGACATACGCAAACAAATATATGGTCAATCAAAAGGGGAAAGTGTTAAGGAAAAAAGAAGTAGAGGTTGGGAGTCATGAACACTGGGAGGGGGTGGAGGGTGGCATTTCAAATGAAATAGAACACTGTAACAGAAAAGTAATGGCAGAAGAAACAGTAAATTCAATGACAGGAAGCACAAGTATGTTTGCTGGCTTCAAAACAGCCATGAGACCAGTGCCGTTTAAGTCAGGGAGGAGGAGGGTGGCCAGAGAGGCAGGGAGAGGAGGTCTCAGGGCCAGGTCATATCGGGAAGCTTTTGTAGCCAAAGGTTTGACTTGAGCAGAGAGATGATGTACCCGGCATTGCATTTTTAACGTTCAGTGCAGTCGCTGTTTGAGAAGACGTCGAGGAACTTCAAGGTAAATGGAAGCAGAGACAATATTTAGACACTTTCTGCAAGAAACCAGGTGCAAGAGGGCGATGGTTTAGACCAGGTGGTAGAAAGGGATGTGGAAGATTCTGGAATAAGTAGTGCAAGAGGAGGGGTGCTGACAGAGACAGCTGGAGCAGGACTCCACAGAGGTTAGCTGCAAACCCTGACCAGTAAGAGTTGTCTTTGTTTAGTTGCTAAGTCATGTCCAACTTGTCTGCAACCCTATGAACTGGAGCCGGCCAGGTTCCTCTGTCCATGACATGTTCCAGGCAAGGAAATGGGAGTGGGTTGCCATTTCCTTCTGCAGGAGATCTTCCCGACCCAGGGATGGAACCTGTGTCTCCTACTTGGCAGGTGTATTCTCGACCACAGAGCCACCAGGGAAGCCCTTCAATAACAGAAGTTTATTCCTATTTACTTCAGAGAGTGGTGGTGATTTCATAAGACACAGTACTCAGTACTTGATAATGACGAGACAAATTAAAAAAAAAAGAATAAATCAGGCACTTGATCTTTAAAGGCCTCCCAAGCCTTTATCCTGAGTGTCTCCTCTGTTTACCCAAAGTGACTGTCAGGAGAGAGTTTAGTCAGGAGAGAGACACAAGCCGTGGGTGTTCTAGAACAACCCCTCTCACCTCCCTGTGGAAAGTGGATTACAGAGGGGCTTACTTAACTGGAGGCAAAGGAAGGAGGCTGTTACAGCTGCCCAGGCAGGAGGAGGAAATGGGCAGGAAGAGGAAGAAGCCAGGACAGCTCTGAGTGATGGATGTTGGGAGGGCAGGGCTGCTGGGGCTGCTGTCTGGGTCGAGGGAGGAAGGGTCCAGACGAATGCCAGCTTTCCAGCTAGGGGGCTGGTTAGAGACCTGAGCCACTCACTGAGAACAGGGGCCCAGTGTAGTTCAGGGAGAGGCTGGTGCTGACTTCAACACTGTTTGCTGTACCACCGACTGGGACACACAAAAAAGGAGAATGCAGGGCCCAGGGAGAAGCAGGAAAGCTCCTGGCTGCCTGCCACCACCTGCAGCCTCAGCACCCACCTTTCCTGGATACGTGGGGTGTATATCACTTCGGAAGATGGCTCCCTTCCTCTCCATCAGTACTGAATGTCTGGGAGGGTTCCACTTTTCAACCCATCTCCCAGGATAATGGAAATAAAAGCAAACATTAACAAAGGGGACCAACTCAAAGACCTCTGCACAGCAAAGTAAACAATAAACAAAATGAAAAGACAACCCACAAATTGGGAGAAAATACTGGCAAATGATGTGACCGATAAGGGATCAGTCTTGAAAACAGTTTATGATATTTAAAAGTGTCAAAACAAACAACTTCCTCAAAAAACAGGCAGACGACCTGAATAGACATATTTCTGAATTTCTCCAAAGAGGACATATAGAGGGCCAATGGGCACGTGAAAAGATGTTCAACATTGCTAACTGGTAGAGAAACGCAAATCAAAATGACAATGAGAGATCACCTCACACACAAAAAATCCATAAACAACAAATGCTAGAGAGGGTGCGGAGAGAAGGGAACCCTCCTGCACTGTTTGTGGGAAGGTAAACTGGTACCGCCACTGTGAAGAACAATATGGAGGATGCTTAAAAAAAAAAAAAAAAAAATAGAGCTACTATGTTGTTGCTGAATCTCTCAGCCATGTCTGATTCTTTGTGACCCGTGGACTGCAGCACACCAGGCTTCCCTGTCCTTCACCTACCTCCTAGCTCAAACTCATGTTCATGGAGTCAGTGATGCCAGCCAACCATCTCATCCTCTGTTGCTCCCTACTCCTCTTGCTCTCAATATGACCCTGCAATCCCACTCCTGGGCATATATCCGCAGAAAAACATGATTCAAAAGGATATGCGTACCTTAATGTTCATTGCAGCACTGTTTAAAATGGCCCAGAAATGGAAGCAACATAAATGTCCATTGACAGAGGAATGGATAAAGAAGAAGTGGTATATATATCTATATATAATCTATATAGATATATTACACAATATTACTCAGCCATTAGAAAGAATGAAATAATGCCATTTGCAGCAACATGGATGGCCCAAGAGATATCATATTGAGTGAAGTTAAATCAGACAGAGGAGAAATATCATAGGACGTGCAGACTCTAAGAAGTGATAAAAATGAACTTAACTTACAGAATAGACTCACAGGCTTAGAAAATGAACTTCTAAGGTTGCCAGGCAGATGGATAGTTAGGGACTTGGGGAAGGTCATGTACACACTGCTATATTTAAAACAGATAACCAACAAAGATCTATCGTATAGCAAAAAATAAAAAATAAAAATGAAGCATAGCCTTTTGCAACAAAAAAATACATTTTTTAAAAAGAACGAGTTCAATACAAGTCCCTTCTAGAATCAAGGGTCCAGTCAGTCAGGGGTGACAGGTGAGGGCAAGGAAAGCCTGCCTGGAGGTAAGGGTGTGTTTTCTGGTAAAGGATACAGGCAGATGCCTGTTTATCCTTCTTGGAGCTCATTTGTGAGACCTCCCGCGGGGTCCACGTAGGATCTGAAGCTGGGGCTGTCTGAATTCCAGCCCTCCCCAACCCTAATGAGGCTCGGGGAGGGGGGCCAATGCCCTTCTCCTTCCTGCTTCCGTCTCAGCCGTCTGGGCCAGAAGGGCTTGCAGCAGCTCCGAGCCCACCGACATTTAATTAGCACTGTCGCTGTGCCGCATCACGTGCATAGCAGCTGGAAACCGCAGAGCACCACGCAGGGTGCCCACCGCTGAAACACATGCCTGGGCTGGTCTGGCAGCTAGCGATCTGCTTCAGCAGACGAATCTGTTTCCTCCTCGCCCTTTGCTGGGAGCACTTTCGGATAGCCAGACTATGCTAAGAGTAGGGACAACCTTATGTGAGGAGGGTTTGGAAATCTTGGACGGACATTTTAAACAACACAAACGCGTGCGCACACACGTGCGCTTCTTCTGAAGAGCAACTGCAGTGTGTTAAGGGTATCAGAGCTGCTCAGTGACAAGGAGAGAAGTCTGAGCTGTAAAGCTACCAGAGTCTATTTCATCCTCCCTCCCTCTTGGAAACGACATTTTAAACCAGAAATGGAAGCAACATAAATGAACAGAATGAAAAGTGGTATATATATCTATATATAATCTATATAGATATATTACACAATATTACTCAGCCATTAGAAAGAATGAAATAATGCCATTTGCAGCAACATGGATGGCCCAAGAGATATCATATTGAGTGAAGTTAAATCAGACAGAGGAGAAATATCATAGGACGTGCAGACTCTAAGAAGTGATAAAAATGAACTTAACTTACAGAATAGACTCACAGGCTTAGAAAATGAACTTCTAAGGTTGCCAGGCAGATGGATAGTTAGGGACTTGGGGAAGGTCATGTACACACTGCTATATTTAAAACAGATAACCAACAAAGATCTATCGTATAGCAAAAAATAAAAAATAAAAATGAAGCATAGCCTTTTGCAACAAAAAAATACATTTTTTAAAAGAACGAGTTCAATACAAGTCCCTTCTAGAATCAAGGGTCCAGTCAGTCAGGGGTGACAGGTGAGGGCAAGGAAAGCCTGCCTGGAGGTAAGGGTGTGTTTTCTGGTAAAGGATACAGGCAGATGCCTGTTTATCCTTCTTGGAGCTCATTTGTGAGACCTCCCGCGGGGTCCACGTAGGATCTGAAGCTGGGGCTGTCTGAATTCCAGCCCTCCCCAACCCTAATGAGGCTCGGGGAGGGGGGCCAATGCCCTTCTCCTTCCTGCTTCCGTCTCAGCCGTCTGGGCCAGAAGGGCTTGCAGCAGCTCCGAGCCCACCGACATTTAATTAGCACTGTCGCTGTGCCGCATCACGTGCATAGCAGCTGGAAACCGCAGAGCACCACGCAGGGTGCCCACCGCTGAAACACATGCCTGGGCTGGTCTGGCAGCTAGCGATCTGCTTCAGCAGACGAATCTGTTTCCTCCTCGCCCTTTGCTGGGAGCACTTTCGGATAGCCAGACTATGCTAAGAGTAGGGACAACCTTATGTGAGGAGGGTTTGGAAATCTTGGACGGACATTTTAAACAACACAAACGCGTGCGCACACACGTGCGCTTCTTCTGAAGAGCAACTGCAGTGTGTTAAGGGTATCAGAGCTGCTCAGTGACAAGGAGAGAAGTCTGAGCTGTAAAGCTACCAGAGTCTATTTCATCCTCCCTCCCCTCTGAGATTCGGAACTGATATTTCACTTTTAATCTGCTGAAGACTGGCATCAGAAGAGGATGCACTGGCTAAAGTGGCTTTGAGTCACTGCTTCTCTGACTCACGTGCACCTGCAGTGAATTTCCCTTTTAGGTATTAATCTCACAGCCCCCACTGCTCACCACTGTCTGTGGGGGGCCCCTGCTGCTCACTATGGATTGCCCTGAGACTATTGGTGATCCAAGTGCCAAGCCCTGGGGCTGTGTTTACGGCTGCATCTCGGGGGTTAAGCTTGTTGTGGTTCTTGGTCCCCTGCTCCTTGTGAGTCTATCTCCTATTTTGCTTTCATGCCCGATTGGCTCAGACCTCTCATTCTCAACCTACAAGTTTCACTTCCTCCTCCTCTCCTTTAACATGCTCCATTCTTGGAACTTTCCTGGTGGTCCGGTGGTTAACAATCCGCCTTCCAATCCAGGGGACGCAAGTTTGATTCCTGGCCTGGGAACTAAGATCCCACATGCTTTGAGGCAGCTAAGTCCACATACTGTTAACTACTGAGCCTGTGCACACCACAACTAGCTCCTGTGTGCTGTGACTAAAACCTGCTGCAGCCAAATAAATAAAGAGAAAAAATTTAAAACAAAGCGTCGCACTCTCAATCTTTTTCTCCTCTCCTAAACTATTATTCCTGAGAATCTTGTCCACACTCACCACTTCAAATAGCATCTATAGACTAAGATCTCTGTCCATCCACGTGCCAAACTTGCCTCTCGTTCCTGAGAAACAGGTGTGTATAACAAACCGCAGGTTATACACCTGTGACTCAAAGTTCCATACATTCTTCAAACACCAGAGGTCTAGAACCAAGCTTCTTTCCCCAGTCCACCCACTGGTCTTCTCTCTCGTCTTATGAAATGTGCTGTCGTTTACCCAGTCACCAACCCCTCACCTGGCTGTTACCTCCCATCATCCCGCTTCCCTCACGCCATTCCCAGCAATGAAGAGGAGTCTGCAGTTAGATGACAGTGATGACTTCTCACTTCTCCAGGGACAAAGGCCAACCCCCCAAAGAAGCTCTGTGTGCATCCTGGCCTGACCTTGCCGACCTCCTCAGCCCTCCTCCACCTTGTGTCCCAGAAGTTGAGCTTCTCTCCCTGTCAGGTACTTAGGGCTTTTACATACAAAACAGGAGAGGCTTAGGATTCTCACACTGCCAAGGGGGACTGAAGAAGCCATGCCCAGGTTAATTCTTTTAATTTCACATAAAAGAGATTTAGGTAATAATCAGATGAGTCTGGTAGCAGGAAGTAGAAAGCTCAAAAGGAGAGGGACGGGAAGCAGATCAGAAGAGACTGGACCTGGGTCAGATGACTGGGTTCCAGGAGAATTAGGGAAGGAAGAGGATGAGGGCGAACGTCCGGCCTGCGCACAACTTGAATCAAAACACCCAGGGTGTACGGTAAGAAGCGGCTGTGGGCTCCACCCCCGCCCAATTCAACCCAAGCCTCTGGGTCCAGGAACTGATGCACACTCCAATGTGACCTCAACTTTTTAATTCTAATTGGAATATCGTTGCTTCCCAGTGGTGTGCTAGTTTCTGTTGTACAGCAAAGCGAAGCCGCCACATGTACACAACCACCCCCTCCCTCCGGGACCTCCCTCCCTGCCCCTCCCATTCCACTCCTCTAGACCTTCACGGAGCAAGTGGAGCTTCCTGTGAAATACAGCAGCTTCTCAGTAGCTCTCTATTTCACACGTAGTCGTCTATGTATGTCAACACTACTCTCAGTGTGTCCCACCCTCCCCTTGCCTCCTGTGCGTCCACAGACCGCTTCTGTGTCGGAGGCTCTATTCCTGCCCCACAAATAGGTTCATCAGTGCCATACACAACATTTCCTCAGTCGGGAACCAGATGGAAATGTTACCTTTCTTCCAGCTAGAAGCTTCTTTAGTTTGCCCTCCAACCTCCATCCCTAAAACTGTGTCATTCCAAGTACTTGGCCCCATGTTCCTCTCTTCTGCTTCTGTTCTGCTTGATTCATCCCCACTCCTGTTTCATCCTTGATTCATTCATATCCCAGTCCACTGATTCAATATACATCGCCCAGTCACTTGGTAAACCAATTGTCATTAGGATCAGGCTTCCACTGTTCACAGAAGACTGAAATCACAGAATCTCGGCAATGGAAAGAAAGAAGCTCCAATGAGTTAATTTTCATTCAGGCAGACTCTCTACGCATGTCTCTCTGTGGTGTGTGCATGCATGTGTGTTACACTCATATACAAAGCAAATGAAACATGATAAATATAAACATGAAAAAATACAAGTAAATGAGCTACCACTTCTGACTCATAAAGATTTTTCAGATGTGAGAAACTTTGAACTGTGAAGACTCTAAAGATCATCTAAAGGAGGGTTTGACAAATTAGGGCTTGTGGGTTAAATCTGGTCTAACACCTGTTTTCGTCAACGAAGTTTCACTTTAACACAGCTATGCTCAATTTCCTACCTACTGTCTAAGACTGGTTTGGCACTAGGATGGCAAGTTAACGTTTGCAGCAGACTTCATACCTGGAAAAGCCTAAGATATTTACTATGTGGCCCCTTGCAAAAAGCTACCTATAAAAGTAAAAAGTAAAAGAAACTTGTAAATGCTTTGCAGGTCTCATACAGAAGACAAAATGAAAGAGAGAGAGAGAGAGAGAGAGAGAGAGAGAAAGATATCCTTTGAGCTAAACAATGTTACATCTCTAGAATTTAGGTTATTTCATTGATTACATAAATCCCAACAGGGGACTTTCTAGAACATTCCCCTACTTATAATCTCAAATAACTACTTGGCTGTGACACAGAAGGGGGACTTTTTTGATCTGGCCAAGGATAACCATTTCCCTTTCTGAAACTTGACTCTTTAGTTCAACAGTTTATCTTCTAGCATTATTTTGTCACTGTGGTCTTTCACTTTTCTGTGCCTCTCTAAGTAATTCTAAAACTCCAAAGGCACCAACAGCCACAAAACACAAAAGCTGAGTCAGCTCATCATGTTACTAGTTAAGACTCAACATACTTACAGAAGTGTCTTGGCTATTAAATCAGAAAGAACTCTTCTGTGCATCACCTTAATATTCTACCATTGGATCTACTGGCTAAAAGACTAAAGTGGATCCCTCTGTCCTGACAGCCCAGCCCATCTCAGACTTCTACAATGTGTCTGGAATACAGTGTCCTGTTTCATCCTTGATTCATTCATATCCCAGTCCATTAAAAGCCCAGTCACTTGGTAAACCAATTGTCATTAGGATCAGGCTTCCACTGTTCACAGAAGACTGAAATCACAGAATCTCGGCAATGGAAAGAAAGAAGCTCCAATGAGTTAATTTTCATTCAGGCAGACTCTAGGCATGTCTCTCTGTGGTGTGTGCATGCATGTGTGTTACACTCATATACAAAGCAAATGAAACATGATAAATATAAACATGAAAAAATACAAGTAAATGAGCTACCACTTCTGACTCATAAAGATTTTTCAGATGTGAGAAACTTTGAACTGTGAAGACTCTAAAGATCATCTAAAGGAGGGTTTGACAAATTAGGGCTTGTGGGTTAAATCTGGTCTAACACCTGTTTTCGTCAACGAAGTTTCACTTTAACACAGCTATGCTCAATTTCCTACCTACTGTCTAAGACTGGTTTGGCACTAGGATGGCAAGTTAACGTTTGCAGCAGACTTCATACCTGGAAAAGCCTAAGATATTTACTATGTGGCCCCTTGCAAAAGCTACCTATAAAAGTAAAAAGTAAAAGAAACTTGTAAATGCTTTGCAGGTCTCATACAGAAGACAAAATGAAAGAGAGAGAGAGAGAGAGAGAGAGAGAGAGAAAGATATCCTTTGAGCTAAACAATGTTACATCTCTAGAATTTAGGTTATTTCATTGATTACATAAATCCCAACAGGGGACTTTCTAGAACATTCCCCTACTTATAATCTCAAATAACTACTTGGCTGTGACACAGAAGGGGGACTTTTTTGATCTGGCCAAGGATAACCATTTCCCTTTCTGAAACTTGACTCTTTAGTTCAACAGTTTATCTTCTAGCATTATTTTGTCACTGTGGTCTTTCACTTTTCTGTGCCTCTCTAAGTAATTCTAAAACTCCAAAGGCACCAACAGCCACAAAACACAAAAGCTGAGTCAGCTCATCATGTTACTAGTTAAGACTCAACATACTTACAGAAGTGTCTTGGCTATTAAATCAGAAAGAACTCTTCTGTGCATCACCTTAATATTCTACCATTGGATCTACTGGCTAAAAGACTAAAGTGGATCCCTCTGTCCTGACAGCCCAGCCCATCTCAGACTTCTACAATGTGTCCTGGAATACAGTGTCAGCGATATGTTAACCTTTCTTCATTTATCTTTTAGCTGAAAAAAACAAGTTAATCAATAAATACAGGCAGATACTCTCAAGTCCACACACAAGCGCATACATCCAGAATACTCCTTGTGCTTCGACATTAGTATTTTTTCTATTGGTTTATGGGTTTACTAATTATATTTTCTCATGGGTGTATTTCTAATTGATTTGTCTTTAAGTACTTGCTTAATAATGTCAGGGTATAAATTATGCATGAACAGAAGATCAGTCATTAAAAGATCTTTTAAAGACTTGTAATAATGCTTTGGGGTTTGTGGATTTCTTTAAAGCAGACTTCTGTGTCATTTGTCTTTGGGTTAGCATGTTTAGCATCCTACAAAATCCTTAATGCCTCATTAATTTGATGGCAATATAAATAAGAACTAAGTACCTTAAGGAACAGCGTAGTAGAAACTTACCTTCTATTTCAATAACTATTTCCACTGAATTATTTTTTGGCACTTAAAACCCTCCAGAATTTGGGAAGGAGTGTTCTCCACTGCCACCTCTATCCCTCTAGGATGCTGCTTTCTACATCCTGAGGTCCCAGAGCTCCACACCTCTAAACATATATCATGATGACCACTTCTGCTTCCTCTGCTCATTCCTTCCCTGTGATGGAAATGCCTTCCTTTCTTTTCTCTGCTTATCTAAATCTTACCATTACATAAGGTTTGTCTAAAATGTTAGACCCCCATGGGACTTCCCTGGTCATTCAGTGGCTAAGACACTGAACTTCCAAGGCAGGGGCCCTGGTTTATCTTCTAGCATTATTTTGTCACTGTGGTCTTTCACTTTTCTGTGCCTCTCTAAGTAATTCTAAAACTCCAAAGGCACCAACAGCCACAAAACACAAAAGCTGAGTCAGCTCATCATGTTACTAGTTAAGACTCAACATACTTACAGAAGTGTCTTGGCTATTAAATCAGAAAGAACTCTTCTGTGCATCACCTTAATATTCTACCATTGGATCTACTGGCTAAAAGACTAAAGTGGATCCCTCTGTCCTGACAGCCCAGCCCATCTCAGACTTCTACAATGTGTCCTGGAATACAGTGTCAGCGATATGTTAACCTTTCTTCATTTATCTTTTAGCTGAAAAAAACAAGTTAATCAATAAATACAGGCAGATACTCTCAAGTCCACACACAAGCGCATACATCCAGAATACTCCTTGTGCTTCGACATTAGTATTTTTTCTATTGGTTTATGGGTTTACTAATTATATTTTCTCATGGGTGTATTTCTAATTGATTTGTCTTTAAGTACTTGCTTAATAATGTCAGGGTATAAATTATGCATGAACAGAAGATCAGTCATTAAAAGATCTTTTAAAGACTTGTAATAATGCTTTGGGGTTTGTGGATTTCTTTAAAGCAGACTTCTGTGTCATTTGTCTTTGGGTTAGCATGTTTAGCATCCTACAAAATCCTTAATGCCTCATTAATTTGATGGCAATATAAATAAGAACTAAGTACCTTAAGGAACAGCGTAGTAGAAACTTACCTTCTATTTCAATAGCTATTTCCACTGAATTATTTTTTGGCACTTAAAACCCTCCAGAATTTGGGAAGGAGTGTTCTCCACTGCCACCTCTATCCCTCTAGGATGCTGCTTTCTACATCCTGAGGTCCCAGAGCTCCACACCTCTAAACATATATCATGATGACCACTTCTGCTTCCTCTGCTCATTCCTTCCCTGTGATGGAAATGCCTTCCTTTCTTTTCTCTGCTTATCTAAATCTTACCATTACATAAGGTTTGTCTAAAATGTTAGACCCCCATGGGACTTCCCTGGTCATTCAGTGGCTAAGACACTGAACTTCCAAGGCAGGGGCCCTGGGTTCAATCCCTGGTTAGAGAACTACATCCCACATGCTGCATCTAAGAGTTTGCATGACACACCAAAAGACCCTAAGATCTGACAAAGATAAATAAACAAATACATTTTTAAAAAATGAAATAAAATGTCAGCTCTTGCATTAATTACTCTCTTGCACTGGAGATGCAAGAGACCTGAGTTCAATCCCGGGGTCAGGAATATTTCCTGGGGCAGGAAATAGCAACCTACTCCAGCATTCCTGCCTAGAAAATTCCATACACAGAGGAGCCTGGAGGACTATAGCCCATGGGGTTGCAGAGTCAGACGCGACTGAGTGATTGTGCATGCACACATGAGATGCCTAAAAAGATGTTCCCATGCATATCCTAAGCAGTTGGATGTACAAGACAGGTGCTCAGAGAAGAGGCTCAGGCCGAAAATATGAACTGGAGGCTGATCATGGTACATCCAGTGTTTAAAGTCAATGACTGAATGAGCTCATCCGAGAGTCCACTGGAAAGATGAGAGCTGTGGAACAGGTCCTGGGACACTCCAGTCAGAACACTTCTGATCGAAACAGGAGAGGAATAGGGACCAGTGCTGAGGAGGAGGCAGAAAGGTCAGAAACCATGGGGCAAGAGAGCTAAATAGTTCAAGAAGACAGCAGTCCGCGGTGTGACATGTTGTAACAGAACAAATACAGTGGAGACTGGGACAAGCCATTCTATCTGTCCAGGTGGCAGTCACCAGTGACCTCAGGAGCTGTGCTGGCGGCGAGTCAGGAGGAGAGCCTGACAGGGAGGGAGCTCAGAGAGAACAAGAAGAGGAAACGGAGGCAGCAACTTTTGATCATTTTGCTAAAAAGGGGAGCCGAGCCACGGGTCAATGGGATTGGGGTTTTCTACAGAAGTGGATTTGCCTGCTTGAATGCTGAGCAAATGACGAAGCAGGGGGAAAGCGAGGTCTCTGTTCCTCTGCCTCTCTCTCCCTCTCCGTCTCAGCCACACATGCACTTTCCTGTGCACACTCCTCACCTGACAGCCCAGGGCATCCCAGGGAAGATGTGTCCACAGGGCTGCTGCACTGTGATTGTCTTTATATTGTTGTTGTTTAGTCTCTTGGTCGTGTCCAACTCTTTTGTGACCTCATGGACTGTAGCCTGCCAGGCTCCTCTGTCCATGGGGACTTCCCAGGCAAGACTACTGGAGTGGGTTTCCATTTCCTCCTCCATGGGATCTTTTCAACCCTGGCATTGAACCCACTTGCATTAATTACTCTCTTGCACTGGAGATGCAAGAGACCTGAGTTCAATCCCGGGGTCAGGAATATTTCCTGGGGCAGGAAATAGCAACCTACTCCAGCATTCCTGCCTAGAAAATTCCATACACAGAGGAGCCTGGAGGACTATAGCCCATGGGGTTGCAGAGTCAGACGCGACTGAGTGATTGTGCATGCACACATGAGATGCCTAAAAAGATGTTCCCATGCATATCCTAAGCAGTTGGATGTACAAGACAGGTGCTCAGAGAAGAGGCTCAGGCCGAAAATATGAACTGGAGGCTGATCATGGTACATCCAGTGTTTAAAGTCAATGACTGAATGAGCTCATCCGAGAGTCCACTGGAAAGATGAGAGCTGTGGAACAGGTCCTGGGACACTCCAGTCAGAACACTTCTGATCGAAACAGGAGAGGAATAGGGACCAGTGCTGAGGAGGAGGCAGAAAGGTCAGAAACCATGGGGCAAGAGAGCTAAATAGTTCAAGAAGACAGCAGTCCGCGGTGTGACATGTTGTAACAGAACAAATACAGTGGAGACTGGGACAAGCCATTCTATCTGTCCAGGTGGCAGTCACCAGTGACCTCAGGAGCTGTGCTGGCGGCGAGTCAGGAGGAGAGCCTGGCAGGGAGGGAGCTCAGAGAGAACAAGAAGAGGAAACGGAGGCAGCAACTTTTGATCATTTTGCTAAAAAGGGGAGCCGAGCCACGGGTCAATGGGATTGGGGTTTTCTACAGAAGTGGATTTGCCTGCTTGAATGCTGAGCAAATGACGAAGCAGGGGGAAAGCGAGGTCTCTGTTCCTCTGCCTCTCTCTCCCTCTCCATCTCAGCCACACATGCACTTTCCTGTGCACACTCCTCACCTGACAGCCCAGGGCATCCCAGGGAAGATGTGTCCACAGGGCTGCTGCACTGTGATTGTCTTTATATTGTTGTTGTTTAGTCTCTTGGTCGTGTCCAACTCTTTTGTGACCTCATGGACTGTAGCCTGCCAGGCTCCTCTGTCCATGGGGACTTCCCAGGCAAGACTACTGGAGTGGGTTTCCATTTCCTCCTCCATGGGATCTTTTCAACCCTGGCATTGAACCCACATCTCCTGCACTGGCAGGTGGATTCGTTATCATTGAGCTACCAGAGAAGACCTTGATGGTCTTTATGTTCCAGTAATCAAGTTTAAATGTCATGAGAGTAGAGACTATCTCTCCTTTTCTTGCCCTCAGCTTTCTCAATCTGTGAGACACTTGGCATCTCTAGGATAGCAGCTCCCAAGGGAACCAGCAACGTGACCTCGAGAAGAGGGACACCCCTGACATAGGCTCGTGGAGCGGTGGATTGGGATCTATTTGCTGAGAACACAGCCAGGTTATAGTATGTGATCAATAAATGTACATTGACTCAAGAATGAACTGAGAATGAATTTAGCTGGGGAATGCCATGAAAATAAATCTGATGAGCCTTAAAGCTGATGGACCACATCCGATACACCCAGCTCTGTCCAGGTGCTGGATGTGTACGTAGGAATATTTGCAGAGACAAGTCTCAGTCTTTATATCATGTTAAAATTGTTACTGAAAATTCAATTGCTTTTTATTATTTTGTTTTATGGCAACAGGACACAGCCAAGTATTTTTTAAAATCTAGTATTGGACAAACCTTCTTATTTTATTTTATACATTTATTTACTTTTTATGGAAAGATAATTGCGTTACAGTATTGCACTGGTTTCTACCAAACACCAACATGAATCAGCTATAGGTTTACCCATGCTCCCTCCCACTTGAACATCCCTCCCCACCCCACCCCTCTAGGTTGTTACCAAGCTCTGGTTTGAGTTCCCTGAGCCATACAGCAAATTCCCAACGGCTATCTATTTTGCGTATGGTAATATATGTCTCCATGTTGACAGGCCTTTTAAGTTACAAAGTTATATTAATCTAAGCCTTTATCATGTGACTAGTAATTAATACTACTTGTGAAGGTTCTCTCAATAAATTCCTATAAGCATTCAGGTACAAAGAAGTGTTGTGTCTCACTAATAATCAGTATGGGTTTGCTTTTGCAGGGGGGTTGGGTAGGGACTTTTGCATTATATATTATCACGTAACTTAAATATTTCTTTCTGTGCCCTGGTTATCAAGAAACACAGAAAAATTAATGCTCAAAATAACATTAGTTAGTAAAGCCCCTGATGCTGGGAAAGACTGAGAGCAACAGGAGAAGGGGATGGCAGAGGATGAGATGATTGGAGAAGTATCACCAATTCAACCGGCATGAATTTGAGCAAACCAAGGATAAAGTGGAGGACAGAGGAGTTGAAAAAAGTCAGACACAACTGAACGACTGAACAACAACAATGTGCTTACTATGTCAAACTGCCTTGTGACAGCAACATAGAAAAATATCTTTCTTGTAGTGGGAAAATAGGAGATCCTGGTTTTCCTATTTCTTTGAGAAAAGAGAACTTGCAATTATGCTTTCAGGCAAAGTTCCTTTAATTGCTTACGTTTCTACATATCTATTTGTCGAGATTAACAGCAGGTTTTTCACGTAGTTGGGCAATTAGGATAAGCATTTTTTGTGATTTAATAAAACAATATCTTGATATTTTAAAAAGTTTTTTTTTCAACTAAATTCACATATTAGAAAGTTTCTACATTATGAAAGTCTCTCTTTGAAGTGACATTATATAGCTATTTTCAGAATGACTGTTGTACACGCTTCATGTTCATTTATATTCAACTCTTGATTATAACTCAAAAGTGTAGATCATTATTTATCCCTGAGGACTGAAAACGGCTATGTTCATCTTTTTTTTTTTTTCTGGTTTGTTCTGCAGGAATATTTTATAAAGCACTGTTTACCATGCTGTCTTCTGCTCTTGTATACATTTCTTTTAGAATTAAATACCAGTAACAAGCTGGTCATAAATGAATAGTATAGACATGACTTGTATTGCCCTTTATTTTTCACTCGTGGTTACCAAGAAGCTCAGAGTTATTACTGATAAACAGTAAAGATACTGGGTAAGATTATTAGCATATTTAGATTTGTTTCCTCCTCAAGGCTTTTGATCCTAGTATTTCTAGTAGTCTAATTATACATGTGCATTTCTTATTCAACCTCAAATTCCTTTTATGAGTAGGTATGATATAAATTGGAAGAAAAAATATGACAAAACTAGACAGCATATTAAAAGAGAGCCATCACTTTGCCACCAAAGGTCTGTATAGTCAAAGCTATGGTCTTTCCAGCAGTCATGTATGGATGTGAGGGTTGGATCATAAAGAAGGCTGAGCTCTGAATAGCTGATGTTTTCAAACTGTGGTGCTGGAGAAGACTCTTGAATGTCCCTTGGGCTGCAAGGAGATGAAACCAGTCAATCTTAAAGGAAACCAACCCTGAATATTCATTGAAAGGATGGATGCTGAAATTCCAATACTTTGGCCACCTGATGGGAAGAGGTGACTCATGAAAAGACCCTGATGCAGGGATAGATTGAGGGCAGCAGGAAAAGGGGGCAGCAAAGGATGAGATGGTTGCATGGAATTACTGACTCAACAGACATGAGTTGAGCAGACTCGGGGTGGGGGGAAAGTTAAGGATAGGGAAACCTGGCATGCTGCAGTCCATGGGGTCACAAAGAGTTGAATATGGTTTAGCGAATGAACAACAAAAGGTATAAGTACATAAATAATCAGTAACTGGTTACTTTGTTACATTATTTAAAACATAATAGAATACAGTAATAGAGCCATCATGGTCCAGCTACTCTCTTGCTAGTATCCAGCAGAGCTCTGAAAGCTTTCTTTGCAAACACAGGTCATGGATATTCATCACAGTTTCTTTTTTTTTAAGATAAAGATGAAGTCAGAGAAGTTACGTGACATAATCAGCTAATGGAGAAACTACAGGTTTCAGGGGTGAATAAGAGTCTAGCTGTCTGTACTATATTCCAGTCAACAGATGACTGAGTTACAAGAGCTTCTGTGAGTTGAAAACTCAGCTGTATTTTCTGCTCTCTGCCCTACAAGCAATAATAAAGATGAAGTAATTGTAAGTTAGTTAAAACTCTTCAAAGATAGTAACAATGGAAGTTATGTATCCAATCACAAGCCCATCCTTCTGTTTCTACAAATAAAGTAAATGAAGCAACGCTGATGACTACATATTAGCATAAGAAAATAGAAAGGGCAGAGGTGAAGCAGCCAAGGTCTCTAAGGAAAACATTTTAAATAATTGGAGAAATACATACATTTCGTACGACTCCAGTATAAATTCAAATTTAGCTACTTAGAATTATGTACGTGCATATACCTTAAAATGAATATAGCTCAAGCTGTGAGATTAGAATTTTAAAGAAAAAAAGAACTGATTAATAAGGACTATCAGGATACCTAGCAAATACCATCAGCATGACAGAACGCATCCCAGTCCCTGAGACACGATGGCAGTTCCTACCAGTCCCTCACCCCTGAAAGGAAAAAATGAGATGCTGGCTTTGCCTGGAGACAGGGTAACAACTCAAAGGTCTAAAACATTCGAGGACATGTATGTACATCTTGCATGAAGAAAAAGTACACAGAAGCAGCCCTGTCTGGTATCTCTAGCTCTCCTATTGGATTTTGAATTCAGTGAATATAGTTGACATCAGAGCAGACTTAAAGAGGACCCAAAGCAGGCTTTCCTGGTGGCTCAGGGGGGAAGAAATCTGCCTCCTAGTGCAGGAGATACAGGTCTGCTCCCTGATCTGGGAGGATCCCACACATGCCTGTGTGCCACAACTACTGAGCTTGTGCTCTAGAGCCTGGGAGCTGCAACTACCAAAGCCCATGTGCCCTAGAGCCATGTCCAGAAACAAGAGAAGCCCACATATCACCACTACAGAGCAGGCCCTGCTCACCACAACTAAAGAGAAAAGCCTGCGACCCCATAGACTGGAGCCCGCCAGGCTCCTCTATCCATGGAATTCTCTAGGTACGGAAACTGCAGTGGGCAGCCATTCCCTTCTCCAGAAGATCTTCCTGACTCAGGGATCAAACCCAGGTCTTTGGCACTGCAGGTGGAGTCCTTACTGTCTGAGCCACCAGAGAAGCCCAAGAAAGACTCAGCACACCGAAAAACAATAAATAAATAATGAATAAATAATTTTCCTAAAAAAAGAAAAAGAGGAACCAAAGACACAGTGAAAGCCTCCTATATTCCTAGAATTCAGACTGATGCTCTAATAATTATGCACTCAGAAATAAGTATAAATCTAACAAGTATGAAATGTTAAGCAGAAAAATAGTTGCTTCCACTGAACTTGGCTACATGATTCTCACAGCAAACTAACGATTAGAAGACCGATCTCAATCCATTTCCTGGAGTACACTTTTTTTTTATTGCTCCTACTAGCCATTAATCTAAGAGGTCATATATGTAGCAGTAATCCAAAGATTCTTTGTTGCTTGCTGAAAGATATGCAGGTGCCTAGTTGAGGAGTTAAATACCTAAGTCTTTTCCCATGAGACAGTTTTCTTCATGGAAAAAACCTTTTTTTAAAAACGAGGCCTCACTGGTGCCCAGATTTTGTGAATCTACTATGAATTAGGTTAGCCAGGAGTTACATACATGAAATAAAACAATTAGAGAATTCTACACAGTATAAGCTAGGGAGAAAGAATGCAAGCAGCTTGGGGAGAACAGAACAGATGTAAGAACTCAAAGACCATTGCTGATTGGAAACAGGATCAGTGGGTTTCAATTTGAGCTTTAGAGGTACTAAGATAATGCTAAATGAACTCTGAAAACAAGAAGAGAGATGTTGTTAGTTCAAAGGAAAGTGAGGCATCATGAACGAAAGTAAGAGAAGCTCCTGCGATGAGAGAAGATATCACTGGGCCCTGTCTAGGTGGGCTCTGCTGACGTGACCAGCAAAGAATAAACTACAAATGTAAAAAGAAAGTCCAGAGCAGCTGAGCAGCTGCCAGAACGCTAGTGTCAATTTTGTAGGATTCTATAAATCTTAGAGTACCTCCATTACATAAGTATATTATCACCATGCATGAATTTTTACAAGAAATTATTCCCCCTACCTTTTACTGAGTATCTTCTATAGTTAGGTATAGTACTTGGAATAGGAACAGAAAATATAATTGTGCACAGAATTTATACTCCAGTGGGGAAATGCCATTAATTTTGATAATGAGGATGATAACAGGAAAATGTCTTTATTTGATTTTTTATAATATTTCAATTATAAAATAATAGAGTTTTAGAATGTATCATGTTGTATTCATTCATTCAATCAAGCAACATTTGTTAAATGCCTACATCAAAGACCAGAAGATAAGAAAATAATCCTCCTATATTCCTAGAATTCAGACTGATGCTCTAATAATTATGCACTCAGAAATAAGTATAAATCTAACAAGTATGAAATGTTAAGCAGAAAAATAGTTGCTTCCACTGAACTTGGCTACATGATTCTCACAGCAAACTAACGATTAGAAGACCGATCTCAATCCATTTCCTGGAGTACACTTTTTTTTTATTGCTCCTACTAGCCATTAATCTAAGAGGTCATATATGTAGCAGTAATCCAAAGATTCTTTGTTGCTTGCTGAAAGATATGCAGGTGCCTAGTTGAGGAGTTAAATACCTAAGTCTTTTCCCATGAGACAGTTTTCTTCATGGAAAAAACCTTTTTTTAAAAACGAGGCCTCACTGGTGCCCAGATTTTGTGAATCTACTATGAATTAGGTTAGCCAGGAGTTACATACATGAAATAAAACAATTAGAGAATTCTACACAGTATAAGCTAGGGAGAAAGAATGCAAGCAGCTTGGGAGAACAGAACAGATGTAAGAACTCAAAGACCATTGCTGATTGGAAACAGGATCAGTGGGTTTCAATTTGAGCTTTAGAGGTACTAAGATAATGCTAAATGAACTCTGAAAACAAGAAGAGAGATGTTGTTAGTTCAAAGGAAAGTGAGGCATCATGAACGAAAGTAAGAGAAGCTCCTGCGATGAGAGAAGATATCACTGGGCCCTGTCTAGGTGGGCTCTGCTGACGTGACCAGCAAAGAATAAACTACAAATGTAAAAAGAAAGTCCAGAGCAGCTGAGCAGCTGCCAGAACGCTAGTGTCAATTTTGTAGGATTCTATAAATCTTAGAGTACCTCCATTACATAAGTATATTATCACCATGCATGAATTTTTACAAGAAATTATTCCCCCTACCTTTTACTGAGTATCTTCTATAGTTAGGTATAGTACTTGGAATAGGAACAGAAAATATAATTGTGCACAGAATTTATACTCCAGTGGGGGGAAATGCCATTAATTTTGATAATGAGGATGATAACAGGAAAATGTCTTTATTTGATTTTTTATAATATTTCAATTATAAAATACTAGAGTTTTAGCATGTATCATGTTGTATTCATTCATTCAATCAAGCAACATTTGTTAAATGCCTACAATCAGGATCATTAGTTATGAAAAAATATTGACTCAGTTCAAATGACTATAATTCATTTCAAATAAGGACATAAGGAGATACCATACCAAATCCTTGCCAATATGCCTGAAAGGAGTTCCTTTCTGTACGACGTCTATGGCGTATTTCTGCAGAGTTGCTGCCTCTGTCTGGAAATTTCTCCCCAATTCCCCTTTCTGTCAAGATTCAGTTCAAGTGCCACCTCTTCCATGAATCCTCGTCTGACTTAAAGTCAAGTGTGTCTTGTACACACCACCATTTTAACAAAAGTGCATCAAATTATGATAATTTATCTGCCTCCCTCTCACCCTACAACACACACTTAACTGTGAGCTTTTCGATGCCATCTTTTTTTTTTTTAAAGATTTATTTATTTATTTATTTATTTGAGGTGGGTGGGGTGGGAAGGGAGGGGAGCAGGCGGGCCACTTCTATTGATCTTTCATTTGTCCATTTTCATCCATCTTTGTTCTTTGGCCTGTGTGGGCCTCCCGTCGCGGTGGCCTCTGTTGTCGCAGAGCACCGGCTCTGGGTGCATGTGCTCCAGAGCCCCGGACACATCAGTCCAGCCACTCCGCGGCACACGGGATCTTCCCAGGCCAGGGATCGAACCGGCGCCCCTTGCACTGCAAGGTGGTGTCCTTACCCACTGGACCACCAGGGAAGCCCTCGATGCCATCTTTATTCCTGTTCTGTCTTAGCAACTGAAACAATGCCAGATATAAGAAGTGCTCAAGAGGAGGAAAAAAGCAAGGCCAAGGGACTTCCCTGGTGGTCCAGTGGTTTAGAATCCACCTGCCAATGCATGGGACACAGGCCTGATCCCTGGTCCATGAAGATCCCACAAAGCCTGTGTGCCACAGCTACTGAAGTCTGTGCAATCTACAGCCAGTGCTCTGCAACAAGAGAAGCCATTGCAACAAGAAGCCCATGCACCACAACGAAGAATAGCCCCTGTTCACCACAACTAGAGAAAAGCCCACACAGCAATGAAGACCCAGCAGAGACAAAAAAAAAAAAAGAGGTACTTAATAAATGTTCCTGAAGGACAATCTCATCCTAATGAGCCTCAGGGGCAGTGTGTGTGATTGCTGCAGGGCTTCCGCGCTGGGAGCTGGTGGAGGGTCCAGCTATGCAGGTCTTCTGCTCCTGTAAGCATGACAAGTTCACTGCCACATTCCAGTCATCTCTGGGATGTTCCCCCACACTACCCCATTACGTACGATGACTTTTGCTTTTTCACTTAGATCTAGCTGCAATTTCACCCTCCAGAGAAAACTCTCCTGATCTACAACAGACCTCCTGAGGGTCTTTCATTCCACCCCCATCCAGCCTTCTCACTCACTGCAGAGCCTGTATCACTGTCTGCTCTCTCTGGTTTGTCCACTCATCACTGCTCCCAGTCAGAATGCAAGTCCCCTGAGAGCTGATTTCTTGCTGGTGTCCCTCACTGCAGTATTCCCAGTATCTATCACAGTGCCTGACATCTGGTAAAGTACTCAAAAATCCATTACAATGGAATAAAAAAGTGAAT
This sequence comes from Tragulus kanchil, assembly GCA_022376925.1. Taxonomy (NCBI): domain Eukaryota; kingdom Metazoa; phylum Chordata; class Mammalia; order Artiodactyla; family Tragulidae; genus Tragulus; species Tragulus kanchil. Next base: position 264,782,424 of record JAIOJX010000004.1, on the reverse strand, counting down.
GAGAAATTCAGATCTCTTTATCTACAAATGAGCTTCCCTAGTTGCTACTGGTAAAGAATCCACTTGCCAATTCAGGATCCCTGGGTCGGGAAGATCCCCTGGTGAAGAACGTGGCAACCCATTCCAATATTCATGCCTGGGAAACTCCACGGACAGAGAAAGCTGGCAGGCTACAGTCCGTGGGGTCACAAAGAGTTGGATAGGACGGGGAAACTGAACAAGTCCACAAGAGGCAAACAACGGTTCATAAGCTGCATTCTGCCTGCTGGTCAATTCTGGTTGGCATATAAGAAGTGCTCAAGAGGAGGAAAAAAGCAAGGCCAAGGGACTTCCCTGGTGGTCCAGTGGTTTAGAATCCACCTGCCAATGCATGGGACACAGGCCTGATCCCTGGTCCATGAAGATCCCACAAAGCCTGTGTGCCACAGCTACTGAAGTCTGTGCAATCTACAGCCAGTGCTCTGCAACAAGAGAAGCCATTGCAACAAGAAGCCCATGCACCACAACGAAGAATAGCCCCTGTTCACCACAACTAGAGAAAAGCCCACACAGCAATGAAGACCCAGCAGAGACAAAAAAAAAAAAAAGAGGTACTTAATAAATGTTCCTGAAGGACAATCTCATCCTAATGAGCCTCAGGGGCAGTGTGTGTGATTGCTGCAGGGCTTCCGCGCTGGGAGCTGGTGGAGGGTCCAGCTATGCAGGTCTTCTGCTCCTGTAAGCATGACAAGTTCACTGCCACATTCCAGTCATCTCTGGGATGTTCCCCCACACTACCCCATTACGTACGATGACTTTTGCTTTTTCACTTAGATCTAGCTGCAATTTCACCCTCCAGAGAAAACTCTCCTGATCTACAACAGACCTCCTGAGGGTCTTTCATTCCACCCCCATCCAGCCTTCTCACTCACTGCAGAGCCTGTATCACTGTCTGCTCTCTCTGGTTTGTCCACTCATCACTGCTCCCAGTCAGAATGCAAGTCCCCTGAGAGCTGATTTCTTGCTGGTGTCCCTCACTGCAGTATTCCCAGTATCTATCACAGTGCCTGACATCTGGTAAAGTACTCAAAAATCCATTACAATGGAATAAAAAAGTGAATGAGAAATTCAGATCTCTTTATCTACAAATGAGCTTCCCTAGTTGCTACTGGTAAAGAATCCACTTGCCAATTCAGGATCCCTGGGTCGGGAAGATCCCCTGGTGAAGAACGTGGCAACCCATTCCAATATTCATGCCTGGGAAACTCCACGGACAGAGAAAGCTGGCAGGCTACAGTCCGTGGGGTCACAAAGAGTTGGATAGGACGGGGAAACTGAACAAGTCCACAAGAGGCAAACAACGGTTCATAAGCTGCATTCTGCCTGCTGGTCAATTCTGGTTGGCATGCCTGTTATTTCTAAAACTTTCGAATGAGCTGCCAATTTTGAAAAGTCAGAGGTCTCACATTTTTTGAAATTTCAAAATTCAGACTTTTTGAAATAGTGGAAGAAGAGGCAATTTAGTGCCTGCAGTCCCAATTGGAAAAATCGGTAGAGGTAACGGCTTTCCAGACCACCAGATCGTCCCACACCTGCCCCTACATCACTTGTTTCTGCTTGAGGGCGGTTTGGGTTTTGGCCCCGGTCTCTCATGCCTTCCAACACAGTCACGTTAACTACTGCAGGCTCTGCTCTCCCGGACTGCTGTTGCTGCTAAACCTTGGACTATGTCTTTACGGATAAATTAGCACAAGAACATACCTTTGAATTATTCTTGCAGTATGACATGGAAAAATTAAATAATTAAAATCAAAACCTGAATTCATTACACACTAGAAGAAAATCTAAGTGACTGGTTAACAGATCGCAAGGCAGTAGAAGAAAATAATCATTAAAACATTAGAAAGCAAATGAACCAGGATGAAGTAGGTCTAACTACTATGACTAAGACTTGTTAACTGTAATTAAAGTTCACAAAGAAATAAATGAATCCCAAGTGAAGAATGGACAGACACATTTTGAAGTGATTCGGAGAACAAACAGAATTGGCCAACTAACATATTAAAAGATAATCCATTTTGGGGCTTCCCCTGGTGGTCCAGTGGGTAAGGACACTGCCTTGCAGTGCAAGGGGCGCCGGTTTGATCCCTGGCCTGGGAAGATTCCACGTGCCGCGGAGTGGCTGGACTGATGTGTCCAATCACCGAGCCGGAGCACTGGAGCGCATGCGCCCAGAGCTGGTGCTCTGCAATGACAGACGCCACCGCGATGGGAGGCCCACATGAGCCAAAGAACAAAGACGGATGAAAATAGAGAAATGAAAGACCAATAGAAGTGGCTCGCCCGCTCCCCTCCTTCCCCAACCCGACCCCCACCCAAAATAAATAAATAAATAAATCTTCAAAAAAAAAAAGATAATCCATTTCATCAGCAACCCAACAGATACAGATTACAATGAGATTCCTTTTCATCTACCTCATTAATGTATTCACCGACATGTGCTGAGTGGTTACTGTGATCCTGACACCATCAACTTGGTGAAATTTTTTTTACCTGGTAATAATTTTAAGATTCAGTAAGATGATTACCACCATCACACAGTGAAAATGAATTTTATAATGTGCATCAAAAATCATAAAATAGTTACTACCCTGAAACTTAGTAAGGAAACTTCCTGGAATTTGTTCTAGGGAAATAGTATAGCAAAGATTAATGTATGAGGATGTTAATCATAGCATAATTTATAATATCAAGAATATCAGAAACCTAAATGTCTAACAATAAAAAGTGATCATATAAATTATGACACATTCAAATGACAGGCAGTTATGCATACTTTAAAACTGTGTTTTCAAAGACTATTTAATGACATGGAGAAAATGCTGATGAAAAATTAAAAGTCTATATTTAAAAAATAATTTCATATATCTAATTAAAGTGATCCATTCTTTCTTGCCTCAAGAGTCAGGAGTTATTTTTGCTTTCCACAGACATGCTATCTAATACTTCTCCCCATCATGCAAAGCATATAACACTTCTCCATTTATTTCTTAATTCTAGTAGGTACCAAAATAAAGGATCTCACTGTGTGCAGTGTAGCATTATTCACAGTAGCCAAGACATGGAAACAATGTAGCTGTCTTTCAATGAACCAAAGGATAACCATGAGAAAGCAGGAGCTTTTGTGTTTGCAACAACCTGGATGAACCTTAAAAGCATGATGCTCAGTGAAGTTAGTCAGACAGAAACTGACAAATGCTGTATTATTGCTTATATGTGGAGTCTAAAAATGACAGAAGCAGGGTGTAGAGTAGCGGTTACCAGGGTTTGGGAAGTGGGGTCAGGGGAGATATACAGGTCAAACTCCCAGTTGTAACTGATTCTGAGGATCTAGTGCACAGCCCAGTGGTTAGAGCTAGCGATACTGTACCACAAACTTGAACATGCCAGTAAGGTAAATCTTAAAATGTTCTCACCACAAAAGAAAAATGGAAATCATGTGACAGAATCGATGTATCAAATCAACATGTTTTATACTTAAACTTACACAATATTATGGCTCAACTGCATCTCAATAAAACTGGGAAGAAAATAAAATAAAGTCTCAGAAAAACAGAACTGCTACCTGGGAAACCAAGAAACAGTATGACTGCATACATGTTAAACTTATCTAAAGTACTGAGCAGTGATCTAGACTTGTCCTATAGAAAGACAGGAAGAAAGACAAGGAGCAGGAAGAAAGCAGAACACAAAAGACGAAAACTAGCGTTGAGAGAGGAGGCCGAGATGCATGAAAAGAGCTTACGAAGGACAGAGACTCTAAAAGGACAGGGCTGAATTTTAAGGAAATTCTCTGCACGACACCATGGCATTAGCACTTAAGAATTTCCCTTTTTCAGGTATTTATAGTTTTATGTAGATCAGACAAGACACTTACAAGAAGCATTATCTGTTTCTTGTAACACCAACCACAGGAAGGGCCAGAAAGGATGTCATGGTAGAAAAAGCAGAACTACCCCGCTACCATGAAAAGAATAACAACAAAAATTGAAAGTCTGATGGCACCAAAATAAACTGTCTATACGAAAGAGGATTATAGTAAACCAAGGAGGAAGTTGAACCTCAGTTTTGGAATTACTGAACTGTGCAAAGGCAGAAACCAATCTGCACGGTCATCAGCACTCTGGAGCCAAACGACTCTACACGCCCAGCGGGGCCAAGAAAGCGCCTGGAGCACAGCTACACGGATAACCATGAGAAAGCAGGAGCTTTTGTGTTTGCAACAACCTGGATGAACCTTAAAAGCATGATGCTCAGTGAAGTTAGTCAGACAGAAACTGACAAATGCTGTATTATTGCTTATATGTGGAGTCTAAAAATGACAGAAGCAGGGTGTAGAGTAGCGGTTACCAGGGTTTGGGAAGTGGGGTCAGGGGAGATATACAGGTCAAACTCCCAGTTGTAACTGATTCTGAGGATCTAGTGCACAGCCCAGTGGTTAGAGCTAGCGATACTGTACCACAAACTTGAACATGCCAGTAAGGTAAATCTTAAAATGTTCTCACCACAAAAGAAAAATGGAAATCATGTGACAGAATCGATGTATCAAATCAACATGTTTTATACTTAAACTTACACAATATTATGGCTCAACTGCATCTCAATAAAACTGGGGAAGAAAATAAAATAAAGTCTCAGAAAAACAGAACTGCTACCTGGAATCCAAGAAACAGTATGACTGCATACATGTTAAACTTATCTAAAGTACTGAGCAGTGATCTAGACTTGTCCTATAGAAAGACAGGAAGAAAGACAAGGAGCAGGAAGAAAGCAGAACACAAAAGACGAAAACTAGCGTTAAGAGAGGAGGCCGAGATGCATGAAAAGAGCTTACGAAGGACAGAGACTCTAAAAGGACAGGGCTGAATTTTAAGGAAATTCTCTGCACGACACCATGGCATTAGCACTTAAGAATTTCCCTTTTTCAGGTATTTATAGTTTTATGTAGATCAGACAAGACACTTACAAGAAGCATTATCTGTTTCTTGTAACACCAACCACAGGAAGGGCCAGAAAGGATGTCATGGTAGAAAAAGCAGAACTACCCCGCTACCATGAAAAGAATAACAACAAAAATTGAAAGTCTGATGGCACCAAAATAAACTGTCTATACGAAAGAGGATTATAGTAAACCAAGGAGGAAGTTGAACCTCAGTTTTGGAATTACTGAACTGTGCAAAGGCAGAAACCAATCTGCACGGTCATCAGCACTCTGGAGCCAAACGACTCTACACGCCCAGCGGGGCCAAGAAAGCGCCTGGAGCACAGCTACACGGCTACTCCTGAAGCACTGCTAAACCACTGTCTGTGCCTCAGTGTGGAGGCTCTCTGAACTACAGACTCATCAGAAAGAAACTCAGCTACCATCTCTGGCCTCCTAAGGAATGAGTACAACATTGAGGCCTAGAGAAAGCCAAAGGAGTCACTTGCAGAAAGAGTAAAAGATGACGGTGGGCTCTCTTCTGAGTGACAATGGAATTTTTCATTAAAATGAGTGGGCGGAGTCACCCCATAGAGAATACATGTACAAAGTGGCAAGGGGACACCCTCCTGCATCCTTGTAAGAAAGTGAGCAGACCTGCTCACCTATGCCGTTGGTTACATACATTGTTCCGTACAGCTTGCCTTTCCTGTCCTTCTTTTGAGTTCTTATAAGGGACTTCTATGGACTCTCATTTCATATTTACACTCTTACAATTTAACCATGACGTTAAAGGATTTCAAAACTTCTCCTTCCCCTCACTCTGTCTGACCATCTCCCTCTTCCTAAAGTCTGGTTTTATTTATATACCTACATATTGCAACATCACAGCTCTGCAAATGACTGCTTTTCTGACATTTTGGCTTGCGGGGAGACTCAGAAACCTTGAGATACCCATTCAGGGCATTTTCACATCCACTGCTTTATCTCTTGATGTTAGTAAGCTGTATTTAGCCCCTTGTTATACCTCTGAATTTCCATTCCCTGGACAACACCACCACCATCGTTGGTCTGCTTCTCTCCAAGCACGTTCATAAACTCAAATCCATCAAAATCAGTGATCTTATGCAGTCTTTGTTTTTCGCTTCTTTCATTCTTTAATTATCTTTTAATTTATGACTAGTTCTTACTTTCTTTATCATTATTCTCCATTCATCTCAATATCCACTTTAACCTATCTTAAAAATCTGTATTCTTGGGACTTGGCTGGCAAGTGGTTAGAACTCTGGGCCTACAACACAGGGGACGTGAGTTCGACTCCTGATCAGGGAACTGAGATCTTACTTACATGCCATGTGGCATAGAAACCCCCAGAAATCTGTATTCTCTACTTTTATACTAAATCTGCTTAAAACTGAACAGGCCTAACATAAAAATTTTCCTGACACTGATACTTTTATTGTTACTCATATTATAACTGGTAACAAGTAAGACTACAGCTTTAACTTCTTCTTCATGGGTATGAGGTAATCTGGCTGAAACATCTACTCCTTTATCTGTCCTAGTTCTGACTTGGCTGGATGTTCATTTCCCTCTTAAAAGACACCTGGCCAGGTCTTGCACAGGCAGCTGCTCATTCGTGCGGTGGGAAAACCTTTCCATGTAGTGCAAGCCTAGCTTTCAGTCAAGAGAGCATGGGTGGCTGGATTCCCTGACTTCCTTCTTCTAAAACTAAATCCTGCTCACTCTGCTTTTCATGTCACTTTCCTTCTACAGTGCTTCAGGTTCCGAAATAACGCCTTGCTCATGGACAAGTGCTGTGCCAGTTTTCCTATCTGTATTCTAGAAGCCAATATGCCTTTAATTCTCAGTTTGTGACTTTTTCCCTCTCTACTCTCATTCAAGCTCTGGACAGTCTTCCTCTAGTTTGGCTCAATTTCTGTCACCCAATTTTTCTAAAATTACACCTTTTCATATTCTAAATCTCTATGTTCTACTTCTTTCAGTGTTCCTACATCTTAGCTTCCAGTTCAATACTCAAGATTCTCTCATCTTCCTCACCACAGCCCATTTGCCCTGACCTTTTACTGTCCTATGTATGAATTTTACTATACTGTGAAAGGGTTCCCTGAGGACTTAGCAGGTAATGAATCTGGCTACAATGCAGGAGATGTCAGGAGACGTGGATTTGATCCCTGGGTCCGAAAGATCCCCTGGAGACGAAGTGGCAACCCCCTCCAGTATTCTTGCCTGAAAAATCCCATGAACAGAGGAGCCTGATGGGCTACAGTCCATGGTATCGTAAAGAGTTGGACACAACTGAGAACATACTGTGAGAGACCTAAAAATCTTCTCAATGGGACAACTATACTACAATGTGATAGCAGCTTCTTATATTAACATCTTTTAGAATTTGACTCCTTCCCAAATTTTTTGTAAAAATTATACTTAAGGTTACATACATTAGGCAGTTATACCTGAATATTCATTGGAAGAACTAACGCAGAAACAGAAGCCACAATACTTTGGCCATGTAGTGCAAGGAACCAACTCACTGGAAAAGACCCTGATGCTGGGAAAGACTGAAGGCAGAAAGAAGGGGTGACAGAGGATGAGATAGTTGGATGGCATCAATGACTGAAAGGACTTATGTTTGAGCAAAATCCAGGAGATAGTGAAGGACAAGGAAGCCTGGCATGCTGCAGTCCATAGGATTACAATGAGTCAGACTCAACTGAGCAACTAAACAACAATAACCAAGGACAGAGATGGGTAAGAATTGTCTAGAGAGGAAATTTTTAACACCTGAAACTCATACAGTGCTGTAGGTCTATTACATATCAATCAAACTGGAGAAGTTTTAAAAATTAAAAAATTAATCTATACAGAATCTTACTTATATCCACCAATGTTTGTTCATTTACCTGATAAGATGTACAGGGAAGAAGGAAAAGGTAGAGACTGTCAAAAGGGGAAAATGATTAGTAAGAGAGTCTAGAAGTTTAGACGACTCTGTAAAAAAGTGAGAGTTAAATAGATAAAATCAAATGGGCATATGTGCCTCTCAATTGTTTTACTTCGAAACAACTCTGCATTAAACTATGCAAATTTCAAGGGGATGTTAAGGTTAACAGAGTCAAATTTATCAATCAAGCATCTGTTTTCATACTAATACAAAACAGAAATGGTTCTCCTTTGAAAGAATGTGAATTTAGCTTCCTATTTGTTAGAAGTCCTGTAAAAACGTTAGAGGCTGTACTTTACAGATTCTGCAGGAAACATGCCAGTCTACAATTCAAAGAGGCCAGAAGTCTGTTTTAGCCTGAATGCAGTCCCTTCCTTCACACTGTCTTCTCAGTAGCCTCTTTCCTCTCTTCTTCAGGACTTCCATCTGTTGCCATGGATACCTATTCCTCAGGCTTTGACATGGGATTGTCTCCTCCCTGCTGGCCCAGTTTCTGGTACCAAGTATTGTTTTCTCGTGGACCAGCCCCTAGCACTGCCCCAGGGCCACCAGCAGGCATTCGGGGAGCTTCTTCTTCTCTTTGACTCTGAGCAAGGGGAGGCAAGGGCTGAATAAATGGAAGGACCTTGAAAATACTGATAGCATTCATGACACAAGACATAATTGATAAGATTAGCTAAGCAATATGAAGATAAAAAAATGTGACACTGGGCTTCCCTGGTGGTCCAGTGGGTAAAGAGTCCGCCTTGCACTGCAAGGGGCATGGGTTCAATCTCTGGCCCCAGAAGATCCCGCGTGCCACGGAGCAGCTGGACCAGTGTGTCCAGTTGTGAGCCAAGGACAAGGAAGCCTGGCATGCTGCAGTCCATAGGATTACAATGAGTCAGACTCAACTGAGCAACTAAACAACAATAACCAAGGACAGAGATGGGTAAGAATTGTCTAGAGAGGAAATTTTTAACACCTGAAACTCATACAGTGCTGTAGGTCTATTACATATCAATCAAACTGGAGAAGTTTTAAAAATTAAAAAATTAATCTATACAGAATCTTACTTATATCCACCAATGTTTGTTCATTTACCTGATAAGATGTACAGGGAAGAAGGAAAAGGTAGAGACTGTCAAAAGGGGAAAATGATTAGTAAGAGAGTCTAGAAGTTTAGACGACTCTGTAAAAAAGTGAGAGTTAAATAGATAAAATCAAATGGGCATATGTGCCTCTCAATTGTTTTACTTCGAAACAACTCTGCATTAAACTATGCAAATTTCAAGGGGATGTTAAGGTTAACAGAGTCAAATTTATCAATCAAGCATCTGTTTTCATACTAATACAAAACAGAAATGGTTCTCCTTTGAAAGAATGTGAATTTAGCTTCCTATTTGTTAGAAGTCCTGTAAAAACGTTAGAGGCTGTACTTTACAGATTCTGCAGGAAACATGCCAGTCTACAATTCAAAGAGGCCAGAAGTCTGTTTTAGCCTGAATGCAGTCCCTTCCTTCACACTGTCTTCTCAGTAGCCTCTTTCCTCTCTTCTTCAGGACTTCCATCTGTTGCCATGGATACCTATTCCTCAGGCTTTGACATGGGATTGTCTCCTCCCTGCTGGCCCAGTTTCTGGTACCAAGTATTGTTTTCTCGTGGACCAGCCCCTAGCACTGCCCCAGGGCCACCAGCAGGCATTCGGGGAGCTTCTTCTTCTCTTTGACTCTGAGCAAGGGGAGGCAAGGGCTGAATAAATGGAAGGACCTTGAAAATACTGATAGCATTCATGACACAAGACATAATTGATAAGATTAGCTAAGCAATATGAAGATAAAAAAATGTGACACTGGGCTTCCCTGGTGGTCCAGTGGGTAAAGAGTCCGCCTTGCACTGCAAGGGGCATGGGTTCAATCTCTGGCCCCAGAAGATCCCGCGTGCCACGGAGCAGCTGGACCAGTGTGTCCAGTTGTGAGCCAGCGCTCTGGAGCACATGTGCCCAGAGCTGGTGCTTTGCAACCAGAGAGGCCACTGAAATGGGAAGCCCACACAGGCCGAAGAATAAAGATGAATGAAAATAAACAAAAAATCAATAAAGGAGGCCAAAATTAAAAAAAAAAATAAAGTGATACCTGATGGGCCAGAATATAGATGTTGTGTCCAACGTCTTTTGGAGAAACATCGTCGTCTCCACCTGCGTCATCCCCATGGCCACACTCCAGGCCTTGGTTATAGGCATTCTTCATCACATCCACCTACCAAAACACCAACAACAACAAGACCTGAAATGCCACGAAAAACATGCATTTTCATCATTTATGAGGTATAATTAAAGATGGGAATGCTTCCTAAGACTTGAAATATATAGAAGAATTCTAAATGAAAATGGCCTTAGAAACCATCTTTACTTAAATGACTATGGAATTCTCTTCCTACATAATTCCCTGTTTTCCTTGGAAAAGTTGGCTTTGCTTTTTATTTATTTATTTATTTTTGGCAGGGGGTGGGTTGGGGAGGGAGAGGGTGGGTGGGCCACTTCTATTGGTCTTTCATTTATCTATTTTCATCCTCTTTGTTCTTTGGCCCGTGTGGACCTCCCATCATGGTGGCCTCTGTTGTCACAGAGCACCGGCTCTGGGCGCATGTGCTCCAGAGCTCCGGCTCAGTAATTGGACACATCTGTCTAGCTGCTCCGCGGCACGTGGGATCTTCCCAGGCCAGGGACCGAACCAGCGCCCTTTGTACTGCAAGGTGGTGTCTTTACCCACTGGACCACGAAGGAAGCCCTGGCTTTGCTTTTTGAAAGCTGACAGTGCCCAAGTTCCCATGAATCAGGAGACTTAGGATCTCTGCTAACCATCCATTATTTATTAAGAGTACACTAATAACAAGAATTAAGGGTCCAGAGTCATGTACAAATGTGAGGGCTGGAATATAAAGAAGACTGAGTGCTGAAGAATTGATGCTTTCGAATTGCATTGCTAGAAAAGACTCTTGAGAGTCTCTTGGACTGCGAGGAGATCAAACCAGTCAATCCTAAAGGAAATCAACCCTGCACATTCATTGAAAGGACTGATACTGAAGCTGAAGCTCCAATACTTTGGCCACCTGATACAAAGAGATGACTCACTGGAAAAGACCCTGACGCTGGGAAAAATAGAAGGCAGAAGGCAACATAGGATGAAATGGTTGGATGGCATCACCGACTGAATGGACATGAGTTTGGGCAAACTCCAGGAGATGGTGAAACACAGGGAAGCCTGGCAAGCTACAGTCCACGGGGTCCAAAGAGTTGGACGTGACTTAGCGACTGCACAGCAACATCAACAACAAGAACACATGGCACTGGATACCATCCTCTGCCCTAAGGACCCAACAGTGGATATGACAGAGTATCTGCCCTCAGGGAGCTTACATCAATGTGAGAGCCAGCAAGTCAAGAGGTCAGCCCCACAGTCCTGCCTGCAGCAGAGCTGTGTGAAGTGCTCAGTAAGTACAGGGCAGGGGTATCAATTCAGGCAGGAGGTGAAGGGTGGGCCACAAAGAGGAATTAGATGATGAGACAACAGTGCTGTAGAGAAAGGAAATGGTATTTTGAAAGGACCATTGTAGAGATATTGTTGAATGCACGTATAACTCACCACCCCCACTTAACCATGAGGAGGAAGAAATGTCTTCTTCTTCCTGGACCACCACTTTGCAGACACTATGCTGTCATTGAATATGTGTTAAGTCAAACTGCACCTTATCTTCCTCTTTATCTGCACTCCTCCACTTCATTCCTTACTGGTAAAGACAGCAAAAGAATCCTTCATACACTGTGCTTCTCTGGGGCCATGATCTTCTCTCGACCATCTATGCTCCCTGCTAACATTACACATTGCTTCCCTGTCCCTTACCTGCACCTCCTGAGCTCACAATTTGTTCTAATGTTTAGCAAATGCTCTTTCACGACAATGAACCTATCCTGGCTACACATTAAAAGAAAAAAATGCCTTCACAGATTTGCCCACAGCACCGACCTTGGTACTCATACCACTGGGACTTAATCATTGTGGCACTGGCTTATATGGCTTGAGACTGTTCTCAGTACTTTCGAAACCCAATGCTGTTAAAGCAAGCTGATATTTCTCCATAATTCCCATGCCACGTGAGAAGGAAAATATAACTTCTACAATAGGAAGACAACATTGATGATCTCTGTGGATTTCCTGTCAGGTCTCCACACAATTTTCTCTAGGCTCAGCACTGTGTAATATAATCACTAAGGACAATTGCGAAAGATATTTATTTTGTTTTCATTTTCAGAAAGATGTATAAATAAAAATTTTGATGGGTACTAACATTTTATACATCTTCCTCTTATATTACAACACACAGACAACTGTTTTTTTGTCAAAAATAATTTGCAGATAGTTCAGTCAAGCGTGACAAGCTGGTTAAGAAAAGTACTTAAAATGGATAAACCACTGAAGTCATAAGGATACCAATCACACAGGCCTTTGCTCTCACGGACCTTCAGAGGTATTTGTAATGACAGGTCCTGATATGCTATCATGTCTTGGTAGAAAAGTGAAAGCTTCTAGACTTTTCTCCTGACATGTATACTATAAACTGTCCCTATTAGGTTATACATTATTAACATGGCTTTCAAAAGTTTTCTTACCAGTTCTCTGGGTCTCATGTTGAAAAGAATTCTTTCTGCATTCTCGCTGTCATGTCTGCTTTCCATTATGGCCAGCAAGAGCTTGGAGGCATTGTTCTAGAGACACATATTGAATCAATGCACATGAAAAATCTATTTCATGATTAACGAGTCCCTGCATTTGTTTTGAGATTTTTAGGACTATATTTCTTACATTAAGCAGAATTTTAAAGTGCTAGTTTGCATTGGTTTATTAACATTTTAAAATAGAATCTTTTACCTTATTGTCAATATAAAATAAGAGAAATGAATCATCTGAGATATGTTACAAAAGATATTTTAAATATTGGCGCAAAGCCATTTTGAAAACAAAATTAACTTTATCTATGCTACACATTAAAAGAAAAAAATGCCTTCACAGATTTGCCCACAGCACCGACCTTGGTACTCATACCACTGGGACTTAATCATTGTGGCACTGGCTTATATGGCTTGAGACTGTTCTCAGTACTTTCGAAACCCAATGCTGTTAAAGCAAGCTGATATTTCTCCATAATTCCCATGCCACGTGAGAAGGAAAATATAACTTCTACAATAGGAAGACAACATTGATGATCTCTGTGGATTTCCTGTCAGGTCTCCACACAATTTTCTCTAGGCTCAGCACTGTGTAATATAATCACTAAGGACAATTGCGAAAGATATTTATTTTGTTTTCATTTTCAGAAAGATGTATAAATAAAAATTTTGATGGGTACTAACATTTTATACATCTTCCTCTTATATTACAACACACAGACAACTGTTTTTTTGTCAAAAATAATTTGCAGATAGTTCAGTCAAGCGTGACAAGCTGGTTAAGAAAAGTACTTAAAATGGATAAACCACTGAAGTCATAAGGATACCAATCACACAGGCCTTTGCTCTCACGGACCTTCAGAGGTATTTGTAATGACAGGTCCTGATATGCTATCATGTCTTGGTAGAAAAGTGAAAGCTTCTAGACTTTTCTCCTGACATGTATACTATAAACTGTCCCTATTAGGTTATACATTATTAACATGGCTTTCAAAAGTTTTCTTACCAGTTCTCTGGGTCTCATGTTGAAAAGAATTCTTTCTGCATTCTCGCTGTCATGTCTGCTTTCCATTATGGCCAGCAAGAGCTTGGAGGCATTGTTCTAGAGACACATATTGAATCAATGCACATGAAAAATCTATTTCATGATTAACGAGTCCCTGCATTTGTTTTGAGATTTTTAGGACTATATTTCTTACATTAAGCAGAATTTTAAAGTGCTAGTTTGCATTGGTTTATTAACATTTTAAAATAGAATCTTTTACCTTATTGTCAATATAAAATAAGAGAAATGAATCATCTGAGATATGTTACAAAAGATATTTTAAATATTGGTGCAAAGCCATTTTGAAAACAAAATTAACTTTATCTATGATACACTAAAATACAATCATAGCTTTCTTCACTATTTCCTAAGTAGGCATTTCTATGATGAGATTCTAACAAGACAGTCAGGTGAACCAGAGTCAATGACATATTTCACAAACATGGCATATAGTTCATTAAACTTTAGCACAACTGTTTTTAACATGAAACATTAAGACATAGTAAATCAAGATCTTAAATAAACTAGATCAATAATTAGTGAGAATTAATCTACAAAATTTTAAATCCATGAGCTAGAAACAAAATATAAATTTATTGATAAGAATTTACACTCCCTACATGGTAATACATATGCAATATTTTTACCAGTTGGGTTGTAGAAGAATAATATTTTCTACCTTTAACAGAAAATCAAAACAGTTCATGTTACCTTTGATGCTTTCTAATTTGGTTTAAGAATATATTCTCTCAAACATGTTTACCTATAGAAGAAATCTTAACTCTTTCTGATTCAGCCAATATCATATCCAAAATGGGTACCACACAGTTATAGAAAGTCTTATAACACAAAGCACATTATCCCCAACATTTGGAATGATGTTTCTTCACACTGTGCTTTCAATAGCAATGTCCTAGGATTGTGGCAAGCTGCAAGACGATGAACATTTCCTGGGAGATACTTCTATACTGTTTTCATAATATTCCCAAAGATAAAAATATCTACTTTCTCATACTCTTTGAAAAGAACACAAAGAAGCAGAGTCAAGTAAATGATTTTAAGATGCTTCCTAATGCCTTGAAATTAACATCTTACAGGATGTAAAGAATTCTTTCTGCATTCTCGCTGTCATGTCTGCTTTCCATTATGGCCAGCAAGAGCTTGGAGGCATTGTTCTAGAGACACATATTGAATCAATGCACATGAAAAATCTATTTCATGATTAACGAGTCCCTGCATTTGTTTTGAGATTTTTAGGACTATATTTCTTACATTAAGCAGAATTTTAAAGTGCTAGTTTGCATTGGTTTATTAACATTTTAAAATAGAATCTTTTACCTTATTGTCAATATAAAATAAGAGAAATGAATCATCTGAGATATGTTACAAAAGATATTTTAAATATTGGTGCAAAGCCATTTTGAAAACAAAATTAACTTTATCTATGATACACTAAAATACAATCATAGCTTTCTTCACTATTTCCTAAGTAGGCATTTCTATGATGAGATTCTAACAAGACAGTCAGGTGAACCAGAGTCAATGACATATTTCACAAACATGGCATATAGTTCATTAAACTTTAGCACAACTGTTTTTAACATGAAACATTAAGACATAGTAAATCAAGATCTTAAATAAACTAGATCAATAATTAGTGAGAATTAATCTACAAAATTTTAAATCCATGAGCTAGAAACAAAATATAAATTTATTGATAAGAATTTACACTCCTACATGGTAATACATATGCAATATTTTTACCAGTTGGGTTGTAGAAGAATAATATTTTCTACCTTTAACAGAAAATCAAAACAGTTCATGTTACCTTTGATGCTTTCTAATTTGGTTTAAGAATATATTCTCTCAAACATGTTTACCTATAGAAGAAATCTTAACTCTTTCTGATTCAGCCAATATCATATCCAAAATGGGTACCACACAGTTATAGAAAGTCTTATAACACAAAGCACATTATCCCCAACATTTGGAATGATGTTTCTTCACACTGTGCTTTCAATAGCAATGTCCTAGGATTGTGGCAAGCTGCAAGACGATGAACATTTCCTGGGAGATACTTCTATACTGTTTTCATAATATTCCCAAAGATAAAAATATCTACTTTCTCATACTCTTTGAAAAGAACACAAAAGAAGCAGAGTCAAGTAAATGATTTTAAGATGCTTCCTAATGCCTTGAAATTAACATCTTACAGGATGAAAACAAACTGAATCAGTTGTTTGGTGACATGGGCATTCACAATACTAATTTTGTTAAGCTTGTACTGAATATTACTGAATATTTTTTCAACACTAAGTTCTATACAACTATTTTTTTCTTTCAGAAGTACAGCCTACTGACTATCTTTAAATGACAAACATTAGTCAATATAATGATAATAGTGATTATGATTCCAACGTCACTGACCCATTGTAAAAAAGATCTTAAGATTTTGTAGGAAAGGTAGTATTATTCTTTCTGTTCTATTTTCAATTTCTATAGACTTGCACAAATCCTAAAAGTCCCCTTTTTATAATCTAGCATCCCATATAAACAACATATCCAAAAAAAGTAACATTCCAGGGTTAGAGAAGAGCTTAGATCCTTAGAACAATCTGAACTGACTCCATAGAATCAAAAGCTAAAACCCTACCAACACTAACAGTACTCTCTAATGAACTTCACTCAGCAGGGCTAATATATAATAGCTTAAAAATACACCCAGTTTTAGAATGCTATCGGCAATATAGTATTTTTTTTCTAACCAATCTTTCTCATACTATGTTGGAGGAACTTCTGTTTCTTCTGTTCAACTTTTTGTAAATGACCTATTGAAATCCAAATAAATTTGAAAGTGCAAGAGACTATATAAGTTAAGAAATCAAATTCATGTGTTTTAATTAAAAATTTCCTTCAAAAAGAAACTAGAATCTTTAGGGAAAGAAACACAACAATGACCAAAAAAAAATCTACTTATGTACTAATTGAGCACTTTATAATCCCAGGTCAGTTATGATATACAAATTAAAAGGGACAAGATCGATACATGAAGAAAAATCATGAAATTGTATAGTAAATGAATAAAGTTAAATATATTTAAAATTCTACCTGTTTAAGTAATTAAATTTAAAAGTAAATGACATATAATAAAACTTTTCTACGGTGACATCTTTATATTTCAGGAAATTTATAATGAAAAGCATCCTACTTACATCTTGCAAATTTTGCCAATATACTGTATCATTCTGTCTTATAAATGTTATCATGTTGTCCATTATATACAAAGACTCTTGGATTTTTTTTTTAATTTGGCCTCTTTTTATTGATTTTTTATTTATTGATTTTGCATCCATCCTTATTCGTCGACCTGTGTGGGCCTCCCATTACAGTGGCCTCTCGTTGCAGAGCACTGGCTCTGGGTGCATGTGCTCCAGAGCGCTGGCTCTTAATTGGACACACTGGTCCAGCTGCTTTGTGGCACATGGGATCTTCTCAGGCCAGGGACGAACCAAAGCCCCTTGCACTGTAAGGAGGAGTCTTTACCCACTGGACCACTAGGGAAGTCCCTAATGGATTATTTAGAACAATATACTCATCTCTCTAAGTAAAAATTTATAAATATTTCAATTCAAATTTACTCATTTTATATTTTACACATACCTTGATCTATCCAACTGTCATATTTTGAAAAGGTATACATAAATCATGCTTAGGAACATAAATGAAATGTTAGATGCTCTTTTTTTCAAAAAAGATTTTCATTTGAATAGCCAAGAATATCTTTATACTATTAAGTCATACCTTATCATTAAGGTCTTTTTCTCCCAGCTCACAGGTCTGAATATGTAAATAATCTGTATGTGTATACTTTGTTTTATTTTTACTTATTAGAGCTTTTTGATGTGGACCATTTTTAAAGTCTTTATGGAGTTTGTTACAATATTGCTTCTGTTTTATGTTTGGTTTTTTGGCCACGACACGTGGGATCTTAGCTTCCCAGCCAAGCATTCAACCTGCAACTGCTCCATTGGAAAGTGAAGCCTTAACTACTGGACTGCCAAGGAAGTTTCTTATACTTTGTTTTAAATGGATGAATCCTTCAGCATTTCCCCCCATTAAGTTATATCAACAAAACATGAGATTTAAATGTGTAAGGTTTTAGACAAATAAAAGAATAAAGTCAAAATCTAAGGCTTCAATATTCTTGTTTCTTTATGAAATATAGTTAAGGATGAATTCAAGATAAAGTCTTTTTTTTTTTCTCTAGTAACTCAAAGTAAGCTCTCATACAGGCCTAGGCTGACTTTGCTAACTGAAGCATAAAGCTAATGAGGAAAAAGACACAGTGCAATCTACATAAGAATCACCTTCCTAATTCGCAAGGAGACCCAAAGCTTATACAAAGTGCAGATAAAAATCGTGAAAGCACACAGAGCTCTTTGTTTGCTTATTAAGAGCTGTAAGTACCATCTCCACACAGGTAGGACATGTATGTACCCCATTATATAATCTAAGTCTGTCTTTAGAAATAACTGTAAATATATCATCTCTGTTCTTGGCCATATATTTACCTCTAAAAGGTAAACGTTATTCTCTCTATGATACTGGATCAACCCTGTGTTTATGAAAAAAATTTATTTAACCTTTGGTTTTAGACCTGTCCAAACATATGCAGTCTTTAATAATTCATCTCAATTGAATATCATGCCTTTTGGGGGGATTATAGAGTCTCTTGTGCATATTCATTTACCTATTTCTATTTAAACAAAACGTTGAAATTTTTTTTTCAAAATGCCACTGTGCTCTGGTAAATGGAACTGCTGGGAAGTATGCACAAAATTTAAGTGAAAGCAACTCCTCAAAGTGGGCTGCCCTGGTGGCCCAGCAGTAAAGACCCTGCCTGCAATACAGGAGACATGGGTTCCAAGCCTGGGTCGGGAAAAGAATATGGCAACCTATTCCAGTATTCTTGCCTGGAGAATTCCATGGACAGAGGAACCTGGCGGGCTCCTGTCCGCGGGGTTGCAGAGAGTCAGACACAACTGAGCAACTAAACAACAACAAAAACTTCCCAAAGGGAGCTTCAAAATGGCTTACATTATTTTGTGACTTGCTAGATAAGAATCTATAGTCAAGATGAATAAAAAAATATATGGTATAGTAAATGACCAGCATCTTCTGCTCCTCTGTATTATGAAAAATAGAAAAGAAAACTAGAAGAAAATCAGCTGCTTAAAAAAACTCCTAGTAAGGAATCCTCAGATCAGGAATTCAGTGCTCACTTTGCTTGTACTATCCCTTTCGGTCAATTCGTTAGTTGAAAATATGATGATACCTTACTTTCTACAAGACTTATAATTCAAGATAAAGTCTTTTTTTTTTTTCTCTAGTAACTCAAAGTAAGCTCTCATACAGGCCTAGGCTGACTTTGCTAACTGAAGCATAAAGCTAATGAGGAAAAAGACACAGTGCAATCTACATAAGAATCACCTTCCTAATTCGCAAGGAGACCCAAAGCTTATACAAAGTGCAGATAAAAATCGTGAAAGCACACAGAGCTCTTTGTTTGCTTATTAAGAGCTGTAAGTACCATCTCCACACAGGTAGGACATGTATGTACCCCATTATATAATCTAAATCTGTCTTTAGAAATAACTGTAAATATATCATCTCTGTTCTTGGCCATATATTTACCTCTAAAAGGTAAACGTTATTCTCTCTATGATACTGGATCAACCCTGTGTTTATGAAAAAAATTTATTTAACCTTTGGTTTTAGACCTGTCCAAACATATGCAGTCTTTAATAATTCATCTCAATTGAATATCATGCCTTTTGGGGGGATTATAGAGTCTCTTGTGCATATTCATTTACCTATTTCTATTTAAACAAAACGTTGAAATTTTTTTTTCAAAATGCCACTGTGCTCTGGTAAATGGAACTGCTGGGAAGTATGCACAAAATTTAAGTGAAAGCAACTCCTCAAAGTGGGCTGCCCTGGTGGCCCAGCAGTAAAGACCCTGCCTGCAATACAGGAGACATGGGTTCCAAGCCTGGGTCGGGAAAAGAATATGGCAACCTATTCCAGTATTCTTGCCTGGAGAATTCCATGGACAGAGGAACCTGGCGGGCTCCTGTCCGCGGGGTTGCAGAGAGTCAGACACAACTGAGCAACTAAACAACAACAAAAACTTCCCAAAGGGAGCTTCAAAATGGCTTACATTATTTTGTGACTTGCTAGATAAGAATCTATAGTCAAGATGAATAAAAAAATATATGGTATAGTAAATGACCAGCATCTTCTGCTCCTCTGTATTATGAAAAATAGAAAAGAAAACTAGAAGAAAATCAGCTGCTTAAAAAAACTCCTAGTAAGGAATCCTCAGATCAGGAATTCAGTGCTCACTTTGCTTGTACTATCCCTTTCGGTCAATTCGTTAGTTGAAAATATGATGATACCTTACTTTCTACAAGACTTATAATTGAAGATTTAGACTCAACACTGAAATGGAGTTTTAGACAGTGAATGTCACCTTCCCTGCTGATTAGTGGATGTACTCTACCTTGAGTTGGAGCACAAGGTCCATTCGGTATTTACCAAGAGGGTTTATGTCATTTAGAATCAAAGCAATGATGATATCAATTCCATTAGATTCATGAGTGGCGATACATGTCTAGAAAACAAAATGTTTTAAAAATAAAACTCTATTTACAACATAAGACCACTATAGGACATGACATAAAATAACAGAATCATCTTAGGTTTTTTTTTTTTTTTTTAGGAGGGGGGCGGTTTGGGGAGGGAGCGGGGCAGGCAGGCCACTTCTATTGGTCTTTCATTTATCTATTTTCAACCATCTTTGTTCTTCACCCCATGTGGGCCTCCCAGTGCAGTGGCCTCTGGCTCTGGGCGCATGCGCACCAGAGCTCCAGCGTGGTAATTGGACACATCAGTTCAGCTGCTCGGCGGCACATGGGATCTTCCCAGGCCAGGGATCGAACCGGCGCCCCTTGCACTGCAAGGCAGTGTCCTTACCCACTGGACCACCAGGGAAGCCCCATCTTAGGTTTTTGATCTTTAAAATATAATTAAAATTTGACTTTGACAGTAAGTCTAAGGCAAGTCAGAGCGTTAACTGTGAATTATTCTTTTGCATAGAGTCTATTAGTTGATTTGTATTAATTAAATGCTTTCGTATGAAGAACACAGAGATAGGTATCTTTTCAGGTGAACCATTTTTATAGCATTTCAAAAAACAATGGTTAAGTAAAACAGTCTTTTAGTTCATAATAGTATGCTCTTCATTAGAGAAATTCTTTAAATTTAGAATTTTAAGATCTGATGAATCCTAAGAGAATATTCCTGTTTATAAAAGTAATGTGTGCCTTTATGCCCCAAGGTTTTCCCTGACTCAGATGGTAAAGAATCTGTCTGGAATGCAGGAGTCCCAGATCTGACCCCTGAGTCAGGAAGACCCCTGGGGAATGGCATGGGAATCCACTCCAGTATTCTTGCCTGGAGAATTCCATGGACAGAAGCTATAGTCCATGGGGCCACAAAGGACACGTCTGAGAGACTAACACTTTCACTTTCATAAAGGCATGTGCCCCTTATGCCCAAGGTTTGTAAGTCAACTTTACAGGTAATGATGTAGAATCTTCATTTATCTGCTGCTTAATGTTCAATGAGTAACTAGCAATGCTGTTGACTGTTGCTGTGCTGGGAACACAGTCTTCTCCTGCTATTTCAGAGACATCTTGTCAATTGAAGGAAAAGGTCGGCACATTCCTTAAACTTAAGTGATTTATATAGGAATCTGCCTTGGGGAAAGTTTATAAAATATCCTCAGAGATACATGTTAGTGTTTGGAAGGTTAGGATCTACAGTGCTAGGACTCTGACTTTAATTCACTTTACAGAACTTGAAAATCAGGAACTTGTGGGCCGGAATTTGCGGCACTACATCTTACCATGCAGCACCCAGAGTTAAGGGGTTGAAAAACTGAAACCTGGGTAAGATAAATGAGAAAGAGTAAAGTGAAGGTAACTCTGAAAGGACTGTCATTTTCAGAATGGGCTTCATTTCTCTCTTCACACAAGGAAATCTTGACTCCCCTGACCTCAAGGAGAGGTGTTTTCCACTCATCTACATCTCTTGAGGTTCTTCTGATCATCATTAAAATGTTCTGTAAACTTAGAGGAAATCAATTCATGGATAGTTTCTGAGATTTCGTAACAACTTTCCTTCTTTCCATAAATTTCCAGAGCATGGGGTTCATATTAAATGTATTTCTAGAGTATAAGGGATTCATGCTCTATTATTATTCATTTCTATTTTTAGAGCTAACCTGATTTAGCAATTTTCAAAATTCAATTCATTTTCTCAAAAAAAAAAAAAAAACAAGAGTGCAGGATACATGTTTTCTGTAATAGGTATACATGATGTTAACCAACAACAAAACCAAATCTTTAAATTGGCAAATATTTCCATAACTTTAAATCAGAAATTAGGTTTCCTTGTACTATTGCCCTGGGAGCATGAAATATAATCCAGAGAAATGTGATTTCTGAAATAAATATAATTCTTTCACCATGTTATGTGCATATTACAGGGAAAGAATCCTCATAGCAAATTTTTATGCAATAATTGCTGCATTTTTATTTACATACCTATGTATATACATATATGTGAATCTGAGAACTATGCACCATCCCAGGTTTGTAAGTCAACTTTACAGGTAATGATGTAGAATCTTCATTTATCTGCTTAATGTTCAATGAGTAACTAGCAATGCTGTTGACTGTTGCTGTGCTGGGAACACAGTCTTCTCCTGCTATTTCAGAGACATCTTGTCAATTGAAGGAAAAGGTCGGCACATTCCTTAAACTTAAGTGATTTATATAGGAATCTGCCTTGGGGAAAGTTTATAAAATATCCTCAGAGATACATGTTAGTGTTTGGAAGGTTAGGATCTACAGTGCTAGGACTCTGACTTTAATTCACTTTACAGAACTTGAAAATCAGGAACTTGTGGGCCGGAATTTGCGGCACTACATCTTACCATGCAGCACCCAGAGTTAAGGGGTTGAAAAACTGAAACCTGGGTAAGATAAATGAGAAAGAGTAAAGTGAAGGTAACTCTGAAAGGACTGTCATTTTCAGAATGGGCTTCATTTCTCTCTTCACACAAGGAAATCGTGACTCTTCTGACCTCAAGGAGAGGTGTTTTCCACTCATCTACATCTCTTGAGGTTCTTCTGATCATCATTAAAATGTTCTGTAAACTTAGAGGAAATCAATTCATGGATAGTTTCTGAGATTTCGTAACAACTTTCCTTCTTTCCATAAATTTCCAGAGCATGGGGTTCATATTAAATGTATTTCTAGAGTATAAGGGATTCATGCTCTATTATTATTCATTTCTATTTTTAGAGCTAACCTGATTTAGCAATTTTCAAAATTCAATTCATTTTCTCAAAAAAAAAAAAAAAAACAAGAGTGCAGGATACATGTTTTCTGTAATAGGTATACATGATGTTAACCAACAACAAAACCAAATCTTTAAATTGGCAAATATTTCCATAACTTTAAATCAGAAATTAGGTTTCCTTGTACTATTGCCCTGGGAGCATGAAATATAATCCAGAGAAATGTGATTTCTGAAATAAATATAATTCTTTCACCATGTTATGTGCATATTACAGGGGGGAAAGAATCCTCATAGCAAATTTTTTTATGCAATAATTGCTGCATTTTTATTTACATACCTATGTATATACATATATGCGTGTGAATTTTTTACATATATGTCATACAATTTGCAATAGAAAAGCAAATTACTTTTCAACATTTCTTTCCTATATTAAGCACTGCCATTTGGTCTCATTGGCTTCTTTAAAATTTATATCCAGAAATGTTTGTGATTTGAAAACTACCCCCTCCAGGGTGGGATCCATGCTTGTGATGGTGGCCCCGTAACACCTATGTGTATGTGGAGTCAATAAATTCCAGGATGACTCCTGCCCCTCACCAGCCTGGGCGTTCTATCTTCTACTCCTCTATGTGTCTGTATCCAAGAAAACAGAATCAGAGACAAGCATTATGGAAGAGAGAATCACAACGTTTTCCTGGAAAACTATAATACAGTCAAAAGTGCACTCTATTTAGACTCAACCTCAAGTCCTGAGTTTTAGAAATGGCCCTACGACTTACAGATTCCATTATTTTGGGAACACAACTCCTGAGTCAGAGTCTAGTCGTCAGCAAAATGGAAACAATGTTACCTATTTCATAAATTTCCTGTCAATAGAGATGGCCGTCACACAACCCACTGCAGTGGAGGCAAAAAGCCAAAGGAAGCTGATGCCACAAATCCTGGAAAGACTGGCTAGAGATGAAAACTGACGAATGATGAAAAACCATACTGTGCTCTTTGTGATAGCTCTGATTTTAATCTGGAACATTTTCATGGGAGTTTCCCTCTCAGTGAAATGAAATTAAACTGTGGCACAGTATTTGCTAGTCCATAATTCAGTCTTTATGTATTGTGTTAGGAAAGTAAAAATACCTGGCAAAGTAAGAAGATCTTTAAAATGAACACAAAGCTTGGCTCCTTCAACAACTTGATCCTTTGGCTGACTGGTTAGAATACTTTTACGTGAAGGACTGCTTTGACTTACCTGATTTTCATGGCATGGGCCCTGGCAATACTCGGTCAGGCTCTCCAGAGTCTGGTTGACCAGCACTACGTTCTTCTCATTTATGTAGAGACCCAGGAGGCCCAGGCCACCTGTTGTACTTCCACAAATGCAGTCCAAAAACTGAAGGGTCTCACAGACAAGGTTGTAATTGGTTTTGTTGTTTTGATTCCGCAGGAAGTTCTAAACACAAAAGAAAACACACCCAAGGTGTTAAAAAAAATTACTATACTGTTTTCAGTTCTCTCTCTCTACCAGTGTTTTTCCAACTCCAGAGGATCCCCAAGGCAATGTGGAATGGACCTCTTCTTTGTAAGGAAGTATTCACATTCATTACATTTCTCTTGGGATTAAGAAAAAGAGATGATTTTTCAAGCATCTATATTTATCAAGATAAACAGTGTATGTGGAGTCAATAAATTCCAGGATGACTCCTGCCCCTCACCAGCCTGGGCGTTCTATCTTCTACTCCTCTATGTGTCTGTATCCAAGAAAACAGAATCAGAGACAAGCATTATGGAAGAGAGAATCACAACGTTTTCCTGGAAAACTATAATACAGTCAAAAGTGCACTCTATTTAGACTCAACCTCAAGTCCTGAGTTTTAGAAATGGCCCTACGACTTACAGATTCCATTATTTTGGGAACACAACTCCTGAGTCAGAGTCTAGTCGTCAGCAAAATGGAAACAATGTTACCTATTTCATAAATTTCCTGTCAATAGAGATGGCCGTCACACAACCCACTGCAGTGGATGTAAAAGGCCAAAGGAAGCTGATGCCACAAATCCTGGAACGACTGGCTAGAGATGAAAACTGACGAATGATGAAAAACCATACTGTGCTCTTTGTGATAGCTCTGATTTTAATCTGGAACATTTTCATGGGAGTTTCCTCTCAGTGAAATGAAATTAAACTGTGGCACAGTATTTGCTAGTCCATAATTCAGTCTTTATGTATTGTGTTAGGAAAGTAAAAATACCTGGCAAAGTAAGAAGATCTTTAAAATGAACACAAAGCTTGGCTCCTTCAACAACTTGATCCTTTGGCTGACTGGTTAGAATACTTTTACGTGAAGGACTGCTTTGACTTACCTGATTTTCATGGCATGGGCCCTGGCAATACTCGGTCAGGCTCTCCAGAGTCTGGTTGACCAGCACTACGTTCTTCTCATTTATGTAGAGACCCAGGAGGCCCAGGCCACCTGTTGTACTTCCACAAATGCAGTCCAAAAACTGAAGGGTCTCACAGACAAGGTTGTAATTGGTTTTGTTGTTTTGATTCCGCAGGAAGTTCTAAACACAAAAGAAAACACACCCAAGGTGTTAAAAAAAATTACTATACTGTTTTCAGTTCTCTCTCTCTACCAGTGTTTTTCCAACTCCAGAGGATCCCCAAGGCAATGTGGAATGGACCTCTTCTTTGTAAGGAAGTATTCACATTCATTACATTTCTCTTGGGATTAAGAAAAAGAGATGATTTTTCAAGCATCTATATTTATCAATATGCGTGTATGCTAAGCTGTTTCAACCAGGTCCGACTCTTTGAGACCCTATGGATTTAACCCACCAGGCCCCTCCGTCATGGTACTCTGCAGGCAAGAATTCTGAGGTGCATTGCTACACCCTCCTCTAGGGGATCTTCTGGACCCAGTGACCGAACTTGCAACTTTTATGTCTCCTGAATTGGCAGGCGGGTTCTTTACCATGAGTGTCTCTTGAGAAGCCCATTTATCATATAGTTCATAAAAAACATTTCTCAATTTTATCATCTTAAAATGATATACAATGGGCAAAAATAATAAGTAGAAGGAAAAGAAGGAAAAAAGGAAATGAGAAAGAAGTTAATTAAGGAAAGAAGCAATCAAATAGTCAACTAAGTGATCCCTTATAAACAGTGCAGCTTCAAAGGATACAGTCATTACAGAGAGCAACTTGGAAGCAACTATCAATATTTGGAGTTAACATACGACTACAAAGTGACCCACGGAACAGTGCTTGTAACAGCCCACACTGGAAACCACACTATTCCCATCACATGACTGATTTAATAAATAACTGTACCTCCACAAAATATTTAGAAGCTATAAAAATGAGGTACCATAGGGGACTTCCCTGGTGGTTCAATGGTTGGGAATCCAACTTGCAGTGCAAGAGATGTGGGTGTGATCCTAGTTTGGGGAACTAAGATCCCACATGCAATGCAGTAACTAAGCCCGCAGAGCCCACATGCTCTGGAGCCTGTGCACTACAACAAAAGACCTCGCATGATGCAATGAAGATCCTGAGTGTTGCAATAAGACCTGATGCAGTCAAATAAATAAATACTAAAAAATGAATGTAGTACTTCAGTATGTACTGATATAAGCATAATTTATTAATAATTTAGCAATTTAGTAATAATAAATTTAATAATTGTTGTTCAGTTGTTAAGTTGTGTCTGACTCTTTGCAACTCCCATGGACTGCAGCATGCCAGGCTTCCCTGTTCTTCGCCATTTCCTGGAGTTTGCTCAAACTCATGTCTATTCAGTTGGTGATGCCATCCAACCAGCTCATCCTCTGTCACCCCCTTGTCCTGCTGCCTTCAATCTTTCCCACCATCAGGATCTTTTCCAATGAGTTGGCTCTTCCCATCAGGTGGCCAAAGTAATAGAGCTTCAGCATCCAACCTTCCAATGAATATTCAGGATTGATTTCCTTTAGGATTGACTGGCTTGACCTCTTCGTTGTCCAAGGGACTCTTCTGGAGAGTCTTCTCCAGCACCACAATCCAAAAGAATCAATTCTTCAGCACTCAGCCTTCTTTATGTTCCAACTCTCACATCCATACATGATTACTGGAAAAACCACAGCTGTAAATATGTGGGCCTTAGTCAACAAAGTGATGTCTCCACTTTTAATATACTGTCTAGATTTGTCATAGCTGTTCTTCGAAGGAGCACGCATCTTTTCATTTTGTGGCTTCCACAATGATTTTGGAGCCTAAGAAAATAAAATCTGTCATTGATTCAGCTTTCCCCCATCTATTTGCTATGACGTGATGGGACCAGACACCATGATCTTAGTTTTTTGAACATTGAGTTTTAAGCAAGTTTTTTTACTCTTCTCTGTCACCTTCATCAAGATGTTCTTTAGTTCTTCTTTGCTCTCTGCCATTAGAGTAGTATCATCTGCATATCAGAGGTTGTTGATATTTCTCCCAGAAATCTTGATTTCTGCTTATGAGTCACCCAGCCCAGCATTTCACATGATATACTCTGCATATAAACTAAATAAGTAAATAAGTATGGTGATGACCTATAGCTCTGATGTACTCCTTTCCCAATATGGAACCTGTCTGTTATTTCATGTCCAGTTTTAATGTTGCTTCTTGGCCTGCATGCAGGTCCTCAGGAGTCAAGGTGGTCTGATATTCCCATATTTTTAAGAATTTTCAATAAGACCTGATGCAGTCAAATAAATAAATACTAAAAAATGAATGTAGTACTTCAGTATGTACTGATATAAGCATAATTTATTAATAATTTAGCAATTTAGTAATAATAAATTTAATAATTGTTGTTCAGTTGTTAAGTTGTGTCTGACTCTTTGCAACTCCATGGACTGCAGCATGCCAGGCTTCCCTGTTCTTCGCCATTTCCTGGAGTTTGCTCAAACTCATGTCTATTCAGTTGGTGATGCCATCCAACCAGCTCATCCTCTGTCACCCCCTTGTCCTGCTGCCTTCAATCTTTCCCACCATCAGGATCTTTTCCAATGAGTTGGCTCTTCCCATCAGGTGGCCAAAGTAATAGAGCTTCAGCATCCAACCTTCCAATGAATATTCAGGATTGATTTCCTTTAGGATTGACTGGCTTGACCTCTTCGTTGTCCAAGGGACTCTTCTGGAGAGTCTTCTCCAGCACCACAATCCAAAAGAATCAATTCTTCAGCACTCAGCCTTCTTTATGTTCCAACTCTCACATCCATACATGATTACTGGAAAAACCACAGCTGTAAATATGTGGGCCTTAGTCAACAAAGTGATGTCTCCACTTTTAATATACTGTCTAGATTTGTCATAGCTGTTCTTCGAAGGAGCAAGCATCTTTTCATTTTGTGGCTTCCACAATGATTTTGGAGCCTAAGAAAATAAAATCTGTCATTGATTCAGCTTTCCCCCATCTATTTGCTATGACGTGATGGGACCAGACACCATGATCTTAGTTTTTTGAACATTGAGTTTTAAGCAAGTTTTTTTACTCTTCTCTGTCACCTTCATCAAGATGTTCTTTAGTTCTTCTTTGCTCTCTGCCATTAGAGTAGTATCATCTGCATATCAGAGGTTGTTGATATTTCTCCCAGAAATCTTGATTTCTGCTTATGAGTCACCCAGCCCAGCATTTCACATGATATACTCTGCATATAAACTAAATAAGTAAATAAGTATGGTGATGACCTATAGCTCTGATGTACTCCTTTCCCAATATGGAACCTGTCTGTTATTTCATGTCCAGTTTTAATGTTGCTTCTTGGCCTGCATGCAGGTCCTCAGGAGTCAAGGTGGTCTGATATTCCCATATTTTTAAGAATTTTCCAGTTTCTTGTGATCCACACAGTCAAAGGCTACTACATTAAATTGTAGTCAATGAAGCAGATTTTTTTTTTTTTTTGGAATTTCCTTGCCTTTTCTATGATCCAACGGATGTTGATAAATACAAATACTAAAGCAAAGATAAATACTAAAGGGCTTGCCAAGTAGTGCCAGTAGTAAAGGATCTGCCTCCAAGTGTAGCAGACACAAGAGATGTGGGCTGCATCCCTGGGTCAGGAGGATCCCCTGGAGTAGGGAATGACAACCCGCTCCAGTATTTTTGCTTGGAAAATCTCATAGACAGAGAAGCCTGGCGAGCTACAGTCCATAGGGCTGCAAAGAGTACACACAAGAGAGTGACTAAGACATAGGATAAACAAATACTACTACCAAATATAAAATAGGGCTTTCCCTGGTGGCTAAGATCTGCATGCAGTGTGGGAAATGCAGGTTCGATCTCTGGTTCAGGAAGATCCTCTGGAGAAGGGAATGGCTACTCACTTCAGTATTCTTGTCTGGAGAATTCCATGGACAGTAGAGTCTGGTGGGCCCCCGTCCATGGGATCACAAACAGTCGGACATGACTGAGCAAGTAACACTTTCACTTTTATATAGAAAATGGATAAACAACAAGGGTTTACTCTATTACACGGGGAACTACTTAATATCTCATAATGACTTTTTTTTTTTTTTTTTTGGCCACTTCCATTGGTCTTTCATTTATTTCCATCTTTTGTTCTTTGGCCTGTGTGGGCCTCCCACCGCAGTGGCCTCTCTTGTCACAGAGCACAGGCTCTGGGAGCATGTGCTCCAGAACTCCGGCTCGGTAACTGGACACATCAGTCCAGCTGCTCCGCGGCATGTGAGAGCTTCCCAGGCCAGGGATCGAACTGGCGCCCCTTGCAGTGCAAAGTGGTGTCCTTACCCACTGGACAATCAGTGAAGCCCAATATCTTGTAATAACTTTTAATGGAAAAGAATTTTAAAAGGAACATATATATATATACATAGAGAGTAAGCAAAAACAAAAATCTTCTTCTACATTAACTCTGTTTATAATAAAGACATAGATTAACTCTGTTGATAATAAAGACATTGGAGACACTCTTTACCCTCACTCAAGAAATATGAACTGAGTTGGGAATGATGAAAGCCTCCACTGCCTTATAAAAGCGGGAAACATACAGATGAGGCAAATATGACTTCACTCAATAAAACCCCAGGGTCCTAAGGTCAGAAGATGCCCCTGAGGCCAAAGAGCTGGAAGTTGAGACTGCAAAGAACGATACTATGGGAACCCGATCTTTTCATGCATAAAGGAATTTTCCTCTCATTTTTTTTCACTCAGATACCAAAGGTTCTCCTCATCTCAGAAAAGCACTATTGTTTTTATTACCTCTCCAAAACTCTCACCAAAATGATTTGTTAGTTTTATCTGAATTCAGTTACTATAATCAGACCAGATACTCAGCTTTCACACACAACAGAGGGAGTACCTGCAGCTCCCGGTTGTGGTTCTCACAGAGCAGCTGCAGGAACCTCAGGATCGGCTGCATGAGGGCAATGGCAGGGCTCATCGTGACTTCCTCGGCAGACTTGTCCTCGGCGTTTCCTGCGTCGGATGCTGCACCCATGATGTCTATTTCTGGATCCATTTCTCTTCTGTACACACAGTACGCTTTGGATGTGGCCGAAGATGCCTCTGTTAATTGACCTTTCATTCCCTCTTTTAAATGCAACGAAGAATCTCTTACTGAAAAATAAAGCAGTACTCTTATATTTATGAATTAACTTCCTTTTGCTAATTAAAAAGAGACAGCTACAAAATTCTTTAAGAATTGGATTTCAGATCACCTGACAAAAGGTACAACAACTCCTCCCCGCCAAAGAATCTGAAGTAGCAACCAAAAACCTCAATTTGCACTGGGATATTTTTTTATAAAAAAAGATCTTAATGCTTTGCCAGTTTTAGAAGGGCTGCTGTCTTTCTGATAAACATAAAATATCAGAGTTTCTGAATACAAGACAGTGGCCAAGTGTCACAGAATTCAAAATGTTAATATTTATATCATTTGTTTTTACTATCCTGATGACTTTGTTATTCCAAATTCTAAGACCCTTTCATTAAGTTTAGTGCTACAGGGCTTCCCTGGTGGTCCAGTGGCTAAGGAGTCCTACTTGCAGTGCAAGGAGCACCGGTTCAATCCCTGGCATGGGAAGATCCCAAGTGCCGTGGAGCAGCTGGACTGGTGTGTCCAGTTACGAGCTGGCACTCTGGAGTGCATATGTCCAGAGCTCATGCTCTGCCACAAGAGAGGCCATTGCAATGGGAGGCCCACACATGCCAAGGAATGAAGATGAATGAAAATAAATAAATTAAGAAACCAATAAAAGAGGCCAAAGATTAAAAGAAAAAAAAGTTTAGTGCTACAGTTTTGGTTCTTAAAGTTTACATTTCATGAACATTCAGAAGGTTTGGGCTGTTGTTCTTTACCATGAATTTTAAGAAATATTTCATGAAATGAAATGAATGAAATATTTCATGAAATGAAGTATTTTCATGTCACTTGTTGCTTTACACTGGTAATTCCTTGTTTGAGGTAGGTCCCACAGAGCTATTGGAAGGGCAATACCATGTCTACAATAATCCGAGGGTGGGGTTCCACATACAGAGGCACAGTCGGGATACTTAGACCAGGGTAAGCGAGGTGACAAAGATAAATGAGACCCCAAAGGTGGGTTGCCCTCCCCTCTCTCACTCCTTCTCCCAAACACTCAGCTACTCCTGTACCTCTCATCCGTGGGCCAGATGTCATCGGTTCCGTGTCATCGTCCCTTTTTTTATTGCCTAAGTCAATGGTATTAACCGTCACTGTGGATCTGATCTCTTTCTGAGCAGCCTTCATTCGGTCATAGAGAACTTTGAAAAATTTTTCTGATTTTTTTTGTTCATGCAACTGCTGGTAGAAGGAATACTGCAAGAAAACATATTTGAAGACATCAACACCCAAGGGAAGAAAATTATGTTTTTTATGTTTGAAACAAACACAAGCATGATGGGTAAAAGCCCATATCTAATGAGCTGCCCATGACTATTTCATAATCTGACAGCTTCACCAGTCTCCTTTACTATTTACATGTCCGAATAATAGCTTATATTTGCTTAGTACTTTCCACGAAAATTCAACATAATTTTATGTCATTGAAGTCACCTTTAATGACTGTCTTAAAATTTTATAAGAATAGTACAAGTCATGGTTGCGAAGAGCTCTTTGATTTTCTATTTTATGAGGTCATGTTTTGATGAAACACTATTTATTGGAGTCCTACTATGTGCCGTGCTGTGAAGGGATAGAACACACAGGAATTACAACCACAACCCCCTGCCCTCACGACCTTGTAATCCAGAGAGGAAAACAACCACTAATCCAATAATCATCCTGGTAAACGTGAGTCTACAAAGAACTACTTTTCTCCTTACCTGAGTTTCTGTACATTTAATTTAGACTGTGTTACCATGGCAGCCTCACTCACAGGAACCCACTGATAAGTACACACATACTCAGTCCTTTGGGTACTTTATTAGCTGCACTGTTTTCCATGGAATCTAAGACAATTCGACCATAAAATGCATAAAGCGAATTCAGTCTCAGAGTCTGTAATGATGTGAAAAGAATTCAATACCCAAGATATGATAAAACACATCTCCCTGAGAGGCAGAAATAGTGAGCCTTGAACATATTTGACCTAATCATGATCTGCTTAGAGAAGTATCCAGAAGAGGAGGAGCTAGAAAAGGTGATACACTCTGGACAAGGCAGGCATCACACTGGGGGGTGAAACTGTCAGTCACTAGGACTAAAGCCATGGGACAGACACGACACAGACAAGGAAAATACAGTAAAAAAAATTTAATGAAGACAGTAATGCCAGTCACTTTGATATAAAAAGTTACATCACCTTGATGAGAGACAATGGGAGGAAAAACATCAGAGGAAATAACAACTTCCAGATCAGGTAGAATTGACCATAATCCAATAAAGCTAAAGAGATCATATCGGGGAGTTTGGCTCCTGCAGATAGGCTTTCCTGAAAGACTGCCTGAAGCCATGCCTCCAGACAGGTAGTGTTTGAAACAAACACAAGCATGATGGGTAAAAGCCCATATCTAATGAGCTGCCCATGACTATTTCATAATCTGACAGCTTCACCAGTCTCCTTTACTATTTACATGTCCGAATAATAGCTTATATTTGCTTAGTACTTTCCACGAAAATTCAACATAATTTTATGTCATTGAAGTCACCTTTAATGACTGTCTTAAAATTTTATAAGAATAGTACAAGTCATGGTTGCGAAGAGCTCTTTGATTTTCTATTTTATGAGGTCATGTTTTGATGAAACACTATTTATTGGAGTCCTACTATGTGCCGTGCTGTGAAGGGATAGAACACATAGGAATTACAACCACAACCCCCTGCCCTCACGACCTTGTAATCCAGAGAGGAAAACAACCACTAATCCAATAATCATCCTGGTAAACGTGAGTCTACAAAGAACTACTTTTCTCCTTACCTGAGTTTCTGTACATTTAATTTAGACTGTGTTACCATGGCAGCCTCACTCACAGGAACCCACTGATAAGTACACACATACTCAGTCCTTTGGGTACTTTATTAGCTGCACTGTTTTCCATGGGATCTAAGACAATTCGACCATAAAATGCATAAAGCGAATTCAGTCTCAGAGTCTGTAATGATGTGAAAAGAATTCAATACCCAAGATATGATAAAACACATCTCCCTGAGAGGCAGAAATAGTGAGCCTTGAACATATTTGACCTAATCATGATCTGCTTAGAGAAGTATCCAGAAGAGGAGGAGCTAGAAAAGGTGATACACTCTGGACAAGGCAGGCATCACACTGGGGGGTGAAACTGTCAGTCACTAGGACTAAAGCCATGGGACAGACACGACACAGACAAGGAAAATACAGTAAAAAAAATTTAATGAAGACAGTAATGCCAGTCACTTTGATATAAAAAGTTACATCACCTTGATGAGAGACAATGGGAGGAAAAACATCAGAGGAAATAACAACTTCCAGATCAGGTAGAATTGACCATAATCCAATAAAGCTAAAGAGATCATATCGGGGAGTTTGGCTCCTGCAGATAGGCTTTCCTGAAAGACTGCCTGAAGCCATGCCTCCCAGGTCCCGGGACTTGCAGGCGAGACTCTACCTAACAATGTCCAGCCTTGAAATGGATGCCTGTCCTCCCATTTCTCACGTGGCAGATGCATATTCTCAAAGCATTTTCATAAAGTCTTACAAGTTGGCTTCCTACCTACAAAGGGGAAGTGCTAGGCAGAGGGCTAGCAACAACTGAAGACAGCAGGCCAAAAAAGCCACAGTAACCATAGCAACCACAGGGAACCTCAAGCTGGTCCTGTTAATTCAAAGGATAAATGCCGCATTCAGAGACCTCTGAGATCCCATAAATCAAGCTGATGTTTGAACCCTAGTATTTTTAATATAATGGGGTTAGAAGGTGGAAAGGGATTCCTATACATTAATAAGGAAGTTATAGAACTTAGTCATCCTATTAACACTGTTTTACAATGTATGTTGTTCCTTGACAAATATCATCTCATTGATTCTTTCAGTACAGCTGTGTAATGGACTGTACTTATTTGCATTTTATAGATCAATAAACTAAGGTGTGGGGAATGTAAATAACTTGCCCACTATTATAAGTAGAATGGAACTAGGATTTAAATTTCAATTCTCTGACTCTAAATCACTATATTTATAAAAGAACCCCTGAAGTTCAAAATAACAGATTTACATGGACTTCTAAAACCAGAACGCTACAAAGTTGAATAGTATGATTTTAATAAAAATAAACAGTAAGCTTTTCAATTTTGTCCTCTTTCATTGGTTTTTTATTTATTTATTTTCATCCATCTTTATTCTTTGGCTTGTGTGGGCCTCCCATTGCGGTGGCCTCTGCCACAGAGCACCCGCTCTGGGCACATGCGCTCGGAGCACTGGCTCGTGTGGACATACCAGTCCAGCCCCCACGGCATATGGGATCTTCCCATGTCAGGGACCGAACTGGTGCCCCTTGACAACATAAGCTAAAGAGTTTTCATCATTCGGGAGAAAAAAATAACAACTTCCAGATCAGGTAGAATTGACCATAATCCAATAAAGCTAAAGAGATCATATCGGGGAGTTTGGCTCCTGCAGATAGGCTTTCCTGAAAGACTGCCTGAAGCCATGCCTCCCAGGTCCCGGGACCTGCAGGCGAGACTCTACCTAACAATGTCCAGCCTTGAAATGGATGCCTGTCCTCCCATTTCTCACGTGGCAGATGCATATTCTCAAAGCATTTTCATAAAGTCTTACAAGTTGGCTTCCTACCTACAAAGGGGAAGTGCTAGGCAGAGGGCTAGCAACAACTGAAGACAGCAGGCCAAAAAAGCCACAGTAACCATAGCAACCACAGGGAACCTCAAGCTGGTCCTGTTAATTCAAAGGATAAATGCCGCATTCAGAGACCTCTGAGATCCCATAAATCAAGCTGATGTTTGAACCCTAGTATTTTTAATATAATGGGGTTAGAAGGTGGAAAGGGATTCCTATACATTAATAAGGAAGTTATAGAACTTAGTCATCCTATTAACACTGTTTTACAATGTATGTTGTTCCTTGACAAATATCATCTCATTGATTCTTTCAGTACAGCTGTGTAATGGACTGTACTTATTTGCATTTTATAGATCAATAAACTAAGGTGTGGGGAATGTAAATAACTTGCCCACTATTATAAGTAGAATGGAACTAGGATTTAAATTTCAATTCTCTGACTCTAAATCACTATATTTATAAAAGAACCCCTGAAGTTCAAAATAACAGATTTACATGGACTTCTAAAAACCAGAACGCTACAAAGTTGAATAGTATGATTTTAATAAAAATAAACAGTAAGCTTTTCAATTTTGTCCTCTTTCATTGGTTTTTTATTTATTTATTTTCATCCATCTTTATTCTTTGGCTTGTGTGGGTCTCCCATTGCAGTGGCCTCTCTCGCCACAGAGCACCCGCTCTGGGCACATGCGCTCCGGAGCACTGGCTCGTAATTGGACATACCAGTCCAGCCGCTCCACGGCATATGGGATCTTCCCATGTCAGGGACCGAACTGGTGCCCCTTGATCTTCAAGGTGGACTCTTTACCCACTGCCCCACCAGAGAAGCCCAACAGTAAGCTTTTATATATGTATATAGTTTCAAGAGGGAGCATAACAATTTCCATCACAAAAGATCCAGGTGTTGATTAGGAAGCCATGTCCATAAGCTTCAGAGTATAAGGGGAAGCTATATTTTTTGGGAGTCAAGAGTGATAGATAAGCAGATCTGTGTGACCGAGGAGGGACTTCCCCCTTGCAAGAAGCATGGGGCAGACTGGAAGTGAGAGGGCAGAGAGGAGAAAAGAAGTGAGGACCCGGAGAGATGAAGCAAGACCAGGGTGTAACACAGGGTGATCAGCCAGGGCAGCTTCCCAGGAATGAGAAGGCAGAAGGGTATTTTAGAAAGGATCTTTTGAAACTTTGTTATTTATTTCTTTGGCTGTTTGCAGTGTTAGTTGCATAACACAGGATCTTCTTTTGCAGAGTGTAGGCTTAGTTCCTCCATAGCATGTGGGATCTCAGTTCCCCCACACAGGATCAAACCTGCCTCCCCTGCACTGCAAGGAAGATTCTTAACCACTGGACCACCTGGGAAGTCTCAAAAGGAAATGTTTATAGTGGTTAAGAACACAGGCTCTGGACCCAGTCTACACCAGTTCTAATCCTAGCTTGATCTCTAACCAGCTATGTGAGTGTCGACGTATCTCAGATTCTTCTTTGATAAAATGAGATAGGATTCAAGTTCCTCACAGGCTGTTGGGAGGATTAATCAAGTCAATACACAGAAAGCACTAAGAACAGTGCCTAGTATTTAGAAGATATTATTTTCATTGCTGCTATTAATAGTGTGCAATTTGAAATCGTAATCTAATCATCTCCTCCCAATCAACCAATCTTTAACAAAGCATATTAAACATATAAATTGATTTATGTAGCCAGGAGGGTAGAAATGAAGGAAGGGGACCAGATTCCTACCTCGGTACTGCACAGCCTGGGTATCAAGGCACTCCATGACGTAAGAAAACAAGATATAAGTGGCCAACGAGACGAGGAGAATGTAACCCACCCGGGCATTTTAGCAGCCGACTTGGGGAGGGCAAGCATTCAAGCTGACGTCAACTAGACCTCTTAGGGCCAAGAGCACACAGCTGACATCTGGGCTACACAATGAGGTAGGTAAGTGAGAAATCTGAACAGTGAAAGACTGGTATACAAGACAGTCAGAACTCATCTTAAAAGAAGGTTTTCATATATAAAAATCACTGAATCCTATTTCATCAACAGATATTAGTTGAATGGTTAAAAACAACATAGATATAAAGAAGAAGACACGATCTCCTTAACTGGAGCTATAGGGAGTCAAGAGTGATAGATAAGCAGATCTGTGTGACCGAGGAGGGACTTCCCCCTTGCAAGAAGCATGGGGCAGACTGGAAGTGAGAGGGCAGAGAGGAGAAAAGAAGTGAGGACCCGGAGAGATGAAGCAAGACCAGGGTGTAACACAGGGTGATCAGCCAGGGCAGCTTCCCAGGAATGAGAAGGCAGAAGGGTATTTTAGAAAGGATCTTTTGAAACTTTGTTATTTATTTCTTTGGCTGTTTGCAGTGTTAGTTGCATAACACAGGATCTTCTTTTGCAGAGTGTAGGCTTAGTTCCTCCATAGCATGTGGGATCTCAGTTCCCCCACACAGGATCAAACCTGCCTCCCCTGCACTGCAAGGAAGATTCTTAACCACTGGACCACCTGGGAAGTCTCAAAAGGAAATGTTTATAGTGGTTAAGAACACAGGCTCTGGACCCAGTCTACACCAGTTCTAATCCTAGCTTGATCTCTAACCAGCTATGTGAGTGTCGACGTATCTCAGATTCTTCTTTGATAAAATGAGATAGGATTCAAGTTCCTCACAGGCTGTTGGGAGGATTAATCAAGTCAATACACAGAAAGCACTAAGAACAGTGCCTAGTATTTAGAAGATATTATTTTCATTGCTGCTATTAATAGTGTGCAATTTGAAATCGTAATCTAATCATCTCCTCCCAATCAACCAATCTTTAACAAAGCATATTAAACATATAAATTGATTTATGTAGCCAGGAGGGTAGAAATGAAGGAAGGGGACCAGATTCCTACCTCGGTACTGCACAGCCTGGGTATCAAGGCACTCCATGACGTAAGAAAACAAGATATAAGTGGCCAACGAGACGAGGAGAATGTAACCCACCCCGGCATTTTAGCAGCCGACTTGGGGAGGGCAAGCATTCAAGCTGACGTCAACTAGACCTCTTAGGGCCAAGAGCACACAGCTGACATCTGGGCTACACAATGAGGTAGGTAAGTGAGAAATCTGAACAGTGAAAGACTGGTATACAAGACAGTCAGAACTCATCTTAAAAGAAGGTTTTCATATATAAAAATCACTGAATCCTATTTCATCAACAGATATTAGTTGAATGGTTAAAAACAACATAGATATAAAGAAGAAGACACGATCTCCTACTTTAAAGACGAGATTTAACTGGAGAGAGAAGATGCCCTATAAATAACACCCAAGCAAAGCCCTCAGGCCAAGTGCCAAGTGAGCAGAGAGACAAATGCCACAGGAGCTCGGATAGAGGAGAGGTCCAAAGGCCCCAGCCATAGAGGGAAGACTTTGTGAATAAGGTAGAGATGAACTTGGGCCACTTGACCATAGGGCCATTCCCTCCTGAACACTTCCTGAACCCCTAAGCTGGGTCAAACACAGTGCCTGACACAAGGTTTGCAAAAATGGAAAATGTGGTCTCAGCCTCTAAAAATTTACAATGTATGAGACAGAGCCTGCTTCCCTCATAAAGAGGTACCACAAAGAGGCAGAAATGCTTCTGCAGACATCTGCAGGGTATACAACAGAAGCAAAGAGTGACTAGTGGACAATTCTGCCCAGTGGGGACAGGGGATCCGAAATGGCTTCAAAGAGAAGGTCCTGAATATATATTAAGAATCTGCCTGCAATGCAGAGACACAAGAGACACAGGCTCAATCCCTGTGTCAGGAAGATCCCCTGGAGAAGGAAATGGCAACCCACACCAGTATTCTTGCCTAGAGAATTTCTGGGACAGAGGAGCCTGGTGGGCTATCGTTGATAGGGTCCCAAAGAGTTGGAAAATACGTTACCTCATTTAATTAATGCAACTTAATTATTTTTCTTTTACATACAATTCTTGGATGAGTCAGAACATTGTCCTCATTTGCTTAGTCAGTCTAAAATTTCTCTAAGCCAACCAGAATTTCTGGTATAATATTAGAAAGGATGCTGTTAAGGAAGGTTCTGCTTCTCTGAATCATTCGTAAAGTTCTGCTTCCCAGGTGTCTCAGTGGTAAAGAATCTACCAGCCAATACAGGGGACCCAGGTTCAATCTTTGGGCTGGGAAGATCCCCTAGAGAAGGAAATGGTCACCCACTTCAGTATTCTTGCCTGAAAAGTCCCACGGACAGAGAAGCCTAGCAGGCCGTAGTCCACGACAGAGCCAAAGAGATGGACATGACTTTGTGACTCAACAACAAAATGTGGTTACTACAGCAAATCAAGTAAATTTATAAGTAAAATGTGATACAAGGTTATTGTGGGGTTTTTTTGAGATACTGTGGGGCTTTATGGGAACCTTGAAGAAAAAGCATTATTTTTCCCTGGGTTTCCAAGACAAGTAAATAAGAAATACAAAATAACCAAATGATGGCAAACAGGTACCTGAGTTTGTGTATTGCCTCCTTCAAGTAAGGCGATGCCAAGTAAAATACCTTCGGAAAAAATTCTGTCATTTTTGGTGCTGACTATAACTTCGATGACAAGTTCAGATGCACCTTCTTTATCCAGGAGACACTGAATATCCGACATGGATATCCCCATCTTATCTGAATCTTGTCCAGAAAAGCTTCCTGTGATTAGGAAAAATAAATAAATAAACCTTTGCCAAAAGGAAAAATTAATTCTAATTCTCAAATTTGTTTCACGAGGGCTTCCCTGGTGGTCCAGTGGGTAAACAGTCCACTTTGCAGTGCAAGGGGCACCGGTTCGATCCCTGACCTGGGAAGATCCCACATGCTGCAGAGTGGCTGGATGGGTTTGAGCAATTGTGAGCCAGTGCTCTGGAGTGCATGTGCCCAGAGTCGGTACTCTGTGGTGAGAGAGGCCACTGCAATGGGAGGCCCACACAGGCCAAAGAATAAAAAGATGGATGAAAATTAAAAAAAAAAAAAAAAAAAATATATATATATATAAATAAATAAAAGAGGCATGATAGGGAAAAAGAAAAAAAAAGTGTTTCATGAGACCAAAATCATACAAAGCATTTTTAGAATACTTTATACCTACTTTCCCAGTTTTATTGAGATATAATTGATACATAACATTGTATAAGTTTAAGGTGTACAATGTTAATGGTTTGATACATGTATATATATTGCAAAATGATGACTACAGCAAGATTAAATTCATCATCTCAAAAAGTTAATTTATTTTCCTTCTGATGAGAACTTCTAGGATCTATTTTCTTAGCAACTTTCAAACGTGCTACAGAATATTATTAACTATGGCCATCATCTCGTATGTTACATTCCCAGGATTAATTTATTTAACTGGAAGTTTATTCCTTTTGAACGCTTTCACTTAATTTTCCTACTCCCCACTTCCTACATCTGGCAACCACAAATCTGATTTCTGTTTCTCTGAGTCTGGATTTTTAGATTACATGTATAACTGACTTATTCCACTTAGCATAACTCCCCTGAGGCCCATCCAAGGGGATGCAAGTGGCAGGATTTTCTTCTTTCCGCTATGGCTGATGACAGTCTTTTTAAATGAATTATTTTCATATTTGTGCTGTTTTAAGTGAAACACTAGAGTAAGAGTGGCATGCAGACACAAGAACCCGAAAATGAGGAAAAGCTGATTCCTTGCCTCCGCCTTGTGCAGTTTTGCTGTAGGCTCCAGACAGGTGTCCATTCATAGAGACTCCGTAATCGCCTTTAAAATACCGATTCAAGAGGATTTTCCTTAATGTGTTACCCTAATAGTAAAAGAGATAAGAAAAATGTTACTGTTCCTTTTTCTAGTAAAAGAGAAAAATATCAACACATTACAGTGCCACTTAAAGTGCATTTTGTCAATGATGTTGAAACGCAGAAAAGCTGATTTTATACTGTATAATATTTACTGAGGCAAAAAAAGAAATTGTCACTATTTCCTAGGAAAATAACAATACTTTTGCCTCTCCCAGAAGTAAAGAATGAAAATATAGTATTTTCAATAGAATAATGCAAAGAAAATCACAAATTCTATAAATTTAAAATCCCTTCAAAAGCTGAGGGTCCTAGTGTTTGTAAGAATATTCATGGTATGTAAAGAAAATATAGATCAATAAATAACCCAATAACTGGAAATGAAAAGTCTTTGCTAGAAGGGCTCAGTACAAAGAGCTAGAGAAGTGCTGTCTATACAGCATGTGTTCAAAAATTTAAGCTTGGTCACACAGAGTGAATGATATTTAAATTCCAATAGCTTTATTAGGAAGACCATGGGAAAAAGAAATCAAAGGTGAGTCTATGAAAGATGTAATTCAAAAATTCTTGAGTTGACTATGAGGTTGACAGATCTCCATATACTATTTTCTTAGCAACTTTCAAACGTGCTACAGAATATTATTAACTATGGCCATCATCTCGTATGTTACATTCCCAGGATTAATTTATTTAACTGGAAGTTTATTCCTTTTGAACGCTTTCACTTAATTTTCCTACTCCCCACTTCCTACATCTGGCAACCACAAATCTGATTTCTGTTTCTCTGAGTCTGGATTTTTAGATTACATGTATAACTGACTTATTCCACTTAGCATAACTCCCCTGAGGCCCATCCAAGGGGATGCAAGTGGCAGGATTTTCTTCTTTCCGCTATGGCTGATGACAGTCTTTTTAAATGAATTATTTTCATATTTGTGCTGTTTTAAGTGAAACACTAGAGTAAGAGTGGCATGCAGACACAAGAACCCGAAAATGAGGAAAAGCTGATTCCTTGCCTCCGCCTTGTGCAGTTTTGCTGTAGGCTCCAGACAGGTGTCCATTCATAGAGACTCCGTAATCGCCTTTAAAATACCGATTCAAGAGGATTTTCCTTAATGTGTTACCCTAATAGTAAAAGAGATAAGAAAAATGTTACTGTTCCTTTTTCTAGTAAAAGAGAAAAATATCAACACATTACAGTGCCACTTAAAGTGCATTTTGTCAATGATGTTGAAACGCAGAAAAGCTGATTTTATACTGTATAATATTTACTGAGGCAAAAAAAGAAATTGTCACTATTTCCTAGGAAAATAACAATACTTTTGCCTCTCCCAGAAGTAAAGAATGAAAATATAGTATTTTCAATAGAATAATGCAAAGAAAATCACAAATTCTATAAATTTAAAATCCCTTCAAAAGCTGAGGGTCCTAGTGTTTGTAAAAATATTCATGGTATGTAAAGAAAATATAGATCAATAAATAACCCAATAACTGGAAATGAAAAGTCTTTGCTAGAAGGGCTCAGTACAAAGAGCTAGAGAAGTGCTGTCTATACAGCATGTGTTCAAAAATTTAAGCTTGGTCACACAGAGTGAATGATATTTAAATTCCAATAGCTTTATTAGGAAGACCATGGGAAAAAGAAATCAAAGGTGAGTCTATGAAAGATGTAATTCAAAAATTCTTGGCTTCTATTGTTGACTATGAGGTTGACAGATCTCCATATACTAATTGGCTATTTGGGTTTCTTCTAGAGTTTCTGTACCTGATTTTTTCCAAT
Organism: Tragulus kanchil; assembly: GCA_022376925.1. NCBI lineage: Eukaryota > Metazoa > Chordata > Mammalia > Artiodactyla > Tragulidae > Tragulus > Tragulus kanchil. The sequence continues at coordinate 264,739,466 of JAIOJX010000004.1, read as the reverse complement.
TATATTATTTGTTTCCCTATTGACAGAAAGGGGTTTCTGATACATACTAATTACTAGTCCTTTATCAGTTATATATGTTGTAAAGCCTTTTTTTTTTTTTTTGCAGTAAAAACATACTTTATTTATAGGGTTATATCAGAAGTGAAACATCACGTAATCTCACATCTAGGTGACAGTAGCTGTTCCTTTTGTAAAGCCTTCTTGTTTATTACTTGTCTTTCACCACTTTTCTTTAATGAAAAAGAACTATCTAATTTTAATGTAGGCACATTTCTCAGGGTTTTCCATTCGTCTTGTGTTTTTGTATTTTGGTTAGAAATTCTTCCCAACTCTGGTTCATAAAGACATTTTCAAAGGTACACTTCTAAAAGTTGAAAATGTTGCCTTTCACATTTAGATCTACACTCCAATTGGTATTGAAGTTTGTACTTGGTGAGAGATACTATCTCAATTTGGCTTTTTTCCATATTGATATCCATCATTCCCCTATAATTTATTGATAAAAATCATCTTCCCACCTATCTTCAATAAAACCTTTATCATATACCAAAAAGTTTCCTGTCTTCAATATTGTATGGATTACAAGATATTTTAAAATATTTTGCAATATAGTCACTTGCAAGCACTTAAGAAAGATAGGTAAGTCCACTCTTCTATTTGATCAGTAATTATTTTAATAGGCGAGTAATTTTAAAGGATTAATTAAAGACTCTGTGTTTCAACTCTCCATTAACACCACAGCTGGCTCGGTAACAACACTGTGGCCCAGAAGCTTCTGTAATTGGCTGCAGACTGTGCAGCTAACAGGGGTTAGAGTAAGACCTGAACTCAGCTCTGATGGCAAAATGCAGCCACTGCCCCAGGCCATGCTCGCCTCCCACCTGCCTCCCAGACCTGCTACAACAGGTGCTACGTTTCCTCCCAGTAAAGGACCAGAGTGAATGATATTTAAATTCCAATAGCTTTATTAGGAAGACCATGGGAAAAAGAAATCAAAGGTGAGTCTATGAAAGATGTAATTCAAAAATTCTTGGCTTCTATTGTTGACTATGAGGTTGACAGATCTCCATATACTAATTGGCTATTTGGGTTTCTTCTAGAGTTTCTGTACCTGATTTTTTCCAATTATATTATTTGTTTCCCTATTGACAAAAAGGGGGTTTCTGATACATACTAATTACTAGTCCTTTATCAGTTATATATGTTGTAAAGCCTTTTTTTTTTTTTTTGCAGTAAAAACATACTTTATTTATAGGGTTATATCAGAAGTGAAACATCACGTAATCTCACATCTAGGTGACAGTAGCTGTTCCTTTTGTAAAGCCTTCTTGTTTATTACTTGTCTTTCACCACTTTTCTTTAATGAAAAAGAACTATCTAATTTTAATGTAGGCACATTTCTCAGGGTTTTCCATTCGTCTTGTGTTTTTGTATTTTGGTTAGAAATTCTTCCCAACTCTGGTTCATAAAGACATTTTCAAAGGTACACTTCTAAAAGTTGAAAATGTTGCCTTTCACATTTAGATCTACACTCCAATTGGTATTGAAGTTTGTACTTGGTGAGAGATACTATCTCAATTTGGCTTTTTTCCATATTGATATCCATCATTCCCCTATAATTTATTGATAAAAATCATCTTCCCACCTATCTTCAATAAAACCTTTATCATATACCAAAAAGTTTCCTGTCTTCAATATTGTATGGATTACAAGATATTTTAAAATATTTTGCAATATAGTCACTTGCAAGCACTTAAGAAAGATAGGTAAGTCCACTCTTCTATTTGATCAGTAATTATTTTAATAGGCGAGTAATTTTAAAGGATTAATTAAAGACTCTGTGTTTCAACTCTCCATTAACACCACAGCTGGCTCGGTAACAACACTGTGGCCCAGAAGCTTCTGTAATTGGCTGCAGACTGTGCAGCTAACAGGGGTTAGAGTAAGACCTGAACTCAGCTCTGATGGCAAAATGCAGCCACTGCCCCAGGCCATGCTACGTCCCCTCCCACCTGCCTCCCAGACCTGCTACAACAGGTGGCTCCACTGGGTCTTCTCTTCTCCCAGGCTTTGCTTGCCCCTGTTTCTGCAGCCCTTCAGGCTCTGTCCTCAGCTCTCCACCCCTCAACTCCCCACTCTCTGTCGGCAACTCTATCCAGGCCTTGTTTGCACCATCTCCTGGGCGGGTCTCACTGCCAAATGTATCTCCTCCAGCTCTGACCTGGTTCTCCAGCCCCTCATCCTCTTTCCATTCCCATTTCCTTATCTATAGCTGGAGGTTCTACTGGCCCCGAGCTAGGTTTCTCAGAAGGGCCTATTTCTTCTCTCTTCAACCTGTTTTCCTCTCAAATGGAAGAAATTCAATGGATTTCAAGAAGATCGCCTCATTCAGGTCTTGACTCCAACATTCCCCCAACTGGAAAGTGATTTGTGAAAACCCATCTATTCCACTTTTTCAACTGCTACTTCCAAGAGTGTCTTCACACATTTCACACAACTGAACTACAGTTTTCTAGGTCTTTCTCTTTGTTCACATCATAGTCTCAGTTTGAAAAGCTCTTCTTTCATCTTACTCATGGACACGTCCTAGCTTCCCTCTTCACGCTACAAATATTTATTAGGCATCAGTTGTGTTTTAGGTACTATCTTAAGTTTATAAGATAGAACTTTCCTCTCAAAGATTTAAAATAAGATCAGCTCCATCACAGAGATGTATACTAAGTCCAATGGAAGCACTTAAGGGGGAATAGCCAGCTCAGAAGAAGTCTCACAGGGCAAACCTCTCCCGCTAACCCAGATGATCATCACAGCAAAGCTGTCTCGTGCACAGTCAGTGTGGGACAAATTTGTCTTAAGAGTCACACTGCCAAGAATTTCAACAGACACTAAGAGCTCAATCCCAACTTTCATTTATGGACACTTAATTTTTTAGAGCACATTTATTATTGGCCCCCTATTTCCTGTTTTCTTCCTCTAAGACTTTTTCCCATAGTGTTGTGAGTAAAGGTGATGATTAGTCTTAGAAGAGAACGTGAGGTGTTAAGGGCTTATTCTACCAGTGAAGAGAACTCAGCTCTCTCCTAGCCAACCAAAGTGAGGCACATAGAGAACACATAAGAAATGAAAAGTTCTCTTTTTTGGAAAAGTCTTTTGAGTTGAATTCATTCCATCTGGCCAAAGAATGATCTTCCAAAAGGGGAGGAAAAAAATTAAGACGTTTCTTTGGAGTCACACGGACTTTTACCATATATCACATTACGGCAGAAGGAGATACTGTGAGAGAACTTTTTAGACACAGCAATTATAAGGTTCAAGGTATAACCTGGGGAAAAAGATACAAGGACACATTAACTGAAGTATTTAATTTCTTGAAAGGGCAGCTCAGTTTGTTGTACAAAATCATGGTTTTCACCTCTACAGATGAATGGATTGCTTCTCATTCTAACCCTGTAACATGTAGCTGGCCAAGCTGCAATAAATAATACTGACAAAACATGAAAACACAGGACTATTTTTTCTTTTTTTTTAAGGTATGACTGTCAATTAATTAATTATTTATTTTGGCTGTGGCATGTGGGATCTTAGTTCCCCCACCAAGGATCGAGGAGTGGAAGCAGAGTCTTATCCCTTGGACTGCCAGGGAAGTCCCAGGTCTCTTTTCCTTGAAATGACACAAGTCAGTGCCATTGGTCTGGAAAAGAATCTGTTGCAAGTGGCACCCCGGGTCTATGCGAATGAACTCCCTTTTGAAGAGCCTTTTAACCCCATTACTCCAAGAACTCAACCAAGAGGTAGAGAAGCACTAGTTTAAAGAAGAAATTGAAACTTACATTTTACCCTCTATTTTTAAAAATGCCCTTTCTATTGTTAGAAGAATAAAGCTGTTCAAAACCAAGCAAAGAGTAGAAGTGTTTCACAAAAGATTACAGTGGGCACCCTCTCTGCCATTATTTCTAAATTCTCTTCAGGCAGATAAAATCAAATCACCGGTGCTTATCAGATTCATACACATCAACATCAAATGAGAAACACTTTTCTTATTTCTAACTAGGAGACTAGTTAGAAATAAGATTGCCACCTAGTTAGAAGAGAACGTGAGGTGTTAAGGGCTTATTCTACCAGTGAAGAGAACTCAGCTCTCTCCTAGCCAACCAAAGTGAGGCACATAGAGAACACATAAGAAATGAAAAGTTCTCTTTTTTGGAAAAGTCTTTTGAGTTGAATTCATTCCATCTGGCCAAAGAATGATCTTCCAAAAGGGGAGGAAAAAAATTAAGACGTTTCTTTGGAGTCACACGGACTTTTACCATATATCACATTACGGCAGAAGGAGATACTGTGAGAGAACTTTTTAGACACAGCAATTATAAGGTTCAAGGTATAACCTGGGGAAAAAGATACAAGGACACATTAACTGAAGTATTTAATTTCTTGAAAGGGCAGCTCAGTTTGTTGTACAAAATCATGGTTTTCACCTCTACAGATGAATGGATTGCTTCTCATTCTAACCCTGTAACATATAGCTGGCCAAGCTGCAATAAATAATACTGACAAAACATGAAAACACAGGACTATTTTTTCTTTTTTTTTAAGGTATGACTGTCAATTAATTAATTATTTATTTTGGCTGTGGCATGTGGGATCTTAGTTCCCCCACCAAGGATCGAGGAGTGGAAGCAGAGTCTTATCCCTTGGACTGCCAGGGAAGTCCCAGGTCTCTTTTCCTTGAAATGACACAAGTCAGTGCCATTGGTCTGGAAAAGAATCTGTTGCAAGTGGCACCCCGGGTCTATGCGAATGAACTCCCTTTTGAAGAGCCTTTTAACCCCATTACTCCAAGAACTCAACCAAGAGGTAGAGAAGCACTAGTTTAAAGAAGAAATTGAAACTTACATTTTACCCTCTATTTTTAAAAATGCCCTTTCTATTGTTAGAAGAATAAAGCTGTTCAAAACCAAGCAAAGAGTAGAAGTGTTTCACAAAAGATTACAGTGGGCACCCTCTCTGCCATTATTTCTAAATTCTCTTCAGGCAGATAAAATCAAATCACCGGTGCTTATCAGATTCATACACATCAACATCAAATGAGAAACACTTTTCTTATTTCTAACTAGGAGACTAGTTAGAAATAAGATTGCCCAGCCTAGTTAGAAGCATGTATTTATTACCTATGGGAAATCAGCATGCCACCAAGAGGGGGCAGGGGCTCCCCACATTCTGGCCTCAACTCGAGAGCCACATAGTCACTGTTTCAACCCCTTGACGCCACATCCTAATGGGTATGTTTAAAGCCAATAACTTCAGTACCCCGTGCTCAGTCCCACAGTTGTCAAATGGAATGGTCATAATACTTACTCTCAGGCTGTTTCTATGATGGGGAGAATATGTAAAGTACTTAGAATGGTTCCCAGTACATAGGATATGCTGTACAAGTTGTGTATAATTGATACTATTGCTAATACTAATATTATTCAGATCACAGAACAGTTTACAACTGATAAGATGATTCTGTATATCCTTTCTCACTTTATACCTAACTGTCCCACATACTAAGAAAATGGCAAAAATAATTAAAAAATGATAAATTTCTTGAAAATCCTCATTTGTGCCCTATTTGTCTGTCCTTGGGAATTATATACGTCAATTTCCGTATACTTTCCCATTTACAAATGGACCTTCCAACTCTAAGTGGAAAAAATTCTAATTGGTTCCAACTCCATAGTTTTCAAAAAAGGCAAGCACTGGGGCTAAACAGGGCTTCCAAGGTGGCGCTAGTGGTAAAGAACGGACGGGCAACATAGGTAGATGTAACAGACGCAGGTATGACTCCTAGATTGAGAAGAGCCCCTGGTGGCGGGCACAGCAACCCACTCGAGTATTCTCAGCTGGAGAATGCCATGGACAGAGGAGCCTGGTGGGCTACAGTCCATAGGGTCACCAAGAGTCAGACGCGACTGAAGTGACTTCGTATGCATGCACACATGGGTTAAACACACATGAAGACTAGGCAGAGACGGAACAGAGTTCTGCTTGTCTTAACCGCCCTCATTTAAGATCAGAAAACGTTAGATATTGCTACATCACAAGTCTAGCAGAACCGTTTCTGTCATCCAGCACTGAGTTCTGACTTGAAGGATGGGAGGCAAGTGTTTGCCTCAGCCTGTCGTGGGGCATTCTTGGCAACCTTCATCATTGTTGCCAGCGTGGAGGCAAGTCATTTCCACAAAGCCCTTTACCTCAAAGTACCTGTAGTGCCACCGTCAGAAGTTCTAGTGCCAGGGTTATAAATAATCGTCTCAGAGCCACAACTGTCACAGCAGAACCTTGGGAAAGAACTAAAAACACATTCTGAAAAGCATTCTACAACAGTGGAGAAGTCCAACTTCTGTATTTGGTCTTTAGTTTCCAAAATGAATTCCTGATTGGGCTCCATGTGGAAGGTGTCTCTGCGGGGTTAGGCCAAGTAGCAAGGAATGTCCTTCTCCGTCTTTTCAATATCAGAGTCCATTCCAGGCCATAAGACTTGGCTTTGAGCCAAGGCCTGCATGGGAACACACCCAGATGTGCTGAAGGCAATGGCTCCACCACCCACAACCATCTTCTGAAATGACAACCAAGCATCTCCCAGAGAAGAGAAGTCACACCGACAATCTGAGAGGATGGGGTTTTCCTGGCCACTTTCCTGGTATATCAACTCTAGCCCTGTTTACCCTAAGAGGAGGTCACAGCCTTGGGAGGAAAGTATGGAAGGCTGTGACATTACAGGCGTTCTCATTCCCTTGGAAAAAGCAGACCCTAAAGTAATAGGTTTCCACTGGGCACAGTATCATTAAGATGTCATTAAAACATGTCCCACAATCAGAATCCTAGGAAACTAAGTCCTCAACAAGAAATTCAAAAGATAATGAAAACTGACAACTAAAGATGTTTAATGTAGGGTTTCTCCTCCGGGGCTAACAATTAGCGGCTAATCAGCTTGGATCAGACCTGCAAGGAAGTGACAGTGTGTATCTGGACCCTCTGCACAGCCTCACTTTAACATTAAACCTGATATTAGTCTATCTGGGGCTCCCCTAACCTTTTCATTCAATGATACCCTCTCTGATGAGCTATTTTTTCCTCATTTGAAGTTCAAGAGATTTAAAGGTAAATTTATAATTTCAAATAACTTGCTGCAACAGCTGTATCCTAATGGACTTACATTCAATGTGTCATCACAAGTCTAGCAGAACCGTTTCTGTCATCCAGCACTGAGTTCTGACTTGAAGGATGGGAGGCAAGTGTTTGCCTCAGCCTGTCGTGGGCATTCTTGGCAACCTTCATCATTGTTGCCAGCGTGAGGCAAGTCATTTCCACAAAGCCCTTTACCTCAAAGTACCTGTAGTGCCACCGTCAGAAGTTCTAGTGCCAGGGTTATAAATAATCGTCTCAGAGCCACAACTGTCACAGCAGAACCTTGGGAAAGAACTAAAAACACATTCTGAAAAGCATTCTACAACAGTGGAGAAGTCCAACTTCTGTATTTGGTCTTTAGTTTCCAAAATGAATTCCTGATTGGGCTCCATGTGGAAGGTGTCTCTGCGGGGTTAGGCCAAGTAGCAAGGAATGTCCTTCTCCGTCTTTTCAATATCAGAGTCCATTCCAGGCCATAAGACTTGGCTTTGAGCCAAGGCCTGCATGGGAACACACCCAGATGTGCTGAAGGCAATGGCTCCACCACCCACAACCATCTTCTGAAATGACAACCAAGCATCTCCCAGAGAAGAGAAGTCACACCGACAATCTGAGAGGATGGGGTTTTCCTGGCCACTTTCCTGGTATATCAACTCTAGCCCTGTTTACCCTAAGAGGAGGTCACAGCCTTGGGAGGAAAGTATGGAAGGCTGTGACATTACAGGCGTTCTCATTCCCTTGGAAAAAGCAGACCCTAAAGTAATAGGTTTCCACTGGGCACAGTATCATTAAGATGTCATTAAAACATGTCCCACAATCAGAATCCTAGGAAACTAAGTCCTCAACAAGAAATTCAAAAGATAATGAAAACTGACAACTAAAGATGTTTAATGTAGGGTTTCTCCTCCGGGGCTAACAATTAGCGGCTAATCAGCTTGGATCAGACCTGCAAGGAAGTGACAGTGTGTATCTGGACCCTCTGCACAGCCTCACTTTAACATTAAACCTGATATTAGTCTATCTGGGGCTCCCCTAACCTTTTCATTCAATGATACCCTCTCTGATGAGCTATTTTTTCCTCATTTGAAGTTCAAGAGATTTAAAGGTAAATTTATAATTTCAAATAACTTGCTGCAACAGCTGTATCCTAATGGACTTACATTCAATGTGTCATCATAATCAACTACATTTTCGAGGAACTCCTTTGGGGACACGTGATCCATCTCCTATAATCCAGGTGTCTGATGGTTTGAATTTCTTGGTCACCGATTCCAAGGAATAAAAGCCAGTTTTCCCCCTGATGATTTTCCCCACTTTCGTAAGAAATATAAACTTCAATAGGAATAGCTATTATATACATTCACAAGATACTCTTTATCAACCCAACGACACAATCGTGACCTTGCAAAACATACAGATGTTTTAGTAATTCTAGTAAAGCAGATTATGAAAAACAAAAGAATGTAAAAAAATTTAAAACCAAGTATTCCTACACCAGAACCACAGTCTCCTCCTATCTCCTTTCCTTCCTTTTGTTTTTTAAACTCATTGTAAAGAGATGTTATGGGCTTCCCAGGTGGTGCCAGAGGTAAAGCAGCTGTCTGCCAATGCAGCAGACATAAGAGACTCGGGTTCAATCCCTGGGTTGGGAAGATCCCCTGGGGGGGGGGCACAGCAACCCCGTCCAGTATTCTTGCCAGAAGAATCCCATGGACAGAGGAGCCATGGCCCATATGGGTGAAAAGAATCAGACATGACTGAAGCAACTTGGCATGCATGCACATGCAAGACACATTACGTGTCTACTATGTGTATGAACTAGGAAGGGGGCTCCAAAGAGCAATTCTGCAGCATACGCTAAATGAATGTTAAAATATGGAAGAGTTGAAACATATGGCACTGTTATTCAACATAAATCGTCTTCACCTGACCACTGAACTTGTGAACACTAAACACTGAAACCACCAATGATGCTATTTGCACACATGATGATAACTCTGGAGGCAAGAGGGGCTTGCGCTTATCATGCTGGTTTATCAATATATCACTCATAATGCTGGTTTATCGATATATTGCTCATCATGCTGGTTTATCAATATCGAGCCTCTAGACAAACAAGGCTGCTGTTTGTTAGGGGATGAGTCTATACCCCGTAACAGGTGAGAAATACAGGAAACGATTTATCTTCTTTGGGTTTAATAAAAGTCTGTCAGTATTTGGTTTCCAGGAAGTACATGGATTGACATAAAACTCAACAGATTCGTATACCTCATCTGTTTTAATACAGGGTCTGATTCAATTCAGAGGTTAAGAACTTACACAACTCTTCACCCACAGAACTGAAAATGGATCCTTGTGCTTATAATTGTTTACTTTTCTGAGCAAGCAGTCTTCATTTCATCTCCAGAACATAAAGAGTTGACAGAAGAATAAAGCAGGTGGGCCTCAGAGACCATTTCCCTATTGAAGCAAAACTCCAAGACTCACATACCATAAATCACTTCCTGACACCGTCACAACTCAAATGGCAGTGCATACAACTGCTAAAGCTAAGCCCATAATCTCCTGGTGCAGAGTGCAGAAGCTATCTGCTACTGAGAAGATGAAATCAATGTGCTACCAATGCAAGCATGCACACTCACACCAAAGACCAGGAAAAGTGGAGTTTCTAATCGTTAATTTCAAACATCTTGCAAAGGCTTTGTGTGACTAATGGATGATACGTCCAAGTATAAATCAATAAAAATTCAGCTTATGGGCAGTCTCAGAGAACACAAGAGGACAAAGCAAGGCAGGGGGAGATGGAAATAACTGAGAGACTTGACCTTGATCTGAATAATGATGTGAAGTACAAATGAAGAGCTTCCTTCTTGGACAACTGTTGTTCACTCAGCTGTGTCTGACTGTTTGCAACCCATGGACTGCAGCATGCCAGGCTTCCCTGTCCTTCACCATCACCCAGAATCCTCTCAGACTCATGTCCACAGAGTTGGTGATGCCATCCAGCCATCTCATCCTCTGTCGCCCCCTTCTCCTCCTGCCCTCAATCTTTTCCTCTTTCTCCTGGACAATGGGAAGAGTGACATCTCTTTTAGATCCTCAAGTGTTGTGATATCTCTTATATTTCCACAATGATTTGGTAAAGATTGCTACCTAGGTACAACTTTGCAGGATGAAGGAACAAGCAGCAGGGAACAATATATAAATCACTGAAATTCACTGAAATTCAACCTCTTACACAACCCATGAAAATCAATTTTACATAGGTTCAAGATTTAAATATGAAGGACAAAGCTATAACACTTTACATTTTCAGTGGTAGATGCAGGAGAGTATATTTATGACAAAGAGGTAGAAGAGGACTTCTTTTTTATATAAACTTTGGGGGGGGGCACTTCTATTGATCCTTCATTCACTTATCTTTTTTTGTTCTTTGGCCTGTGTGGGCCTCCCATCGCAGTGGCCTCTCTCATCACAGAGCACCAGCTCTGGCCACATGCGCCCCAGAGCTCCGGCTCGGTAGTTGGACACATCAGTCCAGCCTCTCTGCGGCACGTGGGACCTTCCCAGGCCAGGGATCGAACCAGCGACCCTTGCACTGCAAGACGGTGTCCTTACCCACTGGACCACCAGGGAAGCCCAGGAGAGGACTTCTTAAATAAGAAACAAAACTACAAACTATAAAAGACTACAGGAAAATTAAGACCTTTCATTAATTAAAAGACAAGATCTAAAATGCTGAGGAAAGATACTTTACATGTGATTTAACCAGAGGTAAGAGATCTCCCACCTACAAAACTGGTAAACCTTTAAATTCTTTCAACATCAAATTTTTACAAAGATGCAAGCACACAGAACACTAGCAGTTGAGCAAATGGGTACAGTTACTTTGACAAACAATTTGACACTTTCACTTAAGCTAATAATGTGCAAATGAACAAAAAGACAAGACAAAACCAAAAGAGAGAAAGACCAGCATGCTCCAGCTCTATACTCACCTTCCTATTTCTACAGATTTTATGTTGTCAGATCAGTTGGTGAGTTCCAAACTGTGATCTACTATCTACAACTGAGAGGGTCTTGGCCCCCTGGGAAGTGAGAAGGGCACATACCCTGGAAGAGTTGTCAAGGGAACAAGATGATAGAACTTTCCCTTTCAGAGAAAGAGCGAGAACCTGCACCACTAATCCCCAGAAATCCTGGAATGAAAATATCCTTAAAAGCGAAGGAGAAAATGAGCAGTTACCTTACTTATCAATCAGTGTAAATATTTTGACAAAGGAAGCATGAAGGCAAATTTTGATAAGTTCAGACTATATTTAGAAGTTCCTCAGATAGACATACATCAAGAGAATGAAGAGAAGCTCTGCATAGCTCCATGTCAAGGGACATTCTTGAAAATCAAATGAGATATCTATCTCCACACAATCTAACACATAAGAATGCAATTTATGAAAGCACTCAGCATTGGAAAGCTATGCACTTAGTGAAAATGATGTTTTGAGACCAATGCAATTGGTTTGGATCTGAGTTCTGTCACCAGCTTTGTTATGTTGAGAATTTTATTCAGCTACCCTCGGACTGAGTTTCTCCATCTTTGAATAATAATACCCATGCTGTTGGGCTTCCCTGGTGGTCCAGTGGGTAAGGATACCGCCTTGCAGTGCAGGGGGTGCTGGTTCGATCCCTGGCCTGGGAAGATCCCACGTGCTGTGGAGCAGCTGGACCGATGTGTCCAATTACCGAGCCAGAGCTCTGGAGCGCATGTGCCCAGAGCTGGTGCTCAGCGACAATAGAGGCCACCGTGATGGGAGGCCCACAAGGGCCAAAGAGCAAAGATGGATGAAAATAGACAAATGAAAGACCAATAAAAGTAGCCTGCCTGCTCCCCTCCCTCCCCACCCCCCCAATAAATAAATAAATAAATAAAAAATAATAATAATACCCATGCTGCAGGGCTACTTTAAGAATTAGAGATTGTCTATGGAAAGCTTTATGTTGTTAGCTCATAATAAGTGCTAAATAAACAATTATTATACTATTTTCTTTCATATTTAAAAAAGTAAGCTTCAATTGAGAAAGACCAGCATGCTCCAGCTCTATACTCACCTTCCTATTTCTACAGATTTTATGTTGTCAGATCAGTTGGTGAGTTCCAAACTGTGATCTACTATCTACAACTGAGAGGGTCTTGGCCCCCTGGGAAGTGAGAAGGGCACATACCCTGGAAGAGTTGTCAAGGGAACAAGATGATAGAACTTTCCCTTTCAGAGAAAGAGCGAGAACCTGCACCACTAATCCCCAGAAATCCTGGAATGAAAATATCCTTAAAAGCGAAGGAGAAAATGAGCAGTTACCTTACTTATCAATCAGTGTAAATATTTTGACAAAGGAAGCATGAAGGCAAATTTTGATAAGTTCAGACTATATTTAGAAGTTCCTCAGATAGACATACATCAAGAGAATGAAGAGAAGCTCTGCATAGCTCCATGTCAAGGGACATTCTTGAAAATCAAATGAGATATCTATCTCCACACAATCTAACACATAAGAATGCAATTTATGAAAGCACTCAGCATTGGAAAGCTATGCACTTAGTGAAAATGATGTTTTGAGACCAATGCAATTGGTTTGGATCTGAGTTCTGTCACCAGCTTTGTTATGTTGAGAATTTTATTCAGCTACCCTCGGACTGAGTTTCTCCATCTTTGAATAATAATACCCATGCTGTTGGGCTTCCCTGGTGGTCCAGTGGGTAAGGATACCGCCTTGCAGTGCAGGGGGTGCCGGTTCGATCCCTGGCCTGGGAAGATCCCACGTGCTGTGGAGCAGCTGGACCAATGTGTCCAATTACCGAGCCAGAGCTCTGGAGCGCATGTGCCCAGAGCTGGTGCTCAGCGACAATAGAGGCCACCGTGATGGGAGGCCCACAAGGGCCAAAGAGCAAAGATGGATGAAAATAGACAAATGAAAGACCAATAAAAGTAGCCTGCCTGCTCCCCTCCCTCCCCACCCCCCCAATAAATAAATAAATAAATAAAAAATAATAATAATACCCATGCTGCAGGGCTACTTTAAGAATTAGAGATTGTCTATGGAAAGCTTTATGTTGTTAGCTCATAATAAGTGCTAAATAAACAATTATTATACTATTTTCTTTCATATTTAAAAAAGTAAGCTTCAATTGAGAAAGGCGTGCTAACTAGCACATACAAGATATGACAATGCCCAGCATGACAAAGACACCCACAGTTTTAACTGCTGACATAAATACCCAGCTCCAACTTTCTGTAAATTTTTAACAGAAAGAAAATGAAAAAATTTGCTTCTACAAGCATCCATTTTGTAGAAGATCACTTTGAAGCCAACGTGATCAGTTTGTTATGGTTTCATAAGAATAGTACATACATGTGCATAAGTTTCAAGTATCCCTAGTGCATGTACAAAGCAGAACTCTTCCAAAGCCAATGGTCTGATATTCTGTTAGGAAAAAACGAGCAATATCCCGTCCTAATATTTGTTTTTAACATAAGAAATGTAAGAAAAATAAAACATGTATAAAACTATTACAGTGTCCATCAGGAAAGACTGTATTTTGTAAATAGCCTCTCCATACATGCTTGGTGCCCCTGTAATTCATTCTTGGACATTCAGAGAGTTGTGGAACAACTAGGACTATACTGAATATATATGAATACATAAAAATGCCTACAAATTAATGAGAAATTATCTGGTAAAAAGTGGTGCTGGGAAACTGGTCAGCTATGTGAAAAAGAATAAAAGTAAAACACTTTCTAACACTGAACACAAAAATACAGTCAAAATGGATTAAAGACCTAAACTATAAACTCTAAGAGGAAAACACAGGAAGACCAATCCCTGACATAAAAGCAAGGTCCTCTATGACCCACCTCCCAGAATAATGGAAATAAAAAGAACAATAAAAAACTGAGACCTAATTAAACTTAAAAGCTTTTACACAATGAAGGAAACTATATGCAAGGTGAAAAGACAACCCTCAGAATGGGAGAAAATAAAAGCACATGGGAAAAACAACAAAGAATTAATCTCCAAAACATACAAGTAGCTCATGCAGCTCAATACCAGAAAAAAACAAACAATCCAATCAAAGAGTGGGCAAAAGACCGAAACAGACATTTATCCATAGAAGACATACAGGTGGCTAATAAACACATGAAAAGATGCTCAACAACACTCATTATCAGAGAAATGCAAATCAAAACCACAATGAGGTATCGTCTCATACTGGTCAGAATGGACATCATCAAAAAGTCTACGTGAACAATAAATGCTGGAGAGGGTGTGGAGAAAAGGGAACCCTCTTACACTGTTGGTGGGAATGCAAACTGATACAGCCACTATGGAGAACTGTGCAAATTCCTTAAAAGAAAAAAAAAAATTGGGAACAGAACTGCCATATGACAAAACAATCCTACTGCTGAGAATATACCCCAAGGAAACCAGAACTGAAAGAGATACATGTACCCCCAATGCTAATTACAGCACTATTTACAATAGCTAGGACAGAGAAGCAACCTAGCACCTGTCCATCAGCAGATGAATGGATAAGGAAGTTGTGGTACACATACATGATGGAATATTACTCTGCTATAAAAAGGAAAGCATTTGAGTCAGTGCTAATGAGGTGGATGAACCTGAATGAGAGGTCTCTATTCAAAAGATAGTCATGCTAAGAGGAGTCTATTTAAGGACTGTAATACTGTACATCTGTCATGTCTTACAACTTTGGCAGCTATTAAAGTTATGTTTAATGTTATTTGAAATATTAAATATTTTCAGTACACAAACTCATTAACTTTCTTAGGCAGAAAGATAGAAATTATATTGGTTTCCAACAAGCAAAATATTAGAATACTAAAATGAAAATGTGAACAATTCTAACATTCATTCTGAAAAATCTTAAGGTAAAATATTAATCAATGATTGTGATCTAATGCAAGAGCATACACAAATAAGCTAAAAGCCTACACCAAGTTTTTCCCATCTCACCATATGCCTAATGAAATAGAATTTTTGTATTTTACTGAAAAACACAGAAAAGTAACTTGAGGCTATACATCACGGAAGGATCTGAGTAACATAATTCTTAATATTATGTAAATGTGCCACTTTACAAAGATACTATTTTCTTTTAAACATACTATTTTCGGTGTGTCATAATTTACAGAAGACAAAAATAATTTGCTTCTATTTCATTTTCCCCTCATCAAAATAAAATCATTTTTTCCTTAGTGTTTACTGTTAGGACAATAAAAATCATGCTGGTTTAATTTTGAGGATTTCCTGCATCAAATTATCCATTAGACCATATACTTTACCTATTTTAATAGAAGCAACTATCTGCTCATATCTCCCAACTGTGTCCTATACATTAACCATAGTTTTCAAAGAATTCCACAATGAAAAACTATGAGACAATGATTTAGAACTGGTAGAAACTAGGAATTCCATAAATATTCAACAACATTTTAAAGCACCAATACAAGTACTGCCAAAAGACAACAAGATTTCAGTTCAAACAAACCTAAAGATGCCCGAGTTGATTAAAAGACAGAGTGTCAAACACCTTCCTTAGGAAGAAGCTTTTTCAGCCTTGGACTCACCTTATTACAGTCTTTTGAACACAATTTTGAAAGTCATCTTGATTCTCTCTGGCATATGCTATGATAGATAATTCACTATCTTATACATCCTGAACTGTAATTGGAATTCAAGACACTAAGAAAGAAACACTTTATGTCAGAAGTGAACTATTAGTCGCTCAGTCGTGTCCCAACTCTGCAACTTCATGGACTATAGCCCACCAGGCTTCTCTGTCCATAGGCTTCTCCAGGCAAGAATATTGGAGTGAGGGTAAGGATCAAACCCAAGTCTCTTGCATTGGCAGGTGGATTCTTTACCACTGAGCCACCAGGAATCTAGTGATCTTCCCAACCAGGGCATATGAAAAAAAAAAAATATGCTAAAATGAAAATGTGAACAATTCTAACATTCATTCTGAAAAATCTTAAGGTAAAATATTAATCAATGATTGTGATCTAATGCAAGAGCATACACAAATAAGCTAAAAGCCTACACCAAGTTTTTCCCATCTCACCATATGCCTAATGAAATAGAATTTTTGTATTTTACTGAAAAACACAGAAAAGTAACTTGAGGCTATACATCACCGGAAGGATCTGAGTAACATAATTCTTAATATTATGTAAATGTGCCACTTTACAAAGATACTATTTTCTTTTAAACATACTATTTTCGGTGTGTCATAATTTACAGAAGACAAAAATAATTTGCTTCTATTTCATTTTCCCCTCATCAAAATAAAATCATTTTTTCCTTAGTGTTTACTGTTAGGACAATAAAAATCATGCTGGTTTAATTTTGAGGATTTCCTGCATCAAATTATCCATTAGACCATATACTTTACCTATTTTAATAGAAGCAACTATCTGCTCATATCTCCCAACTGTGTCCTATACATTAACCATAGTTTTCAAAGAATTCCACAATGAAAAACTATGAGACAATGATTTAGAACTGGTAGAAACTAGGAATTCCATAAATATTCAACAACATTTTAAAGCACCAATACAAGTACTGCCAAAAGACAACAAGATTTCAGTTCAAACAAACCTAAAGATGCCCGAGTTGATTAAAAGACAGAGTGTCAAACACCTTCCTTAGGAAGAAGCTTTTTCAGCCTTGGACTCACCTTATTACAGTCTTTTGAACACAATTTTGAAAGTCATCTTGATTCTCTCTGGCATATGCTATGATAGATAATTCACTATCTTATACATCCTGAACTGTAATTGGAATTCAAGACACTAAGAAAGAAACACTTTATGTCAGAAGTGAACTATTAGTCGCTCAGTCGTGTCCCAACTCTGCAACTTCATGGACTATAGCCCACCAGGCTTCTCTGTCCATAGGCTTCTCCAGGCAAGAATACTGGAGTGAGTAGCCATTCCCTTCCCCTGGGGATCTTCCCAACCCAGGGATCAAACCCAAGTCTCTTGCATTGGCAGGTGGATTCTTTACCACTGAGCCACCAGGGAATCTAGTAACATGCAAAGTACTTTCCCTGTTAGGAAGCAGAGCTGCCTGGCAGGGCTGGGGTGTAAGGGATTTGCATTATAAACATCTGCACAGGCTTGTAAATCACCTGTCTAGTTCATTTTGGAAAGTAACAAAACAAAACATTTTCATGGCGAAGACACAATCTTCAAAATATTTGATTTGAGGTAAATCAGCTACACTCAGTTAGTCAATTAAAGAGGACATGGGAAAGAAGAATTCCAGCCAACTCTAAATTGCTAACTTCATACTCCCAAACTGGGAAAAAGTAAATCAATGACGCTCTCTATTCTTAATCTCTCTGTGTGGAACACACCATTTTTTTTTTTTACCTTCTTTTTTTTTTTCCATTTTTATTTTACTTTTAAATATTACAGAGTTTTGTTGTTTACAGATATGTATGTTCCCAGATTAGTCATATGCATATCCCCCCTTCACACTCCTCCTGACCATCACACAGCACCCCTGAAGGATCCCCTTTTCTCACAGAGCAGTGACTATAGCTATTTTCTTCACTTATGATAGTACAGACCTTCATGCTACTTCCTTTACGCCTCCCACCCTCTGTTCCTTCCCCACAATGTCCATATGTCTACTGTCCATGTCTGTCTTTCTGTTGCTTCACTGCAGAACACACCATTTTATACTCCAGAATGTTAATATGTATGATGCTCAGCCACTGCAGTAACGTCTGACTCTGCAAGTACACAGACTGTAGCCCACCAGGCTCCTCTGTCCACGGGATTTTCCAGATAAGAATACTGGAGTGGGTGGCCAGGTCTTTCTCCAGAGGATCTTCCTGATTCAGGGATCGAATGGAATCTCCTGCATCACCTGCATTGTAGGCAGACGTTTCACCTCTGAGT
Organism: Tragulus kanchil; assembly: GCA_022376925.1. Classification (NCBI taxonomy): domain Eukaryota; kingdom Metazoa; phylum Chordata; class Mammalia; order Artiodactyla; family Tragulidae; genus Tragulus; species Tragulus kanchil. The sequence goes on along the minus strand of JAIOJX010000004.1, from coordinate 264,721,308 downwards.
TACCAGAGAGGCCCATTAATATGTATAAAAGGTACTGATTGAGTCTTTAAGGTATTAAAAGTCTTGCTTTCTCCTGTGTGCATAAGTAGCATAGATGACTGAGTTGCCTCCAAAAAAAAGGGAAAGTGTGCAAACACATCACCTATTACATCTCTTTAAAAAAAAAAAAAAAAACTTACTTATTTGACTGCACTGTGTCTTAGTTGCAGCATGTGGGATGTAGTTCCCCAACCAGAGATCAAACCCAGGCCCTCTGCATTGGGAGTTCAGAGTCTTAGCCACTGGACCACCAGGGAACTCCCTCCTATTACGTTTAAATGATTTCCTTTTCACAAGAATGCATTTGTTGAAATATTATTTTGGGGGGAAGAATTCAAGAACATTTCAGAGATTCTAACATATACATTTCCCCCCACATTTTGGAATTCCTGAATTACAGGTCAAACTAACATTAACAGTGTGTGTGTGTGTGTTCAATCATATCTGACTCTTTGCGACTCCATGGACTGAAGCCTGCCAGGCTTCTCTGTCCATGGAATTTTCCACGGGAGTGGGAAAACCAATGATATATCATACCTCAATCGGCAAAATACTTTTTTTCCCTAGAGATACAGCCCATGGCACATTAAAACTGATGAGATGTATCATGTAGAAAGAAAAAGTAAGAATATCTTTCAATCTGGCATTGGAATTCAACAAAGCCTTACAGTATCTGTTATCACTCACTATTACACCCATTTTTCAGGTCATATAAAGCAAGATGAAATGATACGAGACACTTAGGGATTTGACCTTATAATCAAACTCTATCTTTCATGCTTTCCCTTTTTCACAGTTACAGGTCCTACAAAATACTACAATTCACCAGCATCTTACATTATAATGTGATGTATTCTGAATTGGGCCTATATTAAAACCAGTAAACAAAATTAAAATACTGAGATTACGTGTGAATCAAGAGCAACAGAAAAGTAAACAAGAGAGATGCATCTAACTAATTTACAAAGCATGGATAATATTAAAGTTCTCTCCTTTAAAATATTCACCCCTAGATACCACTTCACTCCACTAGGACAGTCTAAATTAAAAACAAGAAGACAAGCAATATGTATAAAAGGTACTGATTGAGTCTTTAAGGTATTAAAAGTCTTGCTTTCTCCTGTGTGCATAAGTAGCATAGATGACTGAGTTGCCTCCAAAAAAAAGGGAAAGTGTGCAAACACATCACCTATTACATCTCTTTAAAAAAAAAAAAAAAAAACTTACTTATTTGCCTGCACTGTGTCTTAGTTGCAGCATGTGGGATGTAGTTCCCCAACCAGAGATCAAACCCAGGCCCTCTGCATTGGGAGTTCAGAGTCTTAGCCACTGGACCACCAGGGAACTCCCTCCTATTACGTTTAAATGATTTCCTTTTCACAAGAATGCATTTGTTGAAATATTATTTTGGGGGGAAGAATTCAAGAACATTTCAGAGATTCTAACATATACATTTCCCCCCACATTTTGGAATTCCTGAATTACAGGTCAAACTAACATTAACAGTGTGTGTGTGTGTGTTCAATCATATCTGACTCTTTGCGACTCCATGGACTGAAGCCTGCCAGGCTTCTCTGTCCATGGAATTTTCCACGGGAGTGGGAAAACCAATGATATATCATACCTCAATCGGCAAAATACTTTTTTTCCCTAGAGATACAGCCCATGGCACATTAAAACTGATGAGATGTATCATGTAGAAAGAAAAAGTAAGAATATCTTTCAATCTGGCATTGGAATTCAACAAAGCCTTACAGTATCTGTTATCACTCACTATTACACCCATTTTTCAGGTCATATAAAGCAAGATGAAATGATACGAGACACTTAGGGATTTGACCTTATAATCAAACTCTATCTTTCATGCTTTCCCTTTTTCACAGTTACAGGTCCTACAAAATACTACAATTCACCAGCATCTTACATTATAATGTGATGTATTCTGAATTGGGCCTATATTAAAACCAGTAAACAAAATTAAAATACTGAGATTACGTGTGAATCAAGAGCAACAGAAAAGTAAACAAGAGAGATGCATCTAACTAATTTACAAAGCATGGATAATATTAAAGTTCTCTCCTTTAAAATATTCACCCCTAGATACCACTTCACTCCACTAGGACAGTCTAAATTAAAAACAAGAAGACAAGCAATACATCTGTGAATGCAGAAAAACTGAGGCTCATCCACATTGCTGACCATAATAAAATGGTGTAACCACTCTGGAGAGTGGTTTCGCAATTCCTAGAAATTACATATAGAGTCTTCAGATGACTCCAAATTCAACTCCAAGAGATATGCCAAAGAAAAATAAACACGTATGTCCACACGGTCATACAGGATAAGAGCATCATTAATCGTAATATCTAAGAAGAATGACCCAAATGTCCACCCATGATTAACGGATAGACAAAATGTGATATATCCATACAATGGAATATTATTTAGCAATAAAAAGGAAATGAAGTACTGATGAAAGTTAAACCTGGATTAGCCTTGACAGCCATATGCTAAGTGAAGGAAGGTAGTTGCAAGAGAGCATGCAGACATGTAATGTTTAGAAGAGGCAAATCCACTGAGACAGGAAGCAGATTCCCGGCTGATAGGAGCTGGGGGGCGGATAGAGAGGAACTGCAAATGGGCATGGGGCTTCTTTCCCAGGTAACAAAAATGTTCTAAAATTAGAACAGTGGTGGGGTGTTGTCTGCTAATCTGTGAATATGCTAAAAATCACTGAGCTGTATACTTCAGCAGGGTGAATTTTAGCATGTATGAATATTTCAGTAACGCTATTAAAAATATAAAATATATCCATTAGATTAAAGAACTTGGCCCTATAAATGATTTTTAAATGCGTCTCTTAAGAAAATAAGGTCAGTTCTGTCCAAACTTTTGCTAAGCAGCTAAGCCTTCACTACTATGTGCCACAGAGTTCCTGCATTTAAGTGCATCTGTATAACAGATGTATTAAAACGGCCGTGTTTTGAATGCTACATCTGTTAATAAAATGTAGAGTGGCTCAAACTGCTAATTAAATACAAAATTGCATGTGTCAACTAGGAGCCAATTTCTTGTTAAAACTGTCTAATATTTAAGGCACACTAAATTGAACTAGTATCTAAGATTGTGTCTTGACCTGTGTGGGAAGTTAGTCCAGTGCACTGAATATAGGCTGGACAGTTGCCATGGATACCTCACACCATCTGAGCTCCAGAATTTATAAACAACCTCAGGAAAACTATGCTTCAAAAAATTTATAAACCACTCTGGAGAGTGGTTTCGCAATTCCTAGAAATTACATATAGAGTCTTCAGATGACTCCAAATTCAACTCCAAGAGATATGCCAAAGAAAAATAAACACGTATGTCCACACGGTCATACAGGATAAGACATCATTAATCGTAATATCTAAGAAGAATGACCCAAATGTCCACCCATGATTAACGGATAGACAAAATGTGATATATCCATACAATGGAATATTATTTAGCAATAAAAAGGAAATGAAGTACTGATGAAAGTTAAACCTGGATTAGCCTTGACAGCCATATGCTAAGTGAAGGAAGGTAGTTGCAAGAGAGCATGCAGACATGTAATGTTTAGAAGAGGCAAATCCACTGAGACAGGAAGCAGATTCCCGGCTGATAGGAGCTGGGGGGCGGATAGAGAGGAACTGCAAATGGGCATGGGGCTTCTTTCCCAGGTAACAAAAATGTTCTAAAATTAGAACAGTGGTGGGGTGTTGTCTGCTAATCTGTGAATATGCTAAAAATCACTGAGCTGTATACTTCAGCAGGGTGAATTTTAGCATGTATGAATATTTCAGTAACGCTATTAAAAATATAAAATATATCCATTAGATTAAAGAACTTGGCCCTATAAATGATTTTTAAATGCGTCTCTTAAGAAAATAAGGTCAGTTCTGTCCAAACTTTTGCTAAGCAGCTAAGCCTTCACTACTATGTGCCACAGAGTTCCTGCATTTAAGTGCATCTGTATAACAGATGTATTAAAACGGCCGTGTTTTGAATGCTACATCTGGTAATAAAATGTAGAGTGGCTCAAACTGCTAATTAAATACAAAATTGCATGTGTCAACTAGGAGCCAATTTCTTGTTAAAACTGTCTAATATTTAAGGCACACTAAATTGAACTAGTATCTAAGATTGTGTCTTGACCTGTGTGGGAAGTTAGTCCAGTGCACTGAATATAGGCTGGACAGTTGCCATGGATACCTCACACCATCTGAGCTGTAGAAACCAGAATTTATAAACAACCTCAGGAAAACTATGCTTCATAAAAGATATTAGTTAGAAAATACTGATTTTCTTGACAATGCTAGAACTCAGTCTGTGCATAAGTGGGTAAGATTTGGGGGGAGGTTTTTTAAAAGAATAGCTTTTAAGTTGAGTTAGAATTCATCGTAGAGGAAGAGACATATTCAAAAGGCATCTATCATCATAAGGTTTATAGCAAACCTCAAGGGTTTTAAAGATATTTGGCTTTTATAGAAACAAATCAATTGAATTATTCCAGCTGAGCTTAATTAATCTGACCACTGCATACTAAGATGCTGATCTTTCCAAATAACTGTACACTCTAATTACAACCAGGTTACTCCACCCATCGTCCTTTTGCCCCTTCCCATGGAATAAGACTACACATTTTCCAGATGTAACATGAAAGGCATAGCGTTACTCAACAATCATTTCAGAATTAAACAAAATGAAGCATGTGAAGAACACATGGATGTGTGTACGTATGGCTGAGTCCTTTTGCTATTCACTTGAAACTATCACAACATTGTTAATCGGTGATACCCCAGTACAAAATAAAAAGTTCAAAAGAGAAAAAAGAATTTTATTATTATTTTAAATTGTAAAAACACATGTTGTTATTGTTTTAATATTAGCATTAACTTTTAAATTATGCTTAAACACAAAAATAATTACTTTTAAAAAATAATAAACTTTTTCTTAAAAGAAGAAAAAAAAGACACATTTAGCTTTCCAACGAAAAAGAGATATTCTCTAGTCCACATTCTGAGACAACCTGACTATATATCTGTATATTCATGCCTTTAAAAGTCAGAGAAGTTAAGTCTGAGCATCAGCTTTTTCCGTTCCCCAAATCACTTCCCTTATTAGGCAACCGAGTCAGGATTCAGTCCCAGAACTCAAGAGAGAGCCAGCATGAAAACATGGTTGTTTTCTTTGGATCTCTTGGTCCTCTCAATACATGAGATCCGGCATTGCGAGGGGAAAGGACATGAACTGTTTTAATAAAAGAAACCAGTGAATCAGTACAGCTTAATCAAATTAAACCAAATATACCATTTCTATCACAGGACCGTTTCACAAATACCTCATTTGATGCTGAGAGCAAGCTGACACAACACCTCATTTATCAGCAAGGGTCAACTCACTGAATGTGCTCTTCCCCAATATTTCTGGAAAGCCTCCATTTAATTTATTTTAAAATAAACACAATGTTTTGAAAAATTAGACAGTATTCACTAAAAGTGGTGGGGCTAAAGTCGATAGTCAAAGAACACATAAAAGAACTCTACCTAGAAAAACACTCATGTTAAGCAGAACTCAGTTCGAATCAAGTTTTCTCAATTGTTGCCAACTTGATCCAGCTGAGCTTAATTAATCTGACCACTGCATACTAAGATGCTGATCTTTCCAAATAACTGTACACTCTAATTACAACCAGGTTACTCCACCCATCGTCCTTTTGCCCCTTCCCATGGAATAAGACTACACATTTTCCAGATGTAACATGAAAGGCATAGCGTTACTCAACAATCATTTCAGAATTAAACAAAATGAAGCATGTGAAGAACACATGGATGTGTGTACGTATGGCTGAGTCCTTTTGCTATTCACTTGAAACTATCACAACATTGTTAATCGGTGATACCCCAGTACAAAATAAAAAGTTCAAAAGAGAAAAAAGAATTTTATTATTATTTTAAATTGTAAAAACACATGTTGTTATTGTTTTAATATTAGCATTAACTTTTAAATTATGCTTAAACACAAAAATAATTACTTTTAAAAAATAATAAACTTTTTCTTAAAAGAAGAAAAAAAAGACACATTTAGCTTTCCAACGAAAAAGAGATATTCTCTAGTCCACATTCTGAGACAACCTGACTATATATCTGTATATTCATGCCTTTAAAAGTCAGAGAAGTTAAGTCTGAGCATCAGCTTTTTCCGTTCCCCAAATCACTTCCCTTATTAGGCAACCGAGTCAGGATTCAGTCCCAGAACTCAAGAGAGAGCCAGCATGAAAACATGGTTGTTTTCTTTGGATCTCTTGGTCCTCTCAATACATGAGATCCGGCATTGCGAGGGGAAAGGACATGAACTGTTTTAATAAAAGAAACCAGTGAATCAGTACAGCTTAATCAAATTAAACCAAATATACCATTTCTATCACAGGACCGTTTCACAAATACCTCATTTGATGCTGAGAGCAAGCTGACACAACACCTCATTTATCAGCAAGGGTCAACTCACTGAATGTGCTCTTCCCCAATATTTCTGGAAAGCCTCCATTTAATTTATTTTAAAATAAACACAATGTTTTGAAAAATTAGACAGTATTCACTAAAAGTGGTGGGGGCTAAAGTCGATAGTCAAAGAACACATAAAAGAACTCTACCTAGAAAAACACTCATGTTAAGCAGAACTCAGTTCGAATCAAGTTTTCTCAATTGTTGCCAACTTGATTCTCCTATTTTTTCACTAGGGGGTTTCCATGGTCACTCAGCAGTAAAGAATCTGCCTGCCAAGGCAGGAGATGTGGGTTTGATTCCTGGGACAGGAAGATCTCAGGGAGAAGGGAACGACTTACCCACGTCAGTGTTCTTGCCTGGAGAATCCCATGGACAGAGGAGCCTGGCGGGCTATGTTCCATGGAGTTGCAAGAGTTGGACACGACTTAGCTACTAAACAACAATAACAATCAGCATGATTCCCCTGGATTCTTCTTGTTTTCTCACTTTTCCTTCTCCTGAGGTATAAGCAATTCCTTCCTCGTGGTCCCTTTTGCTTCTGGGAATCTAACATTTTTTTTTTCTTTTTTGAGGGGGACAGGCAGGTCATTTCTATTGGTCTTTCATTTATCTATTTTCTCCATCTTTTTGTTCTTTGGCCCGTGTGGGCCTCCCATCGCGGTGGCCTCTGTTGTCGCAGAGCACCGGCTCTGAGCGCATGCGCTCCAAAGCTCCGGCTCGGTAACTGGACACATCGGTCCAGCCGCTCAGTGGCACGTGGGATCTTCCCAGGCCAGGGATCGAACCGGCGCCCCTTGCACTGCAAGGCGGTGTCCTTACCCACTGAACCACCAGGGGAAGCCCACCAGTTACACACTCTTAACAGCATTCTGATCTTCTTCCTCAGAGTCATTAAAAAAAGACATTGATTAATTTTCCTGCTCTGTCTTTCAGGACATGAACTGTTTTAATAAAAGAAACCAGTGAATCAGTACAGCTTAATCAAATTAAACCAAATATACCATTTCTATCACAGGACCGTTTCACAAATACCTCATTTGATGCTGAGAGCAAGCTGACACAACACCTCATTTATCAGCAAGGGTCAACTCACTGAATGTGCTCTTCCCCAATATTTCTGGAAAGCCTCCATTTAATTTATTTTAAAATAAACACAATGTTTTGAAAAATTAGACAGTATTCACTAAAAGTGGTGGGGGCTAAAGTCGATAGTCAAAGAACACATAAAAGAACTCTACCTAGAAAAACACTCATGTTAAGCAGAACTCAGTTCGAATCAAGTTTTCTCAATTGTTGCCAACTTGATTCTCCTATTTTTTTTTCACTAGGGGGTTTCCATGGTCACTCAGCAGTAAAGAATCTGCCTGCCAAGGCAGGAGATGTGGGTTTGATTCCTGGGACAGGAAGATCTCAGGGAGAAGGGAACGACTTACCCACGTCAGTGTTCTTGCCTGGAGAATCCCATGGACAGAGGAGCCTGGCGGGCTATGTTCCATGGAGTTGCAAGAGTTGGACACGACTTAGCTACTAAACAACAATAACAATCAGCATGATTCCCCTGGATTCTTCTTGTTTTCTCACTTTTCCTTCTCCTGAGGTATAAGCAATTCCTTCCTCGTGGTCCCTTTTGCTTCTGGGAATCTAACATTTTTTTTTTCTTTTTTGAGGGGGACAGGCAGGTCATTTCTATTGGTCTTTCATTTATCTATTTTCTCCATCTTTTTGTTCTTTGGCCCGTGTGGGCCTCCCATCGCGGTGGCCTCTGTTGTCGCAGAGCACCGGCTCTGAGCGCATGCGCTCCAAAGCTCCGGCTCGGTAACTGGACACATCGGTCCAGCCGCTCAGTGGCACGTGGGATCTTCCCAGGCCAGGGATCGAACCGGCGCCCCTTGCACTGCAAGGCGGTGTCCTTACCCACTGAACCACCAGGGGAAGCCCACCAGTTACACACTCTTAACAGCATTCTGATCTTCTTCCTCAGAGTCATTAAAAAAAGACATTGATTAATCCCTGCCTGGTACCTGTCTTTCTCACTAGACTCTAAGTTCTATGAGGATATAACAGATTGTTCACCAAGGCATCCTCAGGGCTTAGCAGACATTCAGTAAATTTTTTCTAAGTATATGCCATCTCATCCATTTTTTTCTGTTTCCAACTACCTCTGCCTTTTTGTCATTTTCATGATTTACTAATAAAAAATTGTCTATAGAATTGTTTTTCAAAAATCACCTCAAAGGTCAAACTCTGAAATAAATATTCATCATCCTAGATGAATAGAAAACAATCTCTCTCAAGCACCCGTGAGACTAATGCATATAAACACCTTTGTGACCCTGCCTGGGAATGTCTGGGACCCATGTGTGAATAGCTGGAGAATGGTAAGGCAGAAGGGAATCTCCATACACCCACCTAGCCGATAATTAGGTCTGGAAACCTAAGCCATTTCTGTCTTCCACTTTCCCCCCTCAGCCTGCATTAGCTTCCTTAGCTCTGACCCCTCAACCCCTTGCCATAGCATCTTAGCATTTGTACTAAAATCATATGCTCTGCAGCTTCTGTCACCTGGAACCAACTCCTGGTACCTCTCTGCCTCATTTACCCTTCATTTCATTTCAAAGCTCAGCCACAAACGTTCCTCTGCCCATATTTTACCTCTCAGTGAACAGAGAAGGGCACCAATTTTTTAATGCTCAAGTTCTCGAGCAGACACTTTATAGGAAGACACTCAGCTGTACCGCCGTGAAGCAGGGTAGGACGCATGTTCACCCAGGGGCGTCTCTCAGGTTAGGGAAAGGCATTTTCACCCGGCTTGTTACAATTCTCAGCCAAAGTCAGAATTAAGATTCACTAGGAGCATTGCCATGATGCTAATAATTCAGCCCTTTGGCAAAAAATAATATTAGTATACATGTTCCTCTGGAAAACAAGGAAGATTTAATAAAAATCCACTGTTAAAGACAGCAGCAGCAGTGGGTGGGAAAAATTGAGACGGTAGCATTGAAACATACATAGTCTCAGTGTAAAACAGCTAGCCAGCGGGACCTGCCCACCAGTTAACTCTAAGCATTCTTTTTTCCGAGAAAGACATTGATTAATCCCTGCCTGGTACCTGTCTTTCTCACTAGACTCTAAGTTCTATGAGGATATAACAGATTGTTCACCAAGGCATCCTCAGGGCTTAGCAGAGATTCAGTAAATTTTTCTAAGTATATGCCATCTCATCCATTTTTCTGTTTCCAACTACCTCTGCCTTTTTGTCATTTTCATGATTTACTAATAAAAATGTCTATAGAATTGTTTTTCAAAAATCACCTCAAAGGTCAAACTCTGAAATAAATATTCATCATCCTAGATGAATAGAAAACAATCTCTCTCAAGCACCCGTGAGACTAATGCATATAAACACCTTTGTGACCCTGCCTGGGAATGTCTGGGACCCATGTGTGAATAGCTGGAGAATGGTAAGGCAGAAGGGGAATCTCCATACACCCACCTAGCCGATAATTAGGTCTGGAAACCTAAGCCATTTCTGTCTTCCACTTTCCCCCCTCAGCCTGCATTAGCTTCCTTAGCTCTGACCCCTCAACCCCTTGCCATAGCATCTTAGCATTTGTACTAAAATCATATGCTCTGCAGCTTCTGTCACCTGGAACCAACTCCTGGTACCTCTCTGCCTCATTTACCCTTCATTTCATTTCAAAGCTCAGCCACAAACGTTCCTCTGCCCATATTTTACCTCTCAGTGAACAGAGAAGGGCACCAATTTTTTAATGCTCAAGTTCTCGAGCAGACACTTTATAGGAAGACACTCAGCTGTACCGCCGTGAAGCAGGGTAGGACGCATGTTCACCCAGGGGCGTCTCTCAGGTTAGGGAAAGGCATTTTCACCCGGCTTGTTACAATTCTCAGCCAAAGTCAGAATTAAGATTCACTAGGAGTATTGCCATGATGCTAATAATTCAGCCCTTTGGCAAAAAATAATATTAGTATACATGTTCCTCTGGAAAACAAGGAAGATTTAATAAAAATCCACTGTTAAAGACAGCAGCAGCAGTGGGTGGGAAAAATTGAGACGGTAGCATTGAAACATACATAGTCTCAGTGTAAAATAGCTAGCTAGTGGGAAGCTGCTGTTTAGCACAGGGAGCGCGGACAGATCCTGTGCTCTGTGAGGACCTAGAGGGGAGGGACAGGGAGGTGTAGAAGGAGGCTCAAGAGGGAGGGGACACTCTATACTCACGGCTGATTCACATTATTGTACAGCAGAAACCAACACAATACTGTAAAAGAATTATCCTCCAGTTAAAAATAAATTAAAGGATTTCTCTGGTGGCTCAGTGGTAAAGAATCCACCAGGCAGTGCCGAAGACCCAGGTTCAATCCCTGATCTGAGAGGAACCACATGTGGCAGAGCAACTAAGCCCGTGCACCAGTACGACTGAGTCTGTGCTCCAGAGCTCAGGATATGCAGCTGCTGAAGCCTGCGTGGCCTAGAGCCCGTGTTCCACAAAGAGAAGCCACTGCAATAAGAAGCCGGTGCGCTGCAATGAGAGAGGAGCGCCCTGCTCACCACAACTATAGAAAAGCCGGCACAGCAATGTAGACTCAGCACAGCCAAAAGTAAAAAATAAAACAAAAATAAATTTTAAAAAATTTTAAGATAAAAATAAATACAAACTTTTAAAAAGACAGCAGCATCTAGCCCTGCCCTGTATGTCTGAGATTACCAACTCAAGAGAGGAAAAGACAAACGCTCTGGTTTACTGACTTTCAGCAGGTAAAGAATCTGCCTGCAGTGCAGGAGACTTGGGAAACACGGGTTCGATCACTGAGTCAGGAAGATGCCCTGGAGAAGGAAATGGCAACCCACTCCAGTATCCTTGCCTAGGAAATCCCATGAATGGAGGAGCCTGGTGGGCTCCAGTCCAGGAGGTTGCACGAGTCGGACACAACTGAGCAGCTAAAGCACCACTGGTTTGTGACAAGGAGGTGAGCCCACGTCCACTAGTCCTCTCCTGTTCCTTCTGGACAACAACTCAACCATGTTGCCCAGTCTTCTGTGTTAGGAAAGGCATTTTCACCCGCTTGTTACAATTCTCAGCCAAAGTCTAAACAGGAGCGATGAAACAGTTAAAATTTTCCTGGGAAAAATTTAATAAATCCACTGTTAAAGACAGCAGCAGCAGTGGGTGGGAAAAATTGAGACGGTAGCATTGAAACATACATAGTCTCAGTGTAAAATAGCTAGCTAGTGGGAAGCTGCTGTTTAGCACAGGGAGCGCGGACAGATCCTGTGCTCTGTGAGGACCTAGAGGGGAGGGACAGGGAGGTGTAGAAGGAGGCTCAAGAGGGAGGGGACACTCTATACTCACGGCTGATTCACATTATTGTACAGCAGAAACCAACACAATACTGTAAAAGAATTATCCTCCAGTTAAAAATAAATTAAAGGATTTCTCTGGTGGCTCAGTGGTAAAGAATCCACCAGGCAGTGCCGAAGACCCAGGTTCAATCCCTGATCTGAGAGGAACCACATGTGGCAGAGCAACTAAGCCCGTGCACCAGTACGACTGAGTCTGTGCTCCAGAGCTCAGGATATGCAGCTGCTGAAGCCTGCGTGGCCTAGAGCCCGTGTTCCACAAAGAGAAGCCACTGCAATAAGAAGCCGGTGCGCTGCAATGAGAGAGGAGCGCCCTGCTCACCACAACTATAGAAAAGCCGGCACAGCAATGTAGACTCAGCACAGCCAAAAGTAAAAAATAAAACAAAAATAAATTTTAAAAAAAATTTTAAGATAAAAATAAATACAAACTTTTAAAAAGACAGCAGCATCTAGCCCTGCCCTGTATGTCTGAGATTACCAACTCAAGAGAGGAAAAGACAAACGCTCTGGTTTACTGACTTTCAGCAGGTAAAGAATCTGCCTGCAGTGCAGGAGACTTGGGAAACACGGGTTCGATCACTGAGTCAGGAAGATGCCCTGGAGAAGGAAATGGCAACCCACTCCAGTATCCTTGCCTAGGAAATCCCATGAACGGAGGAGCCTGGTGGGCTCCAGTCCAGGAGGTTGCACGAGTCGGACACAACTGAGCAGCTAAAGCACCACTGGTTTGTGACAAGGAGGTGAGCCCACGTCCACTAGTCCTCTCCTGTTCCTTCTGGACAACAACTCAACCATGTTGCCCAGTCTTCTGTGCAGTCGGGTGGGGCCACATGACTGAGTCTGAGCCAGTGAAGGGGAACAGAAGGGACAGGGATCCAGCCCACGTGGGAACCCTGCATCTTTCCTCTAGGATAGCCCGATTCAGAAAGGCACAGGAGCCTAGGAAGATGCAGAGCCCCAGGAAAGACTGTATTGCTGGGGAGTTGCTCAGCCAGAACACTCACATTGGAACTCTGACTTTCGTTGTGCAAAAGCATAAGCAAACTTTTACTATACTAAGCTAGGGAGGTTTTCAGGTTTATCTGTTTCCACAGCCAGGACTGCCTTTAACAATCCAGGTCCGTGTGGCTTGGCCTGGGTGGGAAATTGCCAGGCTCGTCCCTGGCAGCTCAAGCTGTGACTCTTCCCAAGGTATTTTGTCCAGACCCACCTCTGTCTGGAAAAACTGACTCTGAGCACAAGCTAGCCGTGAAGCTGCCATGAAAAGTCATCTGGGAATAAAATTTCATCCACCTCCAAGTGATTCCAGGTTTCCCTTGTCACAGCATTCCTTCCTACAGCATCTCCACCTTCTCTCTCTTATCCAACTTTTTCATTGTCTCTCTAATTTCCCATTACTACAATTCCACACACACACTCACACACACACACACACACTTTCTCTCCATGTGGTTGATCCTGAATACAGGGAAATATAAGAGGAAAATCAACTAAGTTCAGGTCATGCACATCAGGGACTATTTCAAAGTCTCTAGCACTCAGACACGTTTCCACCAACTCTGTCATTTGCCAGCTTTCATTTGCCCCATCTTTGAACCTCTGAAAACATTTCAAACGCTCTGGTTTACTGACCAGGTAAAGAATTTGCCTGCAGTGCAGGAGACTTGGGAAACACGGGTTCGATCACTGAGTCAGGAAGATGCCCTGGAGAAGGAAATGGCAACCCACTCCAGTATCCTTGCCTAGGAAATCCCATGAATGGAGGAGCCTGGTGGGCTCCAGTCCAGGAGGTTGCACGAGTCGGACACAACTGAGCAGCTAAAGCACCACTGGTTTGTGACAAGGAGGTGAGCCCACGTCCACTAGTCCTCTCCTGTTCCTTCTGGACAACAACTCAACCATGTTGCCCAGTCTTCTGTGCAGTCGGGTGGGGCCACATGACTGAGTCTGAGCCAGTGAAGGGGAACAGAAGGGACAGGGATCCAGCCCACGTGGGAACCCTGCATCTTTCCTCTAGGATAGCCCGATTCAGAAAGGCACAGGAGCCTAGGAAGATGCAGAGCCCCAGGAAAGACTGTATTGCTGGGGAGTTGCTCAGCCAGAACACTCACATTGGAACTCTGACTTTCGTTGTGCAAAAGCATAAGCAAACTTTTACTATACTAAGCTAGGGAGGTTTTCAGGTTTATCTGTTTCCACAGCCAGGACTGCCTTTAACAATCCAGGTCCGTGTGGCTTGGCCTGGGTGGGAAATTGCCAGGCTCGTCCCTGGCAGCTCAAGCTGTGACTCTTCCCAAGGTATTTTGTCCAGACCCACCTCTGTCTGGAAAAACTGACTCTGAGCACAAGCTAGCCGTGAAGCTGCCATGAAAAGTCATCTGGGAATAAAATTTCATCCACCTCCAAGTGATTCCAGGTTTCCCTTGTCACAGCATTCCTTCCTACAGCATCTCCACCTTCTCTCTCTTATCCAACTTTTTCATTGTCTCTCTAATTTCCCATTACTACAATTCACACACACACACACTCACACACACACACTCACACACACACACACACACTTTCTCTCCATGTGGTTGATCCTGAATACAGGGAAATATAAGAGGAAAATCAACTAAGTTCAGGTCATGCACATCAGGGACTATTTCAAAGTCTCTAGCACTCAGACACGTTTCCACCAACTCTGTCATTTGCCAGCTTTCATTTGCCCCATCTTTGAACCTCTGAAAACATTTCACCTTCCACAGTGATAACTGAAGGCTTAATAAGACTCAGAAAGTATTAAAAATCCCTCAATTAAATATGTATTCCAAGAATAAAATGAAGCAAGATTTGTTTCCTTTTTTAAATTATTTTACTAACTATGGAAAAAGCAGGAGCTAAATTTCTGAGCCTAATCAGTTTTCATGTAAAAAGCTTCCAATTAACTTCACTTTTTAAAAAAGAGAGAGGAAAAAAGCAAGGGCAAGGGAACGGAAATAGGGACAAATGCACTGATGAATTGTACTGGCTGGAATTTGGATCAATTTCATTTGATATCATAGAATGAACTGATCATTGCTAGGTCTTCTAATGAAGTCGCTTCAAAAATGATTTACAAGAAGATTTACTACAGTTATGATGTTTCTGGTCTTGAAAGAAATCCACACAAAAGATATTCTTTTGTACTGGATCAATCGAGTTCTAGCCTGGCTAGAGGTGAGGATAATTATTGGAAAGTAAACTGTTATGTTTTTGTCTGAGTGCCTGTTACCCTGGCACATGTTATTTCCAATCCGGTCTGGAAAGAACAGTCCATTCAGCCATCTCGGGTGACTTACATAACCAGCTACTATCATTTGAAAATTGTCAGCTCCAGTAACTTGCTACTGCATGTGTAGTGTCAGTGCTGGGACACTGATTTCTCTTCATTTATTTTCTAACTGCCACAGAGAGCTGTTATTTTACAAGGTAAATTAATTCTAAAGCTACACCTTTAATCTTAATTCAAGCCATTTAAGTTAGGCAACCAATGATAATCAAAAAGTAATACAATTTAATAAACAGCTTTTCTTATTTTATTAAAACTTGCTAAACGTAACTATGATTAATTCTTCAGACAAACATAATTATCTACTTCTGTCTGTATTTTTAACAATGGACTAAACTTTTATTCTTCAAATAGGACAGAAATGGGGTAATTTCTCATCAACTAAGTTCAGGTCATGCACATCAGGGACTATTTCAAAGTCTCTAGCACTCAGACACGTTTCCACCAACTCTGTCATTTGCCAGCTTTCATTTGCCCCATCTTTGAACCTCTGAAAACATTTCACCTTCCACAGTGATAACTGAAGGCTTAATAAGACTCAGAAAGTATTAAAAATCCCTCAATTAAATATGTATTCCAAGAATAAAATGAAGCAAGATTTGTTTCCTTTTTTAAATTATTTTACTAACTATGGAAAAAGCAGGAGCTAAATTTCTGAGCCTAATCAGTTTTCATGTAAAAAGCTTCCAATTAACTTCACTTTTAAAAAGAGAAAGGAAAAAAGCAAGGGCAAGGGAACGGAAATAGGGACAAATGCACTGATGAATTGTACTGGCTGGAATTTGGATCAATTTCATTTGATATCATAGAATGAACTGATCATTGCTAGGTCTTCTAATGAAGTCGCTTCAAAAATGATTTACAAGAAGATTTACTACAGTTATGATGTTTCTGGTCTTGAAAGAAATCCACACAAAAGATATTCTTTTGTACTGGATCAATCGAGTTCTAGCCTGGCTAGAGGTGAGGATAATTATTGGAAAGTAAACTGTTATGTTTTTGTCTGAGTGCCTGTTACCCTGGCACATGTTATTTCCAATCCGGTCTGGAAAGAACAGTCCATTCAGCCATCTCGGGTGACTTACATAACCAGCTACTATCATTTGAAAATTGTCAGCTCCAGTAACTTGCTACTGCATGTGTAGTGTCAGTGCTGGGACACTGATTTCTCTTCATTTATTTTCTAACTGCCACAGAGAGCTGTTATTTTACAAGGTAAATTAATTCTAAAGCTACACCTTTAATCTTAATTCAAGCCATTTAAGTTAGGCAACCAATGATAATCAAAAAGTAATACAATTTAATAAACAGCTTTTCTTATTTTATTAAAACTTGCTAAACGTAACTATGATTAATTCTTCAGACAAACATAATTATCTACTTCTGTCTGTATTTTTAACAATGGACTAAACTTTTATTCTTCAAATAGGACAGAAATGGGGTAATTTCTCATCAACTAAAAATTCCACAGTAGAAAGTTCTTCTCCTAAACTCTGGACAGTTTAACAAATACACAAAATAATTTCTACCTCAGTACTCACTAACATATTTTATAGTATCCAAAAAAAATTAACAACAACAACAAAAAAAAAACCAAGAGACCTAAAAAAATACAGTGAAAACACAGGGTCCATAAAATCATACTCAGATTAATACAATTTCGTCCAATACCAGCAAGTAAAGAAATAGAAAAATAGAACCTACAAGTTTAAAAAAAAAAAGAAAACTCTAGGCAAAAACACACACACAAAACAGAAGCTTCATATCATTTATTAAAGGAAATAATTTTGCTGGACTATCAAAATACTAGCACCAAGTTCCAACACTAAAAAATATATTTTTAAGGAAGTTAAAGTCAAGAAACAGGAAAGTAACATCTCTCTCACTGTCTACAGTGATTTTGGGTGGGGGAAATCTGAACATTATTTTACTTTCAAATGTGAACAGCCACCACTATGACTACTGTATTACCTAGGTAAGTCATCAAAGCCCAATACTAAATTCCTAGTTTTTAAAAGTGGTATAAAATGAAAGTGTTAATTCACTCAGCCATGCCCGACTCTTTGCAACTTCATGGACTGCAGCCAGCCAGGCTCTTCTGTCCATGGGATTCTTCAGGCAAGAAGACTGGAATAGGTAGCTATTTCCTTGTCAAGGATCTTCCCTTCCCAGAGATCAAACCAAGGTCTTCTGCATTGCAGACAGATTCTTTACTGTCAGAGCCCAACTTCCAGTATATGCCTGACTAATTCATCTAATATCATTACACTTCTGTGGAGATCAACAAGAACAACAAGAAACAAAATCCTGAAAACTCCATTTTCAGCAGAAGGGAGAGAGAAATACAATCTGAAGACTGTGAAGAACTGATGTCTGGCTGAAGCCATGTGGGATAAAGAGACAGAAAGATGCCTGAGTGCTCAGATGGCCCTGCAGAGGGGCTAAAAAGGAAGGTCCAAAAATACACACTTTAGGGCTTCCCTGGTGGTCCAGTGGGTGGAGAGCCTGCCTTGCAATGCAGGGGCATCGGTTCGATCCCTGGCCTGGGAAGATCCCACATGTCGCAAAGCGGCTGGACCAGTGTGTCCAATTATAAGCCAGTGCTGTGGGCGCATGTGCCCAGAGCTGGTGCTCTGCAACTAGAGAAGCCAGTGTGGTGGGAGGTCCACACAGGCTGAAGAATAAAGATGGATGATAATAAATAAATAAACAAAAAATCAATAAAAGAGGCCAAAATATTTTTAAAATATTAAAAAAAATAAAAGAGACCAAAATTTTAAAAAGCAATAAAAAATTTTAAAATACCCACTTTAGTTATGCACCAAACCCTCCCCTCAATCTACAAAAGCTACACATTGTACCACTAGATGTCAAGAGGAGAGTGAGGAAAAGCAATATGAGTTGTATAGAGGAACTGGAGTCGCCCTGTTTATAAGGTCGTTCTGTCTCTGGTGGAAGAAAAGGAAAGTGCTTTTCAAACTTCTGTAAAGATCTCCTGAAAAGTATTTGGCTATATCAACAGAAAGAACACATAAAAAGGGACATGAAGGGAGGAAAAGGTGAAATTCAACAGCAAATGTTATCAATATATGTCACTTATGTGAAATATACATACTGATTAAAATCATTATCAAAATATTTCAACACGCATTTTTTAAGTTATCACGAAATCACTTCTATAAAAGACCAAAGCAGAGCAAAAATAAAGAATTCATAATGAATTCTTCATAGAAAATGAAGACTGTGGACAATACAGGATGAGATGAAACTAAGACAATATTGTCTCAGAAAATGAAGAATAGGTAGCTTTTCTGTCAGAGCCCAACTTCTGCATTGCAGACAGATTCTTTATAAATGCCTGACTAATTCATCTAATATCATTACACTTCTGTGGAGATCAACAAGAACAACAAGAAAC
The DNA here is from genome assembly GCA_022376925.1 of Tragulus kanchil. Lineage (NCBI taxonomy): Eukaryota > Metazoa > Chordata > Mammalia > Artiodactyla > Tragulidae > Tragulus > Tragulus kanchil. The sequence goes on along the minus strand of JAIOJX010000004.1, from coordinate 264,702,628 downwards.
AAAATCCTGAAAACTCCATTTTCAGCAGAAGGGAGAGAGAAATACAATCTGAAGACTGTGAAGAACTGATGTCTGGCTGAAGCCATGTGGGATAAAGAGACAGAAAGATGCCTGAGTGCTCAGATGGCCCTGCAGAGGGGCTAAAAAGGAAGGTCCAAAAATACACACTTTAGGGCTTCCCTGGTGGTCCAGTGGGTGGAGAGCCTGCCTTGCAATGCAGGGGCATCGGTTCGATCCCTGGCCTGGGAAGATCCCACATGTCGCAAAGAGGCTGGACCAGTGTGTCCAATTATAAGCCAGTGCTGTGGAGCGCATGTGCCCAGAGCTGGTGCTCTGCAACTAGAGAAGCCAGTGTGGTGGGAGGTCCACACAGGCTGAAGAATAAAGATGGATGATAATAAATAAATAAACAAAAAATCAATAAAAGAGGCCAAAATATTTTTAAAATATTAAAAAAAATAAAAGAGACCAAAATTTTAAAAAGCAATAAAAAATTTTAAAATACCCACTTTAGTTATGCACCAAACCCTCCCCTCAATCTACAAAAGCTACACATTGTACCACTAGATGTCAAGAGGAGAGTGAGGAAAAGCAATATGAGTTGTATAGAGGAACTGGAGTCGCCCTGTTTATAAGGTCGTTCTGTCTCTGGTGGAAGAAAAGGAAAGTGCTTTTCAAACTTCTGTAAAGATCTCCTGAAAAGTATTTGGCTATATCAACAGAAAGAACACATAAAAAGGGACATGAAGGGAGGAAAAGGTGAAATTCAACAGCAAATGTTATCAATATATGTCACTTATGTGAAATATACATACTGATTAAAATCATTATCAAAATATTTCAACACGCATTTTTTAAGTTATCACGAAATCACTTCTATAAAAGACCAAAGCAGAGCAAAAATAAAGAATTCATAATGAATTCTTCATAGAAAATGAAGACTGTGGACAATACAGGATGAGATGAAACTAAGACAATATTGTCTCAGAAATGAATAAATAATTTGAAGGGACACTGCAGAGAACAGACATAGAAGACAGGTAGGAGGAAAGCAAGATAGACATTTAGTCATTTCCTCAAGACTTAAGAGAGAAAGTGAAAAAAAAGAAAATATGGAATGAAAACAACATACACATAAACTGGAGGCATGAGGAAGCAGACCAAAGAAAAAGAAGAGAATACTCAAAAAGATATAACAGAATTTTCTAAAATGTAAAGGAGATTTTAAGAATATAACATTGATAATAAACAAGAAACTAGAGATTAGTTTTTAAAATATGAAAACAAAATATTTCCTGCATCTGGTAAACAATAAACTCTCCTTAAAATTTTGGTCCAGAGAGAAAATTCAAACTAAATTACAGAATTTCTAGAAAACAGTAATGAGTAAATTCCTATAATGAGAGAGACAGATGCCAGGTAAAGTTATGCTTAGAGAAAACTCATAGCCCTAAACCTTTGTAACAATAAAAGTAAATTAAATGTCATACTTTAAAATAAAAGACAGTAAAAATTTAAGCCAGATAAAATTTTAAATATAAGAATCACAATATAATGAGCTAGAGAGTACCCAAATAAACTTTTAAAAACTTTCCCTTTGGCAAAAATGAGAAAGATAAATCATCTGAAATAGTAAAGAAAGAAAAAACACTAAAACACCGAGTAATACACTGCAAATAACCAAAGAAACAAAAAAAAAATGATCATGGACTTTCTATGAACGGTACAATTTTTCACCTTCAAATAAACTTTTAATCAAAGCCTGAATAACATATTTTTCTAGTAAAACATGATTCAACAAAGTTGAACCAAAATGAAACAAACAAACAAACCTAAAAGGTCTATTTCCATAGCTGAAATAGAGGAAACCATCAAAGTGCAAAATACACTAAAAATATCAGTCCCAGACAGCTTCCCAGGAAAACTAGACCAAACTTTTATTCTGAACTTTTTTTTTTCCTATTGAGGTGCAGCCGATTAGCAATGCTGTGATAGTTTCATGTGAGCAGTGAAGGGACTCAGCCATATATACACATGTATCCACTCTCCCTCAAACCCTATCCAGCCTAGCACGTAACATTGAACAGGAAATGCTACCAAACTTTAAATTCTGATGCTGTTTCAGGAGAGAAAAATAGGACTCAAAACTTTAGCATTCCTCAAGACTTAAGAGAGAAAGTGAAAAAAAAGAAAATATGGAATGAAAACAACATACACATAAACTGGAGGCATGAGGAAGCAGACCAAAGAAAAAGAAGAGAATACTCAAAAAGATATAACAGAATTTTCTAAAATGTAAAGGAGATTTTAAGAATATAACATTGATAATAAACAAGAAACTAGAGATTAGTTTTTAAAATATGAAAACAAAATATTTCCTGCATCTGGTAAACAATAAACTCTCCTTAAACTTTTGGTCCAGAGAGAAAATTCAAACTAAATTACAGAATTTCTAGAAAACAGTAATGAGTAAATTCCTATAATGAGAGAGACAGATGCCAGGTAAAGTTATGCTTAGAGAAAACTCATAGCCCTAAACCTTTGTAACAATAAAAGTAAATTAAATGTCATACTTTAAAATAAAAGACAGTAAAAATTTAAGCCAGATAAAATTTTAAATATAAGAATCACAATATAATGAGCTAGAGAGTACCCAAATAAACTTTTAAAAACTTTCCCTTTGGCAAAAATGAGAAAGATAAATCATCTGAAATAGTAAAGAAAGAAAAAACACTAAAACACCGAGTAATACACTGCAAATAACCAAAGAAACAAAAAAAAAATGATCATGGACTTTCTATGAACGGTACAATTTTTCACCTTCAAATAAACTTTTTTTCAAAGCCTGAATAACATATTTTTCTAGTAAAACATGATTCAACAAAGTTGAACCAAAATGAAACAAACAAACAAACCTAAAAGGTCTATTTCCATAGCTGAAATAGAGGAAACCATCAAAGTGCAAAATACACTAAAAATATCAGTCCCAGACAGCTTCCCAGGAAAACTAGACCAAACTTTTATTCTGAACTTTTTTTTTTCCTATTGAGGTGCAGCCGATTAGCAATGCTGTGATAGTTTCATGTGAGCAGTGAAGGGACTCAGCCATATATACACATGTATCCACTCTCCCTCAAACCCTATCCAGCCTAGCACGTAACATTGAACAGGAAATGCTACCAAACTTTAAATTCTGATGCTGTTTCAGGAGAGAAAAGCAAGAAAAAAATTCCAAATTCTTCTTATGAAACAGTAAAACTGATATAAAAATCCTAGCGTGGCGATCAACAATAACAGAGAGCTATGATCTTTTTATAAGTATCGTTTGTTGTCTGTATGTGTGTCTGTTAACAATTCTGTGACTCAGTGGACTCTGTTCCAGTAATACCAAGATGGCTCAATATAAGAAATACCAAGAAATCTATTAACAACATAGGAAGTTAAAGAAAATATATTTACTATATTAAGCATAAAAAGCAATGTCATATGGTTGGTGATGCCCAACAGATGCTGAAAACCATTTTGTAAAATTCAACCTCATTTCTGATCTTAAAAAATAAACTCAATAAATGGATAATTTCTTTAACAAATATGCTTATTCCCAAATTCAACATTATGCTAAAAAGGAAATATTAGAAGCATTGCCAATAAAGCCGGAAACAGACAAAGATGTTCATGAGTACCATTAATATTTAACATTGTGCTGAATATACAAGCCAGAACAACTAGTAGAGAAATGATTTTTGAGACAGAAAATTTGGAAACTATCAGTATTTGCAGCTGATGTCATTTTATCCTGAGAATGCCAAAGAGAATAAAATTTAAAACTACTGGAAACAGTAAGAGACTTCATTAAGGTAATGAGATTTTAAAACATGATGAAGCTTTTTATATATAAATACAGCAAAATCAACAAGATACACTGTTAAGTAAAAAGACCAAGTTGCCAAAACTTGGTATGAGAAGTAATACGGCAACAGAGATAAAAATATGTATTTGTATACCAGATGATATCACTTATATTTCTAATACGACACAAATGAACCTACCTCTGAAACAGAATCAGGGACACTGAGGTCAGACTGGTGACTGCTAAGGGGGAAGGGGTTGTGGGAGGGATGAAGTGGGGGTTAGCAGATGGAAGCATTTGCGTATAGAATGCATAAACAACAAGCTTCTACTATACAGCATGTACGTTCGTGCTAAGTCACTACCCCATGGACTATAGCCCACCAGGCTCCTGTCCATGGGATTCTCTGGCCAAGAATACTGGAATGGCTTGCCATGCCCTCCTCCAGGGGATCTTTCCAACCTTGGGATCAAACCAGGTAGATTCTTTACCACTGGCACCACCTGGTACAGCATAGAAAGTTATATTCAATATCCTATGATAAACCATAATGTTAAAGAATATTTTAAAAAGAATATATATGTGTATATGTATACATACACATATGTATAACTGAATCACTTTGCTGTACAACAGTAATTAACACAACACTGTAAATCAACTACACGTCAATAAAAAAGAAAGAATATGTATTGTATTTGCTTGTAAATGCACAAAGCCACTCTGGAAGGACATATAAGAAACAAATAACAGTTATTGTCTAGTTGGAAGTAGATGGGAGGCTTTGAACGTGTGCAAAGGGTGTGAAGGTGAGAGGGATATCATTCTGTTTATATTCTTGTACCACGTGATACAGGACCTGTTCAAAAAATGTAAGCTACTTAAAGTCGAGCAAGCCAGTTATTTGAGGTCAATTCTTCCTGAGAAAATTTGATCCCTGTTGAGGAAACAAAAATGTATAAAAATTTTGCTGAATATACAAGCCAGAACAACTAGTAGAGAAATGATTTTTGAGACAGAAAATTTGGAAACTATCAGTATTTGCAGCTGATGTCATTTTATCCTGAGAATGCCAAAGAGAATAAAATTTAAAACTACTGGAAACAGTAAGAGACTTCATTAAGGTAATGAGATTTTAAAACATGATGAAGCTTTTTATATATAAATACAGCAAAATCAACAAGATACACTGTTAAGTAAAAAGACCAAGTTGCCAAAACTTGGTATGAGAAGTAATACGGCAACAGAGATAAAAATATGTATTTGTATACCAGATGATATCACTTATATTTCTAATACGACACAAATGAACCTACCTCTGAAACAGAATCAGGGACACTGAGGTCAGACTGGTGACTGCTAAGGGGGAAGGGGTTGTGGGAGGGATGAAGTGGGGGGGGGGGTTAGCAGATGGAAGCATTTGCGTATAGAATGCATAAACAACAAGCTTCTACTATACAGCATGTACGTTCGTGCTAAGTCACTACCCCATGGACTATAGCCCACCAGGCTCCTGTCCATGGGATTCTCTGGCCAAGAATACTGGAATGGCTTGCCATGCCCTCCTCCAGGGGATCTTTCCAACCTTGGGATCAAACCAGGTAGATTCTTTACCACTGGCACCACCTGGTACAGCATAGAAAGTTATATTCAATATCCTATGATAAACCATAATGTTAAAGAATATTTTAAAAAGAATATATATGTGTATATGTATACATACACATATGTATAACTGAATCACTTTGCTGTACAACAGTAATTAACACAACACTGTAAATCAACTACACGTCAATAAAAAAGAAAGAATATGTATTGTATTTGCTTGTAAATGCACAAAGCCACTCTGGAAGGACATATAAGAAACAAATAACAGTTATTGTCTAGTTGGAAGTAGATGGGAGGCTTTGAACGTGTGCAAAGGGTGTGAAGGTGAGAGGGATATCATTCTGTTTATATTCTTGTACCACGTGATACAGGACCTGTTCAAAAATGAAATTTCAAATAATTTTTGAGAAAATTTGTGTAAGCTACTTAAAGTCGAGCAAGCCAGTTATTGGGCTTCCCTGATGGCTCAGAGGTAAAGAATCTTCCTGCAGTGCAGGAGACCTGGATTTGATCCCTGGTTGAGGAAGATTCCCTGGAGAAGGGAATGGCAACCCACTACAGGGTTCTTGCCTGGAGAATCCCGTGGACAGAGGAGCCAGGCGGGATACATACGGGCTCCAAAGAGCTGGACATGGCTCAGAGACTAACCACTACCACCAAGGCCAGTTATTAAGCTACTGCTTCTTCGTTCCAAACAGGCCCTTGTGATGCGGGGGGCGGGATTTAATAAACCTCATTTCTGCTTTGCTGGCTGGATCCAAACAAGGCTCTACCAACAGGAGGCAGGAGAGAGCGTGCAGAGCTGGAGGGAGAGGCTCCTTGCAGACGTCCTGTTCTTGTAAGTGGCTTTCCAGCCATACATTCTTCTGGTAGAGGTGACTGCTGCCCATCATTAGACCTAACCCAGTCTGTAGTGTTTCCATCACGCCTTTGCCACCCACATCTGCTCCTGCCTGGCCTTTGCCACAGGCCTCAGAAGTCTGATCCAGCCACAGCCGTCCCCTCTGCTAAGTTTTTAAGCTTTACTGACTCCAATCCCTTCCCCTCGCTCCTGCCCTAAGGGTGACAGGTGCTTCCCTAAGTAGCTTTCCACACCATACTTCAAGTGTCTTTTCTAGTTTACCCTTTTATTTAATTCCTCATCAATAACTCTTTAAATTGAATAATGTATTAAAATAATTTGCATTTTTTGCCCTTTTTCCTGACTCAAATGCAATCAACACACCAAGCAAATTTTTGTAAAAAAAAAAAAAAAAAGTTTTAAAGCAGTCATTACTTATGAATTTGATTAGATATTTGTGGAAATGGATCTTCTATAGGCTGATGTAACTTTGAAAAAACTATACAAGTCAGGAACTGCAGAGAATTCATTTACGTAAAAAGGACAATTTCCTTTGAGAATACCTGAATAAATTATTTCCTGGACCAAACGCCACTACATTAATATAACCATATGAGTCATTGTGAAAGAATGTACATTAGAGACACAGATTCTGCCCTGAAGTTGTTTCCTTTCGATGATATAAATCCTCAAAAAGAAACGCCACCTAGCCAACTTGCATAATGCTGATTTCATTTATTTTATTACCTGAAGACATTTTTGTGAGATGTGCATTTTCAACAGTTATGAAAAACTGACAACATATGGCTCATTTGTAAAGAAAAGCTTATTCCCTCATGACTGAAGTTCAGAAAACCATATCATCCTTTATGATTATTTATTCTTCTAATACATGGAAAATTATTTCCATTTACTATGTAATACTAGTATTATGTAAAATTTAAGAAACAAGGGCCTATATAGCTGCCAATCATATACTTGGTAAATGTGTTGTGACAGCTGAACCATTAAGAATGTGTTTCTAGAATGTACACGTTCTGTAGAGTTTGCTGTACCCTGGTTATTAATTTGGAACTGTCAAAATTTTCCACATTTGTAGACTTTGGAGTCCACCTGAAGTCCCAGCCGCCATGTTTGGTCATGAAGCAGGTTAGGTTCACAGGCTTAGTGTGACTTTTGCAAACATCTCCCCTTAACAAAGATACCTGTGGTACAAAACCAGATGACCTTCACAGAAAGACAAGGTTGGGGACGGAGGCAGGGAATGAAAGAAGGAGAGAGGCTCTCAGTGCCCAGCCGCCTGATGCCATCCTCTGAAGACGCAGACAGGAAAAGGAAAAGCGACAACTATGGCTGGGCAGGGAACGCGCTGGTCCCCCTTTATTATTTCACAAAGATTCAGAAGCAATTTACATCCACTGATGAAAATGGGCCATCTGGGCTTCCCTGGTAGTCCAGGGGGTAAGGACACTGCCTTGCAGTGCAAGGGGAGCCAGCTCGATCCCTGGCCTGGGAGGATCCCACGTGCCACGGAGCGGCTGGACCGATGTGTCCAATTACCAAGCCAGAGCCCTGGAGCGCATGCACCCAGAGCCAGTGCTCTGCAATGAGAGAGGCCACTGGAATGGGAGGACCACACAGGCCAAAGAACAAAGATAAATAGATGAAAGATCAATAAAAGTGGCCAAAAAAAAAAAAGAAAAGAAGAAAGCAGGCCATCCCCCAACACCAACTCATCAAACTAACTCTTTACTCATTAGCAAAGTTACACCAGCTAGCATCAATTGAACATCTGCAGGCTGGCTAGCCTTTAATAACAGATGTCATTTATTGACTTATATTTCCTACTATACTCTCTTGAATACTGTAAAATAAAATGTTAGCCACAAAATATTTTGTGTCCATTTTGAAAAGACACGTTTTCCCTTAAAATTTTACCAAGAAACAAAGAAAAAGAAGAAACTATGTGTTCACAGTTTGGTTTGTGTATACACACACACACACACACACACGCATATGGTGCTTCCCAGGTGGCGCTAGTGGTAAAGAACCTGCCTGCCTGTAGAGACTTGAGTTTGAACCCTGGACCAGGAAGATTCCCTACAGGAAAGTATGACAATCCACTCCATTATTCTGACCTGGAGAGTCCCATGGACAGAGGACAGAGGAGCCTGGCGGTCTACAGTCCATCAGGTAGGAAAATAGTTGGGCATGATTTACTGACTTAACAACAACAACAACTATATATATATATACACACACACACACACATATATACACACATACACACACATAAATATACACACATCCATACACACGAATCAGAAGGATAAATAGAAAAAAATATATCTGAGGTAGAGCACAGGGATGTTCTAATGCTACCTCTACAGCTCAGAATATTAAACATGAAGCAGCTACCAAGTCCTATCTTGCATCAGAAGCACCTGGGAAGCTAATTTTAAATGACAGAATCTCAGACCCTCACTTTAAGCATAATAAAATAGGGTTTTCCTTGAAATGTGGGCCAGCCTGGCCCTAGTCCACGGAACAGCATTTGGGGACCATTAATACACAGTGGGATGAGGATGCTTAGGGTCTGTTTTGGAAGCTCTGTCCAGTCACCTTCTTATTATGTCACCTTGGGCAGCTCATTCTACTCTACCCATCAATTTTCCCTTTGGTTAATAAAAGTAACAGTATGAATACCTTACTGCCAACGGTTCGAAAAATTCAACCAGTGAGAAATACCTAGGCATGTTGAATCTCACAAAATTTAGATAATCAACCAAACAGAAAAATTGCTAAGATCTGGGTTTTACTATGACAAGTTAGAAAACAACCCACTCGTGAACATCCACTGACACTACAGGCAGGACATAAGGCTGCACTGAGAAAAGTCAAGTCCTAAAGATTTCAAAGGCTAGGAGGGAAATAAAAGCCTTTTCCAACAGGGAAAAGACTACCGCCATGGCAACTTTGCTCCCACCAGTTCAAAACCACCTTAGCTAAAGCCACAGAGGAGGTGTACTCTTAATCCCCAAGGATATTACAAAACAGAAGCTCTTTGTGTAGCGATTCAGTGTCTGTTGCTTCAATTTAGTGTCCCAAACAATTCTAAAGAACTTGAAGTTCTCACCAGAGTTTTTGATTGAAACCTTCAATCCTACTTGGAGGAAGATGTAAAGGACCTGGGAAAGTCAAGCTCACCTCACTGGTTTGGTGGTTTTCCAGCAGTCCTTTAAGCCCTTTATACGGTAAGAATTCCCAGCTTCATTCCAAGTTTTCAATTTTGCCACATCTACTCTGACCTTCCCTCCTCCATCCCGGATCTTCTTTTGTGAAAAGATATCAAAAGTTTCAGCCAAACAAGATGGGATTAATTTCAGATGGGTCCTGAATCCTTAAACTGATCAGCTACAAATTCACAAAGAAAGTAAACTCAGTTTGTATAATAAGCCTATGGAACACACAGCTTAAAATTCTTTCTAATAAAAGTTCCTTCCCTCCACCAAAGCATATCACTCTTTCAGTTTTTTCATTCTCACCCATAGATCAACACACAAACAAACAAAAAAGAAAAAAAAAATACTACATAGGTAGCCTTTAGGCAGATTCCTCTGAACAATGGTAAAATCTATTTTAAAAAAAGAATACTGCTAAGTGTCTGTAAAAAAGTATTTTTTTTTTCTAGTTACGAGGATTGGGTATTTTTCTGCCCATTATTTATTCAGTTTACATAATGCTTAAATTTGGCTCCTCTGTGGCACAATGATGTACATATAATGCAAATATCCTTGCTGGAATTACGAGGGTAATTTCTCAATTTATGTGGGGCGAATCAACCCATTTGCTTTCTCGTGGAGAGCCGTAAAAGCTTATCTCATGCAGACACATGGATCATTCAAAGCCACCTAATTGAATTTCAGGGCCAGGAGCACGGCACAACACGTGGGCGTGTCTCCAGCGGAGCCAGTGCTAGACACTGCAGGCGTTACATAACCCCGTGCTGTCGCTGGCAGGGGACGCCTCCCCAGCCGCCTCGTGGCTTGGCAGTCGCGTCTCCTCCAATCATGCCCGCAGCTTTCCTCTGCACAGGCCCTTCACATGGACGGTCACATGTTGTGAAACTTTCCAGCGTAATAAGTGGAAACTTTCCAGACAGTATTAAAACAGAAGCTCTTTGTGTAGCGATTCAGTGTCTGTTGCTTCAATTTAGTGTCCCAAACAATTCTAAAGAACTTGAAGTTCTCACCAGAGTTTTTGATTGAAACCTTCAATCCTACTTGGAGGAAGATGTAAAGGACCTGGGAAAGTCAAGCTCACCTCACTGGTTTGGTGGTTTTCCAGCAGTCCTTTAAGCCCTTTATACGGTAAGAATTCCCAGCTTCATTCCAAGTTTTCAATTTTGCCACATCTACTCTGACCTTCCCTCCTCCATCCCGGATCTTCTTTTGTGAAAAGATATCAAAAGTTTCAGCCAAACAAGATGGGATTAATTTCAGATGGGTCCTGAATCCTTAAACTGATCAGCTACAAATTCACAAAGAAAGTAAACTCAGTTTGTATAATAAGCCTATGGAACACACAGCTTAAAATTCTTTCTAATAAAAGTTCCTTCCCTCCACCAAAGCATATCACTCTTTCAGTTTTTTCATTCTCACTCATAGATCATGACACAAACAAACAAAAAAGAAAAAAAAAATACTACATAGGTAGCCTTTAGGCAGATTCCTCTGAACAATGGTAAAATCTATTTTAAAAAAAGAATACTGCTAAGTGTCTGTAAAAAAGTATTTTTTTTTTCTAGTTACGAGGATTGGGTATTTTTCTGCCCATTATTTATTCACTTTACATAATGCTTAAATTTGGCTCCTCTGTGGCACAATGATGTACATATAATGCAAATATCCTTGCTGGAATTACGAGGGTAATTTCTCAATTTATGTGGGGCGAATCAACCCATTTGCTTTCTCGTGGAGAGCCGTAAAAGCTTATCTCATGCAGACACATGGATCATTCAAAGCCACCTAATTGAATTTCAGGGCCAGGAGCACGGCACAACACGTGACGTGTCTCCAGCGGAGCCCGGTGCTAGACACTGCAGGCGTTACATAACCCCGTGCTGTCGCTGGCAGGGGACGCCTCCGCAGCCGCCTCGTGGCTTGGCAGTCGCGTCTCCTCCAATCATGCCCCGCAGCTTTCCTCTGCACAGGCCCTTCACATGGACGGTCACATGTTGTGAAACTTTCGCAGCAGTGAATAAAGCAGGGAGCGTTTCCCCACTGGGAAGAACAGTTCATTAAAGCCAGGAGCACAGCACACAAGATTCTACCAGGACAGCAGACACACACAACACGGCAGTTTCTGAGCAAGCAATAAAGCCAATCTTCTACTTTTCATATAATGAAGTGTGAATAATAAGAAATGTAAAGAATAAGAGTTTCTGCCCACGGTATCTGCTAATATTTGGTCTTTGACCCTGGTTCCTGACAAAAAGTCTCCTAAACCCTTTTAATTTCGTGAGAAATGCAGAGCACCTGAATCTCTTAGAAAGGCCTGGGTGACAGGAGTATCTTCTTTTCTAACGAGGTGACTTCTGGGCGGGCTCCTGGCTGGGGGCTGGTCACCAGAAAGCCCAAGTCACAATCAGAAGTCTGGAACTTCCAGCCCCACCTCCATTCCCTAGAGGGGAGAGGGGCTGGAAATGGAGTTAACAATCCATCGTGCCTGCATGATGAAGTGTCCTTAAGAGCCAAAAGAGGACGGTGTTGAGGGGGCTTGCAGGTTGCTGAACGCACGGAGGCACTGGGAGAAGGCAGGAGACCCCACATTCCCTCCCACATACTTGCCCTTCACATCTCTTCCAACCCACTCCTCCTGAGTGACATCATTTTATAATAAATTTGTAATTTAGTAAGTGCATTGTTTTCCTGAGTTCTGTGAGCCACTCTAGCAAATGATCAAACCTGAGGAGGAGGTCCTAGGAATCTCAAATTCGAGCTGGCCAGGGCTTCCTCGGTGACTCAAGTGGTACAGAATCTACCTGCCAAGGCAGGAGACACAGGAGCTGGGGTTCAGCTCCTGTGGCAGGAAGATCCCCCTGGAGGAGGAAATGACTACCCACTCTGGTGTTTCTGCTTGGAAAATCCCAAGGACAGAGAAGCCTGGCAGGCTGCACTCGACGGGGTGGCAAAGAACTGCACAGGACTGAGCACCCTCAGAAGCATAGGTAAAAACCTGGACTTGCTTTGACATCTGCAGGAGGGAACAGTCTCATGGAACTGAGCCCTTAACCTGTGTGGAATGGGTCTCTAGGCAGAGAGAGTCAGAATTGGGTTAAATTGTAAGATGCTCAGTTGGAAAATTAGTCAAGGGCAGGGCCAGGGAGACTTATACATTTGGTGGTCAGAAATGAAGTATGGAGCAAAGGAAATATAGTCAGTTCTTATCTGCAGGTTTTGCATCTGCAAATTCACCCAGTGGAAGATTGAAAATATGTGGTAAAAAATTTCAGAAAGTTCCAAAGAAACAAAACTTAAATATGCCACAGGCTGGCAACTATTTACATCGTGTTTACATTGTATTGACCCTGCTTCCTGACAATAAGTCTCCTAAACCCTTTTAATTTCGTGAGAAATGCAGAGCACCTGAATCTCTTAGAAAGGCCTGGGTGACAGGAGTATCTTCTTTTCTAACGAGGTGACTTCTGGGCGGGCTCCTGGCTGGGGGCTGGTCACCAGAAAGCCCAAGTCACAATCAGAAGTCTGGAACTTCCAGCCCCACCTCCATTCCCTAGAGGGGAGAGGGGCTGGAAATGGAGTTAACAATCCATCGTGCCTGCATGATGAAGTGTCCTAAGAGCCAAAAGAGGACGGTGTTGAGGGGGCTTGCAGGTTGCTGAACGCACGGAGGCACTGGGAGAAGGCAGGAGACCCCACATTCCCTCCCACATACTTGCCCTTCACATCTCTTCCAACCCACTCCTCCTGAGTGACATCATTTTATAATAAATTTGTAATTTAGTAAGTGCATTGTTTTCCTGAGTTCTGTGAGCCACTCTAGCAAATGATCAAACCTGAGGAGGAGGTCCTAGGAATCTCAAATTCGAGCTGGCCAGGGCTTCCTCGGTGACTCAAGTGGTACAGAATCTACCTGCCAAGGCAGGAGACACAGGAGCTGGGGTTCAGCTCCTGTGGCAGGAAGATCCCCCTGGAGGAGGAAATGACTACCCACTCTGGTGTTTCTGCTTGGAAAATCCCAAGGACAGAGAAGCCTGGCAGGCTGCACTCGACGGGGTGGCAAAGAACTGCACAGGACTGAGCACCCTCAGAAGCATAGGTAAAAACCTGGACTTGCTTTGACATCTGCAGGAGGGAACAGTCTCATGGAACTGAGCCCTTAACCTGTGTGGAATGGGTCTCTAGGCAGAGAGAGTCAGAATTGGGTTAAATTGTAAGATGCTCAGTTGGAAAATTAGTCAAGGGCAGGGCCAGGGAGACTTATACATTTGGTGGTCAGAAATGAAGTATGGAGCAAAGGAAATATAGTCAGTTCTTATCTGCAGGTTTTGCATCTGCAAATTCACCCAGTGGAAGATTGAAAATATGTGGTAAAAAATTTCAGAAAGTTCCAAAGAAACAAAACTTAAATATGCCACAGGCTGGCAACTATTTACATCGTGTTTACATTGTATTTACAACTAGCTACATGGAGTATGACCAACTGTCAGACATGAGCTGGTTATTCATGAAAATAAACTACAGGGACTCCTATAAATTCCCGGCCTCATCAGTTGATTTCCAAGAGTTGATTAGAAAATGCACAATTTAAAAATAAAGTATACCTAGTTTGAAAGTAATATTAGATTTGAAAATACTGAGGTATCATATAAACCTAGACATTTAACCCTTCCTTTCTTTCCATATGACTAATATTGTGCCCTAATGTTAAAAAATTCTAAAACTGAGTAAAATATAAAACACACCAAGCAAACAAACTTAATCCTCAGAGAATAAAACCCTTTACCCATATTTTGTTTTAAAGTTTAAAAACACATCTACACATAAGAACCTGAACCCAGGTACATGGCAATATTTTCAGACATTTTTAACACAAGACAGCAGTTTAGTTTTTACCAGGGATATCTAATAGAACTTTCTGTGATGGTGGAAATGTTAGATGGAGAGATAGGGGAAAAAATGAAACAGGAAAATGAAAACAAAGTACACAAACCATATTGTTTTGGTTCCAAGCTGTGTCTATAGATCTACAAAACATTAAAATATTATTGAAATAAATAACAGAATGCTACATGAGCTAAAATTAAGCAGATTATCAATTGTTAAAAAGTGTCACCAGGTTTCCCAGGTGGCGCTAGTGGCAAAGAACTTGCCGGCATATGTGGGAGACCTAAGAGATGCTGGTTCTATCCCTGGGTTGGGAAGATCCCCTGAAGGAGGGGCATGGCAACCCACTCCAGGATTCTTGCCTGGAGAATCCCAGGGACAGAGGAGCCTGGTGGGCTAGAGTCACAGACTCGCACAGAGTCAGACACAACTGAAGCAGCTCAGCATGCAAGCACACGCATCACAAAACAGCAAAACTGTGAACAAAATGTGACTATGTTATTGTAAATAGATTCAGACAAAATCTGTTGATTTCATGTGATCTGAATAAATATTTATCATTATAAGATGAGAAAAGATATATGAGATAAAATGAAACAGTAATTTATTTTACATAATTTAAAGCTCTAGCCTTGACAAAGTCTCAAAGTGGGATACATCATTTGTGTGGTGCTGACACCTACTGACGAGCTCTGACACTGCAGCCCAGCTCTACAGGTTCTTGGTCCACTTATCACCTTGAAGAGCCAGAAAGAAAACCTCCCAAGAGCTCAATGCAAAACCTGAGTTCACTACCAAGTAGACACGGAGTAGGACAAGGAATGGAAACAAAGAGATACCCATGTTCCTGTCAACCATCCTGGTCCTAAAGCTTCCCAGGGCTCAAGTCTTGAAGCCCTTGATTACATAACACCCTTTGAATAGCGTTTAGTTTGGGATTTATGATAGATATAAAAAGTCCACCCTTTTCAAGTGAAAGAGCCATAGAAATACATTTCATAAACTCACAGATGGACAACTACAATCCTCTCCCACAAGACTTCTCTGCCTATAGTATTTCTCACCAACAGTATCTCTGCAAGATTAATCTTATAGCGTCTTTCCTTGATCAAAAATCTTCATTCAGTAGCTTCAAGCTGACAGACTGCAAAGTGAACTCTATTCCTACAGATTTAAGACCTTCTATCAGATAGTTTTACTTTCCAATTTATATCCTGGTATAATTAAAAGAAAACTTTGCACCATATAAACAGGATGACTCTCAGCAGGCACAGTGCCCTGCAGAACCTGTCTGCAAACCATGCCCTGAGCTATTCTTCACTTGGCTCACTCTCTCACCCAGACCTAAAGACTACTCCCCATCTGCTCTTCTTGTAGGAGATGTGTTCTTTATTCACTTTACAATGTTCACTGGATAATCCAAGACACTGTGATATTCACTGCAGATCCAGTAACAAACACAAAAGACATGATTCTTGTCCTCATGAAATTACAGGGCTATACAGGGAGACAGAAAATAAACACATGACAAGAAAAATAGAACCAGATGTTTGCATTTCCTAAAATGTGCTATGAAAAAGTGGATAGAATAATATAACGCAAGACAATTGAGGGAAATAAGATGGGGTCATCAAAAAAAGGCATTTGGGCTAAGAATGTGACATCTGAGCTGAGACCTAGAGGATAAAAGCAACCAGGGGTGCCACCAGCCAGAGGATCTGCATCCCAGGCAGAAGCAACAGCAAATGCAAACCCTCTAAATGGAAAGAGATCATTTTGCTGGAGGAACATAAAGGACACTATGGAGCTATTTTCAAAGTAAGAGAAAGAGATGAAAAAGATGCACAAGCTAGGTCATGTAGGGCCTTCTCATGCGGGTAAGAAATGTGACAATTAAAGTGCAACAGAGGGCTTTCCTGGTGGTCCAGTGGGTAAGGACACCGCCTTGCAGTGCAAGGGGAGCCAGTTCGATCCCTGGCCTGGGAAGATCCCACATGCCACAGAGCGACTGGACCCATGTGTCCAATTACCGAGTCGGAGCTCTGGAGTGCATGCGCCCAGAGTCAGTGCTCTGCAGTGACAGAGGCCACTGCAATGGGAGGCCCACATAGGCCAAAGAACAAAGATAAACAGATGAAAAACCAATAGAAGTGGCCAAAAAAAACAAAATGCAACAGAGAAACATTGAAGGATTCTAACAGAAGGATAGCATCATCTGATTATGATTTACAACTAACATTCTATTGAAAGAATAGACTGGAGGTAACAAACGAGAGAGATAGCCCAGGTGATCCGGGGTGGCCCAGGCCAAAGATGACGAGGTCTCCAGCAGGCAGTGGGTCCAGACCAGGGAACTGCAGGGCAGACAGACTGCTGGTGTTGATGGGTGAGAGGGATCAAGAATGATGTGCAAGGCTCTGGTTGAGCAGCTTGGTAGATGCTGATGCTACTTACTAATAAGGGGGATGCAGAGTGAGAATGATTCGGCCCGTGGATATCAAAGGACCAGCTAAAATCCTACCTCCTTCCTGAAATTGGACCAAAAATCTCATAATAACCTGTTCCTGCAAAGTTAGCAGTAACACTCATTTTTAGTGTCTCAAACTTTATGAATAATTCCTAGGAAATGGCTCGCAGTCATCCCAAACCTGTCAAGAATGTCTTTGGCTCATGACTTCACATTCTGCCTCTAACATCTATATAATTCACGTAGCAGGTAGCACTGGCTTGACTCACGTTGTTTACTTTTCACATGCACTTGCCTGGCATGCATCCTACATTTGGGCACAAGCTACTTGTGGGCAGATAATTCACCCTTCCTGGTGCCTCAGAACTTGGTCATGTTGCACTTTGTAGGAAGCAGGGTTTAGAGAAATGTGTGTTGTCAATGATGAAGCATATAATGGTTAACAGTGGTGTCACCCCTGAGAATTCTATTAAACAGTGTCCAACCCATCAGAATGGCTCTGATCTAGCCATACTGAACACTCGGTATTTTGAGCAATGGAAACCAAGCCAATACCTTTCAATTCAGGTGTACTGGTGAATTCCCAGAGGAAATAAGTTCCAAATATTCATTTTAAAGAAACTTTACTTAGTCAGTCTAGACTAAAATAGGCCTAGGCTAGGGGTATGCAAGCTCACAAAGAAAGGATTTAGCATCATTGACAGTGGGAATTATGCACAGCAGTAGCACAGATTGAGGCACCAGTATTGATGGCATGTTATTAATCAATGTTTCTGTGAGAAAAAAAAAGTTTAAGATCTAGTGCTCCCATTCTACAAAGCAAGCAGTATACATACACAATATTTTTTTATAAGAATGTGAACTTAGCATGGATAAAGGCAACTAAGATTTATTACGTAATGAAATAAAACTCCCAATGGAGAAACAACAAATGAGAAGGTCAGAGGAGAAGTTCCTTTTTCCTCACCACATGTGACCTGGGTGGAAGGGTTCCTACTCAGGACACTTTGACCCGTCTCTGCTGGTTCACTTCCCCTGTAAAGAAGAGGAGTACCTTATCTGATTGGCAAGTTGGAAAGAAGGAATACGAAGATGCTTAAGCTTCTCCTGAGTTCTTCGTGCCCACAAGAGCAGGTGAATTCTGGACTGCTCTCTGTCACATTCTCAGGGGTTTGCCCTTGCAGGGAATCTGGGGCTATAATTAGGTTGGGGCAAAATATCAGCAAATAGGGCTTCCCTGGTGGCCCAGTGGGTAAGGACACCGCCTTGCAGTGTAAGAGGCACTGGTTCGATCCCTGGCCTGGGAAGATTCCACGTGCCGCGGAGCGGCTGGACCAATGTGTCCAACTACTGAGTCAGCGCTCTGAAGTGCATGCACCCAGAGCCGGTGCTCTACAGCAACAGAGGCCACGGCAATGGAAGGCCCACAAAGGCCAAAGAACAAAGATGAATGAAAATAGATAAAGGAAAGACCAATAGAAGTGGCCAAAAAAAAAAATCAGCAAATATATCCACAGATCAGAAGCCTGTTTTCTAGGTGGATATTCCAATGAGTAGGCTGATATTTTGACCTCAATCTGAGCAATTCTTATGTCTCTCAATAGTTCCAAATCCTGGGAGAGGAACGCTGTGTGAGTGGTTTATCTCAAACCCTAACAGTCACAGACAGCCTGAATTAGAACCATACAGGGAGCTGAATTTTCATTGGGGAGCTACAGAGCCGAACATGAAATCCAGCACACTAAGATCACAGAGGAATGCTGCATCTGTCCCAGGAAAACAGCATCGATTTTATCACCCTCTCCCATATTCTCCCTTCGTCACTTGTTACAACAATGCTCATCCTTATGAAAAGGATGCCATAAACAGACTGGAACATCACGTACACTAAAGCAGATTGTCCAACCTGTTTAGTGTAACAACTGTTGAGTTTAAAAACACCTTGGTGTTTAAACTGGTATGCTTATCTCAACATTCTTTATTAACAAAATGTACTTAAGGGTCAAAAATAATATTCATTAGACTTTCCTGATACACCACATTGTATCCGGCCTTTGGAAATGCCTGAAGCAGACGTGAAGCACAGACAAGCATAACACACTACAGCATTCCATGTGGAAGACATTTCAATGAATGTACTGAAAATATCAGCAGTGAACCATAAAATCGAAAAAAAAAAAAATGTTCACATTAAAATCTGTCACCTGCTTCTAATGATCCATTTACTACACAATGGCTACGTATATGAAATGAGTGAAAAACTTAACTTACAGAAATTCTGCAGTGGACAAGTATAAATACTGGTTGTTAAAAATGTACTGTTTGGGCTTCCCTGGTGGTCCAGTGGGTAAGGACACTGCCTTGCAGTGCAAGGGGTGCCGGTTCGATCCCTGGCCTGGGAAGATCCCACGTGCTGTGGAGCGGCTGGACTGATGTGTCCAACTACTGAGCCGGAGCTCTGGAGCACACGCGCCCAGAGCCAGTGCTATGCATTGAGAGAGGCCACTGTGATGGGAGGCCCACACAGGCCAAAGAACAAAAGATGGAAATAAATGAAAGACCAACAGAAGTAGCCCAAAAAAACATGCACTGGGTTTTTTTTTTTTTTTTTTTTTGGTCCTTTTAGCTCTGTGATATACCCATAGAAAAGCTGGGGTTTTTTTTTGTCCTTTTGTCTTTGTGATGCATCCGTAGAAATGCTCTGAGGAGGGCTGCTCTTACATCACTCAGCCTGGCTCTCCACTTTCAGAATATGTCCCTCAGCCTAAGTGGTATTTTCTCACATACTCCTATGACTTTCAAATACCACGGGCTACACCTCATGTTTACTGTTTTACAAACATATATAAATGGATATCTGAATAACCCAACAAAATTCCCTTTTTGTGTGCAGTAATCAAAGTGACCATTTAGAATTCCATGGAAGAGATTATACCAAAATCAAAACAAAAATGACCAATGATCTTAATTTAGCTATACTATACAGTCACCTGCCTAAGAGCAGAAGCCATTCCTGTGGGGATGCATCTTAAAGGATTTTTCTGGTACTACTTATGTTACATTGGTGAATATGGGAGACGTGATTTTAAATATACAAAAAGTAGAGGAACTTTACACCTAAGAAAATAAAGCAGCACTGCTTTAAAATATCAGAAAAATATTCTATAAACCAGGATATTTACAAAAGTAATAGTACCACAAGAGTCATTTTCTTCCTTAAAATAAGGAGAACATATCATACGTACAGGCACAAAGAATAAGGTACCAAGGCTAGGCTAAATGTAGTGATCCTGGCTGTGTTGTTTTTTAAATTTTACTTTATGTGAGTGTTAGAAATAACCATTTAAAAAAACGAGCTACTTAACAAAAGTATGTATCTGCGTTTTACAAACAGTAGGAAGCCCTCCTCTAGAAAAAGTTTACTTTTCCTTCTTAGTATTTCTCTAGTTGGTTTTGGCTGTGCTGGGTCTCTGCTTCGGCACGGGCTTTCCTCTAGGTGCAGTGAGGGAGGGCTAGCCTCTAATTGTGGCACACGGCCCTCTCGCTGCGGTGGCTTCTCTTGTTGTGCAGATGAGCTCTAGAGTGTGAGGGCATCAGCAGTTTGGTGCTTGGGTTCAGTAGCTGCAACTCCGGAGCTCTAGAGCTTAGGCTCGGTGGCTGTGGCCACACAGGCAGAGCAGCCCCCACCACGTGGGATCTTCCCAGACTAGGGATTGAACTCATGTCCCCTGCACCTTTTGGAAAGAAGCTGGGGTTTGTCCTTTTGTCTTTGTGATGCATCCGTAGAAATGCTCTGAGGAGGGCTGCTCTTACATCACTCAGCCTGGCTCTCCACTTTCAGAATATGTCCCTCAGCCTAAGTGGTATTTTCTCACATACTCCTATGACTTTCAAATACCACGGGCTACACCTCATGTTTACTGTTTTACAAACATATATAAATGGATATCTGAATAACCCAACAAAATTCCCTTTTTGTGTGCAGTAATCAAAGTGACCATTTAGAATTCCATGGAAGAGATTATACCAAAATCAAAACAAAAATGACCAATGATCTTAATTTAGCTATACTATACAGTCACCTGCCTAAGAGCAGAAGCCATTCCTGTGGGGATGCATCTTAAAGGATTTTTCTGGTACTACTTATGTTACATTGGTGAATATGGGAGACGTGATTTTAAATATACAAAAAGTAGAGGAACTTTACACCTAAGAAAATAAAGCAGCACTGCTTTAAAATATCAGAAAAATATTCTATAAACCAGGATATTTACAAAAGTAATAGTACCACAAGAGTCATTTTCTTCCTTAAAATAAGGAGAACATATCATACGTACAGGCACAAAGAATAAGGTACCAAGGCTAGGCTAAATGTAGTGATCCTGGCTGTGTTGTTTTTTAAATTTTACTTTATGTGAGTGTTAGAAATAACCATTTAAAAAAACGAGCTACTTAACAAAAGTATGTATCTGCGTTTTACAAACAGTAGGAAGCCCTCCTCTAGAAAAAGTTTACTTTTCCTTCTTAGTATTTCTCTAGTTGGTTTTGGCTGTGCTGGGTCTCTGCTTCGGCACGGGCTTTCCTCTAGGTGCAGTGAGGGAGGGCTAGCCTCTAATTGTGGCACACGGCCCTCTCGCTGCGGTGGCTTCTCTTGTTGTGCAGATGAGCTCTAGAGTGTGAGGGCATCAGCAGTTTGGTGCTTGGGTTCAGTAGCTGCAACTCCGGAGCTCTAGAGCTTAGGCTCGGTGGCTGTGGCCACACAGGCAGAGCAGCCCCCACCACGTGGGATCTTCCCAGACTAGGGATTGAACTCATGTCCCCTGCATTGCCAGGCGAATTTCTAAACCACTGTACCCCAAGGAAAGCCCCCAAAATTTACTTTTCAATGAAGGATTTTATGTGCCTAATTTTTATGAGAAGACCAGGCTGATAAACTACTGAAATGATACTCCAGAATAATTCTTTTTGATTTAGAATAAAGAGACAAACCCTCAAAGATCATATGTGAAATTTCTAACTTGTGATTGTGCTAAAACATTGAGAAATGTACCCAAGAAAAAAAGTGGAGCCAACACTAAAGAATATCACAAATATGAAACGCTATCCAATTTTCCCATTTTCTGTTTTCAGAACCAGTCAGATCTATATCGTGTTTCAATTTTATACTCAAACACTTATCCATGCACTTCCCAGCATCAATGAAGCTTCTATGCCACCCATCAGCTTTCTTTCAACATTAATCCAAAGATCCAAGAGGAAAGGAAACTCTTTTTTTCTCATGTTTCTTTGTTGGTGTAGACCGACTTAAAACGATGTTTAGAAATAACTTCCTGAATCTCTGCTTGTAGATGGCAGCAATCTGCTCCGTGCATTACGGCTGCCCTCAACCAAATGAGCAAAAGAGAAGCATAAACAGAAAATATTGGTACACGTCTTGTCTACGAGTAGGTTAAAAACCAAGATGGCATCAAAGGCTGAATCACATCACCCCAAAACTTACAGTTCAAGTGATGACTCCCATTTCCTTAGAACAAGACCATACTTGGACATATGGGCTTTATAAAGAGGTAAGTGAATTGAAACAAGGTCACAGACATCCCTGTGGCCCAGGGGTTGAGAATCTGCTGACCAGTGCAGGGGACAGAGGTTCTGTCTCTGGCCGGGAAGATTCCACATGCAGGGTGGGGAACTAAGTCTATGCACTGCAACTACTGACCTCAAGTCCAGAACCCACACCCTGCAACGAGAGAAGCCACCCCACTGAGAAGCCTGCACACCTCACCACAAATAGAGAAGGCCCACGCGCTGCGACAAAGACCAAGTACAGCCAAAAATAAATAAATAAAATGTATTAAAAAAAGAAGAAGAAGAAGAAAAACATGGTCACTAGGGTGGTCCTTCATATAACATGACTAATATCTTTATATGAAGAGAAAATCCAGAGACGGACACATGTGGGGAAGACCCTGTAATGAAGGGGGAGAAGATGGCCTTTAAGAAGCAAGGACAAAATGGATTAAAGACCTAAATGTAAGACCAGAAACCATCAAACTCTTAGAGGAGAATATAGGCAAAACCCTCAAGGACATAAATCAAAGCAAGATCTTCTCTGACCCATCTACTAGAATAGTGGAACTAAAAAGACAAATGAACATGTGGGACCTCATGAAACTTAAAAGCTTTTGTACAGCAAAAGAAATTACAAAAAAGTTGAACAGACAGCCCACAGAATGGGAGAAAATCATAGCAAATGAAACAACAGACAAAGAATTAATCTCCAAAATCTACAAGCAACTCAGACAACTCAGCACTGGAAAAACGAACAACCCAATCAAAAAATGGGAAAAGGACCTAAACAGACACCTCTCTAACAACGACATACAGATGGCCCAAAAGCACAAGAAACGATGCTCAACTTCGCTTATAATTAGAGAGATGCAAATCAAAACTACAATGAGATATCACCTCACACCCGTCAAAACTAAAAAAAAGAGAAGCATAAACAGAAAATATTGGTACACGTCTTGTCTACGAGTAGGTTAAAAACCAAGATGGCATCAAAGGCTGAATCACATCACCCCAAAACTTACAGTTCAAGTGATGACTCCCATTTCCTTAGAACAAGACCATACTTGGACATATGGGCTTTATAAAGAGGTAAGTGAATTGAAACAAGGTCACAGACATCCCTGTGGCCCAGGGGTTGAGAATCTGCTGACCAGTGCAGGGGACAGAGGTTCTGTCTCTGGCCGGGAAGATTCCACATGCAGGGTGGGGAACTAAGTCTATGCACTGCAACTACTGACCTCAAGTCCAGAACCCACACCCTGCAACGAGAGAAGCCACCCCACTGAGAAGCCTGCACACCTCACCACAAATAGAGAAGGCCCACGCGCTGCGACAAAGACCAAGTACAGCCAAAAATAAATAAATAAAATGTATTAAAAAAAGAAGAAGAAGAAGAAAAACATGGTCACTAGGGTGGTCCTTCATATAACATGACTAATATCTTTATATGAAGAGAAAATCCAGAGACGGACACATGTGTGGGGAAGACCCTGTAATGAAGGGGGAGAAGATGGCCTTTAAGAAGCAAGGACAAAATGGATTAAAGACCTAAATGTAAGACCAGAAACCATCAAACTCTTAGAGGAGAATATAGGCAAAACCCTCAAGGACATAAATCAAAGCAAGATCTTCTCTGACCCATCTACTAGAATAGTGGAACTAAAAAGACAAATGAACATGTGGGACCTCATGAAACTTAAAAGCTTTTGTACAGCAAAAGAAATTACAAAAAAGTTGAACAGACAGCCCACAGAATGGGAGAAAATCATAGCAAATGAAACAACAGACAAAGAAATAATCTCCAAAATCTACAAGCAACTCAGACAACTCAGCACTGGAAAAACGAACAACCCAATCAAAAAATGGGAAAAGGACCTAAACAGACACCTCTCTAACAACGACATACAGATGGCCCAAAAGCACAAGAAACAATGCTCAACTTCGCTTATAATTAGAGAGATGCAAATCAAAACTACAATGAGATATCACCTCACACCCGTCAGAATGGCCATCGTCCACAAATTGACAAACAAGAAATGCTGGAGAGGGTGCGGAGAAAAGGGAATACTCCTGCATTGTTGGTGGGAATGTAAATTGATACAACCTCTATGGAAGACAGTCTGGAGATTTCTTAAAAAACTAAAAATAGAAGCACCATACCACCCAGCAATCCCACTCTTAGGCTTATACCCTGATGAAATCCAATCTGAAAGAAGCACCTGTACCCCAATGTTCATTGTAACTCTCTATACAATAGCTAAAACATGGAAGCAACCTAGATGCCCATCGACAAACGAATGGATCCAGAAGCCCTGGTACATATATACAATGGAATACTACACAGCTGTAAAGAGAAATGCAGAAGAACCAGCCCTAGCTGGTTCTAGAACGTATTCTAAAAAGTGAAGTCAGTCAGAGAGAGAAGGGCAAATACAATATATTAACACATATATATATATATGGAATCTAGTAGGATGGTGATGATGGCACACACAGTGAAGCGACGGAAAGACAGACATGGACAGTGGACATATGGACATTGTGGGGAAGGAACAGAGGGTGAGAGGCGTAAAGGAAGTAGCATGAAGGCCTGTACTATCATAAGTGAAGAAAGTAGCTCTAGTCATTGCTCTGTGAGATAAGGGGATCCTTCAGGGGTGCTGTGTGATGGTTGGGAGGGGTGAGAAGTCGGTGATACACATATGACTAATCTGGGAACATACATATCTGTAAACAACAAAACTCTGTAAAAGTTAAAAGCAAAATAAAGTTTTAAAAAAAAAGAAGAAGAAGAAGCAAGGACATAGGGACTTCCAGGGTGGTCCAGTGGTTGAGACTCTGTGCTTCTAAAGCAGGGGGCCCGGATTCAATCCCTGGTCAGGGAACTAGATCTCACATGCCACAGCTAAGACCAGTGAAGACAAATTAAGATAAATAAAGCAATAATTAAAAACAAAAAAGACAGGAGAGCTTCCCCAACACCCCGATCTGAAACATTACACCTCCAGAACTCTGGAAAAACTAATTCCTGCTGTTCACCAGTCTATGGCACCTTGTGACACAGCACCCCAAGAAAGCCGCTGCCGGTGGCGTCACGTCAATTCAGAGCATCGTTAAACCACAGAGGAAGACATGACCTATGACAGACTCCCAGGAGGCGTGGTCACCCGACTCAAAAGTGCACGTGAGGCCAGCCTCGGCTCCCAGTAAACCTCTCTCTGTTGGCTAACCCAAGAGCCAGGGGAACAGCCATCAACACTGCCATTCCTCAACTGCGTGATATCCACTGGCCGCCATGGCAGATGCCTCCCTGGGGCAGGCCCTTCATCTACTCCTCAACTTCTGGCCCAGACCTGGAATGGTTCCCACCCTCTGTGAGAGTCTCTTTTCTCCCTAAAACAGAGGCAGAGCAGAGGTATTTAGTATGCTCTTTCCAGACAGCATCCCTAACAAGAATCAGAAGGACTGTACACAAACATGTGAATCTCCATTTTCTTTCAGGAAACGGTAGACAGCAAGGAGAGAGCAGATTCTTTTTTTTTTTTTTTTTCCCTCTTCTTTTTGGCCTCCACTGCAAAGCCCTCCCCTGGGGATCCTAGGCCCTTGACCAGAGATCAAACTCGGGCCTTCAGCAGTGAAAGCACAGAGTCTGAACCACTGGACTGCCAAGGAGTTCCCCAGCTGTGTGCCTTTAACACAGGCAAGGAGAGCTAACTCTTGCCAACAGACCTCAGAGGAAACCATGCTTCATCCCAACTGGGAAATACATTCCCAGATCCTGACACACCCTTCAGGAGAGCAGCATCTAAAAATCTCTTCTACTCTTTTACATGACCCTAGATAGAGCTGAGGAAATAAAAATTTCAACACACATCAGTGAGTTACGATATATTCCAATTTATTAACTCTGCTTTAACAAAAGAGAAGTCTGGCTTAAAAAATAAGAAAAAGAAAACCTCATATGAAAATCTGAGGCAAAAGTATTCCTCTCAAGATCTTGGAATGAGATCTTGCTGGTCATTTTACAAAACAAATTAAATTCAATGTTAAACAGGCAGTTTACTAAGGAACAGAAGATCCCTCAGCATTGTGAGCAAATAAGTTCCCTCCCAAATGAGTCTCATGCTGTGCCTGGCATACTGGCTTAACACACAGATAACTCTTTGCTAACAGACCTTCAGATCAGGTATCTATATGAAGTGATTTCCATTCTTACAATTAAAAATGTTTTACTCTGTATGGAGATTCCTCAAAAAACTAAAAATAGAGTTGTCATTTGATCTGGCAATTTCTCTCCTGCACATATATCTAGAGAAAACTATGATTCAAAAAGATACACTAGGGGTTTCCCTGGTTGTCCAGTGGGTAAAGAGTCCCCCTTGCAGTGCAAGGGGCACTGGTTTGATCCCTTGCCCGGGAAGATTCCACATGCCGTGAACTGGTTGGACCAGTGTGTCCAATTACGAGCCAGTGCTCTGAAGTTCATGTGCCCAGAGCCAGTGCTCTGCAGTGAAAGAGGCCATTGCAATGCGAGGCCCAAGAATAAAGATAAAGATAAAGAGGTCAAAGAATAAAGATGAATGAAAAAATGAATCAATAAAAAAAAAGAGGCCAAAATTAAAAAAGAGAGAGCAAGAAACATGAAATGAAGCCCAATGTTCACAGCAGCTCTATTCACAATAGCCAAGACAGGGAAATGACCCAAATGCCCACCGACAGATGAATGGATAAAGAAGAAGTGGTATACATCCACAATGGAATACAACCCAACTATAAAAAAGAATGAAATAATGCCATCTGCAGCAACATGGATGGACTCAGAGATTATAAGTGAA
The DNA here is from genome assembly GCA_022376925.1 of Tragulus kanchil. NCBI lineage: Eukaryota > Metazoa > Chordata > Mammalia > Artiodactyla > Tragulidae > Tragulus > Tragulus kanchil. The sequence continues at coordinate 264,675,333 of JAIOJX010000004.1, read as the reverse complement.
ATAAGTCAGAAAGACAAATATCATATGGTATCACTTATATGTGGAATCTAAAACACAACACAAGTGAACTTATACACAAAACAGAAACAAACTCACAGACACAGAGAACAGGCTTATTGTTGCAAAGGGGGAGGGGAGATAAGAGAGGGATGAATTATGAGATTGAGATTAGCAGATGCAAACTCCTATACATAGTACAGATAAACAACAAGGTCTACTGTACAGCACAGGGAACTGTATTCAGTGTCCCATGATAAACCACAATGAAAAAAACATGAAAAAGGATATACATATATATATATATATATATATATATATATGCATGAATCACTTTGCTATACAGAAGAAATAAAAACAATTTGTAAATAACTATACTTCAACCAAGTTTTTAGAAATGTTTTACTGACTGAGGAATATATAAATCAACTTACAGTAGACTGAACTACTCATCTCCAGAGTTAACAGTAAAACAGATCATGAACCAGGAACTATTATATGTAACCAAAAAATGAGCCTAATAAGCTACATGGAACATGTACACTGCTTTCCATACACTACCTACAGCACAGCAGAGGTCATCCATGTCCAGAAAAATCGACAATCATTAGACAAGACGCTGAGGTGAAAGCTGAGCTCACTGTATCTTCCATATTAGCCTTGTCAATTCTCTTCTCAGACAAAGATATGAATAAAAATTAAGACTATTAGTGAATATCTTGAATAGATTACTGGAAGCCCAGGTCAAAATCATGATCTGATTATCAAGTTCATAGTTTCAGACAATGAAGGTGTAGTTATCAACCTTGAAACTCATCAAATACCTGGGGGATTTGAGCTTCAATGTCTCCCTGAGGAGTTCAAGGGTTGACATAAAAAATAATTTTTACAAAAGTGGAGCAGAAGCATTATTCCAATGGTCTTACATTTAGTTAAGTTAAGGAAAAGGAAGGAAAATTCAGATGTTAAAAAATAGCACATATGATACTGAATTAGAAATTTTTGTCCTTGATTTGAAAATGGGAATTTTTCTTGAGAAAAATCTTTGTTTTACTATATGGCAACAAAATTATTTAAAGATGGTACATATAAAGAAGAATCCAAAAAGAACAACTTATGTGTCAGTCAAGATTTCAAAGATTAATATTTATGAAAACAACTGGCAAACAACAGTCCATGATCCAAGAGCAAAAAATGTTGCAGCAGATGTCTTGTCAAAAGGCTACAGACAGCGAGACGTGGCATACTCGTGTCCATATGTTTTCTCAGTCTGAGAAAAGAGCTCCTCAGCCACTTCAGTTCTGGAGAACACACAGTGCCTGTGTACACAGTGAAGTGGAAGCTTTGCTGTCAGGGAACTGGGAGCCAAGAATTTCTGGTTTCATTTGTTAAGGATGTGGCATGTACAGATCAGTGGAACATGAACAGAAAATCAGGCCAATAACTTACATAATGTAAATGACTCAATCTGTCAAGAAACAGAAATTGCAGAAGACACTGGAGCGGTCGTCGGTCATTTGGGCCTTCCTGGCATCCTTCTCCCAACCTTTTGGCAACAATACACCAGTTCTCTCATGGGGAACCACACTCTCACCTTCCATGGTAGGGGCCTGCCTTCAATACCTGCTCAGTGGTTGGGCTCATGACTATGAGATAATAAGCAGAGAAAGAGAGTGAGCTGGGCAGCGGAGAAATCAGAGGGGTAGGTGGTTCTGATGAGACCAAAGGACAGTCACAATGGTAACGGAAGTGTTAGTCCCTTAGTCATGTCCAACTTTTTGTGACCCTTGGACAGCAGCCCAACAGGCTCCTCTGTCCACGGAATTTTCCAGGCAAGAATACTGGAGTGGGTAGCCATTCCCTTCTTCAGGGGATCTTCCTGACCCAGGGATCATGCCCAGGTCTCCCACATTGCAGGAGAATTCTTTACCATTTGAGGCACCAGGAAGCATGGAGCTAAATAAACTGGCTGAATGGGCAAGAGGACAGGGCAGCTAGCAAGACGTCTGGATCGACTATCATGGGGAGGAAGTACAATTTGGTCTTACATTTAGTTAAGTTAAGGAAAAGGAAGGAAAATTCAGATGTTAAAAAATAGCACATATGATACTGAATTAGAAATTTTTGTCCTTGATTTGAAAATGGGAATTTTTCTTGAGAAAAATCTTTGTTTTACTATATGGCAACAAAATTATTTAAAGATGGTACATATAAAGAAGAATCCAAAAGAACAACTTATGTGTCAGTCAAGGTTTAAAAGATTAATATTTATGAAAACAACGGGCAAACGACAGTCCAGGATCCAAGGGCAAAGGATGTTGCAGCAGATGTCTGGTCAAAAGGCTACAGACAGCGAGACGTGGCAGACTCGTGTCCATATGTTTTCTCAGTCTGAGAAAAGAGCTCCTCAGCCACTTCAGTTCTGGAGAACACACAGTGCCTGTGTACACAGTGAAGTGGAAGCTTTGCTGTCAGGGAACTGGGAGCCAAGAATTTCTGGTTTCATTTGTTAAGGATGTGGCATGTACAGATCAGTGGAACATGAACAGAAAATCAGGCCAATAACTTACATAATGTAAATGACTCAATCTGTCAAGAAACAGAAATTGCAGAAGACACTGGAGCGGTCGTCGGTCATTTGGGCCTTCCTGGCATCCTTCTCCCAACCTTTTGGCAACAATACACCAGTTCTCTCATGGGGAACCACACTCTCACCTTCCATGGTAGGGGCCTGCCTTCAATACCTGCTCAGTGGTTGGGCTCATGACTATGAGATAATAAGCAGAGAAAGAGAGTGAGCTGGGCAGCGGAGAAATCAGAGGGGTAGGTGGTTCTGATGAGACCAAAGGACAGTCACAATGGTAACGGAAGTGTTAGTCCCTTAGTCATGTCCAACTTTTTGTGACCCTTGGACAGCAGCCCAACAGGCTCCTCTGTCCACGGAATTTTCCAGGCAAGAATACTGGAGTGGGTAGCCATTCCCTTCTTCAGGGGATCTTCCTGACCCAGGGATCATGCCCAGGTCTCCCACATTGCAGGAGAATTCTTTACCATTTGAGGCACCAGGAAGCATGGAGTTAAATAAACTGGCTGAATGGGCAAGAGGACAGGGCAGCTAGCAAGACGTCTGGATTGACTATCATGGGGAGGAAGTAGTTCCTGATAATGAAAACTTTCAAAACGTTGCTAAAGACGTGGGTGACGGGACCTGGAGGGGAGAAGGTCAGGTGAGAAGTCAAGGGTCTGAGAGCCTAGAATGCTGGATGCTCTCCCCACGAGGACTGGCCACCCCAGCTACCAGCAGAAACACACTGATTGAAGTCACCTACCCTGGTCAGGCACCACGGTGGCCATTTGCACGAATCATTTTATGACAGGAGGTCCCAGTAAGAAACATGGAACTAACAGGCCACCACCAACTGGAAGAATTCAGGAAAGGTCAAAAGGAGACCTCACATGCCCTACCAACCTCCTAGGATCCTCGACGCTGGCACCCATCTTGCTGACCAGTGTGACCACTATGAAGGAGCCTGAGTCAGAATGACTGGCTGGAGACAATGTGGAGACTTATTTCATCCCCATAAAACCCGGGACTTCGAGCCGCGTGCCAGAGCAGCTCTCCTGGGTTCCCTCCCCCTCCTGCTCGCCACTGGGGCACCCCGTCCCAATAAAGTCTCTGGCGTCGTCAGTCCTTGTGCCTGTGTTCCAGGACAACTCATTTCCTAACGTTAGACAAGAGCTCACTCTCGGGCACTGGAAAGGGTCCCCCTTTCTGCATGACAGCAGGTCTGGGGGTGGACACACAGCAGGAGAGCCAGCTCCAAAGTCCTGGAGAGAAGAAAGGGCGGACTGATGCTGGCAGCATCAGCGTAATCCAGTCGGAGGGCCTGAACATCAGAGGACATACAGGTTTTAACAGACAGCAGAGGAGTCCTGAAGGAACCAGGAGAAGCAGCTAGACCACAAAGCCTCCACATGCAGCGGATAGAAGAGAAAAGCTCTGTAGACAGCGCTGCTGAGAAAGGGGGGTAGCCTCAAGGAAAAAGACTCTTCATTTAAAGCAAGAAGGTGTGGGGAACTTCCCTAGTAGTTCCAGTGATTAGGAATCTGCGCCTCAATGCACGAGGCCCCAACTGGATCCCTGGTCAGGCAACTGGATCCCACGTGGTGCAACCAACAATCCTGTGCACTGCAACTAAGACCTTAGGTAGCCAAAGAAAAAAAATAATAAAATTGGGCTTCCCTTGAGGCTCAGAGGTTAAAGAAGCTGAGCAATGTGGAAGACCTGGGTTTGATTCCTGGGTCAGGAAGATCCCCGGAGAAGGAAATGGCAACCCACGCCACTATCTTGCCAGGAAATCTCACGGACAGAGAAGCCTGGCGGGCTACAGTCCATGGGGTCGCAAAGAGTCAGACAGGACTGAAGCGACTGACACACACCATTTGCACGAATCATTTTATGACAGGAGGTCCCAGTAAGAAACATGGAACTAACAGGCCACCACCAACTGGAAGAATTCAGGAAAGGTCAAAAGGAGACCTCACATGCCCTACCAACCTCCTAGGATCCTCGACGCTGGCACCCATCTTGCTGACCAGTGTGACCACTATGAAGGAGCCTGAGTCAGAATGACTGGCTGGAGACAATGTGGAGACTTATTTCATCCCCATAAAACCCGGGACTTCGAGCCGCGTGCCAGAGCAGCTCTCCTGGGTTCCCTCCCCCTCCTGCTCGCCACTGGGGCACCCCGTCCCAATAAAGTCTCTGGCGTCGTCAGTCCTTGTGCCTGTGTTCCAGGACAACTCATTTCCTAACGTTAGACAAGAGCTCACTCTCGGGCACTGGAAAGGGTCCCCCTTTCTGCATGACAGCAGGTCTGGGGGTGGACACACAGCAGGAGAGCCAGCTCCAAAGTCCTGGAGAGAAGAAAGGGCGGACTGATGCTGGCAGCATCAGCGTAATCCAGTCGGAGGGCCTGAACATCAGAGGACATACAGGTTTTAACAGACAGCAGAGGAGTCCTGAAGGAACCAGGAGAAGCAGCTAGACCACAAAGCCTCCACATGCAGCGGATAGAAGAGAAAAGCTCTGTAGACAGCGCTGCTGAGAAAGGGGGGTAGCCTCAAGGAAAAAGACTCTTCATTTAAAGCAAGAAGGTGTGGGGAACTTCCCTAGTAGTTCCAGTGATTAGGAATCTGCGCTCTCAATGCACGAGGCCCCAACTGGATCCCTGGTCAGGCAACTGGATCCCACGTGGTGCAACCAACAATCCTGTGCACTGCAACTAAGACCTTAGGTAGCCAAAGAAAAAAAATAATAAAATTGGGCTTCCCTTGAGGCTCAGAGGTTAAAGAAGCTGAGCAATGTGGAAGACCTGGGTTTGATTCCTGGGTCAGGAAGATCCCCGGAGAAGGAAATGGCAACCCACGCCACTATCTTGCCAGGGAAATCTCACGGACAGAGAAGCCTGGCGGGCTACAGTCCATGGGGTCGCAAAGAGTCAGACAGGACTGAAGCGACTGACACACACACAGGGAACTAGACCCCACAGGGTGCCACTAAAGATCCTGTGTGCTGAAACTAAGGCCTGGTACAGACAAATAAATAAAATAACATATGAACAGAGCAAGAAGGTGGGGGATGGACTGGGAGTTTGGGGTTAGCAGATGCAAATATTATATTTCGAATGGATAAACAACAAGGTCCTACTGTATTACACAAGGAACTCTACTCAATATCCTGGGATAAGCCATGATGGAAAAAACATGAAAAAAAACGTATGTATAACTGAATCACTTTGCTGAACAGCAAAAAATTAACATGACTCTGTAAATCAACTAAACTTTCATAATAAAAAATAAATAAGTGAAAAAACATTTTTTAAAGGAGGTGGCAGGAACACCTAGAGGAGAAGATAAGGTCATAAGAGCACCTACTGAGAAGGACAAGTGGGGTGAGGGAGTACCCACCACGGAGGAGAGAACCAGCAGGTCAGAGCAAGGAGGCAGGTAGGCACAGGGAGCACCCAATACAGAGGAGAGAAAGAACAGGTTCAGGCAAGGAGGCAATGTCACGGAGACAGCAGCAGGACCAGGACTGGAGGAAAGGCCTAGTGTTTATACTTTGTGCCCTGAATGGCAAAAGCATGTGGAATTGATATCAAAGCTCTCTTCCAAGAGAGTGGGCAATAGGCCAACAGCCCAAGGTCTTACCTAACTCTGACAAGGGGAGGGGACTCTCAGCTGAGTCCACACAGGGTGCAGCCCATCTGCTGAATGAATAAATGAGTCCAGGCTCCACGTGGAAGATGGTGAGAGGCCTAAAGAAAGCACGCTTTTCAAAGGCATGCCTGAGTGTGAGATTCCGGCTGGCTACCACAGACCTCAGGTGAGCTTATCTCTGGGGACGGTATGAACGTACTCAGCCATTTTGAAAGAAAAGGGAACAGACTCAACTCCTACGGTGGAAATGTACAAGCCATCATTATTATTCCACCTATCTGATGTCAGCTAGAAGCACTTGGTATGATCTTAACTGCCGTGTGCCCTCATTTAGTTTTTTGTGCCACCAATTCATTAAACCAAGCTGTCAGGACAAGTTCATTAACACATCACGTCTGTTGTCCCTATTCCTTGACTACAGAACCAGCAGTCTGTCATCTGAGTTTTAATTAAACACTCAGTCAAAGGGTAGGGACAACTGAGAAAAGATAAACCCGACATCACACTGAGCAATCTGCAAATATTCAAAACGTTGTATGCTGTTCTGTTGTAAGTAACCAAGACAGATCCCAAAATGCTGGAGATTTTCAAGCGCCAGATGGAATGGGCAGAAACTGAGCCTACCCTGAAGAAATCAGCAAATGGTAGTTGTTCAGAATCATTAAACACGAGAAGAAATATCTTACGGTGGTTTGTGAGACTTGAAATAAAGTCTGGTTTCCACTGACAGCCAAGAGTGAAATTCTTAGAACTTTGGAAATTGATACCATATTAGAATGAAAGGCAGTCTCCCACAGGGGTTGCAAAAATAAACTCCAGAGCCAGAGGACATGCGTTTTCATCCTGCCTTCACCATATTTTTGCTGTGTGACCTTGGGAAAGCTCTGTAGCCTTTCTGGGCTAGAGTTTCCTCAATGTGTTATGAGGGTTAAATGAATTAATATTGTGAGGCATTTATACAAGCACCTGGCTTTTATTATACAGTAATATTATACAGTCTTCTTATCTATAAAATGGAGATTAAAAACTATTTGCCAAACTCAGAAAGCTACTATGAGGCTCCAAATGCCCACAGACACACTGTTACTTTGCAAAGAGCTTCTCTAGAGATACACAATCAACAACTGTTAAATCACAGCAACAGCAATGCCCTGGCTTTAGTGTCTCCTGCACTAAGTCACCTGTTTCCTCTGGGAGCACCTATCCAGAGCTGAAGGCATCAGACAGAAAAAGGAAAATGTCTCAGAAGCTGCTTCAAGTCTTTATAGCCTGCTTCCTCGTTACCATGGTAACAGTTTCAAACACCAATATTGACCCCTGGCAGGAGATCCTGGCACTGCTTGAGACCAATGGTTAGTGGGCTCTAGAGTTAGTTACAGGCTTCCCAGGTGGCTCAGTGGTAAAGGATCCGCCTGCAATGACGGATACTCACGTTCAATTCCTGCGTCAGGAAGATCCCCTGGAGAAGGAAATAGCTACCCACTCGAGTGCTCCTGCCTGGAATTCCACGGATGGAGGAGCCTGAAGGGCTAAGTCCATGAGGTTGCACAGAGTCAGACATGACTTAGCTGCTAAACAACAACAGCTAGTAACACTAGTTAACCTGACAAATGCAGTCCCCAGTTCAGCTGACTGGGTCTCAGCCTCTCTCCAGGCTCTCTCATTTGCTCTCAGGTCCTCCTGATTGTACACTGGGCTTTCCCCACTTTTGGTGTAGCCTAGTTCCTGGCTTGTTCTCCTCACGTCCCTTCTCAGAGGAGTGGGGGGCCTTCCTGAGAGCAAAGTGCAGAGGCTGGAACCGTCCTCCCCTCTGCTTGCCTTCAGATCCAGTCATCCTTCCTTGGCCGCAGCCGCCCACATTACCACGTCTGGGGATTCTCCACTTCTTCCCCTTTCAAGGCAGACAGCAAAGACCACCCAACCCATGAGACAAAGCCTTTGCTCAAGATACTCTGCTTCAACAGCCCTCACAGTTGTACGGCACTCTCCCTGCAGCTGCCCCAACTCTGTAGGTGTGTCAAGTATCAAGAAACCTTCCTGGGTTTCAAAGAGATGCAAAGTAGAACATGAAGTGATCCTTCTAGAACCCATTTCTTGGATATGACTAGTGAAGGGCACTGTGCTGTACAAGCAGACGGTTGCTAACATGTATTTCTACTGTGTATAAATGCGTCAGTCCACAAACACTTACTGAGCAAAGACTGCTTGCTGGGTTCAGCATCAGGCAGGGAACACTGCAGTGAGTACGACAGCCCATCTCTGCCCTCAACACCGCCATGCTTACACGCGTGGAGTGGGACAGGAGAGAGATCCAGAGTGAGGCCCTCAGAGGATCTCAGCTCTGAAAACTCTCTGGGGCATCTCTTCCTCACGTGTACCAGACCTATCCTCCTCCAAGATCTCCTAAGTTATCTAAAGTAACAGCACACATCCAGTAAGTCCTTCAGATGGCAAGATAATAAAAGCTCTACACAAAAGAACCCGCCTGCCAGTGCAGGAGATGTGAGAGCCGCAGGTTTGGTTCCCGGACCAGGAAGATCCCCTGGAGAAGGAAACGGCAGCCCACTCCAGCATTCTTGCCTTGGAGCATTTCATGGATAGACGAGCCTGGCGGGCTATGGCCCAGAGGGTCACAAAGAGCCGGACACAGCTGAAGCAACTCAGGATGGATGGAACAAGACTGAGATGACTTGGTAAGTACAGAGATGATTACAAACTAGAATAATATGGAGCTGAAAGAAGCTATTCATGGAATGCATCTTGAAAAAGGTTTTAGGCCAGATTTAGTTAGAAATAACTAATGCAGTAATTTAGTAATTTATCAGTTTTAGTGTTTGTTCTTTTCTTATTTCTGTTTTTATAACTTTTTATGATACCCATGTTTATTTTTTAATCACAATACCATTTTCACCTATAATCATTAACTACCAAGTATCTTCCTGAAGGCAATAAATAACTGGCTAATTTTTGAGTGCTGGTAATATTTTCAGCACAATCTTTAAGCCATTGATTTCTATAGAATCAAAGCTTAACTCAAAATCATTGAGCCACTGATGTTATTATGTCAGATCACAGTTGTACGGCACTCTCCCTGCAGCTGCCCCAACTCTGTAGGTGTGTCAAGTATCAAGAAACCTTCCTGGGTTTCAAAGAGATGCAAAGTAGAACATGAAGTGATCCTTCTAGAACCCATTTCTTGGATATGACTAGTGAAGGGCACTGTGCTGTACAAGCAGACGGTTGCTAACATGTATTTCTACTGTGTATAAATGCGTCAGTCCACAAACACTTACTGAGCAAAGACTGCTTGCTGGGTTCACCATCAGGCAGGGAACACTGCAGTGAGTACGACAGCCCATCTCTGCCCTCAACACCGCCATGCTTACACGCGTGGAGTGGGACAGGAGAGAGATCCAGAGTGAGGCCCTCAGAGGATCTCAGCTCTGAAAACTCTCTGGGGCATCTCTTCCTCACGTGTACCAGACCTATCCTCCTCCAAGATCTCCTAAGTTATCTAAAGTAACAGCACACATCCAGTAAGTCCTTCAGATGGCAAGATAATAAAAGCTCTACACAAAAGAACCCGCCTGCCAGTGCAGGAGATGTGAGAGCCGCAGGTTTGGTTCCCGGACCAGGAAGATCCCCTGGAGAAGGAAACGGCAGCCCACTCCAGCATTCTTGCCTTGGAGCATTTCATGGATAGACGAGCCTGGCGGGCTATGGCCCAGAGGGTCACAAAGAGCCGGACACAGCTGAAGCAACTCAGGATGGATGGAACAAGACTGAGATGACTTGGTAAGTACAGAGATGATTACAAACTAGAATAATATGGAGCTGAAAGAAGCTATTCATGGAATGCATCTTGAAAAAGGTTTTAGGCCAGATTTAGTTAGAAATAACTAATGCAGTAATTTAGTAATTTATCAGTTTTAGTGTTTGTTCTTTTCTTATTTCTGTTTTTATAACTTTTTATGATACCCATGTTTATTTTTTAATCACAATACCATTTTCACCTATAATCATTAACTACCAAGTATCTTCCTGAAGGCAATAAATAACTGGCTAATTTTTGAGTGCTGGTAATATTTTCAGCACAATCTTTAAGCCATTGATTTCTATAGAATCAAAGCTTAACTCAAAATCATTGAGCCACTGATGTTATTATGTCAGATAGGGGAAAACATTACTCACCTCTAAAACATATTTTTAAAAAATTCTACAAAATGCAGCTGATGCTCAAACTGAATTTTTCCTTATAAAAGTATTTATTATCAAATTCTTAAGCTACAGTGCACAGTATGTAACAATCCTATCTAATTTATCTGCCTCCTAAGAATGAAATGAGCTTCTGCATAGAAGGTGAATGATTCTGCAGTCTTAAAATAAGAGGAGCTTGAAACAATTTACAAATTCACAACAATGTAATTACTGCTGGGACTGACAAATGTGCATATTTGAGATAGAAGTTAAGTACCTTGGTATATTTCTGACAGTCTTTTTGCTGCTCTTCAAAATCAGATATAAAAGATTAATCACAATGTTTTTTTTTTCCTGCTGAGGAAGAAATACAAAATCTGGTTAACTCAGTAAATTTTCAAGTTAAAAGATGGACAAGGGGCTTCCCTGGTGGTCCAGTGGGTAAGGACACTGCCTTGTAGTACAAGGGGCGCCAGTTTGATCCCTGGCCTGGGAAGATCACATGTGCTGCGAAGCGGCTGGACCGACGAGTCCACTTACCCAGCTGGAGCTCTGGAGCACATGCACCCAGAGTTGGTGCTCTGCAGAGAGAGGCCACGGCAATGGGAGGCCCACACGGGCCAAAGAACAAAGATAGATAAATGAAAGACCAATAGAAGTGGCCAAACAAGAAAAAAAAAGATGGACGATATCTTTAAAATAACTCAGGGTATCCTTTCTTAAAGCTCTTTATTCCATATCAATCCAGACATCAACTTTTAAATCAAGAAGCCTCTGTCTGTCATCCTTGTTCGATGTGTAAATATCACCTCTCCCACCTGGGCATTCGTAAAGATCAAATGTGACATTCAACCAACAGTACAGCTCTCAATGAGATGCTGTACTGTTGGTTGAATGTCACATTTCCACCAGAGGCTATCTACCATGTCATCTAATAAAGCATTGTTTAGGATTTTATATATACTATTCAGGCTACTAGCAACTCAGACCATGATCACAGGACATTGCTCTGCAGGTCTGTAAAAATTAATCTTAACAACATGCACAGGCCTTGCAAAGCACTGTTCCCAAAAAGCTCCGTCTAAAATCTTCACGCTTTCCTTAGTAGCTCCCTGAATCAATGGCTTATGCTTTCCAGGACACATGCATACAAATTTTTATCAGGAACGAAACTAAAAACATTACCATTTTATTTACTTGAATATCTGAGAAAACAGAAGAGTTGTGTTTGTAAGTTACGTGGGGAAACAAACCAAAAGAGGGTTTTGCAGCTTTGGTCGAGCCAGGAGAAAATCATCTTGAAAATGAAAGAACTAAGACAAAAACAAGTCCATTCGATTCACATGGGCTCATTAGCTGGGTCATACTGATCAGCAACAGGTGGGAGATATGCTGTGGACTTCAGAACGCTAGGTTCGTGCCCATTAGAATGCTGCGTGCGCACACAGACCAGACTCCTTGACTTCTTGACGGTCTAGCTGCCCCCCAGGTGTAGTGCGCCCTTTCCATTAAGGAGATAATGCAATTAGAGTCACGAGAGTTATTATTGATCAGGGCTGCGACTGGGTCCCAGGCCATGTTCACAGCATTCCCTGTAAACACCTGGAGGTTTCAGCTCTCAATAAAAGTGGACTGGTGACTATGCTCAGGGCCTTGACTCAAGAGGTCTTGAGCCCCTCACCCTTTTCCCAGCCTTTCTCTCTGTGTGTGTTTCTTAAAGTCTCATCATACCCACTATTCTCTATGCACCCGGCTGACGTGCCGCGGCAAGTCCTATCAGTTGTTTGGCTCTAACATTCTAGTTAAGATCTCAGAACCTCTGGGTGCAATACTAACTCTCTTAACCTACTTACACTACAAACCTTAGTTTCCTCAGCATTTAAAGATAACAATATTATGGATGACAAAGAGTTAAAGATTAAATAAGATAATACACACAAAGAATCAGAAACTGTCTCTGATCTTTAGTAAGGCTTCCCGGGTGGCTCAGATCATAGGGGGTCTGCCTGCAATGCAGGAGACCCGAGTTGAATCCCTGGGTCTGGAAGACCCCCTGCAGAAGGGCATGGCTACCCACTCCAGTCTTCTTGCCTGGAGAATCCCATGGGCAGAGGAGCCTGGTGGGCTACAGTTCACAGGGTCACAACAAGTCAGACACAACTGAGTAACTCACACTTTCACTTCAATGGAAATAAGAGTAGAAAACATGGCACTGAAGATGAAGAATATATTTCTAATATATTCAAGCTGCTCTGAAGCTGTTTTAAAACATTCCTTCTCTTCTCTATCCCTCCCTACAATTTTCCCACACAGAGTTTTCAAAGTGCAAATAAACATGCCGGCTGTTGCTACCTAAAAGATTCTTTCAAACAGCCCTCCTGGCAATCTTCACTGACTTCTTTGTAAGTTACGGGAAACAAACCAAAAGAGGGTTTTGCAGCTTTGGTCGAGCCAGGAGAAAATCATCTTGAAAATGAAAGAACTAAGACAAAAACAAGTCCATTCGATTCACATGGGCTCATTAGCTGGGTCATACTGATCAGCAACAGGTGGGAGATATGCTGTGGACTTCAGAACGCTAGGTTCGTGCCCATTAGAATGCTGCGTGCACACAGACCAGACTCCTTGACTTCTTGACGGTCTAGCTGCCCCCCAGGTGTAGTGCGCCCTTTCCATTAAGGAGATAATGCAATTAGAGTCACGAGAGTTATTATTGATCAGGGCTGCGACTGGGTCCCAGGCCATGTTCACAGCATTCCCTGTAAACACCTGGAGGTTTCAGCTCTCAATAAAAGTGGACTGGTGACTATGCTCAGGGCCTTGACTCAAGAGGTCTTGAGCCCCTCACCCTTTTCCCAGCCTTTCTCTCTGTGTGTGTTTCTTAAAGTCTCATCATACCCACTATTCTCTATGCACCCGGCTGACGTGCCGCGGCAAGTCCTATCAGTTGTTTGGCTCTAACATTCTAGTTAAGATCTCAGAACCTCTGGGTGCAATACTAACTCTCTTAACCTACTTACACTACAAACCTTAGTTTCCTCAGCATTTAAAGATAACAATATTATGGATGACAAAGAGTTAAAGATTAAATAAGATAATACACACAAAGAATCAGAAACTGTCTCTGATCTTTAGTAAGGCTTCCCGGGTGGCTCAGATCATAGGGGGTCTGCCTGCAATGCAGGAGACCCGAGTTGAATCCCTGGGTCTGGAAGACCCCCTGCAGAAGGGCATGGCTACCCACTCCAGTCTTCTTGCCTGGAGAATCCCATGGGCAGAGGAGCCTGGTGGGCTACAGTTCACAGGGTCACAACAAGTCAGACACAACTGAGTAACTCACACTTTCACTTCAATGGAAATAAGAGTAGAAAACATGGCACTGAAGATGAAGAATATATTTCTAATATATTCAAGCTGCTCTGAAGCTGTTTTAAAACATTCCTTCTCTTCTCTATCCCTCCCTACAATTTTCCCGCACACAGAGTTTTCAAAGTGCAAATAAACATGCCGGCTGTTGCTACCTAAAAAGATTCTTTCAAACAGCACCCATCCTGAAGGAACACACTGGGCTTTCAGGGTAGTTATATACAGCCTTTGTAACTTTTTTTTCCTTTTCTAACAGAATTGCCTAAACAGACAAAACTTTATAAAATTTTTATAAAGCTCAGCTACCTTCCCATTTCAGGGATTTCAACAGACAATTTTCATGTTCTAACCGTCAATAAAAATAAGTAACTTGTCACTAAGATGATCACTGGATTTCACACAGGCTTGCCTAATAGAAAATTAAGTTTTCATTCACTTACATTGTTCAATATAATATCCTTGAAATCTCTAGGATATTACCACCCATATCTTCTCTCTCAGTCTTTTGGCACAAAGGAACATGAAGCAAGAAAGAATATTAAGATTAATTTAGGAATTGTAATCAAAGGGATTATAAATTGAACATGTTTTGAAAATAGACTAAATACCAGAAAAATATAGTTACATGATGATTTTCCTTAACATATCATACACAAAATGTTAGGCTCAGTCACATCTGATTCTTTGTGATCCCATCGACTGTAGCCTGCCAGGTTCCTCCATCCATGGAATTCTCCAGGCAAGAATACTGCAGTGAGTGGCCATTCCCTTCTCCAGAAAATCTTCCCAACCCAGGGATAGAGTGCGGATAATCTAGTGGTTCCAGTGTAATCTCAACTGTCCTTACAAGAGGGAGGCAGGAGGGTCAGCATAAGAGCAGCAGACATAACAATGGAGTGAGTGAGTGAGTGAGTGAGTGAGTGACTGAGTGTGTGTGTGTGTGTGTGTGTGTGTGTGTGTCTGTGTGTGTGTCTGTGTGTGTGTCTGTGTGTGTGTGTGTGTGACAGAGAGAGAGAGAGAGGGCTGGGGGAGACTGAAGACATTTTAAAGAGAAGCCATGAGCCAAGGAATGCAGGAGGCCCCCAGAAACTTAAAAAGGTAAAAATAAATTTTCTCCTGGAGCTGCAAAAAAGAATTCAATCAACATCTTGATCTTAAACTTTGATCTCCAAAACTGTAAGAGAACAAACATTTGGGTTGTAAACTAAAGAGCCTCGATAAAGGTGAAAGAGGAGAGTGAGAAGCTGGCTTAACACTCCACATCAAAAAAACTGAGATCATGGCATCTGGTCCCATCAACTCATGGCAAATAGATGGAAAAAGAGAGGATACATTTGGGCTTTAAAACGGAATTGCCTAAACAGACAAAACTTTATAAAATTTTATAAAGCTCAGCTACCTTCCCATTTCAGGGATTTCAACAGACAATTTTCATGTTCTAACCGTCAATAAAAATAAGTAACTTGTCACTAAGATGATCACTGGATTTCACACAGGCTTGCCTAATAGAAAATTAAGTTTTCATTCACTTACATTGTTCAATATAATATCCTTGAAATCTCTAGGATATTACCACCCATATCTTCTCTCTCAGTCTTTTGGCACAAAGGAACATGAAGCAAGAAAGAATATTAAGATTAATTTAGGAATTGTAATCAAAGGGATTATAAATTGAACATGTTTTGAAAATAGACTAAATACCAGAAAAATATAGTTACATGATGATTTTCCTTAACATATCATACACAAAATGTTAGGCTCAGTCACATCTGATTCTTTGTGATCCCATCGACTGTAGCCTGCCAGGTTCCTCCATCCATGGAATTCTCCAGGCAAGAATACTGCAGTGAGTGGCCATTCCCTTCTCCAGAAAATCTTCCCAACCCAGGGATAGAGTGCGGATAATCTAGTGGTTCCAGTGTAATCTCAACTGTCCTTACAAGAGGGAGGCAGGAGGGTCAGCATAAGAGCAGCAGACATAACAATGGAGTGAGTGAGTGAGTGAGTGAGTGAGTGACTGAGTGTGTGTGTGTGTGTGTGTGTGTGTGTGTGTGTGTCTGTGTGTGTGTCTGTGTGTGTGTGTGTGTGTGTGTGTGTGACAGAGAGAGAGAGAGAGGGCTGGGGGAGACTGAAGACATTTTAAAGAGAAGCCATGAGCCAAGGAATGCAGGAGGCCCCCAGAAACTTAAAAAGGTAAAAATAAATTTTCTCCTGGAGCTGCAAAAAAGAATTCAATCAACATCTTGATCTTAAACTTTGATCTCCAAAACTGTAAGAGAACAAACATTTGGGTTGTAAACTAAAGAGCCTCGATAAAGGTGAAAGAGGAGAGTGAGAAGCTGGCTTAACACTCCACATCAAAAAAACTGAGATCATGGCATCTGGTCCCATCAACTCATGGCAAATAGATGGGAAAACAATGGAAGCAGTGATACATTTTATTTTCTTGGGCTCCAAAACCACTGCGGACAGTGACTGCAGCCATGAAATTAAAAGATGCTTGCTCTTTGGGACAAAAGCTAGGCTAAACCTATATGGCCATTGAAAAGCAGAGACATCAGTTTGCTGGGTAAAGGTCCATATAGTAAAAGTTACGGTTTTTCCAGTAGTCATGTATGGATGTGAGGATTGGATCATAAAGAAGACTGAGCCCTGAAGAACTGACGCTTTGAACTGTGGTGCTGGAGAAGACGCTTGAGAGTCCCTCGGACAGCCAGGAGATCAGATCAGTCAATCCTAAAGGAAATCAACCCTGGATATTCACTGGAAGGACTGATGCTGGAGCTGGAACTCCAAAATTTTGGCCACGACTCACTGGAAAAGACCTTGATGCTAGGAGAGATTGAGGGCAAGTGAGAAGAGGACGACAGAGGACGAGACGGTTGGGATGGCATCACCGACTCAACGGAGAGGAGTCTGAGTAAACTCCAGGAGACAGTGATGGACAGAGGAACCTGGTGTGCTGTAGTTCATGGGGTGGCAAAGAGTAAGACACAACTTAGCAGTGGAACGACAACAACAAACAGGAGACTAATATAATTATGAAAGCCCAACCATCTCTTTTCCCAGGACTGATAATCAGGATTTTTTCAGCGAATACATGATAAGTCACGAAATAATAGCTTTGACCAATTTCCACATCTGTTACCCAGGGGCATTTCACCCAGACTGGCGGGGGGGGGAGGTCCTCCACTCACATGGATAAGGGAGCACCGGCTGTGTATCATGGCCAACTCACAACACGTAGAGATCATCCATTTCTGTCTCATTCCTAGCATAAGTATTTGAATCACTCTAGATCTAATATGCATTCTAAACATTTCTTAGAAGCAAAATAGTCTTCTCCTTCCACTAGAAGAAATGCTTCTTACTCTAAAACATCTAGAATTTAAATGCTGTCTAAGATTTAGAATCCTTTTGGCTACGATTTTTTCTTATTCCACCTTTAATAGACACAGAAATTAAGAAATGCTACTTATGTCTCTTTCGGGTTTTTCTAAGTTAACTATCACATTTGCATATTCTTTAATGTTTTCTTCAAAGTTTCTAAACACCAGGTATTATATTCTGGTATAATATCATTTTGGGTATTATATTCTGCTATATTCTGTCTGCAGCTGACTTAAAATCTGGCCCTGAAAACATGCTGAACAAAATGCACTAACCTTTCTTAATAGTGATATGCACTGTTCGTAAAAGTTGGCTGTGATCTAATAAATAAGATTAGGCAGAGAGGGAGGAGTTCCAATCTAAGCCCTGGTTCTGCTGTGTGACCCTGGGTAAATCACACTACCTCTCTGGGTCTCAGTGACGTCATCTATTGAACAACTAGCTTAGAGTAAATACCCAGATACAATGTCTTAAAGAGGGAGGCACAAAGTTTGCTAATTCTATTGAAAACATATCATAAAACATGTTTTATGGTGAAAAGAACCGGTAAATCTTCCTGGTTATCTACTTCACAAAGATCACACTGGGGGTACTGAGGAGTGCTAGACTTTAACAATCCCGAATGCAGATATAGTGAGACTCAGTGCAGGAAAAGTCTGTGGGACAATGCAGGCCCACTGAGTAGAACAGGTTTCTGGAGACTAAAGGACAAGGAAGGATCAAGGAAAAAAGCAGAGGGAGGATCTGGAACATCTGGGCAGTGCTGAGCTCCTGAAGGTTCCTGAAAGGCTCTCATGATTTCTGCAGACGCTGACGCATGTGAGCATGTGAAATGCCCTCCATAGTGGCCCATAGCAAGCCACCCCAAGGGTCCTCTCCCCAGCACCCAGGCACATGGGCTGGCTCTTTGGAGTGGCTCGCAATGTGTGTGAGCTGCTTGGTTGAATGACTCCAAAGAGCCTTTTCCTGTCTGACCCTTTCCCTGAGGACTGTGTCCTAGGGGTGCTGTTCACCTCATACATAATGGCTTTCCTTGGAGTTCTGAAATCAGCGGCCCTCCTCCCTTCAAGGAGGCCTCAGGAACTGAGCCACTGGAGTTTCCCACACAACAGTAGATGAAAACCTGAACTGCAGAGGGCCCGGGAGTGGAAAGGAGACACAGATGGCAGTGTGATTTACCTGAGGACAGTCGGGGAGATGGAATGAAATGCTGCTGACCAGTCAGACTAAAATGTTATTTGATGTCTTTCCTATTTTCCTTTAGAGTAATGCAACAATCATCGATTAGATACAGTTGGAAGGCTTATCATGTATCTCCCATTAAGCAAAGGTAACTGTTATCGTAAACCTCAGTCTTTTGTCAAAAATTCACATGATCCAATTTTTTCTACCTTAGGATCTGATACTTCTGCCAATGCCAAACCATCTATGGCAACAGCCTGAGGAACCAAAGAAAAGGAACAAAAAGTCCCAAGAAACTTCATGTACCATTTTTTAAAGCATACCATATACTCAAACTTATAAGCATATCTCTTGAATCCTAGGTCACAGAAACATTTTTTAAAACTGTATTGACCACCGGTATTTTGATAATGGTTCCCAAATGTAGTTTAAAGGATGACGATAGCCAGTGTTATGACGAAGCCACTTTGATTCCCGAAGCAAACAGCAGATTCAAATGCTGCATGCTGAAGTTACACCCTTCTGTTAGAATCCAAAATTTCACTGCATTTCTTTTCTACCAGAATTCTATTTAAAAAAAAAAAAACAAAAAAACCTACCACCACACTCTCTTTTGGGATTAGATAGCATATACATACATAAAAATGAAATCCCTCCAATTTTAAACATACTAGATGATTAGTGTTTACAAAAACAGACCAAAAAATTATGAAGAAGCACAGTACCAATTATGTCTGATACCTAACAGCAAAGTAAAGGGTAAAGGGAGCTAGCTAAAAAAACTCTGCTAAAGCTATACTTCATATCTAAGTGAATCACCCTGGGTATTAAACACGCTGCCAGCTACCTCTTAATGAGACCCTGAGTTGTCATTTTAAACAACAGACTGACAATGTTGATATCCCTCAGAAACCATCTGTATAATACTTCATAGAGTTAAGAATAGAAATGTATGGTTCTACTTATTTAAAAAGTATTATTTTATAATACTGGGCATAATTCTATGGAAAATGACATGAACATCTATTTACAATGAAACATATTCCAAAGTGCACAGACCACTGAAATTTGCAGCAGAACTTCGGACAAAATCTTAATAACGCATCTCAGTTGCTCATTGGTAAAAAAGATCATTTGGTTCATTGATGCTATATGATAAAAATATACATATTCAAGATAAAATATAATAAAAACAAATAAACCAAATACTTGAGCCATTCTAATCTTAGTTACTTTCTCAGATCAAAGCCAACATGAGAGATGAATAAGACAAAAACACAAATGATCTAATTCATCCTAGTACATACACCATTAACATATAATACAAATAAGCATATAATAATAGCCTAAAAATTCTATTTTTTTCAAGTAATAAGAAAAAAATGTTACCTCTTCCACAAAGCTGTCTTTCTTCTCTAGCATTTCTCGTAAAGTTTGAAGAATTTTAATGCACAATTTTTCTTCTTTTTCCATCAGTTTCTTTGTATGATTAATCAACCTTAAAACAAAACATTAAACCTTTATAGGACAGTAATTTCTCTTCCAGTTATATACTAAGATATACCAGAGGGAAAAAATAATCCCTCTTGTATAAAGCAAACTAAGAGAGTACAAAGCAAACTAAGTTTTAAAATTATACTTCAGCTTATAAACTTTGTATTATAAAGCCTTTGTTTTGTTTTTTTTTTATAATTTTTTTCTTTTAAGATTTATTTATTTATTCATTTTTAGGCGGGGGTTGGAGAGAGAGGGGAGTGGGTGGGCCACTTCCATTGGTCTTTCATTTCTCTATTTTCATCCGTCTTTGTTCTTTGGCCCCTGTGGACCTCCCATCGCAGTGGCGTCTGTCATTGCAGAGCGCCGGCTATGGGCGCATGCGCTCCAGAGCTCGGGCTCGGTGATTGGACACATCGGTCCAGCCGCTCTGCGGCACGTGGGATCTTCCCAGGCCAGGGATCGAACCGGCGCCCCCTGCACTGCAAGGCAGTGTCCTTATCCACTGGACCACCAGGGGAAGCCCAAGCCTTTGTTTTACAGTCAGTATACACCAGTGTTTTGCAGACTTATTCAGGAAGCATACTTTTACTGAAACACAGTGTCATATTACAAACCCAGAATAGTCACTTAGTCATGTCTGACTCTTTGCAACCCACAGACTGCAGTCCACCAGGTTCCTCTGCTCTTGGAATTTCTCAGGCATGAGTACTGGATTGGGTTGCCATTTCCTTCTGCAGGGGATCTTCCCAACCTAGGGATCAAACCTAGGTCTCCTGAATTGCAAGAAGATTCTTTACCATCTGAGCCACCAGGGAAGCCCATTTACTGGGACACAATACACTTCAAAAAAAAAAAAGGCTTCCTTCCCTAGTGGTCCAGTGGGTGAAGAGTCTGCCTTGCAGTGCAACAGGTACTGGTTCAATCCCTGGCCTGGGAAAATCCTGCGTGCCACGGAGCAGCTGGATCGGTGTGTTCAATTGGTAGCCAGCGCTGTGGAGCACGTGCGCCCAGAACATGTTCTCTGTAGTGGGAGAGGCCACTGCAATGGGAGGCCCACAAATGCCAAGGAATAATAATAATAATAATAATAAAAAGATGGATGAAAATAAATATAAATAAAAGAGGCATGATGGGGAAAAGAAAAAAAAAATTGAAAAAAAAAAGACACTGATTACCTTCAAGCCTATCATGTGAACTAAAACTTTACTAGGAAAGAAATAGTTGCAGCATAGTAAGTTTTATTCTATTACATCATACTATATTGTTTCCTATGTACTGTATCAATTAATTATATAGTACCAGCATACGACATTGGAAACTTAGCATTAATGGGCTACTTTTCAGTTTCTATCAATAATAATGTGCTCTTTGTCACTGCTGGGGCTTGGTAGAAATTGACAGTTTTTGTGACTAGAAGCAAAAAAAAAGGAACTTCAAGACAGTCTATCCGTTTACTCTTTTTGCTGTAATTTGGCCAAAGACTAATTAATTTTACAGTGGCGACCTCTACAGTTCTGTCAAGAGACAGAATATTGAGGATCACAGTTATCTAACATCTCCAAGAACTCAGGACCAAGAGAGGTTCAGAATCAGAATTTTCAGTGTGGCATATACAGCTCATGTTGCTAAAAAGCTGGTTCTCAAAACAACCCTGTGAGATACGTCCTCCTCGAAAAATAAATAAAATGATATAGAATATAATGGAATGCTCTGATTCAGGAATCCTGTGAGACAAAGTCCCGAGGAAAAGTGAGCCTTCACTAAATAATGGCTAGTCAGTGCTTATCAGGTGTCGGGGTGAAGTATGAGCACTTTTCATGGGTTTTCTTCAAGTATCCTCAGAGCAAGTCAAGTAATAGGTTCTATTAACAGGTTGATTTTGCTAATGAGACACAGAGGCTAAAAGAGATAAAGCAACTTGTCTCTGGTTAGTGACACACACACAAACATATGTTAAACGATGGGATCTGGAAATAGACCCAGGTCCATCTGACTTCAGAGCCAAATTCTGAAGCACTGCTTTGTGGAGACAGGTTATACACAGCTGCCTCTTATACAAAGTGCTAGAACAAATCATAAATGGGACTAGGACACCATTATTCTGTTGTGGGAGCTGCCTAGGGCTGAACAGAGGTTTCAGAGACAAGGTAACATTTAATTAAGACGATTTCACCTGGCAGGGAAGAGTGGAGAGAAAAGGCGGCCTTGCAAAGGGAATGAAGAAAGGACAGAGGCCAAAGCTGATGGCACATCCGGGAAGTAGACACTGCAACTGCCAACTGACAAAGACAAGCAGGAGAAGAGAGCAGGAGGTGCGGTCTGAAGAGAAGGAACGGGGCATATCACGCTTAACAGTCTGGACTTTATAGACAACAGGGAACCACTGTGTTAAAGGACCTAGACGATCCTGCCTATCTGTTAAAAAGATGGCAGTAGGAATAGGGCATGGAAGAATGAAAACAAGTAAGAGATGAACAGGGCATGTGTTGGGGTAAGGATGTGTTTCTGTATTGAAATAAAATAGCCATGACCTAAAAAAATAGCTATTGTCATTGCGCTGTGAGAAAAGGGCATCCTGCAGGGGTTCTGTCAAGAGACAGAATATTGAGGATCACAGTTATCTAACATCTCCAAGAACTCAGGACCAAGAGAGGTTCAGAATCAGAATTTTCAGTGTGGCATATACAGCTCATGTTGCTAAAAAGCTGGTTCTCAAAACAACCCTGTGAGATACGTCCTCCTCGAAAAATAAATAAAATGATATAGAATATAATGGAATGCTCTGATTCAGGAATCCTGTGAGACAAAGTCCCGAGGAAAAGTGAGCCTTCACTAAATAATGGCTAGTCAGTGCTTATCAGGTGTCGGGGTGAAGTATGAGCACTTTTCATGGGTTTTCTTCAAGTATCCTCAGAGCAAGTCAAGTAATAGGTTCTATTAACAGGTTGATTTTGCTAATGAGACACAGAGGCTAAAAGAGATAAAGCAACTTGTCTCTGGTTAGTGACACACACACAAACATATGTTAAACGATGGGATCTGGAAATAGACCCAGGTCCATCTGACTTCAGAGCCAAATTCTGAAGCACTGCTTTGTGGAGACAGGTTATACACAGCTGCCTCTTATACAAAGTGCTAGAACAAATCATAAATGGGACTAGGACACCATTATTCTGTTGTGGGAGCTGCCTAGGGCTGAACAGAGGTTTCAGAGACAAGGTAACATTTAATTAAGACGATTTCACCTGGCAGGGAAGAGTGGAGAGAAAAGGCGGCCTTGCAAAGGGAATGAAGAAAGGACAGAGGCCAAAGCTGATGGCACATCCGGGAAGTAGACACTGCAACTGCCAACTGACAAAGACAAGCAGGAGAAGAGAGCAGGAGGTGCGGTCTGAAGAGAAGGAACGGGGCATATCACGCTTAACAGTCTGGACTTTATAGACAACAGGGAACCACTGTGTTAAAGGACCTAGACGATCCTGCCTATCTGTTAAAAAGATGGCAGTAGGAATAGGGCATGGAAGAATGAAAACAAGTAAGAGATGAACAGGGCATGTGTTGGGGTAAGGATGTGTTTCTGTATTGAAATAAAATAGCCATGACCTAAAAAAATAGCTATTGTCATTGCGCTGTGAGAAAAGGGCATCCTGCAGGGGTGCTGTGCAATGGTCTGGAGGGGTGGGATGGGGGGATATACATATGACTAATCTGGAATCATACATATCTGTAAATAACAAAACTCCATAAAAGTAAAAAGTAAAATAAAATTAAAAAGTAATTAATTAAAAAAAATAGCCATGACCTGCTCAACAATGACATTAGAGGAAGTGGAAAAACAGAAGGGAGAGAGATGCCAACTGAAATGTGTGAGTCGGGTTAGTAGCTGGACAATGAACTTTAAATGACACCTATTTCATGTCAGGAAGGAATAGTTATTTCCTTTCAGACATGCTACATCCAGGCAGGGTGTTATATGTCCATGTCAGGCAAAGTCATTGTTTAAAACTCCTCTTGGCAAAAAGAAAAATGCACCCATCTAAAATTTCTAAGTATTTTTTCTTTACACAATAATCTATAAAAATATGAACATCATTTGATAGACATTGTAAATTTCTTTTGACTTTTTTCTTTCTTAGACTATCTCCATTTGCTGTAGAGAAAATATTTAATTCACAAACAATTTGAAAAGATCAGTGGGGATGAATGAACAACTGCTCAGGATTTATGTAAAACAGACTCATCTATGATATATATTTGGTTGACTCAGATCAGGTAGCTTTAAAATATTTTTTCTATATCTAAGTAAAGAGTTAGTTTCACAAAACAACCCATCCTACCACATATCCACCGTGCATGTGAGTGTGTTTATAAACCATCACAAAAAGCTATCTTTACTATATGAGATGTATGCTGATATTTTATGTCATTTTCTAATTCATTTTTAAAAATTAATAATTGCCTCTTCATAAGTAATAATTCTTCACCATCTGAGTCCCCAGGGAAGCCCAAGAATACGTGAGTGGATAGCCTATCCCTTCTCCAAGGGATTTTCTCAGCCCAGGAATCAAACCGGGGTATCCTGCATTGCAGGTGAATTCTTTACCAGCTGAGCTACCAAGGAAGCCCTTACTATATGAGAAGCATGCTGATATTTTATAGCCTTTCCTGATTCATTTAAAAATTAATGGATGCCTCTTCATAAGTCACATCCCATAATTTAGGAAACACTGAGCTTCTCCTTCATAAAAAAGGAGCATGTACAGGTAAGAATGAACTCCATGCAGCCACCATAAAAGTTGATACTCATGATGATCTATTCTCTTCTCTCTCACTCTATGTGACTAATGTTAAATCTGGTCCCTTCCAGGGGCCTAGCCCTCACATTTTCCAGTAGACCTATCTGACTCAGCAGGTTCCAAGAATTACATTTACTTGAGGAAATCAGAGGCCCCACTTAAAGCCTGTAGCAATTAAGGAAGTTGGAATCTAATTTTATTATAAAGGATATCCTTGCAAATAAAACTCTTGGTTCTTCCCAGAAATTAAGGCAGGGGTAAGTCAACAGACATCCCTGAGCCTCTGGCCATACTCCAATCACATACACACAGTGGCACAAAAATCTCTTCTCTGAGCACTAAACTATGAGTGAATTCCTCTCCTTCTTCTTGAACGTAGGACCTGGGATATTCTCTCATTATCATGTTATTCTGCTCCTCTTCTTTGAATTTACCTCATATTGCAACAGACTTGCTTCCTCTTCAGCACAGGTCTTTCTTGATACTCTGCGTTACTTTACATCACCTGCTCATACACCTATATCCTTCAGTTCTAGACCAAAATTTTATCTGAGATCATTGAAAATGTTCTGTTACCTGTGCTGTCTTAGTTGACAACTAGCTACATACGGCGACTGAGTACTTCACATGTGGCAAATGTCAACTGTGTTAGTGACTCAGTCATTTCTGACTCTTTGGGACCCCATGGTCTGTAGCCCACTAGGTTCCTCTGTCCATGGAATTCTGTAGGCAAGAATATTGGAGAGGGTTGCCATTTTCTCCTCTAGGGGATCTTCCTGACCCAGGGATGACCTCAGGTCTCCTGCACTGCAGGCAGATTCTTTACTGTCTCAGCCACCAGGGAAGTGATGGGAATAAATATTTTATTTTTATTGTAATTACTTTAAACTTTTTAAACAACCATGGACAGTCAGTAGCGACTGTACTGATGCTCTAATTCGTGACACTGAATCAGCAAACTATTTTTCTAAGCCTAAATAGTTTAGGTGTAGGCCACGAGCTAGGCAACTAGCCACTGACGACAAAACCTTACTGAATGTGTGTGGCTGTTTTTGAAGAAAACTTGATCTGGAACAATTCTCAATGGTCATTATCTATTACCAGACACTCTGTCAGGAGATCACACACCTCTGCCTGGCCATCTTGGGTCTACATGGGGTTCCTAGCCTCACATTTTCCAGTAGACCTATCTGACTCAGCAGGTTCCAAGAATTACATTTACTTGAGGAAATCAGAGGCCCCACTTAAAGCCTGTAGCAATTAAGGAAGTTGGAATCTAATTTTATTATAAAGGATATCCTTGCAAATAAAACTCTTGGTTCTTCCCAGAAATTAAGGCAGGGGTAAGTCAACAGACATCCCTGAGCCTCTGGCCATACTCCAATCACATACACACAGTGGCACAAAAATCTCTTCTCTGAGCACTAAACTATGAGTGAATTCCTCTCCTTCTTCTTGAACGTAGGACCTGGGATATTCTCTCATTATCATGTTATTCTGCTCCTCTTCTTTGAATTTACCTCATATTGCAACAGACTTGCTTCCTCTTCAGCACAGGTCTTTCTTGATACTCTGCGTTACTTTACATCACCTGCTCATACACCTATATCCTTCAGTTCTAGACCAAAATTTTATCTGAGATCATTGAAAATGTTCTGTTACCTGTGCTGTCTTAGTTGACAACTAGCTACATACGGCGACTGAGTACTTCACATGTGGCAAATGTCAACTGTGTTAGTGACTCAGTCATTTCTGACTCTTTGGGACCCCATGGTCTGTAGCCCACTAGGTTCCTCTGTCCATGGAATTCTGTAGGCAAGAATATTGGAGAGGGTTGCCATTTTCTCCTCTAGGGGATCTTCCTGACCCAGGGATGACCTCAGGTCTCCTGCACTGCAGGCAGATTCTTTACTGTCTCAGCCACCAGGGAAGTGATGGGAATAAATATTTTATTTTTATTGTAATTACTTTAAACTTTTTAAACAACCATGGACAGTCAGTAGCGACTGTACTGATGCTCTAATTCGTGACACTGAATCAGCAAACTATTTTTCTAAGCCTAAATAGTTTAGGTGTAGGCCACGCAGGCTAGGCAACTAGCCACTGACGACAAAAGCTTACTGAATGTGTGTGGCTGTGTTTGAAGAAAACTTGATCTGGAACAATGCTCAATGGTCATTATCTATTACCAGACACTCTGTCAGGAGATCACACACCTCTGCCTGGCCATCTTGGGTCTACATGGGGTTCCTAGCACCCATCCCTCAGTGAAGGTCCTCAATGTTAAGATGTGGCTTCTTTTTAGTGCTACTTAAAAATTTTTCTCACAGCACCTTCTATTTCCTTGAGAATTGTTCCTTTACCATTAACATGAAAATATTCTGGGACAAACACAGCCACTGACAATACTACAAAAATGCTAAGAGAAATATGGAAATGAAATATGAAAATGAAAAAGTGTCAGCCGCCCATCATCAAAGCAGCATGGCCAGGGGCTGGGTCACGACTTCACAGCCAGCTCCACTGCACACCCAGGCCTCAGCCTTGTCACCTCTAGAGCAAGGCTCGAGCTCGCAGAGCATCTGTACAGACAACCGAGGCAAGTGCACAGGATAGTGACGCACACAGTAAGTCCTCAACAGACGCTAGTTCCCTTTTCTTCCTCTCTCTGTTAGTGAAAATCAATGCCTTTAAACTGAAACCCTTTCAAAGCTCACACCATACGACTGTAGAAAGAAATTCAAACCAAGATACTCTTTGATAGGATATTTTGTGGCCACCGATACAGGTCATTTTCAGTACATGTTAATAAGTATGATAGCCTGGAAGTCACCCAAACAAAATGTCCACTGAATCCCAGTAATTATCTTGAGAGTACTTTTTTAAAAAATAATTTTGGCCTCTTTTATTGGTTTTTGTTTGTTTTTATCCATTTTTATTCTTTGGCCTGTGTGGGCCTCCCATCGCAGTGGCCTCTCTTTGGGGCTGGCAGATTCTTTACTGTCTCAGCCACCAGGGCCGTGATGGGAATAAATATTTTATTTTTATTGTAATTACTTTAAACTTTTTAAACAACCATGGACAGTCAGTAGCGACTGTACTGATGCTCTAATTCGTGACACTGAATCAGCAAACTATTTTTCTAAGCCTAAATAGTTTAGGTGTAGGCCACGCAGGCTAGGCAACTAGCCACTGACGACAAAAGCTTACTGAATGTGTGTGGCTGTGTTTGAAGAAAACTTGATCTGGAACAATGCTCAATGGTCATTATCTATTACCAGACACTCTGTCAGGAGATCACACACCTCTGCCTGGCCATCTTGGGTCTACATGGGGTTCCTAGCACCCATCCCTCAGTGAAGGTCCTCAATGTTAAGATGTGGCTTCTTTTTAGTGCTACTTAAAAATTTTTCTCACAGCACCTTCTATTTCCTTGAGAATTGTTCCTTTACCATTAACATGAAAATATTCTGGGACAAACACAGCCACTGACAATACTACAAAAATGCTAAGAGAAATATGGAAATGAAATATGAAAATGAAAAAGTGTCAGCCGCCCATCATCAAAGCAGCATGGCCAGGGGCTGGGTCACGACTTCACAGCCAGCTCCACTGCACACCCAGGCCTCAGCCTTGTCACCTCTAGAGCAAGGCTCGAGCTCGCAGAGCATCTGTACAGACAACCGAGGCAAGTGCACAGGATAGTGACGCACACAGTAAGTCCTCAACAGACGCTAGTTCCCTTTTCTTCCTCTCTCTGTTAGTGAAAATCAATGCCTTTAAACTGAAACCCTTTCAAAGCTCACACCATACGACTGTAGAAAGAAATTCAAACCAAGATACTCTTTGATAGGATATTTTGTGGCCACCGATACAGGTCATTTTCAGTACATGTTAATAAGTATGATAGCCTGGAAGTCACCCAAACAAAATGTCCACTGAATCCCAGTAATTATCTTGAGAGTACTTTTTTAAAAAATAATTTTGGCCTCTTTTATTGGTTTTTGTTTGTTTTTATCCATTTTTATTCTTTGGCCTGTGTGGGCCTCCCATCGCAGTGGCCTCTCTTGTGCCAGAGCACCGGCTCTGGCTGCATGCGCTCCAGAGTGCTGGCTCGTAATTGGACACACCGGTCCAGCCTCTCCGCGGCACGTGGGATCTTTCTGGGCCAGGGGTCGAACCAGTGCCCCTTGCACTGCAAAGTGGACTCTACACACTGGACCACCAGGGAAGCCCTGGAAGTAGATTTTAACAGGGGTTTTAGACCTTCATATGCTCTGTGGACCGTCAGGAGGCACCAGCCGTGTAATGAGCAGGGGTCTCAGAGGCCGTCTCTAGGTGGCTGTACCCACTTACTTGGACATGAAAGCGCCGCATCGTATTCTTGCATCACTCCCCTCGGGAAACAGCAGTTCTGGACTGTAGAGCACATCAACCAGCACGGAGAATTCAGCCTGCATCATCGGGTTGAACTGCTGCTCCAGGGAGGCCACTACATCCTAAGGAATAAAGCACAAGAGAACACACGTGGAGGCTCACTTTGATTTCGTCCTTTGAAGATACCGCAAGCTTATGAATACTAACCAGGAATGAGATGTGGGGATTTCAAAGAGGAGATACCCTACTTCCCAAAGCACTGGATGGGGTGCTTTAGGCCTATGCTGGCTTTCTGCATGAATACTACCTGGATCTCCTTTTTCAACTATATGACAAAGGAGGGGCGAACAGCTATGGATTTCTAAGAATATACAGACAAGATGAGAAGTCAGTAAAGCCACCGTTGCAAGCACCACAGCGTCTAGAACTGTCATAGAGACAATGCAGGTATTTGTGCAGGTAACAGCGAAAAAAAAACTTCCTCTGTGTCACTGATCATCTGGAACTAACCATTTCTTTCAATGGGGATATTTCTTGATATATTACCTGAAGCACTGTTAGTACTACACAGGGGTTTAATGGCATTTAATAGTATTTCAAATCATATTTTTTGATGGACATTATTGACCACCTACCAATAGCCTTTCCTCATTCTTTTCCTTGCTAACAGAATCTCCATATTTTTTTTTCTCAGTCAGGCAGCAGCATTCTCAGGGAGATGAGTCACCCTCAGCCTAGAGTCCGTTTGATTGGTTTTAGTCAGTCATGGCCATTCTATTTCCCCTGCCAGTGATTGATCAGGCACAATTCTGTGACACGGTCCTGGCCAATAAAACATCTGGTGAAATCTGTTGAGCGTGGCGGGGCGAGAGGGTGGGGAAGGGGGGATGGGGGGGAGTGGAGAGGGCAGATTCTTCAGAAACAACCTATGTCTCCTCTAAGATAGGGCCAAAGGGTGCAGATTCAAACCATGAGGCAGCCCTCAAAGGATGTTTAGAGAACAGCCTTAAGCTGAAAGGCAAAGGGCCAATGGTATTGGGACCCTGACCTATGGAGCTACTGAACTAAACACCTCAACAGGAGCCCCAATTTCAGATTCCTTGCTACGTTGAAAAGATACGCTATTTATTGTTTAAGCCACTTTTAGCTGAATATTCTGTTACTTATAGCTGAAAGCACCCAACTGATATGTTTTTAAAATGCACTATAAGACATGATAATTTATGGAACACCTTTATTGATGAAAGCATCCCCTTTCTGTTTTAAAAATAACTAAGCTAGAAAACAAACCAAAAACGTCTCCTATAAAGCAATATTTTATTCACACAACCGTGGCTTTATTCTGTGAAGCAGAAAAACGATGGAACTGCTTACTGATACTCTCATCTACAGCAGCATATGCTTTTCTGTTATTTTCTTCCTGGTAGTGTCTTGACTTCTTATGGCAAGTTGATTCCTTTAATGCTCTCCTTCCCTTTTAGCAAAAGTGATTGTTTCGGGCTTCTCCTGGTGGTCCAGTGGGTAAGGACACCGCCTTGCAGTGCAAGGCGCGTTCGATCCAGGTTTTTGTTCAGGTAACAGCGAAAAAAAAACTTCCTCTGTGTCACTGATCATCTGGAACTAACCATTTCTTTCAATGGGGATATTTCTTGATATATTACCTGAAGCACTGTTAGTACTACACAGGGGTTTAATGGCATTTAATAGTATTTCAAATCATATTTTTTGATGGACATTATTGACCACCTACCAATAGCCTTTCCTCATTCTTTTCCTTGCTAACAGAATCTCCATATTTTTTTCTCAGTCAGGCAGCAGCATTCTCAGGGAGATGAGTCACCCTCAGCCTAGAGTCCGTTTGATTGGTTTTAGTCAGTCATGGCCATTCTATTTCCCCTGCCAGTGATTGATCAGGCACAATTCTGTGACACGGTCCTGGCCAATAAAACATCTGGTGAAATCTGTTGAGCGTGGCGGGGCGAGAGGGTGGGGAAGGGGGGATGGGGGGGAGTGGAGAGGGCAGATTCTTCAGAAACAACCTATGTCTCCTCTAAGATAGGGCCAAAGGGTGCAGATTCAAACCATGAGGCAGCCCTCAAAGGATGTTTAGAGAACAGCCTTAAGCTGAAAGGCAAAGGGCCAATGGTATTGGGACCCTGACCTATGGAGCTACTGAACTAAACACCTCAACAGGAGCCCCAATTTCAGATTCCTTGCTACGTTGAAAAGATACGCTATTTATTGTTTAAGCCACTTTTAGCTGAATATTCTGTTACTTATAGCTGAAAGCACCCAACTGATATGTTTTTAAAATGCACTATAAGACATGATAATTTATGGAACACCTTTATTGATGAAAGCATCCCCTTTCTGTTTTAAAAATAACTAAGCTAGAAAACAAACCAAAAACGTCTCCTATAAAGCAATATTTTATTCACACAACCGTGGCTTTATTCTGTGAAGCAGAAAAACGATGGAACTGCTTACTGATACTCTCATCTACAGCAGCATATGCTTTTCTGTTATTTTCTTCCTGGTAGTGTCTTGACTTCTTATGGCAAGTTGATTCCTTTAATGCTCTCCTTCCCTTTTAGCAAAAGTGATTGTTTCGGGCTTCTCCTGGTGGTCCAGTGGGTAAGGACACCGCCTTGCAGTGCAAGGGGCGCCGGTTCGATCCCTGGCCTGGGAAGATCCCACATGCCACGGAGCGGCTGGACCGATGTGTCCAATTACTGAGCCGGAGCTCTGGAGCGCATGTGCCCAGAGCCAGTGCTCTGCGACAACAGAAGCCACTGCGACGGGAGGCCCACAGGAGCCAAAGAACAAAGACGGATGAAGATAGAGGAATGAAAGACCAATAGAAGTGGCCCGCCCGCTCCCCTCCCTCCCCAACCCGATCCCCGCCCAAAATAAATAAATAAAATAAATCTTTAAAAAAAAAAAAAAGTGATTGTTTCTATTTCAATTACTCTAAATAAGCTTTCTGAGAAATTCCTCATAATAGTTAAGTGAGACTACCAGAGAGAAGAAAAAAAATTACATAAACTAGATACTATTCAAAGGTGGGAAGCGAAGATGCTTACCAAATGTGATCACAGTTAATAAAACTTCAATAAAGCATACTTATCTTTCAGATTACCTCTCTTCTTCATTTCATTACTCAACAAATTGTGCCCAGGCCTCTGTGATGCAAATTCTGTTTCTGTCTACTATTTTGATCATGGGTCAATGGGCAACCTCTTGGATATTATTTCCCCAACGTGAAAACCCAGGATAATGATACTAGCAAGTATATAGGTTTGCTGTGAGGACTAAAAGTAAATATATACCATAGTCTCTACAATGTTCCATAATAACCTCTAATGGCAAAGAATCTAAAAAAGGATCCTTGATACACACCTGCAGCTTACATGACTTTGTAAACTATGTGAAAGTGGGTGTTGCTCAGTCATGTCCAATTCTTTGCAGCCCCACAGAGTGGAGTGCAGCAGGCTCCTCTGTTCATGGAATTCTCCAGGCAATAATGCTAGAGTGGTTAGCTATTCCCTTCTCTAGGGGATCTTCCCGATCCAGGGATTGAACCCAGGTCTCCTGTATGGCACATGGATTCTCTACCATCTGAACCACCAGGGAAGTCACACACCCCCACAAAAATTAAAAATATTTCAATTTTAAAACATTTTAAAAACTCAAAAAAAGTGTCTAACACATACTGGTCACTTATTGCTCCTTAATAAATATTAGGAAGTATTGAGTACCAGTTAGCTGAAGGCATCGTCACGTTGCCACATCTGGTGGTTACTTGTCTGTCATCCCACCGAAGCACTGCACACACTGTTCCTGATCTTGCAAACATTTTCTACCCTTGGCTTCAGTAACATCACATTTTTCCGTATTTTCCACCTATGCTATGATCACTCCGATTTCTGCTGTCTTCTCTTTTATATCTACAGTTTCTTGTGAGGAACCTCATGTAGCTGCATGGTTTCCACAGCATATATATGATGAAAATTCCCACGTTTGTATGTCCTGTGCTGACATTTTTCCAGAGTACTCCAGACTCATATCCCTCAGTCAGTGTGACACACCCACAGAGGTGCTGACCGAGGCATTTCACACTGAAAATTCTCCAAATAGAAACTTTTTTGCGGGGCCTCTTTTATTGTTTTTTTAAAAATCTATTTATTTTCATCCATCTTTACTCTTTGGCCTGTGTGGGTCTCCCACTGAGGTGGCCTCTCATTGCAGAGCACTGGCTCTAGGCGCATGCACTCCAGAGTGCTGGCTCGTAATTGGACACATCAGTCCAGCTGATCTGTGGCACGTGGGATCTTCCTGGGCCAGGGATCAAACCAGCGCCCCTTGTACTATAAAGCAGACTCTACCCACTAGACCACCAGGGAAGCCCCTCCAAATAGAAACTCTTGATTCCAAATCTCCCATTATTCCTTACTTTAGCAGATGATCTAATCACACTATACCAAGGCTCATGTTTGATTTCTCTTTCCAACATCCTATAACTCATCTATCTATCCACCCAGGCCCACTGGCCCCAGGACCAACTATATCCAAAATATATTTACTTATCTTCCTTCCTATTGCTGCCCCTTTAAGCCAAGCCACCATCACCATTTACCTTAATTAATGCATAGCTAACAAACTAGACTCACTGCTCCTGCCTTAACCTTATAGTCCATTCACCACTCAAAATGCACAGTGTTTTTTGAAAGGTATGCCTATTTTCTGCTAACAATCTCCAGTGACCTTCCATCCCATTTAGAGTAAAGTCAAATGCTTTACCACGCACAGATGTCTCTACAGATTTTGCTCCTTATTTCATAGTACTCTCTTCCTTTGCTCACCGCTGCCCCCATGGGCCTCTCTTGGTTTTCCCAACCTCCAATCTCACTTTTGACTAAGCATCTTTGCATGTATGCTTCCTTTTCCACAAAGCTCTCTTTGAGTAGATTCTTCCTCTTCATGATTTGGGTCTCAATTCAACATCTCCTCAATGGAGAAGGGCTTTCTCACTACAGGATCACTCCCCAGTGATTCTGCAAGGTAAACTCTTAATCACTGGACCCCCAGGGAAGCCCTGCCTTCGTTATTGAATGCAACACCTATCTCTTCATTTCACTGATACCACCACCTGGCTGATATCTTTAGTAATTCCTTTGTTGATATCTTCAGTAATTCCTTATCTATCTGCCTTCTTCTAGTCACTTCCTGATATTTTTATCCTGCAAATCAATAACTGCTTACCCATTCAGAATGATATTTTCCTCAAATTTTAATGATTTATAACCATCAAATGCTGAGACTGAGTCTAACTTGCCCTTTTTTCTTTTTAAAACATTTATTTATTTATTTTGGTGGGGGGGCGGGTTGGGGAGGGAGGGGAGCAGGCGGGCTACTTCTATTGGTCTTTTATTTGTCTATTTTCATCCATCTTTTGTTCTTTGGCCCGTGCGGGCCTCCCAGGGCAGTGGCCTCTGTTGTCGCAGAGCACCGGCTCTGCGCGCATGCGCTCTAGAGCCCAGCTCTGTAATTGGACACATCGGTCCAGCCGCTCTGCAGCACGTGGGATCCTCCCAGGCCAGGGATCAAACCGGCACCCCTTGCACTGCAAGGCAGTGTCCTTACCCACTGGACCACCAGGGAAGCCCCCACTCCAGTATTCTTGCTGGAACATCCCTTGGACAAAGGAGCCAGGTAGGCTACAGTCATGGGGCCACAAAGAGTCAGACAAGACTGACCACACACACACACACACACACAAATACACACATACAATGTACGTGTACAGAATGTGACTATATGTGGAGTCAGAGCTGTTAAAGAGGTAACCCAGGTAAATGAATTCATATGGATGGGCTCTACTCCAAAATGACCAGGGTCCTTATAAGAAAAGATGAGGACACAGATATGTAGGTGCTCAGAGGGAAGGCCGTATGAGGACACAGTCACAAGTCTGCAAGCCTCTGAAGAAAACAAACATGCTAACCCCTTGATCCTGAATTTCTACCTCCAGAGCTGTGAGAAAGTCATTTTGTTCTCTTTGAGTAGATTCTTCCTCTTCATGATTTGGGTCTCAATTCAACATCTCCTCAATGGAGAAGGGCTTTCTCACTAGGATCACTCCCCAGTGATTCTGCAAGGTAAACTCTTAATCACTGGACCCCCAGGGAAGCCCTGCCTTCGTTATTGAATGCAACACCTATCTCTTCATTTCACTGATACCACCACCTGGCTGATATCTTTAGTAATTCCTTTGTTGATATCTTCAGTAATTCCTTATCTATCTGCCTTCTTCTAGTCACTTCCTGATATTTTTATCCTGCAAATCAATAACTGCTTACCCATTCAGAATGATATTTTCCTCAAATTTTAATGATTTATAACCATCAAATGCTGAGACTGAGTCTAACTTGCCCTTTTTTCTTTTTAAAACATTTATTTATTTATTTTGGTGGGGGGGCGGGTTGGGGAGGGAGGGGAGCAGGCGGGCTACTTCTATTGGTCTTTTATTTGTCTATTTTCATCCATCTTTTGTTCTTTGGCCCGTGCGGGCCTCCCAGGGCAGTGGCCTCTGTTGTCGCAGAGCACCGGCTCTGGGCACATGCGCTCTAGAGCCCAGCTCTGTAATTGGACACATCGGTCCAGCCGCTCTGCAGCACGTGGGATCCTCCCAGGCCAGGGATCAAACCGGCACCCCTTGCACTGCAAGGCAGTGTCCTTACCCACTGGACCACCAGGGAAGCCCCCACTCCAGTATTCTTGCTGGAACATCCCTTGGACAAAGGAGCCAGGTAGGCTACAGTCATGGGGCCACAAAGAGTCAGACAAGACTGACCACACACACACACACACACACAAATACACACATACAATGTACGTGTACAGAATGTGACTATATGTGGAGTCAGAGCTGTTAAAGAGGTAACCCAGGTAAATGAATTCATATGGATGGGCTCTACTCCAAAATGACCAGGGTCCTTATAAGAAAAGATGAGGACACAGATATGTAGGTGCTCAGAGGGAAGGCCGTATGAGGACACAGTCACAAGTCTGCAAGCCTCTGAAGAAAACAAACATGCTAACCCCTTGATCCTGAATTTCTACCTCCAGAGCTGTGAGAAAGTCATTTTTGTTGGTTAAGCCACCCAGCCTGTGGTATTTTGTGATGGCAGTTGGGTAGATTAATACAATGCCTCTCTTTACTCAGTGTCCCACAGAACGTTCAGGCCAAAAGCAGGAGTGGGATCCTATGCAAACAATGTGGGAGGAAAGGTGCTCACATTCTTCTCACCAAAGAAGTATGAAGGGATACTGAGAGATGAGCTGAAGCAAGGCTGGGAGCATTTCATTTACTACACAGGTCTTTACAGTAAATTATTTTACCAAAGGTAGTATAGTTCTTATTTTGATATTAAGACCCATTACCTTACACTCAGACTGCATTAAATAATACATACTCAACAAAAACAACTCACAACTTCTATCAGGAAGCTATGCTTTTAAAAAGGGTGATGTTGCTAGAACATTGTAAAGCCTGGTCCCCAACTAGAGTCAGATATTTTTAACCACATTTTATGTGACCACATATATTAAAAATTGTAATTTGGAAAATATGAATGTTATTTCATGTTCTTACTGTACCTGTAACTTTTCAATAATATTTCTATAATCCCACGAAGGCCCTCCAAGAGCTTCCTTGAAGCGTGGTCCAGAGCGAGCAGACAGTCTCCAACCCATGGCTGCTCTCTGCACCATATTTGAATGACTCTTCATGAAAAGAGTATTAACTTGGCTGTCCAAATCCACTGGAATGGCGATTCCACGATTTTTTGCTGAAAAAGAAAGATTTAAAATATTTTTCCTTTTGATTTGACTAAAGCTACTTGTATGTTATCAAAATGATTAAGACAGAACAAACGAAAAGAAAAAAAAAAAACACAAACTCTGAGATGTAATGTGAAGCATGGTGATTATAGTTAACCATACTATAGTGTATATTTGAAAGTTCCTAAAAGAGAAGATCTTAAGTGTTCTCATTATAAGAAAAGAATTATAACTGTGAGATGATATTTAACTAAATTTATTGTAGTAATAATTTATAATATATATGTATATCAATGACAACATTATATGTCAATTATATCTCCATAAAATGGGGAAAAAGAAAACTATTAAAACTTCTAGTTCTGCCATTAAATTATTTTATATGACTGCAAAAGTTTTTAGCTTGAAAGTAGCTCAGTTCCTTTTTTTTTTAAACTTTTATTTTACTTTTAACTGTTACAGAGTTTTGTTGTTTACAGATATGTATGTTCCCAGATTAGTCATATGTATATCTCCCCCACCCCACCCCTCCAGACTGTCACACAGCACCCCTGCAGGATCCCCTTTTCTCACAGAGTAGCTCAGTTCTTAAGACCAAGTGTTAAAATGGGCTCATTAAACATTCAAGAACTTACTTGATTTCTTTTTTTTTTTTTCCAAAATACAACTTGCAACAAATTTAATCTGAAGCATTTCATAATGTTCAAAATTATTATGCTACAGATAGTTAGCATAAAGGGTAAACAATTCTTACAAAGGGTGCAATTACATTTACATTATTAAGATTTGTTTTCCTCTTGTTCTTTGTTCTTCAGTATCATTTATATTTGTTTCAATAATTTTTATTTTTTTATTTATTTATTTTTTTAAACCTTTATTTTACTTTTAACTTTTACAGAGTTTTGTTGTTTACAGATATGTATGTTCCCAGATTAGTCATATGTATATCTCCCCCACCCCACCCCTCCAGACTGTCACACAGCACCCCTGCAGGATCCCCTTTTCTCACAGAGTAGCTCAGTTCTTAAGAACAAGTGTTAAAATGGGCTCATTAAACATTCAAGAACTTACTTGATTTCTTGATGGTTAATGTTTGAAATGCACTTTATATAGCACCAATATGGAAAACACTGTGCAACAACTGTGTAAATTTGTACTTCCCTGGATGCAAAGGGAAATTATAAAGTGGACAGAAAACACACAATAAAATCCTGTCAGTCTATTTTATAACTATAATTCATATGTATATGTATATGCACACATATGCACAAATGCACAAAACTGCATGAGGTAAAACATTTGAGAGAAAGAATTAAAAATATAAAAGTATGAACAAATCTGCATTGAAAAATAGTATATAGCACATGTTTTTCTTTCCAAGATCCAATCAAATTTATATTTTAATAGGCTTCCTTGGTGGCTCAGATGGTAAAGAATCTGCCTGCAATGCAGGAGACCCACGTTGAACCCCTGGGTTGGGAAGAACCCCTGGAGAAGGGAATGGTTACCCACTCCAGTATTCTTGCCTGGAGAATCCCATGGAGAGAGGAGCTGGGTGGGCTACTGGTTACTGGGTCACAAAGAGCTGGACATGGTTGAGCAACAAACACTTTCACTTCATATCATAATACTGAAAAACAAGAGCACTTGCCGTAAGGAGAACAGAAATGTTGAGGCATTTTTGCAAGTAGAATGAAGATGGGATTAGTCCCTTAGAAAGAGAAGTAATTGCCCTGTAAGAGATTAAGAGTTAGAACAGGCTTTCCTAGGTTCCCAGCCAAACAACAGAGTGGTCATGGCGGGGTGGAAAGCCTGCTGGCACATGGAGAAAGACCAGCATCTGGAGAGCTGGGGGGCTGAGGCCCTCCTCCCTCTGACAAGCACAAACACAGCAGCAGGAAGCAGAGGCCTTTACCAGAGGACCAAGTTAGAGAAATGCAGAAATGTCTCTCAGGAAACAAGAAGACCTGCCTGGACACCAAGGAAAGGGGGGTTTGGAGTTGACAGAGAAGCTATACAGGCTTGAAGTAACTCCAGAGATCTTGATCAAATAAGCAGTAGAATACTGGAGAGAGAGAGGAGGCAGCTCCAGGGACAAGAGAAAATACACCAAAGATCTAACCTCTGAGGCAAGCCCTCCTGACTTTAACCGCTGTTAGTATTCCCAGCTTGTTGTCTGCCTTACACACACACATAAGCACAGACACTGCAAGAAAGTCTGTGTATCTTTTATTTAGTCCCTCATCCAGAACTCACGGTAACCCCTGTCATTTACACAGGGAGAAAGCTGGTAGAGAAACAAGAGCCTCAAAACTACAGTGGGAGTTCATGCCAGTGATTACAGATCATTATAACTACGACATACTACTAACAGTCACAGTGAAAACCAAGAATGTTAAGGATAACCAGCCCCAGGACCACCCTGGTAGGTTGGTGGTTAAGAATCCACCTACCAATGCAGGGGACACAGACTATTATAGCACATGTTTTTCTTTCCAAGATCCAATCAAATTTATATTTTAATAGGCTTCCTTGGTGGCTCAGATGGTAAAGAATCTGCCTGCAATGCAGGAGACCCACGTTGAACCCCTGGGTTGGGAAGAACCCCTGGAGAAGGGAATGGTTACCCACTCCAGTATTCTTGCCTGGAGAATCCCATGGAGAGAGGAGCTGGGTGGGCTACTGGTTACTGGGTCACAAAGAGCTGGACATGGTTGAGCAACAAACACTTTCACTTCATATCATAATACTGAAAAACAAGAGCACTTGCCGTAAGGAGAACAGAAATGTTGAGGCATTTTTGCAAGTAGAATGAAGATGGGATTCGTCCCTTAGAAAGAGAAGTAATTGCCCTGTAAGAGATTAAGAGTTAGAACAGGCTTTCCTAGGTTCCCAGCCAAACAACAGAGTGGTCATGGCGGGGTGGAAAGCCTGCTGGCACATGGAGAAAGACCAGCATCTGGAGAGCTGGGGGGCTGAGGCCCTCCTCCCTCTGACAAGCACAAACACAGCAGCAGGAAGCAGAGGCCTTTACCAGAGGACCAAGTTAGAGAAATGCAGAAATGTCTCTCAGGAAACAAGAAGACCTGCCTGGACACCAAGGAAAGGGGGTTAGGAGTTGACAGAGAAGCTATACAGGCTTGAAGTAACTCCAGAGATCTTGATCAAATAAGCAGTAGAATACTGGAGAGAGAGAGGAGGCAGCTCCAGGGACAAGAGAAAATACACCAAAGATCTAACCTCTGAGGCAAGCCCTCCTGACTTTAACCGCTGTTAGTATTCCCAGCTTGTTGTCTGCCTTACACACACACATAAGCACAGACACTGCAAGAAAGTCTGTGTATCTTTTATTTAGTCCCTCATCCAGAACTCACGGTAACCCCTGTCATTTACACAGGGAGAAAGCTGGTAGAGAAACAAGAGCCTCAAAACTACAGTGGGAGTTCATGCCAGTGATTACAGATCATTATAACTACGACATACTACTAACAGTCACAGTGAAAACCAAGAATGTTAAGGATAACCAGCCCCAGGACCACCCTGGTAGGTTGGTGGTTAAGAATCCACCTACCAATGCAGGGGACACAGACTGGTCCAGGAAGAGTCCCACATGCCTTGGAGCAACTAAATCCATATGCCACGACTATTGAGCCCGCTCAAATGGAGCCCGTGCTCTGCAACAAGAAAAGCCACTGTAACGAGAAGCCCATGTGCTGCAACTAGAGAAAGCCAGGATGCAGCAACAAAGACCCAGCACTGCCAGAAAATACATAGTTTTCAAAGAGAAAGAGAAAAACAAATATCGCATATTAATGCATGTATGTGGAATCTAGAAAATGGTACAGATGCTATTGTTGGCACAACAGAAACAGAGGCACATATGTAGAGAAAAAACATATGGACACCAACTGGGAAAGTGGGTAGGGAGAGCAGGCTTGAGATATATATATATATATATATATATATATAATTAAGCACAAAACAGACTAACTACTAAGAATCTACTGTATAGCTCAGGGAATGCATAGCTGAGTGCTCTGTGGTGACTTAAATGGAAAGAATATTCAACAAAGAGCATGTTTGTATATGTAGAGCTGGTTCACTTTGCTATACAGTAGAAATTAATTCAACACTGTAAAGCAACTATCCCCCAATAAAAACGATTTAACACAGAAACTAGCCCCAGTAAAAACAGAAATGATTCACAGAAGCACAAACAATATTTAAGTAAGTCTAATTATTGTCCTCAGAAACTGTGAGCACACACCACATCCAAACAATTAAAAATAAGAAAAAAATCTTGGAAATTAAAATGATTGCATAGATTGTGCCCCAAAATTTCAAAATTGACTGAAGAAGAACAACTAGTAATAAGGACTCTCTGGTGGCTAAGATGGTAGAGAATGTGCCTGCAATCCTGGAGACCCAGGTTCAATACTTGAGTTGGGACGATCCCCGGGAGAAGGGAATGGCTAACCACAGCAGTGTTCTTGCCTGGAGAATCCCATGGACAGAGCAGTCTGGCAGGCTCCAGTCCACAGAGTTGCAAAGAGTCAGACACAACTGAGCAACTAACACTAACACTCTGATGACTGGAAAAGTCAAGAAATCTATCAGAACACAAAGCATAAGAGAGTCCAAGGGACAGTATAAAGACGACGAAAAGATGAAATATTTTGTTAAAAAAAAAGAAAGTAGTATATCCAGAAATACTATGGTGGTAAATGCAGTAAGCATTTGTTATCTGGAAAGTTCAGTCATGTGAAAAGACTTGAACATGCCTGATGATAGATGAAGTATTATAAGACAATGGTTTAAACAAAATAATTATGGATAACAAAAGAGTCAATTGGAAAATGAAACAGAGCAGATATAAAATAGGGAGGATCACCCAGGAAGTCAAATATCTAATAAATGTAAGTGCTAGAAAAAAATACCAGAGACAAAGGAAGAGAAGAAATGATGAGTACAGAAGACAATTAATTACCTTGAGCTGAAGATGTAAGTCTTTAAACTAAATAGGTCTACTCTGTGTGTTAAAAAGGATTAAATAAGCATATTGTTCATATTCTAACCAACATTTATAATGCTCTTCTGGGTTGAATTGTTCCTCCTCCGAAATATGTGAAGTCCTAATTCCAAGTACCTGGAAACCTGACTTCACTGGGAGTTAGGGGTTTTGCAGATGGAATCATATTAAGCTGATGCCAGATCAGGCCCTAATCCAATACAACCTGTGTCCTTCTAAGAAGGGGAGAAGAGAAACAGGGAGGAGGACACCACGTGAAGCTGGAGGGAGCCTGGATTTACACATCCACAAACCAGGAATGCCAAGGGCCACCAGCAAACACCAGTGGCTATGAGAAAAGCACGAACAGATTCTTCCCTTATGCCAGAGCATGGCGCTGCAGACATCTTGATGCAGCCTTCTAGCCAGAACCGGGAGACAGAACAAGTCTGTCATTTCAACGCTCTTACCTGTGGTCATTTGTTACAGTTCCCCTGTGAAATCAGTGTAAATGCCAACAGCAAAAATAAAAACGTAAGGTCTTTCAGAGGGATGGAGGGTTTCTACAGAAATTCAAACAGGCAACCGACTTCTCATCATCAATACTGGATGCTAGAAGTCAGAAGAATCGTATCTTTACAGACTGCTGAACCAACTAACCAGTAGTTGCCCATGGGCAAAGGGGCGCGGGGCAGGGGAGAGGTAGGATAGGAGACTGAGAGATACAAACAATGATGTAGAAAACAAATACGCTACCAGGATATATTGTACAGTACAAGGAATATAGCCTGTATTTTATAATAACTTAGAGTATAATCAATAAGAATATAGGTAAGAGCAGGTAAGAGCACTAGGTCATACACCTGAAACTAATACTGTAAATCAAAGATACTTCAATTTATAAAAAGACAGAGGCAAAAAAAAGACCAATGGACAAAACTAGTTTTAAAACTAGACATCTGTGTGCATGTGTCCTCAGTCACTTCAGTCATGTCCAACTCTGTGCGACCCCATGGACTGTGGCCCGCCAGGCTCCTCTGTCCATGGAATTCTCCAGGCAAGGATACTGGACTGGGCTGCCTTGCCTTCTTCCAGGGGATCTTCCCAACCCAGGGATCGATCCCGGGTCTCCTGTGCCTCCTGCACTGCAGGTGGATTCTTTACAGCTGAGCCACCAGGGAAGCCCAGGTGTTTAACCATCCAAATTAAAATGCAAGTGATATCTAAATAAA
This sequence comes from Tragulus kanchil, assembly GCA_022376925.1. NCBI lineage: Eukaryota > Metazoa > Chordata > Mammalia > Artiodactyla > Tragulidae > Tragulus > Tragulus kanchil. The sequence goes on along the minus strand of JAIOJX010000004.1, from coordinate 264,632,227 downwards.
AACATTTCAGAACATGCAAAGCTCAGAAATTTTTTTCTTCATAAAAAATAATTTTTTAGACTTTATCAATCTATAAGATATCTCATTTTATTTCAGAACAGAATACAGAGGTCACAGGTTGTAACAATGCATGCCAGATAGGCAACAAAACCGTGAAAAAAAAGCCCGTGAAGCTGGAGGAGCCTGGATTTACACATCCACAAACCAGGAATGCCAAGGGCCACCAGCAAACACCAGTGGCTATGAGAAAAGCACGAACAGATTCTTCCCTTATGCCAGAGCATGGCGCTGCAGACATCTTGATGCAGCCTTCTAGCCAGAACCGGGAGACAGAACAAGTCTGTCATTTCAACGCTCTTACCTGTGGTCATTTGTTACAGTTCCCCTGTGAAATCAGTGTAAATGCCAACAGCAAAAATAAAAATGTAAGGTCTTTCAGAGGGATGGAGGGTTTCTACAGAAATTCAAACAGGCAACCGACTTCTCATCATCAATACTGGATGCTAGAAGTCAGAAGAATCATATCTTTACAGACTGCTGAACCAACTAACCAGTAGTTGCCCATGGGCAAAGGGGAGCGGGGAAGGGTAAAGGTAGGATAGGAGACTGAGAGATACAAACAATGATGTAGAAAACAAATACGCTACCAGGATATATTGTACAGTACAAGGAATATAGCCTGTATTTTATAATAACTTAGAGTATAATCAATAAGAATATAGGTAAGAGCAGGTAAGAGCACTAGGTCATACACCTGAAACTAATACTGTAAATCAAAGATACTTCAATTTATAAAAAGACAGAGGCAAAAAAAAGACCAATGGACAAAACTAGTTTTAAAACTAGACATCTGTGTGCATGTGTCCTCAGTCACTTCAGTCATGTCCAACTCTGTGCGACCCCATGGACTGTGGCCCGCCAGGCTCCTCTGTCCATGGAATTCTCCAGGCAAGGATACTGGACTGGGCTGCCTTGCCTTCTTCCAGGGGATCTTCCCAACCCAGGGATCGATCCCGGGTCTCCTGTGCCTCCTGCACTGCAGGTGGATTCTTTACAGCTGAGCCACCAGGGAAGCCCAGGTGTTTAACCATCCAAATTAAAATGCAAGTGATATCTAAATAAAAACATTTCAGAACATGCAAAGCTCAGAAATTTTTTTCTTCATAAAAAATAATTTTTTAGACTTTATCAATCTGTAAGATATCTCATTTTATTTCAGAACAGAATACAGAGGTCACAGGTTGTAACAATGCAAGCCAGTAATCTATCAAGCAATAATTAGAACACAAAGTGGGAAAGAAGAGGTAAAAATGAAGGTGCTATGTTAATTTTCTGATTTTTCATAGCATGGAGAGATAGACATTATTTAGAACTTTCACTCAAAGGATAACAATAAAGAGACATTCTTGAAAATTATAATGACGGCCTTCAGAAGATTAGGGTTTAATTAATGAAAATAGGAAAGACTAGAAATGAGACCATGAGGATGACAGAATCTGTCTTGTTTCATAAAATGGAAGGAAAGTAACAGAGTACTATGTCCACAGGAGAGAATTCTGTGACTCTTAGAGATCCTTAAAAACGTCTTTGAGGGCTTCCCTGGTGGTCCAGTGGGTAAGGACACCACCTTGCAGTGCAAGGGGCGCCGGTTCCATCCCTAGCCTGGGAAGATCCCACGTGCCGCAGAGCGGCTGGACCGATGTGTCCAATTACCGAGCCGGAGCTCTGGAGCACATGCGCCCAGAGCCGGTGCTCTGCAACAACAGACGCCACCGCGATGGGAGGCCCACAGAGGCCAAAGAACAAAGATGGATGAAAATAGAGAAATGAAAGACCAATAGAAGTGACCCGCCCGCTCTCCTCCCTCCCCCATCCCGACCCAAAACAAATAAAACAAAACAAAACAAAAAACGTCTTTGAACACAGATAATTTTAGCTACCAACACAAAAAGTTCCCAACTGAAACAGGAGGTCAAGCTGAAGTTTTAAGGAAATAACAACAGCTCTAAGGCAAATCTAAACAATCAATTGCACCACTGCCTGAATTCATTGCCCTCATGAATGTTTTCCTAATATTCATTACAATCCTTGCCTTCTTAGGATCTTCCCAACCCAGGGTCTCCCCCGTGCCTCCTGCACTGCAGGTGGATTCTTTACAGCTGAGCCACCAGGGAAGCCCAGGTGTTTAACCATCCAAATTAAAATGCAAGTGATATCTAAATAAAAACATTTCAGAACATGCAAAGCTCAGAAATTTTTTTCTTCATAAAAAATAATTTTTTAGACTTTATCAATCTGTAAGATATCTCATTTTATTTCAGAACAGAATACAGAGGTCACAGGTTGTAACAATGCAAGCCAGTAATCTATCAAGCAATAATTAGAACACAAAGTGGGAAAGAAGAGGTAAAAATGAAGGTGCTATGTTAATTTTCTGATTTTTCATAGCATGGAGAGATAGACATTATTTAGAACTTTCACTCAAAGGATAACAATAAAGAGACATTCTTGAAAATTATAATGACGGCCTTCAGAAGATTAGGGTTTAATTAATGAAAATAGGAAAGACTAGAAATGAGACCATGAGGATGACAGAATCTGTCTTGTTTCATAAAATGGAAGGAAAGTAACAGAGTACTATGTCCACAGGAGAGAATTCTGTGACTCTTAGAGATCCTTAAAAACGTCTTTGAGGGCTTCCCTGGTGGTCCAGTGGGTAAGGACACCACCTTGCAGTGCAATGGGTGCTGGTTCCATCCCTGGCTTGGGAAGATCCCACGTGCCGCAGAGCGGCTGGACCGATGTGTCCAATTACCGAGCCGGAGCTCTGGAGCACATGCGCCCAGAGCCGGTGCTCTGCAACAACAGACGCCACCGCGATGGGAGGCCCACAGAGGCCAAAGAACAAAGACGGATGAAAATAGAGAAATGAAAGACCGATAGAAGTGGCCTTCCCTTCCCCTCCCTCCCCAACCCACCCTTCCCCTCCCTCCCCAACCCACCCTTCCCAAAACAAATAAAACAAAACAAAACAAAAAACGTCTTTGAACACAGATAATTTTAGCTACCAACACAAAAAGTTCCCAACTGAAACAGGAGGTCAAGCTGAAGTTTTAAGGAAATAACAACAGCTCTAAGGCAAATCTAAACAATCAATTGCACCACTGCCTGAATTCATTGCCCTCATGAATGTTTTCCTAATATTCATTACAAACTTCCCTTTCCCAATGCATACTGTGTCTCCACTTCTGTCCATCACATACAGCAAAGCAACCACACTCTTACCCCATTGGAAGAGCCTATAGCCGCTAAAAGGCCAGGGTGCACATATTTTTCTTAAATATTTAATCCTACACCAGGATCAAATCCCTGTGAGATTTTCATCCTTCTCTGGCCACTTTACACATATGCTTGGTTTGCTCTAAACATTCAGAAGTCAAAGAAGAAGACAATATTCCTTACACATTATTTTTTAAACAACAGAAAAGAATAAAAATCATAAAACTGAAAATTGTTCAAAACATATTACAACTGAGTTTCCACTAACAGGGTGGACTGAGCTCCCTGTTAGGAATTAGGTACGTAAGATACAAGTAACCATCAAGCAAGTGTGTGTAGCTATGAATGTGACTTACACAAAGATGGACCCAAGCAGCATTTTCCTTAAGACACCAGTGGAGATGGAATCCAATAGTGCACGTCTGTAAGGGCCCTCCTATCAGTGTGGGTGAGGAGATTCCCCCTCAATCTCACCTCGTGTATCCAGGAGCTGCTTCATTACTCTACTATGGCCAGGAGCTAGGAGACACCATTACCCCAAGCTTTGCTGTTTTTGTCCCCCAGACTGAACCAGTCTAGTTGATGCTTTCTAATTTCCTGTCTTGGCACAAATTTCACAACATAAATTAACTGGCTAAAATAAACCCTACTTTTTCATACCCAAAGGTAATCTCTTGCCAAAGGCTAAAGCCCAATTTCTAGGTTATAAAAGAAAATTAATTATGCAATTGGGGAAAGGAGAATTTGAGTTAAAATAAGTTAGCTGAGCCTCACAGACTTAGACAAGGAACTCATGGCTGCAGAGGGGAGGGACAGTGAAAGACTCTGGGAAGGTCATTCATACTCGGCTTTATTTAAGATAAATCACCAACACAAATCTGCTGGACAGCACAGGGAACTCTGCTCAATGGTCGAGCCAGCCTGGACGGGAGGGGGATTTAGAGGAGAACAGATACATGTATGTGTATGGCTGAGTCCCTTCACTGTTCAACTGAAACTATCACTACATTGTTAATTGGCTAGACCTCAATAAAAATGTTTTGGATGTTAAAAAACACTCCAATAAATAAATAAATAAAATAAGCTAGCTGTGTAGATAATGATAAAAACCTTTCCAAGCAATTGTAATACCTTTGTAATTGTAATGTTAATACCTTTAAAGACATGGCATGAAACAGATTCTCAACACTGTCAAAATAAAAAGTAATTTGAAAACCAAGTTGATAATGCTATTTAGCTTCCCATATACTGTTTAACAATTAAAGCATAACTTTGTGGTTAGGAAAAGAAAGGAATGAATTCATGATTTCACTTTATAAGAAATGAATGACTAGAATAATATTTTTCAAATGTAACCAAAAATATGATCCATACTTAGCTTCCTTTCATTAAGGCAGAAAAAAATCAGATATAAATAGTATTTTGAAATGTGAACTAGGATGCATTTTGGGGGATTAATGGTTTCCACACTGCCTACCCCTAGTCAGAAAAAACTAATTAATTATCAACAGCCAGTTCCTCTTCTGGCACGTGGCATTAATTCCAACTGTGTGCTTTACTGGTCATATTCACTTTCAAAATATTTTAAAAATAAATGTTCCTATTTCATTCCTAAGTTAGAATGCAACTAAGACTCTATCTTGTTAAGGGTATTTTGTCGTAGAATAAGCATATGAGGCTCTTTAAAATCTAATAAGAGAAAGATAGGTTTTTATTAACACATTTACTCTTTATAACATTCTGCCCAGAGACAGTTAATCCTCTATAATGCATTCTCTTTTTCATACCCAAAGGTAATCTCTTGCCAAAGGCTAAAGCCCAATTTCTAGGTTATAAAAGAAAATTAATTATGCAATTGGGGAAAGGAGAATTTGAGTTAAAATAAGTTAGCTGAGCCTCACAGACTTAGACAAGGAACTCATGGCTGCAGAGGGGAGGGACAGTGAAAGACTCTGGGAAGGTCATTCATACTCGGCTTTATTTAAGATAAATCACCAACACAAATCTGCTGGACAGCACAGGGAACTCTGCTCAATGGTCGAGCCAGCCTGGACGGGAGGGGGATTTAGAGGAGAACAGATACATGTATGTGTATGGCTGAGTCCCTTCACTGTTCAACTGAAACTATCACTACATTGTTAATTGGCTAGACCTCAATAAAAATGTTTTGGATGTTAAAAAAAAATCCAATAAATAAATAAATAAAATAAGCTAGCTGTGTAGATAATGATAAAAACCTTTCCAAGCAATTGTAATACCTTTGTAATTGTAATGTTAATACCTTTAAAGACATGGCATGAAACAGATTCTCAACACTGTCAAAATAAAAAGTAATTTGAAAACCAAGTTGATAATGCTATTTAGCTTCCCATATACTGTTTAACAATTAAAGCATAACTTTGTGGTTAGGAAAAGAAAGGAATGAATTCATGATTTCACTTTATAAGAAATGAATGACTAGAATAATATTTTTCAAATGTAACCAAAAATATGATCCATACTTAGCTTCCTTTCATTAAGGCAGAAAAAAATCAGATATAAATAGTATTTTGAAATGTGAACTAGGATGCATTTTGGGGGATTAATGGTTTCCACACTGCCTACCCCTAGTCAGAAAAAACTAATTAATTATCAACAGCCAGTTCCTCTTCTGGCACGTGGCATTAATTCCAACTGTGTGCTTTACTGGTCATATTCACTTTCAAAATATTTTAAAAATAAATGTTCCTATTTCATTCCTAAGTTAGAATGCAACTAAGACTCTATCTTGTTAAGGGTATTTTGTCGTAGAATAAGCATATGAGGCTCTTTAAAATCTAATAAGAGAAAGATAGGTTTTTATTAACACATTTACTCTTTATAACATTCTGCCCAGAGACAGTTAATCCTCTATAATGCATTCTCTTTATTCATAGGCATTGTGATTACTGGGCTAATTGACTAATTAGGCTTACAAATCCTGAAAATTCTCTAGATATGATAAGACTCTGCAGTTATTTGAAGATGTAATTGAAATCTATTTCAATTATTATTCATTAAATTTTGCATACTGTGTGACATTTTTAAATTACACAAAGTTATTGGTGGTACATGCCAAGTGAAAATCTCTAAGAACACACGTACTGCAGTGATACATTCCATGGGAAAAAATGTTTAGATAGATAAACGGACACGTAGGGGGAGAATGCAACAGAAGGGGCAAGCCTATATTAATGACACTGGGGTTGCGGCCGAGCACTCTTCTTCGAGATTCAGAGGAACAAGAAAGGCTGGTGCACAGGAAGGAGCAACGGGGAGAGGAGAGAATGGCACCTTTTCTCAATAGGTCAAAACATCCAGGATGAATCTCGACTGAAAGTCGAGCATTCTTCAATACAAAGAAAACGAAATACACAAATGGTCTCTTTCTTATTTGGAACTTAAAGTACACTTAATTGACCCTTGAATTAAATAAAGCAAATTTTATTACAAGTATTGGTGAGGACGTGGAGAAAACGACCCCTGTGCACTGCTGGTAGGTATATAAACTTGGTAAAGTCACTGTGGAAAACAGTATGAAGGGGCTTTTAAAAATTAAAAATCGAACTACCACCTGAGTCACCTATTTTACTGGTGGGTATTGATCCAAAGAAAATGAAAACACTAACCCCAAAACACATGCACAGCCCTGGGTTCACTGCAGCATTATTTACCATAGCCAAGACATGGGAGAAACCCACGTGTCCATCAATGGATGAGGAATGGATAAAGAAGATGTCTCACTCTCTCATATGGAAATCTTTGGAGACAGGGTGGGTACATCTTGAGGTTATCACAGAAAGTGAAATAAAGCAGAGAAATACAAATACCGCATGATTTCACTTATATATGGAATCTAAAAAATAAATGAGCACACAAATCAATACAAAACTCATAGATAAGAGAACAGATCAGAGAAAGGGGTTAGGAGGTGAGCGAAAAGAGTCGAGGGGGTCAGACACATGGTGAAGGTTGGAAATTCTACTTACTGGGGAGATCAATTCGTAGTGTACAAAAATATCCAATTACTAAGTTCCCTGAGTAAAAACAGTATATTTTTCTACACCAATTTTACCTCAATAAAAAAGAATATATCATTTTATGGGTTATGTAAGAAGCAGTATTGGCACACCTGACTCTTCATTTGGAGAAAATTAAGTTGATTCCACATCCTGCCTTACAACTAAATATATTCCAGATAACTCAAAACTGTAAACGGCCATACCAAAAAGCAAACAGACCAGACAAACTAAAACCATGAAAATTCTCAATGGGAATGAAGACACAACATTCAATGGGAATGAAGACTACCAACGCCATTCTGGAATATGAAACAAAACTTTAAAAGCCTACAAGAGGGCTTCCCTGGTGGTCCAGTGGGTAAGGACACCATCTTGCAGTGCAAGGGGCGCAGGTTCGATCCCTGGCCTAGGAAGATCCCACGTGCCGTGGAGCAGCTGGACCGATGTGTCCAATTACCGAGCCAGAGCTCTGGAGCGCAGGCGCCCAGAGCCGGTATTCTATGACAACAGAGGCCACCGTGATGGGAGGCCCCACACAGGCCAAAGAACAAAGATGGACAAAAATAGATAAATGAAAAACCAATGGAAGTGGCCACTTTCACCACTATTATTCAACATAGTCCTGGAAGTTCTAGCAACAGCAATAAGAGAAGAGAAAGAAAGAAAAGGAATCCAGATTGGAAAGTAAGAAGACAAACTCTCTCTATTTGCAGATGACATGATATACATAGAAAATCCCAAAGATACTATTACAAAACTACTAGTTAATCAGCGAATCCAGCAAAGTCGCAGGATATAAAATCAATATACAGAAATCACTGGCATTCCTATACACAAACAACGAAAAATCAGAAAACGAAATCAAAGAGGCAATCCCCTTCACCATCGCAACCAAAAGAATCAAATATCTAGGAATAAACCTACCCAAAGAAAAAAAAGAACTGTACACTGAAAATTACAAAACACTCATGAGAAAAATTAAAGAAGACTTAAACAGATAAAGAGATATTCCATGTTCCTGGATCGGAAGAATCAATATTGTGAAAATGACCATACTACCAAATGTCATCTATAGATTCAATGAGATCCCTATCAAACTACCAATAACATTCTTCACTGAACTAGACCAAAGAATCACACAGTTCATATGGAAACACAAAAGACCTTGAATAGCCAAAGCAATCCTGAGGAAGAAGAATGGAGCTGGAGGGATCAGCCTCCCCAACTTCAGACTCTACTACAAAGCAACAGTCAGCAAGACAGTATGGTACTGGCACAAAAACAGAAATATAGACCAATGGAACAAGATAGAGAACCCAGAGATAAGCCCACACACCTATGGGTACCTTATTTTTGACAAAGAAGGCGAATACATAAAATGGGACAAAGACAGCCTCTTCAAAGCTGGAAAAACTGGACAGCTACTGAAGTTGGAACATTCCCTGACACCATGCACAAAGATCAACTCAAAATGGATTCAAGACCTAAATGTAAGACCAGAAACCATCAAACTCCTAGAGGAGAATATAGGCAAAACCCTCAAGGACATCAATCAAAGCAAGATCTTCTCTGACCCACCTACTTATTGAATAGCAGAACTAAAAAGACAAATGAACACGTGGGACCTCATGAAACTTAAAAGCTTTTGTACAGCAAAAGAAATTACAAAAAAGCTGGACAGCCCACGGAATGGGAGAAAATCATAGCAAACGAAATCAAAGAGGCAATCCCCTTCACCATCGCAACCAAAAGAATCAAATATCTAGGAATAAACCTACCCAAAGAAAAAAAAGAACTGTACACTGAAAATTACAAAACACTCATGAGAAAAATTAAAGAAGACTTAAACAGATAAAGAGATATTCCATGTTCCTGGATCGGAAGAATCAATATTGTGAAAATGACCATACTACCAAATGTCATCTATAGATTCAATGAGATCCCTATCAAACTACCAATAACATTCTTCACTGAACTAGACCAAAGAATCACACAGTTCATATGGAAACACAAAAGACCTTGAATAGCCAAAGCAATCCTGAGGAAGAAGAATGGAGCTGGAGGGATCAGCCTCCCCAACTTCAGACTCTACTACAAAGCAACAGTCAGCAAGACAGTATGGTACTGGCACAAAAACAGAAATATAGACCAATGGAACAAGATAGAGAACCCAGAGATAAGCCCACACACCTATGGGTACCTTATTTTTGACAAAGAAGGCGAATACATAAAATGGGACAAAGACAGCCTCTTCAAAGCTGGAAAAACTGGACAGCTACTGAAGTTGGAACATTCCCTGACACCATGCACAAAGATCAACTCAAAATGGATTCAAGACCTAAATGTAAGACCAGAAACCATCAAACTCCTAGAGGAGAATATAGGCAAAACCCTCAAGGACATCAATCAAAGCAAGATCTTCTCTGACCCACCTACTTATTGAATAGCAGAACTAAAAAGACAAATGAACACGTGGGACCTCATGAAACTTAAAAGCTTTTGTACAGCAAAAGAAATTACAAAAAAGCTGGACAGCCCACGGAATGGGAGAAAATCATAGCAAATGAAACAACACACAAAGAATTCATCTCCAAAATCTACAAGCAACTCAGACAACTCAGCACTGGAAAAACGAACAACCCAATCAAAAAATGGGAAAAGGACCTAAACAGACACCTCTCTAACAATGACATACAGATGGCCCAAAAACACATGAAACGATGTTCAACTTCACTTATAATTAGAGAGATGCAAATCAAAACTACAATGAGATATCACCTCACACCCGTCAGAATGGTCATCATCCACAAATCGACAGACAATAAACGCTGGAGAGGGTGTGGAGAAAAGGGAACACTCCTGCATTGCTGGTGGGAATGTAAACTGATACAACCTCTATGGAAGACAGTCTGGAGATTTCTTAAAAAACTAAAAATAGAAGCACCATACCACCCAGCAATCCCACTCTTAGGCTTATACCCTGATGGAATCCAATCTGAAAGAAGCACCTGTACCCCAATGTTCATTCCAGCTCTCTATACAATAGCTAGAACATGGAAGCAACCTAGATGCCCATCGACGAACGAATGGATCCAAAAGCTCTGGTACATATATACAATGGAATACTACACAGCTGTAAAGAGAAATGCAGAAGAATCAGCCCTAATGAGGTGGCTGGATCTAGAACGTATCCTAAAAAGTGAAGTCAGTCAGAAAGAGAAGTGCAAATACAATATATTAACACATATATATGGAATCTAGTAGGATGGTGATGACGGCACATGCAGTGAAGCGGCGGAAAGATAGACATGGACAGTGGACATATGGACACTGTGGGGAGGGAACAGAGGGTGGGAGGTGTAAAGGAAGTAGCATGAAGGCCTGTACTATCATAAGTGAAGAAAATAGCTATAGTCATTGCTCTGTGAGAAAAGGAGATCCTTCAGGGGTGCTGTGTGATGGTTAGGAAGGGTGGGAAGTGGGTGATATACATATGACTCATCTGGGAACATACATATCTGTAAACAACAAAACTTTGTAATATTTAAAAGCAAAATAAAAGTTAAAAAAAAAAATAAAGGCCAAAAAAAAAAAAAAAAAAACGGAAGTGGCCTTCCAGCCACCCCCCCAACCCACCCCCGCCCCACAAAATAAAAAAAATAAAAAATAAAAAGCCTACAAGAAAACAAATTTCTACATGCCCCAAAAAAATTCAAATGAAAAACTGAGAAAAAAATCTTGGTGACTTACAGCCAAAGAGCTTAATGCATTCTTAATAAATAAACGGCTATACAGACTACAGAGGAAAAATAAAACCTTTAGGAAAAGTAAGCAAAACTTGACAGTTCACAGAAAAGGAAATACCAATGACTCAATCATATGGAGAGGTACTTTTTCCCTAACTTGTAACAAGAGAGATACAAATTAAAGCTATAAGGATACTTTTACCGAAAAGATATGCGAAGGTGTAAGAATCTGACACACTATACTACCCAGAAGAAAGATACTCTACTGCTTTGTTTGTGACATATTAACTGAACAATCTCTACAGAGCGCAGTAACTGTCAAAATTAGAATACCCAGAAATTCTACCCCAGAGTATTTATGGTATTCCTCAAGAGCAAAATGATTGGAAACAACACAAAATAACCAACAATGGGGTTAGACTAAATTAGAATACAGGCACACAATGCAGCCAGTGATGAGAGAAGGATATTCATTCATTTTCTTTGCAGTCACCCAGATATTTTATTCAAATAATAAATATTCACTGAGTATCTACCAGGCTCTAGGCACACTGTCAGAACAGATAAGGTACTTAATGTTTTTATTGGCATATGATGACTTTACAATGCTGCGCTGGTTTCTGCTTCAGAAGGAGGACTGCTCTTCCACCGGCCCCTCCCTCCTACCCTACACCCTTCCCCCTGGTCTGGTTTCACTCTGCTTTGAGATCTCCACACATGTCACGTTAACCCCCAATGTACTAAAAATCCACTGAGGGGAGGAAATACAGCTTATCATCCTCTGTCCCCCTAACAACTTGAATAATGTCTTTCAGACAATGAAGGGTCATTATAAATACCTGAATTAATAAATTAGTAAGTAACTTTACAAAATCTGTCCTATCTTCTCCTTCAGATTTAATTTAAGTAATAATGGAGTTTTAAATTTTCCCTTATTACTTGAAAATCATAATTACAGAGATGTATTATGTCAAAGGCTTTATACAATCAGTCATAACATCCAGCAGGATGAAAACACACACTGTTTTAAGAGAGATTGAATGTCTCTTCTCTAAGGGTAGATATTTTATACACACTCAAATCTCGGGGAGAGACAATTGGCTTGAAGACTGATGTTCATTATTCAACCCATTTGTAAAAGATATAAAATTTCCATTTGGAAAAATGATTATGTTTTTAACAAAGTATCCAACATTAATGCCCCCAACTCATTTGAAGATTATGAAACACATGGAACAAAATTCTTTTTCAAATGAAATAACATGGGAGTAATCCTTGGATGTTTTCCCTCAAATTACTTATACCATGTGCTATTATATTTTATATGAATGAATAAATTGAGGAACAGTAACTGACTGAGGGCACTAACATACTTAAAGGTATAAAACAATGTTCATCTAAAGTGATTGGTGACAGGAGAACATCACAAACGCCTGCTGGCACATTGGTCTAGAAGGGGCTCCAAACTGCCTGTCTGACCTAACCTTGCTAACCTCATACCCCGCCTGTAAAACGGGCCCAAGGATCACGTCCACATCACAGGGTTTACCACACTGTCAGGCACTAACTATAGGGCTTCCCAGGTGGTTCAGTGGTTTTGAAAAAAATCTGCCAATGCAGGAGCTGCAGGAGACACAGGTTTGATTCCTGGATCGGGCAGATCTTCTAGAGGAGGAAACGGCAACCCACTTCAACATTTTTGCTGGAATAATTCCATGGACAGAGGAGCCTGGTGGGCCACAGTCCACGGCATTGCAAAGAGTCGGACAGAGCTACTGATCTCACACACACGCACTAACATTACTAAAATCCACTGAGGGGAGGAAATACAGCTTATCATCCTCTGTCCCCCTAACAACTTGAATAATGTCTTTCAGACAATGAAGGGTCATTATAAATACCTGAATTAATAAATTAGTAAGTAACTTTACAAAATCTGTCCTATCTTCTCCTTCAGATTTAATTTAAGTAATAATGGAGTTTTAAATTTTCCCTTATTACTTGAAAATCATAATTACAGAGATGTATTATGTCAAAGGCTTTATACAATCAGTCATAACATCCAGCAGGATGAAAACACACACTGTTTTAAGAGAGATTGAATGTCTCTTCTCTAAGGGTAGATATTTTATACACACTCAAATCTCGGGGAGAGACAATTGGCTTGAAGACTGATGTTCATTATTCAACCCATTTGTAAAAGATATAAAATTTCCATTTGGAAAAATGATTATGTTTTTAACAAAGTATCCAACATTAATGCCCCCAACTCATTTCAAGATTATGAAACACACGGAACAACACTCATTTTCAAATGAAATAACATGGGAGTAATCCTTGGATGTTTTCCCTCAAATTACTTATACCATGTGCTATTATATTTTATATGAATGAATAAATTGAGGAACAGTAACTGACTGAGGGCACTAACATACTTAAAGGTATAAAACAATGTTCATCTAAAGTGATTGGTGACAGGAGAACATCACAAACGCCTGCTGGCACATTGGTCTAGAAGGGGCTCCAAACTGCCTGTCTGACCTAACCTTGCTAACCTCATACCCCGCCTGTAAAACGGGCCCAAGGATCACGTCCACATCACAGGGTTTACCACACTGTCAGGCACTAACTATAGGGCTTCCCAGGTGGTTCAGTGGTTTTGAAAAAAATCTGCCAATGCAGGAGCTGCAGGAGACACAGGTTTGATTCCTGGATCGGGCAGATCTTCTAGAGGAGGAAACGGCAACCCACTTTAACATTTTTGCTGGAATAATTCCATGGACAGAGGAGCCTGGTGGGCCACAGTCCACGGCATTGCAAAGAGTCGGACAGAGCTACTGATCTCACACACACGCACTAACATTAATAAATGCTCTGTACTCCCAGCAAGGTAAGTGCTGATTTAGTAAACGCTTCTGTAGTTTTTACTACTTTTTATATCTAATGTGCAACTATGGAAGAGAATGAAATATTTTTGATGACAGATGAGTTAAGTCAATGTGGCTGAGAGCACTTTAAAAATGGCAAAATGTTATGTAAATATGACTAGAATAGACAATATAATATCTATTTATCTTTATAGGAAGCTGCTTACCAGTTTGCTAATGCACTGAAATTTTGCTTTATAAAAACTAAGTACTCTCTTGCCTTTATAACATTTTTCTTAAATATGTATATTGTTTTCTTTAATATTATAACTTCTTGCATATTTGAACTGTAATCATGTCTCTTTTTATTCTTAGAGGTGTTGAAATACAAAAATGACTTTGCATCTGAGTTGTAACATTTCAGACAGATCCCTACCCAGCGAGCCAAACTGCCAGAGTCCTTAGTTTATGTTAGGGTTTCCTAACACAGGGTTCTGGAGCAACACTGCACGGCATCAACTTCATACTCGAAGAAACCTGGATTTCAAATCCAACTCCACTTATTCATCAGGCAAGTTATTTAACCTTTCTCTGCCTAAATTTCACTATTTGCAAAAATACCTAACTCATGGATTACTATGAGTCAACCACATTCAAAACAGCTGTCAGAACCAGACGCTTTGAAGCAGTAGCAATCAGTGAATAAAGCACCATCTCGGAGTTGTATTCTCATAGCACAGTAACAGGGGCAGGAGAACATCACAAACGCCTGCTGGCACATTGGTCTAGAAGGGCTCCAAACTGCCTGTCTGACCTAACCTTGCTAACCTCATACCCGCCTGTAAACGGGCCCAAGGATCACGTCCACATCACAGGGTTTACCACACTGTCAGGCACTAACTATAGGGCTTCCCAGGTGGTTCAGTGGTTTTGAAAAAAATCTGCCAATGCAGGAGCTGCAGGAGACACAGGTTTGATTCCTGGATCGGGCAGATCTTCTAGAGGAGGAAACGGCAACCCACTTTAACATTTTTGCTGGAATAATTCCATGGACAGAGGAGCCTGGTGGGCCACAGTCCACGGCATTGCAAAGAGTCGGACAGAGCTACTGATCTCACACACACGCACTAACATTAATAAATGCTCTGTACTCCCAGCAAGGTAAGTGCTGATTTAGTAAACGCTTCTGTATTTTTTACTACTTTTTATATCTAATGTGCAACTATGGAAGAGAATGAAATATTTTTGATGACAGATGAGTTAAGTCAATGTGGCTGAGAGCACTTTAAAAATGGCAAAATGTTATGTAAATATGACTAGAATAGACAATATAATATCTATTTATCTTTATAGGAAGCTGCTTACCAGTTTGCTAATGCACTGAAATTTTGCTTTATAAAAACTAAGTACTCTCTTGCCTTTATAACATTTTTCTTAAATATGTATATTGTTTTCTTTAATATTATAACTTCTTGCATATTTGAACTGTAATCATGTCTCTTTTATTCTTAGAGGTGTTGAAATACAAAAATGACTTTGCATCTGAGTTGTAACATTTCAGACAGATCCCTACCCAGCGAGCCAAACTGCCAGAGTCCTTAGTTTATGTTAGGGTTTCCTAACACAGGGTTCTGGAGCAACACGGTACGGCATCAACTTCATACTCGAAGAAACCTGGATTTCAAATCCAACTCCACTTATTCATCAGGCAAGTTATTTAACCTTTCTCTGCCTAAATTTCACTATTTGCAAAAATACCTAACTCATGGATTACTATGAGTCAACCACATTCAAAACAGCTGTCAGAACCAGACGCTTTGAAGCAGTAGCAATCAGTGAATAAAGCACCATCTCTGATTTTGTAGTTTGTATTCTCATGGGAGAAGCAGACGGCAAAGAGGCAAATACACAAACAAGGTGCTTTCACACAGTGCTAAGTGCTAAGAGGAAAATAAAATAGTAAGATGAAACAAGGGGTACAAAAAAGCTGGAACACTATGTATGGAATGTTCTGGAACACTTCACTAAGTACTTAACGTTTAAACATATGACCACCTGGGATAGAAATAAATGGTACTCTTAGGTGGATACAGTTGAGTGACTGTTGTAAACTTTCAAAGCTGTGCCACCCAACTGCACAAAAACTAGTCTGATTATACAGGGAGAAACACGAGTCACAACCCAGATGCACAGTAGAGCATCACTCACTTGTGGCTCAGAGCTCAGCACCTCAGTTTGCAAGTGGTGTGAAGAACAGACACCCTGAACCTTGTGTAGGGCCAGCCGGTGTTCTCTCCCAACGCATCTGTGAAATACCAGTACTTAAGGCGGAAGAGGAGGAGGCAAAAAAGAAGAGGAGAAAAATGGGGAGGAGGACATGAAGGATGGGGGAGAAGAAGCAGAAAGATGAAGAGGAAGAGGGGAGACTGCCTTAGAACGCAAAATATAGAAATACACTTGGGGCTTCCCTGGTGGTCCAGTGGGTAAAGACACTGCCTTGCAGTACAAGGGCCGCCGGTTCAATCCCTGGCCTGGGAAGATCCCACGTGCCGCGGAGCGGCTGGACCGATGTGTCCAATCACTGAGCCGGAGCTCTGGGGCGCATGCGAACAGAGCCGGTGCTCTGCAACGACAGAGGCCACCGCGATGGGAGGCCCACGCGGGCCAAAGAACAAAGATGGATGAAAATGGACAAATGAAAGACCAATAGAAGTGGCCTGCCCGCTCCCCTCCCTCCCCACCCCACCCCCACCAAAATAAATAAATCTTTAAAAAAAGAAAAAAGAAAGAAAGAAATACACTTGGCACCAAAGACAATGTAACAAAAAAACTCCTATGTAAAAAAGTCATCATCATGGCACTGTGGGATGAAGGGATCCTGCAGGGGGGCTGTATGACCTGGAGAGGTGGGACGGGGGACTGGGAAGGGGGCGGAGGAGGGAGTGATCAGGGCATGCCTATGACTAATCTGGGATTATACATATCTGTAAAGCGACAAACTCTGTACAAGCAAAAGTAAAATGAAAATAATTTTTAAAAAGTCATCATATTCCTTTGCTTTTCCTTTACACGTTAGCTTTTGATAGAGGAAAATAAAATAGTAAGATAAACTCAAAAAGCTGGAACACTATGTATGGAATGTTCTGGAACACTTCACTAAGTACTTAACGTTTAAACATATGACCACCTGGGATAGAAATAAATGGTACTCTTAGGTGGATACAGTTGAGTGACTGTTGTAAACTTTCAAAGCTGTGCCACCCAACTGCACAAAAACTAGTCTGATTATACAGGGAGAAACACGAGTCACAACCCAGATGCACAGTAGAGCATCACTCACTTGTGGCTCAGAGCTCAGCACCTCAGTTTGCAAGTGGTGTGAAGAACAGACACCCTGAACCTTGTGTAGGGCCAGCCGGTGTTCTCTCCCAACGCATCTGTGAAATACCAGTACTTAAGGCGGAAGAGGAGGAGGCAAAAAAGAAGAGGAGAAAAATGGGGAGGAGGACATGAAGGATGGGGGAGAAGAAGCAGAAAGATGAAGAGGAAGAGGGGAGACTGCCTTAGAACGTAAAATATAGAAATACACTTGGGGCTTCCCTGGTGGTCCAGTGGGTAAAGACACTGCCTTGCAGTACAAGGGCCGCCGGTTCAATCCCTGGCCTGGGAAGATCCCACGTGCCGCGGAGCGGCTGGACCGATGTGTCCAATCACTGAGCCGGAGCTCTGGGGCGCATGCGAACAGAGCCGGTGCTCTGCAACGACAGAGGCCACCGCGATGGGAGGCCCACATGGGCCAAAGAACAAAGATGGATGAAAATGGACAAATGAAAGACCAATAGAAGTGGCCTGCCCGCTCCCCTCCCTCCCCACCCCACCCCCACCAAAATAAATAAATCTTTAAAAAAAGAAAAAAGAAAGAAAGAAATACACTTGGCACCAAAGACAATGTAACAAAAAAACTCCTATGTAAAAAAGTCATCATCATGGCACTGTGGGATGAAGGGATCCTGCAGGGGGGCTGTATGACCTGGAGAGGTGGGACGGGGGACTGGGAAGGGGGCGGAGGAGGGAGTGATCAGGGCATGCCTATGACTAATCTGGGATTATACATATCTGTAAACGACAAACTCTGTACAAGCAAAAAGTAAAATGAAAATAATTTTTTAAAAAGTCATCATATTCCTTTGCTTTTCCTTTACACGTTAGCTTTTGATGGCTAGTGTATTCAGTCCAAATGAAAATGCTTTTAGTATTGCTTTACCATAATTTTAAGTCTATTATTAAAAATTCAGAAGTTACATGAAAGCATGAACAACAGAACTATTCTACCGCCCAGAGATAACCCGTGTTAATACTCTATCTATATCCTGCTGGACACGTTGCTATGTGGCTCTTTTAAAAACAAAATCTAGGTTCTCTTTTGTGTCCTTTATTTTTGATGGTACATATGATGGCCTGAGCTTCCCTGGTGGCTCAGATGGTAAAGAATCTGCCTGCAGGGAAGGAGATGCAGGTTCCATCCCTGGGCCGGAAAGATCTCCTGAAGAAGAGAATGGTAACCCAGTATTCTGGCCTGGAGACCCCCACGGACAGAGGAGCCTGGCAGGTTACAGTCCATGGGGTCACAAAGAGAGAGGACTGAGTGCCACTTTCACTTTCATGATGGCCTCTCTCCTTCTTCCTGCACTATTCTGTCTTAAAACCTGGAGGAGAAGCAAAGCAAAGTCCAGGCACAGCGCTGGGCAAGGTGTGCACTAGGCAGCAAGGTGGGCCAGAGCATCTGAGCCTAAGAAGTAGCCCAAGGCCTATACACAGTAGGCAGCCTAGAGCAGAAAATCAGGCTTAGGAGTGGAAGGAGTCCACACTGGGGACAGCCCGGCACCGTGTGGAGGTGATTAAGAGATTCACGTGAACAACTGACCCAGCACAGAGTCAGAGGTCACCTGGGAAGATAGGACATGTCAGAGCAGCAGCCTGATGGAGACTGCAGGAACCAGTGAGAAGCAAGGAGGGACCCTCCACGAGAGGAGGAGGAGGCTGAGCATCAGGGAACTGCTCCTTGAGGCGTGTGGCCCTGCATGGAGAGGGTGGGGACGGGCAAGCAGGCAGGGAAGAGTCTGTGCAAAGAAGGGCTCTCACTGGAAAGCATTAAACTTATAAACTGTGGAGAACTGGCACGCTTACAGGTTGAATTTTATAATCCCCAAATAGTATTTATTTATTAAATCTTAAAAATGTAACATAATTTGAATAAATCCATTAATTAAATTGCCTCATAATTGGACACACCGGTCCAGGAGCTCCACGACACGAGGGATCTTCCCGGGCCAGGGATTGAACCGGTGCCCTCTGCACTGCAAGGCAGACTCTTTACCCACTGGACCACCACGGAAGCCCTAATTGTAAAGTCTTTATTAAAAATTCAAATAAACCCATTTATTAAAATATTTAATATTTTGAACATAGCAATATAATCTTATTCTATCATGTTTCTTGTTTTCTCTTACATAATTAATATTTATATTATTGTGGCATATTTTTTGACATGTATTCTCTCTTTCGGATACATAGAAAATCTACCAAATTTAATGCTTATTTACAATTTACGATCCCCTAGATGACCTCTATTAATCTCTGAGTTCTAATAATTTTCAATTGATCCTCTTTAGTTATAACTGTTTGTATGAATGCACATTAAAATCGGGCCATCATTCAATTTTGTTAATATTAAATTCCTTAGGCTAAATTGCAGATGAGGACAATAGACTAATATCGTTTAAGTGGTCATTAGGCAGTTACATTTATTCATTTATCAAATATTTGCTGAGCCCATACTGTGACCCTGGCCAAGTTACCTATTATAGATAATTCTGTTTCTCCAGCTGTAAAATGCAAGTAATCAAGGAGTCTATCGAAGGATTAAATGAGATAACACATGAAAATGGCTCAGCATTGAGAATGGTACGTGCGGACAAGTGGCAGCGGTGATGAAGCTCACGATCATGACACACACCATCAGCTGCCCCTCCCGACGCCTGCCGAGCCCCCACCGGCTGAGAGACTGAGGCAGTTCCTGCCTGTCTTCTGAAGCCCAGCCCAGTCTATTTCTTTTCCCTCCTCCTTTCTGTCATCTAGAACTCTCCAAATTAACTTTATTTCAAGAAAAGAGGATTCTGAGAAACATGTTCTAGAAAGTATGAGCCTTCCCTTGACTGTTCTTCCGTGGCATTCCATTTTATTTATAATTTCTGAAGCCTCCTATGTATATAACAGCGCCTCAATAACTACTGATAGGTTTTGCATAAAATTAGATCACTAAAAACCCCTCAAGAAGTCCTCCTGCCACCTGAAGAGGATAATAAATGAATAAACAGACAAGATAAGTTCATAATGAAATCTGAGAACAAACAAAACTCATTTGTGTAGTATCTTACTGAGCTATATTAAGGCACTATATCAAATATTAAGTTTAAGGTTAGAAGTACAATCGTTTAAAATTAAAATTAAAAAAAATATATTTAAAAAGAAGAAATATAACAATTCTAGTCTCCTCCCCAAAAGGATGCAGTGTTTAGCGTCATTTGCTGATCTCTACTCTTCAGCTTTACAGAACCACTCAAACCACTTGCATCATCTTCTGGCCAGAAGCCTGACTTCTTTTACACGACGTGAAGATGAGTAAAGCCTGACACTCTGACTTACCCACTTCAGCCAAAGTTCTGATACAGGACTCCACCGAGGCTTTCTGGGCTGGATTCGGCCAGGTGCAATTGTAAATCCTGAAGGCAGACTGAAGCAGCTGAATAAAGACCGGCTGATGTGTCTGAAAACAGAAAGCAAAGAGGCACACAGGTCACTAAACCATCAGCACTCTTGGCGCGGGACTTATGCATTAGCACAAAAGGCCCATCAGAACTAACTACAGTCTTGACTTTTAAGTTCCAATGCTCTTTAATGAACATCTCATTCAACAAATGTCTGCTATGTACCCATCTCAGGACAGGCACCACATCAGACACTACAGAAACTGATTCTTTCAACTACATACTTAATCTGGAAAATACGACATTTCTTGAAGCCAGTGATATGATTTTACATTTCCTTTTATTATCCCTGGTTTATTTCCAAGTCTAAACAGAGCAGCTATTTTGGGTTTACTCCTTTGTTTCCCTGATTGTATGTTTTGGTTTCATATGACGAGCAAGAAGAAGAGACAGTAATTTTGACCTATAAAAACAATCTTACATGATTCTCATAGTTTAAAAGTTTTCTCTAGAAATGGTATAATTGAAATAATATAAGAGAAATGCACAATCCTTATAGACTATCTGGCAACCATACAAATGAAAATCACCAGTAATACTAATGTATAATTAGTATCAACATTTTTAACATAACTACTTACTGAGTTTATATATATACACACACATACATATACACATATATTCTTCATACACACAAACTTGGAAGACACTATAATGCAATTTTGTGGCTTGTTTCACTTTTATATTGCTTCATGATCATTTTCCTTATTCACCATTTTTTTTAAAAACATGACTTTTAATTGCTATATAGTAAGCCATCTATAGATATATCATAATTCACATAGCTAATCCCCTGTTTGTGGTCATTTAAAGTTGACATCACTTATTTTTTTTTAAATTATTTATTTATGTGACTGCGCTGGGTCTTCGTTGTGGCATGTGGGATCTAGCTAGTTCCCTGACCAGGGACCGAACCTGGGCCCCACTGCATTGGAAACACAGAGTTTTAATCACTGGGCAACCAGGGAATTCCCTGACATCACTTTTTAAGTATTATAAATACTTCAGTGAAAATCTTAGTATATAAATCCTTGCTAATTCTTTCAAGATTTATGAAATTATCGGGTCAGAATGTCTGTCTATTTAAAGAACCATATCAGTTATTTTGACACTTGGCAAACAGTCAATGTACAGATATGAAAGTTCCTATTTTGCTTAGAGGCCAAGCAAAAATAATTCAGTTTGAACTTTCATTTATTTAAAATAAAGTCTAGAAATTCATAAAGGGGCCTAAAAGTGAATCCTTTGAAGAAAGAGTGATCTTCAGAAGGGTATAAAAGGATTTTCTGGCCAGATGAAAGCTTTTTCCACTCAAATAAGGCATAGAAATTCTGTGTAACAGTAGGCGTTTGTTCTTCTCTGGATACGTTACCTGGAGGCTGGTACTGTTGTCTGAAAAGGGTGAGTTGAAGAAGCCGCTCACAATGTTCATTATTGACTCCGTCACACATTTCTCCAAGAAGGTGTCAGCATGCTTCCTGTCTGTGGTCGTGTTGCAAACCTGGAACAAGAAACAAAACAACTTACTGTGTTCCATCACACCTTTGAATTATAACTCAATATTGGAACCTTTGATAAAGTATCCTGAAATGGTTGTTGATAACATTTCCTCTGCTTTTGAAAGGCACTTTGAATATAAACAGTCTTGCCTAAAATGCATTCCAAGTTCATCATTCAGAAGTAGCTTCGCCTTTAAGTTTGGTTGTTATTTCATCTTTGGGCCAGAATTCTCTCACACACCCTAGCTCCTTCTTTCTGATCTCCTTGCTCCTTCTGAACACAACCTTCTCCCTCTATCCTCAAGCCTGGCTTTGCTGAAAAATAGTTTTCCACGTGATATGAGGAAATCAAAGAGGAAACAGTCATTGTAAGTACAGGAAAGTCCCAGAGGTGATGACTGGAGTCTCATATCCCTATAAATTTTCACCTCTAATAACTGGCCCATACCAGAGGACGCACACACAGAAAATACCTGGAGAAGGAAACAGAAAGGTAAGAGAAGGTCAAATCCTGGCCACCAGTTTTGACTTGTTTGCCCACAGATGATTTGGGAGGCATGGAGGACTTTTGTCTTTTCTCAGAGTAAGCGAAGCAAGAAGAGATGGCTCTAGAGCAAATGGAACATCAGCAAAGAACACAGGCCCTGACCTTTGTGTGCAATTGAATGAGGCCAGAGTCAGTCATCCTGCTAAACAAACTATAAATTTCCAAGCGTGTCAGGGTAGACAAATTGCAACAGCTAAGATACATGGTTGAAACCAAATGAAAAAAAAGTTGAGTGATGAAAAAAAAACACAAAGATTGAAAAAAAAAAAAGAAGTGAGTGGAGGAACATAGAGTGTGAAGAAAGACTCAGGAATTGGGCAGAGTAAGAATGTTTACATATTCGCAAGATTACAATGGGTCAGAAGGGTGGGCAGATGCTCCAGATGTTTTTAGGCAATTCCGAATTCTGATGTAATGTATTCTTTTCAGTTAGGTGATTAATCAAAAGAGTAAGGAAATGAAGTTTAATTGGAAATTGCTTTAAAACCCTGCATACCAGGGATGCCGTGCGACAGCCTGGAGGGGTAGGATGGGGGAGATATACATATGACTAATCGGGGATCATACATATCTGTAAACAACAAAACTCTGTAAAAGTAAAAAGTAAAGAAAAAAAAAAAAACCTGCACACACATAAAGTCACCAAAACTCCATTCTCAGACTGCGTGTCCCAACATTTTGGTTTGGAAAAATAAGTGTTCCCTGGATGGAGACAGAAGACAGGGTACAGGGTTGGTTCTGTTTCTAAGTCACTTTCCCTCCATGAGGGCATCTCGCTTTTCCGCATCTATTCAATGATACCTGCCTGACAGAGGTGTTATCAGAACTAAACAGTTTTTAGTGTGTTCCCAGGTGTCTTAGCAGTAAAGAATCCACCTAGCAATCTCAAAACTGACAGAATGATATCGGTTCATTTCCAAGGTAGTCCATTCAATATCACAGCAACCAAGTCTATGTCCCAGTCACTAACCCTGAAGAAGCTGAAGCTAAATGGTTCTGTGGAGATCTAGAAGGACTGAAGCTGAAGCTGAAGCTCCAATACTTGGGCCACCTGACAGGAAGAGCCAACTCACTGGAAAAGACTCTGATGCTGGGAAATGTTGAGGGCAGGAGGAGAAGGGGATGACAGATGATGAGGTGGTTGGATGGCATCACTGACTCAATGGACATGAGTTTAGGCAAACCCTGGGAGATGGTGAGGAACAGGGAAGCCTGGTGTGCTATAGTCCATGGGGCTGCAAAGAGTCGGACATGACTGAGCGACTGAACTGACTCACCAATGCAGGAAACATAGGAGATACGGGTTCGATTCCTTGGTGGGAAAGACCCCCTGGAGCAGGAAATGGCAACCCACTCCAGTATTCTTGCCTAGAGAATCCCATGGACAGAGGAGCTTGGCAGGTCATAGTCCAAGACTCACCCAGTCAGACACAACTAAGCATGCACACATTCTGACAGCTGTTTTAGGGAATGATGCCATTAAAGCAATAAATTATGTCCTTCTGTCATTTTTAGTTATTGTTTCAACACATGACATAATCCCTGGAAAATTTAAAATGCTCAATAAATGTTTACGGAATGAATGACCAATTAATTTTTTAAATGAAAATACTTGCATTTTTCTTTCATTTTTCATGTAAAAAACTTAAATTTTTAAAATTTTTTAATGAATAGAGAATAAGAAAGGACTCATTTTATCTTAGGTTAACTAGGGTTATAGTCTATCTGCAAAACATCTAACTTTGGATTAAAATGTAATGTGGTCCCAGGAAAAATGTAAAACTGATTTTCCCATGGTGGTTATCAAGCAGGATTTATTTCATTTAGTATCTTTACAACACTGGCTTTTACAGTGAGCTTTTCTGATACACAGGATAAAAATACATTCAACTTGAGTAGGTGGTTGAACAAGTTCACCACAACCAGCCCAAAGAAGCTGCTTCCTCATCCACGAAGGACAATCAAAGATTTCCCACAGGTGAATGGGGCTCGTTGCAGCCACTTACCAAAGAATCACACTGCATTACCTGCAACTGGATGTTTGCTAAAGAATCCTCCAGTTTTGCTTTTGTTAGTGGATTAATCGAAATAATCTATCTCTAGATGAAGGCTTTCCTCAAAATCCTAGTGGTGGAAATTCCGCATTTACACAACTATGTGGAACATATTCTTCAATTCATTTGGATAAGAACAAACATTCAAGAGACTTTTTCTGCCTCAGATGAATGATAACTTTTTCACCTCTACAGCCTGCCAAGACTGTCATATTAAGGACAGGCAAGAGGTGTAGGAAGCCAGTATTCTTAAAAGAACCTAATTAATAGCCATGTTTCCTTATCCTGCTTTTCACTTATTTTTATAGTCTCTTACCAATCAAGATCAGAAATGGCTCAAATAAAATTACATCACATCCAATTAATTTTATGTGTAACACATGTATTTTTTAAGTTTCTGTTTGCAGATATTTTTCACACATCATTATTTCCTATCAAATATTGCCATGTATCATCAATAAATACTCATTTCAAAAGACTGTTCCATGGTTCCACTACTATGCACCAGCATGCTTCAATCTGATTTTGGAGTGAGTTAAAGTGTGAAAGTCACTCAGTTACGTCCAACTCTGTGCAACTTCCATGGACCATAGCCCGCCAGGCTCCTCTGTCCATGGGATTCTCCAGGCAAGAACACTGCAGTGGGCAACCATTCTGCTCTCCAGGGGATTTTCCCAACCCAGGGATTAAACCTGGGTCTCCCACACTGCAGGCAGATTCTTCACTGCCTGAGCCAACAGGGAAGCCTAACTGCAGTTTAAACCTCTCCCCAAATCTCTGGTATACTCAGTGTATCATTATTTTTTTTAAATATTTTAATTCAATTCGGTAAGAACAAAATGATTCTTGATTTGTAATGGGTTTTACATTGGGGGAAAAGTTCACCTTCATTATCCTTTCCAAGAAAAAAATTCAACTTTTGAAATACCTGTCTTCTTGCATTTGCAGATGAATTTTACTACATATCAGTTAAATTTCATGGACTATCACTTAGGGGCATTAATTATCAAACTAAAACTACCTATTAGCCTAGGAGTTAGAACAGTGAACCGAAAAGAAAAAATGTCCATACTGTATAAGAGGTCTTCTTCTATCAAGAGAGATACATAATAAATAAATTAACAAACATATAAATGGTTAAAAAAAAAAAGAGCAAAGCAATAGGCTCTTAAAAAAAATACAGAGCAAGGCAATGCAGCAGGAAGAGTAGGTATGGGGAGACATTACTATCTCATCTATTAATAAACTGCTTGGAGAACTTCTCTGCATGGGCTACATTTTAAGGAAGAACTGAAGGAAGTGAAGAAGTAGCCATGAAAGTCTTGGGGGGAAGAGCAAGTAAAAATCTGTCTCCTTAGACAGACACACAGCAGGTATTCAAAATTGCTAGTGGAACAAATCAATACTAAGTGCAACTTCCAGATATAATTATTTCTGAGATTCCTCCCCTTGTACAAATGGTGTCCCTTCTTTCTTCTGCTCTAAAAGTGGTTGATGCCACCCAAAAAATGACAGATGGAGCTCAGTAAGTTATTATATACACACTGGAGCAGCCTTGTCCAATAGGACCTTCTGCAATGATGGAAATCTCTATCTGGGATGTCCAAGATAGTAACCACTGGACATGTGCTTACTGAGCACCTGAAATGGATTTGTTTATTTTTTAATTTTTTAAAGCTGTCATTAAATTTCTTATAATATTACTTCTGCTCTATGATTTTTGTTTTCTGGCCACAGGCAAGAACACTTTTCCCCAACCCAAAGGGATTAAACCTGGGTCTCCCACACTGCAGGCAGATTCTTCACTGCCTGAGCCAACAGGGAAGCCTAACTGCAGTTTAAACCTCTCCCCAAATCTCTGGTATACTCAGTGTATCATTATTTTTTTTAAATATTTTAATTCAATTCGGTAAGAACAAAATGATTCTTGATTTGTAATGGGTTTTACATTGGGGGAAAAGTTCACCTTCATTATCCTTTCCAAGAAAAAAATTCAACTTTTGAAATACCTGTCTTCTTGCATTTGCAGATGAATTTTACTACATATCAGTTAAATTTCATGGACTATCACTTAGGGGCATTAATTATCAAACTAAAACTACCTATTAGCCTAGGAGTTAGAACAGTGAACCGAAAAGAAAAAATGTCCATACTGTATAAGAGGTCTTCTTCTATCAAGAGAGATACATAATAAATAAATTAACAAACATATAAATGGTTAAAAAAAGAGCAAAGCAATAGGCTCTTAAAAAAAATACAGAGCAAGGCAATGCAGCAGGAAGAGTAGGTATGGGGAGACATTACTATCTCATCTATTAATAAACTGCTTGGAGAACTTCTCTGCATGGGCTACATTTTAAGGAAGAACTGAAGGAAGTGAAGAAGTAGCCATGAAAGTCTTGGGGGGAAGAGCAAGTAAAAATCTGTCTCCTTAGACAGACACACAGCAGGTATTCAAAATTGCTAGTGGAACAAATCAATACTAAGTGCAACTTCCAGATATAATTATTTCTGAGATTCCTCCCCTTGTACAAATGGTGTCCCTTCTTTCTTCTGCTCTAAAAGTGGTTGATGCCACCCAAAAAATGACAGATGGAGCTCAGTAAGTTATTATATACACACTGGAGCAGCCTTGTCCAATAGGACCTTCTGCAATGATGGAAATCTCTATCTGGGATGTCCAAGATAGTAACCACTGGACATGTGCTTACTGAGCACCTGAAATGGATTTGTTTATTTTTTAATTTTTTAAAGCTGTCATTAAATTTCTTATAATATTACTTCTGCTCTATGATTTTTGTTTTCTGGCCACAGGCATGTGGCATTTTAGCTCTCAACCAGGGATCAAATCTGCATTCCCTGCATTGGAAGGCAAGTCTTAACCACCAGACTGCCAGGGAAGTGTCTATTAGATTCTATTTTATCTAATTGAAGCTTAAACATGGCCAATCACTAACCGATCAGACAGGGCAGCTCTCACCACTGATGTACCTTTGATCAGACAGACCAAGGAACACAAATCTTAATCATTTTTATTCCTCATTTATAAAAAACACTTTTATAAATATCTGAGGTAATTGCATTCCTTTACTTATGAGGCCAAACCTGTTCCAAACATTTGGTTTTGTTATACTTTTTTTGTTATACTGTGAGTCATCTGTGCCTACACTCAGTTGGCTTTCTTTGAATTTTAAATTCATTTTTCAAAAAGACAATATGTATTGATGTTAAGATTGTAATTGTAGGAACCCTTAAACAAAATAGAAAAATACAAAATGGGAAACAAAAATTATCCACAATCCTAAAATTTGGGCAAAACCATGATTAACAGCATGGAATGTTTTCTTCTTGATCTGCCCTATAATATTCTGCATAATTGAAATATCCTAGATAATCAGTGTTTTATACTCATTGCTCAATCATTAGCACTCTCATGTTGTTAAAAATAATCATAGTGGCACTATCACTTCAATCTTATAGAAACATCGTAATTTGTTAAACCATTTCTCTATTATTAAGTATGAAAACTATTCCCTACTGTACTGTATTATTAAAGCATGTTGAACTTCCTTGACCATAAATCCTTGATATCATTGCTAATTATTTCCTGAAGACAGATTTCTTAAATTGCCCTTAAATGCTTTAAGCATAAATTCTCTCATCGGCTCTAAAGGGGATGCCACCCAAAAAATGACAGATGGAGCTCAGTAAGTTATTATATACACACTGGAGCAGCCTTGTCCAATAGGACCTTCTGCAATGATGGAAATCTCTATCTGGGATGTCCAAGATAGTAACCACTGGACATGTGCTTACTGAGCACCTGAAATGGATTTGTTTATTTTTTAATTTTTTAAAGCTGTCATTAAATTTCTTATAATATTACTTCTGCTCTATGATTTTTGTTTTCTGGCCACAGGCATGTGGCATTTTAGCTCTCAACCAGGGATCAAATCTGCATTCCCTGCATTGGAAGGCAAGTCTTAACCACCAGACTGCCAGGGAAGTGTCTATTAGATTCTATTTTATCTAATTGAAGCTTAAACATGGCCAATCACTAACCGATCAGACAGGGCAGCTCTCACCACTGATGTACCTTTGATCAGACAGACCAAGGAACACAAATCTTAATCATTTTTATTCCTCATTTATAAAAAACACTTTTATAAATATCTGAGGTAATTGCATTCCTTTACTTATGAGGCCAAACCTGTTCCAAACATTTGGTTTTGTTATACTTTTTTTGTTATACTGTGAGTCATCTGTGCCTACACTCAGTTGGCTTTCTTTGAATTTTAAATTCATTTTTCAAAAAGACAATATGTATTGATGTTAAGATTGTAATTGTAGGAACCCTTAAACAAAATAGAAAAATACAAAATGGGAAACAAAAATTATCCACAATCCTAAAATTTGGGCAAAACCATGATTAACAGCATGGAATGTTTTCTTCTTGATCTGCCCTATAATATTCTGCATAATTGAAATATCCTAGATAATCAGTGTTTTATACTCATTGCTCAATCATTAGCACTCTCATGTTGTTAAAAATAATCATAGTGGCACTATCACTTCAATCTTATAGAAACATCGTAATTTGTTAAACCATTTCTCTATTATTAAGTATGAAAACTATTCCCTACTGTACTGTATTATTAAAGCATGTTGAACTTCCTTGACCATAAATCCTTGATATCATTGCTAATTATTTCCTGAAGACAGATTTCTAGATGGTAAATTGTGTGACACATTAAAAAGGTGTGAAAGTTTCTTTTAATATCTTTCCAAAATGCTTTTCAAAAAGCATAAATTCTCTCTCATCGGCAATGTATGTGAGCCAACATTTAGTGTTATCTTTTATCTTTTTACTCTTATACTTTGACAGTTAAAAATTACATCTCAGTACATCTTATCCTTTGTATTTTCTTAAAATTATTAACAGTTGACTATTTTTTCAAGGACTTACTTGTATGTAAATCATGAAATACCTGGATTTGGCTCATTTTATCATTAGACTGTTATTATTTTTCCTATCAATATATACTTTTCTGTGTAAAGGTTATCAACCTTAAATGCAATTGTCTATTTTGATGCTCTTTTATTTTTATGATTTTTATATACATAAGTTTTAAGTTTTCAAATAGGGAAATGCTTTCTCCTTAGCTAATTTCATATGTTGAATTTATTCTTAGAAATAACTCTCATTCAAAGAGAGATAAATATCCACCTACACTTTTAACAATTTTATCATTTCACATTTATATCTAACCTTGATTGCAATTTATGCTATTATATGATGTGAGGACAGGAACTGAATTCATTTCACCCCAAACAGCTGGGGTCTTCAAATGTCATTTTGATTTAGCTCAAACCAACAATTTTTACTGAATGTCCCTATTCCATGCCAAGATGTTCAGTGTACCTGAGATCCATCAGGGGACAACAAAATATATAAAAATCACTACTCTAATGGAGTTTATTATCATTAATTTAATAATCCAGGGGCAGGCAAGCTACCATGGGTCAAATATAGGTATATCTATTAATTTATGGCTCCTTCCCCTTTAGTAATTGTTATGACTTATGATAAGAGCCTGAAAAACTAAAATATTAACTATAATTGTCTTCCTAGAGAAAGTTTGCTGGTCACTGGAAATTACCCATCACTTCCTAACTAACAGTCGATCATTTATTATATTTTAATATAATAAACAAAAGTTTTTCTATTTATTCCATTATATTGATATGTCCACTTAATTCTACACTAAAACCACACTTAATTTCTTTTCAAAGTCACTTCTCAAATATTTTCAACTTCAGATGACATTTACTTATTTATTCCGCAAATACTGGGAAGATCCTAGCTGGGAAACTCCTACTGGGAGTCCAGTGGTTGGGACTTGATGCTTTCGTTGCCCTGGCCCAGGTTTGGTCCCTACTTGGGGAACAGGGATGCCTCAAGCTGTGCAGTGCAGCCTAAATAAATAAATAACACAAATACTGAGTATCTACTATGTGTGAGACACTGTCCTGGGTCATGCATGCAGCAGTGAACCAAAGTCTCTGTCTTTCTTTTGTTTCAGCAGAAACAAACACAAATACATAAAAACATTAGGTAGGGATATGTTGTAAAAAAAATAGAAGGGCTTCCCTGTTGAACCACTAGTTGGGAATCTGCCTGCCAATGCAGAGGACACAGGTTCAATCCCTGGCCCAGGAAGATCCCACGTGCCGTGGAGCAACTAAGCATGTATGCCACAATGACTGAAGCCCCAGCACCTAAAGCCCATGCTTGGCAAGAAGGGAAGCCACTGCAAGGAAGAGTAGCCCCACTCACCACAACTAGACAAAGTCCATGCACAGTCACAAAGACCCAGAATAGCCAAAAACTATATATACCTTAAAAAAATTTTTTCTTAATAAAAGAAAAATGAAGCTCAGGAATAGGGGATGGAAGGAAGTCAGTCAAGGCCTCTCTGAAGACTTTAAGTAGGGAGGTACCTGGAAGAAGTCATGAGGATGAAGGGTACCTGGGAGGTGAGTGCATCCCAGGAAGATGCAAAGATGCGGACATGAGAGTGAGTTTGCCATATGTGAGGAGCTGCAAGGAGGCTTCCACATGCAACAGAGAGCTAGGCACAGGGCGAGGAAGAGGACAGGGGAAGTGAGGCTGGGGCTGGGGTGGTCGTTGAGGGCGAGTCCAATCACACAGTGGCTTTACTCTGTGAAGAGTCTGAACAGAGGAGAAACCTGAAACCCTGTTCTTGTTTAATCATTATGGCTGCTGTATAGAGGACAGAGGCTTTCCTGATGGCTCAGACAGCAAAGAATCTGGCCATAATGCAGGAAACCTGGGTTTGATCCTTGGACTGGAAAGATCCCCTGGAGAAGGGAATGGCAACCCACTCCAGAATTCTTGCCTGGAGGACTCCATGGACAGAGGAGCCTGGTGAGCTACAGTCCACAGAGTTGGACATGACTGAGTGACGAACACACACACTCTTACACACACAAACACAGAGAGAGAGAGAAAGAGAGAGAGAACAGATGAAGGGAAGTGTCAAGAGTAGAAGCAGGAAAAACAGCGACTGTAATTATCCAGCTGATAGTTAATCATACCTTGGTACACAGTGGCAATGATCAAAGCATTCAGAGGTAGTCAGATAGTGAATGTTTGAAGGTGAGAGCTTGTAGCAGTTGCTAAAGAATTAAATTTAAGACCAAAAAAATAAGATTTAAAGATGACATCAAGATTTTTATGCCTGAAAGCCAAGAATGAATGATGGCCTTGCCACTTACTGAGATGCAAAAGGCTTGAGAAGGAATTACTTTTTAGGGGGACATGAAAGTGAATGAAGAGTTGGAGGTACAATCGGCAACTGGAGATGTCACATGGGCAGAGACAGGTGAGACCACGAGGAACGACTGAAGCTTCTACCAGACAGCGATTCAAGCTGGGAGAGCAGGTGAGAACAGCAAGCAAGTGACCGCACACAGAGCAGGGAGCACGTTGAACGTCTGAGCCAGGCACACTTCACTTATTTAGAAGCTGAAGACATTTTGGGAAGGAAGTCAGTCAAGGCCTCTCTGAAGACTTTAAGTAGGGAGGTACCTGGAAGAAGTCATGAGGATGAAGGGTACCTGGGAGGTGAGTGCATCCCAGGAAGATGCAAAGATGCGGACATGAGAGTGAGTTTGCCATATGTGAGGAGCTGCAAGGAGGCTTCCACATGCAACAGAGAGCTAGGCACAGGGCGAGGAAGAGGACAGGGGAAGTGAGGCTGGGGCTGGGGTGGTCGTTGAGGGCGAGTCCAATCACACAGTGGCTTTACTCTGTGAAGAGTCTGAACAGAGGAGAAACCTGAAACCCTGTTCTTGTTTAATCATTATGGCTGCTGTATAGAGGACAGAGGCTTTCCTGATGGCTCAGACAGCAAAGAATCTGGCCATAATGCAGGAAACCTGGGTTTGATCCTTGGACTGGAAAGATCCCCTGGAGAAGGGAATGGCAACCCACTCCAGAATTCTTGCCTGGAGGACTCCATGGACAGAGGAGCCTGGTGAGCTACAGTCCACAGAGTTGGACATGACTGAGTGACGAACACACACACTCTTACACACACAAACACAGAGAGAGAGAGAAAGAGAGAGAGAACAGATGAAGGGAAGTGTCAAGAGTAGAAGCAGGAAAAACAGCGACTGTAATTATCCAGCTGATAGTTAATCATACCTTGGTACACAGTGGCAATGATCAAAGCATTCAGAGGTAGTCAGATAGTGAATGTTTGAAGGTGAGAGCTTGTAGCAGTTGCTAAAGAATTAAATTTAAGACCAAAAAAATAAGATTTAAAGATGACATCAAGATTTTTATGCCTGAAAGCCAAGAATGAATGATGGCCTTGCCACTTACTGAGATGCAAAAGGCTTGAGAAGGAATTACTTTTTAGGGGGACATGAAAGTGAATGAAGAGTTGGAGGTACAATCGGCAACTGGAGATGTCACATGGGCAGAGACAGGTGAGACCACGAGGAACGACTGAAGCTTCTACCAGACAGCGATTCAAGCTGGGAGAGCAGGTGAGAACAGCAAGCAAGTGACCGCACACAGAGCAGGGAGCACGTTGAACGTCTGAGCCAGGCACACTTCACTTATTTAGAAGCTGAAGACATTTTGAAGGAAACAACAAAGGAGATTGAGAAGGAATGGCTGGTGAGGTGGGAGGCAAACCAAGTAGGACTGACACCCTGCAGGCCAAGGGAGGACATGGTTCAAGAACAGACCAGTCAACTACGATAAATGCTGACACTGACTTGAAAAGCAGAAAGTACGATGCAGGCCTGGGACCAACCAATCAGCAATCAAGAAAAGCCAAACAAACATACATGTCAGTGAACAACAAAACTCTGTAAAACCTTTAAAATAAAGAATTTGAAGGAAAGAAAAAAAAAAAAAAGCGAAACAAGTCTTATTCCACACAGACACCATCAGTATAATTTGGCATGGAAGCTGAAGAGAAAAGCAGAATTACAACTGAGGGAAGGGTGTTAAACAGAAGATCACAGTTATAGAATACTTGTATTCTTCACTCACCTGCAAGGCTAGCTACTGCTGTTGTTCAGCTGTGAATTTACGTCCAACTCCCTGTCACCCCATGGACTGCAGCACGCCAGGCTGCCCTGTCCTTCACTGTCTCCTGGGTTTTGCTCAAAATCATGTCCACTGAGTCAGTGGGCTATTATCCAACAGGCTTTACAAGGGACATCCTGGTGCCCCAGTGGTTAAGAATCTAACTGCGAATACAAGACACAACCCCAGGCCACTGGAAGAATCATGCCAAACTGAGCCCAAGGGACAAAGCATTCAGAGGTAGTCAGATAGTGAATGTTTGAAGGTGAGAGCTTGTAGCAGTTGCTAAAGAATTAAATTTAAGACCAAAAAAATAAGATTTAAAGATGACATCAAGATTTTTATGCCTGAAAGCCAAGAATGAATGATGGCCTTGCCACTTACTGAGATGCAAAAGGCTTGAGAAGGAATTACTTTTTAGGGGGACATGAAAGTGAATGAAGAGTTGGAGGTACAATCGGCAACTGGAGATGTCACATGGGCAGAGACAGGTGAGACCACGAGGAACGACTGAAGCTTCTACCAGACAGCGATTCAAGCTGGGAGAGCAGGTGAGAACAGCAAGCAAGTGACCGCACACAGAGCAGGGAGCACGTTGAACGTCTGAGCCAGGCACACTTCACTTATTTAGAAGCTGAAGACATTTTGAAGGAAACAACAAAGGAGACTGAGAAGGAATGGCTGGTGAGGTGGGAGGCAAACCAAGTAGGACTGACACCCTGCAGGCCAAGGGAGGACATGGTTCAAGAACAGACCAGTCAACTACGATAAATGCTGACACTGACTTGAAAAGCAGAAAGTACGATGCAGGCCTGGGACCAACCAATCAGCAATCAAGAAAAGCCAAACAAACATACATGTCAGTGAACAACAAAACTCTGTAAAACCTTTAAAATAAAGAATTTGAAGGAAAGAAAAAAAAAAAAAAAGCGAAACAAGTCTTATTCCACACAGACACCATCAGTATAATTTGGCATGGAAGCTGAAGAGAAAAGCAGAATTACAACTGAGGGAAGGGTGTTAAACAGAAGATCACAGTTATAGAATACTTGTATTCTTCACTCACCTGCAAGGCTAGCTACTGCTGTTGTTCAGCTGTGAATTTACGTCCAACTCCCTGTCACCCCATGGACTGCAGCACGCCAGGCTGCCCTGTCCTTCACTGTCTCCTGGGTTTTGCTCAAAATCATGTCCACTGAGTCAGTGGGCTATTATCCAACAGGCTTTACAAGGGACATCCTGGTGCCCCAGTGGTTAAGAATCTAACTGCGAATACAAGACACAACCCCCAGGCCACTGGGCAATGAAGTCCATGTGCCACAATTACTGAGCCCAAGGGACAACTGCAGAAGCCCGAGTGGCCTAGAGCCTGTGCAAAACAACAGCAATGAAAAGCCCATGCACTTCAATAAAGTATCCCACAGCCAAAACTGAAAATAAATAAATTTTAAAAAGACAGCTTTAGAATGAAGCATTTCAATGGTTCATTCAACTTAAAAAAAAGAAAGTGAAGACTATTATGAAATCAATTAATAAAACAAAGAAAAACTATTCAATCCTATCAAATTAGAGAACCTGGAACGTGTACTTAAAAGTACACATAAAGTTCATCTTTACTCTCGTTTCCTACTTATTTGGTGAACTAAAACTAAGGGAGAGAATGCTGAAGTGATCTATTTGGAAATAAAACACTCTTTTTTTTAACATTTTTTATAATTATTTATTTATTTATTTTCATCCAACTTTTTTTTTTGGCCACTTCTATTGATCTTTCATTTGTTTATCTTTGTTCTTCGGCCTGTGTGGGCCTCCCATTGCAGTGGCCTCTCTCATTGCAGAGCACTGGCTCTGGGCGCATGCACTCCAGAGCTCTGGCTCAGTAGTTGGACACATTGGCCCAGCTGCTCCGCGGCACATGGGATCTTCCCAGGCCAGGGATCGAACCAGCGTCCCTTGCACTGCAAGGCAGTGTCCTTACCCACTGGACCACCAGGGAAGCCCTATTTTCATCCATCTTTATTCTCCCATTGCAGTGGCCTCTCTAGTTACAGAGCACCAGCTCTGGGCACATGCATTCCCAAGCGCTGGCTCGTAATTGGACACACCAGTCCAGCTGCTCCGCAGCATGTGGGAACTTCCCAGGCTAGGGATTGAACCGACGCCCCTTTCACTGCAAGGTGGACTCTTCACCCACTGGACCACCAGGGAAGCCCTGGAAATGAAACACTCTTATCTGTCTTAAAGCAGCATCCGATGGGATAATGACACGACACTGCATCAGATGCGTGTCTAAGTTACTCCTCGGCTAAAAGCCTCTGCAGCACAGGACTTAGAGCACATGCCACTATACATGACTATATGTGAGACCATGTGTGTCACCATACGTGCCAACACGACTCCATAGGTAACTCCACATGCCACTGTATGTAATACTCTATGTAATTCTATATGCAACTATATACGTAACTATATGTGGCTATTATTTAAATCTCTACACAACTATATATAACTCTATATGTAGCTTATATAACACTATGTGTAACTAGATATGTAACTATATGTGTAATTATATGTGACTCCATATGTAACTATATGTAACTGTGATTATAACTATATGCAACTATATATGCCACTATATATAATTCTATATGTAAGTGTACATAACTCTATATGTAACTATATGTAACACCATATGTAACTAGATATGTAACTATATGTGACTATGTGTGACTCTATATGTTACTCTATATGTGACGATGTGACTCTATGTGTAACCATATATGTGACTCTATATGTGACACTGTATTTGACTCCACAGGTAAGCATATATTTCTATGTGTGACTCTATGTAACTATATATGTAACTGCATGTATAACTATACACCACTACATAACACTAAAGAGCAGTATACAAGTGAGAACGCCAACAAAGGTAATCACTTGTATGCAAGTCCTGACATCACCCAATCACCAGCATCACCCAGAATAAGAAGCCCCATCCAAACAATAAACACCAACAGATGTAACTCAAAGTCTGGGAAAAGGAAATCCCAAACAGAGTCAGTTTTAAAAAATTAATAATAACAATGAAACGGCAGAGAAATACCACACAAGCGAAGAAACAATCCACAAACACACAAGATCAAATTAATGAAGAGAATTTGGACAAACTTTCTGAAAGTGATTTCAGAAGAATGATAGTAAAGATGATCAAAGACACTGAAAACAGAATTTCAGAGAAATTGCAAGATACAACTAACACACTGAATAAAGAAATACAAGAACTTACCAAAAAAGTAACAGAGACAAACAATTCAATTGCTGAACTGAAAAACACTGTAGAAGGAATCAAGAGCAGAGTATCTGAGACAGAAGACCGGATAAGTGAGCTGGAAGATAAAATGGTGGAAGTAACTGCTGAAAAACAGACTCTAGCTCAAAGAATGAAAAGAGCAGAGGACAGCCTCAGAGACCTCTGGGATAATATCAAACGCACCAATATTCGAATTATAGGGGTTCCAGAAGAATAAGAAAAAGACCATACGTTTGGCCAACACGACCTCCATAGGTAACTCCACATGCCACTGTATGTAATACTCTATGTAATTCTATATGCAACTATATACGTAACTATATGTGGCTATTATTTAAATCTCTACACAACTATATATAACTCTATATGTAGCTTATATAACACTATGTGTAACTAGATATGTAACTATATGTGTAATTATATGTGACTCCATATGTAACTATATGTAACTGTGATTATAACTATATGCAACTATATATGCCACTATATATAATTCTATATGTAAGTGTACATAACTCTATATGTAACTATATGTAACACCATATGTAACTAGATATGTAACTATATGTGACTATGTGTGACTCTATATGTTACTCTATATGTGACGATGTGACTCTATGTGTAACCATATATGTGACTCTATATGTGACACTGTATTTGACTCCACAGGTAAGCATATATTTCTATGTGTGACTCTATGTAACTATATATGTAACTGCATGTATAACTATACACCACTACATAACACTAAAGAGCAGTATACAAGTGAGAACGCCAACAAAGGTAATCACTTGTATGCAAGTCCTGACATCACCCAATCACCAGCATCACCCAGAATAAGAAGCCCCATCCAAACAATAAACACCAACAGATGTAACTCAAAGTCTGGGAAAAGGAAATCCCAAACAGAGTCAGTTTTAAAAAATTAATAATAACAATGAAACGGCAGAGAAATACCACACAAGCGAAGAAACAATCCACAAACACACAAGATCAAATTAATGAAGAGAATTTGGACAAACTTTCTGAAAGTGATTTCAGAAGAATGATAGTAAAGATGATCAAAGACACTGAAAACAGAATTTCAGAGAAATTGCAAGATACAACTAACACACTGAATAAAGAAATACAAGAACTTACCAAAAAAGTAACAGAGACAAACAATTCAATTGCTGAACTGAAAAACACTGTAGAAGGAATCAAGAGCAGAGTATCTGAGACAGAAGACCGGATAAGTGAGCTGGAAGATAAAATGGTGGAAGTAACTGCTGAAAAACAGACTCTAGCTCAAAGAATGAAAAGAGCAGAGGACAGCCTCAGAGACCTCTGGGATAATATCAAACGCACCAATATTCGAATTATAGGGGTTCCAGAAGAATAAGAAAAAAAGAAAGGCTATGAGAAAATTTTTGAAGAGATTATAGTTGAAAATTTCCCCACCATGGGAAAAGAAATAGTCAATCAAGTCCAAGAAGCATATGAGACTCTATACGTAACCATACATGTGACTCCATATGTGACTGTGTAATATACATGTAATTGTATGTGTAACTCTATGGGTGACTCTATAGGTGACTCTGTGTAACTCTATATAACCCTCCATGTAACGAAATGGAACTATATGTATAAGCACATGCATAACTAGATACTCAACTATATATGTAACTACACATGTAACTATACATGTAACTATATATAGCTATGTGTAACTATATATATATAACTGACTCTATATGGGACCATATATGAGACTCTATATGGGCCTCTATAATGTAACTGTATATAACTATATATGTGACTATATGTAACCATATCAGTGACTCTATGTGTAACTGTATATGCAGCTCTATGGGTAACTATATATGTGACTCTACATGTTACTGTATTTGTAACTCTATATATGACACTGTGTGTGATTCTATGTGACTATGTAATTATGCAACCATATATATGACTCTATTGGTAACCACATATATTACTATAGGTAACTTCATATGTGAATATATATGTAACCACAAATAACTATATAGAGAAATACCACACAAGCGAAGAAACAATCCACAAACACACAAGATCAAATTAATGAAGAGAATTTGGACAAACTTTCTGAAAGTGATTTCAGAAGAATGATAGTAAAGATGATCAAAGACACTGAAAACAGAATTTCAGAGAAATTGCAAGATACAACTAACACACTGAATAAAGAAATACAAGAACTTACCAAAAAAGTAACAGAGACAAACAATTCAATTGCTGAACTGAAAAACACTGTAGAAGGAATCAAGAGCAGAGTATCTGAGACAGAAGACCGGATAAGTGAGCTGGAAGATAAAATGGTGGAAGTAACTGCTGAAAAACAGACTCTAGCTCAAAGAATGAAAAGAGCAGAGGACAGCCTCAGAGACCTCTGGGATAATATCAAACGCACCAATATTCGAATTATAGGGGTTCCAGAAGAATAAGAAAAAAAGAAAGGCTATGAGAAAATTTTTGAAGAGATTATAGTTGAAAATTTCCCCACCATGGGAAAAGAAATAGTCAATCAAGTCCAAGAAGCATATGAGACTCTATACGTAACCATACATGTGACTCCATATGTGACTCTGTAATATACATGTAATTGTATGTGTAACTCTATGGGTGACTCTATAGGTGACTCTGTGTAACTCTATATAACCCTCCATGTAACGAAATGGAACTATATGTATAAGCACATGCATAACTAGATACTCAACTATATATGTAACTACACATGTAACTATACATGTAACTATATATAGCTATGTGTAACTATATATATATAACTGACTCTATATGGGACCATATATGAGACTCTATATGGGCCTCTATAATGTAACTGTATATAACTATATATGTGACTATATGTAACCATATCAGTGACTCTATGTGTAACTGTATATGCAGCTCTATGGGTAACTATATATGTGACTCTACATGTTACTGTATTTGTAACTCTATATATGACACTGTGTGTGATTCTATGTGACTATGTAATTATGCAACCATATATATGACTCTATTGGTAACCACATATATTACTATAGGTAACTTCATATGTGAATATATATGTAACCACAAATAACTATATATGTAACTAGATGGGACTGTATATGTAACTATGTCCGTAACAGCATATTTGACTCTATGGGTGACTATACAAGTGATTATATGGGACCATATATGTGACTCTATAGGTGACTGGGTATGTGACCAGACAGGCAGTTATACAATTGACTCCATATGCAGCTATATAGCAGGCCATATATATAACAGTATAGGTGGCCCTATAGGTGACCATATAGGTTACTACAGGTAGCTACATGTGTGACTATATATATAACCACAGAAAATTAAATATGGAACTAAATGGAACTAATATGTGACTATATCTATAACAGTATATGTGACTATAGGTGACTATGTGACCATATATTTGACTGTATATGTGACCATATAGATACTTATACAATTGACTCTATAGGTGACCATATATGTTACTATATTTAATGGTACCTGTGAATATATATGTAACCACAAATAACTATATATGTAACTAGATGGGACTGTATATGTAACTATGTCCGTAACAGCATATTTGACTCTATGGGTGACTATACAAGTGATTATATGGGACCATATATGTGACTCTATAGGTGACTGGGTATGTGACCAGACAGGCAGTTATACAATTGACTCCATATGCAGCTATATAGCAGGCCATATATATAACAGTATAGGTGGCCCTATAGGTGACCATATAGGTTACTACAGGTAGCTACATGTGTGACTATATATATAACCACAGAAAATTAAATATGGAACTAAATGGAACTAATATGTGACTATATCTATAACAGTATATGTGACTATAGGTGACTATGTGACCATATATTTGACTGTATATGTGACCATATAGATACTTATACAATTGACTCTATAGGTGACCATATATGTTACTATAGTTAATGGTACCTGTGACTATGTATACAACCATAAATAACTATATACATAACTAAATGGAACTACATGTGTAACTGTATCTGTAATTGCATATGTAACTCTACAGGTGCCTATGTACACTCTATACATAACCATACATGTGAATGTGACCATATGCATAACTCTATAGGTGACTCTATAGATGGCTCTATGTGTGACCATATATGTGACTCTAGATAACCATACATGTAACTGTATGAGTGACTATGTATGTAACTATATATGTGTCCACACAGGCACCCAACTATGTGACTATATAGGTGTCTCTATAAGGTGCACAAATATGCAACAGTACAGGGGACTCTATAGGCATCTGACCCCATAGGCAACTCTGTAGGTGACCCTATAGGTAACTATACATACAGGTGACTCTAGAGGTGACCGCATGTGTGACATGTGAATATATATATATATAAAACCACATGTTGACTCTATAGGTTACCGTACAGCTGACCTTATAGGTGGCTCAATATGTGACCATATAGGTGACTGTATACGTGACAATATATGTGAGTATATGAGTGATGGGCTATGTTAGAGGCATAGGTACTTCGCCCAACAAGGTAACTGTGTTAGTCAAAGGCAGAATCTCAACTTGAACTCTGGCCTGGCTAATGCCTCTAAAATGCCTTACAGGTGACACTATGGGGGACCCTATAGGTGGTTTTATAGGTGTCCATATAGATGACTCCATAGGTTACTCTATAGTTGACCACATAGAAGACTCTATAGGTTTCCACATGTGTGACTCTACAGGTGGTACTATAGATGACCATATATGTAACTATGCAGGTGACCGTATGTGTGACTACACAGGTGGCTCTATGTGTAACCATATAGGTGACTCTATA
This sequence comes from Tragulus kanchil, assembly GCA_022376925.1. Lineage (NCBI taxonomy): Eukaryota > Metazoa > Chordata > Mammalia > Artiodactyla > Tragulidae > Tragulus > Tragulus kanchil. The sequence continues at coordinate 264,590,057 of JAIOJX010000004.1, read as the reverse complement.
GGTAACCACATGTGACGATGTGTAGCCATATATGACTATATGTGTGGCCATCTATGTTAGAAGGGTAGGGACTTTGCCCAATAGGATAACTGAGCTAGTAAGAGGCAGAATCTAAACTTGAACCCTGGTCTGGCTAATGCCTCTAAACTGCCCAGGCTTAACTACCTGCTCTACTACAGTGATTCTCAAAGGTGCGGTCCCTGGACCAGCAGCTTCAGGATCACCTGAAACTGTGTTAAAATGCACAGTCTTAGACTTACTGAGTCAGAAGCAACGGGCATGGGGCCCAGGAACCTGTGCTCCAACAGATCCTCCAGGTAATTCTGCTGCTTACTAAAGGTTGAGAATTATTGTTCTACTGAACTGAAAATTTGCCTAAAAGGCCACATTCTACTTATTTAACCATATATTTTTTTTATTTGAAAGTACATGATGGCTCCTTAATCCTTCCTCAAGGGGAGAAAGACAAATCCTAGATATGGAAAAGTCAGGTTTCCTGTCCCTTCCCTAACATAAGAAAGGTGATTCCTTGCTATTCTCAGTGAGGGAATAAGAGAGTTGCTACTTTAAATATAAATTATGGAAGCAAGAAGGAAAGAAATATGCTTTCTGAAGTATAGCTAAGCTGCTATGGTTAGACACGAGGACTTAATAGACCAAGAAGATATGCTTTCTGACCTTATAGGTGGCTCAATATGTGACCATATAGGTGACTGTATACGTGACAATATATGTGAGTATATGAGTGATGGGCTATGTTAGAGGCATAGGTACTGCCCAACAAGGTAACTGTGTTAGTCAAAGGCAGAATCTCAACTTGAACTCTGGCCTGGCTAATGCCTCTTAAATGCCTTACAGGTGACACTATGGGGGACCCTATAGGTGGTTTTATAGGTGTCCATATAGATGACTCCATAGGTTACTCTATAGTTGACCACATAGAAGACTCTATAGGTTTCCACATGTGTGACTCTACAGGTGGTACTATAGATGACCATATATGTAACTATGCAGGTGACCGTATGTGTGACTACACAGGTGGCTCTATGTGTAACCATATAGGTGACTCTATAGGTAACCACATGTGACGATGTGTAGCCATATATATGACTATATGTGTGGCCATCTATGTTAGAAGGGTAGGGACTTTGCCCAATAGGATAACTGAGCTAGTAAGAGGCAGAATCTAAACTTGAACCCTGGTCTGGCTAATGCCTCTAAACTGCCCAGGCTTAACTACCTGCTCTACTACAGTGATTCTCAAAGGTGCGGTCCCTGGACCAGCAGCTTCAGGATCACCTGAAACTGTGTTAAAATGCACAGTCTTAGACTTACTGAGTCAGAAGCAACGGGCATGGGGCCCAGGAACCTGTGCTCCAACAGATCCTCCAGGTAATTCTGCTGCTTACTAAAGGTTGAGAATTATTGTTCTACTGAACTGAAAATTTGCCTAAAAGGCCACATTCTACTTATTTAACCGTATATTTTTTTTATTTGAAAGTACATGATGGCTCCTTAATCCTTCCTCAAGGGGAGAAAGACAAATCCTAGATATGGAAAAGTCAGGTTTCCTGTCCCTTCCCTAACATAAGAAAGGTGATTCCTTGCTATTCTCAGTGAGGGAATAAGAGAGTTGCTACTTTAAATATAAATTATGGGGAAGCAAGAAGGAAAGAAATATGCTTTCTGAAGTATAGCTAAGCTGCTATGGTTAGACACGAGGACTTAATAGACCAAGAAGATCCTGAAGTTCCCTCGGAGCCTTTAATACTAATAGCACTATGCACTATGTCTACTTAATCGAAGTAGTTAAAATAAAAATCCTGCCCACATGCACACTTAAAAAAAGAAAATACACCCCTCAGCCTTATAAATAAACATATCAATGGAAATACGGCTTCCAAGGTAGCATGATCAATGACAGTTATCTTCAGCGTTCTTTGGTTTAAAAATAAAAATCCTTTTAGGCTGGTAGCTCAGGCTGCCTAGAATGTGACCTTGGTCTTTTCAAGTTTATCTTTAGTCCAGAGCACCATGCAGATCTGCATATCAGTCGGTAATCTCTTTACTTTCTTCCTGCCTGTGAATTTTAAACTCAGCCATCATTCACTCCAAGGTCTCCGGGGAGACTTGGGGCCAGTCACGTCCAGGGGCCTTCACGAGGTCACAGGGGTAAATATGTGAGTCCCGTCTAAAACAGGAGGACATCTCCACAGGCTCAGCCCTGAGGAAGGTAACGAGTGGCTTTTAAGGTCTAGAGAAATGAAGTCAAACTGGCACTGCCTTACTTCACACATGTGTGAAAACAGCAGAGCTCGCTCATCGACTCCACACCAACGGCAACATGACTACATTCCACTTGCTCGTCTTGACCAAATCCAGAGTGCCTGGACTGGCATAGGTGATGTATTCCGTTATCTGAGATTGCTCTTGGATATCTGGGTCTACATGTGTTTTACTTTCTCCCCTTGGTTCTTCCAGAAGGAACCGTAGAGAGTGCTCCAACAGATCCTCCAGGTAATTCTGCTGCTTACAAATGTTTTCTACTGAACTGAAAATTTGCCTAAAAGGCCACATTCTACTTATTTAACCTATATTTTTTTATTTGAAAGTACATGATGGCTCCTTAATCCTTCCTCAAGGGGAGAAAGACAAATCCTAGATATGGAAAAGTCAGGTTTCCTGTCCCTTCCCTAACATAAGAAAGGTGATTCCTTGCTATTCTCAGTGAGGGAATAAGAGAGTTGCTACTTTAAATATAAATTAGGGGGAAGCAAGAAGGAAAGAAATATGCTTTCTGAAGTATAGCTAAGCTGCTATGGTTAGACACGAGGACTTAATAGACCAAGAAGATCCTGAAGTTCCCTCGGAGCCTTTAATACTAATAGCACTATGCACTATGTCTACTTAATCGAAGTAGTTAAAATAAAAATCCTGCCCACATGCACACTTAAAAAAAGAAAATACACCCTCAGCCTTATAAATAAACATATCAATGGAAATACGGCTTCCAAGGTAGCATGATCAATGACAGTTATCTTCAGCGTTCTTTGGTTTAAAAATAAAAATCCTTTTAGGCTGGCAGCTCAGGCTGCCTAGAATGTGACCTTGGTCTTTTCAAGTTTATCTTTAGTCCAGAGCACCATGCAGATCTGCATATCAGTCGGTAATCTCTTTACTTTCTTCCTGCCTGTGAATTTTAAACTCAGCCATCATTCACTCCAAGGTCTCCGGAGAGACTTGGGGCCAGTCACGTCCAGGGGCCTTCACGAGGTCACAGGGGTAAATATGTGAGTCCCGTCTAAAACAGGAGGACATCTCCACAGGCTCAGCCCTGAGGAAGGTAACGAGTGGCTTTTAAGGTCTAGAGAAATGAAGTCAAACTGGCACTGCCTTACTTCACACATGTGTGAAAACAGCAGAGCTCGCTCATCGACTCCACACCAACGGCAACATGACTACATTCCACTTGCTCGTCTTGACCAAATCCAGAGTGCCTGGACTGGCATAGGTGATGTATTCCGTTATCTGAGATTGCTCTTGGATATCTGGGTCTACATGTGTTTTACTTTCTCCCCTTGGTTCTTCCAGAAGGAACCGTAGAGAGGCAGTGAGCTAATGGATGAAGTCAGCATCCACCCAGGTGGACTTCACTAGCCCCTCTCCTGCAGCACACCTGAGTGAGCACTGAGGAATGGAGGAAGCCCAAGGACTGGAAGAGGCCACCCAGAAGCCACCGCACGTCTGGAGAGTTACTATACTCTAGTTTCTATTAGTGAAACCCTCCATTGAATGCTATGTCCCATAACTTTAGAGGGAAAACTAGAGAAGATTCCTCCACCCCCCTGCAAAGAAAAAAAGAAACTAAAATAGCAGACTTTTGACACTTTTGTTAATTCAGCATACAAAAAAGGGGGCTAAGACCTACTAACTGAACTTAAGTGCCGTCTATCAAAGATTCTTCCATCCTTTATTCATTGCCTTACTCATTATGAAAAGAGCCAAAACGTATGCCAGATAATACCCAGAAAATGCCAACCACCTCCAGGTATCCTTCCCCAGGCCCCCAAAAGCCAAATATGAATAAAAAGCAGGCTGCATTCTGACTGACATGAGTGAAACCACCAGAAGACCTGACTACTGAAACACACTCCCAAAGAAGGCGTGGACGGGCGCCAGTGCACAGGCTGGGCTGCACACCATCCAGTCAAGCACTGGAGGTCACAGTGAAGACCTTGTGAGAGCTCTTCCATCTCTGGTTGATAATTAAATTCATGATATGAAGTTGAACAAAAAATGATCTCTGCCAAATATCTTCTCTAACCAACGTAAGACAGCTACTAAAATTTCATTTACTAAAAGACCAATAAAAAAGTCAGTTGTAAAAGGGAACGCAAACACCTTGTTGCAAATACACGCTACTGGTATTTTATGAACATTATTAACTCATTAAATCTCTCTCACAGTCTTGGGACACTCAGTCACAACTTTTTGAATGTAACCAATGACATCCAAACATGGTGGGTTTAATTTTAAGTTTTTGTCTATTGATAGATGCCTGATACTGTTCAGTCAACAACCTGGCTACACAGGAAGTGGTATTTAATGATCCAAGTGTGACTCACCCTTGCCATATCCACCAAGAAGTTCTCAAATAGCTTCCAGATGTGGTTACTTGTGTAGATTTCCTTCATTTCCACCTCCGTGTCAACGTAACAGTGATTAACAAAATTCACATATGCAATTTTGACCTGTGAAAGTTTCAAATATGAAAGACTGTGAGTTTTTTCTTTATTCTTCATTTTCAAGTATTATGAAGGGTTAAATAAAATTCTTATTTCCCATAAGAATTATAGTATGCTTTGTGTCTACCCAAGAGATCATTCCCGTCCCTGTGTTTACTAAACACTCCATCCCTTGACCCAAGGTAAACATATGACCTAGGATTCTATTCCCCTGGCCCCTGTTGATTGGTGTGAGAATGTAAATTTCATGTAAACCAAGTCTTACATATTTGCCACACCAGGAGTCAAAATTGTTCCTTTTCACTCTCAAACTGTAACCTATTTTAAAGACTAAAGCACCAGTGTTTTAGTTTTTTTCTTAACATGAAAAAAAAAAACCTGCTCCCGTTCTGTCTCCTTCCCTCTTTTCCCTCCTTCCACTCTCTTACCTCCCCCACCTCTCTTCCCCATGCCTGTCTCTGTCATTTATTCATATTCCTTCTCTCTCTCTCTCCCTCTTTCTCACTGTCAAAATGGAACAAGGTAAACCTGAAATCCAATATTGTGACTACAGACAGACCCAGTTGTTACTCTCATTGAGTTTATAGACTTGGTAAAGAATGTGAAGCCTACAGACATTTGTTAACTAATGAAATTCAAATGTCAAATTGTTGACTCTTACAGGCACTACTAATGGAAGCCAGGAGGGTCTTTTATTGAAGAAGTAATGCTTGAACCAAGATCTGAAGGATGAAGAGGGGTGAAGTACATGAATACAGAAGGTTCAAGTGGCGTGCCAGAGGGAACTGACCAGCCAGAATGAGGACCTCAAGTGAAGACAGACCCTGTGGATTTCATCTTGACACTATGCTTCCTTCCTTTGCTACCTTACTTCAAGTCAATCAAGGCATGAAGCAGTCTTGGTTTGAGGTGTCAACAATTCCCCAAATTTTCACAGAAATATACTTTCAAGTCCATCATTATGTAGGACTATTATTTGGAAGTAGGGAAGTTAACCTAACCTTATATCTTTTTAAGTTACTGTGATTTAAAATGTTTGGATTTAACAGATGACACATTTGCAAACTCTGCAACAATACACAGCAACAGTAGGAAAAAAAGAAATTATTGTAATATACATTCCTAGAAGCCTCATTAATCCTCCTGGCAGACAACCAGTCTCTAATGAGTTTCTTCTCTGCCTGTCATGCCAGCCTAGGATGCAGAGCAAAAGAGGCTGTGTGAATCAAGCAAAATGTATCTCCACGTTTCCAGGAAAGCATCTCTTCTGTAAAGCAAAGGTAAACCTAGAGAGTCTCACAGTGGTCCTGCAGGGCCATCCTGGCCTCTAGTATAGATGGCTGTGAATTATTCATGAAGCATCTACTTTATGGTCAAAACCACACTGGAGGGGACCAGTAAATTCTTCAGTTTGATCACCATCCCATACCTAGAAATTCCTGTAGAAGCTTCTAGAAAACTAACAGTGGATATCCCTTTAAAAGGCTTCTCATCCTTTATAGTTCTTTGTAGAACAAAAAAGTAAGTTTTAATGATTTTTAAGTTTTCCTAATTATATAGCTAGGTATCATTCCTTGGCCAAGTGTGTCATTATACCTAATCACAGGAGGACTCTGGCCATGGATTAAAAATTAAACACAGCCCTGAAGCTGCTGAGCTTTGCTCCAGGCTCACCTCAGGGATGCAGTCCTCGTGGGTGACCACCCTCACTATGTCGTCCAGGGGCAGAAGGGAGTTGCACTTGATCTCAGTGTAGACATTCTTGCCCTCTGTGCATGCGGCCAGCAGTTCCACAAGGGTGACGTGGTAGGCTAAGGGGCCGCACTCGTCTCCTCGGTCTCTCTCTGAACACATCATGTGGAGAAGGACGGGGAACGAGGCTCTGTCGTTGTAAAATATCAGCACGTCTTCACCCCCGTTTATCAACTGAAAGGAAAATGAGAAAGTCTACATAGCGGTCCAAATACACATCCTTGCAGTTACTTCCAAAGGTTTGGTCTATCTGGAAGCGTGTGCCTTTCTTTATAAAACCACAGATACGGAAGGCAGAACTATACCAAGACAGGATGGTAAAAAGACTCTAGTCATGCGGAAGTCATTAACTATGAATGCTATCAGAACCAGAGGAGGAGACAGGAGAGTGGGGGATGGCAGTGAGCACAGACAGCACAGAGTTAGCCACTGAAAGTAAACCTGCAAAATATTCAGATACAGTGACTTCCTTCTACTTCAAACAGCAGACTTTCACTGCTGAGCAGGAGATATCTTGTAAGTCCAATTTTATTATGAATTGAAATACCCCGACCCATGCCAGCCTAGGATGCAGAGCAAGAGGCTGTGTGAATCAAGCAAAATGTATCTCCACGTTTCCAGGAAAGCATCTCTTCTGTAAAGCAAAGGTAAACCTAGAGAGTCTCACAGTGGTCCTGCAGGGCCATCCTGGCCTCTAGTATAGATGGCTGTGAATTATTCATGAAGCATCTACTTTATGGTCAAAACCACACTGGAGGGGACCAGTAAATTCTTCAGTTTGATCACCATCCCATACCTAGAAATTCCTGTAGAAGCTTCTAGAAAACTAACAGTGGATATCCCTTTAAAAGGCTTCTCATCCTTTATAGTTCTTTGTAGAACAAAAAAGTAAGTTTTAATGATTTTTAAGTTTTCCTAATTATATAGCTAGGTATCATTCCTTGGCCAAGTGTGTCATTATACCTAATCACAGGAGGACTCTGGCCATGGATTAAAAATTAAACACAGCCCTGAAGCTGCTGAGCTTTGCTCCAGGCTCACCTCAGGGATGCAGTCCTCGTGGGTGACCACCCTCACTATGTCGTCCAGGGGCAGAAGGGAGTTGCACTTGATCTCAGTGTAGACATTCTTGCCCTCTGTGCATGCGGCCAGCAGTTCCACAAGGGTGACGTGGTAGGCTAAGGGGCCGCACTCGTCTCCTCGGTCTCTCTCTGAACACATCATGTGGAGAAGGACGGGGAACGAGGCTCTGTCGTTGTAAAATATCAGCACGTCTTCACCCCCGTTTATCAACTGAAAGGAAAATGAGAAAGTCTACATAGCGGTCCAAATACACATCCTTGCAGTTACTTCCAAAGGTTTGGTCTATCTGGAAGCGTGTGCCTTTCTTTATAAAACCACAGATACGGAAGGCAGAACTATACCAAGACAGGATGGTAAAAAGACTCTAGTCATGCGGAAGTCATTAACTATGAATGCTATCAGAACCAGAGGAGGAGACAGGAGAGTGGGGGATGGCAGTGAGCACAGACAGCACAGAGTTAGCCACTGAAAGTAAACCTGCAAAATATTCAGATACAGTGACTTCCTTCTACTTCAAACAGCAGACTTTCACTGCTGAGCAGGAGATATCTTGTAAGTCCAATTTTATTATGAATTGAAATACCCCCCGACCCCTTCCATAGTGATGGAGTACGTAAGCTGGTGCACTGGCCAAAACGCCAGTCTCCAAGAATTTGGAGATGCGTGTGCTGTGGATAGGGGTAGGGGATGGAGGGAAAAGCAGAGATGGGATAGAGCAATAGAGAGAAAAATACAAGTTCTAAAAAACAGAGACACAAAGAGTGGATAAGCAGGGGACTTGAGGACATAAATTTTCCTTCCTGTTTTTTTTTTTTTTTTTTTAATGTAACTTTAGTGGAGATTCCAGTAGGTGGTAATTTGATTGCTTAATCACCATCATGTCTTATTGTCTATTGGCAGGAGGAGCTATATTATTATTTTATTAAGGAATCCCCTTTGACTGTCATGAGGCCCAGGCTGAATTAACGGTGATGAACTCTGACGGAACAACCCCCACTCCTGACTTCGTCACCACTGTCTTCTCTCTCCACCTCAGCTGGGGAGGTAGGTTCATGACGTCTCAAGCCCTGCCCCCCTGCTCCTGGAAGATGCCAGAGTCAATCCTCTAAGAGGCTTTGGCAGAGAAGACAACAATTGTCTTCTCAGGAGACAAACCCCAGATAGCAACCCCGAACCACAGACAGGTCAGGACCTGAGCAGGCTTCAATGCTTACTATTACAGCACCAATTTTCTAACCCCAAGGGGAAATATTTTGATGAGCAACACAGATTACATCATTTTTTCTCTATTTTATTTGAATTGATATCATATTTAAATTGCTAAGAAAATTAGCCTACACTGAAAGTTTCATTGAAAGAGAATGTATATGTCAAAAGTATATACATTAACATAACGCTTTACACATGGAAACATTTCCCCTAATAAATGTCATAAGACTGGCTCAACTATTTGCTGTTTTCCCATTTTAATTCCTCATGTGATGATTTTCCAAAGTCAAATTAACTTCCACATTTCTAGGCAATGAAGAACTAAGATGAATGCAAATAGAGATAAGAGGCAAACCTCACATGTTTACAATGCTGCTTAAATGTTTAATAACACTAATTTACATTAAAAATCCAGGTCTTGGGCTTCCCTGGTGGCCCAGTGGGCAAGGACACCACCTTGCAGTGCAGGGAGCGCCAGTTCAGTCCCTGGCCTGGGAAGATCCCGCGTGCCGCAGCACGGCTGGACCAATGTGTCCAACTACCGAGCCAGAGCTCTGAAGTGCATGCGCCCAGAGCCAGTGCTCTGTGGCGAGAAAGGCTGCTGCGATGGGAGGCCCACATAGGCCAGAGAACAAAGATGGATGGAAATAAATAAACGAAAGATCAATAGAAGTGGCCAAAAAATCACGTCTTTAAGCTGAATTAATTTTGAAGTTTCTATGGGGTAAAAGGGACTCACATTGTATCAACAGAGAAATTACCGTCATTCCCAAATTTAAAATTTATAATTATGTAAAGTCCCCCAAATCAATAGAATCTACTATGTAACTGTAGCGATGGTTGAAAGTTGTCCTAATCCATACAGACCTTTACAAAATCATTAGGTCACAGAGCAAAGATTTACCCAAATAGGTTCAAACTATTCTCCAAAGTGGGCTTCCCAGATGGTGCTAGTGGTCAAGAACCTGCCTGCCAATGCAGGAGACCTAAGAGATGGAGATTTGATCCCTGGGTTGGGAAGATCCCCCGGAGGAGGGCATGGCAACCCACTCTAGTCTTCTTGCCTGGAGAATCCCGTGGACAAAGGAGCCTGGCTGGCTACAGTTCATAGGGTCGGACAGATTTAGACGCGAATGAAGGGACTTAGCACACACGCATTTGACAAAGCATCACTTGGTTCCGAGTGAGTAATTCAAATTCACTGCATAAATCTGGCTCAATGCCATGTATCATAATGAAATGGGCAAAATAAATGAAGTACCTTAACAACTGCTTTTCTTACACTTTTAACTTTTAAATAGCCGAGTTTCCATATGTAAAAACTCACTGACAGATCATTTCTATGCATTTCATTCCCTTCAAAGTCTTCTGTAAATAGTAGAATAACCCCTTCTGCCTTAAATGTTTAATCAACCATTTTAATTTGAGAAATTAAGAGGCAAACCTCACATGTTTACAATGCTGCTTAAATGTTTAATAACACTAATTTACATTAAAAATCCAGGTCTTGGGCTTCCCTGGTGGCCCAGTGGGCAAGGACACCACCTTGCAGTGCAGGGAGCGCCAGTTCAGTCCCTGGCCTGGGAAGATCCCGCGTGCCGCAGCACGGCTGGACCAATGTGTCCAACTACCGAGCCAGAGCTCTGAAGTGCATGCGCCCAGAGCCAGTGCTCTGTGGCGAGAAAGGCTGCTGCGATGGGAGGCCCACATAGGCCAGAGAACAAAGATGGATGGAAATAAATAAACGAAAGATCAATAGAAGTGGCCAAAAAATCACGTCTTTAAGCTGAATTAATTTTGAAGTTTCTATGGGGTAAAAGGGACTCACATTGTATCAACAGAGAAATTACCGTCATTCCCAAATTTAAAATTTATAATTATGTAAAGTCCCCCAAATCAATAGAATCTACTATGTAACTGTAGCGATGGTTGAAAGTTGTCCTAATCCATACAGACCTTTACAAAATCATTAGGTCACAGAGCAAAGATTTACCCAAATAGGTTCAAACTATTCTCCAAAGTGGGCTTCCCAGATGGTGCTAGTGGTCAAGAACCTGCCTGCCAATGCAGGAGACCTAAGAGATGGAGATTTGATCCCTGGGTTGGGAAGATCCCCCGGAGGAGGGCATGGCAACCCACTCTAGTCTTCTTGCCTGGAGAATCCCGTGGACAAAGGAGCCTGGCTGGCTACAGTTCATAGGGTCGGACAGATTTAGACGCGAATGAAGGGACTTAGCACACACGCATTTGACAAAGCATCACTTGGTTCCGAGTGAGTAATTCAAATTCACTGCATAAATCTGGCTCAATGCCATGTATCATAATGAAATGGGCAAAATAAATGAAGTACCTTAACAACTGCTTTTCTTACACTTTTAACTTTTAAATAGCCGAGTTTCCATATGTAAAAACTCACTGACAGATCATTTCTATGCATTTCATTCCCTTCAAAGTCTTCTGTAAATAGTAGCGAATAACACCCATTCTATCTTCTAGGAATTTGAAAAGCAGAGTTTAATCCATTTTTGTTATATATTGAAATTTTTAAAAATAAAATTTGATCACTTGCATTCTAAACAATCTATAACATTTCACAGGATTTTACCCATTATTTAAAATATGCAAATTATTAAGGATTCAAAAGAAAAACACACTCCTAGAAAAGTGTAACATCGACTTACGATACGTTACTTCACTATATCTAAGCAAAATTTATGCTTAATTAGTCGTACTAAATTATCACTCTAAATTGACAGAAAACCCATATTTGAGCATATTGTTTACGTGAGGCTGGCAAAGTGCAAACGGAGAACATACCTCTGTCATGACCATATCCTGGCATTTCTTCACATATTTACCATCGGCTTTGACGATTGTCTGCAGAAACCTCAGGTACTCCACGTGGCGGCCGTGGGTCTCGATGCAGTGCACGAGGTGCTGGACCACTCGCTCGCTAATTTCATTGCACAGATGGTAATTGTTCATGAAGATGTGCCGCATGGTTTCTGCTTCCAGGAGCTACACACAGAGGAATGTGCCCTTGTAATGCTGACAAGCTGAGTTTTCTATTTTATAGTAAGACTTAACCAACTACCCAGTTTGTGATCAGTTTTCTATATTATACAAAATTGTGGTGAGTTTTCTGTGCAAGTCTTCCACAAGATGCAAAATGATTAGCCAGCATTAAAAAAAAAAAAAAAACTGAGCTCACCAAGGAATTTAGTTGGAAAAGGGAGCTTATTATGAAGGTCAACATGTTGGCAACGGTATTCTTGAGATTAATTTAATTATGCAGCATTTAAACATGGCTCCTCTTAGTATTCACAACATGTTTTACAGAGCAGAGTTAACTCCACCTTCAGGTTTCGCATATTTACTTACTCCTTCCTCGTGGCATTGCAGTTAGCTTTTGCCCAATCATATCTTTTTCCTAAGGTTAAACTATGTGTCTCCTCGAGAACTGTCATCTGCAGGACAGATCTGTGCAATTTTTCAAGTTTCTTTACACATTTCCTCAATGGAAATAAAAGATACTCACTTTCAGGAGAAGAACATTTACAAAGAATAACATGAGGTGATGAAGAGGAGCAGAGGCCCTCCCAGACAGGGCTAGTGCAAAGACCCCAACCACTGACGAGGAGACGGAAGAGACACAGGTTCAGTCCCAGGGCCGGGAAGATCCCCTGGAGGAGGGCATGGCCACCCACTATGGTACTCCTGCCTGGAGGATCCCACAGACAGAGGAACCTGGTGGACTACTGCCCACGGGGTCTCAAAGAGTGGACACGACCTAGCACGCACAGGGAATAAAAATCTACCCACCGACAGTGCTCAAGAAATGACATGGACACACTAGTTATTAGAGGTCACTCAGATACTCACCCCAGGCGTCAAGAACAAGTTCAGGTGTTTATGGAGAAGAACTTGATTCTGTGGATTGCCCCGACAGAAATTCTGCAGGAACGTGTGGGCCAGATTCATTACTTCATTCATCTTCTCATCATTCTGGAAGTTAAAAAGTAGCCCGTGATATGGAGATACTTACGGAGCCAAAATACGATCAAAGAGTCTGTTTTTTCACATATGCATTTTTTTCTGTTTCCTTCACCATTTCATGCTCCCCATCTGGGTGGGTCTAGACCTCTCCCCATTCTACAGGTATCTCTCCCTTCTCTCTATCCTGTCATCCATTCTGCTCCGCTGTTTGGTTCTGCGTCCCCTTCCATTTCACAGTCCCTCTCGCACCGTCTCCAGTCTTCCTACTTGTCCACGACCATTCTCCATCCCTGTACAAAGCCACCCCTCCTCCCCTGCCTCCATCCCACACCTCCTCTCTCCCCCGGCCTCCCTTCTCCTCACACCTCCTTTGCCCACCTCCTCTCTCTCTGGTCTCCTCTCTCCCCCACTCTGCTCCCTTCTGTCCTGCAACCTCTAATCCCTGTCTATTCTTTCCTCTGTTGGAATTAGCTTCTTCCAGTGTTTCTCTGTACCTGGAGCTTCCTGTTCCTTTTGCTTTCTGAATTTCCCGTTTCTTCCTCATCTCTTTCCTCCTCTTTCTCCAGCTCCTTCTTTTATTCTTCTCCAGGCATCTATCCCTCCTCCTCAGACTCCTTCTGCTCCTCCTCTTCTGCTCTCCTCCCATGTGCTCCTGATTTGTCTCCACTCACCTGCCCGCTCTTTCCCACTTTGTGTGTGTGTGTGTGTGTGTGTAGATATGATTGCGTTAGTCAAAAAGTTCATTCAGTTTTTTGTAGAGCGGCTTACAAAAATATCAAACAATTTTATGGACACCTCAATATTTCTGACCTTCCCTCTAGCCTCCCCTTTCTTTCTCTGTACCTCCTTCTTTTGCTACTTCCTTTGTCTCTCTATTGCATCTCATTCTTTTCCTTTTTTTCTGCTTTCTGCCCTCCTCTTTCCCCTACCCTCTTTGTCCTCCTCTTTCTTAACACACATATGCTTAGGTTGTTGTCTCATTCACTGCCATTTTCCAAAAAGTCCTATGACAAAGGACCTCATTGCTAAAAACTGTGGCAGTAAGAAACTTAAGTCTCAAAACTCATAAAGAATGCAAAGGCTCTTTCTTAAAAGTGATCTTTTAAAATACCACTGAAACAACCTAAAATTTGGGGGGTAGGTCATGTGGTCAGTGTCCATTATACAAAATGAACTTATTTTTTGAGTTACAGTTTATATTAAAATAATCCAATTTTTCTTCTGAGAATCTATATTTTATGCCATCTATAACTCAACAAATAGTCTAAGATCATTAATAGACTCATTTCCTCATATTTAAAGTAGGGATGAACTAACAGGATTCATAATTATGTCCAAAAACTCCATTCCTAGCTTGAAGTTAGGAAGTTTTTCTTTATGGACACTGTGATGACCTAGACGGCTGGCACTGGTTGGGGAAGGGAAGCTCAGAGGCAGGAGATACATGCATACTTAGAGCTGATGCACACTGTTGCAAAGCAGAAACTCACACAACATTGTAAAGTGGTTATCCTCCACTTTACCAAAAATTACTCAAAAGGTTAAAAAAGAAAGTTTGATAAAAAATGGAACATTTACTTAGCTTCAAAGAGTCACGCCACAAAAGACTTATTACAAAGGAGCTCTGAGTGCTCCACAGTGAGAATCCTGGCAGACACTACCTTCATACCCAAGGAAACACCGCCAGTCATGAGGCAAATCAAAATCACACGCTGCCTGATAGGAAGCAGTGGGGAAAACTCAGTGTTACTTCTGTTATGTTCCTGCTAAAGACGCATAACTGAATCGAATCATGAGGAAACATCAGATGACCCAAATGAAGTGATGGTCTTCAAAATAGCTGGTCTGTCTTCAAAAGTGTCCGAGTCATGAGAGCTCTAGCATGATAAGATTTAAATGGATACCGAAGAGCACATGCTTCTGAAGAGGATCTTTTTGTCAAACAGGACGTGATGGGGATGATGGGAGACATGTGAATGGCATGTGAGGCTGAGGTGGGAGCTGAGTGCCATGCTCTTCCTCAGTCTAGAAGAGTGTTACGGGGTGAGGGTCACGGAGGACACACATGAAAGGGCTAAGGGGAAGTAGGCATCAGGTTGGCAGCTTAGTTGCAAAGCGTTCAAGAGAACAATTCTTTGTAACTATGCTATATGAAAATTGTATCAAAGTTAAAACCAGTACCTTAGAACTCACCTTTTCATAGGGGATCTGCAGCAGATCCAATACCACCGAATGGGCTCCCATATTTTTCAATAATCGTTGATGTTGATTCCGACACTTTTTATTCTGTACACAGAGTTTACTGAGCCTAATCAAAATCTTTCCAAAGAAGAGGAAAAGCGTTAAACATAGCAAATACAACCTTAGAGATAATAAACAGGCAAGACTTTTTTGCCATGCAAATATAAACACACATAAAAATATTTTGCATCTGCTGACCTCCTTTACAATCCGGTAGTTGTTGCTCTTATTGCTGTCAATCTGAGGTTTCTTCGTTCCGTCTTGCACTGGACTTAAAATGTTTGAGTCCTAAAATAAACACAAAAATGTATTTTGTGTTCTATACAGCTTCGTAGTACATTTATTTTCTTTGTAATAAATACAATGTACATTTTAAAATTATTTTGTGATGCATTTATTATTCAGTTTCAATATTTCCTTGGTACTTTTTAATCCCATAAAAAGCTCCTTGACTTTAAGGAGTCATGCAAGTAACCACTTTCCAATAACAACCAAATTACAAGATCTGGGATATCCCTGATTGCCCAGTGGAACTTCCTTCCAATGGAGGGGATGCAGGTTCAACCCCTGGTTTGAGGAAGTAAGAAGCCCCTCGTGCCGCAGGGGAAACCCAGTGCAGCCTACTGATAATTAACAAGTTAAGCTAGAAAGAAAAGGAGTAACAGGTAACATCAGTACATTTCCTTATGCTAAACATATCAGACCTATCATGATCTTCTATGGCAGAAAAAAGAATGGTAAAAATTCAGGGCACAGCAGGCAAAATTTCATTATCAGAGATAAACGGCAAGGAAAAAAAGACTGAGGAATATATCATAATGGTGGAAAAATACTTCAGAGACGGACAGGTTAGTATGGTATCCTTAAGAGTCATGGCTGGGGGCCAAACAGCTGTGTACAGTCCACGAAAATTAAAAAAAAGAAAAGAAAATTTAAATTAAAAATGATAATTAAAATTAATAAAGATGACCTAAAACATCAAAAACATTTTATTATAACAACAATTATCAGTAGCAGCACAGTAAGAGACAAATACTAGGGAGCGTACATATTTTACATACCCATTACTGGAGTCCCCATATGAACATAAAACACGTTACAATGTAGTATCTGAACATCCATTAATCCCTAAAACATACCTGGTACTAAACAATGGTGATGGATATAAAAGAAATCTTCCCACAAGAAATTACAGTCTACCTAGGAAAGCAGAGAGAAATACGGAAACAAAGATCTGAGCTGGGCAGAACTCACTCTTCACAGCGAGAGAAGGAGACTAGCTGTAGCTTTAGACAGCTTCACGACAGAAGGCAAGGTCAAGCCCAAGTCTTAAAAGGTGAAAGCTATTCAGTTACGTAAGAGGGACCTGTGGAGGGGCGGGGGACATGGGTGAGGTGAAGAAGCCGTCTCAAGCCAAGGACAAGGTGGAGAGAAAGCGTAATGGTGTGTAGAAAGTGACGAGAGCAGGCAAGCACGTTGTAAAAGTGGGCCCAACCACCTTCCTGATTAACAACTGGTACAAGAGTGCACCTGGGATGAGGCACAAGAAAGTACACCAGGGTTTACAACACACCTCAAGTCCTGACCACACTGAAGGTGCTGGCCTGTCTCACAGTTAAAGGGGACTCCAATCTGAGCTCAGGAGAAAGGTAAAACACATATGAAGTTAACCTGCAGGTTCAACCCTGGTTTGAGGAAGTAAGAAGCCCCTCGTGCCGCAGGGGAAACCCAGTGCAGCCTACTGATAATTAACAAGTTAAGCTAGAAAGAAAAGGAGTAACAGGTAACATCAGTACATTTCCTTATGCTAAACATATCAGACCTATCATGATCTTCTATGGCAGAAAAAAGAATGGTAAAAATTCAGGGCACAGCAGGCAAAATTTCATTATCAGAGATAAACGGCAAGGAAAAAAAGACTGAGGAATATATCATAATGGTGGAAAAATACTTCAGAGACGGACAGGTTAGTATGGTATCCTTAAGAGTCATGGCTGGGGGCCAAACAGCTGTGTACAGTCCACGAAAATTAAAAAAAAGAAAAGAAAATTTAAATTAAAAATGATAATTAAAATTAATAAAGATGACCTAAAACATCAAAAACATTTTATTATAACAACAATTATCAGTAGCAGCACAGTAAGAGACAAATACTAGGGAGCGTACATATTTTACATACCCATTACTGGAGTCCCCATATGAACATAAAACACGTTACAATGTAGTATCTGAACATCCATTAATCCCTAAAACATACCTGGTACTAAACAATGGTGATGGATATAAAAGAAATCTTCCCACAAGAAATTACAGTCTACCTAGGAAAGCAGAGAGAAATACGGAAACAAAGATCTGAGCTGGGCAGAACTCACTCTTCACAGCGAGAGAAGGAGACTAGCTGTAGCTTTAGACAGCTTCACGACAGAAGGCAAGGTCAAGCCCAAGTCTTAAAAGGTGAAAGCTATTCAGTTACGTAAGAGGGACCTGTGGAGGGGCGGGGGACATGGGTGAGGTGAAGAAGCCGTCTCAAGCCAAGGACAAGGTGGAGAGAAAGCGTAATGGTGTGTAGAAAGTGACGAGAGCAGGCAAGCACGTTGTAAAAGTGGGCCCAACCACCTTCCTGATTAACAACTGGTACAAGAGTGCACCTGGGATGAGGCACAAGAAAGTACACCAGGGTTTACAACACACCCTCAAGTCCTGACCACACTGAAGGTGCTGGCCTGTCTCACAGTTAAAGGGGACTCCAATCTGAGCTCAGGAGAAAGGTAAAACACATATGAAGTTAACTGATATAATTTTATTTGCCCCTGTTTTTTTCAACTGCACTCCATGACAAATCACAAAGAAAAAAAATACGAATTTTCCTTGCTAGTCAACAAATTCTGGGTGAAGGCTTCAAGAAGGAGAAGGACTTGGTCAGTGTGGAGTCCTCACCACTGTTGAGTAAGCTCCGTATTTCTCTTTGACGTCTCTCCAGGCAAACATCATCCCAGACGGAGGCTCCAGTCTGAGCTCCATCTTAGCAAGGAGCCCTCCTCTCACTGTCCTGAGCATAAGGGAATTCCCCTACACGGCACTGCCTCTTCTTCATCTGAAAACATTCAGTACCATCCACAAAACTCTCTACCTTCCCTGCTGTCTCTCACAGAAAGGAACTTTTGAAGCAGAGATTTTAACATTTCATCTCCCTCACGCCTTCTCTCTGCTTCATCCCTGTTTTTGCATATGAACAGTTTCTCCCCTCCATGAATTCTTTCTGAAAATACAACCAAGCTGAAGCTAAGCAAATACTTTCTGAGATACCTCTCCTTCTGGGAAGTCATCTTGCTTCTCAGATTATTACTTCCACCAAATTTCTCAAAAGAATAATCTGTGAAGTGTTACTTGCTCAGTCGTGTCCAGCTCTTTGCGATCTCATGGACTGTAGCTCCTGCCAGGCTCCTCTGTCCATAGGATTTTCCAAGCAAGAATACTGGAGTGGGTTGCCATTTCCTTCTCCAAGGGATCTTCCCAACTCAAGAATCAAACCCAGGTCGCCTGCATTGCAGGCCAATATTCTACCACCTGAGCCACCTGGGAAATCCTCAAAATTTCTCAAAAGAATAATCTACTGTACAGAAACTGTCTTTATGTGCCAATGACTCATAATTACTAAAATTGTCTCAAATATCTGATCCTCTGGTTCACTATCATTGCCTTTAGATCCCACTTTGTTTTTTGTTTCATTTTTAAAAGATTTATTTATTTATTTATTTTGGGCGGGGGTCGGGTTGGGGAGGGAGGGGAGCGGGCGGGCCACTTCTATTGGTCTTTCATTTCTCTATTTTCATCCGTCTTTGTTCTTTGGCCCATGTGGGCCTCCCATCGCGGTGGCATCTGTTGTTGCAGAGCACCGGCTGTGGGCGCATGCGCTCCAGAGCTCCGGCTCGGTGATTGGACACATCGGTCCAGCCGCTCTGCGGCACGTGGGATCTTCCCAGGCCAGGGATCAAACCGGCGCCCCTTGCACTGCAAGGTGGTGTCCTTACCCACTGGCCCACCAGGGGAAGCCCCCCACTTTGTTTTATTGGGACAGGATATCCTCCAAGATTTTCTGACCACCTTGTCTCTTGAATGGAATTAGAATGGCAAAAAGCAAAGAATAAAAATACTGAAAACATTCAGACTGTCCCTGTTCCCTTCCAGGGCTGTGTCACCCATGCTAATAAATCCTAGGAAGGAAATGAAAGCAATCCAATTTCTACCCAAGGTAAATATAAGAGAAAAAAGAAATGGGAGAGATTATCTACAAGACTATAAACACTAAGTGAATCCAAAAAAGTTCTAGAAGAAAATGTAAAAATATAGAGAGAGGCCAATGTACTAACAGAAGAGGGAAGGGGACCCAGTGCCTCATATGAGTGGAGGCTATTTAAATGGAAGAGGCTGTAGGTCACAGCGTGAGACAAACAGGGCTTCTATTTGATAGCAAAAATAATTTATTGATGAAAAATAGAAATTGACAAAGCTGGAAATATAATTAAATCTCCTTTTCCTGATCACAAAGGTAAAGGTTGAATTTTAAAAGGCCATATCCATTTTTTTTCTGGAAGAGAAAAAACATTAAAGAAAACCAAGTTTGTATTCCAGTCCAAATTAAGTCTAAAGACTGACAAAGTACCACAAGGGGATCTTTGTGACATTCTACCACCTGAGCCACCTGGGAAATCCTCAAAATTTCTCAAAAGAATAATCTACTGTACAGAAACTGTCTTTATGTGCCAATGACTCATAATTACTAAAATTGTCTCAAATATCTGATCCTCTGGTTCACTATCATTGCCTTTAGATCCCACTTTGTTTTTTGTTTCATTTTTAAAAGATTTATTTATTTATTTATTTGGGTGGGGGTCGGGTTGGGGAGGGAGGGGAGCGGGCGGGCCACTTCTATTGGTCTTTCATTTCTCTATTTTCATCCGTCTTTGTTCTTTGGCCCATGTGGGCCTCCCATCGCGGTGGCATCTGTTGTTGCAGAGCACCGGCTGTGGGCGCATGCGCTCCAGAGCTCCGGCTCGGTGATTGGACACATCGGTCCAGCCGCTCTGCGGCACGTGGGATCTTCCCAGGCCAGGGATCAAACCGGCGCCCCTTGCACTGCAAGGTGGTGTCCTTACCCACTGGCCCACCAGGGGAAGCCCCCCACTTTGTTTTATTGGGACAGGATATCCTCCAAGATTTTCTGACCACCTTGTCTCTTGAATGGAATTAGAATGGCAAAAGCAAAGAATAAAAATACTGAAAACATTCAGACTGTCCCTGTTCCCTTCCAGGGCTGTGTCACCCATGCTAATAAATCCTAGGAAGGAAATGAAAGCAATCCAATTTCTACCCAAGGTAAATATAAGAGAAAAAAGAAATGGGAGAGATTATCTACAAGACTATAAACACTAAGTGAATCCAAAAAAGTTCTAGAAGAAAATGTAAAAATATAGAGAGAGGCCAATATACTAACAGAAGAGGGAAGGGGACCCAGTGCCTCATATGAGTGGAGGCTATTTAAATGGAAGAGGCTGTAGGTCACAGCGTGAGACAAACAGGGCTTCTATTTGATAGCAAAAATAATTTATTGATGAAAAATAGAAATTGACAAAGCTGGAAATATAATTAAATCTCCTTTTCCTGATCACAAAGGTAAAGGTTGAATTTTAAAAGGCCATATCCATTTTTTTTCTGGAAGAGAAAAAACATTAAAGAAAACCAAGTTTGTATTCCAGTCCAAGGTTAAGATGTTACCAAGTCTAAAGACTGACAAAGTACCACAAGGGGATCTTTGTGACATAGGTCAACTGTTAGAAGAATCAGTCAGGTATCCAGGCACAGCCTTGGCAGACACATTTAAGTCTATTTATCAAGCAATAGCCTGCAGAAAAAGCAACTGTCTTGTTTTAGCAAAAGTAATCTCAGGGAAGATGTACTACATTACCAAAGTTATACTCTTCAGTTCTGCCCAAGGGAGGATGTAGACAACACTAAACTTTCTAAGTAAGGGAATTATGAAGAAAAATTATTTTAATTTAAAATTGCCAATAGTCAACAAAGGAGGCAATGCTGGGGAATTCAATAAACAGACTCTTTTAATTTCAGAAAATAATTCCATGTAATTAAACCAAAGAAAAATATTAACTCATAGAATATCTGGATGACCCAGAAGTAGTGATCAGGGGAATTAAAGAAGTACATAAACTATATAGCTACCATTAGATTGTATCTTCTTATTTAATGCCAAAATGCTCCAAGTAAAGTTGCCCTGTCTTCCTCCAGAAAGGGAATTAATTGATTACATTTTTTATATCCTATATTACTTGGTCCCTAGGTCACTGGCCAAATCTTTGAAGTTTGGCTTTATTCTAACAACAAAATATTAGTAAGGTGTAAAATGTGGAAGGATAATTTATGCAGAATTCCACAGCTGAGTAGGCTCAAGGAAAAAAATACAGACCACTGAGAACAGTGCCATGCTTACAGTAAACATCTAAATTATCCTTTGACAATAGTGATGAAGAACAAATGTGACACTCCAAAAATACTTGCAATTTATTGTAATTGTTTCTCCTCATCTGGAAAAACCTGAATTTATTTCCTCTAATGGAATATGGGAACCCCTTACTCAAGTGATGTCATTGAGGCAGTTAGATTTTTAACTACATAGCATATACTGTAACATAAAGCCATATATTCAGGAACAGAGCAAGGAGAATTTAGAACGGTCTAGAAATTTCTGGAGGAGTCTAGAAATGAGAGGGTCACCATGGATCATGGCAGACTCAGAGTGAACACCTAAACAAATACTCAATCAGAACACAGCATCACGGCTCCTACCTTTATTTTTGTATCGGGCATGCAACCTCTTGTAAGATCAGTAGCAAAAATGTGATGTAAGAAAATAATATTGTAGGCACAGCCTTGGCAGACACATTTAAGTCTATTTATCAAGCAATAGCCTGCAGAAAAAGCAACTGTCTTGTTTTAGCAAAAGTAATCTCAGGGAAGATGTACTACATTACCAAAGTTATACTCTTCAGTTCTGCCCAAGGGAGGATGTAGACAACACTAAACTTTCTAAGTAAGGGAATTATGAAGAAAAATTATTTTAATTTAAAATTGCCAATAGTCAACAAAGGAGGCAATGCTGGGGAATTCAATAAACAGACTCTTTTAATTTCAGAAAATAATTCCATGTAATTAAACCAAAGAAAAATATTAACTCATAGAATATCTGGATGACCCAGAAGTAGTGATCAGGGGAATTAAAGAAGTACATAAACTATATAGCTACCATTAGATTGTATCTTCTTATTTAATGCCAAAATGCTCCAAGTAAAGTTGCCCTGTCTTCCTCCAGAAAGGGAATTAATTGATTACATTTTTTATATCCTATATTACTTGGTCCCTAGGTCACTGGCCAAATCTTTGAAGTTTGGCTTTATTCTAACAACAAAATATTAGTAAGGTGTAAAATGTGGAAGGATAATTTATGCAGAATTCCACAGCTGAGTAGGCTCAAGGAAAAAAATACAGACCACTGAGAACAGTGCCATGCTTACAGTAAACATCTAAATTATCCTTTGACAATAGTGATGAAGAACAAATGTGACACTCCAAAAATACTTGCAATTTATTGTAATTGTTTCTCCTCATCTGGAAAAACCTGAATTTATTTCCTCTAATGGAATATGGGAACCCCTTACTCAAGTGATGTCATTGAGGCAGTTAGATTTTTAACTACATAGCATATACTGTAACATAAAGCCATATATTCAGGAACAGAGCAAGGAGAATTTAGAACGGTCTAGAAATTTCTGGAGGAGTCTAGAAATGAGAGGGTCACCATGGATCATGGCAGACTCAGAGTGAACACCTAAACAAATACTCAATCAGAACACAGCATCACGGCTCCTACCTTTATTTTTGTATCGGGCATGCAACCTCTTGTAAGATCAGTAGCAAAAATGTGATGTAAGAAAATAATATTGTAGGAATCATACAGTGACCTGATTTTTGTGTCTCAGTCGTGTCTCACTGTTCCTCCTCAGCAGCAGCATCAAGTCAGCAAGACTGGAAAGCATTCCACTCACCACCTGGACCCCTTCGGTTCCGGTAACCACTACTCAACCAAAACACTAGCATCGTTTACCAACCACCCTCCTCCCAGCTTCAGACGTCACATGCCCCCCTCTCTCCTCCCCACCTCCCTCTGTCAGTCTTTTGCATGTGACTGACCATCCAGATTCTAATTTACTTGAAGCCCTTCATGGTAAATATCACCTCAGATAATGTAAAGATGGCTCCGCTGTGGGAGGATGAGGTATTTTTTCTTCTGGCCTTCTAAAAGAAACATCATATACTAGCCATTGAGGACGATACCCAGAGGTCTGCAGAAACTGTAACCTCGGCCTAGATCTAATTATCTGGACCTTGCCAGTGAAGCTAATTCAGACCCTCATCGGGTTGTGATGGACAGTTTCTGCTTCCCTGGTGGGCGCCTGAAAACTTGGTGAGGACATCAGTACTAGCAGATAACCATCCTCCAGATCTCCCTCAACACATCCTCTCAGCCTTTCTCCAAATCTGTTTTCCTTCCCTTTGTCTCATGACAAATACTGGCATTTTATTTTTTGGATTCATCTGATGCCATTTTCATTAACATTTGATGAAGTGTAATCAGATGTCCTAGAAAATACCCCAAATCTCTTTGACTATCAGTTTCTCTGATAGATAAGGTAACAAAAAAGGGTGTACCACCGGAGTGCCTTCTCTTTACTTAGAGTTACTTGGCAAAGCAGGGAATGCACTGACGATAGGCTGTTCAGTGTAAACTAATAGCTGTTTTCATAAGCATGCAACAGGAACCTGCTATAGTACAGTCATGTACAGAACTTTTTCTGTAATACTTTAATAATTTGGTGGTTTAGTCGCCAAGTCATGTCCAACTCCTATAACACCATGGACAACAGCCCGCCAGGCTCCTCTGTCCATGGAATTTTCCAGGCAAGAATACTGTAGTGGGTTTCCTTCTCCAGAGGATCTTCCTGACCCAGGGATCAAACCCAGGTTTCCTGCCTTGCAGGCGGATTCTTTACCAATTGAGCCACCAGGAAGCTATAATAGTTTATTTACCTATAATACTTTTAATATGATCCTCACCAGTATTATATAAAATGTAGAAAGGATAGGCAACACTTGAATCAGCAGGACGACCAAGAATACCAAAATGCCTTGTAGTAAGTAAAACATTTACCAACCACCCTCCTCCCAGCTTCAGACGTCACATGCCCCCCTCTCTCCTCCCCACCTCCCTCTGTCAGTCTTTTGCATGTGACTGACCATCCAGATTCTAATTTACTTGAAGCCCTTCATGGTAAATATCACCTCAGATAATGTAAAGATGGCTCCGCTGTGGGAGGATGAGGTATTTTTTCTTCTGGCCTTCTAAAAGAAACATCATATACTAGCCATTGAGGACGATACCCAGAGGTCTGCAGAAACTGTAACCTCGGCCTAGATCTAATTATCTGGACCTTGCCAGTGAAGCTAATTCAGACCCTCATCGGGTTGTGATGGACAGTTTCTGCTTCCCTGGTGGGCGCCTGAAAACTTGGTGAGGACATCAGTACTAGCAGATAACCATCCTCCAGATCTCCCTCAACACATCCTCTCAGCCTTTCTCCAAATCTGTTTTCCTTCCCTTTGTCTCATGACAAATACTGGCATTTTATTTTTTGGATTCATCTGATGCCATTTTCATTAACATTTGATGAAGTGTAATCAGATGTCCTAGAAAATACCCCAAATCTCTTTGACTATCAGTTTCTCTGATAGATAAGGTAACAAAAAAGGGTGTACCACGGAGTGCCTTCTCTTTACTTAGAGTTACTTGGCAAAGCAGGGAATGCACTGACGATAGGCTGTTCAGTGTAAACTAATAGCTGTTTTCATAAGCATGCAACAGGAACCTGCTATAGTACAGTCATGTACAGAACTTTTTCTGTAATACTTTAATAATTTGGTGGTTTAGTCGCCAAGTCATGTCCAACTCCTATAACACCATGGACAACAGCCCGCCAGGCTCCTCTGTCCATGGAATTCTCCAGGCAAGAATACTGGAGTGAGTTGTTATTTCCTTCTCCAGGGGATCTTCCTGACCCAGGGATCAAACCCAGGTCTCCTGAATTGCAGGCGGATTCTTTACCAAGTGAGCCACCAGGGAAGCTATAATAGTTTATTTACCTATAATACTTTTTAATATGATCCTCACCAGTATTATATAAAATGTAGAAAGGATAGGCAACACTTGAATCAGCAGGACGACCAAGAATACCAAAATGCCTTGTAGTAAGTAAAAACAGCAATACGACAGAGCCCCTGGAGACGATGCCGGGCAGCTGACGCATGTAACGAAAGCAGCCCTAGTCGCGGTCATCTCAGAGCACAGCCCGACACAGCTGTGAGAAGCAGGCTGCATGGACAAAAGCTGGAGGAAAGGCCAGCACCTTCTCTTCAACTCCCTCTTTAGTAAGCAGTCCTTACAGAAAGGTTGCTGCCTGGCCCAACGCCATAAGTGTGCTCTGATTTGAATAAATCAACCTTGGTAATTTCCTTGTAAGCCACTTGTTAACAACAACAACAAAAAAAAGATAGGATGTTTCATTCCTCACTATCATAGAGGCAGGAGCTAGATGGGCCCCAGGGCAGTCAGCTGGTTTTGCCCTGGTGGACAGATACTCCAAAATAGCAGGAGAGAGAGAGGATCTAAGCCCTGCCCAGATAAAAAATAGAGACCACATAGTCCTCATTCTTGAGGTCAAGGAGACCTTCCTGACTACATATGTGCAGTCAGGCTCCTTGGAGATCAAAAGGGAGGGGGCGTCAGCTCTTAGTGAGTGATGTCAACCCACCCATGGCCTTCTTCCCAGAATGCATCTTGGCTGAGGGCTGCGTACACACCCATGGGAGGACCCTGAGACATACCAAATACAGACTCGGAAGGAGGCAAAGCAAGATGACTGGCCAAAGGAAATTCAAAAGCGAATGATTCAAATGTCCAACTGCAACAGGAACCTGCTATAGTACAGTCATGTACAGAACTTTTCTGTAATACTTTAATAATTTGGTGGTTTAGTCCAAGTCATGTCCAACTCCTATAACACCATGGACAACAGCCCGCCAGGCTCTTCTGTCCACAAAATTTTCCAGGCAAGAATACTGTAGTGGGTTTCCTTCTCCAGAGGATCTTCCTGACCCAGGGATCAAACCCAGGTTTCCTGCCTTGCAGGCGGATTCTTTACCAATTGAGCCACCAGAGAAGCTCTAATAGTTTATTTACCTATAATATTTTTTAATATGATCCTCACCAGTATTATATAAAATGTAGAAAGGATAGGCAACACTTGAATCAGCAGGACGACCAAGAATACCAAAATGCCTTGTAGTAAGTAAAAACAGCAATACGACAGAGCCCCTGGAGACGATGCCGGGCAGCTGACGCATGTAACGAAAGCAGCCCTAGTCGCGGTCATCTCAGAGCACAGCCCGACACAGCTGTGAGAAGCAGGCTGCATGGACAAAAGCTGGAGGAAAGGCCAGCACCTTCTCTTCAACTCCCTCTTTAGTAAGCAGTCCTTACAGAAAGGTTGCTGCCTGGCCCAACGCCATAAGTGTGCTCTGATTTGAATAAATCAACCTTGGTAATTTCCTTGTAAGCCACTTGTTAACAACAACAACAAAAAAAAGATAGGATGTTTCATTCCTCACTATCATAGAGGCAGGAGCTAGATGGGCCCCAGGGCAGTCAGCTGGTTTTGCCCTGGTGGACAGATACTCCAAAATAGCAGGAGAGAGAGAGGATCTAAGCCCTGCCCAGATAAAAAATAGAGACCACATAGTCCTCATTCTTGAGGTCAAGGAGACCTTCCTGACTACATATGTGCAGTCAGGCTCCTTGGAGATCAAAAGGGAGGGGGCGTCAGCTCTTAGTGAGTGATGTCAACCCACCCATGGCCTTCTTCCCCAGAATGCATCTTGGCTGAGGGCTGCGTACACACCCATGGGAGGACCCTGAGACATACCAAATACAGACTCGGAAGGAGGCAAAGCAAGATGACTGGCCAAAGGAAATTCAGAAGAAATGCCCCGAAAAGTGATTCAAATTCACCACAAGGGTGCAACACTCTCTCTAGGAGACCACTCGTTTCTGTTCACGTGTGCTGTCCTCTTCTCCCTCCTAATAAACACCTCACTTGTTCCACTACTTTCCATCTCTATGTGGGCCTTTGTCTCCACGCAGCTGATGGAACAGAGCCTTGTCAAGGTCCCTGGAGGTCTACTGGTTCAGCTTCAGCACTCCCATGGCCATGGCCCAACCTCCGTCTCCAGCTGGAAACCAAAACCCAGCGACTTCAAAGCCACTGCAGGCCGAGGCCATCTAAGATTACCAGCTTCTGTAAAATTGAGCACAAATGGCAGAGTGAAAAAAATGAATGAAATAGTCCTCTAGCACATGAAGGGAAATAATAAGTTCATGCTAAAAAAGCATTAATTTTAAATGTAGGCCAGAAGATAAAAGCGAGAAAAAGATTCTTCTCCTAGAAGTAGTTCAAATAAACAAATTTAGGAGATATAAGCACTACATTTAAGAATTTTCAATGGGCTTCCCTGGTGGTCCAGTGGGTAGAGAGCCCATCTTGCAGTGCAAGGGGTACCGGTTCGATCCCCGGCCCGGGAAGATGCCACGTGCTGCAGAGCAGCTGGACCAATGTGCTCAATTACGAGCCAGCGCTCTAGAGCGCATGTGCCCAGAGCCGGCGCTCTGCAATGAGAGAGCGCACTGCAATGGGAGGCCCACAAAGGCCAAAGAATAAAAGATGGATGAAAATAAATATAAAAACAAAACAGAAGGTATGATGAGGGGGGAAAAAACTAAAATTTAAAGAAAAAAAGAATTTGCATTACAATCAAACAGAAGAAGGATGTGCATAAGTGACATTTGACTCAAAGCTGAAAATTAGTTTTCAGATGCATTTCTTGTGAAAGGAGTTATTAAGTGACTCATGTGTGGCAATTACCATCAGGAACATCAGCTCAAACGTAAAGGACAGGGATATGTCATGTGACGTGAAAGTGAAAGTCGCTCAGTCGTGTCTGACTCTTTGAGGCCCCCCAAGGACAAGCCATGGATCTCCAGGCAAGAATACTGCAGTGGGTACCCATTTCCTTCTTCATGGAATCTTCCTGATCCAGGGATCGAGCCCAGGTCTCCCATACTGCAGGAGAACTCTTGACCATCTAAGCCACCAGGAAAGTCCAAAGTGATATAAACAAGTAAAATGAATATACAAGGAGGTCAAGGGTCAAAAACAGACAATGGAGAGAAGAAAAAAATTTTCATAAAAGGAGAATTCAGGCAGGCACTCTCCCAAATGAATGGATAAAAGCTCTCCATCCCATCACTACAGAGGCCTGCTCATTGGTCATACTGGGTAAGAAAAGTCTGTCTGAAACTCATGGAGACCTTCTGTACCAAGCCATGAATGTTAGACATTCAGGCCATTACTTTTGCCAAGAGTCAGTCAATCATAAGTTTTGCCGAAGAAACCAAGTTTATATAGAAGTATTTCCATGCTGTGCAGAATCAAAGTCCGAACACTTGGGAAAGCACAATTTTCTTTCAAGATATCTTTCTATAGGGATCAACCTCCTTGCCTGTTTGCTTCATCAAAGAGAAAAGATCAGAAGTGGTCGGCAAAGAATGTAAACCAACTTTTGCTTTTAAGGAGTAATGAGATGTGGAGGCAAGAGAGAAACTATCCGACAAGGAAGGGCTGCCAATAGAGAAGCAGAGAAAAAGCAAAGGAGGGAAGAAAAGAGAGGGAGAGAAGGAAGGAATTACATTCATTCTCTCAGAAAGATAAACCTGCAAACTAAAATGGATGAAAATAAATAAACAAAACAAGAGGTATGATGAGGGTGGAAAAAACTAAAATTTAAAGAAAAAAAGAATTTGCATTACAATCAAACAGAAGAAGGATGTGCATAAGTGACATTTGACTCAAAGCTGAAAATTAGTTTTCAGATGCATTTCTTGTGAAAGGAGTTATTAAGTGACTCATGTGTGGCAATTACCATCAGGAACATCAGCTCAAACGTAAAGGACAGGGATATGTCATGTGACGTGAAAGTGAAAGTCGCTCAGTCGTGTCTGACTCTTTGAGGCCCCCCAAGGACAAGCCATGGATCTCCAGGCAAGAATACTGCAGTGGGTACCCATTTCCTTCTTCATGGAATCTTCCTGATCCAGGGATCGAGCCCAGGTCTCCCATACTGCAGGAGAACTCTTGACCATCTAAGCCACCAGGAAAGTCCAAAGTGATATAAACAAGTAAAATGAATATACAAGGAGGTCAAGGGTCAAAAACAGACAATGGAGAGAAGAGAAATTTTCATAAAAGGAGAATTCAGGCAGGCACTCTCCCAAATGAATGGATAAAAGCTCTCCATCCCATCACTACAGAGGCCTGCTCATTGGTCATACTGGGTAAGAAAAGTCTGTCTGAAACTCATGGAGACCTTCTGTACCAAGCCATGAATGTTAGACATTCAGGCCATTACTTTTGCCAAGAGTCAGTCAATCATAAGTTTTGCCGAAGAAACCAAGTTTATATAGAAGTATTTCCATGCTGTGCAGAATCAAAGTCCGAACACTTGGGAAAGCACAATTTTCTTTCAAGATATCTTTCTATAGGGATCAACCTCCTTGCCTGTTTGCTTCATCAAAGAGAAAAGATCAGAAGTGGTCGGCAAAGAATGTAAACCAACTTTTGCTTTTAAGGAGTAATGAGATGTGGAGGCAAGAGAGAAACTATCCGACAAGGAAGGGCTGCCAATAGAGAAGCAGAGAAAAAGCAAAGGAGGGAAGAAAAGAGAGGGAGAGAAGGAAGGAATTACATTAATTCTCTCAGAAAGATAAACCTGCAAACTAAAATTCAAATACTAGTGATAAAAGTTTTGGCTAAGATAGACAACAACAACAAAAAGAAAACATCAATAATGAGACTTTACCATTCCCAGTGAAATCAAGAAATCTTCTGAAAGGCCTTTTAGGGAGGCTTGGGGGAGAATGTGGAGAAGGAAATGGCAACCCACTCCAGTATTCTTGCCTGGATAACTCCATGGACGGAGAAGCCTGGCGAGCTACAGTCTACGGGGTTACACAGAGTCAGACATGACTAAGTGACTAAGCAGCAGCAGCAGCAGCGAGAGAGTGGATACATGTATACATATGGCCAAGTCCCTTCACTGTTCACCTGAAACTATGACAACATTGTTAACTGGATATAGCCCAATGCAAAATATTTTTGGTGTTAAAAAAATAAATGTAAGCGTGTTTAAAATGTGCTTCCCGGTGGCTCCAGTGGTAAAGAGCTCACCTGCCAATGCAGGAGACAGAAACTTGGGTTCAATCCCTGGGTCGGGAAGATCCCCCAGAGGAGGGCATAGCAACCCATGCCAGTATTCTTGCCTGGAGAATCCCATGGACAGGGATCCTGCTTGGCTACAGGCCACAGGGTTGCAAAGAATTGGACATGACTGTAGTGACTTAGCACACAGGCACAGGTTTAAAGTAATCATAAAGTGAGGAATAACTTCTCTCACCCCAGGTGGACCGTGGGCTGCTGCCCGGTCTGGACAACCCCACAGCATCCTTTGGCAGGGATTAGGGAGGGCCTTACTAGGAAATGGGGTGCTGGGAGCCAAGGCTCAGTAAAGAAGGGAAGGCATGTGTCCTCCAGCCTTCTGGAGGCGGGGCTGCTCTGCTGGACACCGTTCGGGGTCCATAGTTCTGAGTACCCACCAGCCCCACCTCGAACCAGCATCTCACAGGGCAAGTCGGTGAGTAACAGGTCAATGAACATACACAAAACGTCTTGGGCACCAGGCAGTTGGATTTAGGTGCCTGTTGTTTGTAGGAATTGATCAGGAACACCAGCTATGTGGACCATAGAAATGAGACGGCTCCTGCTGAGAGGCAAAAGCTAGAGGTCCCCAGGAGAAGCCACATTAGTGTGGGGCCTCTGGGGAGAGAGAGGCTGCGGGCCACCTCCACCCCACCCCCACGGCAAATAGCCAGACAGCTTGTTGCCCAGGCAACCCAGAGTGAGCCCCTAGAGACACTATCCAGTTAATTCTGCCCCTTACATCACACAACTATTAAAAGGCCAAAAAACTATGAAGTGAAAACAGGCAGATATGAATTGAGAATGTAGAGATATGAAAAAGAAAATCAATTAGAAGCCTCCCAAAAGAAAAAAGCAGTCCTTGATGTAAAAGCTAGACACACAGTTTAAACATCAAACTTCAGATAGTAAAGACTGCAAGTTTGTTTTTTCTTTTTTAATATTAGTCACTCAGTCATGTCCAACTCTCTGTGATCCTGTGGACCGCAGCCCACCAGGCTCCTCTGTCCGTGGAATTTTCCAGGCAAGAATACTGGAGTGGGTTGCCCTTTCCTTCTCCAGGGGATCTTCCTGACCCAGGGATCAAACCAGGTCTCCTGCATTACAGGCAGATTCTTTATCTTCTGAGCCACAGGGGAAGCCCTTTTTTTAAAAAAAAGCAGCAGGCAACCATCTGTAGAGATAAATAAATATACATACCCAGACACAGAAGCACGACCACTGTCAAGGAAGATTAACAACCAAAATATTTAACACAAGTGGGAACTTCTCTTAGAAGTCTTGTGATGCCCTCATGGCTTGCTTCTCAGCTCTTGATAAAGAGATTGGCTGAGCATAAAGGGGAATCCTGACTTAACCCACTCGGACCTGCTTTCCTGAGTTAATACCTCCTTCTTGTATGTAAAAGTCAGTGTGTGGTTGGATGTGATGAACTAGTAATGGAGACTGTCAGCCTGTTGTACCCTAGCTTTGAAGTCTGCAGCAAAAACCTTTTAATGCCTCCAAAGATAAGCTAATAAAGGGAAACCCTGTAAATTATCATAGATAATAAAGCCCGTAAGTACTCGGGATGCAGTGAGCTTACAGGAGACCCGATCTAGCCCATCCTCCACCCTTTTTATACAAGATAAACCGCAACACTAGGATGCTCTGGACTACATGGAGATTTGTCAGTGTTCATGGGGGATTCTCAGAGCTTCGCAGGTGGCTCAGTGGTAAAGACGCTCCCCGACAATGCAAGAGATGCGGGTTCGACCCCTGGATCGGGATGCTCCCCTGGAGAAGGAAACAGCCACCCACTCCAACATTCTTGCCTGGAGAGGTCTATGGACAGGGGAGCCTGGTGGGCTGCCGGACCAAGAGCTGGACACGACCGAAGCGGCTGAGAACGGCATGGCAGACGGATTATCAAGTCATATTTACTGCCCCATGTAAACCTAATTTACCACTGAGGGGAAAAAAATCAGTTTTATGCTACTGGAAACATCTCTTATTACTAAAATGAAGACTCGCTGTAAGGTTATCTGGTTCTCCGATGTCTAAGCAGGCACAAAGTTAGACCATTATGAGATGTTTTAAAAACAACGCCAATCATCCTGTGTTTAGAGCCTTTGTGAAGACTTCCTCCACAACAAAGGACGATTATCTGCGCTGGCCTGCCAGAGTACACACTGCCTGCTACGGGCTGTTGCCATTGACAGTGTGATATATTTCATCCTGCTCACAAGAAACGGTCACTATCTCTGGCAGTTGGTTCATTGCATAATGTAGATTATTTGGCTGTGTACAAGTTAGTCACTCTGTAGTTTCTCACTTTTTCTCTGTATATTAATCCATTAGGAATGTACCGTTCTCCTGGCTTCTCAACCCATCTGTGGCCATTTCTACTTGTGACTCCTGAGTTCATGCTCACCTAAGCTCACACCTGACTTTGAGTGAGAGGCTGCTAACTGGTTCCCACCTGTAGGCTCTGGTTGGCCAGGTCATCCATCCCTCAAAGCGTCAAAAGTTCCCCATTTCCGGCCTCTTCAAACAAAATACCATTTATTCCTGTTGAATTCTGCTTCTCTCTTGATTATATTTTCAACCCACTCCCTTTAATGCCTCCAAAGATAAGCTAATAAAGGAAACCCTGTAAATTATCATAGATAATAAAGCCCGTAAGTACTGATGCAGTGAGCTTACAGGAGACCCGATCTAGCCCATCCTCCACCCTTTATACAAGATAAACCGCAACACTAGGATGCTCTGGACTACATGGAGATTTGTCAGTGTTCATGGGGATTCTCAGAGCTTCGCAGGTGGCTCAGTGGTAAAGACGCCCCGACAATGCAAGAGATGCGGGTTCGACCCTGGATCGGGATGCTCCCCTGGAGAAGGAAACAGCCACCCACTCCAACATTCTTGCCTGGAGAGGTCTATGGACAGGGGAGCCTGGTGGGCTGCCGGACCAAGAGCTGGACACGACCGAAGCGGCTGAGAACGGCATGGCAGACGGATTATCAAGTCATATTTACTGCCCCATGTAAACCTAATTTACCACTGAGGGGAAAAAAATCAGTTTTATGCTACTGGAAACATCTCTTATTACTAAAATGAAGACTCGCTGTAAGGTTATCTGGTTCTCCGATGTCTAAGCAGGCACAAAGTTAGACCATTATGAGATGTTTTAAAAACAACGCCAATCATCCTGTGTTTAGAGCCTTTGTGAAGACTTCCTCCACAACAAAGGACGATTATCTGCGCTGGCCTGCCAGAGTACACACTGCCTGCTACGGGCTGTTGCCATTGACAGTGTGATATATTTCATCCTGCTCACAAGAAACGGTCACTATCTCTGGCAGTTGGTTCATTGCATAATGTAGATTATTTGGCTGTGTACAAGTTAGTCACTCTGTAGTTTCTCACTTTTTCTCTGTATATTAATCCATTAGGAATGTACCGTTCTCCTGGCTTCTCAACCCATCTGTGGCCATTTCTACTTGTGACTCCTGAGTTCATGCTCACCTAAGCTCACACCTGACTTTGAGTGAGAGGCTGCTAACTGGTTCCCACCTGTAGGCTCTGGTTGGCCAGGTCATCCATCCCTCAAAGCGTCAAAAGTTCCCCATTTCCGGCCTCTTCAAACAAAATACCATTTATTCCTGTTGAATTCTGCTTCTCTCTTGATTATATTTTCAACCCACTCCAGTACTCTTTTCCTGCCTGGAGAATCCACGGACAGAGAAACCTGGCGGGTTACAGTTCACAGAGTCACAAAGAGTCAGACAATGACGGAAGCGACTGAGGATGTAAGCACGCTAACAGATAAAAATGAATGAAGGGGAGAAACGGATACATGGGCATCCACTATATTTTCTGGGCAAATTTTCTCTAAACTACTCTAAAAACCCAGTCTATTACAAAAAAAAAAAATATGAGCTCATAATCAAAGATGACTGAATACGTATAATGAAACAACATGTGGAAGAATCTTTAAGAAACGGACAAGTACTTCACATCTTGGAATTAGTATTACATACAAGGCCATAAAAGAGCCACACCAAATCACAAAAATTAGCAACCAACAACAGATAATAAAAGTCACCAAGAAGAATTTTTTAATCAAATTACAGGCGTGAAATACAATAATGACTGAAATTTTTAAAAGTCAACAGGTGAAGTTAAATGCAAATAAAATATTCCTGAAGAGTGACTTAGACAAGTCTAAAGAAACTATTCCAATTCAGCACAAAGTCTCAGGTATGGGAAATATAAAAAGGAAACTAATAGATATGAACGCAATAATAAGATTTAAGTAGCACACAGGGACGGACGTGATGGAATCAACTGAGCACAATCAGTTTTAAAAAATCAGAATTCAACCACCACTATTCAAGACACAGCAAACTTCTCAACCATAGTAATGCAGTCAGAAGACATGGAACAGTATCCTCACAAGTGGGAGAAAACAACTCGCAACTGATAGCAGACTTTTGTTTCTGGTTTAAAACAATTTCAAATGTATGGGCATCTCAGAAAATAGCCTTAAAACATATAAAGATTATTAGACCTACAGAAGAAACTGTAATCTACAACTCTAATAGAAATAGTGGTATTATATTACCACTATAATATTCCTATTGTAGTGGTAGGTTACAGTCACAATATGTCAACAAATACCTCTCCGTTATGGGTTCCTCAAGAAAACAAAGACATAGTGAACAAAGGTATGGATACCTATGGGAAGATGGGGATGTGGAAGGAATTGGCAGACTGGAATTTACACATATACTACTGATACTATGGATGACAGAGGTGACTAAGGAGAACCTTCTATAGAGCACAGGGGACTCGCCTTAGTGCCCTGTGGTGATCTGAATGGGAAAGAAGTCCAAAAGCGAAGGGACATACGTATATGTAGATCACCTTTGATGTGCAGGAGAAACTAACACAACACTGCAAAACAACAAAATTCCTACAAAATTAATTTTTAAACGTGAACAAATGAACATCATAAATCATGATCATGAAAAAGAATAAAAACAAAAGTATTAGTGAGTAGATAGATTAAAATACGTTGGGAAGAATTTAAGAAACGGACAAGTACTTCACATCTTGGAATTAGTATTACATACAAGGCCATAAAAGAGCCACACCAAATCACAAAAATTAGCAACCAACAACAGATAATAAAAGTCACCAAGAAGAATTTTTTAATCAAATTACAGGCGTGAAATACAATAATGACTGAAATTTTTAAAAGTCAACAGGTGAAGTTAAATGCAAATAAAATATTCCTGAAGAGTGACTTAGACAAGTCTAAAGAAACTATTCCAATTCAGCACAAAGTCTCAGGTATGGGAAATATAAAAAGGAAACTAATAGATATGAACGCAATAATAAGATTTAAGTAGCACACAGGGACGGACGTGATGGAATCAACTGAGCACAATCAGTTTTAAAAAATCAGAATTCAACCACCACTATTCAAGACACAGCAAACTTCTCAACCATAGTAATGCAGTCAGAAGACATGGAACAGTATCCTCACAAGTGGGAGAAAACAACTCGCAACTGATAGCAGACTTTTGTTTCTGGTTTAAAACAATTTCAAATGTATGGGCATCTCAGAAAATAGCCTTAAAACATATAAAGATTATTAGACCTACAGAAGAAACTGTAATCTACAACTCTAATAGAAATAGTGGTATTATATTACCACTATAATATTCCTATTGTAGTGGTAGGTTACAGTCACAATATGTCAACAAATACCTCTCCGTTATGGGTTCCTCAAGAAAACAAAGACATAGTGAACAAAGGTATGGATACCTATGGGAAGATGGGGATGTGGAAGGAATTGGCAGACTGGAATTTACACATATACTACTGATACTATGGATGACAGAGGTGACTAAGGAGAACCTTCTATAGAGCACAGGGGACTCGCCTTAGTGCCCTGTGGTGATCTGAATGGGAAAGAAGTCCAAAAGCGAAGGGACATACGTATATGTCGATCCCCTTTGCTGTGCAGGAGAAACTAACACAACACTGCAAAACAACAAAATTCCTACAAAAATTAATTTTTAAAACGTGAACAAATGAACATCATAAATCATGATCATGAAAAAAGAATAAAAAAAACAAAAGTATTAGTGAGTAGATAGATGATTTAAACACAGTAAGCTCCATTTAACTAGTCACACCAAAGGAATCCTACAGTCATTCACATATCTTCTCCATCCCACACGAAATACTTCTAAAATCGGAAGACTTCATTATCAAAAATTATAAAAGCTTGTGACTATCAAGAAGTAACCGGGCTTCCCCTGGTGGTCCAGTGGGTAAGGACACCGCCTTGCAGTGCAAGGGGCGCCGGTTCGATCCCTGGCCTGGGAAGATCCCACGTGCCGCCGAGCGGCTGGACCCATGTGTCCAATCGCCGAGCTGGAGCTCTGGAGCGTATGCGCCCAAGAGCCGGGGCTCTGCAGCGACAGACGCCTCCGCGATGGGAGGCCCACAGGAGCCAAAGAGCAAAGACGGATGAAAATAGAGAAATGAAAGACCAATAGCAGTGGCCCGCCCGCTCCCCTCCCTCCCCAACCCGACCCCCGCCCAAAATAAATAAATTAATAAATAAATAAATCTTAAAAAAAAAAAAAAAGAAGTAACCAAAGTGCAAGTCTATGTGGATCATTCACTTGGTACATGGAAATTTTATGCTGGTTTCAAATATATTCTTTGGATTATATTAAATTAGAGCCAGAAGACAAACCTCAGCCGGCTCTTCGCCACCTTTGACTTGACCTTCCCCCATCTCCCCGTTGTCATAGCTGCTGCTCTTCTCAACCCACAGCTCGGATTTCTCCACCGTCAGGCGGAGCTGGTCCAGGTCGGCCTTGATCTGCTTGTAGTTATCCACGTCCTGAGTGGACACCAGCAACTGCACCTGGAGACAGAATTTCAATCCCTAGTTCATGTATGGAACTTCCTTTACTCTTTTTTTTTAAGCACTGAAGACAAATTTTATTCAGGACTATAAGACAACAGAGGGCCAGACAGGGTTCT
Organism: Tragulus kanchil; assembly: GCA_022376925.1. Taxonomy (NCBI): domain Eukaryota; kingdom Metazoa; phylum Chordata; class Mammalia; order Artiodactyla; family Tragulidae; genus Tragulus; species Tragulus kanchil. The sequence continues at coordinate 264,552,490 of JAIOJX010000004.1, read as the reverse complement.
TTTGATACTCTAAATTTGATAATTTTGCACATAGTTAGGAAAAGCCGGCTTGATAAAATTTTTTATCAGGCTTTTCAGAATTCTAACCTCACAGAAACAGAAGCCCTTTCACGAGTACCTAGCATTTATTGCCCTGTTCCTTTGAGATGGAATTATTCTACACGATCCTAGGTACTTTGGGTCATTTTTTCCCCCTCAATTTTTTTTTTCATCCAATATCCTGACTTTGCCATTTATTGTTTTTTTAAAAAAATAATTTATTTTAATTGGAGAACAGTCACTTTAAAACACTGTGAATCAGCCACAAGCATACACGTGTCCCCCCACCTTCACCCCCTCCACCTCCTTCCCCCACCCTATCCCTGTGGATTGATCCAGAGCACTGGCTTTGGGTGCACTGCTTCATGCACTGAACTTGAACTGACCATCTATTTCATATGTGGTAATACACATGCATCAATGCTACTCTCTCAAATCATCCTGCCTTCCTCTTCTCCCACTGAGTCCAAAAGTCTGTTCTTCACATCTGTATCTCTTTTGTTGCCCTGCATATAGGATCGTCTTATTTCATTCAGGTCAAAAATTCCAAGTCTTTAAACATACGTGTACCTCAGTTGAAGTTCAGTAGTTCTACAATATTCATGGATATTTTGCATGTATATTGATCATGAGAATTTACTTGAAACTATCTGCGAATTGTACCTAATATATTCATATGTTACAAAGAATTATACATACAAAAAAGTGAGCCCGAGCAATGTTTTTCAAAGTGTTAAAGAGGAATTTAAAATAAAAGATACCCTGGATCTAATTTTAAAGCAAAAGTTAATTTTTTCTGAGACTCCCTCTGTCTGAAAAGAGGGAGAAACATAAAAATAAATGGGACAAACAACTGACACAGCCAAACCTTAATTTGTGCATATTATGAGACATTTACAAATACATGAAGTGACACTTACTTATATACTCTTTTAATTATTTCATATTTTAGCATATTCCTATAAACTTCCTAATGAAGGTCAATGCTCCATTAATATTAGTGAAATACATGCAAGCACAGGGATATTCCTCATTAACAGTCTCAAGACTCATATCCTTCAAAGATGACAAAGAAAAAGATTAGATCTATCACAATTGCTTTCTTTTGGATCGATACATTTTTTCAGTCACAAAGGATTTATTTCAGTGCAGGACTCGAAGTGACCAGTAGAATTGGGTCAAAATAACAGCAGTGGCAACAAAACTCCTAGTACAGTATCATCTCCCAGTGCCTTCCTAAATCTTGGTGCCAATCATCTACATTAAGGATATTAACTGAAAAATCACTTTCTAAAATGGATCGTGTCTTGACTTCAGACAAGGCCATATCTGTCTTTAAAAACAGAGAGCTTCCCCAGGAAAAGATGCACACTCTCATTAACTATGCAACCACGAAGTCAGGCTGGGAGCTACAAACAACATTTTCAGAGCCTCTGCGGTGGAAGCACTGATGGCTACTCAATCCCACCTGTTTGAACGCCTGTAAAACTTCTGCTCTCTGGCTGAAGTGCTTGAACAGCAGCTGCAGGGCTCCTGACAGCAGAGGGGGATAGTCATGCATGATCAGGTGGATAAGGACCCGCAAAAACGTCCTGCCCCCTTCATCATCAAGCTGAACTGGGTTTTTCTCCTTTCTGTAAAACCAAAACATCATTCTAAAATAAGTTATGTTTATATAAAATCTAGTCCTAAGTGGTGAACACTGTGTGTACATTCTTAGACTTAGATCATTTCCTCCACTCCCCTCCCATCCCAAAATTGAAAAGTACAAAGGAAGACCTGTTTACTTTCTTTGGCCTCATGTAACCAAAGAGGGGACTTCCCAGGTGGCGCTAGTGGTAAAGAACTGGCCAGCCAATGCAGAAGCCAGACAGAAGACACAAGTTTGATCCCTGGGTCAGGAAGATGCCCTGGAGGAAGAAATGGCAACCAATTCTAGTATTCTTGCCTGGAGAATCCAATGGACAGAGGAGCTTGGCAGGCTATGGGGTCACAAAGAATCTGATACAACTGAAGAGACTTTACACACACACACAACTAATGAGGAAAGAGAACATAAAGAAAAGCTTGTGCTTGTCCATGAAAGGAGGGGTGACCAAAGTCCCCAGTTGTCCAAGGCTGAGAGGGTTCCCAAGATGGGGGCTCTCAGTGATTGCACTAGGAAAGTAGCAGGCAAAAAGTAGACCTGGCCATCTAGGCACAAGCAAAAGACAGAATATGAATCTATCCAGCCTCATTCAATGAAAAGACATACTGGCTGAATGTAGGTCAGGGACTGAATTTCCCCCAAATCCAAAAACCTCCTCAGGACAGGTGGTGAGGCTTGGGAAAACACTGCACATGCACACAGGGTCAGCCCTACTCAGAGCCACTCTGTGAGCTTGGTATATTCTGGCTCTAGGAAAGATTCCCTTGATAAAAAGTCCATTTATTTTACAGTGAAAATCATACCCTGGCGTATTAACTCTTCTCAGGAATAATGAAATATCTGAATAAGGAAAACACAGTGACAATAACAACGAAAATTAGCAAAACAATATAAAAACCAACCTAAACCAAATGTTTTGCCAGAGATAAAAATCCTTTTTGGGCTTCCCTGATTCTTCATTCTTATCTTTCTTGCTAACCAAAGAAAATGCAACAAAACACTTAGTATAGAAATTTGTTTAAGTCCTTAAGGCAATCTATGCTAAAAATGAATGTGAGAAACTCAATACTTTGTAGCTCAGACATCTTACAGTCTTTACTTTTCTTTTTGACTGTAAGTTTCATTTCTGGGAGAAGATAAAGAAACAACCTAAAAACAATGAATAGCAGGGCCCCTGACAGCAAAGGAGGGTATTCATGGCAGACACATTTCATATTCTTTAATCATGTGGACATTTCCAGTTGGCAGGAAGTAGTGTTTTTTCTCATATATATGTAGTTCAAGATAATGTTGAAAGAAGTTACTTTCTTGCCTCAAATTTCTCAGATTTGGGGAAGCAGTGTTTTGCAAGATGCAGCAATATTTTCACAGGGGACTTAAAGGGCATTGGTGTGCTGTCATTTTTTGAGGAAAGAAAAGCAAAGAATTCAGGGAAAAGTTCAATACACTGATCTCATCTTGCCTATCTTTTTTCTTCCTTTTTTTTAAACCTGACCTAAAGAAAAGCTAAGCTTTCTCTTCTACAGTAAATTCACAGTTTCATTTCTAGCAGCAATTACGTTGGCAACAATAAAGGACTTAAAATTAATTTAATAAGATATAGGGAGGTGAACAATGAAGTGTCAATAAAATTCTAAGTAAAATCTTATCCACAAAATAACGATATATAAACGGTACTATACCTTCCAGCAAACATAGTTTCTGCCTGAGCAGCAATTTCATCTATATCAGGAACAATAGCTGCAAAGATAAATGGTAAAAATCCATTCTTTATTTTTATTAATATTAGCATATCAAACAAATTTTGCGTTCATTTCTTTATGCCACTGAAAATCAATTAACACTTTTAAAAGTCACAATACAATGTCTCTTTTATTCATCACTATTTCTGAAGTTCACATTTTAAAATTGTTATAGACAAAGATACATTTAAAAGACCACAAAGCACTAGTTACAAAGCTTCCTCATCTATATTAAGTATGTATATATACATATATACGTATACATCAACTACACACACCCCCATATACACACATATAATTTAAATCGGTAATGATGTGAAAGGATAATAGTTTTTAAAGAATCATAATATACCTATAAGGAACGTTGGTACTTCCAAACAACACAGTCTTTTTTCCTAAGCTTACTTCTGTAATTGCATCCCTTCTTCCTGTGGCACAGGGTGCTGAAATTTTTCTTTTCTTAATGTGAACCAGTCTTGACTCCTCACTCATCCCCCACCCATAGGTATCTATGACAAATACACCATTTACCCCTCATCTCCAAAGTGTGAAAAGACAATGGAGCAAGATATAAAAAGGGACAAAGAAGTCTTCCCAGAAAGCTCCCTCTTATGATAAGCACAACTGATTTAAGGGGTCAGGCAAATCAGAGAGGACCAGTTTTCTGGGGAGGGCCCTGGACTTCCTCTCCCACACTTCCACTGACAATTGCCTGTTTCCAGAGTCTGGCTTCTGAGATCCAACCATTTTTATGCCCATGTCAATGCAACCACCAGCAAGACTTTCTGGTTCTGCCGCCTCGTTCCTGGAAATAGCCCCGCGGGGTTCTACTCTCCTGGGAAGAACATAAACAACACAGTGGCAGATGCGCCCAGAAGATGTTGAGCTCAGAAGAGCCGAACACCATCTGCAGAGGCTCTCTGCCTCTGGATGGTACTGGTGAGCTGGAGAGCAGGACAACTGGCCCAGCACCCGTGTTAACTACGCTGACTCCTGCCTATCCACCTGACCAATGCACAAAGAGGAAGAGCCTTCCTGATGCATCACAGTGGCTGTGGTTACAAGTAAGCTCCATACCTGTACACAAGTCCTACTCCCAGCAGAAGAGGTCTGTTGACTGTCTAAATCTTCAGTATGATATCATTTCCCACTTGCCACATGTGGCCTGGTCTATCCAGAAAATGTGATTTAATATTTCTTAGGTTTCATAAAGTACTCTCTGCAGTCACAACATTTTTACAATAATGTTCATGCTCTTAAGCCATTCTGTCCCTATACTCACAGAGTGACTTCCTTCTTACACATTTCAAATGTGAAAAACTGAAACATAGGACCAGTTTACAACTGGGCAAGGTAATAACCCAGCAACACACACATACACAAAAAAAACCAGCACCCACATCCAGACCTTTATGGGGAGTGTCGTGTCTTTACTCTTGAGTTGGGTGATTCCTACAAAATCCTTCCTGACAGCTGCACGTCACGTGATCTTTGATCAAACCAAAAAAACTGCCTTGGGCTTTTACCAAAATAGCATGATGCTTAAAAGATTCAGACTCTGGAGTGGGAGAGAACCTAGAGAAAACCCCTTTCCCACCACTTCATGACTTTTAGCAAGTAACTTAATCCCTCTAACCTCAGTGTTCTTCTTTTTTTTTTTTTAACATTTACTTATTTATTTATTTATTTTGGGGGGGCGGGTTGGGGAGGGTGGGGGTGGGCGGGCCACTTCTATTGGTCTTTCATTTATCTATTTTCATCTGTCTTTGTTCTTTGGCTCTTGTGGGCCTCCCATCGCCGGTGGCCTCTGTTGCACTCCAGAGCTCCGGCTCGGTAATTGGACACATCGGTCCAGCCGCTCCGCGGCACGTGGGATCTTCCCAGGCCAGGGATCGAACTGGCGCCCCTTGCACTGCAAGGCAGTGTCTTTACCCACTGGACCACCAGGGAAGCCCTACCTCAGTGTTCTTATCTGTAAAATGGCACAACAGAGTATTTGAACTCATGGAGATATGAAGACTATGAGAGAAACTACATTCAAAAAACCAAGCTTCAAACAACAAAACTCTGTAAAAATAAAAAGTAAAATTAAAAAAAAAAAAAAAAAAAAACAAGCTTCAGCAAGCATTCTCTGTGACATTTAATTTCTATCTCAGTTCTTTCATTTCACTGGTGGAGGTTATTTTGACATTTTTGTCTCATACCATTACTTCTTGTTTTAAAACATAAAAGGAACTTTCAAGTTCTCAGGCAAACACCATCCAAAGCAGAAACACTGTCACAAAGACAATACCTGATGGCAGCAGAGAGTCAGGAGAGCCGCTGGAGGACGTTTCAGAGTTTCCATTGTTCTCCCCGAATTCCTTCTTATATATTGACAGCATATACGAGATCCTATAATCCAGTCTGACACTCAAGATAAACTGTGAGAAACATTAAAAATGACGTCAATGTCTTTCATCAGCACAGTGTTTAAAAATTCAGCTCATGACAGGACAGCAAGAATACGACTATCAACATGTCACATGAACTAATTAGAAACTTTACTGAAAAACTCAACATTTCTGCGGCACACATGATAATCGGTCATAACACTAAGAAAAGTGATGTATTTCCATTAGCCAATGTCACTAAAACGCCTGAACAGTTCTTGAAAAGAAGATCTGACTTCCCCCGATTACTCTTGGAATATCCCAGGATGAGGTATCCCGTGGACATGGAGGAAGAGGCTAGGATGGCATAATTCCCTGAGCACTTTGCAGTTTCCACTGGCTCCACAGGGCAAGCCCTGGAGCAGGACACTCATTCACACAGAGGAAGGCCAAGATTTTAGCTACAATAGTGTGGATTCTGGCTGTACCACAAGGGGTCCTGGATCTAGGCTACTAAGGGGCTGCTTAGGTAAGAGCATCCAGTGTACCAGGGGTGTGCCTCACTGCTGCCTGGCTTTTGTGGGTCTGCGTTGTTGTCTTTGTTCTCTTTAATGGACAGAAAGGAAGTGCCAATAAGGTTCCCATCTGTGTTCAGCCCAGAGAAGGATGCAATTGCCTGAAGCCCAGGGTCCTCAAGAAGCCAGGGATCGAGTTGGAAACACTAAATATATTTTGCTATAGCATCATTTTGTGTGCATGTTTTTTCTATGTGTCTTTTGCTGCACCACACACCCTGTGGGATCTTAGTTCCCCAACCAGGGATGGAACCTGTGCCCCCTACAGTGGAGGCGTGGAGTCTCAACTACTGGGCTGCCAGGTATGTGTTGCTATCTGAGTGGAGATGGGAAACGAAAGCAGCAGACGTACGCAGGGCGTACTCCACCCCAGTGTGCCTGGAAGAGCCCTGGGGCAGCCTTTGCTCTCAGTGTGATTATTGCCCGTGTCTCCTACATTCTCCTAGGAGATGCCTTCTGGAACAAAAAGAACAAAATACCTGATGGCAGCAGAGAGTCAGGAGAGCCGCTGGAGGACGTTTCAGAGTTTCCATTGTTCTCCCCGAATTCCTTCTTATATATTGACAGCATATACGAGATCCTATAATCCAGTCTGACACTCAAGATAAACTGTGAGAAACATTAAAAATGACGTCAATGTCTTTCATCAGCACAGTGTTTAAAAATTCAGCTCATGACAGGACAGCAAGAATACGACTATCAACATGTCACATGAACTAATTAGAAACTTTACTGAAAAACTCAACATTTCTGCGGCACACATGATAATCGGTCATAACACTAAGAAAAGTGATGCATTTCCATTAGCCAATGTCACTAAAACGCCTGAACAGTTCTTGAAAAGAAGATCTGACTTCCCCCGATTACTCTTGGAATATCCCAGGATGAGGTATCCCGTGGACATGGAGGAAGAGGCTAGGATGGCATAATTCCCTGAGCACTTTGCAGTTTCCACTGGCTCCACAGGGCAAGCCCTGGAGCAGGACACTCATTCACACAGAGGAAGGCCAAGATTTTAGCTACAACAGTGTGGATTCTGGCTGTACCACAAGGGGTCCTGGATCTAGGCTACTAAGGGGCTGCTTAGGTAAGAGCATCCAGTGTACCAGGGGTGTGCCTCACTGCTGCCTGGCTTTTGTGGGTCTGCGTTGTTGTCTTTGTTCTCTTTAATGGACAGAAAGGAAGTGCCAATAAGGTTCCCATCTGTGTTCAGCCCAGAGAAGGATGCAATTGCCTGAAGCCCAGGGTCCTCAAGAAGCCAGGGATCGAGTTGGAAACACTAAATATATTTTGCTATAGCATCATTTTGTGTTGATTTTTTTTTTTTCTATGTGTCTTTTGCTGCACCACACACCCTGTGGGATCTTAGTTCCCCAACCAGGGATGGAACCTGTGCCCCCTACAGTGGAGGCGTGGAGTCTCAACTACTGGGCTGCCAGGTATGTGTTGCTATCTGAGTGGAGATGGGAAACGAAAGCAGCAGACGTACGCAGGGCGTACTCCACCCCAGTGTGCCTGGAAGAGCCCTGGGGCAGCCTTTGCTCTCAGTGTGATTATTGCCCGTGTCTCCTACATTCTCCTAGGAGATGCCTTCTGGAACAACAAGGAGCAATGGCCAGGCAAGTTTCAGAGACCTTGGTGTGTGGTGGTCCCTCTCGCCCTAGCTCTCACGAGCTACCTCACCCTTGTCCTCAGCCGTGCCGGGCCCGCCTCCCTCCTCCCACCCTCTTCCCCTCTCTCTGTGGTTCTTCTCTGTCCCAACAGCACTGCCTGGAGTGCCTGCAGGGTCTCTCTGGCCTCCTCACATTTATTTTCATTGTTCACTTTACCTTGAATATTCTTCTCCTGTACCCCCATAACTACTAGCTTTTGAGATACCCTCCGAGGTCCTGTTTAAATTCCCTTTGACATGAGGCTTTCCCTGGTTCCCCAGTCCATCTCAATTTTTCCTCTTCCTGCTCACTCAACACATTATTCACAGCTCCAGGTCCAAAGCTGACTCTCTCTCTCTCTCCCTTCCCCCTTCTCCTCTTCTGCTAGACCTTCATGCTCCTCCTGGGTCACAATCGTTTTCCAGCTTTGTTCAACAAACTGAGGCAGGTACCAAGGGTACACAGATGGCACTAAGGATATAAAGCCTGCCTCTGAAGAGCATATAATCCAGAGGAAAAAGTAAACACACGAAGAGACTCTTATTAACACACACTGAGCACAGGAGCAGGTATTGGTTGAACTGACTCCAGTTATTAAGGGGATTTTTAAAGCTGGAGACAAATCGGGGAGAGGCTAAAGCCACTGGGTTTCGAGCATAGGAAAGGAAGTGCCAATAAGGTTCCCATCTGTGTTCAGCCCAGAGAAGGATGCAATTGCCTGAAGCCCAGGGTCCTCAAGAAGCCAGGGATCGAGTTGGAAACACTAAATATATTTTGCTATAGCATCATTTTGTGTTGATTTTTTTTTTCTATGTGTCTTTTGCTGCACCACACACCCTGTGGGATCTTAGTTCCCCAACCAGGGATGGAACCTGTGCCCCCTACAGTGGAGGCGTGGAGTCTCAACTACTGGGCTGCCAGGTATGTGTTGCTATCTGAGTGGAGATGGGAAACGAAAGCAGCAGACGTACGCAGGGCGTACTCCACCCCAGTGTGCCTGGAAGAGCCCTGGGGCAGCCTTTGCTCTCAGTGTGATTATTGCCCGTGTCTCCTACATTCTCCTAGGAGATGCCTTCTGGAACAACAAGGAGCAATGGCCAGGCAAGTTTCAGAGACCTTGGTGTGTGGTGGTCCCTCTCGCCCTAGCTCTCACGAGCTACCTCACCCTTGTCCTCAGCCGTGCCGGGCCCGCCTCCCTCCTCCCACCCTCTTCCCCTCTCTCTGTGGTTCTTCTCTGTCCCAACAGCACTGCCTGGAGTGCCTGCAGGGTCTCTCTGGCCTCCTCACATTTATTTTCATTGTTCACTTTACCTTGAATATTCTTCTCCTGTACCCCCATAACTACTAGCTTTTGAGATACCCTCCGAGGTCCTGTTTAAATTCCCTTTGACATGAGGCTTTCCCTGGTTCCCCAGTCCATCTCAATTTTTCCTCTTCCTGCTCACTCAACACATTATTCACAGCTCCAGGTCCAAAGCTGACTCTCTCTCTCTCTCCCTTCCCCCTTCTCCTCTTCTGCTAGACCTTCATGCTCCTCCTGGGTCACAATCGTTTTCCAGCTTTGTTCAACAAACTGAGGCAGGTACCAAGGGTACACAGATGGCACTAAGGATATAAAGCCTGCCTCTGAAGAGCATATAATCCAGAGGAAAAAGTAAACACACCGAAGAGACTCTTATTAACACACACTGAGCACAGGAGCAGGTATTGGTTGAACTGACTCCAGTTATTAAGGGGATTTTTAAAGCTGGAGACAAATCGAGAGAGGAGAGGGCTAAGAAAGGTCCACTGGGTTTGCTGAGCATAAGAGCAGGAGCAGAAGCTATACAGCAAGTGCCTAAAACAAAGGGTTGTTTAAAAAACAAACAAACAAACAAAATCTCCTTCCCTGGTGGCTCAGATGCTAAAGAATCCAACTGCCAATGCAGGAGACCTGAGTTCAGTCCCTGGATCAGAAAGATACTCTGGAGGAGGAAATAGCACCCCACTCCAGTATTCTTGCCTGGAGAATTCCATGAGCAGAGAAGCCTGGCAGGCTACAGTCCACGGGGTCTCAAGGAGTTGAACACAACTGAGCACTAACACTTCACTTTCATGTAAAGAACAAAGTACTAAAACAGGAATTAATGAAACACTCATTGACTTTTAGTTGAAGATTAGTAGTCAAAGAATTCTAGTTTATAAATAAAGCCAAAATGCAACCTTTCATCCTCTAATGCATTAAATTATGAAAAATAATGGAAGGTAGAAGGGAAAGGGGAAAGGGAAGAATAAAAAGAAAGGCAGAGAAAGTTAAAAGAGGGATGAAGACAAAAGGAGAGACTAGAGAGCAATTAAAAGACTTTTTAAACTGAAAAAAATGATGGAAAAGAAAGGAAGAGGCGCTGGCAGAAAGTAGGAGGAACTTGGCTACAAAGAAATTTTTGAAGAGACGTTCTAAGAAAGAAACAGGCAAGAGCAGCACAAGGAAACAGGTGCAGGGAATCAGAGTCAAACACAGACACACAAAATCAAAGTAAGAACAGGGTCAACAAGAAATACGTAAGAAGCTGGTCAGTCTCAGCTGGCCCTGCCGTGGCATCTCCATCTCATCATTTCTTAGCTGTCAGGGCCTGTTTTGTAAACGCAGAACTTCCGAAGCTGTTATTGGGCGAAAATACAGGGCCTGTATTCCAGAGGCTAGGCCCACAGGTCAGGTGGTCAACACCTTCCTCTCATTAAGAACAGGACCACTGAGTGATCTTTTTGGATCATGAACACAGGGTTCATGAAGCCTGTCAATAATTTCTCAGGACTCCGCCTTGGGAATTCCAGGAGGAACTGTGAAAACTTTTATGACGATAAACTTAATTACTTTAAAATGTACAAATGCTTATAGGACTACTAACCACTTCTAGTAGCTAGTTTACATTAAACTACAATGAAAGACTTGGTGAACAGTAGCCAGAATTTTAATAGATCCTCAAAAACTCCAGGCTCCATTCTTCAAATATAATATAAACGCTATCATTAAAGTACATCAAACTACTTTCCAAACTTAGACTAAGTTAATTTATAAATGTATATATTATGGCGCTTCCTTGGTGGTCTAGTGGTGAAGAATCTGCCTGCCGATGTAGGAGATACAAATTTGACCTGAGAAGATCCCACATGCTGTGGGGCAACTAAGCCTGTACAGCACAGCCACTGAAGCCCAAGCACCTCAATGAAAAGTAGCCCCGCTCACCACAACTAGAGAAAGCCCGCACACAGGCACGAAGACCCAGCACAGCCGAAAATACAAATCAATACATACATAAACTTAAATAAATAGATAAACCTAAAATACACAATTAAATTTAAATAAATATATATATATACACATATACATATATATATATATATATAGAATTATTGGCCTCTTTGAAACAAAAATACCAAGAGACGTAGCCACTTATATAAGGTATTAAAAACAATTATTAACATTTTGGTTAATAAAAATAAGCTTTCCTGGTGGCTCAGATGGCAAAGAATCCGCCTGCCATGCGGGAGATCTGGGTTCAACCCTGGGTTGGGAAGACCCCCTAGAGAAGGGATTGGCTACCCACTCCAGGATTCTGGCCTGGAGAATTCCACAGTTCATCCATGGGGTCACAAAGAGTTGGACACAACTGAGCGCCTTGACTTTCATTTTAATAAAAATAAAAATTGAGTTTCTTACTACAATATGTCTCTATACACAGAATCATACATCCAACTCAATCAAAAACAGAAAGAGCTGGAATTCAGTCTTAACTTTGCCTACTCTGAAACCCTTCTCAAGTCAAGGTTAAATTAAAACAGGGTCCATGTTAAACGACAAATAAAATAAAGACGTTATGTCGACCTCAAGCACTTCACATCTGTTAGGTATCACCACTAATCTATTTAATGGGCACGCACACAGACCATTAATATGTTAATAAGCAGTGTCAACGTGAGACTTCTTACCAGGCCTATCATTAACTTACATGAAATAAAATTAGATCAATAGCATTTCAGAACATTTACAGTGATCTGGAACTTTTTAAAAAGTTAAGAAGTTAAACCAACAGGCACAGGTAGGTGTTTCTCGCTTCCCCTGCACTGGGCCCTTACCTGTAAAATCTCAATGATCTTCAGCTTGGTGTCCATGACGGTGACGTCCTCATGTTCGGCGGGGCTCCCCTGCTTGCTGGGGTGCAGGCTGGGCTGAATGTCAGGCCCGCTCATGGGGAAGATGGAGCCTCTGCTGAGCACCATCTGGGTCATCATCTCTCCCACCCCGTGGATGGTCCTCATGACGTTGTTTCCTGGCACAAGTAAAGTCCATAAGTCAACACATGTGCCACCACGGAAGAAAGCTGCTCTATCCAGTGGCCCCAGCCAGACTGAAAACGTGGCAGGAAGAGTATGTAGGAGAGGGAGGGACAGCAGCTACTGGGCTCTGGCTTTTCCAACGCAGATGAAGTTAAAATAGTGCAGACACATTTCATAATGACAGATTTTAGAAAGGCAAGTTAACTTTTCTCAGAAAATGTTTTCAAGTGACAGACGGCAGGTGAGGCGTGGGTGGCCCTAACCATATCCAGAGCAGGTCCTTCTGGAACACAGGAAGTCCCACGGTCTATCACATTACTAGGCACTAACTCATAATCCTGAGGAAGAGAGGTCATCAAGCTCTATCAATAAAGTAGTTGCAAATGAGGCTACAAAGACGACAGGAAAACACTCAAGTGGTGACCAGTGTCTTAATCTTACCCTCGAACCAAAGACTTTTTAGCTTGACTTTCATTATGCTTGTGAAAAGAGCTTGAATGGAGGGTTTTTACAGCATCATTAAAAAAAAAAAAAAAAACCTCTAGAGAAGAAACACATTTTATCCATTTCTTCATCAATTTCAATCAAAAAATCATAATTCAAAATCCACAAAAAGCAATTTTGAGATAATTACAGAAACAAATGACTGGCAAATAGTTATTTTCAACGAAATATTCCTCCTCTTTTGCACCTTGAGTTTCGCTCCTCATTTAATTTGTCCTCTAATAAAGGAGGACAAAGGAGTTGGACACGACTGAGAGACTAAGCACAAGGCACACACAAAACTGCCCACACGCTCATTCCTTACACTGACCACAACCAGCTGCACCGAAGGATCTTCCTGCCTCTGCTACGATTTACCCTCTCCTCTGGCTGCTGTTTCTCACTTCTAAATCCCTACTAGTAACAAGAATTTGAAAGAACAACTGTCTGCTTTCTTTTCTGACCAGTGGTCTTTGCTTCGTGGGTGTTCATGGAACACTGCCTCAAGCAAAGACCTAAGAATCTGGCAAAGAATTTTCCTTTCCCCGAGTGTCTCAGGACATAAACCTTGGTTAAGGAAATGGAAATAAGATGGGATGAGATAAAACCCTCAGCTCCAAGCGAAGATCATAAACTGTGGGAATACCTACAGGACTGAAAAGCAAATAAATAAAGAAAAGGAAAATATTTAAAGGATGACTTGAGAATCTTCACTGTCCTGTGCACAGACCACAATTATCATCAATCCAGGGGTAACCAATACTATTTGAACACTGTGAAAGGTGAAATGCCTTTTAGAATTCAGTATCTTATCCACAAATGAAATTAGTATACATGAAAGAGGGTGGTACTGAAATAATACATTTTTGAGTAGGCAATGAAGGAATATTTTTTTCTAAAGTGGCACCTTACAGGCAGAAATTAATTAGGGTTTTCATTCTGAGAGTCTAAGACCTTTTATTACACTTCTGCTTGCATAATCCAAAAAAAAAGGGATAAGAAAAAATATATATGAAAGATAATGTCCAAGTTTGGACAAGGTTGAGACAAAAGATTTGAGACAGCCTCAATTTCTATCAGAAAAACCTCGAGACAAAACAGTTCCTTGTCTGTGGTTCCCAAATAATCATAACAGCAGAGTATTTCCCAAACCCCCACTTCCTTCAGGGATGTGATCTGGTTGTTGGCATTAGCTCCAGATCATCCATGTTCAACCAGTACATACAGCCGAGCCTTCATTCCACAATGAATATGTGGTCGTCTCCAAGTGATGCTTGCTTACGACCAACAGAGAACAGGCTCCTCTGTCATTCTGACCCTCGACCCACACAAAAATCCTAGGCACCCACAGAGCCTGCATCTTATTTAGATTTGCATGGAAAAATAATCATTTAATCATTAATAATCATTTAATCCAAATGTTTGTTTGATTGTTACACACAAAGAATTCACCCAGACAATTCTTTTCCCTAAACACAGATCTTGGCATTGAGAAATTAAAATCTAAAAGCCAGTACCACCATAATACATAACACATGCTGTCAATGAAACGGGAGGACTCCCTCCAGGGGCACCACCTCCTTAGATGCTGGTGGCACTTGGCTGCCACAAAGCTCTCCTAACATCTCCGGGTATGCCAACGCTGAGCTTGCAAATTAACAGATGTTAGGGTATCTAGAGCTGCTGGTGGTGATGAGAAGCGCTTCAGTTCTGAACTATTACAGCCTAGAAAGATACATCAAACACCACATAAATCACAGACATGCAAGGCTCCATGTTTTCCACATAAAAGTTCCTAATTCTAGACTACTAAGATGGTTAGGATGTCTCTTCTCAGCCAAAATTAGTTAACACTACCGAAAATTTTTCAGAGAAAAGGCTACTCTAAGTCCTCTGAGTAAGTTCACGTTTTCTATGCCATTTATATTAATGCAGAATCTAGAATGTGGATTTATGTACAAAGTGAATTGAGATGATTTGAATAAGGATGTCATCTTTGTCAAGTAAAAATACAAAGGAAGGAATTTCTTAGAAATAAAAGCAGACAGACTTTCCAGGTTCCTTCATTCTATGATTGTACAAGGACGTTTATTAATTCTCATTCCCTCAAGAGAAAAACCCCACAGTAAGACAAGTACAGTAAATGCATACTAGAAATGGTGACTGGAAATGGGTTGAGAGTTCATTGCTTTGTTTCTTTGACGGTTCTGATGAAACACATTTCCATTACCAGTTCCAGAGATAACATTAAAACTCTGCTGCCCATAACTGAACTTTTCCTTCCTCCTAAGTCATTTTACTACCGATGATCACTACAGGCTCAACAATCATTAAGACTTTTGTGAATTTATAGACAGTTTTAAGAAATTTGACAGAATCTTACTTGACTGACTAAAACTTACTATAGTCAACTGGTGCTTTATTTTATTTAAAGTCACCTTTATCTGTCATCTCTATTAGAAATCCTTTTCTCTATGGACTTCCTTGGTGGTCCAGTGTCTAAAAGTCCACCTTGTAATACAGGGAACACAGGCTCAATCCCTAGTCAGGGGACTAAAATCCCTCATGCTGCTGTGCAACGAAGCCCAAGTACCACAACCACAGAGCCCACACGCCCAAACAAAGGACTTCACGTGCCTCAATGAAAGACCCGCATGATGCAAGGAAGACCGCACAGGCCACGATTAAGACCCGACACAGCCAAATAAATAAATCAATATTTTTTAAAAAAGAAATACTTATGCCTGTGAACACACAAGAACTGAAAATGGTCATTTCAATTTTCCAGTTGTTTAGATTTCAGATAGACACATGCAAAATCTTCTCATATTACAGCCTAGAAAGATACATCAAACACCACATAAATCACAGACATGCAAGGCTCCATGTTTTCCACATAAAAGTTCCTAATTCTAGACTACTAAGATGGTTAGGATGTCTCTTCTCAGCCAAAATTAGTTAACACTACCGAAAATTTTTCAGAGAAAAGGCTACTCTAAGTCCTCTGAGTAAGTTCACGTTTTCTATGCCATTTATATTAATGCAGAATCTAGAATGTGGATTTATGTACAAAGTGAATTGAGATGATTTGAATAAGGATGTCATCTTTGTCAAGTAAAAATACAAAGGAAGGAATTTCTTAGAAATAAAAGCAGACAGACTTTCCAGGTTCCTTCATTCTATGATTGTACAAGGACGTTTATTAATTCTCATTCCCTCAAGAGAAAAACCCCACAGTAAGACAAGTACAGTAAATGCATACTAGAAATGGTGACTGGAAATGGGTTGAGAGTTCATTGCTTTGTTTCTTTGACGGTTCTGATGAAACACATTTCCATTACCAGTTCCAGAGATAACATTAAAACTCTGCTGCCCATAACTGAACTTTTCCTTCCTCCTAAGTCATTTTACTACCGATGATCACTACAGGCTCAACAATCATTAAGACTTTTGTGAATTTATAGACAGTTTTAAGAAATTTGACAGAATCTTACTTGACTGACTAAAACTTACTATAGTCAACTGGTGCTTTATTTTATTTAAAGTCACCTTTATCTGTCATCTCTATTAGAAATCCTTTTCTCTGTGGACTTCCTTGGTGGTCCAGTGTCTAAAAGTCCACCTTGTAATACAGGGAACACAGGCTCAATCCCTAGTCAGGGGACTAAAATCCCTCATGCTGCTGTGCAACGAAGCCCAAGTACCACAACCACAGAGCCCACACGCCCAAACAAAGGACTTCACGTGCCTCAATGAAAGACCCCGCATGATGCAAGGAAGACCGCACAGGCCACGATTAAGACCCGACACAGCCAAATAAATAAATCAATATTTTTTAAAAAAGAAATACTTATGCCTGTGAACACACAAGAACTGAAAATGGTCATTTCAATTTTCCAGTTGTTTAGATTTCAGATAGACACATGCAAAATCTTCTAAGCATTTATTTATTTTTTGCTGTGGTAAACTAATGACTTTTTAAAAATTTTTGACAGAGTTTTGTTGTTTACTGCCCCACATCAACCTGATTCAGCCATAGGTATACATATGTCCCCTCCCTCCTGAACTTCTCTCCTGCCTCCCTTCCCATCCCACCCCTTTAGGTTGTTACAGAGCCCCTGTTTGAGTTTCCTGAGTCTTACAGCAAATTCCCATTGGTTATCTATTTTACATTTGGTAATGGAAGTTTCCATGTTACTCTTTCCATACATCTCAGCCACTCCTCCATTCCTGCAATGTCCATAAGTCTGTTCTCGATGTCTGTTTCTCCACTGTGGCCCTGCATATAAATTCATTAGTACCATCTTTCTAGATTCCATATATATACGTCAGTATACAATATTTATCTGACTTGTTTCACTCTGTACAATGGGCCAAAATCTTCTAAGCATTTATAAGAGATAGTAGATATATTTGATAAGATTTCTGTGAGCTGTTCACAGCAATTTTCTTGTTTTGTGCCTACCAAAAGCAACTCTCAATACTTTATAATAGTGGAAGCCAAAAATATGGATAACCTAAAACCATTTGTCTTTCCCTGAAACATATTTTTATAGTTGGACTTGGAAACATGTATCTGCTGTTTTCATAATTCATTTGAAACAGAATGAAGCTAAACCACAAAGACATGTTGCAGGACATCTTCCTCCTTCACTATAGTCATTTTATTAAATCACCTTTATCTGTCATCTCTATTAGAAATCCTTTTCTCTGTGGACTTCCTTGGTGGTCCAGTGTCTAAAAGTCCACCTTGTAATACAGGGAACACAGGCTCAATCCCTAGTCAGGGGACTAAAATCCCTCATGCTGCTGTGCAACGAAGCCCAAGTACCACAACCACAGAGCCCACACGCCCAAACAAAGGACTTCACGTGCCTCAATGAAAGACCCCGCATGATGCAAGGAAGACCGCACAGGCCACGATTAAGACCCGACACAGCCAAATAAATAAATCAATATTTTTTAAAAAAGAAATACTTATGCCTGTGAACACACAAGAACTGAAAATGGTCATTTCAATTTTCCAGTTGTTTAGATTTCAGATAGACACATGCAAAATCTTCTAAGCATTTATTTATTTTTTGCTGTGGTAAACTAATGACTTTTTAAAAATTTTTGACAGAGTTTTGTTGTTTACTGCCCCACATCAACCTGATTCAGCCATAGGTATACATATGTCCCCTCCCTCCTGAACTTCTCTCCTGCCTCCCTTCCCATCCCACCCCTTTAGGTTGTTACAGAGCCCCTGTTTGAGTTTCCTGAGTCTTACAGCAAATTCCCATTGGTTATCTATTTTACATTTGGTAATGGAAGTTTCCATGTTACTCTTTCCATACATCTCAGCCACTCCTCCATTCCTGCAATGTCCATAAGTCTGTTCTCGATGTCTGTTTCTCCACTGTGGCCCTGCATATAAATTCATTAGTACCATCTTTCTAGATTCCATATATATACGTCAGTATACAATATTTATCTGACTTGTTTCACTCTGTACAATGGGCCAAAATCTTCTAAGCATTTATAAGAGATAGTAGATATATTTGATAAGATTTCTGTGAGCTGTTCACAGCAATTTTCTTGTTTTGTGCCTACCAAAAGCAACTCTCAATACTTTATAATAGTGGAAGCCAAAAATATGGATAACCTAAAACCATTTGTCTTTCCCTGAAACATATTTTTATAGTTGGACTTGGAAACATGTATCTGCTGTTTTCATAATTCATTTGAAACAGAATGAAGCTAAACCACAAAGACATGTTGCAGGACATCTTCCTCCTTCCCCTCCCTCACTTGCTAGAAAATGCCCACACTCTCTAAGACTAGCGCAGTTTTCTGTTTTGATCGTCTGGAGCAGGCTTCCTCCCAGTTAGGGTCTGGGTTCCAAAAGGACTTTTCTGTACGCAAAGAAAACAAAGCATTAACAAAAGACCAAAACCTTAGCTGAGCTAGTGGTAGAATCAGAGTCTTAAGGAACATGGTATCAGTCTAGATTTAAAACAAGATTAAGAGATTTATTACTCCAGGGTTTCCCTCGTGGTCCAGCGGGCAAAGAGTACACCTTGCAGTGCAAGAGGCACTGGTTCGATCTCTGGCCTGGAAAGATCCAACATGTTGGACCAGTGTGTCCAATTTCTGCAGCGCATGTGCACAGTGCCAGTGCTCTGCAACAAGAGAGGCCACTGCAATGGGAGGCCCTCACAGGCCAAAGAATAAAAATGGATGAAAAGAAACAAATAAAAAAACAATAAAAGAGGCCAAAATTTTAAAAAAAGAGAGAGAGAGAGAGATCTAATACTCCAGAAGACAATTAAGTAACCAACACTCCCAGTTCAGAGTCAGATCAGAATATTTGGGGGAGCTACATATCCAGTCCCCATAGGATTTTTTATTGATAAGTGATATTTTATTTTTTAATTTATTTTATTAATTTTGATCCCTGGAGAAGGGAGAGCCCATGGAGAAGGAAATGGCAACCCACTCCAGTATTCTTGCCTGAAAAATCCCATAGCAGAGGAGCCTGGAGGGCTAGAGTCTAAAGGATCACAGAGAGCTGAACACAACAGAGCAACCGAGCCCACAGCTGAGCATACACAGAAATCAACAGTAAGCCATCATTACCAGACACACTCATTTTCACATAGAGTGTATTACAAAAGCAAAGTGCTCAGAATGGATGAGAAAATAACTGTTCTTGCCAAACAGTTATGAAAAACACTTGAATCATAAGGCGGACTGTGAAAGGAACTACAGATGACAGCCCAGTGAGGAGCAGAGACTCAGACGGCTGGTCATTTTCAAGTACAGAGAAAACTGGTGTGTGAGCGAAGCTAGATTTCAACATGGCTCTAGGGAACAGACGTAAAGCTGCTTCTTGGAAGTGGAAGGGAGCTGGGTTTAGGACAGCCTAACTAAGGAGACCTAATACTTACAGCTGCGTTTTGCAGCAGTAAAATCTTGATCACTCAAGTGTTCCAAGAGATCCTAGATGACCCTTTGCAGTTGGTACTATGAAGACCTAAAGATCATATACTGTGTAGATGACTTCTTCAGTCCCTTTATATGCTAACATTCTGTAATCTGTATTTATGTTCCAATAAAATGCCTCATTGTAAGTCACTAGTGGATGCCCTTGACCTGAACTTGAGAGAACTGAGGAACCTCCCCTAACACCTTGAGGCATCAGATGCTGAGGCTCAAACAGTATTTGAGAGTGGAGGAAATAACTGAGTAGAGAGAAGGTGAGGACAACCTGGTCCTCTTTAGTCAGCCTCATTGCTTGTGAGGTCAGCTAAATAACAACGGTGTCTTACTAACTCAATCTGGTAAGATGAGTAGCTCTTCCTGGCTTCCTGTAGTCATTCACATCACTCCTGGGCAACTCTGGAGATTTCAGAGTCACTTTACAGCTTAAAGAATAAGAATAAACTCCACACTAAATGGTGAAATGTGCTTCATCTATTCTGGGGGAAGGGTGATACCTTTGTGAAACCAGTCCCCCCAAACTGCAGACAATTCCTATTTCCAACACATCTCAGAGAAACACAGATAAACCTAGAATCAGCCTTCTGCTTCTATTGAGGTAAATAACTTACAAAGTATAACAAAAAGAATCTTTATGTATCATAGAGGAGCCTGGAGGGCTAGAGTCTAAAGGATCACAGAGAGCTGAACACAACAGAGCAACCGAGCCCACAGCTGAGCATACACAGAAATCAACAGTAAGCCATCATTACCAGACACACTCATTTTCACATAGAGTGTATTACAAAAGCAAAGTGCTCAGAATGGATGAGAAAATAACTGTTCTTGCCAAACAGTTATGAAAAACACTTGAATCATAAGGCGGACTGTGAAAGGAACTACAGATGACAGCCCAGTGAGGAGCAGAGACTCAGACGGCTGGTCATTTTCAAGTACAGAGAAAACTGGTGTGTGAGCGAAGCTAGATTTCAACATGGCTCTAGGGAACAGACGTAAAGCTGCTTCTTGGAAGTGGAAGGGAGCTGGGTTTAGGACAGCCTAACTAAGGAGACCTAATACTTACAGCTGCGTTTTGCAGCAGTAAAATCTTGATCACTCAAGTGTTCCAAGAGATCCTAGATGACCCTTTGCAGTTGGTACTATGAAGACCTAAAGATCATATACTGTGTAGATGACTTCTTCAGTCCCTTTATATGCTAACATTCTGTAATCTGTATTTATGTTCCAATAAAATGCCTCATTGTAAGTCACTAGTGGATGCCCTTGACCTGAACTTGAGAGAACTGAGGAACCTCCCCTAACACCTTGAGGCATCAGATGCTGAGGCTCAAACAGTATTTGAGAGTGGAGGAAATAACTGAGTAGAGAGAAGGTGAGGACAACCTGGTCCTCTTTAGTCAGCCTCATTGCTTGTGAGGTCAGCTAAATAACAACGGTGTCTTACTAACTCAATCTGGTAAGATGAGTAGCTCTTCCTGGCTTCCTGTAGTCATTCACATCACTCCTGGGCAACTCTGGAGATTTCAGAGTCACTTTACAGCTTAAAGAATAAGAATAAACTCCACACTAAATGGTGAAATGTGCTTCATCTATTCTGGGGGAAGGGTGATACCTTTGTGAAACCAGTCCCCCCAAACTGCAGACAATTCCTATTTCCAACACATCTCAGAGAAACACAGATAAACCTAGAATCAGCCTTCTGCTTCTATTGAGGTAAATAACTTACAAAGTATAACAAAAAGAATCTTTATGTATCATAGCTTTATGTGAGCAACCTCTGACTGAGAGAATTATAAGGAAGTTATATAGTTGATTCATGACTTAGTGTAGTATGGAAATTAGGCATGCATCATACCCATTAAATCTTTCTGCAGTTTATTAACTTATACAGTAAGGGAACATTTGAACTGTATTATTTTACTAAGAAGGTGCACCAAACCTAAATGTCTATCGACAGAGGAATGGATAAATATGTGGTACACATATACAACAGAATGCCACTCAGCTATTAAAAAAGAATAAAATGATGTCATTTTCAGCAACATGGATGGACCTAAAGACTACCATACTGAGTGTATGAGTCAGAAAGAGAATATCAAAGACCATATGACATCGCTTATATCTGGAATCTAAAATATGACACAAATTAACTTATTTACAAAACAGTAACAGGCTTAAAGACATAGAAAACAAACTTAAAGTTAACAAAAGGGCTTCCCCTGGTGGTCCAGTGGGTAAGGACACCGCCTTGCAGTGCAAGGGGCGCCGGTTCGTTCCCCGGCCTGGGAAGATCCCACGTGCCGCGGACCGGCTGGACTGATGTGTCCAATTACCGAGCCGGAGCTCCGGGGCGCATGCGCCCAGAGCAGGCACTCTGCAACAACAGAGGCCACTGCGATGGGAGGCCCACAGGAGCCAAAGAACAAAGATGGATGAAAACAGATAAATGAAAGACCAATAGAAGTGGCCCGCCTGCCCTCCTCCCTCCTCAACCGCTCCCCTCCCCAAAAAAATGAATAAAAAGGGAAAGGGGGAAAGAAGGGATAAAGTAGGAATTTGAAATTAGTAGATACAAACTACTATATATAAAAGAGGTAAACAAGGGCCTACTATTTAGCACAGGAAACTATATTCAATATCCTGTAATAAACCACAATAAAAAAAGATAGAAAAAGAATAAATATGCATGTACATATAATTGTGTTTGTATGTGTGTGTGTATATATATATATATATACCTTTGCTAAATATCAGAAACTAACAAAGCACTGTAAATCAACTATAGTTCAACTTTTAAAAGAGATGGGGGCTTCCCTGGTGGCTCTGTGGCAAAGAACAATGACTACTGTCCTAATCCCACCTTCAAACCAAGGAGATAATTACGGAAAGAAATTGTGGGTAGGTGATCACTTTCAGCAAAACATTCCTCCTCTTCTACATCTTGAATTTGGCTCCTCATTTAATCTGTCCTCCATAAAACGAACCACAGGTTTCCCTGGTAGCTCAGTACTAAAGAACCTGCCTGCCAAGGCAGTTCAATCCTGGATCCAGTAAGACACCACCTGTTGGGGAACAAGTCAGTCCGTGCACCACAGCTATTGAGCCTGTGCTCTAAAGCCAGCGAGTCAAAACGACTGAGCTAACATGCCCCAGAGGCCATGCTCTGCAACAAGAAAAGCCACCACAGTGCATGAAGCCTGTACACACGGCAACAAGAGAATAGCCCCCATTTACTGCAACTATAAAAAAGCCCACACAGCAACAAAGACCCAGCACAGCCAAAATAAATAAATAAATTTTTTTTAAAAAATTGTAAAAAAGTCAGCATCAGGAAAATAAAGAAAAAAAGAGATAGAGATGGTGTATCAGAGGTCCCCGAAAAGGTGTAACATCATCACTAAAATTGCAGAAGCAAAATAAGAGCAAGTGCTTCAACATGAACTCACATATGTTATGTTATCTCCCATTCACCGGCAGTTTGGGCAGCTAAATTAAAAGTTCAATAAGCAATAAGAGAAAAAATTATAAACCTAAAACGTTTGGGTTTCAAAAATCTTTTTATCATTCAAATATATAAAACATAACTGACATACAGTCATGAAACGTATTTTACTATATTCAATAGATCTTTTTGAAAGCCAAGTACGCATATAAAAGCACATTAGGCATGGTCCAAGTCAGTCTTAGAACCAGACACAGAATGTATTTTCACAGTTTTTCTTCCAACTTTCATTCTCTCAGCCAAAATTTTGAATCTTTATTACTGAATTATCCAGGTAGTAATTCTAAGAGTCATGGAGTAAGTCTACGAGGAAAAAGAGACATTAAAATATTTCAACATAAACAAAAAGAAGGCAAAAAACATATTTGAAATATTAGGGTCTTAATACTTTTGACTTTCACATGCATGCATATTTATATAAGGCATGTCATACGCATTCATCCTAGTGATAAGCGAGTTATGAAAGTATATATGAAATACAAAAGTAGTTCATAGCAAGGTGTCCTAGAGGATAAAATTGCTTTGTATTACTGAGGAATCATCAACAGACAGACCCAGAGATATCTCACGCAGATGATGAAGACCTGTGGGCACCAACTTAAGGATCTGTGCTGTTACTCTCTAGAGATTACAAGAACAAGTGATTCAAAAGGATCCTTATGTGGGCATGTGGAGAAAGAGTCAAAAACACTGTCAGAAAGACCAGCATGGAGTGAAGAGCAACATCCAACTTCAAGATCTTGAAGTGGTAAAAGTTTTTAAGACTTGTGACTGAAAACTTTGTTTCTGAGACAAGTCCAACAATGGTTCACGAAGGCGAGATTCTTGGCTTTAAATTTTTTTTGGAGCTGACCTGTGAAATCACCTCAAGTTATATCAAAACTCCTTAATAAACACCCACTGTTTTGTACTAAACTTTCTTGGGAAACTTGGAAAAAGTAGAAAGCAGAGTCCCTGCAGATGAAGAAGTCATCTGCCCTGAAAGTAGTGCAGCTGCAGAAAGCACATCGCTGTCGGGTTTTGTGCAGAGCTAGAGAAAAAGACAAAGAGACCAGAATTCCTAATTTGGCTCCTCAAGCTACAAGCTGTATGGTCTCAGGGCAAGCTCTTAACCTCTGAAAGAGCCTATTTCCTGGGCAAAATGTGACTGTACTACCCAACTGGCTGGATTGTGACAAGGACTGCAGATAAAAAGATGCAGGATCTAGATGCATGCTAGTTGTTAAATATGAATAATAGATACCCTTCTACAGTAATCCTCAGCCAGACGTGTGGTTGTTAAATATAAATAACAGAGACCCTTCTGCAGTCATCCTCAGTCAAACGTGTGGCCAAGCAAATGGTGGAAGCTCAGTACGAGGGAGATACACTACACAATTATTCTCTGCCCATTTTTAGATAAGTATTTTTTTCAATTTTCTTTTAAATTGCAATATAATTAGAATATTGTGTTGGTTTCTGCCATACATGAATCAGCCATAGGTGTACATATGTCCCTTCCCTCTTGAATTTGACTTCTTATTTAATCTGTCCTCCCATCAAACCAACCACAGGTTTCCCTGGTAGCTCAGTGGTAAAGAACCTGCCTGCCAATGCAGTTCAGTCCTTGGTCCAGTAAGATCCCACCTATTGGGGAACAAGTCAGCCCGTGCACCACAACTATTGAGCCTGTGCTCTAAAGCCAGCAAGTCAAAATGACTGAGCCTCCCAACTCCTACCTCATCCCACTTTTTAAAGGGACATGACCTGGTGCAGACTATGTTTTTGAGAACCTCTTTATAGAGAGAGAGACCACTTAAGCCTTAACACTTAAGAGGAGGAAAACAAGCCCTCCCAGACACCACTGGTGACTAAGAGAAAGCTTGACAGTTACAGGCATTCATTCTAAAATTTACAAAAGCTAAAGGAGAAAAAACATAATAAAAGCGTAACATTGCACCTTAAGTCAAAAAGGACATAGAGGTGCAGTCAGCATAGCACAAAGCTGGTGGAAGAACCAGACTCAGAAGATGAGAACAGAAGAGAAATCTTCCTTCACATCTGAAAAAAAGGATTCCATAACAGACTTGATGCCCAGAGTCAGTTTCTGTTGCCTGTGATTCGGGGGCATTTGAAAGTAGGTAGCATCTAGAAATGTCTTTCGTGTCTAGAACTTTGCTGTGCATTTAAATGTCTTAATGCTGGTTTTTGAGTCCCTAATCTCCCTCTCCTATAGGATCTGATTCACTTTTACGTTCCTTCCTAATCTGTATTTCCTATGAAAGCTTAATCTTGACCTACAATTTTTCCAATCCTGACCCTTTTCTGGAAAATACCTACAGGGAATGCTATGGCGGTCCTGCCCAGGTCACCTTCAGGAAGGAAGGGCTATGGCCTCGGCTGCTGGCAGCGCCCCCTGGGGGACAGCCTGCAGAGGTCAGCCCTGGTCTGAAGACAGTCGCCTCAACAAGGTCACACTCCAGGGCAGCCCACGGGGCATCGAGGCTCAGTCCCCTCGCTCCAGTGGGGGGCGACGCTGAAAGGACAGCCACCTTCAGACCACCCCGAGGCTCCCACCAAGACTGTATCATCAACGGTTTCTCCCTTGGCCCAGGCCTGCTTCTTTCCCTTCCATTCCATGGAGCTCCCCCTAATAACCCTCCTGAGCACTAATCTCTCACCAGAGTCTGCTCCCTGGGGATCACGATCTGCAGTCAGGACCCCTAGAGCTTGAGGGAGTCAATGGGAGCATCGTAGGCATGATGAGAACACACTCATCTGACACAGGGTGCACACACAAGGGACAAGAGAAACCTATCACAGTGGACAAGACTGCACACACGTTCCTGCTTCCTCACCGAGTCCCCAGCTCCCTCTACAAGAATTCTGCCTAGGATGTGGGTGGAGAGATGCAAGCAGATGGGAAGCAGGCAAGTGTGAGGAACGCACTCCAGAGTGGATGAGACAGATCTGTCTGAAGGTCAGGGACCCGCTGGAGGCCAAGGCCAGGGAGGACCATCTAAAAGGAGCATCTGGAGAGGGAGGGCGGTGGTGGGAAAAATTAAGTCCAGAAGTCCATGAAAGAGATGTCAAAGGATGATGGGTAATCTGGCAACTTTAAGTCGCTTCTCGCCATGAGCTGACTCTTCACATCTGAAAAAAAGGATTCCATAACAGACTTGATGCCCAGAGTCAGTTTCTGTTGCCTGTGATTCGGGGGCATTTGAAAGTAGGTAGCATCTAGAAATGTCTTTCGTGTCTAGAACTTTGCTGTGCATTTAAATGTCTTAATGCTGGTTTTTGAGTCCCTAATCTCCCTCTCCTATAGGATCTGATTCACTTTTACGTTCCTTCCTAATCTGTATTTCCTATGAAAGCTTAATCTTGACCTACAATTTTTCCAATCCTGACCCTTTTCTGGAAAATACCTACAGGGAATGCTATGGCGGTCCTGCCCAGGTCACCTTCAGGAAGGAAGGGCTATGGCCTCGGCTGCTGGCAGCGCCCCCTGGGGGACAGCCTGCAGAGGTCAGCCCTGGTCTGAAGACAGTCGCCTCAACAAGGTCACACTCCAGGGCAGCCCACGGGGCATCGAGGCTCAGTCCCCTCGCTCCAGTGGGGGGCGACGCTGAAAGGACAGCCACCTTCAGACCACCCCGAGGCTCCCACCAAGACTGTATCATCAACGGTTTCTCCCTTGGCCCAGGCCTGCTTCTTTCCCTTCCATTCCATGGAGCTCCCCCTAATAACCCTCCTGAGCACTAATCTCTCACCAGAGTCTGCTCCCTGGGGATCACGATCTGCAGTCAGGACCCCTAGAGCTTGAGGGAGTCAATGGGAGCATCGTAGGCATGATGAGAACACACTCATCTGACACAGGGTGCACACACAAGGGACAAGAGAAACCTATCACAGTGGACAAGACTGCACACACGTTCCTGCTTCCTCACCGAGTCCCCAGCTCCCTCTACAAGAATTCTGCCTAGGATGTGGGTGGAGAGATGCAAGCAGATGGGAAGCAGGCAAGTGTGAGGAACGCACTCCAGAGTGGATGAGACAGATCTGTCTGAAGGTCAGGGACCCGCTGGAGGCCAAGGCCAGGGAGGACCATCTAAAAGGAGCATCTGGAGAGGGAGGGCGGTGGTGGGAAAAATTAAGTCCAGAAGTCCATGAAAGAGATGTCAAAGGATGATGGGTAATCTGGCAACTTTAATCTGCCAGTCGCTTCTCAGCAGCATGAGCTCTCCTGTGAACTTGGGTCCTTTACACAGACCTGGAAGGAGCTCAGTCTGAGGAAACATTAATGGAACCTGAAGAGATACTGGAAGGAGACCTTCCCTGACCTTCCCCGACTGCTTCGCAGTTATGCTCACTGCACTAAACCTCATTTCTGTTCTGTCTCCTCTTCCTCCAGCTCCACGCAGACACCTCCTGGGAGTCCCACCTTGCGCCCAGGGAAGGCTTCTTGTTTGCTTACTTGCCTGTTTTTTCTTTCTTTATTTTTGCTGTGCTAGGCAGCATGAGGGATGGTAGCTCCCTGATCGAGGATCAAACCCACGCCTCTGCCGTGGAAGCTCAGAGTCTAAACCACTGGACCAGCAGGGAAGTTCCCCTGTTTGCTTTTTTTGTGACACACTCCATACTTTAAGTGGAAAGGTGTTGTAGCTGATACCTTTACAAAGAGCAATCACAGCTCTGAACCAGGAGACAGGCTCCATGGATAGTTACTAAAAGGAGTCTCTGGCCACACATATTTAGAACACCATCCAGTGAGTGAATGAGAATTACAAACTAATCTTCAAAAAAACCCCAGTTTTGAACTGAAATAGACTATAGAGATCACATTTAGACTAACCTCCTGATTTTATAAAGGAAGAAACTATTTTCTGGAAGACTTTTCACTGCAAATATTTTCTTCCTTTCCCACCCATAGAACACTATTAAAAAATGTTTCTGCTCCACCTCCCCTCTCAATTTCCCTTCTCCTTTTAAAAACAAGAGGGGAAGGCACCAAAACACAAGGGACAAGGAAGAAACCTATCACAGTGGACAAGACTGCACACGTTCCTGCTTCCTCACCGAGTCCCCAGCTCCCTCTACAAGAATTCTGCCTAGGATGTGGGTGGAGAGATGCAAGCAGATGGGAAGCAGGCAAGTGTGAGGAACGCACTCCAGAGTGGATGAGACAGATCTGTCTGAAGGTCAGGGACCCGCTGGAGGCCAAGGCCAGGGAGGACCATCTAAAAGGAGCATCTGGAGAGGGAGGGCGGTGGTGGGAAAAATTAAGTCCAGAAGTCCATGAAAGAGATGTCAAAGGATGATGGGTAATCTGGCAACTTTAATCTGCCAGTCGCTTCTCAGCAGCATGAGCTCTCCTGTGAACTTGGGTCCTTTACACAGACCTGGAAGGAGCTCAGTCTGAGGAAACATTAATGGAACCTGAAGAGATACTGGAAGGAGACCTTCCCTGACCTTCCCCGACTGCTTCGCAGTTATGCTCACTGCACTAAACCTCATTTCTGTTCTGTCTCCTCTTCCTCCAGCTCCACGCAGACACCTCCTGGGAGTCCCACCTTGCGCCCAGGGAAGGCTTCTTGTTTGCTTACTTGCCTGTTTTTTCTTTCTTTATTTTTGCTGTGCTAGGCAGCATGAGGGATGGTAGCTCCCTGATCGAGGATCAAACCCACGCCTCTGCCGTGGAAGCTCAGAGTCTAAACCACTGGACCAGCAGGGAAGTTCCCCTGTTTGCTTTTTTTGTGACACACTCCATACTTTAAGTGGAAAGGTGTTGTAGCTGATACCTTTACAAAGAGCAATCACAGCTCTGAACCAGGAGACAGGCTCCATGGATAGTTACTAAAAGGAGTCTCTGGCCACACATATTTAGAACACCATCCAGTGAGTGAATGAGAATTACAAACTAATCTTCAAAAAAACCCCAGTTTTGAACTGAAATAGACTATAGAGATCACATTTAGACTAACCTCCTGATTTTATAAAGGAAGAAACTATTTTCTGGAAGACTTTTCACTGCAAATATTTTCTTCCTTTCCCACCCATAGAACACTATTAAAAAATGTTTCTGCTCCACCTCCCCTCTCAATTTCCCTTCTCCTTTTAAAAAGCAATGAGGCTGCCAGGAAAAGCATTTCAAGGTGGATCACAGGAAGTGCCAGCCAAGGCGAAAAAAGAAAAAAAAGTTTAATTGAAGAAGCAGCTAGTGGTTTGCCACTAGACGCCATGCCCTTACTCTCCTCTTGCAATATCCTGGGGTAAGGGCCACTACTGGACCCCTGTGTGTCCAGGGTCCCTCTCCCTCCCGTCCGTATCTCCTCCTTGCCATGGGCTGGGTCCACAGGGCTGCAGGAGCCGCCCAGTGCTGCTGGGATCCTTGCAGGGCAGGAGGCTCATTCCAGGCCGTTGTGGTTACCTGTATCTTATTTCTCTAAGACCAAAGGCACTTCAGCTCCAACCCTGAAACCTCAAAGGAAAGCAAATCCTCAAAGTAAATGGAATTCTCCATTGATTTTGGGGGGAGTGATTTCCCTTTCTCAATATTATAACATCCATGCCCCTAAAAAGAGATTATCTGGTTACCAGCTGGGAACAGGCCCACATGTCAAGGGCTTGACTACAGGAACTCCCAAGAATTCGGGGGTTGTGAAAAAGTCAAATGATAGAAAATATAAAAACAAACTATTCAGCTCTTATTTGGTCTTTTGGTAGTTTTCTGATCTATTGTCTTTTTAAACTGTGGTGAGTTCAAGGATAGGGGACAATTGTGAAAAGAAATGGCAGTAACGGCCTAGATACCCAAAGGGGCCCAAGGTTTCCTCTAAGGGTAGACCTCACTGCTCCATTTTTGAAGCTTAAATGTGAACCCAGGTTGTATCCAAGCAATAAGCCGATAAATGGAAGGATATTGACAGTTCAATAGACCTAACAAATTTCCAGACTTTTTCACAGCTCTGAACAGGCTCCATGGATAGTTACTAAAAGGAGTCTCTGGCCACACATATTTAGAACACCATCCAGTGAGTGAATGAGAATTACAAACTAATCTTCAAAAAAACCCCAGTTTTGAACTGAAATAGACTATAGAGATCACATTTAGACTAACCTCCTGATTTTATAAAGGAAGAAACTATTTTCTGGAAGACTTTTCACTGCAAATATTTTCTTCCTTTCCCACCCATAGAACACTATTAAAAAATGTTTCTGCTCCACCTCCCCTCTCAATTTCCCTTCTCCTTTTAAAAAGCAATGAGGCTGCCAGGAAAAGCATTTCAAGGTGGATCACAGGAAGTCCCAGCCAAGGCGAAAAAAGAAAAAAAAGTTTAATTGAAGAAGCAGCTAGTGGTTTGCCACTAGACGCCATGCCCTTACTCTCCTCTTGCAATATCCTGGGGTAAGGGCCACTACTGGACCCCTGTGTGTCCAGGGTCCCTCTCCCTCCCGTCCGTATCTCCTCCTTGCCATGGGCTGGGTCCACAGGGCTGCAGGAGCCGCCCAGTGCTGCTGGGATCCTTGCAGGGCAGGAGGCTCATTCCAGGCCGTTGTGGTTACCTGTATCTTATTTCTCTAAGACCAAAGGCACTTCAGCTCCAACCCTGAAACCTCAAAGGAAAGCAAATCCTCAAAGTAAATGGAATTCTCCATTGATTTTGGGGGGAGTGATTTCCCTTTCTCAATATTATAACATCCATGCCCCTAAAAAGAGATTATCTGGTTACCAGCTGGGAACAGGCCCACATGTCAAGGGCTTGACTACAGGAACTCCCAAGAATTCGGGGGTTGTGAAAAAGTCAAATGATAGAAAATATAAAAACAAACTATTCAGCTCTTATTTGGTCTTTTGGTAGTTTTCTGATCTATTGTCTTTTTAAACTGTGGTGAGTTCAAGGATAGGGGACAATTGTGAAAAGAAATGGCAGTAACGGCCTAGATACCCAAAGGGGCCCAAGGTTTCCTCTAAGGGTAGACCTCACTGCTCCATTTTTGAAGCTTAAATGTGAACCCAGGTTGTATCCAAGCAATAAGCCGATAAATGGAAGGATATTGACAGAATAACCAAATTAACAAATTAGACCTAACAAATTTCCAGACTTTTTGAACAGAACACAGAACTTTCCAAGTTAACATACCATGTGGTTCTTAGAAGAATGTGTAAGTAGGATTCACATTTATCCCAACTATTTAAATGACTCTTGAATAGAACAATATACACTCACCCACTTGAAATAAATAAATGATCTTAATTAACCACATTAGTGCAGGCAGACCTCAGAGATGTCACAGGTTCCATTCCAGACCACCGCAATAAATCATGCAGTACAATAAAAATGAGTCACAGGAAATTTGTTAGTTTTTCTACTGCGTATAAAAGTTATGTTGGGTTGCCCTGAGAGCTCAGTGGTAAAAAGTTCACCTGTCAGTGCAGGAGACACGGGTTCAACGCCTGATCCGGGAACATCCCACATGTTGCGGAGCAACTAAGCCTGTGAGCCACAACTATGGAGCCTGTGCTCTAGAGCCTCAGAGCTGCAACTATGGCGCCGATGTGCCACAACTACTGAAGTCCGTGTGCCCTAAAGCCCAAGTTCCACAACAAGAGAAGTCACCACAACAAGAAGCCTGCTCACCTCAACTAGAGAGCAGCCCCGACTCCCTGCAACTAAAGAAGAGCCAGCAGCAGCAGTGAACACCGAGAATGGCCAAATTTTAAAAAAATAAAATTAAATTAAAAATAAAGAAACAACTCCTCAGTAGTTCAAGTTTTCATGTGAGATTATAGCAATTTGGTGACATCTTCAGGCTCCACTTCCAATCCTAGTTCTCTTGTTATTCATACTACATCTTCAGTGACTCCCTCCAATGAAGTCTGAACCCCTCAAAGTCATCTTTGAGGGCTGGAATCAACTTCTTTCAAATTCCTATTAATGTTGATATTTTTACCTCTTCTCATGAATCACAAATGCTCTTCAATAGCATCTACAATGAGAAGCCTTTCCATAAGGCTTTCAGTTCACTTTGCTCAGATTCACCAGAGAGTTATTATATACATATACATACATATATAGTGATCACTATATATATATATGGCAGCTATAGTCTTATAAAATGAAGTTCTTAAATAATAAGATTTGAAAGTCAAAATTATTCCTTGATCCATGGGCTACAGAATGGATATTATGTTAGCAGGCATGAAAACAACATTAATCTGGCTGCACGTCACAATCAGACCTCTTGTGTAACCAGGTGCACTGTCAATGAGCAGTAATATTTTGAAACAAATCTTTTTTTAATTCTGAACAGCAGTGGGCTTAAAATATTCAGTAAACCATGCTGTAAACAGATGGGCTGTTACCCAGGCTTTTCTGATGCATTTATAGAGCACAGGCAAAGACAGCATAATTCTGAAGGATCCTAGGATTTTCAGAATGGTAAATGAGCACTGCGTTCAACGTAAAGTCATCGGCTGCATTAACCCTCAACGAGAGTCAGCCTGCCCTTTGAAGCTCTGAAAGCAGGCACTGGCTTCTCCTCTCTAGCTATGGAAGTCAAACACGTCATCCTCTCCTAAAAGAAGGCTGTTTTGCCTGCACTGAAAATCTGTTGCTGAGTGTAGCCACCTTCCTGAGTTCTCTGAGCTAGATCTTCTGGACAACTTCCTGCAACTTCTACCTCAATACTTGGCACTTTCATGTTATAGAGATGGCTTCTTCCCTTAAACTTCATGAACCAAACTCTGCTTTCGTTCAAGTGTTTCTTCTGCACCTTGCTCACCTCTTTCAGCCTTCACAGAATTGGAGAGAACTGGGACTTTGCTCTGGATTTGGCATAAAGAAATAGTATGACTGGTCTTATCTTCTAACTAGACCACTACACAACTTTCTCTATAAACACAATCTGTTTTCCTTTCATATCATTCATGTGTTCACTACAGTAACACTTTTGATTTCCTTCAAGAACTTTCCCTTTACATTCAAAACTGACTGATGCAAGAGGCCTAGTTTTCAGTCTGTCTTGGCTTTTCAACATGACTTCCTCACTAAGCATAGTCAATTCTAGCTTTGGATTTAAAGTGAGAAATGTGCTACTCTTCTTTCCACTTGAACACAGAAAGGCCACTTCATGGTTATTAATTGGCCTAATTTCAATATTGATGTGTCTTGACCAGGGGAAAGAGGGGCCCAAGGAGGGGAGGAGAGACGGGGAATGGCAGGTGGATGTGCAGTCAGAACAAACAACATGCACTGATTAAGTTAGCCAGCACTGATTAAGTTAGCCAGCTTACGTGGGCACAGCGAATGGTGGCCCAGAACAATTACAACAGCAACATCAAAGATCACAGATCAACATGACAAAGACATTAATAATGAAGGAAGTCTGAAGTATTGTGAGGACTGCCAAACTGTGACAGACAGACACAACGTGAGCAAACACTGTGGGGGAAACAGCTCGAGCACACTTGCTGCACTCAGCGTTGCCACAAACCTTGGTTGTATAAAAAGCATACTATTTGTGAAGCACAACAGAGCTACAGGCAATAAAAGGAGGCATGCCTGTAGCAATTCCAACCCTTGTCTTGTGTATCCTTCAGCCAGCATAAAGAGAGATGAATACTTTTGAATAAAATGTAATTTCACCAGCATACTGAAAATATCCAGTTTATCAGCCTGTCTATGCATTTTTTCACCAGCATACTGAAAAAATTTCGTTGTATCAGCTACCACCTTCCTGAGTTCTCTGAGCTAGATCTTCTGGACAACTTCCTGCAACTTCTACCTCAATACTTGGCACTTTCATGTTATAGAGATGGCTTCTTCCCTTAAACTTCATGAACCAAACTCTGCTTTCGTTCAAGTGTTTCTTCTGCACCTTGCTCACCTCTTTCAGCCTTCACAGAATTGGAGAGAACTGGGACTTTGCTCTGGATTTGGCATAAAGAAATAGTATGACTGGTCTTATCTTCTAACTAGACCACTACACAACTTTCTCTATAAACACAATCTGTTTTCCTTTCATATCATTCATGTGTTCACTACAGTAACACTTTTGATTTCCTTCAAGAACTTTCCCTTTACATTCAAAACTGACTGATGCAAGAGGCCTAGTTTTCAGTCTGTCTTGGCTTTTCAACATGACTTCCTCACTAAGCATAGTCAATTCTAGCTTTGGATTTAAAGTGAAAAATGTGCTACTCTTCTTTCCACTTGAACACAGAAAGGCCACTTCATGGTTATTAATTGGCCTAATTTCAATATTGATGTGTCTTGACCAGGGGAAAGAGGGGCCCAAGGAGGGGAGGAGAGACGGGGAATGGCAGGTGGATGTGCAGTCAGAACAAACAACATGCACTGATTAAGTTAGCCAGCACTGATTAAGTTAGCCAGCTTACGTGGGCACAGCGAATGGTGGCCCAGAACAATTACAACAGCAACATCAAAGATCACAGATCAACATGACAAAGACATTAATAATGAAGGAAGTCTGAAGTATTGTGAGGACTGCCAAACTGTGACAGACAGACACAACGTGAGCAAACACTGTGGGGGAAACAGCTCGAGCACACTTGCTGCACTCAGCGTTGCCACAAACCTTGGTTGTATAAAAAGCATACTATTTGTGAAGCACAACAGAGCTACAGGCAATAAAAGGAGGCATGCCTGTAGCAATTCCAACCCTTGTCTTGTGTATCCTTCAGCCAGCATAAAGAGAGATGAATACTTTTTGAATAAAATGTAATTTCACCAGCATACTGAAAATATCCAGTTTATCAGCCTGTCTATGCATTTGCTTTGAACTTCCAGACATGACAAAGAGTGCTGCTTGACATAATCCTTCGACCCAAAGGATCAATTACACCAAATGGTGCCTGTGCATTTTAAATCACTGGGAGTAAATGATAGGTATTAGGCAAAGCAAATTGACTGAACAACATAGCCTGCTGGGAGTGAATACATTTGTTTGAAAACAGTATTTCTTTTCATGAGTACATAGTGGCAGAAAGGTTGCTTAGGTGCTAGTTCTGAAGATGAGAGTCTTCTCCCTTATCACAGTAAAGGACAGGGCAGTGCCAGCTCCCTCTGTCCCGTGTGAGCACACCAGGGTAATTTCCTGAATGGACCACTTCTAGGGCACCAAAATGTGGTGCTGCTCCTGAGCCTGCCAATTTCTTCCACGCATGCCAACTAAAAGCCACTGTGAGAGTAAGTGGTGACAGCCTGGGAGCTACACTGAAACACCTGACCAGTTCAAGGATGAGGGCAATTCCCAGGGACACAAAGGGCTGAACTGGAACCAAGGACCCAGAAGGCAAAAACATCTGCAACTGCCACAAGGCAGCCAACCCCATCGCCTCAAACACTAATCCCTGGGATCTAGGTCTGCAGGATTTCCCAGAAAAGCACACGAGTGCTGTGTGCACACCCTATTTAAGACAGACGCCACTGAGGCTGACACGGACTGGCACTCCAGTACCAGAAGCCTTTACCTTCTCTCCCACCCGCCTCTTCTTCCTGGATCGGACCTACCAAACAACGACCAGACTCATGACTCTGAATGTCTATCCCAACTGCGCTGGAGCCAAATTCCTAAGTGGTAAGTAGATCAAAAGGATTTTTAAAAAGCCATAGTTCTATTGCTCAGGATTTTCCAGACACAGTATGAGAAAAAAAATCTGTTATCACTTACTTGCAAAAGCTGGTTTGTCTAGCAACAGTGCTTACAGAATTACCTCCTACTTTTAAAAAATCATGCTTTGCAAATTATTTCTGGTTAAAAATAAAATTTCATAAAAATAAGAAAGTATAACCCAAACTATTTTAACATGAAAGAGACAAGAGAAAGCTCCTCTGGGTACTGTAATGTGGCAGCACTGCTATGGATCCCTGGCTTTTCCTTTAGAATAACAACTCATTTTTTTTCCCCAGGTACTTCCCATAATCTGGGATTTCCTCTCTGGGATCAACTTCAGTCACACTATGTACCACAGGAATTTTTCCCAGGCTTGACTATTCTGTCTCCACCTTTGGAAATTCCAGAAATGTGTTCTCGCTTGCTTCTCTGGCTAAGAGTTCATAGTCTAATAAGACATTTTTAGGAATTTATAGTCTAATAGCTATAATAATAACACAGTTCCTAGAAAAAAGTTACAGGATAATGCTGGTAAGTTTCAAGTGTCATCTTATATACAATACATAGTTTTCCTACTCGGCTAATTATTTAAGTCATTAACTTTTCTGTTTTGAAGTACTCTCAAATTTATGCAAAGAGTTGCAAGAATAGTACCAAAAAATCCCATAGTGCCCTCTAACCACATTTATCAGATTCACCAATTCTGCCACATTTGCGAACTCTCTTCCTTCTCTCTTCACACACCATCTTCCCAAAGAGTCATGAACCAATTTTCAGCGTGTATTTGCTAACTGGAACCAAGGACCCAGAAGGCAAAAACATCTGCAACTGCCACAAGGCAGCCAACCCCATCGCCTCAAACACTAATCCCTGGGATCTAGGTCTGCAGGATTTCCCAGAAAAGCACACGAGTGCTGTGTGCACACCCTATTTAAGACAGACGCCACTGAGGCTGACACGGACTGGCACTCCAGTACCAGAAGCCTTTACCTTCTCTCCCACCCGCCTCTTCTTCCTGGATCGGACCTACCAAACAACGACCAGACTCATGACTCTGAATGTCTATCCCAACTGCGCTGGAGCCAAATTCCTAAGTGGTAAGTAGATCAAAAGGATTTTTAAAAAGCCATAGTTCTATTGCTCAGGATTTTCCAGACACAGTATGAGAAAAAAAATCTGTTATCACTTACTTGCAAAAGCTGGTTTGTCTAGCAACAGTGCTTACAGAATTACCTCCTACTTTTAAAAAATCATGCTTTGCAAATTATTTCTGGTTAAAAATAAAATTTCATAAAAATAAGAAAGTATAACCCAAACTATTTTAACATGAAAGAGACAAGAGAAAGCTCCTCTGGGTACTGTAATGTGGCAGCACTGCTATGGATCCCTGGCTTTTCCTTTAGAATAACAACTCATTTTTTTTCCCAGGTACTTCCCATAATCTGGGATTTCCTCTCTGGGATCAACTTCAGTCACACTATGTACCACAGGAATTTTTCCCAGGCTTGACTATTCTGTCTCCACCTTTGGAAATTCCAGAAATGTGTTCTCGCTTGCTTCTCTGGCTAAGAGTTCATAGTCTAATAAGACATTTTTAGGAATTTATAGTCTAATAGCTATAATAATAACACAGTTCCTAGAAAAAAGTTACAGGATAATGCTGGTAAGTTTCAAGTGTCATCTTATATACAATACATAGTTTTCCTACTCGGCTAATTATTTAAGTCATTAACTTTTCTGTTTTGAAGTACTCTCAAATTTATGCAAAGAGTTGCAAGAATAGTACCAAAAAATCCCATAGTGCCCTCTAACCACATTTATCAGATTCACCAATTCTGCCACATTTGCGAACTCTCTTCCTTCTCTCTTCACACACCATCTTTCCTGCACTATTTGAGAGTGAGTTCCAGATGTCATGACCTTTTAAACTCTCAATTCTTCAGCGTGTATTTGCTAAACACAACTACATTCTATTCCATAACCACAGTACAATATAATTAGGAAAATGAGAAAATCTGATGCAACCCTACAAGCTAACAGAAAATCCATACTCAACTGTCACCATCGAGTCTTCTGTACAGAACAGTTTTCAAGAAGCAAAACCACATACTGTATTTAGGTGTCGTGTCTCTTTAATCTCCTATCCTCTGAAACAATTTTTAATCTTTCTCTATCTTTCCTAACACTGCCACTTTCAAATGCTCAAGTTAGCTGTTCTAACTCCCAGCAACTTGATATTTCTTCATGATTAGATGAAGGTGATGAATGTTTATCAGGAATATGGAATAGGCTATGCTGTGTCCTCCCCAGGACATGATATCTAGAAGCACATGACACTGCTTTGTCTGGGTTTTTTTTTTTTTTTTAACCTCTGTATTTTGTTTACTTAACTTAAAGACTCTCTGTAAGACTGAGCCCCAACAGAAGTGTGAACTTAAAAAAAATATGAAACACAATTCTAACCTAAAGAAGGGCTTTTCTCAAATATTAGCTCATTGGACTAATAAATAATGGAGTGATGCAAAGGACAGGAAAACTAATTTCTTGGCACTTTAATTCTTAGCAATGTGACTAAACTTACTAGTGAATCTTAGGCAAGTTAATTACTCTCCTTGAATATGCTATTCTGTCTCCACCTTTGGAAATTCCAGAAATGTGTTCTCGCTTGCTTCTCTGGCTAAGAGTTCATAGTCTAATAAGACATTTTTAGGAATTTATAGTCTAATAGCTATAATAATAACACAGTTCCTAGAAAAAAGTTACAGGATAATGCTGGTAAGTTTCAAGTGTCATCTTATATACAATACATAGTTTTCCTACTCGGCTAATTATTTAAGTCATTAACTTTTCTGTTTTGAAGTACTCTCAAATTTATGCAAAGAGTTGCAAGAATAGTACCAAAAAATCCCATAGTGCCCTCTAACCACATTTATCAGATTCACCAATTCTGCCACATTTGCGAACTCTCTTCCTTCTCTCTTCACACACCATCTTTCCTGCACTATTTGAGAGTGAGTTCCAGATGTCATGACCTTTTAAACTCTCAATTCTTCAGCGTGTATTTGCTAAACACAACTACATTCTATTCCATAACCACAGTACAATATAATTAGGAAAATGAGAAAATCTGATGCAACCCTACAAGCTAACAGAAAATCCATACTCAACTGTCACCATCGAGTCTTCTGTACAGAACAGTTTTCAAGAAGCAAAACCACATACTGTATTTAGGTGTCGTGTCTCTTTAATCTCCTATCCTCTGAAACAATTTTTAATCTTTCTCTATCTTTCCTAACACTGCCACTTTCAAATGCTCAAGTTAGCTGTTCTAACTCCCAGCAACTTGATATTTCTTCATGATTAGATGAAGGTGATGAATGTTTATCAGGAATATGGAATAGGCTATGCTGTGTCCTCCCCAGGACATGATATCTAGAAGCACATGACACTGCTTTGTCTGGGTTTTTTTTTTTTTTTTAACCTCTGTATTTTGTTTACTTAACTTAAAGACTCTCTGTAAGACTGAGCCCCAACAGAAGTGTGAACTTAAAAAAAATATGAAACACAATTCTAACCTAAAGAAGGGCTTTTCTCAAATATTAGCTCATTGGACTAATAAATAATGGAGTGATGCAAAGGACAGGAAAACTAATTTCTTGGCACTTTAATTCTTAGCAATGTGACTAAACTTACTAGTGAATCTTAGGCAAGTTAATTACTCTCCTTGAATATGCTTTCCTAGATTAGTACTTAAAAAAAAACTTTTTAAAAAACTGTGGCATCCAAACACAATTCCATTATATTCACATAAATGGTGTACCTCTGTGAGGTACATTTTTTTATATTTTATGTACCATAGTGAAGCCACATAGTCACTTTTTCAAATATAAGTCAAGGCATTATTGACAAAAGTATAACGCCTTTATTTGTCTTTCAAATATAAATATGCTTGAAAGAAATCTAAACTAGGTGATGCTACTGGTGAAGAATCTGCCTGCCAATGCAGGAGATGCAGGTTTGATCCCTGGCTCAGGAAGATCCCCTGGAGGACGGAATGGCAAGTCACTCCAGTATTCTTGCCTGGAGAATCCCGGGGACAGAGGAGCCCGACAGGCTACAATCCACGGAGTCCCAATCAGTCATGCACAACTAAAGCAACTGAGCACAGCACCCTATAAAAGCACTGTCCTTTCATACACATGCAAGATAATGATATTAAATAAACATTTAATGTTAGTAAAAGCAAAAATAATTCCTTGAAAAGGACTTTTTAGGGTTGAGAGAAATGAAGAAAGCTAACCATAACAAATTCTCTCAGAGGCATCATGTGTAGTAAAATTATCACTGTTATCAGAAGAAGCTTAACAACAAACTGTATTTTCCTACAGTTTACATCATGTATCTAATAATAGGAATGCATAGAAGAAATAATGTACCCTCTGACTTGCAAATATCAAGAGGAGGAATCTTAAACTGTAGTCCTTAAATTCAAATTAATTTTAATACACCAAGAGCTAGAAAAACAGATTTCTAGAGTATTTATTAAATAGAGAGATAAATACATTCTTTCAGATTCCAAAAATCAAGACAAAGTCCACCTAACCTTACCACAAATTAAGAAAGCACATTTCCCCTAAAACCTTACCACAAGACTCTCTGTAAGACTGAGCCCCAACAGAAGTGTGAACTTAAAAAAAATATGAAACACAATTCTAACCTAAAGAAGGGCTTTTCTCAAATATTAGCTCATTGGACTAATAAATAATGGAGTGATGCAAAGGACAGGAAAACTAATTTCTTGGCACTTTAATTCTTAGCAATGTGACTAAACTTACTAGTGAATCTTAGGCAAGTTAATTACTCTCCTTGAATATGCTTTCCTAGATTAGTACTTAAAAAAAAACTTTTTAAAAAACTGTGGCATCCAAACACAATTCCATTATATTCACATAAATGGTGTATCTCTGTGAGGTACATTTTTTTATATTTTATGTACCATAGTGAAGCCACATAGTCACTTTTTCAAATATAAGTCAAGGCATTATTGACAAAAGTATAACGCCTTTATTTGTCTTTCAAATATAAATATGCTTGAAAGAAATCTAAACTAGGTGATGCTACTGGTGAAGAATCTGCCTGCCAATGCAGGAGATGCAGGTTTGATCCCTGGCTCAGGAAGATCCCCTGGAGGACGGAATGGCAAGTCACTCCAGTATTCTTGCCTGGAGAATCCGGGACAGAGGAGCCCGACAGGCTACAATCCACGGAGTCCCAATCAGTCATGCACAACTAAAGCAACTGAGCACAGCACCCTATAAAAGCACTGTCCTTTCATACACATGCAAGATAATGATATTAAATAAACATTTAATGTTAGTAAAAGCAAAAATAATTCCTTGAAAAGGACTTTTTAGGGTTGAGAGAAATGAAGAAAGCTAACCATAACAAATTCTCTCAGAGGCATCATGTGTAGTAAAATTATCACTGTTATCAGAAGAAGCTTAACAACAAACTGTATTTTCCTACAGTTTACATCATGTATCTAATAATAGGAATGCATAGAAGAAATAATGTACCCTCTGACTTGCAAATATCAAGAGGAGGAATCTTAAACTGTAGTCCTTAAATTCAAATTAATTTTAATACACCAAGAGCTAGAAAAACAGATTTCTAGAGTATTTATTAAATAGAGAGATAAATACATTCTTTCAGATTCCAAAAATCAAGACAAAGTCCACCTAACCTTACCACAAATTAAGAAAGCACATTTCCCCAAATAAAGAGACACCATTCTATCCACCATATCACTCTCAAAGGGAAAAGACCTCTAAGTCTCCGATCCTGGAGGACACAGATGGTGTTCTTACCAACAGAACAAGAAGCTTCTGAGAAAACTATAACTGGCTGATAAAAACTATCATGTATCACTTTGGGGAGGGTGCGGAGGGAGGGGGTGGGCGGGCCACTTCTATTGGTCTTTCATTTATCTAGTTTCATCCATCTTTGTTCTTTGGCCCGTGTGGGCCTCCCATCGCGGTGGCGTCTGTCGTCGCAGAGCACCGGCTCTGGGCGCATGCGCTCCAGAGCTCCGGCTCGGTAACTGGACACATCAGTCCAGCCGCTCCACGGCACATGGGATCTTCCCAGGCTAGGGATCGAACCGGCACCCCTTGCACTGCAAGGCGGTGTCCTCACCCACTAGACCATCAGGGAAGTCCCCGTGAATCATCTTTTTAACACTGGAATAAAATCGTCATTTTCATATTTCATTATTGGGGAATAATACTGTGTGACAAGGGGCTTCCCTTGTGGCTCAGACTCAGGTTCAATTCCTGGGTCGGAAAGATCCCCTGGAGAAGGGAATGGCAACCCATTCCCATATTCTTGCGTGGAGAATGCCATGGACAGAGGAGCCTGGCGGGCTATAGTCCACAGAGTCACAAACAAAGCATTGGATACAAGTGAGTGACTAACACATACACTGTGTGTCAAGTTTAAGCACCAGCCACGTTACACGGAAGGTAATCCCGTAAAACCACTCAGCACATGAAGTATTCAAAGAATAGGAGCTCTCTAGGAAGTATATAAGCCAACGAACAATTAAAATTACTTTTTATTTGGCTTCCAAGATGTTGCATTCTCCTGGTCTTCCTCTTTACTCGCTGGCACTCAGCTGTAGTCTTTTTGCTCTTATCTCATTGTTCAGTGTTGGCACACCCAGGATTTGCTTGGCCCAAATCAGCTGATATTTTGA
The DNA here is from genome assembly GCA_022376925.1 of Tragulus kanchil. Classification (NCBI taxonomy): domain Eukaryota; kingdom Metazoa; phylum Chordata; class Mammalia; order Artiodactyla; family Tragulidae; genus Tragulus; species Tragulus kanchil. The sequence continues at coordinate 264,509,807 of JAIOJX010000004.1, read as the reverse complement.
ATGTCTTTTTCGTAAAAACACAATGTTCTAGAGTATTTATTAAATAGAGAGATAAATACATTCTTTCAGATTCCAAAATCAAGACAAAGTCCACCTAACCTTACCACAAATTAAGAAAGCACATTTCCCCAAATAAAGAGACACCATTCTATCCACCATATCACTCTCAAAGGGAAAAGACCTCTAAGTCTCCGATCCTGGAGGACACAGATGGTGTTCTTACCAACAGAACAAGAAGCTTCTGAGAAAACTATAACTGGCTGATAAAAACTATCATGTATCACTTTGGGGAGGGGTGCGGAGGGAGGGGGTGGGCGGGCCACTTCTATTGGTCTTTCATTTATCTAGTTTCATCCATCTTTGTTCTTTGGCCCGTGTGGGCCTCCCATCGCGGTGGCGTCTGTCGTCGCAGAGCACCGGCTCTGGGCGCATGCGCTCCAGAGCTCCGGCTCGGTAACTGGACACATCAGTCCAGCCGCTCCACGGCACATGGGATCTTCCCAGGCTAGGGATCGAACCGGCACCCCTTGCACTGCAAGGCGGTGTCCTCACCCACTAGACCATCAGGGAAGTCCCCGTGAATCATCTTTTTAACACTGGAATAAAATCGTCATTTTCATATTTCATTATTGGGGAATAATACTGTGTGACAAGGGGCTTCCCTTGTGGCTCAGACTCAGGTTCAATTCCTGGGTCGGAAAGATCCCCTGGAGAAGGGAATGGCAACCCATTCCCATATTCTTGCGTGGAGAATGCCATGGACAGAGGAGCCTGGCGGGCTATAGTCCACAGAGTCACAAACAAAGCATTGGATACAAGTGAGTGACTAACACATACACTGTGTGTCAAGTTTAAGCACCAGCCACGTTACACGGAAGGTAATCCCGTAAAACCACTCAGCACATGAAGTATTCAAAGAATAGGAGCTCTCTAGGAAGTATATAAGCCAACGAACAATTAAAATTACTTTTTATTTGGCTTCCAAGATGTTGCATTCTCCTGGTCTTCCTCTTTACTCGCTGGCACTCAGCTGTAGTCTTTTTGCTCTTATCTCATTGTTCAGTGTTGGCACACCCAGGATTCAGGCTTTGGCTATCATTTCTTCCTAATTAATAGTCACTCCGTAGGTGATTACATTCAGTCTGATATTTTGAATGTCTCTCGTGCACTGATTCTCACATTCGTATTTCCCACCATTACTATAGCCCAAGTTCATTCACATATCCAACTATAACATCTCCCCTGGATCCACAAGGTGCATTTCACACCTGCATACCCTAACAGGAATCCTGATTGTCCCTACAACCCCATTTACCCATTAGTCTTTCTCACCTCAATAAACAGTAACACATTTACCCAGTCACTTTCAAAACCCCAGAGTCATCTCCGACTCTTTCTTTCCTACTTCCATCCAAGTCCTATCGGTCTGGACTGCACTGCTCCGGTATCATCCACGTCTCCACCTCCACCACTTCCATTCTGCCCAATGCCATTATCCAGTCCTTCAGCAGCCTCCTTTCCAGGACCTTTCCAACACTTAGGTTCACAGGGATGTTCACAACTGTCCCCGCAGAAGCCACAGTTATCAACTTGTACTGATCCCTTCTCAAAACCCTCTGAAGTTGCCCATCAAACTCAGAACAGCATTCAAATTCAAGGGTATGATCTTAGCTTCTCCAACCTCTTCTCCTATGTTCTCCCTACTCCACTTCAGCCAACATGGCCTTCTTGCTTGACCGGCACTCATAGCAAGCTCGCTCTGCCTCAGGGCTCTCTTTCTCGATGCATGTAGATTTCTGCTCAAATATCAGAGCTGGTTCAATACACTCTAGTTAGAAATGCAGATCAAAACTACAAAGAGGGAGGGGTGGGATGGGGGAACTGGGTGGCGGGGGGACCAGGGATATGCATATGAATGATCTGGGAACATGCATGTTGGTGAACAACAAAACTCTGTAAAATCTTTAAAATAAACAATTAAAAATTAAAAAAAAAAAAAAACTACAAAGAGGTACCACCTCACACTGGTAAGAATGCCCACCATGAAAAAGTTTACAAATAATAAATAATGAAGAGGAGGGGCATGCTCCTGCACTGTTGGTGGGAATGTAGATTGTAAAAAAGCCAAAATACAGTAAGAGATCTCATTGTTCAGTGTTGGCACACCCAGGATTCAGGCTTTGGCTATCATTTCTTCCTAATTAATAGTCACTCCGTAGGTGATTACATTCAGTCTGATATTTTGAATGTCTCTCGTGCACTGATTCTCACATTCGTATTTCCCACCATTACTATAGCCCAAGTTCATTCACATATCCAACTATAACATCTCCCCTGGATCCACAAGGTGCATTTCACACCTGCATACCCTAACAGGAATCCTGATTGTCCCTACAACCCCATTTACCCATTAGTCTTTCTCACCTCAATAAACAGTAACACATTTACCCAGTCACTTTCAAAACCCCAGAGTCATCTCCGACTCTTTCTTTCCTACTTCCATCCAAGTCCTATCGGTCTGGACTGCACTGCTCCGGTATCATCCACGTCTCCACCTCCACCACTTCCATTCTGCCCAATGCCATTATCCAGTCCTTCAGCAGCCTCCTTTCCAGGACCTTTCCAACACTTAGGTTCACAGGGATGTTCACAACTGTCCCCGCAGAAGCCACAGTTATCAACTTGTACTGATCCCTTCTCAAAACCCTCTGAAGTTGCCCATCAAACTCAGAACAGCATTCAAATTCAAGGGTATGATCTTAGCTTCTCCAACCTCTTCTCCTATGTTCTCCCTACTCCACTTCAGCCAACATGGCCTTCTTGCTTGACCGGCACTCATAGCAAGCTCGCTCTGCCTCAGGGCTCTCTTTCTCGATGCATGTAGATTTCTGCTCAAATATCAGAGCTGGTTCAATACACTCTAGTTAGAAATGCAGATCAAAACTACAAAGAGGGAGGGGTGGGATGGGGGGAACTGGGTGGCGGGGGGACCAGGGATATGCATATGAATGATCTGGGAACATGCATGTTGGTGAACAACAAAACTCTGTAAAATCTTTAAAATAAACAATTAAAAATTAAAAAAAAAAAAAAACTACAAAGAGGTACCACCTCACACTGGTAAGAATGCCCACCATGAAAAAGTTTACAAATAATAAATAATGAAGAGGAGGGGCATGCTCCTGCACTGTTGGTGGGAATGTAGATTGTACAGCCACTATGGAAAACAGTAAGGAAGCTCCTTTAAAAACTAAACATAGAGCTACCGCATATCCTGCAATTCCACTCCTGGGCATATATCCAGAGAAAACTACAGCTTGAAAAGATAAATGCACCCCAACGTTCGTAACAACGCTATTTACGATAACCAAGACATGCAAGCAGCCTAAGTGCCCACTGACAAACAGATAAAGAAGATGTTGTCCATACAGACAATGGAGTATTACTCCGCCAGGAAAGAGAATGAAATAATGCTTATGCAACAGCACGGATGGACCTAGAGAGTGCCATACGGAATGAAGTGAGACAGAAAGACAAATATCACACGGTATCACTTATTTATATATGGAATATAAAAAACAAGGATACAAACAAACTTATATACAAAACATAAATAGACCCACAGACATAAAAAAAATTTATGTTTATCGAAGGGGAATGGGATGAGCAGTAAACTAGGAGTTTGGGATTAACATATACATACTACTGTATATAAAACAGGTAAACAACAAAGACCTACTATAGAGCACAGGAAACTATACTCGGTATTTTGTAATAACTTGTAAGAGAAAAAATCTGAAAACAAGAACAGATATATTTGTACATACACCTGAACCACTTTGCTGTGTACCTAAAATTTATACAACATGGTTAATCAACTCTACTTCAATTAAAAAAAGAAGAAAAAACCCATTCTAGCTAAAAGTAACTGACCAGCCCCTCTTTATCATGTTCCATCCTGTCCTACTTGATTTTTGTCCATAATATTGTCCAATAGAACAGAATTATATTCATTTATTATCTATCTTCCCCAATATGGAGAGGGAAAGGTGTATACCTAATTATTAATTGTTCTGTCTAGCATTAGGGACTGTATCCTGTTCATCATTTTACCCAGTGATTAGAATAGTGTCTGGCATGCAACAGTTGCTCAATAAATTCTTGCTGAATAACTTAATTAATGATTCTCAGCTGAAAAATGATTAAGGTATCCAGAAGTGAATGGATCTCATGATAAAATATGAGAACTATAAAATATTGGAAAGAGTAAAAAAAATGTGTCTTAGAGGGGAGACAGGCATAAAACAGGGGAGAGTATATACCAGATACAGGCAGATTTTCAGAGGAGTCAAATACTACTCTTTACGATCAAACTCTGAAAGCAGATCATAAGCGCTGAGAACAAAAATCAAGTTCTAAAAGTAAAATAAAAGCTTAAAAAAAAAATCAAGTTCTAAGTGTTTAAAGAATGATCTGGTATAAAGTACAGTGAATATTGTAAAAGCATCAAACCAGGAAGCACCTCTCCAACCTTTTTTCTCCAGTTGCTTTCCTACTGCTTTCGTGTCCCCTCACCACTTTCTCTGAATATGTACTATATATAACCATTTCTTTATTCTGTATCTTAGGTACTGGAGGTTACTATTCTGTACCATCTCACCAATCAGGTTTTCTTTTAGTTACAGAATGTTTTCTTGGGTTGGAATTTTAACCTCAGGTCTGTTCCACTGTTTCATTTTTCTGTTACAGGAACTCCAATTATTCATACAATGGCTCTGCTTTCTTCCATTTCAACCACTTTCTAACTGACATTCTTCACTTGTTCCTTTACATACTTAACAGACTCATCACTGGCCTCTGGCCTTTTTTCAATGGTGCTTACTACAGTTTCATTCAAATCTATTCTACCTTTAATATCTGTAATTTAGTCTGTTATTTCTAATAATAATAAAGTATTTTTCTTTTTTGAGTCCAAACAACTTTCATTTCTTACTGTGGTTTTTTTTTTTTTTTTTTTTGGTCCATGTCTAACCTTAGCTCTAGGATTTATGATTCAAGGTGTTTTTCACATGTTTGTTTTCATGTATGATCTATTTAATTCAGTTTAGAGTGATACATGGCAATTTTCTTCTCTTTCAAGGTTGATGTTCAGGAAGAAATTTCCATCAGCTGAAATATTTAGAATTCCCATTCTGTTTGGCTTACAGTCCTTTCATACACATGACAACTGATGACATCTCTGCATTTCACAGATAAGGTGTCATGGGCCTTCACAGGATCTTTAGCTCGAGGGCACCCTCTCCTGTCCAAGTCATGAAGTGCAGTTTCTTTAAAGTTTGGCTTTTTGTCAGAGGGCAACAGAGGAAGAATTCTGTTTTCTTCAGTTTTATTTTCTTTTACCATGTGGTATTCTAGATTTCCCCCCTTGCTTCTTCTCCCTTTACTGACAATAATCCAAAGGCTGTCCCTTTCTCACTCTTAACCCGTTCAGCCTCAGCTTCCCACACCTGGACCCTTCAAGCTCCTTCCTCTTTACTCAGAGCTCGTCGATCTGGATTCTCTTTTCGTATCTTCACCCTAAGGAGAGAATAAACATCAAACCAGGAAGCACCTCTCCAACCTTTTTTCTCCAGTTGCTTTCCTACTGCTTTCGTGTCCCCTCACCACTTTCTCTGAATATGTACTATATATAACCATTTCTTTATTCTGTATCTTAGGTACTGGAGGTTACTATTCTGTACCATCTCACCAATCAGGTTTTCTTTTAGTTACAGAATGTTTTCTTGGGTTGGAATTTTAACCTCAGGTCTGTTCCACTGTTTCATTTTTCTGTTACAGGAACTCCAATTATTCATACAATGGCTCTGCTTTCTTCCATTTCAACCACTTTCTAACTGACATTCTTCACTTGTTCCTTTACATACTTAACAGACTCATCACTGGCCTCTGGCCTTTTTTCAATGGTGCTTACTACAGTTTCATTCAAATCTATTCTACCTTTAATATCTGTAATTTAGTCTGTTATTTCTAATAATAATAAAGTATTTTTCTTTTTTGAGTCCAAACAACTTTCATTTCTTACTGTGTTTTTTTTTTTTTTTTTTTTTTGGTCCATGTCTAACCTTAGCTCTAGGATTTATGATTCAAGGTGTTTTTCACATGTTTGTTTTCATGTATGATCTATTTAATTCAGTTTAGAGTGATACATGGCAATTTTCTTCTCTTTCAAGGTTGATGTTCAGGAAGAAATTTCCATCAGCTGAAATATTTAGAATTCCCATTCTGTTTGGCTTACAGTCCTTTCATACACATGACAACTGATGACATCTCTGCATTTCACAGATAAGGTGTCATGGGCCTTCACAGGATCTTTAGCTCGAGGGCACCCTCTCCTGTCCAAGTCATGAAGTGCAGTTTCTTTAAAGTTTGGCTTTTTGTCAGAGGGCAACAGAGGAAGAATTCTGTTTTCTTCAGTTTTATTTTCTTTTACCATGTGGTATTCTAGATTTCCCCCCTTGCTTCTTCTCCCTTTACTGACAATAATCCAAAGGCTGTCCCTTTCTCACTCTTAACCCGTTCAGCCTCAGCTTCCCACACCTGGACCCTTCAAGCTCCTTCCTCTTTACTCAGAGCTCGTCGATCTGGATTCTCTTTTCGTATCTTCACCCTAAGGAGAGAACCTCCCTTTCTAAGAGTGATTTTCTTTTCCTCTTCTTCTTTTTTTTTCCCACATGGCTTGTGGGATCTTAGTTTCTCGACCAGGGATCGAACCCTGGGCCCCCAGCAGTGAGAGCATACAGGCTTAACCACTGAACAGCCAGGGAATTCCTTCTAAGCGTGATTTTCACACAATTTCTTCTTGTATCTCCCACATGATTTTTCCAGAAACTCCTGACTATTTGGAAAGACTCCCAGTGGGAACAGTGAGGCAGTGCCACTAAAAACTGATGCGACTTTTCTACCTAAAATATCTTTGTACTGCCCTCTGTCTTCCAGTTCTGCTGAAGGTAAAGGATTTATGAAGTTTCACTTGCTTCTTCCTGGTATGCACAAATTTGGGGCAGATGTAGAAGGAAATGAGATTTAGGCAGCAGCAATTAATCACTTCACTACTTCTCTGTTGATCATTCTTGGTTCGATGTTTCTCCTCTATATTAGAAGTTCGATTTCTGGCTTCACTGTTGGATCCTGTGGTATACCCCAGACCCATCACCTCTTCAGAGCTGAGGAATCTAGTTCCTCAGCTGCTGGCTATCACGGCTGCTGCCTTCCTCCAGACGCGCTTTTTCCTGTCCAACAGGAACTGCCTTTCCCAAGACTAAACATCCCTCCATGATGAAGCCAGTAGTCAGTGCTAGCTCATGCCTCCTGCCTTAATCTGTGACCTTCTGAAGGGCCATCCCAGCTCCAGAGCTCCCTTCGAGATCAGTGAAGACCTCCACTCTAACCACACTGTGGCTCAGCTTCTCCAACTGCCCAGCCCTACCTTTCCCACTTCCTTACAGGTATATGTCCTAAAGGCACTCTTCAATAAACATTCTGCAAACAATTCTGCTCTACCAGGGATTTTCAGGGCATCCAACCAGAAGATAACCACCATTTGCAACAAACAGTGTTGAATTAGGAGACAAGCACTGTTATAGGGGCTTCCATTACCATCGTCATCTCTCAGAGAAGTCCTTGGCCTAGGTTAATAAACAATGGTCAGGGCAGGATGGGAACACAGGCCTTTGACTCAGAAGGGCACGCTCCCTCCCCTGCCCACTGCACGGCACTGCCGCCTGGGCTGGCTTTGCACCCACTGCTTCCTTGGGGTGACCCTGCCTGTGCCTGACCTCTGCATTTTCCTATGCTTACTGTGAAGTGTAGCCAGCACAGAGTATGCACCAGGGTGACCTCAAATATCAAAGTGCCAGGGAGGCGAGGAGGTATTTATTTATTTGGCTGAGCCAGATCCTCGCTGCAGCACGCGCGATCTTTGGTCTTCTTTGCAGCACAGGCATTCTTCTGGCTGGGGCACGCGAATTCTTAACTGCAGCATACAGGATCTCATTTCCTGACCAGGGATCGAATCTGGGCCCCCTGCACGAGGAGCACAGAGCCTTAGCCTCTGAACCACTAGGGAGGACCCAAGAAGCGTTTAGTTTTTAACACATACTATTTTCACTAGTGAACTGACCATAGCATGATGGAATTCCTTGATCTCATGAGGGTGCCTTTTAAAGCTTTTCATGAAAAACAGGGAAGCATGTGAGTAAATCCAGCCTCTGGCACCCAGTCCTTTCAAAGGATGATGTTCCTCTTGCCCACACACATCACAAGGTACATGTTCACAACCACTTCTCTACAGATTTTTTTTTAATTTCACCTCACAGTAATACCAAAAAGATTATAAACTGCCTCCAAAGTTCTTACCTCCATCTTGAAATTTGCTCAGTCTTTCAAAACACGATGACAGGGGGGCCTGGACGATGTCTAGGATAGCCAGCAGAGTCCTTGTCAGCCTTAGTAACTCGCTGAAACTATAAAATCCGAAGTAAATAAGATTCCGAGCCAAGTGGACCACCTAATTTACAAAGGGGGGAAGGGGAGGGAAAAGAAACGAAAAACATGAAGAGCTGAAATTAGCACGGACTTTTTATTATCTCAGGTTTGTGCCGACATTTCTACCCTTTCTAACTGTTTTAACACCTAGGAATTAAATACCTGTAAAAGCAACCACTGAACTCTGGTTTCATCAAGTTTAGAATAAAATCCAGCCAAGACCAGCTCATCAACCCATCCAAGGTCCATGGCAAGAAGATGAGGTGTCTGGTCAACATTCACCAAAGAAGCAAGCAGACAAGATCTTAGTTGTATCAGGTTGTTTTAAAGAAACTTACATTAGAATGGTTTAGCTCTTATTTAAATATTAACCTACTAAAGTCTGAAGGATGTCACTTAATAGCTACATTAATGAATTTCTTTAATGAATGGATATTATCCATGGAATCTGTCTAGAAATACATGTTTCCTAGGCCATTTTGTGGTCTCCTGGATCCTCTAGGACATACTACGTATGAGAGCCAGCTTCCAAGATGGCCCCAGCGTGGGATCTCCTTCCACAATGCCCCAGGGTTAGTTGGTGTCACCCACAAAATACAGCAGCATGACGACAAGAGCTTCCAAGATGAGATTACAGAAGACTGCAGCTTCCATCATGGGCCCTCTCGCCCCCGTTTCTATCTCTCAAACAGTTGCTCTAGGGAAGTGAGACACCATGCGGTGAGGACACTGAGGCGGCCTATGGAAAGGCCCACACAGCAACAAGAGGGAGATGTTGAGACCACAGCCAGTGAGAAAGTGCAGGCACCAACAACCACACACATGGACGTGGACACAGACTGTCTAACCCCAGAGGACTGCAACCCCAACCAACAGCTTGACTGACTACCTCAGGAGGGACCCTGATCCAGAACCCCCAGACTGCCAGTCCACAGAAACTGTGAGATGACACGTGACTGTGGCTCCAGGCTGCTAAGTCGGGGGTAATCTGTTACACACCAGTAGGCACCTAATACCCCAGGTATAATGTAATGGCCTCTTCTCTCTAGTTTTGTCACAATGTACCCAAAGTGATCTTATAATGAGGTATTTCAATTTAATTTAATGAGGCTAAAATATCACCTTCAAGGTAAATAAGATTCCGAGCCAAGTGGACCACCTAATTTACAAAGGGGAAGGGAGGAAAAGCGAAAAACATGAAGAGCTGAAATTAGCACGGACTTTTATTATCTCAGGTTTGTGCCGACATTTCTACCCTTTCTAACTGTTTTAACACCTAGGAATTAAATACCTGTAAAAGCAACCACTGAACTCTGGTTTCATCAAGTTTAGAATAAAATCCAGCCAAGACCAGCTCATCAACCCATCCAAGGTCCATGGCAAGAAGATGAGGTGTCTGGTCAACATTCACCAAAGAAGCAAGCAGACAAGATCTTAGTTGTATCAGGTTGTTTTAAAGAAACTTACATTAGAATGGTTTAGCTCTTATTTAAATATTAACCTACTAAAGTCTGAAGGATGTCACTTAATAGCTACATTAATGAATTTCTTTAATGAATGGATATTATCCATGGAATCTGTCTAGAAATACATGTTTCCTAGGCCATTTTGTGGTCTCCTGGATCCTCTAGGACATACTACGTATGAGAGCCAGCTTCCAAGATGGCCCCAGCGTGGGATCTCCTTCCACAATGCCCCAGGGTTAGTTGGTGTCACCCACAAAATACAGCAGCATGACGACAAGAGCTTCCAAGATGAGATTACAGAAGACTGCAGCTTCCATCATGGGCCCTCTCGCCCCCGTTTCTATCTCTCAAACAGTTGCTCTAGGGAAGTGAGACACCATGCGGTGAGGACACTGAGGCGGCCTATGGAAAGGCCCACACAGCAACAAGAGGGAGATGTTGAGACCACAGCCAGTGAGAAAGTGCAGGCACCAACAACCACACACATGGACGTGGACACAGACTGTCTAACCCCAGAGGACTGCAACCCCAACCAACAGCTTGACTGACTACCTCAGGAGGGACCCTGATCCAGAACCCCCAGACTGCCAGTCCACAGAAACTGTGAGATGACACGTGACTGTGGCTCCAGGCTGCTAAGTCGGGGGTAATCTGTTACACACCAGTAGGCACCTAATACCCCAGGTATAATGTAATGGCCTCTTCTCTCTAGTTTTGTCACAATGTACCCAAAGTGATCTTATAATGAGGTATTTCAATTTAATTTAATGAGGCTAAAAATATCACCTTCAAGGGGATAAATGTATTTTTTGGATAAAAATGTATCCAAAATATACTATAAATATACAAAACTGTTTTTCTCCATTAAATGCAATAAAGTTTACACAAATGAATCAAAAAACCAAACAAAAGAGCATATAACGTATAATTATAAATAAAATATGTTGTATATCAGATACAATTAAAGCATCAAATCTATGTTCTAATAAATGGCGGAGGGAATCATACCTTCAGGAATTTACCTAATTATCAAAACATCCTAAATATTAGAGGAAAAAAATCTTTGATGTTCAATGTCTCTAATTTTAGACAAGGTAAAGTGAGTAACTTCACAGATTAATTGTTTCAAATAATTACCTCAAATGTCAGTTTGTTTTTTTCTTTATCTCCAAAAGGGAAAGGCTGATTTACAACCTCTTTCAAGTATTCTTCAACAAATTCCATTGTCAGTGCGAATTTCCTCTTCATATCATTTCTAGAAGAGTCTGTTATGGAATCATATCTGGGAACATAGAAAGAATTTAAAGGAAGCTAAAATCACTGTAGTCATTTAACTTTTATACATATACTTTAGCCTTCTGACTTCTAAGCTTGGGTAAATTAATTGGCCTTTCTAGATGTTGCATCCTCATCTGTAAAATGGGGCTATTGTAAAATAAGTTAATACATGTAAAGCACTTAAATTGGAGTCTACCATAATATTAAGGAATTAACAAATCATTACTTCTATTATTAATGTTTCCTGTTTACTGGTTTCCAGAATAATGCTTCTGTTACCAAAGAGTGGTCATTTTACTTCCCAGGAAGAGCATCTTATTTGCATTTGGAAGATTAAGAAGCCAAGCTAGAACACAGAAATGCCTTTCCTTATGTTTCATTTCAAAATTGAAGACAAATGGGATTTAGGGATGCCAGTCCACAGAAACTGTGAGATGACACGTGACTGTGGCTCCAGGCTGCTAAGTCGGGGGTAATCTGTTACACACCAGTAGGCACCTAATACCCCAGGTATAATGTAATGGCCTCTTCTCTCTAGTTTTGTCACAATGTACCCAAAGTGATCTTATAATGAGGTATTTCAATTTAATTTAATGAGGCTAAAATATCACCTTCAAGGGGATAAATGTATTTTTTGGATAAAAATGTATCCAAAATATACTATAAATATACAAAACTGTTTTTCTCCATTAAATGCAATAAAGTTTACACAAATGAATCAAAAAACCAAACAAAAGAGCATATAACGTATAATTATAAATAAAATATGTTGTATATCAGATACAATTAAAGCATCAAATCTATGTTCTAATAAATGGCGGAGGGAATCATACCTTCAGGAATTTACCTAATTATCAAAACATCCTAAATATTAGAGGAAAAAAATCTTTGATGTTCAATGTCTCTAATTTTAGACAAGGTAAAGTGAGTAACTTCACAGATTAATTGTTTCAAATAATTACCTCAAATGTCAGTTTGTTTTTTTCTTTATCTCCAAAAGGGAAAGGCTGATTTACAACCTCTTTCAAGTATTCTTCAACAAATTCCATTGTCAGTGCGAATTTCCTCTTCATATCATTTCTAGAAGAGTCTGTTATGGAATCATATCTGGGAACATAGAAAGAATTTAAAGGAAGCTAAAATCACTGTAGTCATTTAACTTTTATACATATACTTTAGCCTTCTGACTTCTAAGCTTGGGTAAATTAATTGGCCTTTCTAGATGTTGCATCCTCATCTGTAAAATGGGGCTATTGTAAAATAAGTTAATACATGTAAAGCACTTAAATTGGAGTCTACCATAATATTAAGGAATTAACAAATCATTACTTCTATTATTAATGTTTCCTGTTTACTGGTTTCCAGAATAATGCTTCTGTTACCAAAGAGTGGTCATTTTACTTCCCAGGAAGAGCATCTTATTTGCATTTGGAAGATTAAGAAGCCAAGCTAGAACACAGAAATGCCTTTCCTTATGTTTCATTTCAAAATTGAAGACATTTGGGGGAGGGGTGGATTGGGAGTTTAGGATCAGCAATGCAAATTATTATATATAGAATGGATAAAAAGCAAGACCTTACTGTACAGCACAGGAAACCATACCCAATATCCTATGACAAACCATATGGAAAATAGTATAAAAAAGAATGTATCTGCGTGCATGTGTGTGTGTGTGTGTATACATGTGTATAAGCATAACTGAATCACTTTTCTGTATAGCAGAAATTAATATAATATTGCAAATTATCTATACTTCAATAAAATAAATGTTTTAAGAAATTAAAGGCATTTGATTCTGAGTCCGTCAGCTGAATTTAAAGTCATTGAGAAATTTTCCCAAACATACTCATGAATAGTGATCTTCGTGGGGATTTCTGTCCAGAGCCGGGCATAGCGAACAGGCACCACGGACTCCTGCGGATCCCGGTCAACATGCATGTGGAGCATGAGGCGACAAAAAGAGGCTCGGAGGTCAAAGGGCAGGCTCTCATCTGACATACATCGCAGGATCAAGTCCACAGAGAGCTGTGTAGAAATCTGGTTTATGGCCAGATACTGACGATCCAAGCACATCCTTGCAAAGAGGTTTAGCTGGTACCTTAAAAATAGTAAACGTATTACATTATTTGTCTTACCTGGATGAAGTCTGACTATTAGTATCAATCCACCTTTACTTTTGTTTCTAATATTTCTAAGAGTATGTGATTCTGGAATCCGATTTTTTGTGGCAATAGATGAAGTGACCAAATGGCAACACAAGGATGATGTCACTTCTAGGTCCGTCCAGTTGCAATTTCTCTCATTTGTTCCAACGTGGTTCTGGTGGAGACTGTTATCAGTTCTAGGATTTTGGTTTCCTAGGATTACAAATACACTAAGCCCAAAGGCTATGGACAACAGCTCTCTCTGCCTCTCCCAGGCTCACTCATCTCCAGGCTCTCATGTCTACATTCCCAGTTTGGACCCACTCACTTCCCAAATGATCAATGATCATTCAAGTGGTCAATCCAAAGGGCATCAGCACACTTCAATTCATCAGCCTCCAAGATCCAGCAAGTAGCCCTGGTCTTTGTGGCTGTAAAAACCAGGGAACACAAGGTACTTTCTTTCTCAGATTCTTATCATTTGGTCCCAGCCTTGATTTCTGCCTTGGGTTTCCATGCCAGGGACCAACTAGGCTCTTGCTCTCACTATACTGACCACCATCAACCACCAGTGAAGCTTTGACTGCCACATGCCACCACTGAACTTCACAACTATAGACGCCAGGTTCTCCAAAGCCCTAGGTCTCCGCGTGACCATAAGCAATACACACATACTACTGGCTAACCTTCTCCGAGGCCACCTCTACAACTGGGTCAGCTTCCCCAGACTGAGTTCCATCTCCCTCTGAACTCAGTTACCTAGATTCCAACACGTCAGCCATGTGTACCCACACCAGTCAACAAGAGGAACATCTTCTGCTGCACAACAGTTCCAAACTAGCAGAAAATCAGAAAAGAGCATGTGGTATATGTAGAAAATATGAATGCTTACATTTATTGTGCATATTTTAAATAATACTAAGCATTTCAGGTACCCTGGTTCCATGACAATGTTTTAAACTTCTTTTCCACAGATCTCGGACTTTTACAGGCTTCCTGGAATCACCTCTCTGAGACTGAGAATTATGGGTCTGCTGACCCTGATGCTGGCAAAAATGAAGCCAGAAGGAGAAGGGGACAGCAGAGGACAAGATGGTTGGAGGGCAACACTGAGTCAATGGACATGAGTCTGATCAAGCTTCGAGAGATGGTGAAGGACAGGGAAGACTGGTGTGCTGCAGTCCTTGGGGTCGCAAAGAGTGAAACACGACTGAGGGACAGGACTAAATGGAAGGATACTTAACCTGTAATAGGTAAGGACTTCTAAATCAGCCTTGGTGCCTTCCTTTGCCTCCTGAGCAAGATGCCTGATAGCCTTGCCGTGGGGCTCCTTGTTGTTGTCAATCCAGTAGAGCCACACTTCTTCCTCATCGAGGTCATCTGAAAGGATGGCGCTCTCCATGGGGCTGTCTCCTTGCAGGGACACCAGCCTTGAAATAAACAACACAAAGAATCCATGGACGAGCTCACTTAGTAATACACACAGAATCCAGGGACAAGCCTACTTAGACACATGACAATCATGCACACAGACTCCACGGACAAGCCCACTTAGACACATGATGAGGAACCAGGCCGCGTACAAAGTATGAACACAGAAGGATGCCTCCATCATTTAGGCTTACTTAGTTTGAATGAGAATGTCTGCGTTGCCTGGGCTCAACATAAACTTGCAGATGAGTTCCTGAGTTACGGGGATCGCGGTTGTATTAGACACACACAGATCTGATAAATAATCCAAAAACCTGACAAAAGAAAAAAATTGAACATTACCAAAAAGCATCTTAAAAAACCATCTCTCCAAATATACTTTAGGATATAATGAAACTAACTGTCTAGATAATATTTTTAATATTATTTCCATACAACATCTTTCTAATGTGATGCTATCTACAGCATCATTAGAAACAAAGTAAACATCCAATTATCTGTATTTAAACTTTGTTTTTTTAGATAATATTTTTATTTATTATCCATAAAGATGTGGATATTAATAAAGCTTACTTTATCTTTTAAGCATTTCAGGTACCCTGGTTCCATGACAATGTTTTAAACTTCTTTTCCACAGATCTCGGACTTTTACAGGCTTCCTGGAATCACCTCTCTGAGACTGAGAATTATGGGTCTGCTGACCCTGATGCTGGCAAAAATGAAGCCAGAAGGAGAAGGGGACAGCAGAGGACAAGATGGTTGGAGGGCAACACTGAGTCAATGGACATGAGTCTGATCAAGCTTCGAGAGATGGTGAAGGACAGGGAAGACTGGTGTGCTGCAGTCCTTGGGGTCGCAAAGAGTGAAACACGACTGAGGGACAGGACTAAATGGAAGGATACTTAACCTGTAATAGGTAAGGACTTCTAAATCAGCCTTGGTGCCTTCCTTTGCCTCCTGAGCAAGATGCCTGATAGCCTTGCCGTGGGGCTCCTTGTTGTTGTCAATCCAGTAGAGCCACACTTCTTCCTCATCGAGGTCATCTGAAAGGATGGCGCTCTCCATGGGGCTGTCTCCTTGCAGGGACACCAGCCTTGAAATAAACAACACAAAGAATCCATGGACGAGCTCACTTAGTAATACACACAGAATCCAGGGACAAGCCTACTTAGACACATGACAATCATGCACACAGACTCCACGGACAAGCCCACTTAGACACATGATGAGGAACCAGGCCGCGTACAAAGTATGAACACAGAAGGATGCCTCCATCATTTAGGCT